>OZ014520.1:493452787-494821748 GCA_963966055.1 Lathyrus aphaca
GCTGCCTACGTACCTCATCAGGATAATGAGGATCAGAGACGCCATAGTTCCCCTAACAAGGGGTGGCAACGGAAAATTGCTTGTGAATTAAAGACTTGAACTGCCTATGCCATTGCTCAGGTGTTGCAGGCTCGGACGACGAGTGCGTAACCGTCTTGCAAAGTGACAAGTAGGAGCAAGTTCGCGGACGGAGCGAATGAGGTGAGGAAAGAATTCCCGAAGGAAAGACGCTTATTGTTTGTTTGTGTTTTTTAGAAGCTTTTATGAGTGTGTCACAAGGAAGTGAACTCAAGCTCTCACCAATGGAATGTACACTTGTCACTACATTCCAAGATGGAATAATAGAACAAGCATACTCAAGTAAGGAGAAGATCCCCAAAACTTGAACCCACAGATTAGGGCTTAGGCTCACTAACTTGCTTAATTATTAAGTGCTTTTGGTTATTTACAGATGAAGAAGTGTTTTTTTATGCTTTTCTTTATGAATAAGATACCTTGATCAGACTTGTGCATCACAAGGTAAACTTGTACTATCCCAAGATGGGAAGACTACAAGCATACCTCATGGGATAAGGCTATGGATCAAGACATCACTTCTCATTTATTAAAGTATCTTTTAAGAGTTATGATATGAGAAGAGAAGAAGAACCAAAAGGATCTCAAAGGAAAAATTCTAAAGGGGGACTAAAATAATCCTAAGTATTCACATACATGGATGTCCTAAGGGTTATTGAGGTTTCTATCCTAATGAAGAAGGAAAGAAGAAAAGAAGAAGATAGAAGAAGGGATGAGAAAGGCCTAAGCCCAACAACAAAGGGTTAGTTCACATAAACATAAAAGGAAGAGATAAGAATTAGAGATGTGGAACTCAATTCCCACATCTCTCACTTACCATAGCCCCTGCAAGGTTAGTATGCATATACATGAAACAAAATGAGCAAGATAACATGCTAACATCAAACAATCAGAAGTGAAATGAACTGAATAAATGCCTAATTCCAATTCAACTCAAAGAAATAAAGATGAGAAACTTATGACCTAAAATGGGGCAACATGAATACATATGGAAACAAATGCGCACTTATGAAAAATGTAATGCAAGACGCACAAAATACAAGCACAAAGTTCAAAACCAGAATCAAAATGATATAAAGAATGGCCTAAGAGTCCAGCAAGATGAAGAGAGAAGTCACACAATACCAAACTATATCAAAATGGAAGCAACGGAACCAAAAGATGGAATTTAAACACTTAAAGAAACAAATGACTTGAATAAGAAGCAAACCTAAAAATTCAGAAGAAACAAGACCTATCCTAGGACCAGGAAGGTACCCACACCCCAAAGGAACCCCAAATAAGAAGAAGAAGTTGGCACAAGTTCCCTTCTAAGCCTATAAGAGATCTAACAAACCAAAAGAAACAAAATGGGACAAGGTGAGAACAAAAATCCACAAATAATCAACCAGCCATATAAAAATTCTACAACCGAAACCAAATGATCTTAAAACACCTTATATCAACTTGCCAAAACTATTTACAAAAATTCAGAAAGGAACTAGGTCAAATGGATGTACAAACACAAGTTAGGACAGAAAACTTACATCACAAGATACCAGACCAAAACTCAAGAAATAATTTTCTAAAAATTCTGAGAAAAATCACATGAAAACTAGAAGATCTTATAAACACAATTCAAAAAGAATGGGATCAAAACTCCAAATATTGAAGTCTATAGAAAATAAACAAGACAGACTGGTCAAGAAATGAAGCAAAAGAAGCTATGCACATTGGTGAATTATTCCTGACACGTGGATCAATGAAAAAAATAAAATAAAAATGTGATAAAAAACTAGAAACATAAAGGAATATCCATGATTTATTTGAGAATTTTTGGATGAATTATTCTATTTTATTTGAATTAAAATGAAACTGAATTATATGAAAACAAAAATAGGAAAAAGAAATAAAAGAAATTGAGGGAGGTGAGGAAAGCAAAGCTTGGAACTGAATTCGAATGGGCCAAGATAAGGGTAGGGTGCGAATATCAACTCGTCCTGGGCCCTAGAATTTCGTTGGCCCAATGCAGAATCTAAAGACACATGAATTCAAATCTTCATTAAGCCAAAGAGAAGGAATAAAGAAAAAGAAGAAAAAAAAACCTGCACACATGCAGGCTGGCGCACGTGGCAGCGGGACAGGGAGGTCCTACCGGACGGTGACAAGTGTCACCACCGGTATGGACAGAAGCAACTAAAAAATCTTCAGATCTTATCTCTTTATCCCTTCTCCTTGAAATCCGCACAATCCCAAGAACTTCTTATATTCTTTCCACTTCCCTTAACATCAAAACAATAAAAAGAAAAAAAACAATTCAAAAAAAAGAAGAACAAAAAGCTCTCTCTCCTCTCGCGGCTCCTCTCTCATGCCGTAACTTCATCATCAACCTCGCAAAGGCCACCGTTCACCTTTCCTCTCCTGCGACCTTAACTCACCTCCCTCAAACGTCATGTTCATCTTCTTCTTGCTTGACCTACCGCCGTCTCACCTTTTATCCGCCGTATTTCTATCGTCTTCCATGACCTATCCCGCCGCCGAATCCTTCTTCGCCTCTCAACATCTCTATCTCACCGGCAACTAACCGCCATCATCAACGACCCTAATCTAAGCCTCGCCGCTCATACGAAATCTCCTACCACCTCCGCAACCTAAACCCGATCCGCTCTCTCCATTATAAATCGGACTCACTTCAAACAACTCTAACCTAACACTAATATATCCTCTACCAGTTCAGACTCACATAATCCAGCACATGAACGCAGCAAACAAAATCACATCCAAACATAAACAGTTCATCACACGGCTAGCAACCACATCAAGTAAATGAATCGAAGACGTACCTGTAACGCGAAGATGCGACGAACAACACGTAAGTCAGCTTCGATTCGGTACCGCTTCTCTTCTTCTGAACTGACTCGCAGATTTGTTATTGTTATGGAGCTTTACTTCGGCTTTTGCAATACGTACTATTAGTTATGAGCTGATACAAACTGCTTTGTGCGTGAATCAGTTTGCAGATTGGCTGATGATACTGCGAATACTCCGTTCGATCGAAGCGGCTGAATCAATTGAAGAAGTTGAAACAGAGTGCCGAATATATGCTTGGATCGAAAACCGAAGCCTAATCCACAGTGTTGATGGAGATGCTACTTGATGACGGTTACGCAATGAGAAGTGGATTCATGAATCTGATTATTGCTGTGAGGATTAGAATCTAATCTGTGAAGAAAATCGATGAAGATTAATTGATGAAGATTGCGTTCTTGGATGAGTTTGGAAGAGTGATCCTGTTATTGGTTGAGAAGATTGAAGAGAGTGAATGACGATTGTGAATCAGTTGAATTTTTGTGAAGAATTGGTTGAAGCTTGTGAAGAATTGGTTTGGAGGTTTCAGAGGATTGGTGAGAGAAAAAGGGTGAGAATCAGAATTCTCTTCTTGGTGAAACTTCCGATCCTGTTATTGTAAGAGTTCCCCTTCTGTTATGGTGAAACTTGTGATTCTGTTAGGATTAGAAGTTCAATTCTGTTATTGTGAAGAGAATCATTCAATTCTGTTATTGTGAAGTCTGTTATCCTCTTTCCTGAGTTTGAAACGTGATTGGATCCACTCCCTCATTCTGTTAACTTCTTTTTCCCAATTTTCTTCAAAATTTTTGTTATGATTTTTTTCCTGTTAATTTCTAGATTGGCTCTGCGTTTCATTCACGCATCCATTGCATTTTGAATGCTATTTTTTTCTTTTTTGTATGTACTGCCTGTGTGTATGTGGCATGAGAGTGGCTAAAGTTGGTGTGATTCATGTGGTCCATCCTTCAAAATTCCCACGTGCCCACTATTTTTTAAGAGAAAATCTTCTCTCTTTTTTTTGTTACCTCTGTGACATAAAAACAAATGAGTTTTCTAATACCAAATGGAAAGTGGCTTTCATAAAAAAAGGTTTTGATTATTAATTGAAAATATGGAGACAAAAAAAATGGGATTAGAAGAATGAATTATAATGAGTATTAAAAATGGAAAAAGATAAATGCAAATAATAAAAGAATTTTTTGGATAGGAATATTGAATAAAAATGAAGTTTAAAAATAATAAAAAAATGGATAATGGGCATTTGAATACGAGAATAGAAAAAATTGGTGATAGAATAATAAAGAACTGGGAATTAGCACTGACTGGATATGAGAATGAATTCAAAAATTGGGAGAAGTCATAATATGGTCAAATGGTTGAGAAATTGATTTAAATGGACAATTCGACAAGAGGATTAGAAATGAGTATGGAACTTGATATTTTTGTGAATCGGGCCAAATGCCACCAATCACACATATAGTCACGAAATCTCCATCACTCAGTGCATTCACCTCAACCATCTTGCATCGCTTCCACAAAGACCATTTAATCGGCCAGAAAACCACTACCACTGCACAATTCACAAGTAAAACAATGATTGTCTGAATAAATCATTCTCTGAGCATCTGACCAGAATTACTTCGAATTAATTTGAATTGTTTCTCAGGAGAATAAATCCACAGACGCACATAGTTGAACTTATAATCATGGTAAGCCTGAATATCCGAATCCACAACCATCACATGAACCACTGCTTGAAAAATCAAGTACTTTCGCACACAACACAATTCAACGCCGAATTCGCACTGTTTGAGAAATAACCCCTGAAACATGAAGACTCAACAGCTGAACTAATTTCCTGACAATTTGAACAAGATTAGGTCAAGCGTCCGTTTGACTCAGATTGCCGCACTGAAATCACTGCCAGTTTATGCTATGCTTCCACAATGAATGTTATGCTTCATTTTTCTATGCTAATGATGCTACGTAAAAATATGAAAATGATATGAATATGATGAACATGATGCGATATGATGCTTAAGAATAAGAGGGCAAATTTGGGGTGTTACACCTATGTCGTATGCTACACTATTGCCACAACTCCTAAAGCTCAATCTGGTTGAGTTGAGGACATTGGCTCCACATGATCCCCAAAACCTTCCAAGGAACTATGATGTTAATGCTAGGTGCACTTTTCACTCTAACGCACCTGGTCATTCTACTGAAAAATGCAGAGCTCTGCATATGAAGGTTCAGGATCTGGTAGAATCAAAAGCCCTAAACTTTGCACCTCCTCCAAACGTAATGAAGAATCCTATGCCAAGCCACAGTGGGCCAAGGATTAATGATGTAGAGGATGGATCACCCCTGAGTTTAATAGAAGACATTGCATGTATTCAAACACCTTTGGCCGAGGTTAAAGCCCAGATTTTAAAGTGCCAAGTGTTTCCAGGTTGTGAAGCCTGTTGCGAATCATGCAAACTTTATGAGAATAGGTGTGCTAGTTTGAGGAAAGGCATCAGTAATTTGATAAAGGAAGGCATTATACAAATTACTACCACAACTTCTACAACACCAACAACTCTTTTGTCAACACCAGTTGATTCTTCTACAAATGCAACAACCATCTGTCCAAGTGTTTCTTCTACAACTGCAACAACCATTGTTCCAACTGATTCAGCTACAACTTCAGCAATCACTCCATCTGTCACTTCAACCCACAACAACTCATTTGCACCAACTACTACAACTTCAACAACCAACAATGATGTTTCCACTGTCACAATCTATTATGACCCGACAATGGTCCCGAGTTCCAACAACTTTCAGCAACCTCAACAACAGTCTCAACAAAGCTTCAATTCACCTTCACCTACACCCATTGGAGGTCCTGTAACAATATTTTATGATCCACAGACCATTGTAGTCCCAACAACTGCAGCAGTAAGCCCAGTCACTATCACGGTGCCCGGGCCGATCCCATATGACAAAGACAGTGTTATACCATGGAATTATGGTGCTGATCTATACTGCAATGGAGAGAAAGTCCTTCTTGATTCTCCAGTTCTCACTCCCCAAGTGGACAAGTGTCTGGTGAAGCGGACGTCTCTTCGCATCACAAATCCCTAGAACCAATTCTGAGGCAGATGTTGCTGCCAAAGCAAAAGGGAAGAGTGTGATACCGGAAGAATCTGCACCCAAGGAAACTCAGAAGTCATCCTTCGATCAAGATGTGGATGAGTTCATGAGAATCATTAAGAGAAGTGACTATAAAGTTGTGGACCAGCTCCACCAGACTCTTTCAAAGATCTCAATCCTATCACTGCTGCTGTGTTCCGAAGCCCATCGGGATGCACTTCTCAAAGTTCTGCATGCTGCCTATGTGCCAGTGATAATCGGTCAACAAGTCTTCAAGACCATTTTCTATGTGATGGACATACAGACGGCATACAGTTGTTTGCTAGGTCGACCCTGGATTCACGCCGCAGGCGCAGTAACGTCGACCCTTCACCAGAAACTGAAGTACGAATGGGAAGGACAGGTTATCACCATCTGTGGTGAGGAAGACATATTTGTTAGCCAACTGGCTACTTACAAATATATTGAGATGGATGGAAAAATCCATGAGACGATGAGCCAAGGGTTTGAGACCCTAAATGTTAATGAGGCTACTGGAGTTTTTGCTGCATCCCAGGAAGACAAATTGGGAACTTCAATCATCTCTTATCAGCAAGCCCGAAAGGTTGTTGAAGACGGTAATGCTCAAGGCTGGGGCAAGCTGCTGCCAGTGGAAAAGAAGGAAGATAGATTCGGGTTGGGTTACAGACCAATCCGACAAGATCAATCAGAGGCTGCAAAGGAGCCCAAATTTGTCAGTGGGGGATGCTCACCCCGGATGCTGTGAATAGTCTGGAAGACGAGGAGGAAAGCAACCGCAACCTGGAGAACTAGATACGTCCAAGGATCCCGGGGAACCAACTCTCTAACTGGTATTCCCAAGAAATTATAAGGGTTACTCCTGCAGAGTAATTATTATTTCCTGTCTTTTTAGCATGCATCAAGTCCTGCATCTTGCCCAAGGTGTCAGGACTCATTTTGTAATAGGGCCATATTGTAATTTTGTGAAAATGATTAATCAATGAATATCAGACATCTTTTGCAAACGAGTCTCTTTTTCGCTCACTGTCTTTTCATTTTTCACTTTTGTACAAAACAATAAAATGGCAATATTTTCAAAATAAATAACTTCATTTTTACTTTTTCTAAACAAGATTAAAACTGATCACTAAAACGAACCAATCTCAACCCTTGCAGAGATTATCCTCCAGATTGAACCGACAACAACACTGCTATGACGTTGTATGACTTCGACAATCCAATTAATCAAGCTGATGAAGGGGTTGAAGAAGACTATGAGCTAACTGACGCGTTAGCTAGGTTGTTGAGGCAGGAAGAGAAATGATCACTCCTCATCAGGAAGAAGTTGAAATAGTTAATCTTGGTACCGAAGAAGACTTGAAAGAAGTGAAGATCGGGGCCAGTCTGCAAGATTCAGTGAAGGAACAACTTATTGACATGCTTCGAGAGTACGTTGATGTCTTTGCTTGGTCCTATCAAGACATGCCAGGTCTGGATACTGATATTGTTATGCACAAGCTGCCTTTGAAAGAAAATTGTCCTCCAGTGAAACAGAAGCTACGCCGTACTCGTCCGGATATGGCCATGAAGATAAAAGAAGAAGTACAAAAACAGTGGGACGCCGGTTTCCTTGCTGTGACTAGTTACCCGCCGTGGGTTGCTAATATTGTACCAGTGCCTAAGAAGGATGGCAAAGTGCGGATGTGTGTGGATTACCGGGATCTGAACAGAGCTAGCCCGAAGGATGACTTCCCATTACCTCACATTGATGTATTGGTCGACAACACAACTCAGTTCTCGGTATTTTTCTTCATGGATGGATTTTCCGGATATAATCAGATCAGAATGTCAGCCGAAGACATGGAGAAGACAACCTTCATCACACCCTGGGGCTCATTCTGTTATAAGGTAATGCCTTTTGGACTGAAGAATTCCAGTGCTACCTATCAACGGGCTATGGTAACATTATTCCACGACATGATCCACAAAGAAATTAAATGCTACGTGGATGATATGATTTCCAAGTCCCTCACTGAAGAAGATCATCTGGTAAATCTGCTGAAGTTGTTCAAGCGCCTGAGAAAGTATCAGCTGAAGCTAAACCCCAACAAGTGCACATTCGGGGTACGTTCCGGTAAGTTTCTAGGATTTATTGTAAGTGAAAAAGGAATTGAAGTTGATCGTGACAATGTCAAAGCCATTCAGGAGATGCTTGCACCTAGGACTGAAAAAGAAGTTCGGGGGTTCCTAGGTAGATTGAAATACATATCAAGGTTCATATCTCATCTTACTGCAACTTGCGAACCCCTGTTCAAATTGTTAAGAAAGGAACAAACGGTCAGGTGGAACGAAGATTGTCATAAGGCTTTTGACAAAATCAAGGAGTACTTACAAGAACCTCCAATTCTTATGCCTCCAGTTGAAGGAAGACCTCTAATAATGTACCTGGCAGTATTAGAAGGGTCAATGGGGTGTGTGTTGGGCCAGCATGACGAGTCTGGTCGAAAAGAGTATGCAATTTACTACCTAAGCAAAAAGTTTACCGGCTGTGAACAACGTTATTCACTGTTCGAGAAAACTTGTTGTGCTTTAGCGTGGGCTGCTCGCCGACTAAGATAATATATGTTGACTCACACTACTTTATTGATCTCAAAAATGGACCCTGCCAAGTACATATTTGAGAAGCCAGCACTTACCGGAAGGGTTGCAAGATGGAAAATGATCCTGACAGAATATGACATTCAATATACATCTCAAAAGGCCATCAAGGGCAGTGTATTGTCTGACTATCTAGCTGAGCAACCCATTGATGATTACCAACCAATGAGATTTGATTTCCCTGATGAAGATATCATGTTCCTGAAAGCAAAAGATCATGAAGAGCCTATTCACATTGAAGGGCCTGACCCAGAAGAAGAATGGACAATGATGTTTGATGGGGCTGTCAATATGAATGGACGTGGAGTTGGTGCAGTTCTCATTACACCTAAAGGAGTTCACATGCCTTTCTCGGCAAAACTCACCTTTGCATGCACTAAAAACGAAGCTGAATATGAAGCCTGTATCATGGGACTTGAGGAAGCCATTGACCTCAGGATCAAGACTTTAACTGTATTCGGAGATTCAGCTTTGGTAATCAATCAGACCAACGACAAATGGTACACTCACCAAGAGCATCTGATTCCATACCGTGACTATACGAGGAGATTATTTACTTTCTTCACAACAGTCAAACTTGAGTACATCCCTCGAGACGAAAATCAGTTCGCAGATGCTTTAGCTACCATTTCGTCCATGATCAAGGTTCAGACTGCCAATTTTGTGCCTCGGATTTCGGTATCCAGACTTGACCGACCAACATACGTATTCTATATGGACATTGCTAAAGATGACAAGCCTTGGTTCCATGATATCAAATGCTTCTTAGAGGATCAAACATACCCACCTGGGGCATCATCCAATGATAAGAAGACATTAAGAAGGCTGGCTGGTAGTTTCTTCCTTAATGCTGATGGTTCATTATACAAGAGAAACTTTGATATGGTGCTTCTCAGATGTGTTGACAAGAAAGAAGCAGACTTGCTGATGCACGAGGTGCATGAAGGATCTTTCGGTACCCATGCTGGAGGACATGCAATGGCTAAGAAATTGTTAAGATCAGGTTACTACTGGATCACAATGGATGCAGACTGTTGTGCCTATGCCAGGAAGTGTCATAAATGCCAGATTTATGCAGACAAAGTGCATGTGCCTCCGAATCCTTTGAACGTGATGTCTTCACCTTGGCCCTTTGCCATGTGGGGCATTGACATGATTGGAAAGATTTAACCGACTGCTTCAAATGACCACAGATTCATCCTGGTAGCCAATGATTACTTCACCAAGTGGGTTGAAGCAACTTCATATGCAAACGTCACCAGACAAGTGGTAGCCAGATTTCTTAAAAGAGACATCATCTGTCGATATGGAGTACCCGAGAAAATCATTACTGATAATGGTTCCAATTTGAACAACAAAATGATGGCAGTATTGTGCAAAAGATGGTGATTACTTACAAAGACTGGCATGAAATGCTACCATTTTCCTTGCATGGGTATCGAACCTCAATCAGAACATCCACTGGGGCAACACCGTATCAGCTTGTGTATGGTATGGAGGCAGTCCTACCTGTTGAAGTTGAATTACCCTCCTTACGGGTACTGATGGATGTCAAGCTGAATGAAGCAGAATGGGTCTGATCTCGGTACAATCAACTGAATCTGATCGAAGAAAAGAGATTAGCTGCAATTTGTCACAGGCAGTTATATCAGAAGAGAATGAAGAAATCCTTCGATCAGAAAGTCAGGCTTCGGGAATACCAAGTAGGAGATCTTGTGTTGAAAAGACTCCTTCCTCCTCATACAGACCACAGGGGCAAGTGGACTCCGAATTACGATGGTCCATTCATAGTAAAGAAGGTTTTCTCTGGTGGGGCACTGATGCTCACTACTATGGATGGTGAAAATTTCTTATCCCCTGTGAATTCAGATGCAGTTAAAAAATACTTCGCATAAATGACCCGCTGGACATAAAAACAGAATGTAAGTCCAGGAAAAAATAGGGCATCCCGGCGAGTCAAAAACAGAATAAAAGACTCGGGCAAAAATAAGGGAAAATTGAAAAAATGTACACCCGTTGAGTTGAAAAGCCGCATTGGACAGCTCAGGCAAAAACGGGTTTCCCGGTGGATTGAAAACCCGAAAGGGCGATCCACACAAAATCAGGGAATAAGCGAACAAAAGCATTTTGAATTCGTCTGTATCACTTACAACACGGCAAGCTTCGAAAGGTTAAAGCATCAGTCAGAATCAACCTTCTTCAGAAAGCAAGACGAGAAGAATGTCAAGGTCATATGGGTCATAGCAAGGGAAGCTCAACGGAGCATCGTCAACATTGCCAGCACCCTTACTTTTTCTCAATTTGTAACAATCTCCTTATTTCAGGGGATTTGTTTCTTTGACTGTATTTTCCAATTCGGGGTACCGAGATTAATAAAATCAGAGTTTTCAGTCACACTTCGTCTTGTACATTTTTGTTTCGTTTGCAAAATGTCCAATATCCATGATATAATATTTGCATAAAACAGATGTGCCTTTCTAAATCAAATGCTTGCAGGAAATGTATTTACTCTCAGGAATATCTAACTCCTATGACGGAATCCGATAAGGGATACCTCGGGACACTTGTGCATTTCTTTGTCTTAACAGGTTGCAGGTATTCAAACATGGGGCATGCCAGCATCACTTCCCCAGCACATCTTCTCCAAGCAGCATCTAGAAATGTTCTTTTCCCAACAGAGTTGTCAAAGCCTCCTCATCCCCAGCCGGGGTCCCCACATAAATTTCTAGGAAGATCTTTCAGTGATCTTTCCTCTCCCAAACAGAGTGTGAGGTCTTCCAAAGACAAAGGAACCATCTCCCCACGAAGTTCCAGCCTCTCCCAGAAGAGCAATGCCTGAAGTTCTTACACAACAAAGTGACAAAAGCTTCTTCATCCCCAGCTGGGTTTCTCATTACAAAGACAGGTATATCAGTGATCTATCTCCCCAAGCAGAACCACATATCTTATTAGATCTACCAATGATCTCATCCCCAGCTGGGATATCATCCTTCCAAGCAGATCAGCCAGAGATCTTCACGGCGGCGGGATCCGAATCCCGGATCGGTTTCTTTTGCATAATCATATCATTTGCATCATATTTCCCCAAAAGCGTAGCATTCCGTCTAATACGGAGCATTACGGCAAAAATCAAACATTTGCATGATCACAAGTTAGGTTTTGAACCAGTCACCTGTAAATATTAACAGTACCTCATCAGCAATATACAATATACATCTCAATTTCCCCAACAGAAAGCCAAAGCGCCCCCTTTGCACTCCCCAACATAAATGCTTGTTCATATACACTTTTTCGACACTCGTCTGTGTCATTTCATGCCCCTGCAGACAACTATACACTCTCTTGACACCCGTCCGTGTCACCACTCCCCAGCATGGTTGCCAAACACTTGTTTATAATACGCTATCATCGACATTCGTCCGTGTCACCTCTCCTCAGCATAGTTACCTAAACACTTGTTAAAAAACAAATACTTGTTTATAATTCACTCTCATTGACACTCGTTCGTGTCATCCTATCCCCACAGGTCGCCAAGATACCTTTTGCACTCTCATGTATAAATATAAGTCCATAACTTATACACTTTTCTCTTCTGACACTCGTCCGTGTCACATCTTTCCCCAACAAGTTGAACACTCGTTTGTGTCTTGCTCATACTTCACCAACAATACTTGTTCATACTTATACAGATACTCGTCCATATCTTGTATACATTCACTTGTTCCCCACAGATTCGACACTCGTCCATGTTCTTTGTTAACCAGTTGGTACTCGTCCGTATCATCATCTCTGAACACGCGTCAGCGTTTGTTTCTACCGATACTCGTTCGTATCACGGTCTTAAGGATGCTCATCCGCATCTTTAATCTATACACAGCGTCAAAACACTTATACCTTTTATTTTTTTGATGTAAACACTCGTCCGTGTTTTCTATTCCCCAGTAAGTCCCCAGCAAAATAACTTTCTCTTATCTGACATTCGTCCTATGTCATGATACTTTCGGCAGCCGTACCCTGCCAGGTGATCGTCCTTCACCTTTGGATGACCGTCCCTCATCCTTTCCCCAGCGGAGTCTCCATTATTGGAACCCCTTTCTATCCGACATTCGTCCTATGTCGTGATATTTAGCAGTCATCCCATGCTAGGTGATCGTCCTTCACCTTTTTGATGATCGTCCTTCATCATTTTATCCGATGGCCATCCCCATCGTTGATCTTTGTTATCTGACATTCGTCCTATGTCATGATAAACCCCAAGAGCAGCCGTACCCTGCTAGGTGATCGCCCTTCAGCTCATGATGATCGTCCTTCATCATGCTTATCCGATGGCCGTCCCCATCGTCGACCTTTTCTATCCGACATTCTTCCTATGTCGTGATAAAGAGAAGTCGTCCCCTGCTAGGTGATCGTCCTTCACCTCTGATGACCATCCCTCATCATTTATTTCATTTATTCTTTAACTCGATGGTCGTCCCCGTCATGGTCCCTTTTCCTTTTCCTGATGATCGTCCTTCATCAGTTTAGCCCGATGGCCGTCCCCATCGTTGTTTACATTACTTTATGAACCTGATGGCCGTCCCCATCATTGCCTTTACTTTAATCCCCAGAGAACCCTGTTTCTTTGCTTGATGGTCGTCCCCATCATAATCTCTTTATTTCCCCAGCATGTCGGTCGTCCCCGTCATTGCTTTTCCCCAGTAGTCGTCCTCTGCTCGATGGTCGTCCTCCATCGCCCGCACTTTATAATCATACTACTTTCTTTTACAATTTATATCCCTTTTCTTCTTCTCCCCAGTGAGTGCAAATTTCGGACTGTCTTTGGTATTCAACCACAAGTTATCCTGTTTGTCTGTTAAGCCAGGCGCTTACATCCTGCACAGCTAACTCATGCTTGAATAGGGGCAGCTATAAACACCCCAAATTTTCCCTCACTAAGTCACACCATGGCTTGTGATCTTTCCTATTTGCATTAGTTTAATCATACCATCTCATATTGCAATTTTGTTTCACTGCATTAGTTCAAGTTCATCTGCATCTAGGGTTTGTGATCTAAGCAATCCAAAGATTCATCTGAGCCACTCCAAAGGCCATCAATCATTCCAAGAGGGTCCACATATGTTCAATCATCATTTTATATCCCTCAAAGATCAAGGAAGTCAAAAAATCACAAGAACTGGGAAAGCATGGAAGCAGAGCCAGGGTTTCACTGCACAGATGACCTGAAATTAGGGTTTTGGTTTCAGAGGCCATAACTCCAAATTTTTTGGTCATTCTTGTTTCTAATGGTCTCAATATGTTATAAGGATCATGTATACCAAGTTTGATGAAGAAATTCATTGTGGAAGTCATCTGTTCACTGGGTAACTTCTTGAGCAAGTCAGAGCAAAATCAGGGCATCTGAGGCCCCCAACAATGGAACCAAAGTGGATTTTTCATCAAATTTAAGTTATATGATCTTTATTTGATCATTAAAGTGCTTGGAAGTTCACAAAATTGAAGAAAATTGGGCTAAACCAAAAGTTGCCAAAAATGGAAATGACTTGTAATGTAAACTTTCCATTTGGGGAAAGTATTTCAACCTCCTCTTTCTCAACCAAAAATTCTTCAAATGAAATATTGTTGGTCATGAAAGGTTTAGATTGGATCATTCTCTTTTCAAAAAGTACAAGATCAAGTTCTAATTCATTATGGAACTCAAGTTATGGCTTGTCAAAGTTGGCAAAAATCACATAATTTTCAAGAATACACCAAAGAGGGATTTTTGCAAAACCACTTGCCAAGCCATTTTGTGACTTCTAACAAACTTCTAAACATCATACCAATATAGTGCATTTCCTAAAACTCAGAATTGGCCCAAGAATCTCAAGTTTTCATGCCTTGCCCATCAAGAAATCTCAAAAGGGCCAAACTTTGTCAAATTTGCAAAAGGGCACATAACTTCTCACAAACTTGCTGCAGCACCTCAATTTCAATTCTATGGCTCTCCTTGATCAAAGCTGAGGCCAGACATGCCCTTGTACCACCTCTGAACCAGCCCATACCTCAAGTACAAACTTTATTGACTTTATGCAAAAACACCCATACCAATCACCACAGTCCACCACCCACTCTCTGGCCTATCAGGACTTTACAAGCATGCTTCAAGGAGTGGATTTCATAACACACACAGGCCAAGAGCTCCAAGAACTGAGCATTCACAAAAATCACCCCTCTTGCAAAAACTTTCGAAACATACAACACACTCACTCAAACTTCAAACTCTCTTCACCAATCAACTCAGCTCCATCAAAGGACCATTTCCCACCCTTCAAACAAGCCTCAAAACACCCATAGCCAAAACACGATTTCTGACCAGTAAGAGTGAAAGCTCTCAAACCAGCCATTAAAAACTTCCTCCAAGCATCAAAGCATCACTAGGAGGATCATTGGAGTGAGTTTTCACAAGAGAGGAGGTTCAGAAGCTTCAAACTAAGAAAGTTTCACTTCAGGTAACCTCAAGAACAAATTTTCCAGAAATGAAATTTTAAGTTCTTAGATTGTTCCCCATGCTTCACTGATCACACTGCACCTTTTGGTTTTGAAAATGATTGAATATTAAGCATGTATAAAGCTTCTGAAATTTCTGTGTAATTTTCCGTTTTGCTTCGAATCTTGATGTTCATGTGAAATAAATGATTTTTGTTGGCTGAATCTTGTTTAGAATGTTATAAGGATCATTTCTGGAGAGTTTGGTGAATTTATTTTGCGTTTTGAGAGAGTTAGCAAGTTTGAGTGGCCGAAGAAGATGAGCGGAACACTGTTCCGGTCACCTGAAAGTGCTTAGGGCATAATTAGGGTTAGCTGAGTAATTAGCGTGAGTTTGAATCTTGGCCATTATATCTTAGGGTTAGCGCGTTTTGGAAAGGCCCAGATGCGTTCATTAAACTTAATTCAAGATTAATTAATTAATTAATTAAAATTAACCGAGTTTGAATTATGGCCGTTGGATAGCGCGCGTGGTCAAGCCAAAATCCCCCAGGTTCAATCTAGACCATCAGATCAGCATACTTTCTCCTTTATTTAATTTTTATTTCATTTTTTCTCATTTATTTTGCACAATTTATTAAAAATAGTTAGAAAATTCCAAAAATATTTTCCTTCTGCATTTTTAATTCAAATAATTTTCTTCACCCAAAAATATTTTTATTTTTATTTTTTGCATTAAAAAAACCATTTTAAAAATATTTAAATGTTTATTTTAATTAATTAATGGAAATTAATTAATTAAAATATCATTTAGGTTTCTGAAAAGTCCAAAAATATCCACATTGCATCTTAGGACATTTAGAAACATTGTCATACCATTCATACAAATTTATTTTTGGTTTTGAACACTCTTTGACATTTTTCTTGAATTTAGGGTTCATAAAAATCCTATTTTTGAACCCTAACTTCAAGAATTCTTTTCTGCCTAACCATGAATGGTATGACATTGATTCTTTTTGCATTGATCTTCATATAGCATGTAGTGTCTAGCATATTTTTGTCACAAATTTATCTTGCATTTTTTATTTGATTTGCATTTTCCCTCTTAAGGTCCCTTAAAACCCTAGACAACTTAGAAAATTCACAACTTTCTTTAGGTAAAGAGTTATGGATTCTCCTTTGGGGTATGATATTATATGGGGTTAGGGTTCCTTTGAGTTCATTTTCAATTTCTTATCTTGTGATTTGCTTTTGTTTTTGACTTTTGCATCTCATGTTGCATTAAAACCCTAATTTCTCATGTTCATTTGCATACATCTTGCATATGCATCCATTCATGAACTTGCCATGACATTTCATGAATTCACATGTCTTTTAAGAAATCATAGGACACATTAGAATCACGCTTGATCATTTCTTCATTCATTTTCCATGATGTGCTTTCATTTCATTCCATGAACTTTCATGTGCTTTCATGCTTCCTACATGCTTCATTTGCATTCTCATCTCTTGTATGATCATTCATAGCACTTGACATACATTTGAATCATCTCTTAGCATCATTTACATCATGTTCATGCTTCTGGTTTTGGTTTGCATCCTTGCATTTGCTTCATTTTCATTTTATTCCTTTATGCTAACCATTTCAGGTGGTAAGTACTTTGAGAAGTGAATTTGCCTTCACTTCTCATTTCTCTTCTCATTCTTTTTATGCATCATTGCTGCATTTTCTTTTGCTTTAGAGTGAGCTTTCTCATTCATGTTTATCCCTAACTTTCTCTCTTCAAGTAACTTATCTTCTTCAGTGAAGTAAGTTAACTTGTTTCTTCTGCCTCTCCTCCTTTCATCCGCTTCTTCCATTGGTGGCTTCTCTGAAGATCTCTTGCAAGCCTTACAAACCATAGGAACACCCAAGCATGACAATAATTAGGGTTTTGATTAGTCCCCCTTTAGCTTTTACCTTTGTGTCTTCTTTTGTGTCTCTCTTCTCATCTCATAATCAAAGACTAAACCTTTAAGGTTTTAAGATTTTGTGATTAGGGTTATGCCTGCATCCTTCTCTTAGGATGGAGTGTATAACTTTAATCCTAAGTGTTAAACCCTTAATTTGTTTAAACCTATTAATCAATCCATCTTAATAATCACTAAGACAATAACTTGTAACTTGGGCTTTGCATTAGGGTTCTAATTCTTCCTTTATTGGTTAAGAAGGACTAACCCTAGTGTTAATAGAGAAGTCCCCCTCAAGTTGTCTTACAAATCATAAAACTCACTTCTTAATCTTACCATTAATTAAAATCCACTTTAACAAAGGTTTGTTTTGTCATGAGGTTAATCCCTAATCACGGATTAAGTTGAGGTATCTTCCTCAGCTTAAATGTGCTCATCTATTATCCTTCTATTAGGATAGGTGTAATGGGTCCATTAAATCTTTGATTATGGCTTAAACTCATTACTTAACACTAAACAAAAACTCAAAAACATCTAAATAATCACAAGTAGGTTAATGATCTTAATCCTACATCATGGTAATTAAGTTTGAGGTGCTTACCTCATACTTAAAGTATTCTCATTATCCCTAATCAGAGGGAGGATATGATGAGTTTACTAACCCTTGGTTTAGGCTTAAGCTCATTAACTTATGACAAACACAAAAAGCAATAAAAGATTGAAAACATCAAAAACAAACAATAATTATCTCCTCCGGGATTCTTTTCTCATCATCTTCACTCACAAACGGCAACTTGCTTCTTCCGTCTAATGCAAGACAGTTAGCACCTGAGCCAGACAGGTCATACACTTGAGCATAGACAAGCAAGCAGTTCATCAGTAAATTTATCTTTTAGTCTCTTTGAGTCGAACTACGGTGTTCTGACTTCCTCATTGCACGAGAGGATACGCAGGCATAACTTAACTGTTATCGAACAAAAGTCTTTGTCTCTTACCCCCCTCTTCCAGCATTATTCTTTTAAGCCTCATTCCTAAGCATTTCACCTCACTTCTTTTTGCACTGACACTTGCACATTCTTCTTCCAGCTTTTGCACACAGATAGCACTAACACTACCCCTTTTAAACATAAACTTTCAAGCGTGGATCCCGTCGAGTACGACGGACAATCTGGGTGCTAATACCTTCCCAGGTTGTAACCAACCCCCTTTCTCAGTTTCTCTGGTTCGCGACCGTCTTATCCATCTTTTTCTAGGTTTATGCAGCATTACCTTTCCTTCGGGATAAAAATGCCTAGCTGGCGACTCTTTTCACTTCATATTCATTTCTCCTTTCGCCAATCGTTCGCGTCTGTACCCTATCTGACCATGTGTCACTTAGCGGGAGCGAAAGTTGCTCATCTACATTCCCTCACACTCGTATGTGTTGATTCATATCCATATGTGCTGATTTGATAATTATTCTGGTACTCGTATGTATTGCTGCTCCAAATGCTCGTCTGTGTTGGATCTCTAGTACTCGTTTGTATTGCTACTCCAAGTGCTCGTCTGGTTTGTCTTTTCTGGTATTCGTCTGTGCCAGTGGTTAATATTCGTCTGTATCATCGCTTGAAGCACTCATCTGAGTTTCTTTGATCATCGTTTGATATTCGTTTGTATCATTGACTTATGGCACTCGTCTGTGTTCTCTTGATGATCATCCAATATTCGTCTGTATTGAAGAGGTTTGAAGTCCTGACGGTGGGATTAAACGTCAAAATGGTTACCGGTCCTGGAGTAACAGGTTTATCCGAAGGTGGTTCGTCTGTCTCAGAGACCACTTATCTATGCAAGATTTGTGAGGAGGGTTCGTCAAATCCTAATGTCGTACCTGGCATAACAGGTTTGCTCGAAGAAGGCTCATTTGTCTTTGACCATATATCTATGAAGAATATATGAAGAGGGTTCGTCTATCCTGATTATGCATGTCTATCCCACAGACTTAAGTGCATCACCGGTCCTGGCGTAACAGGTTTATCCGAAGGAGGTTCGTCTGTTTCAAGTCATATATTTTTGTAAAATGTATGAAGAGGGCTCGTATGTCCATCTCCTGGCGTAACATGTGTACTTGATAAGGGCTCGTATGTCCATTTCCTTGCGTAACAGGCTTGCATGAAGAGAGACCCGTCTGTCTAGGTTTTTCTTATCTGGTGTAACCATTCAATTTGAAGGGAGCTCGTCTGCTTTGCCTTCACTTCAATCACCCCAAAGCGTTATTTGGTTGGGTTTATTTCCCATTGCTTGCATTCTCCAGCAGAGTGCAAATTTCAGGACTTCTTGGTATTCAACCACAATTTATCTTGAACGATCGATAGCCCGTGCTATCGTCCTTTTCAGATTAACAGTTGCTTGAATAGGGGCGGCTGTAACACCCCAAATTTTCCCTCTTCATTTTTAGTATTATCATCACATCATAATAATCATAAGCATGACATCAACATATCATATTCTAGCATAGAAAAATGAGGCATAATCACCACATGTTTTAGGATAAGGCATATGATCAGCTAGCTGGACAACTCGGGATTTTAAAGTCAAGTCAATAGCCAATTGGCATTGAAAGAAGCTCATAAGGTCTTCTCATATCCTGAGCAAGCCAAAGGTCATCCTTAAAAGTTCAGAAGAGAGAAATTTCTTCAGAAGTTCAAAAAAGGCAACATGTTCCCATGCAGGGGAAATCCTGATTAGGGTTTTGGACCAGATCCTCATATCCTCTTTGTTTTGACCAATTCTTATGTTCAAAAGCTCGCATATGATCTACAAGGCTTATATATGAAATTTGAAGCAAAAATTCACTTAGAAAGTCAAGTATTTGGGCAATTGCTTGTTGGTGAAGCAAGAAAGTCAACCGGGCAATACAAAAAGTAACTTGAAGGTTTTCTGGGGTTTTAATCAGGATCATCAATCTTTGGAGGTCATATCATGTCAAGGAATAGTTTAGTTGAGCTTAAATGTCAAAAATCGGGAATATGCGAAAAGTTGTTAAATATGGAAATTCAGAGGTTTCTATTTTTAGAGATATTGTCCATAGAGTTTCAAGCTATTATTTCATGTTTAAAAAAGTCCCGAATGATTTTTCCGTGAACATGAAAGTTGTAAATCACGATTTTCCCTTTCCGAAAAGTCCAAGAACACCTTCATAGCCTTCCTAGAACTTAAGATATGATTTTTGGAAGTCGAATGTCTTTTTTAGGGTTGTGGTGCATATGTGGCGTTTCCTCATTGGTCACTTTTTATTTTCTCCTATTTTTGTGTCATGTGTGAATTATTTATTATTATTTTTCTACAACTTTTGTTTAATGATGCCACTTAGCTTTCCGTGACCAAATAATTTCACATCATACACCATGTGGTTGTTTGTTTGTTTATTGGATGCATTGCAAAAGGTGGTACAAAGAAGTGGGCACATGGGAAAAGTGTGAGGTCAGCGTGCACACTCACGCCACACACTCACACTAACTTCCTTAGCAAAATATCACTGCAAAAAATCATGCATTTGAAGCATGAAGAAATAAATTGTTCACATGAAGCATTTTACCATGCACCATCCATGAACAACCAGTTGTAGCCGTTATATTTGTTTTTGTTTTTTCATAAAAAACAACATCAAGATGACACTACAGCAGGAGCATTATAGCAAGCGTGTGCCCACTTCCATGTAATAAAAATTGCAACAAAAAAAAAAGAAATTGAAGTTGGGAGAGAGCAAGCACGATTTTCATTCTCTTTGGTGTAACAAACTCAGCATGAGCCCTGCACTTTTTTACACTAAAAAAAACTTCACTATAAGCTAAAAAAAATCATCAAATCATGGGGAGGATTGATCCAGTTTTCTTCATTCTCGACAACCCTAACAAAGCTCTCTCTCTCTTTTTCTCATTGAAGCCACATAACTCAGTCTTTCTCTTTCTCTGATTTAGCTCTCATTTTTTCATCTAAAAAGGAAGTATCAGATCTGAATCTTTCTATTACTTTGTTCTTGCTTTTGAATGGACTCCAACATCAACATAGCACTCATATCATCATCATCCTCGGTTGCCAGTAAAGCTCAATGGATTTTTGGATCATTTGAGGATTAGCATTGTTCGGATTTTTCTTTGTTCACTCAAGTCAAGAACATTGCCTTTATTTGGCTCAAGGGAGATTAACAGAAGCACAAGGAGGCTCTTAGTCCCTCTAGATTTCTCAAATCTCTCAAGAAAAGCTTCATCTAAGGTTTGAGCTTCAACTTTTTTTATTTCGGTTTTGTCGAATTTGTGTTTGTTTCATGATGTAGATGCTTGATCTTGCTTGAGTGAAAAGTGAAAAAGCTTTGAGAGCTATTAATTTAGGATTTGCAGTTTTGGTTTTGAACCTTGTTGTCTTCAAATCTCGCTGTCTATTGTGCGTTTTGGGTTTCTATTCATGGATTTGAACTCCACTGGGTGTCTGCTTTCGGTTGATGTGATTTGTTTTTAATTCTGGAATTTTTGTTCTTGACCTGCATCGTGTGGCAATCGGAGATGGTGACTGGAGTGTTTCCGGCCGACCACTTACTGGCTGTTTTATTTCATGTCCAGAACATAACACAAGCGTCGGATCCATTTAGATCGTGAGGCCCAGATCCTGCCAGCAGTTTAATGAGGCATGTGCACCTCACATGCCTGCTTCTTTTTTATTTATTTATTTTATTTATTTTTATGTTGTTTATTTTTATTTATTAATTTTATTTATCCGAAAACTATGAATCGTTGGATTTAGAGGGATTATTTAGTTTGAATGTAGGCTATTGGATTCGAATACCGTTTGGCTATGTTGACTGATTTTATTTAAAGTGGGCCTAACGTTTTTTTTGTTCGCACCCCCCGTTGGTTAGGCCCAGGTCTTGTGAACTGATTCGGTTTCCTGTTTGCCCCCCCTGGTTTTGTATTTTATTTATTTTTTTCCCTCTATTTCATCTGTTTCATGTCTGATTAATAAAAATAGCTAGAACTATTAAAAAATAGTGAAAAAATTCACGGACCCTTATTTTAATTTTCTTTAATTTCTAATATTTTTATTCCACATTTTTACGAATTTTTGGCGCTTAATATAATTCTTAACTTTTATTCCTTTATTTTAACTTCTTCTATGCACACCTTATCTTGTTGATTTTGTAACTAGAGTTTTAAAATAGTAATGAACTTGATTCCTTTTGCTACTGATCCCTAACATGTTGAAGATCATTTAGAATTTATTTCACTATTTTTAGGATTTATTTGATTGCTTTTTGCCATGTTATTTTATGTTGAAGTTTACTAAACCCTAGTTGGACTTTAGACTTTTATTTGACTAACTTTGCTTCTGACTTTTGGGTTGTGATTCTGGCATGTGGTTTGTAGGTGATTAAAGTGTTCTCAAGATTAATTGTAGAATTCTTAGGGCCTTTCTCCTTTTTTATTTGAATTTAATGTTTGCTTGTTTTGTTTTGAGTATTTTCTGGATGGATGATTGCTTATTGGTGTAGGAGGGCACTTGTGCCAACTTCTATAGTTTGTTTGACTTGATCTTAGTATATAATAAGTGTGATTCACTCCTGGTTGTGTTAGGTTGATAGGATCTTTTACTTGTTTGTATTTCATTTTGTTCTTGTTCGTATTTCTAACCTTTTTCAAGTAGGTGCATATGGTAAGTAAGAAGTTTGGATGTTATCCACATTTCAAACCTTCTTCTCTTTTCTTTACTGCTTTCTTACTTCTATTTGTGATGTGCCTTATGCCATCCTTTGCTTAATCTCATCTTTTCCCCCTTTAGAAACAACTTATCTCCTTTAGAGGATTAAGTTGTATTCTAGTTCTTCTTTTCTTTCCTTCTTCTTCGTTAGGATAGACTTCAAACCACACTAACCTTAGGACTCCCTTTGCATGATAACTTTAGGATTAGACTTTCCCCATTAGATTTTACCATTAAGATCCTTTGGTTCTTTTCTCTTCTCATCTCAAAGCAAAAACTATAAAAAAAACACTTAATAAAGGAAGAAGTGGTCTCTTGTGTATAGCCTTATTCCATGGGGCACTTGTAGTCTTCCCATCTTGGGATAGTACAAGCTTGTCTAGCATGATGTCCTAGTCTAATCATGAGACTACGTTCACAAAGAAAATCATAAAAAAGACTTCTTCACAAAAATTACAAAAACACTTAATAAATTCAACGAGTTAGTGAGCTTAGGCCCTAATCTCTAGAACCAAGTTTTGGGGATCTTCTCCTTACTTGAGTGTGCTTGTTCTATTATTCCATCTTGGAATGTAGTAGCAAGTATACATTCCATGGAAAAGAGCTTGAGTTCACTTCCTTGTGCCACACTCCTAAAATACTTCTAAAAAACACAAACAAACAATAAGTGTCTCTCTTTCGGGACTTCTTTTCTCATCACCTTCACTCTCATCGTACGAACTTGCTCCTACTTGTCACTTTGCAAGACGGTTACGCACTCGTCGTCCGAGCCTACAACACCTGAGCATTGACATAGGCAGTTCAAGCCTTAATTCACAAGTAATCTTTTCCACCCATAGTTAGGGGAACTACGACGACTCTGATCCTTATTGTCCATATGAGGTACGTAGGCAGCGGGGTAGGGCCCGTTCGAGCACACTCTTTTATTTTCCCTACATTTCCCCCTTTCTTTTCTTTTCTTTTCCAGTTCTAGTCCTTCTTTTTGCAGCAGCTTTCATTTCTTCACCATTAGAAACATTTTCTTTGCAAGCGTGGATCCCGTTGGGTACGACGGACGATCTGGTGTGCTAATACCTTCCCAGGTCATAACCGACTCCCGAACTCAGACTCTTTGGTTCGTAGGACCTGTGTCCTTCCTTTTCTTTTCTTCTGTTTGTGCAACATTACCATTCCCGTTCCTTCGGGATAAAAATGTCTGGCTGGCGACTCTACCTATTTCCGCGCCACTTTCGCGTTTGTACCAGGATGGAAATCCAGGGAGTGACAACATCATTTTGGCATGCTTTGCATCCATTACATTTCATGAACATTCATGTGTTTTCATGCTTCTAAACATGCTTCCATTGCATCTCATCCTTGTATGATCATTCATATGCCTCTTGTATGACTTTGCATCACCTCATAACACATTTGCATTGCATAATCACTTCTGACTTTGGTCTTTGCATCCTTATTCATCTCATTTCTTTGTGCTTTATGTCTTATGCATTCATACTAACATTTCAGGAACTTTTGGTAAGTCATCTGAGAGGTGGATTTTCCTTCACCTCCCACCTCTTCTTTCCTTTGCATTTGCATCCTTTACTTGTCTTTAAAGTGAACTTGCTTCACTTGTGCTCTCTCATTCTTACTTTCTTTCTTTTAAGTTACTTATCTTCTTCAGGAAGTAAGTAATTTATTCTTCCTCCTTCTCTTTTCATCTGCTTCTTCCATGGTGGCCTTCTTGAAGATCTTTTCTCTTAAGCCTCACAAACCATAGGATATCCAAGCATGATAACTTTTAGGGTTGTATATAGTCCCCCTAGTCTTTTACCTTTGAGTCTCCTTGAGTATCTCTTCTCATCTCTTAATCAGAGGCTAAACTCTTAAAGCTTTAGGACTTTAGAATTAGGGTTATGCATGCATCCTTATCTTAGGATGGAGTGTATAACTTTAATCCTTAGTGTTAAACCTTTAATTTGTTTACACCTTTCAATCAAAACACATTAATAATCACTAAGACTTTATCTTGTAACTTGGGCCTTACATTAGGGTTTTATCTCTTCCTTATGGTTAAGAGGGACTAACCCTAGTGTTAAATGGACAAGTCTCCCTCAAGTTGTCTTACAAACCATAAAATCCACTTCTTAATTTCACCCTTTAATTAAAATCCATTTAATAAAGGCTTGTTATATAATGAATTTAATCCCTAACCATGGATTTAGTTGAGGTATCTTCCTCAGCTTAAGTGTTCTCATCTATCATCCCTCTATTATGATGGTGTAATGAGTTCACTAATCTGTGATTAGAGATTAAACTCATTACTTAACACTAAACAAAAACCCAAAAACATCTAAATAATCACAAGTAGGTTAATGATCTTAATCCTACATCATCATGGTAATTAAGTTGAGATGCTTATCTCATACTTAAGTAGGCTCATTATCCCTAATCAGGGAGGATATAATGAGTTTACAAACCCTTGATTTAGGCTTAAGCTCATAATCCTATGCAAAACACCAAAAACAATAAAAAACTGAAAACACAAAAACAAACAATAATCGTCTCCTCCAGGATTCTTTTCTCATCACACTCATTCACAAACGAGAACTCGCTTCTTCCATCTAATGCAAGACAGTTAGCACTCGAGCCAGACAAGTCATACACTTGAGCATAGGCAAGCAAGCAGTTCACAGTCAATTTATTTTAAGCCTCTTTGAGTCTAACTACGGTGTTCTGACTTCCTCATTACACGAGAGGATACGTAGGCATAACTTAACAGTTATCGAACAAAAGTCTTTGTGTCTCCCCCTCTTTCAGCTTTCTTTTTAAGGCCTCAGTTCCTGAGCAATTCACACCTTTTGTACTGACACCTGTATTTTCTTTCCCTAGCTTTTGCATAGAGATACCACATACACTTAACCCTTTTAAACATAATCTTGTAAGCGTGGATCCCGTCGAGTACGATGGACGATCTGGGTGCTAATACCTTCCCAGGTCGTAACCAACCCCCTTTCTCAGTTTCTCTGGTTCACAACCGTCTTATCCATCTCTTTCCAGGTTTATGCAGCATTACCTTTCCTTCGGGATAAAAATGCCTAGCTGGCGACTCTATTCAACCCCTTCTCTTCGTCGATGGTTCGCGTTTGCACCGGGATGTAAGTCTGGGGAGCGACAGGAGGTAATTTACCAAGATCAATATGTCATTAGCTCAGGCTTTGCAACACATGTTGAAAGGAGAATTGTTTACTTTGCAGGACCCACCAAAGAATGTCAATACTTCCTCTTCTCGTTACAATCCCAATGCAAGGTGTACATACCATTCTAATAGCCCTAGCCATGATACTAACAGTTGCTGGTCATTGAAGAACAAAATTCAGGATATGATTGAGAATGGAGAAATTGAGTTTGACCCTCCGGAAACTCCTAATGTGATTACTGCTCCTATGCCTAAAATGAGAAGACTGTTAATGTTGTTGATGAGGTTGTTTATGTTCGTACTGTGGATGAAATAACTACTCCTCTATCTATTGTCAAGAAAAAACTTGTGCAAGCCGGTTTACTTCCGGGTTGCAGGGAAGATTGTTTTTACTGTGCCTACAAACCTGATAGTTGTTGGAGGTTGAGGTCAGGTATTCAACGCCTGATAGATAATTATACTATACTATTTGAGAGGACCCCTTCTATAGAGAGTCTGTGTGGAAGCTTGGCTCAAGACTTGAAAGTTGAAGATGTGGCTATGGTTAATAAGATTCCTGTGAAGATTACTTCCAATTGTCCAGTGAGGATCACTTCTAAGGGTCCTGTGAAGATTACTGCTGAGCCAAAGGTGACTCCAATGATTATTACTACTCCTGGTCCTATCCCATATACTTCTAACAAGGCTATACCCTGGAATTATGGTTCTGATGTTTATATCCATGGTGTCAAACATGAGCCTATGACTGATGCACCTATTACTGATGTTAATCTTGACGTGGACAATATTGCTAGGTCCAGTAAGGTTACCAGGAGTGGAAGAATTTTCTCTCCAGAAGACACCTCAAAGACTGCTGCTACTCCAGTTCATATCTCTAAATCTGGGCCAAGTACTGAGGCTCGGGGAAAAGGACCAGTGATTGAACATGTTCAAGCTGAGGCACCAGTTAGTGAAGACCTCTCTAAGAAGATGGAAGAAGTACTGAAGATCATCCGCATGAGTGATTATGATATTGTTGACCAGTTGGGGCATACTCCCTCCAAAATCTCCATGCTATCTCTGCTATTGTGTTCTGAAGCCCATGCCAAGGCTTTAAGCAAATTCCTGAATACTGCTCACGTGCCACATGAAATCTCTGTGGACCAGTTTGAAAATTGTGTTGCTCATCTAAAGAGTGATAATGGTTTGGGTTTTACTGATGTTGATCTGACTCCTGCTAAAAGAAACCATAATAGACCTCTGCACGTCTCCATTGAGTGTAGGGGCACTACTTTGTCTCATGTATTGGTGGATAATGGTTCTTCTTTGAATGTATTACCTAAGGAGGTTCTAGAAAAACTCAACTTGAAGGATGTAGTGTTAAGACCAAGTAATGTGGCGGTGAGGGCCTTTGATGGTTCAAGAAGAATGGTGCATGGAGAGGTGGATCTTCCAATCAAAGTAGGATCTCAAGTATTTGATTCCACTTTCTATGTGATGGATATTCGTCATGCGTACTCCTGTTTGCTTGGGCGCACCTGGATCCATGGGGCAGGTGCTGTGACTTCCACTTTACATCAGAAATTGAAGTATCCGGTGAAAGGAAAGATTGTCACTGTTTATGGTGAAGAAGAATACATGGTCAGTCATGTGAATACCTTTAAATATGTTGATATGGAGGGTGAATTTGTTAAGACTCCTTTCCAGATATTTGAAGTGGTTCCTTAAAGCGTTCTTGTTACTGAAGCCATACCTGATGTTAAAAGAGTTCCTGTGATTACCAGAGTACCTCCTACAATGGCCTCCCTCAGAGATGCTAAAGCTGTGGTTGAAGAAGGTGGTTGCACTATTTGGGGTCAGCTTCCTGACATTCCTTACAAGTATGACAAGTTTGGTTTGGGTTTTACTGCAGAATCTCAGAAGGTTGTTCGTCGTGCTCGTGCTGCTCGTATCACTCATAGAGGAATCATAAAGGACCAAGTCAATGATGTGGAAGATTATGATGAAGGTTACAACCTAGATGATTGGATCTTTCCTACCATGGGTGATGGACTCAACAATTGGAAGGATGAAGAGGTTATTCCTATCTCCTTTAGTCAGGAGTAAATGCTATTTTATTTTCCTAAATTTAATTTTTGTAACTTTGAACAATTAAATACTTTTAAGCCTTATGTCTTGCTCGAGGCACAATGGTATGCTTGTTAGGGTTGTCATTTCATTTGCATATTTTCATTCAATAAAATCAATGGATGTTTCTCACTTTCGTAAATATTGCGCTCTTTGTCTTTCTTTTACTTTTTTCCTTTTATAAAAAAAAGCTATGTGTTCTTACACACACCCACGTAACTAAAATGCAGATCTTCATCCACTCTGGATCCTATTGATAACAATTCTGCTATTGCCAATTATGACTTCGAGAATCCGATCTATCAAGCCGAGGATGGAAAGGAAGAAGATTGTGAAGTACCTGTAGAGTTGGCTAGATTTCTACAACAAGAAGAGAAAGCTATACAACCACATGAGGAACCAATCGAAGTTGTGAACTTGGGAACCGAGGAAAGCAGGAAAGAGGTCAAGATAGGTGCTGAGATGGAAGATGGTGTTAAGAACAAGTTGGTTCAGATGTTACATGACTATGTGGAAATTTTTGCTTGGTCTTGTGAAGATATGCCAGGGCTGGATACAGATATCGTGGATCACCGTCTACCAGTGAAAGAAGATTGTCGGCCAATAAAACAGAAAGTTCATCGTATGCGTCCTGATATGTCAGAAAAGATTAAGGCAGAGGTGATGAAACAATTCAATGCAGGGCTTTTAGCCGTTACTTCTTATCCTCAGTGGGTTGCAAACGTGGTGTCGGTGCCTAAGATAGATGGTAAAGTACACATGTGTGTAGATTACAGGGATTTGAACAAAGCTAGCCCCAAAGATGACTTTCCACTTCCACATATTGATGTTTTGGTAGACAATACTGCTCAACATAAGGTATTCTCTTTTATGGATGGTTTCTCTGGGTATAATCCGATTAAGATGGCACCTGAAGATATGGAGAAGACTACATTTGTTACACAATGGGGCACTTTCTGTTATAAGGTGATGCCATTTGGTTTGAAGAATGCTGGGGCAACATATCAGCGTGCTATGGTAGCTTTGTTCCATGATATGATTCACCATGAGATAGAGGTATATGTGGATGATATGAAAGCCAAATCTCAAAATGAAGAAGAACATCTTGATCATCTGCACAAGTTGTTTGAGAGGTTGAAAAAATAAAAGTTGAGATTGAATCCAAACAAATGTACTTTTGGAGTTAGATCTGGTAAACTTCTGGGTTTTATTGTCAGTGGTAAAGTTATTGAAGTGGATCATGCAAAGGTAAAAGCTATACAAGATATTCATGCTCCTCGTACTGAGAAAGAAGTTAGAGGTTTCCTGGGAAGACTGAATTACATTGCAAGATTTATTTTCCAGTTGACTGCTACTTCTGAACCTATCTTTAAGTTGTTGAAGAAAGATCAAGTAATGGAATGGAATGACAAATGTCAGGTAGCTTTTGATGAGATCAAAAGGTACCTACAGGAACCTCCTATTTTGATGCCACCAGTTGAAGGAAGACCCTTGATTATGTACTTGACAGTATTGGATAACTCAATAGGGTGTGTGTTGGGGAAACATGACGAGTCTGGTCGAAAAGAGCAGGAAATATACTACCTTAGCAAAAAGTTTACCGACTGTGAAACAAGATACTCACTGCTCGAGAAAACTTGATGCGCTTTGGCATGGGCTGCTCGCCGACTAAGACAGTATATGTTGACTCATACCACTTTATTGATTTCAAAAATGGATCCAATCAAGTATACATTTGAGAAACCTGCTCTCTCCGGATGAATAGCAAGATGGCAAATGATCCTGACAGAATATGACATACAATATACTACTCAGAAAGAAATCAAAGGAAGTGTAGTAGCTGACCATTTGGCTCATCAAGCAGTGGATGATTATCAATCTAGGAATTTTGAGTTTCCAGATGAGGATATTATGATTGTTGCTAAAGAACCTAGACAATATGAAGGACCTGGACAAGGATCCCGATGGACTATGGTTTTTGATGGAGCTTCTAACGCACTTAGTAATGATGTTGGTGTTGTGATTATCTCTCCTAAAGGTTGCTATACACCAGTTACTGCAAGGCTTTAATTTAAATATACCAATAATATGGATGAGTATGAAGCGTGGATCATGGGTATCAAGGTTGCCATTGAGATGAAGATTCAGTTTTTGAATATATATATGGAGATTCAGCCCTGGTAGTCAGTTAAGTTAAAGGAGATTGGGACACCAAGCATCCTAATCTTATCCCTTACACAGAGCATGTGTTGTCTTTGATCCCATACTTTGAAGAGATCACCTTTGGACATATTCCACGAGAAGAGAATTAGTTGGCAGATGCATTAGCTACCATGACATCCATGTTTGAAATCAATTGGAATGACGAAGCTCCAAAACTTACTATTGATCGATTTGATAAACCTGCATACTGCAATGAGGTAGGTACTGAAGGAGTAGAAGAAAAGCCTTGGTTCTATGAAGTGAAAAGGTATCTTGGAGCTCAAGAGTTCCCTGAGGGGGCATCTGTCAATGATAAGAAGTTTCTGAGGAGATTTTCTGCTAAATTCTTCCTGAGTAATGGAATTTTGTACAAGCGCAACCACGATTCAACTTTGCTTCGCTGTGTGGATAAGAAAGAAGCAGTGGAGATTATGGAAGACATGCATGATAGGATCTTTGGTACTCATTCTAGTGGGCATACTATGGCTAAGAAGATTCTGAGAGCGGGTTATTATTGGTCTACCATGGAAGCTGATTGCTATCAACACTCCAAAACTTGTCATAAATGCCAGATTTATGCTGATAAGGTTCATGTGCCTCCAGTTCTGTTGAATGTTCTAACTGTTCCATGGCCTTTTGCCATGTGGGGCATTGATATGATTGGTGAGATCAAACCTACTACCTCCAATGGACATCGTTTCATCCTTGTGGCTATTGATTACTTTACAAAATGGGTAGAGGCAGCTTCATTTGCTTCTGTTACCAAGAATGTTGTGGCTCGATTCATCAAGTATAATCTTATATGCAGATATGGCATCCCGGAAATGATTATCACATATAATGGTACTAATCTGAACAACACTATGATTACTGATCTCTGCACGCAGTTCAAGATTAAACATCACAATTCTTCTCCATATCGTTCAAAGATGAATGGCGCAGTGGAAGCCGCAAACAAGAATATTAAGAAGATCTTGCAAAAGATGACAGTTACATATAAGAATTGGCATGAGATGTTAACATTTGCTCTTCATGGTTATCGTACCACTATACGTACTTCAACAGGGGACACCCCATTTTCCCTTGTTTATGGTATGGAAGCAGTTTTACCCATTGATGTTCAAATTCCTTCTTTGAGAATTATGAAGGATGTAGGCTTGGATGAAGATGAATGGATTCAGACTCGACTTGAACAGATAAATTTGATTGATGAGAAAAGACTAGAAGTTGTTTGTCATGGTCAGATGTATCAGAAACATATGATTAAATCCTTCAATAAGAAAGTTAAGCAGCAAGTGTATCAGGCTGGTGATTTGGTAATCAAGCGTATCATATTACCACAGGGTGATCCCAGGGGCAAATGGACCCCCACCTATGAAGGGCCATTTGTTGTTAAGAGGGTATTTTCTGGAAGTGCCATGATGCTTACCACTATGGATGGTGAAGATTTCCTGCAGCCTGTGAACGCAGACATAGTTAAAAAATACTACACATGAAAAGAGACCCGCTAGGTTGACTGGCCTAGGCAAAAATAAGGGCATCCCGGCGAACCAAAAGGGTTCGGGCAAAAAATTAGGGATATATATATGCCTTTGAATATGATTGATGTTTACCAGAAATGCATAAAATACAATAACAGCATTTACTAAGAACGAACGGAGGTAGGAATTCAACGAAGCTTCGCCGGGTCACCCCCAAAAAGTAATCTTTACGGATATCCTTACGGAATACCTCAAGTAATATCTTACACTTCCAACTTTACGAAGTCTCCAAGCAGTTTCATATCCTCCAAAGAATTGATACTCAACTTCATAGGTCTCCCGGATCTATGTCCATCTCTTTTATCCTCAGTCAGGATATTCAGGAACTTAATACTTCAATAAGAAGTACGACGAACTAAAATGGGAGTTCCTAAGTACGATATTCTTAAAACAAGATGGGAACAAAGTTTTCATACTCTTCAGCAACGAATCGAGATTTATTTTCCCCAGTCAGCAGTGGTTCTACGAAGCTACTTATATGCTTCAACTACATAATTTATTCATACATCATATCATATCATATCATATGCATTCTCATAAAATATTATCTTGCAGAATGTTATTTATATCACGATATTTGCACCGCACTAACCTTGTTTTTCAGATTAATTCTCCAGCAGACAAACTTTATCAACAACTTACTTTTGGGCCGTCGTTTATTCTTCCCAAAAATCTATTTTGAGACGTCGATTATCTTCTCAAAAGTCATTTTTTTACCTCGGGCAGTCGTTTATTCTTCCCGAAGGTTATCTCATTTTGGGCCGTCGTTTATTCTTCCCTAAAGCTATTTTGAGACGTCGATTATCTTCTCAAAAGTCATTTTGTTACCTCGGGCTATCGTTTATTCTTCCCGTAGGTTATCTCATTTTGGGTTGTCGTTTATTCTTCCCAAAAGCTATTTTGTTACCTCAGGCCGTCATTTATTCTTCCCGAAGGTTATCTCATTTTGGGCCGTCATTTATTCTTCCCAAAAGCTATTTTATTACCTCAGGCCGTCGTTTATTCTTCCCGAAGGTTATCTCATTTTAGGCCGTCGTTTATTATTCCCAAAAGCTATTTTGAGATGTCGATTATCTTCTTAAAAGTCATTTTATTACCTCGGGCCATCGTTTATTCTTCCCGAAGGTTATCTCATTTTGGGTCGTCGTTAATTCTTCCCAAAAGCTATTTTGAGACGTCAATTATTCTTCTCAAAAGCCATTTTGTTACCTCGGGCCGTCGTTTATTCTTCCCGAAGGTTATCTCATTTTGGGCCGTCGTTTATTCTTCCCAAAAGTTATTTTGAGACGTCGATTATTCTTCTCAAAAGCCATTTTGTTACCTCGGGCCGTCGTTTATTCTTCCCGAAGGTTATCTCATTTTGGGTCGTCGTTTATTCTTCCCAAATTCTATTTTGAGACGTCGATTATTCTTCTTAAAAAGCCATTTTGTTACCTCGGGACGTCGTTTATTCTTCCCGAAGGTTATCTCATTTTGGGCCGTCGTTTATTCTTCCCAAAAGCTACTTTGAGACGTCGATTATTCTTCTCAAAAATCCATTTTGTTACCTCGGGCCGTTGTTAATTCTTCCCGAAGGTTATCTCATGTTTGGGTCGTCGTTTATTCTTACCAAAAGCTATTTTCATATTTAAGATTGCTTCCCTCTCAAAGAATATATCTGAAGACTTTTTCTCCGAAGGGCATCTTTAAGCCCATTCAAGCAACCAACCAACAATATCATTATGCGCACCGGCGAGTGCAAATTTTTGGGCTTTTGTGTTTAATCCTCTTCAACCTTCAAGTCACGAATGACGTACATGCCAATCTAACTCCTCAGATTTCAGAAAATTGAACAGGGGCAGCTGTTGTACCCCAAATTTCCCTCCCACAATAAAGAAAATCCCTCTCAAAACTTCTAAATGATCATAAGGTCCTCAAGACTCCTAATTTATCAAGAAGTGTGGAAGTTTCTCCAGACAATGCCTCCTCCTAAGCAAAGTGTCCAAAACTAGGGTTTGGAGTTTCCTCAGGTTAAAATGATTTTCAAGGCCTCAAGTGAGCTTCATAACATCCCACATGTATTCAAGAATCCCCATGTCAAGTTTCAAGGCTTTCCCAATAAGTTTGACCATTCAGATGATCAGATATACAAAAATCAGTCAAAGTAGTTAAAAGGTCAAACAGAGGTCAATTGTGGTCAAATTAAAGTTAAACTTCAAGATTTCTTTCCAACATCAAGTTTATGAAGTAAAATTCATCATTTGATCAAGGGTTGATCATGATTCATCAAGAAAGTTTCAGATCATCAAGAATCAGGAGTTTCTAAATTAGGGTTTTCTTAAGGAAAGTCAACTGAACTTTGACTAGCCATAACTTTCACACGCTTCATCAAAAATTTCCCATACAAATCTCATTTTGAAGGAAATTGAATTCTCTACAACTTCGTGTCTCACAAGCCAAGCCTAAAAATGCTTCATTTGGAAGGTATGAGCTAAAACATAACAGGTCATTTTCAAAGTCAACAAAAAGTCAACTTTTTCCAAAGAGCATAATTTGGAAAAGGTGAAAGATATGGATATGATACAAAAGAGGTTTGTTATAGGACTCTTTAAGCTTTCCAAAATATCCAAGTACACATTCATAGCCATAAAACTGAGGGATTTATGCCTTGTATAAGTTGGGAGATTTTCAAGGGGTGTATGAAGAAAATAAGGGCTTAAATCTAATTTTTTTTTCAAATGGGCCTATCATTTTGCAACCCAATCTTCCTGATAACATCAAGCACGACCCAATAATAAATCCATCTGATTTTTATAATTTATTTTTTATTTATTTGGATTTTATTTGTTAAAATTCAATTTAAATGAAAATAAAATATAAAAAGTCAATTTTTAGATCAAATATTTGTTCTAGAAGCAAATATATTGCATTTAAAGTGATTGGAGATGATCCAAATTCGGACAAAGCTTGATTGGAAGGAAAATATTTGATTTTTTGACAAAATTGGAAGTAAGATTTCTTCAACATCAAGCAATCAAATTTCACAAACTCAAGGCCCAATTTCTAACCTAATTGCACTCCTTACATATAGACAAACCTAACACAAGCCTAGGACACGATTTTGCAGCTGCCTAGAGTGAAAATCAACTTCAAAAATATTCAAGAAAAGTAAAATTCGGATTCAAGCATCCAAGCCATCTCCAAAGCTTTTGAAGGTTCCAAATCATTCTTAGAAGACCGCACAATGTTTTTGGACCATAAAAACATCCATTCATGCACCAAGACATGCCATCCGAATTCATATTATTCTTGATGTTTTTTTTAATTTTTAGATTTCATTCATTTATGCATTATTATTGAAATTTGATCGTGTTTTGATGTTTGTGACGTTGTGTAGAATGTTTCTGGGAAAGAACATGAGAGTTTCGTGGCCAAATACGCAAACGACCATTGTTAGGGTTTGGAGCTCTCAATTGGGGTGTCCTTATTTAAGTAATATAAATGTTGTTTGATGATGAATTTGGACTTTGCAGGTCATGGGGATTTGATTAGCACAAGAATTGTGGACTGGTTCTACATATTTATGATGTTGTTGGAATGGTAGCCATTTAGCTACGACTTTTTCGTAGCAAAACCCTAGTAAAATCGTAGCAAAATATGCAGTCCAAAGGTTAAAGAAGATGTTGTCTGCGCGCGAATTCATTTTTTGAATTTATTTTATTTATTTTATGTTATTATGTTGTATTATTGACACAGAGAAGCTGGTAGCCTAGTGGTAAGGCGCGTGCGTGATGAACCTTGAAGACTTGGGTTCGATTCTGGCCTGAAGCATTTTTGCTTTTAATTCATTTATTTTTGCAGGTTAAAAATATAATAGCTTTGATCAATAGGATTATCACCAGCGCGTGCTGGCCCTGTTGGTTTTGTGATGCCTTGTTGAGGTAAGGGACCTGGGTTCGATTCCCAAGTCCTTCTTTTTGAGCAACTTTTCCTTTTTTTTTATATATATTTTCTTCTTTTTATGTTTTTTAATTGGTTTCTTTACAAATAAAAATAATACAATTAATCTAATTTAATTATAAGTTATTATAAAAATATTTTTCTTAAAAAATTAAAACTTCATTAATTTTGTATAAAATATTTAGTTTTTTTAATAACAATAATTTTACATTTGTAAATGAAATAATAATTTAGTTTAATAACTTTGTTTTATTCTAATTAAATTTCTAATTATAATTGAGTATATAATTAATTTTCCTTTATATTTTCACAAATTAATAATTTTTGGATATAGTTTTTGTATATTATAATTAATAATTAATTCTCTTTAATAAAAAATATAAATATAACCTAAAAACTTAATTTATTTTTCATTATATTTGATTTAGTTAATTTCAATTAAAATTGGTAAATAATATTAATTAATTAGATTTGGATTAACTAATTAAAACCTATTTTTTTCATGCTAACCCAAATTTTCAAACTTGATTTTTTTAAACCTAATTTTCTAAAAAAACTTAAACCCAAATTTATTTTTTAATTACTTTATTTATTTATATTTAGAAAATTGTATAGATTTATTCTTTTGTAACTTTTTTTCCGTTTGATTTTGTAACTGCTTCTAACATGTAATAGCTTAGATTTATTTTCCATCTTTTATTTTTTGTAATCCCTCTAAAAAATGTATCCCCCTCCCCTAATGTAATATCGTAGGATCTTTATTTCCGCTTTTAAATTTCTATAATTAATTGCGTGGTTAGTAAACCTAGGGTATGAAAAGAAATAATTGAATTAAATTGGACTTAGAAAATATAACAATAAAGATAAATACTTGAATAAAATCACTCACACACGTAAGTCGATCTATGATCGTCATCTGCACCTCTTAGGGTTACCTCTCTCAGTTGCCTTTAATATGGTCAAGTCTCTCGAATATAGGGGTGTCTTAAGCAAAGTCCCTTTAAGAATAAATCATCATTGTCCCTTTAAAGATTTTAAAAGATCAACTCCTTTCGAGGTTGCCTACGGAATAATGATCTTGTCCATTCGAATAAATGATGATAGTCCCTAGGAATTGCTAAAGACACCCTATAGTTGCCTTCATTGACCGTACGATGACCCTACGCCTGTCCCTTAACAAATCCAAAGTAATGACTACCTATTCCTTAATAATAGGGATAGTCTTACTCTTGAAGAAACATAAAAGAACTTGAATGACTTAGCTTAGGGTAGGTATCTCCTAGTTACTTGCTCACTCTTCAAAAATACTTTTCACACCTTACAATATTTTCAAACATTTTCAAATAAGGCTTTGTATACATCCATACGAGGATCATTACAAAGTACTTAGAAAATTTCTAATCACACACTACACTTTTCAAAAACATTTAAGTGAGCTAAGTAACTAAGAGCCCATGGATAACCATGGATATAAAGGGTGCTAACACCTTCCCTTTATATAACCTACCCCCCGAACTCAAGTCTTTTAAAAATAGGTCTTTCTTGTTCTTTTATGTCCTTTCCACTTGGATAAAATAAAAGTCGGTGGCGACTCTTGCTATCTGCAACATTTATAGAAAGTCAGTTCTCCCACCGTGTTACAGAACTGGAGACTCTGTTGGGGACTTACTAAGTAAAAGAGGGGTACCCTTAGGAATTAGATCACTTAAATTATTTGCTTTGTTTGCTTTATATTACTTGTTGGGCTTATGTGTGAAATCTCCTAACCTGGATCTATTATACCCTAGGTAAATGGCAATAGACCAAGGAAATTGTACGGCGTATACCGATATGGTTGATCTGGTGGCCATAGTTAGTGTGACTTCTTGGTTGGTGCTTATGTTCCTTAAGTAAGTTAAGGATAATATGGGGCTGCCATATGTTGTCAATACACTAACTGACTTTTAGAACCCTAGTTATCTCATCTTGGCCTTTAGAAAGTAGTGAGATAGCCGACTTTGGTGAATACTGAAGTTGGTTGATACTCGATACTACGCTCATTGAGATCCTAAACTTGGAGGGTTTTGGTTGGCAAGTAAGTTTCCTACTGAACAACCACCCTTGGGAAGGATCGGTGATATTGAGATCCCTTAGTACCTGGTTACTTTTGTAGGATAGGATGAACCAACTAAACTTCAGGGGAGGGTATTTACCTTTAAACCTCATGCAAGCCTTCAAACCTAGGGCTATTGTGTGATTTGTTTGTGTGTGCCACATGTTTGTGATTGAGCATAACATCATGACATCATGACATCATAAGCATAGCATTTTCACTAACCATTTCAAGAACCAAAGGATTTATCTTTGTTCTTTGTTGCAGGTCATGGCTTCTGCTCGTAGGAATACTATCCGGATCAACTTTGTAGGGATACCTTCTAAGCTTAAATAATTGGTCTCTCAAGTTTCTGAAAGCTCCCAGTTCATCAAGAGACATGGTCACCTATTGGATCTAGTCATTTCAGGGTTCAATGAAGACATGATGGGTGTCCTATTTTAGTTCTTTGATCCTAAACATCATTGTTTCACATTCCCCGACTATCAGCTGGTTCCTACAATGGAGGAGTTTCCAAACTACTAGGTGTAAACACCCCAAATTTGCCCTCACCCATTCACACCATGGCTTGTGATCATTTCATATGCATAAACACAATCATATCATCTCATATCTCATTTTTGATTCACTGCATAGATTCAAAGTCATCTGCACCTAGGGTTTGTGATCTGAGCAATCCAAGAGCCTCTTGAGCCACTCCAAAGATCACCAATCACTCCAAAGGGGTCCATGTGTGTTCTTATATCATATTACATCCTCTCAAAGTCAAAAATGCCAAAGAATCACAAGAACTGGGATTGGTATGGATGCAGAGCCAAGTTTGACTGCACAGTTGACCTAAAATTAGGGTTTTGGTTTCAGAGGCCATAACTCCAAATTTTTTGGTCATTCTTGTTTCCATTGGTCTCTATTTGGTATAGGGAGTATGCATATCAATTTTCATGAAGAAATTCCATGGGGAAGTCACCTGATCAAGAGTTGACTTTCTAGACAAGTTAGTGCAAAATCAGGGCATCTGAGGCCCCCAATGACCCAACCAAGGGGTGATCTTTATCATTTTGAGTGCATTTGATCTTTATTTGATCATGGAAGAAGGTTGAAGTTCACAAAATTCAAGAATTACAAGTTTTTGCAAAGTTGACTTTTTAGGGCATGGTTGACTTTTAAAGAATATGTCATTTTATGCCACTTTTCAAGCCTTGCTTTTTGATCCAAAAATGCTTCAAATGGAAAAACTTTGGTCATGAAAGTTGTAGATTAGATCTTTCCCTTTTCAAAAAGTACAAGAACATGATCTAATTCATTTTGGATCAAAAGTTATGGTGTGTCAAAGTTGGCAAAAATCACTAATTTTCAAGTCATGCACCAAAAGGCAAAGTTGCAAATTCTCCTTTCAAGGTCAATTCAGTCATCATATGGGCTTCTAATTCACTCAACATGATCACACAACTTCTAAAAATCAGAATGGGCCAAGAGATCACATGTTTTGTATGGTTTTGAAGCAAGATATTTTCATGAAGCAAAAGCAAAGTCAAGTTGCAAAACCACTCATCACACTTCACCCACTTGCTGCATTGGCTATTGAACCAGCCATAGCCTCTCACCTCACCATGCTGCGCCAGCCCACACCTTTGTACTAGCCTAGAACACAACCCATGCCTCTCTTACCAAAAAGTTGACATTTTGCAAAAGTGAACTTACCTATCACAGCAGGCCAGGTCACATCATCTGACCAATGGGAGTTTTTTATGCAAGCCAAATGCTAACCATTTCACATAACAAGCAAGGCTAAAGCTCACCACAAGACACATTCACAAAATCACCCCCTCAAGCAAAACCTTTCGAATCTGTCTCCATAGCTCACAAACACAAAAACCAAGTCCATTGATCAACTCACCTTGTTTCACTGAGCCAAAACCAACAAGACTCAGGCCTGAACTAAGCAAGAACTAAGCTTCACCATTTTTCATCCTCAAAGCCAGAACTTTCGAATCTCACTTTCCAGCCATCAAACACCCCATTTCTCTTCACCAACAAGTCAAGCACACCCAAAGGAGCAAGAATCCACCATTGGAATAGCCTGAAACCTCACCATTCCTGACTGTGAAACCTGCTGCACCAGAACTTTCCTCTTCAAACCAGCCATCCACAAGAACTTTGAAGCTTCTCTGAGTTCAAGGGAGGCAAAGAAGTTCATTTGCACACAAAGGAGGTTCTGGAAGCTCACTATTGAAGTTTTCCAGCTCAGGTATGGCCAAGAACACGTTCTCATAAAGCTTTGATTTTTTGTTATAAACTGAAAGTGCATGCTTTAAGGATCATTGTGATATGTTTAGAATCGAAAATGGTGAAAAAATCAGCATTTTATGAGTGTCTGAAAGTTTGGCCCCATTTTTGTTTTGTTTCGATTCAGCCTGTTCTTGCTAGATGAATGATGATTGATTGTTGATTTGAGTTGCTAGAAGTGTGAGGATTGTTTCTGGGCGTTTAATTTGACTTGGGGTAGCCTAGATAAGAAGCTAGGGTTTTGACATGGCCGGAGAAGACGACCGGAGCTCATCTCCGGTCGCCTGAATGTAATTAGGGTTAAGCCTGGTTAATTAAGCAACTTTAAATCTTGTCCCTTGGATGCTGCTTCCCGCGCGCTTGTGAACGGCTCAGATGGGTCATTAAACCCTAATCTTGTTTAATTAAATTAATCATAATTAATTAAGTTAACCTGGAAGCACAGCCATCAGATCACGCGCGTGTTTGAACTTTGAATCTGGGCCTTGGATTGTGCATACCCCCAGTCTTGTTGACTTGCACGCAGGGCCTTTGGATCACTCAACTCTTAATCACAGCCACTCATACTGCATACTTCATATTTTATTTTCATTTTTCTTTCATTTAATTTCTACAATTTATTTAAAATAGCAAAATTGTTTTAAAAATTATGAAACTTTTTGTCAAGAGTTTCATTAATTTTAAAAACACAAAAAACATTTTTAATTTTATTTTTAGCATTAAAAAAGTATTTTTAATTATTTAAAAGTTTATTTTTAATTGATTAATGAAAATTAATTTATTAAAAATACTTTTAGGTATTTAAAAATTACCAAAAATTCATGAAATGTTCTAAGACATTTAGAAACATTGTCCAACCTTCAAACCAAATTTATTTTTTGATCTTGATGCATTTTGAGAATTTTTCATTGATTAAAAATCATTTTTATGCATTAATTTGATCCAAAGTTCCAAAAATCATTTCTGCCTATCCATGAGGAGTTGGACATTGATTATTTTTGCATTGCATTGTGCTTAGCATGTAGTTTGTGAGATTAATTGGCCATGATTTGATCTTTCATTTTCAATTTGTTTGGCATTTCTCTTGTTTGGAAACCCTAAAACCCTAGAAATCTTAAGAAAACCATAACTTGAGTTTGGTTAGGAGTTGAAACTTCTCCTTTGGGCATTAGGTTAGTATAGGATTAGGGTTCCTTTGAGTGGCATTTTCAATTTTTTATCTTAGGGTTTGCTTCTGATTTTGACTTTTGTTTGATGTATTGTTCATAAACCCTAATTTGGGCTTCCATATGCATCCATCTTGCATTCTCTTGCATAACATGACTTGCCATGACATTCCATGCCTCCATTTGATTCATTTAACATCATAAGACATATTGGAAGCATGTTTGATCATTGCATCATGTATTTGCCATGTTGTATGCCATGTGCACTTCATAACTTTTCATGTATGTCCATGCTTCCTAACTTGCTTCATTTGCATTCATGAACTTGTATGATCATTTCCATGTGCTGCCTCATGTTTGTAGCATTACATAGCATCATTAGCATCATGTAAATGCTTCTAGTTTTGTTTCTCATCATGTCCTCTCATCCCATTTTGCATTGCATTGCATTTCTTTTCTAACCTTTCAGGTGGTAAGTGATTTTGAGAAGTGAATTTGCCTTCACTTCTCACAGCTTTTCTTTTCATCTCTCTTGCATCCATGCTGAATTTTTATATGTGTTTGAGATTGAGCTTGCTCATTCTTGTTCTTCTTACTTTCTTTCTTCAAGTGACTTGACTTCTTGAATGAAGCAAGTCACTTTGCTTCTCTTGATCCTTTCATCTGCTTCCTGGTGGTTCCATTGGAGATCTTTCTTGTTTAACCTCACAAACCTTAGGAACAACCAAGCATGACAATGATTAGGGTTTTGATTAGTCTCCCCTCTTAGTTTTACCTTTGTGTCTTCTTTGAGTCTTCTCTTCTCATCTCATAATCAGGTACTAAACCCTAAAGGCTTTAAGGCTTTGTGATTAAGCTTATGCCTGCATCCTCCTATTAGGATGGAGTGTATAACTTTAATCCTAAGTGTTAAACCCTTAATGTGTTTAAACCTCTTAATCAATTCACATAATAATCATCAAGACATCACACTTGTAACTTGGGCCTTGCATTAGGGTTCTATTTCTTCCTTAATTGGTTAAGAAGGACTAACCCTAGTGTTAATGGACAAGTCCCCCTCAAGTTGTCTTACAAATCATAAAACTCACTTCATCATCATATCATTAAATAAAATTCACTTAATCAAAGGCTTGTTTTGTCATGAGTTTAATCCCTAATCATGGATTAAGTTGAGGAGCTTTCCTCAGCTTAAACATTCTCATCTATTATCCTTCTATTAGGATGGTGTAATGAGTCTGTTTAATCCTTGATTATGGCTTAACCTCATTACTTAACACTAAACAAAAACACCAAAAATATCTAAATAATCACAAGTAGGTTAATGATCTTAATCCTACATCAAAGGTGATTAAGTGTGAGAATCTGACTTCACACTTAAGGTATTCTCATTACCCCTAATCAGAGGGAAGATGTGATGAGTTTACTAAATCCATTGGTTTAGGCTTAAGCTCATTAACTTATGACAAACTTTCAAAAGCAATAAAAGACTGAAAACTCAAAAAACAACAATAATCGTCTCCTTCGGGATTCTTTTCTCATCATCTTCACTCACAAACGAGAACTTGCTTTTTCTGTCTAATGCAAGACAGTTTGCATCTGTGCCAGACAGATCATACACTTGAGCATAGACAAGCAAGCAGTTCACAAGTCAATTCATCTTTCAGTCTCTTTGGGTCGAACTACGGTGTTCTGACTTCCTCATTGCACGAGAGGATACGTAGGCATAACTTAACAGTTATCGAACAAAAGTCTCTGTATATTCCCCTCTTTCAGCTTTATTCTTTAGCCTCATTATCTTGAGCATCTCACTCCATTCTTACACTGACACTTCATTTATATACTTCACTTTACACTTCACTTACACTGACACCTGTACATCTTCTTTCCAGCTCTTTCACACACAGATTGCACTGACACTACCCCTTTTAAAACACAAATCTTTTAAGCGTGGATCCCGTCGAGTACGACGGACAATCTGGGTGCTAATACCTTCCCAGGTTGTAACCAACCCCCTTTCTCAGTCTCTCTGGTTCGCAAACCGTCTTATCCATCTTTTTCTAGGTCTATGCAGCATTGCCTTTCCCCCGGGATAAAAATGCCTAGCTGGCGACTCTATTCATCTCCAGTGAGTTCACGGCTGTGTGTTCTCATTGTCCCTCTCGCCGACCGTTCGCGTCTGTACCTTTATTTGGGCCAGTCCCACTTATCGGGAGCGACAGCTTGGCGACTCTGCTGGGGACCCTTATACTGTAACCAGGGCTTCTGGTTCTTTTTGTGGGTTCCTCCTAGCGCTTGATTGATTTGTGTTTACTGGGGTGTTATGTGTTACTTGTGTTTGTATACTTGTTTTATTTCTACTGCTTTATGTACAGTTGCTTTACTGCTTTCTTTATTGCTTTTGTATATATCATACTGTCATACTGCTGGCTAGATCTGGTTTTTGTTTTGGTGGGTGGGTGATTCATTGAGAGTTAAGGTCCTATACCTGGGACCTGAGTGACACCTAGGCTAGAGTGAATCATATTCTTTCCCATTCCATCTCGGTCTGGTGCGGGAATATGAAACACGGTTCAGATATGGGTTTCTTCTTGAGAACTCTGTGTTGCAGATTTCCTGCAATGCTAGGGCTATCTGGGAAGCCTGCTAAGTCTGGATGACCTTTTAGTATTGACCTTCAGAAACTGAGGGGAATTAGAGGAGGAACATTTATGGTTATTGTAAACACTGTACCTCCGGGTTAGAAGTGTTTACACTTCTCATAACTGATCCAAGTCTGAGGATCCTTGTTTTAGAACACCACCTGTGAGGGGGTTGGGTTGTTTACAGGTTTGCAGGTACCTTGACCTCAGAATACCCTGTTACTTTGATTTGATTAAGAGTACTCCATGTTGGGACAATTCTTGTGATTCTAAACCCTGGACATGTGGCTCTTTATTTGAGCCCCCCACCTTGGTTACTGGACTTATAGACCTCCATCTGGGTTTCTCACACACATGAACTTATATCAGAGCATTTGATCAGATCCAGCTCAGTCACAAACCCTTGCATATCATTTGCATACATAATCATTGCATCATATTGACATTTGTTTATTTGTGTTTCAGGGTATCCATCTTCATTTGGTTTTGGTTTTGACCCCATCTTCAGTATTGACCTATCTTCATCAGCACTTGCTTCAGCTATCAGCAATCTACTTCAGCCAATCAGTGGCCCATTCTTCAGTATCATCATCAGCACTTGTCTCTACTCAGTCTCAACATCATGGCACCTAAAAAGAGCAACATCACCTACCACTTCTTCCAGCCAGAGTTAGCTGACATCAGGAGGATTCAGACCCTGATCACTCCAGACCATATACCACTGTTCAGGGAACACCATGGAGATATACTTGACATGGTTATGGATCTGGACCCCTCACAGAGAAGCCTGATCCACACTTGCCTTCAGTTTTATGATCCCCCACTGAGATGTTTTACTTTTCAGGACTTTCAGCTAGGCCCCTTATTGGAAGAGTACTCATCATTAGTCGGTATACCTATCAGGGGTGGAGTCCCTTTCAACCCTGAGATGGTCTTTCCTGGTAATGAAGAGGTAGCAAAGGCATTACATCTGGAACCAGTCCTGATTGGGCAGCATATGACTTCTAAGGCTGGAATCCCTGGCTTGCATCTGGATTTCTTGATCTCTCAAGCTACCCTGAAAGCTTCTTTAGGAGAGTGGAAAGCAGTCTGTGCTTTATTGGCCTTGAGCATATATGGGATCATATTATTTGCAGATGAGCCTCGATTTATTAGTAAGAATGCAATCCATCTGTTCATTCTAAAGAACCCAGTGCCAACTTTATTAGGGGATCTCTACTATTCAGTGCATCAGAGGAATGAAAAGCAGAGGGGAAGATTAGTAAGGTGATGTGCTCCTTTGTTCCATACTTGGCTTCTCAGGCATCTGCCCAGGACAGATGCATTTTTGAACCCTCATCAGCAGAGAAACTGGGCTGGAAGACTTACTACTCTAACTTCAGCTGATATCAGGTGGTGCACTCAAAGCACAAAAGGCAGGGATATCATCACCAGCTGTGGGCATTTTCCCAATGTGCCCCTAATAGGAGTTAAGGGTAGTATTAATTACAACCCTCTGCTGTTCAAAAGACAACTGGGCTATGCACTAGTCCACACTCCTAAGGCACAGGACTTGGTTGAGACTCTTTATTGTGAGAACAAGCTTAATCTGGCTATTGTTAAGCAGGCAGCCTGGGCCTGGGACAATGTGCAGACTAAGGGGGTAACCATCCTGGGGAAGTGTAACAATGTGGCATCAGCACAATACTATGATTGGTCCCATGCCAGGGCCCAATTCTCTGGGATGCCCTTTACTATTGAAGATATGCCCGGGCCTTCCACAACACCACCTCCAGCAACTGTCAGCTTAGAGGAGTTTGAAAAGCTGAAAGAGAGAAATGAGAAACTGACTCAAGCTCTACAGAAGACCCTCTGGGAGAGGAGTGATGGTAGGTTGGATATTGAGAGATTAGAAAAGTTGAAGGTAGAGCACTTGGCTAGAATTGAGAAGTCTGAGGATTACATTAAGAAATCTAGGGCTGGAGAACAAATCCTGAAGAATGCTTGCAAGGAAGCCCAATTCCAGAAAGCCAGGACAGACTTGTATCTGAAGGAGAGTCAGGCTAGGTGGGTCAGGATCACCGAGGCTCGTACTCTGGAGGACAAGAGGGTCCAAGACAAGATAGAGCAGATGGAAGCTAGTGCAAAAGAGCAACAAGAAGCCCTGGCAGCAGCCCAGAGGGAGATATCAGAACTGAAGATCAGAGCTGGAGTGAAGAGGTCAAAGGACCAAAGTCAACACAAGAAGCTAACTGCAGCTGTTACTACCCGGAACCTCCTTATCAGGAACCTCACGGAGCGTCCAGCTGATCCTGTGACCGAAGCACTTCTCAAGGAAGTTCGGGAGGATGAGTTTGGTCTTGGTGTTTGACCATTTGTTTGTTGTTGCTTTCATTCCATGTACTTTTATTTTTCTTGTAATGAATTTTGACCCCTCAGAGGGCTTGTGTTTGTAAACAAACTATGTACCATTGGCCTTTTGTAATATATGTTTAGTTTGTTCCATCCGAGTTTGCTTCGAAAGCAGCATCAACAGCATCTTCAAGGGTCTGGAAGGGTCAAAACTGAATGCCAAGCCGGATACCTTGAAAACAAATAAGCATACTGCATTGCATGCTAACCCTTTGTTTGTTTTGTAGGTTTTTGTTTTGTTGTTGCTAACTTTGTTGTGATGTTCAGGAACTATTGCTCGGCGCCGGGTATTTCCCCTCAACCGTCCGCACCGATATCCAACCCGTAACAATCTTCCGGGCATACAGATGGATCAGATGCAGCAGGACCTTACTGAGGTCAGGAACCAAATGACCAACGAGAGGTTGGAAATGAGGAACCAAATGACACAGTTTATGGAAGTAATGAACAACATGGCCCAAAGCCAGGAGAGGCTCAGAGCACTAGTGGAAGGGAGAAATCAAGAAGATCATCAGCCAGGGACTGCTGGGACTAGCAACAATGAAAGAGTCCAACCTCATGTCAATCCCCCAGTCTTCGGACCCCACCTCCATCCAGAGGCCAACATTCCTGTCAATATACAAGGGACTGCCACAGCAGGGAGGGTACTGCAAGAAGACCCTCAAGAAGACCAGTTCACAGTAATGGGAGCCGGGGAAGAAGCTTATGATAGAAGGTTGGATGAGATAGCTGAGAAATTAAGATCCTTAGAGTCTCAAAACTCTTTGGGTTTTGATGTTATGGATATGGGCTTGGTAGATGGGGTCAGGATTCCCCACAAGTTTAAGCCACCATGCTTTGAGAAGTATAATGGGACTTCCTGTCCCCGAACCCATCTACAATCTTTTCTCGGGAGGCTAAAAGCCTATACCATGGACGAGAAGCTGTGGATGTTCTATTTTGAGGATAGCTTGACTGGAGCTTCGAGGGAATGGTATTCCCATCTGACAAGAGCAACTATTAGATGCTGGAAGGACCTGGCAGAGGCCTTCATCAGACAGTATCAGTATAATCTAGATATGGCACCCAACAGGACCCTCCTAATGGGAATGTCACAGTCATCTAGAGAGAGCTTCCGAGAATATGCTCAAAGATGGAGACAGCTTGCTGCTGCTGTCCAGCCACCTATGTCAGAAAGGGAGATGGCTGATATGTTCATGAACACCCTCCAGGGGACTTACATTGATAGGCTAGCCGCCTTCTCATCTACCAGCTTTGCAGATGTAGTCATAGCCGGGGAGAGAATTGAAAGTCTATTGAAGATGGGAAAGATCTCAGACAACGGTGCAAGCTCATCCAGTAATGCAAGAAAGCCTTTTACAGGCCCAAGAAGGACTGGTGAGACCAATGCCATCCACGCCAACAGGGGCAGGCCCCAATATGCTCATAGATCTGTGGCAGCAGTCACCATTCCTGCTCCAGCTCATCCACAACCAGCTTATCAACCTCCGCAACAAAACTATCAGCAACAACCTCAGTACCATCAACAAAATCAGTACCCTCCGAGGAATTACAACAACAGCAACACCAACAACAATAATCAGCAAAGGCCATTCCAGCAGAGGCCATCTCAAGCCAACAGGGTGATCGATCCGATCCCCATGCCATATGCTACATTGCTGCCACAACTCCTGAAACTCAACCTAGTTGAGCTAAGGACATTGGCACCTCCAGATCCCAACAGTCTACCCAGGAATTACGACTCCAACGCCAGATGTGCTTTTCATTCGAATGCACCTGGCCATAGTACAGAAAAGTGCAGAGCCTTGCACATGAAGGTACAAGACCTGGTAGATTCAAAAGCTCTGAATTTCGCACCACCACCCAATGTCAACAAAAATCCTATGCCAAACCACGGCGGTCCCAGAATCAACGCTATTGAAGAAGACAAGCCGTCTTATTTAATAACCAGTGTGGGTCAGATTCGGACACCGTTGGTGGAGATTAAGGCTCAGCTCCTCGAATGTCAAATGTTCCCGGGGTGTGAGTTAGGGTGTGCTTACTGCAATATTTCAGTGAATGGGTGCGATAACCTGAGGAATGGCATAGATGGTCTCATTCAGAGTGGCCAGCTTCAGATCACCACATCATTTCCAACAAATCCAGCAATCTCATCAGCAGCAATTCCTGTATCTCCTACAACTGCAGCAACCATTGTTCCGGACAATTCTTTGGCTTCATCAACAAGTACTTCATCTATCATCTCAACTGATCAGTTATCAACAAATTTTTCTTCTACAACTTCAGCACCACTCCAATTTGAATCTCCTACAACAACAACATCCATCCTTCCGACAATGTCTCCTACAACTCCAGCAACAAACCCTGAAGATGTCTCAACTGTCACAATATTTTATGATCCTGAAAACAACTCTGCTTACAACTCAGAAGGTGCTGCTCCCATCAGAGCACCAGTCACAATTTACTATGATCCGCAAACTATCACAGTCCCTTCTGCAGCTGCCATCAGTCCAGTCACTGTCACAGTGCCTGGACCAGTACCTTATGAAAGCAATAGGGCCATCCCTTGGCACTACGGCTCTGACGTATACTGCGAAGGAAAGAAAATCACCCTTGAACCATCAACACCTCCACCACAAATAGACAATGTGGGAGGAGGCGGAGGCTTCACTCGAAGCGGACGACTCTTTGCTCCACAAATTCAAAGACCCACTGCCGAAGCAGAAGCTGCTGCCAAGGCAAAAGGAAAGAGCCCGGTGCAGGAAGATCAAGCTGTTAAGGAAGCTTTGAAAACACCATTCGATCAAGAAGTTGATGAGTTCATGAGAATCATCAAAAAGAGTGATTACAAAATAGTGGATCAGCTTCACCAGACGCCATCCAAGATCTCTATCCTATCACTGCTTATGTGCTCCGAAGCCCATCGGAATGCACTACTCAAAGTCTTGCACGCAGCTTACGTGCCTGAAGAGATCACCGTCAATCAGTTGGAAACCGTGGTTGGAAATGTTACTGCTAGCAATGGGCTAGGGTTCACCAATACTGACTTGACAACGGAAGGCCGCAACCATAACAAGGCCTTGCACATCACCATGGAATGTAAAGGTGCAGTCCTTTCCCATGTGCTGGTAGACACAGGGTCATCCCTTAATGTCTTACCGAAAAAGGCCCTGGTGAAGCTAGAATATGAAGGATTAGCATTGCGTCCCAGTAACCTGGTAGTAAGAGCCTTTGATGGTTCTAAGAGATCGGTTCTGGGAGAAATTGAGCTACCTGTGACAATTGGCCCACAAACCTTTAAAACGATCTTCTATGTGATGGACATTCAGCCTGCCTACAGCTGTTTGTTGGGTAGACCATGGATTCATGCCGCTGGCGCAGTAACGTCTACCCTTCACCAGAAGTTAAAATTTGAGTGGGAAGGCCAAGTTGTTACTATCTGTGGGGAGGAGGATATATTTGTTAGCCATCTGGCTACTTATAAGTATATTGAGATGGATGGGGAGATCCATGAAACAATGAGCCAAGGGTTTGAGGCCCTGAATGTTAATGAAGCATCTGCTGTATCTGGAATCTCCATGGCATCTTATCAACAAGCCCGGAAGGTTGTTGAGGAAGGAACTGCCCAAGGCTGGGGCAAGGTTTTATCTGTGGAGGAGAAGAAAGACAAATTTGGGTTGGGTTACAGACCAACTCAACAAAATCAAGCAGAGGCAGCTGAGAAGCCCGGTTTTGTTAGTGGGGGAATGCTCACCCCTGATGCTATCAACAATTTGGAAGACGAGCTGGAAGAAGAACGCAATTTGGAGAATTGGATTCGTCCAAAGATCCCGGGGAGCAGTATCTCAAACTGGTCTTCCCAGGAAATTATAAGGGTTACTCATGCAGAGTAATTATTATTTCCTATATTTTTATAGCATGCATCAAAGTCTTGCATCTTGCCCAAGATGACAAGGCTCATTTTGTAATCGGGCCATCTGTACTTTTTGTGCAAACAAGATTAATCAATGAAATATCAGACATCTTTTTGCAAACGAGTCTTTTTCTTTTCCGCTCACTGTTTTTCCATTTTTCTTTTTGTACAAAAAATAAATGGCGTTGTTTTCAAAATGATAACTTTATTTCACTTTTCTAAACAAGATTAAAATCAATCACTAAAATGAACAAACTGAACCCTTGCAGAGAGTGCCTTCCTGACAGCACCGACAACAGCACGGCTATGACTTCGTATGACTTTGATAATCCGATCAATCAAGCTGATGAAGGGGTTGAAGAAGAATATGAGCTTCCTGAAGAGCTAGCCAGGTTGTTAAGACAAGAGGAAAAGGTTATTACTCCTCACCAGGAGGAGGTTGAAGTGATTAATCTTGGCACAGATGAAGACGTGAAAGAGGTTAAAATCGGGGCCTGCCTGCAAGACTCAGTGAAGAGACAACTGATTGATCTGCTTCAAGAATATGTGGATGTTTTTGCTTGGTCGTATCAAGATATGCCCGGGTTGGACACCGACATTGTTGTGCACAAGCTGCCTTTGAGGGAAGAATGCCCACCGGTCAAACAGAAACTGCGCCGTACTCGCCCGGACATGGCAATGAAGATCAAAGAAGAGGTACAAAAGCAATGGGACGCCGGGTTCCTTGCCGTGACTAGCTACCCATCGTGGGTTGCTAATATAGTACCTGTGCCTAAGAAAGACGGCAAAGTAAGAATGTGTGTTGACTACCGGGATCTGAACAGAGCCAGCCCGAAAGATGATTTTCCATTACCTCACATTGACGTATTGGTAGATAATACGGCTCAGTTCTCGGTATTCTCCTTCATGGACGGATTTTCAGGATACAATCAGATCAAAATGTCACCTGAAGACATGGAGAAGACAACTTTCATCACACCCTGGGGCACGTTCTGTTACAAGGTGATGCCATTCGGGCTGAAGAATGCTGGTGCAACATATCAACGGGCTATGGTAACATTATTCCATGATATGATCCATAAAGAAATAGAATGTTATGTGGATGACATGATTGCCAAGTCCCTTACTGAAGAAGATCACTTGGTAAATCTGCTGAAGTTGTTCAAGCGTCTGAGGAAGTACCAACTAAAGTTGAACCCCAACAAGTGCACATTCGGGGTACGATCCGGTAAGCTGCTGGGCTTTATTGTAAGCGAGAAAGGGATTGAAGTTGACCCTGATAAAGTCAAGGCTATTCAAGAGATGCCTGCACCGAAAACTGAGAAAGAAGTTCGAGGGTTCTTAGGTCGATTGAACTACATTTCACGGTTCATATCTCACCTTACAGCAACCTGTGAACCCTTGTTCAAGCTGTTAAGAAAAGAACAGACGGTCAGGTGGAACGAAGACTGCCAAAGGGCTTTTGACAAGATCAAGGAGTACTTACAAGAGCCTCCAATCCTTATGCCTCCAGTTGAAGGAAGACCTCTGATAATGTACTTGACAGTATTAGAAGAGTCAATGGGGTGTGTGCTGGGCCAACATGACGAGTCTGGTCGAAAAGAGTATGCAATATACTACCTAAGCAAAAAGTTTACCGACTGTGAACAACGTTATTCACTGCTCGAGAAAACTTGCTGTGCTTTAGCGTGGGCTGCTCGCCGACTGAGACAGTATATGTTGACCCACACTACCTTATTGATATCAAAAATGGACCCAGTTAAGTACATTTTCGAGAAGCCAGCACTTACCGGACGGGTTGCAAGATGGCAAATGATTCTTACAGAATATGACATCCAATACACCTCTCAGAAAGCCATCAAGGGCAGTGTATTGTCTGAATATCTTGCTGAGCAACCTATTGATGACTACCAGCCTATGAGGTTTGACTTCCCTGATGAAGACATCATGTTCATTAAAGCAAAAGATCATGAAGAGCCTATTCACACTGAAGGGCCCAACCCGGAAGAAGAATGGACTATGATGTTTGATGGGGCTGTTAATATGAATGGTCGTGGTGTTGGTGCAGTACTCATTACGCCTAAAGGAGTTCACATGCCTTTCTCGGCAAAAATCACTTTCAACTGCACTAACAACGAAGCCGAATACAAAGCTTGCATTATGGGTCTTGAGGAAGCCATTGACCTCAGGATCAGGACGTTAACTGTATTCGGAGATTCAGCTCTGGTAGTCAATCAAACCAACGGAAAATGGTACACCCACCAGGATCATCTGATACCTTACAGGGATTATACAAGGAGGTTATTGACTTTCTTTACAACAGTCAAGCTTGAGTATATCCCTCGGGACGAGAATCAGTTTGCAGATGCTCTTGCTACCATTTCATCCATGATCAAAGTTCAAGCTGCCAACTTTGTGCCTCAGATTTCAGTGTCCAGACTCGACAGACCAGCATATGTATTTGCAACAGATATTGTCAAAGACGATAAGCCTTGGTTCCATGACATTAAATGCTTCTTGGAGGATCAAACATACCCACCTGGGGCATCTTCCAATGATAAGAAGACTTTGAGAAGGCTTGCTGGTAGTTTCTTTCTGAACACTGATGGATCTTTATACAAAAGGAACTTTGATATGGTACTCCTCAGATGTGTTGACAAGACGGAAGCAGATTTGTTGATGCACGAAGTGCATGAAGGATCCTTTGGTACCCATGCGGGAGGGCATGCCATGGCTAAGAAGTTGTTAAGATCAGGCTATTACTGGATCACAATGGATGCAGACTGTTGTGCTTATGCCAGAAAATGCCATAAATGCCAGATCTATGCAGATAAGGTGCATGTGCCTCCCAATCCTTTGAACATAATGTCTTCACCATGGCCCTTCGCTATGTGGGGCATTGATATGATTGGCAAGATTGAGCCAACTGCTTCAAATGGCCACAGATTCATCCTGGTCGCCATTGATTATTTCACCAAGTGGGTTGAAGCAGCCTCATATGCAAATGTTACGAGACAAGTGGTAGCCAGATTTCTGAAGAGAGATATCATCTGTCGATATGGAGTTCCCGAGCGAATCATTACTGATAATGGTTCCAACTTAAACAACAAGATGATGGCTGAGTTATGCCGGGACTTCAAGATCCAACACCACAATTCTTCTCCTTACAGGCCAAAGATGAATGGCGCTGTTGAGGCAGCCAATAAGAATATCAAGAAGATTGTGCAGAAGATGGTAGTTACCTACAAAGACTGGCATGAAATGCTACCATTTGCCTTGCATGGGTACCGCACGTCAATCAGAACATCCACTGGGGCAACACCGTATCAGCTTGTGTATGGTATGGAAGCAGTCCTACCTGTCGAAGTTGAGTTACCCTCCTTACGGGTACTAATGGATGTTAAGCTGAACGAAGCAGAGTGGGTCAGGTCCCGATACGAACAACTGAGTCTGATCGAAGAGAAAAGACTGGCTGCAATCTGTCATGGGCAGTTATATCAGAGAAGAATGAAGAAAGCCTTCGATCAGAAAGTCAGGCACCGAGAGTACCAAGTAGGAGATCTCGTGCTGAAGAGAATCCTCCCTCCACATACAGACCACAGGGGCAAATGGACTCCAAATTATGAAGGACCATTTGTTGTAAAGAAAGTTTTCTCTGGTGGAGCACTGATGTTCAGCACTATGGATGGTGAAGACTTCCCGTCCCCTGTGAATTCAGATGCAGTTAAAAAATACTTCGCATAAAATGACCCGCTGGACATAAAAACAGAATGTAAGTCCAGGCAAAAATAGGGCATCCCGGCGAGTCAGAAACAGAATAAAAGACTCGGGCAAAAATAAGGGAAAATAAAAAAAAAAATATGTACACCCGCTGAGTTGAAAAGCCGCATTGGACAGCTCAGGCAAAAATGGGTATCCCGATGGATTGAAAACCCGAAAGGGCGATCCATGCAAAATAGGGGAATAAGCGAACAACTGCATTCTGAATTCGTCTGTATCGCCTACAACTTGGCAAACCTCGAAAGGATCAAGCTTCAATCAGAATCAGCCTCCTTCAGAAAGCAAGACGAGAAGAACGTCGAAAGTCATACGAGTCATGGCGAAAGAGGAAGCTCCTTTGAAAGCGTCGTCAACTTCGCCAGCACTTTGTTTCTCAATTTGTAACAGCCTCCTCATTTTAGGAGATATGTTTCTTTGACTGTATCTCGCCAATTCAGGGCATTTGAATTAATAAAATCAGATTTTTCAGTCATGTTTCGTCTTGCACATTTTTATTTGCAAAGAATGTCTGATGTCTCTAAAAAACTGATTGCATAAGTATAGATGCTTTTCTCTAAAAAAATAAAAACACATGCTAGCAGGGAATATACTTACTCTCAAGAGTGTCTAACTCCTATGACGGAATCCGGTAAAGGATACCTCGGGACCATTTGTGCGTTTCCTTATCTTTGCAGGATTGCAAGTATCCAGAACGCAACTTGGGGCATACATGCTACATCCCAGCAAGCTGGAAAATCAACACTCACTCTTGGCACCAGAGGTGTTTTTCTCCCCAGCTGAGTTGCCAACAACTTTCCCCAGCCAGTTGCCACTTGTCAATTTCCCCAGCCGTAGTGCCAATCATTCTTCCTCAGCAGAATGCAGAAGTCAGGGAACCATCTCCCCACAGAATCCTCAGCCTCTATTCAGAAGAACAACGCATGAAGGAGTCACAACAGAGTACAGAAGGCTTCTACAAACCCCAGCTGGATCCTGTATTACAAGGATATGTCAATCGGTGACCTAGATCCCCAAGCAAATACATCTCACCAGATCTATCAATGATCTCATCCCCAGCTGGGAGGTCCATTTCAAACAGATCAGCCTGAGATCTTCATAGCAGTGGGGTCCGAATCCCGGATCCGTATCTTGGCATAATCATGACATTTGCATCATATTCCCCCACAAAGCGTAGCATTCCGTCTAATACGGAGCATTACGGCAAAAATCAAACACATAGCATAATCACAAGCCATATTGTGAATCAAGCACTTGTGAATAATAACCATTCATCAACAATGTACAGAAATCCCCCCAGAGTCCCCGGCAAAAGCAGCTGCCTCACAAATCACAAGCGCCAGTATATACTCCCTTTTGACACCCGTCCGTGTCATCACTCACCAGTAAAGTCGCATGAACACTCTTTACAAATAAAACCACCCGTATTACAGATACTTCCTGACACCCGTCCGTGTCATATCACCAGCAGAAAGCCAAAGACATCATCTTTGCACTCACCTATACTTGTATATACACTTTCTTGACACCCGTCCGTGTCGTATCCCCAGCGCAGTCGCCTATGCTTTTACAACCCATATACTTGTTGATATTATACTCTTCTCCTTTTGACACTCCTCCGTGTCACCTTCCCCAGCAGATAAACACTCATCTATATATACTCATACTACTCATACGTATACAGATACTCGTCCGTATTTTGTATACACCATTTATATCCCCACAGATTCGGCATTGGTCCATGTTCTTTGTTAACCAGTTGGTACTCGTCCGTACCATCATCTCAGAATATGCGTCAAGTGTTTGTTTCTACCTGATACTCGTCCGTATCATAGTCTTAAGGATGCCCGTCCGCATCTTTAATCCATACACTGTGTCAAACACTTATGTCTTCTTGAATATAGATACTCATCTGTGTCTATTATTCCCCAGAAGAGTCCCTTCAGATTCAACACTCGTCCGTGTTCTTTGTTAACTAGTTGATACTCGTCCGTATCATCATCTCTGAACATGTGTCAGTTTGTTTCTACCCGATACTCGTCCGTATCATAGTCTTAAGGATGCTCGTCCGCATCTTTAATCTATACACAAACATCTAAACACTTGTACTTTCTTTTCTTGGTTGTAAACACTCGTCCGTGTTTACCATATCCCCAGTAGATCGCCAAGTAAGCAAATCTTCCTTTTTATCTGACACTCGTCCTGTGTTATGATAAATCTTGAGAGCAGCCGTACCCTGCTAGGTGGTCGTCCTCCACCTCTTGATGGTCGTCCTCCATCATGCTCATCCGATGGCCGTCCCCATCGTTGATTTTTAGCAGCCGTCCCCTGCTAGGTGGTCGTCCTCCACCTTTTTGATGATCGTCCTTCATCACTTTATCCAATGGCCGTCCCCATTGTTGATTTTTGGTTATCTGGCATTCGTCCTATGTCATGAGAAACCTCGAGAGCAGCCGTCCCCTGCTAGGTGGTCGTCCTCCACCTCTTGATGGTCGTCCTCCATCATGCTCGTCCGATGGCCGTCCCCATCGTTGACCTTTTATCCGGCATTCGTCCTATGTCGCGATATTTTCGGCAGCCGTACCCTGCCTGGTGGTCGTCCCCCACCTAAGATGACCGTCCCTCATCTTAACCCCAACAGAGCAGCCGTCCCCTGCTAGGTGATCATCCTTCGCCTTTGATGACCGTACCTCATCATCTGTTTATTTCATTTATTCTTTAACCCGATGGCCGTCCCCGTCGTGGTCCCTTTTCTTTTTAGCCCGATGGCCGTCCCCATCGTCGGTTGCTATGCTTTATGAACTTGATGGCCGTCCCCGTCATGTTTCATTAACTCCCAGAGAATCTTACAACTTTATCTTGATGGCCGTCCTCATCATAATCTTATTTTTCCAGCTAGTCGGCCGTCTCCGTCTTGGCTTTACCTTTTATCCCCAGCATGTCGGCCGTCCCCGTCATTGCTACTTACCCAGCAGTCGTCCTCTGCTCGACGGTCGTCCTCCGTCGCCCGCATTTTACAATATACTTTATTTTCCTTTTACAATCTATATCCCTTTTCTTCTTCATTCTGTGAGTGCAAATTTTGGACTGTCTTTGGTATTCAACCACAAGTTATCTTGTTTTCCTGTTAGGCCATTGCTTACATCCTGCACAGCTAACTCGTGTTTGAATAGGGGCAGCTGTAAACACCCCAAATTTGCCCTCACCCATTCACACCATGGCTTGTGATCATTTCATATGCATAAACACAGTCATATCATCTCATATCTCATTTTTGATTCACTGCATAGATTCAAAGTCATCTGCACCTAGGGTTTGTGATCTGAGCAATCCAAGAGCCTCTTGAGCCACTCCAAAGATCACCAATCACTCCAAAGGGGTCCATGTGTGTTCTTATATCATATTACATCCTCTCAAAGTCAAAAATGCCAAAGAATCACAAGAACTGGGATTGGTATGGATGCAGAGCCAAGTTTGACTGCACAGTTGACCTAAAATTAGGGTTTTGGTTTCAGAGGCCATAACTCCAAATTTTTTGGTCATTCTTGTTTCCATTGGTCTCTATTTGGTATAGGGAGTATGCATATCAATTTTCATGAAGAAATTCCATGGGGAAGTCACCTGATCAAGAGTTGACTTTCTGGACAAGTCAGTGCAAAATCAGGGCATCTGAGGCCCCCAATGACCCAACCAAGGGGTGATCTTTATCATTTTGAGTGCATTTGATCTTTATTTGATCATGGAAGAAGGTTGAAGTTCACAAAATTCAAGAATTACAAGTTTTTGCAAAGTTGACTTTTTAGGGCATGGTTGACTTTTAAAGAATATGTCATTTTATGCCACTTTTCAAGCCTTGCTTTTTGATCCAAAAATGCTTCAAATGGAAAAACTTTGGTCATGAAAGTTGTAGATTAGATCTTTCCCTTTTCAAAAAGTACAAGAACATGATCTAATTCATTTTGGATCAAAAGTTATGGTGTGTCAAAGTTGGCAAAAATCACTAATTTTCAAGTCATGCATCAAAAGGCAAAGTTGCAAATTCTCCTTTCAAGGTCAATTCAGTCATCATATGGGCTTCTAATTCACTCAACATGATCACACAACTTCTAAAAATCAGAATGGGCCAAGAGATCACATGTTTTGTATGGTTTTGAAGCAAGATATTTTCATGAAGCAAAAGCAAAGTCAAGTTGCAAAACCACTCATCACACTTCACCCACTTGCTGCATTGGCTATTGAACCAGCCATAGCCTCTCACCTCACCATGCTGCGCCAGCCCACACCTTTGTACTAGCCTAGAACACAACCCATGCCTCTCTTACCAAAAAGTTGACATTTTGCAAAAGTGAACTTACCTATCACAGCAGGCCAGGTCACATCATCTGACCAATGGGAGTTTTTTATGCAAGCCAAATGCTAACCATTTCACATAACAAGCAAGGCTGAAGCTCACCACAAGACACATTCACAAAATCACCCCCTCAAGCAAAACCTTTCGAATCTGTCTCCATAGCTCACAAACACAAAAACCAAGTCCATTGATCAACTCACCTTGTTTCACTGAGCCAAAACCAACAAGACTCAGGCCTGAACTAAGCAAGAACTAAGCTTCACCATTTTTCATCCTCAAAGCCAGAACTTTCGAATCTCACTTTCCAGCCATCAAACACCCCATTTCTCTTCACCAACAAGTCAAGCACACCCAAAGGAGCAAGAATCCACCATTGGAATAGCCTGAAACCTCACCATTCCTGACTGTGAAACCTGCTGCACCAGAACTTTCCTCTTCAAACCAGCCATCCACAAGAACTTTGAAGCTTCTCTTTGAGTTCAAGGGAGTCAAAGAAGTTCATTTGCACACAAAGGAGGTTCTGGAAGCTCACTATTGAAGTTTTCCAGCTCAGGTATGGCCAAGAACACGTTCTCATAAAGCTTTGATTTTTTGTTATAAACTGAAAGTGCATGCTTTAAGGATCATTGTGATATGTTTAGAATCGAAAATGGTGAAAAAATGAGCATTTTATGAGTGTCTGAAAGTTTGGCCCCATTTTTGTTTTGTTTCGATTCAGCCTGTTCTTGCTAGATGAATGATGATTGATTGTTGATTTGAGTTGCTAGAAGTGTGAGGATTGTTTCTGGGCGTTTAATTTGACTTGGGGTAGCCTAGATAAGAAGCTAGGGTTTTGACATGGCAGGAGAAGACGACCGGAGCTCATCTCCGGTCGCCTGAATGTAATTAGGGTTAAGCCTGGTTAATTAAGCAACTTTAAATCTTGTCCCTTGGATGCTGCTTCCCGCGCGCTTGTGAACGGCTCAGATGGGTCATTAAACCCTAATCTTGTTTAATTAAATTAATCATAATTAATTAAGTTAACCTGGAAGCACAGCCATCAGATCACGCGCGTGTTTGAACTTTGAATCTGGGCCTTGGATTATGCATACCCCCAGTCTTGTTGACTTGCACGCAGGGCCTTTGGATCACTCAACTCTTAATCACAGCCACTCATACTGCATACTTCATATTTTATTTTCATTTTTCTTTCATTTAATTTCTACAATTTATTTAAAATAGCAAAATTGTTTTAAAAATTATGAAACTTTTTGTCAAGAGTTTCATTAATTTTAAAAACACAAAAAACATTTTTAATTTTATTTTTAGCATTAAAAAAGTATTTTTAATTATTTAAAAGTTTATTTTTAATTGATTAATGAAAATTAATTTATTAAAAATACTTTTAGGTATTTAAAAATTACCAAAAATTCATGAAATGTTCTAAGACATTTAGAAACATTGTCCAACCTTCAAACCAAATTTATTTTTTGATCTTGATGCATTTTGAGAATTTTTCATTGATTAAAAATCATTTTTATGCATTAATTTGATCCAAAGTTCCAAAAATCATTTCTACCTATCCATGAGGAGTTGGACATTGATTCTTTTTGCATTGCATTGTGCTTAGCATGTAGTTTGTGATATTAATTGGCCATGATTTGATCTTTCATTTTCAATTTGTTTGGCATTTCTCTTGTTTGGAAACCCTAAAACCCTAGAAATCTTAAGAAAACCATAACTTGAGTTTGGTTAGGAGTTGAAACTTCTCCTTTGGGCATTAGGTTAGTATAGGATTAGGGGTCCTTTGAGTGGCATTTTCAATTTTTTATCTTAGGGTTTGCTTCTGATTTTGACTTTTGTTTGATGTATTGTTCATAAACCCTAATTTGGGCTTCCATATGCATCCATCTTGCATTCTCTTGCATAACATGACTTGCCATGACATTCCATGCCTCCATTTGATTCATTTAACATCATAAGACATATTGGAAGCATGTTTGATCATTGCATCATGTATTTGCCATGTTGTATGCCATGTGCACTTCATAACTTTTCATGTATGTCCATGCTTCCTAACTTGCTTCATTTGCATTCATGAACTTGTATGATCATTTCCATGTGCTGCCTCATGTTGGTAGCATTACATAGCATCATTAGCATCATGTAAATGCTTCTGGTTTTGTTTCTCATCATGTCCTCTCATCCCATTTTGCATTGCATTGCATTTCTTTTCTAACCTTTCAGGTGGTAAGTGATTTTGAGAAGTGAATTTGCCTTCACTTCTCACAGCTTTTCTTTTCATCTCTCTTGCATCCATGCTGCATTTTTATATGTGTTTGAGATTGAGCTTGCTCATTCTTGTTCTTCTTACTTTCTTTCTTCAAGTGACTTGACTTCTTGAATGAAGCAAGTCACTTTGCTTCTCTTGATCCTTTCATCTGCTTCCTGGTGGTTCCATTGGAGATCTTTCTTGTTTAACCTCACAAACCTTAGGAACAACCAAGCATGACAATGATTAGGGTTTTGATTAGTCTCCCCTCTTAGTTTTACCTTTGTGTCTTCTTTGAGTCTTCTCTTCTCATCTCATAATCAGGGACTAAACCCTAAAGGCTTTAAGGCTTTGTGATTAAGCTTATGCCTGCATCCTCCTATTAGGATGGAGTGTATAACTTTAATCCTAAGTGTTAAACCCTTAATGTGTTTAAACCTCTTAATCAATTCACATAATAATCATCAAGACATCACACTTGTAACTTGGGCCTTGCATTAGGGTTCTATTTCTTCCTTAATTGGTTAAGAAGGACTAACCCTAGTGTTAATGGACAAGTCCCCCTCAAGTTGTCTTACAAATCATAAAACTCACTTCATCATCATATCATTAAATAAAATTCACTTAGTCAAAGGCTTGTTTTGTCATGAGTTTAATCCCTAATCATGGATTAAGTTGAGGAGCTTTCCTCAGCTTAAACATTCTCATCTATTATCCTTCTATTAGGATGGTGTAATGAGTCTGTTTAATCCTTGATTATGGCTTAACCTCATTACTTAACACTAAACAAAAACACCAAAAATATCTAAATAATCACAAGTAGGTTAATGATCTTAATCCTACATCAAAGGTGATTAAGTGTGAGAATCTGACTTCACACTTAAGGTATTCTCATTACCCCTAATCAGAGGGAAGATGTGATGAGTTTACTAAATCCATTGGTTTAGGCTTAAGCTCATTAACTTATGACAAACTTTCAAAAGCAATAAAAGACTGAAAACTCAAAAAACAACAATAATCGTCTCCTTCGGGATTCTTTTCTCATCATCTTCACTCACAAACGAGAACTTGCTTTTTCTGTCTAATGCAAGACAGTTTGCATCTGTGCCAGACAGATCATACACTTGAGCATAGACAAGCAAGCAGTTCACAAGTCAATTCATCTTTCAGTCTCTTTGGGTCGAACTACGGTGTTCTGACTTCCTCATTGCACGAGAGGATACGTAGGCATAACTTAACAGTTATCGAACAAAAGTCTCTGTATATTCCCCTCTTTCAGCTTTATTCATTAGCCTCATTATCTTGAGCATCTCACTCCATTCTTACACTGACACTTCATTTATATACTTCACTTTACACTTCACTTACACTGACACCTGTACATCTTCTTTCCAGCTCTTTCACACACAGATTGCACTGACACTACCCCTTTTAAAACACAAATCTTTTAAGCGTGGATCCCGTCGAGTACGACGGACAATCTGGGTGCTAATACCTTCCCAGGTTGTAACCAACCCCCTTTCTCAGTCTCTCTGGTTCGCAAACCGTCTTATCCATCTTTTTCTAGGTCTATGCAGCATTGCCTTTCCCCCGGGATAAAAATGCCTAGCTGGCGACTCTATTCATCTCTAGTGAGTTCACGGCTGTGTGTTCTCATTGTCCCTCTCGCCGACCGTTCGCGTCTGTACCTTTATTTGGGCCAGTCCCACTTATCGGGAGCGACAGCTTGGCGACTCTGCTGGGGACCCTTATACTGTAACCAGGGCTTCTGGTTCTTTTTGTGGGTTCCTCCTAGCGCTTGATTGATTTGTGTTTACTGGGGTGTTATGTGTTACTTGTGTTTGTATACTTCTTTTATTTCTACTGCTTTATGTACAGTTGCTTTACTGCTTTCTTTATTGCTTTTGTATATATCATACTGTCATACTGCTGGCTGGATCTGGTTTTTGTTTTGGTGGGTGGGTGATTCATTGAGAGTTAAGGTCCTATACCTGGGACCTGAGTGACACCTAGGCTAGAGTGAATCATATTCTTTCCCATTCCATCTCGGTCTGGTGCGGGAATATGAAACACGGTTCAGATATGGGTTTCTTCTTGAGAACTCTGTGTTGCAGATTTCCTGCAATGCTAGGGCTATCTGGGAAGCCTGCTAAGTCTGGATGACCTTTTAGTATTGACCTTCAGAAACTGAGGGGAATTAGAGGAGGAACATTTATGGTTATTGTAAACACTGTACCTCCGGGTTAGAAGTGTTTACACTTCTCATAACTGATCCAAGTCTGAGGATCCTTGTTTTAGAACACCACCTGTGAGGGGGTTGGGTTGTTTACAGGTTTGCAGGTACCTTGACCTCAGAATACCCTGTTACTTTGATTTGATTAAGAGTACTCCATGTTGGGACAATTCTTGTGATTCTAAACCCTGGACATGTGGCTCTTTATTTGAGCCCCCCACCTTGGTTACTGGACTTATAGACCTCCATCTGGGTTTCTCACACACATGAACTTATATCAGAGCATTTGATCAGATCCAGCTCAGTCACAAACCCTTGCATATCATTTGCATACATAATCATTGCATCATATTGACATTTGTTTATTTGTGTTTCAGGGTATCCATCTTCATTTGGTTTTGGTTTTGACCCCATCTTCAGTATTGACCTATCTTCATCAGCACTTGCTTCAGCTATCAGCAATCTACTTCAGCCAATCAGTGGCCCATTCTTCAGTATCATCATCAGCACTTGTCTCTACTCAGTCTCAACATCATGGCACCTAAAAAGAGCAACATCACCTACCACTTCTTCCAGCCAGAGTTAGCTGACATCAGGAGGATTCAGACCCTGATCACTCCAGACCATATACCACTGTTCAGGGAACACCATGGAGATATACTTGACATGGTTATGGATCTGGACCCCTCACAGAGAAGCCTGATCCACACTTGCCTTCAGTTTTATGATCCCCCACTGAGATGTTTTACTTTTCAGGACTTTCAGCTAGGCCCCTTATTGGAAGAGTACTCATCATTAGTCGGTATACCTATCAGGGGTGGAGTCCCTTTCAACCCTGAGATGGTCTTTCCTGGTAATGAAGAGGTAGCAAAGGCATTACATCTGGAACCAGTCCTGATTGGGCAGCATATGACTTCTAAGGCTGGAATCCCTGGCTTGCATCTGGATTTCTTGATCTCTCAAGCTACCCTGAAAGCTTCTTTAGGAGAGTGGAAAGCAGTCTGTTCTTTATTGGCCTTGAGCATATATGGGATCATATTATTTGCAGATGAGCCTCGATTTATTAGTAAGAATGCAATCCATCTGTTCATTCTAAAGAACCCAGTGCCAACTTTATTAGGGCATCTCTACTATTCAGTGCATCAGAGGAATGAAAAGCAGAGGGGAAGATTAGTAAGGTGATGTGCTCCTTTGTTCCATACTTGGCTTCTCAGGCATCTGCCCAGGACAGATGCATTTTTGAACCCTCATCAGCAGAGAAACTGGGCTGGAAGACTTACTACTCTAACTTCAGCTGATATCAGGTGGTGCACTCAAAGCACAAAAGGCAGGGATATCATCACCAGCTGTGGGCATTTTCCCAATGTGCCCCTAATAGGAGTTAAGGGTAGTATTAATTACAACCCTCTGCTGTTCAAAAGACAACTGGGCTATGCACTAGTCCACACTCCTAAGGCACAGGACTTGGTTGAGACTCTTTATTGTGAGAACAAGCTTAATCTGGCTATTGTTAAGCAGGCAGCCTGGGCCTGGGACAATGTGCAGACTAAGGGGGTAACCATCCTGGGGAAGTGTAACAATGTGGCATCAGCACAATACTATGATTGGTCCCATGCCAGGGCCCAATTCTCTGGGATGCCCTTTACTATTGAAGATATGCCCGGGCCTTCCACAACACCACCTCCAGCAACTGTCAGCTTAGAGGAGTTTGAAAAGCTGAAAGAGAGAAATGAGAAACTGACTCAAGCTCTACAGAAGACCCTCTGGGAGAGGAGTGATGGTAGGTTGGATATTGAGAGATTAGAAAAGTTGAAGGTAGAGCACTTGGCTAGAATTGAGAAGTCTGAGGATTACATTAAGAAATCTAGGGCTGGAGAACAAATCCTGAAGAATGCTTGCAAGGAAGCCCAATTCCAGAAAGCCAGGACAGACTTGTATCTGAAGGAGAGTCAGGCTAGGTGGGTCAGGATCACCGAGGCTCGTACTCTGGAGGACAAGAGGGTCCAAGACAAGATAGAGCAGATGGAAGCTAGTGCAAAAGAGCAACAAGAAACCCTGGCAGCAGCCCAGAGGGAGATATCAGAACTGAAGATCAGAGCTGGAGTGAAGAGGTCAAAGGACCAAAGTCAACACAAGAAGCTAACTGCAGCTGTTACTACCCGGAACCTCCTTATCAGGAACCTCACGGAGCGTCCAGCTGATCCTGTGACCGAAGCACTTCTCAAGGAAGTTCGGGAGGATGAGTTTGGTCTTGGTGTTTGACCATTTGTTTGTTGTTGCTTTCATTCCATGTACTTTTATTTTTCTTGTAATGAATTTTGACCCCTCAGAGGGCTTGTGTTTGTAAACAAACTATGTACCATTGGCCTTTTGTAATATATGTTTAGTTTGTTCCATCCGAGTTTGCTTCGAAAGCAGCATCAACAGCATCTTCAAGGGTCTGGAAGGGTCAAAACTGAATGCCAAGCCGGATACCTTGAAAACAAATAAGCATACTGCATTGCATGCTAACCCTTTGTTTGTTTTGTATGTTTTTGTTTTGTTGTTGCTAACTTTGTTGTGATGTTCAGGAACTATTGCTCGGCGCCGGGTATTTCCCCTCAACCGTCCGCACCGATATCCAACCCGTAACAATCTTCCGGGCATACAGATGGATCAGATGCAGCAGGACCTTACTGAGGTCAGGAACCAAATGACCAACGAGAGGTTGGAAATGAGGAACCAAATGACACAGTTTATGGAAGTAATGAACAACATGGCCCAAAGCCAGGAGAGGCTCAGAGCACTAGTGGAAGGGAGAAATCAAGAAGATCATCAGCCAGGGACTGCTGGGACTAGCAACAATGAAAGAGTCCAACCTCATGTCAATCCCCCAGTCTTCGGACCCCACCTCCATCCAGAGGCCAACATTCCTGTCAATATACAAGGGACTGCCACAGCAGGGAGGGTACTGCAAGAAGACCCTCAAGAAGACCAGTTCACAGTAATGGGAGCCGGGGAAGAAGCTTATGATAGAAGGTTGGATGAGATAGCTGAGAAATTAAGATCCTTAGAGTCTCAAAACTCTTTGGGTTTTGATGTTATGGATATGGGCTTGGTAGATGGGGTCAGGATTCCCCACAAGTTTAAGCCACCATGCTTTGAGAAGTATAATGGGACTTCCTGTCCCCGAACCCATCTACAATCTTTTCTCGGGAGGCTAAAAGCCTATACCATGGACGAGAAGCTGTGGATGTTCTATTTTGAGGATAGCTTGACTGGAGCTTCGAGGGAATGGTATTCCCATCTGACAAGAGCAACTATTAGATGCTGGAAGGACCTGGCAGAGGCCTTCATCAGACAGTATCAGTATAATCTGGATATGGCACCCAACAGGACCCTCCTAATGGGAATGTCAGAGTCATCTAGAGAGAGCTTCCGAGAATATGCTCAAAGATGGAGACAGCTTGCTGCTGCTGTCCAGCCACCTATGTCAGAAAGGGAGATGGCTGATATGTTCATGAACACCCTCCAGGGGACTTACATTGATAGGCTAGCCGCCTTCTCATCTACCAGCTTTGCAGATGTAGTCATAGCCGGGGAGAGAATTGAAAGTCTATTGAAGATGGGAAAGATCTCAGACAACGGTGCAAGCTCATCCAGTAATGCAAGAAAGCCTTTTACAGGCCCAAGAAGGACTGGTGAGACCAATGCCATCCACGCCAACAGGGGCAGGCCCCAATATGCTCATAGATCTGTGGCAGCAGTCACCATTCCTGCTCCAGCTCATCCACAACCAGCTTATCAACCTCCGCAACAAAACTATCAGCAACAACCTCAGTACCATCAACAAAATCAGTACCCTCCGAGGAATTACAACAACAGCAACACCAACAACAATAATCAGCAAAGGCCATTCCAGCAGAGGCCATCTCAAGCCAACAGGGTGATCGATCCGATCCCCATGCCATATGCTACATTGCTGCCATAACTCCTGAAACTCAACCTAGTTGAGCTAAGGACATTGGCACCTCCAGATCCCAACAGTCTACCCAGGAATTACGACTCCAACGCCAGATGTGCTTTTCATTCGAATGCACCTGGCCATAGTACAGAAAAGTGCAGAGCCTTGCACATGAAGGTACAAGACCTGGTAGATTCAAAAGCTCTGAATTTCGCACCACCACCCAATGTCAACAAAAATCCTATGCCAAACCACGGCGGTCCCAGAATCAACGCTATTGAAGAAGACAAGCCGTCTTATTTAATAACCAGTGTGGGTCAGATTCGGACACCGTTGGTGGAGATTAAGGCTCAGCTCCTCGAATGTCAAATGTTCCCAGGGTGTGAGTTAGGGTGTGCTTACTGCAATATTTCAGTGAATGGGTGCGATAACCTGAGGAATGGCATAGATGGTCTCATTCAGAGTGGCCAGCTTCAGATCACCACATCATTTCCAACAAATCCAGCAATCTCATCAGCAGCAATTCCTGTATCTCCTACAACTGCAGCAACCATTGTTCTGGACAATTCTTTGGCTTCATCAACAAGTACTTCATCTATCATCTCAACTGATCAGTTATCAACAAATTTTTCTTCTACAACTTCAGCACCACTCCAATTTGAATCTCCTACAACAACAACATCCATCCTTCTGACAATGTCTCCTACAACTCCAGCAACAAACCCTGAAGATGTCTCAACTGTCACAATATTTTATGATCCTGAAAACAACTCTGCTTACAACTCAGAAGGTGTTGCTCCCATCAGAGCACCAGTCACAATTTACTATGATCCGCAAACTATCACAGTCCCTTCTGCAGCTGCCATCAGTCCAGTCACTGTCACAGTGCCTGGACCAGTACCTTATGAAAGCAATAGGGCCATCCCTTGGCACTACGGCTCTGACGTATACTGCGAAGGAAAGAAAATCACCCTTGAACCATCAACACCTCCACCACAAATAGACAATGTGGGAGGAGGCGGAGGCTTCACTCGAAGCGGACGACTCTTTGCTCCACAAATTCAAAGACCCACTGCCGAAGCAGAAGCTGCTGCCAAGGCAAAAGGAAAGAGCCCGGTGCAGGAAGATCAAGCTGTTAAGGAAGCTTTGAAAACACCATTCGATCAAGAAGTTGATGAGTTCATGAGAATCATCAAAAAGAGTGATTACAAAATAGTGGATCAGCTTCACCAGACGCTATCCAAGATCTCTATCCTATCACTGCTTATGTGCTCCGAAGCCCATCGGAATGCACTACTCAAAGTCTTGCACGCAGCTTACGTGCCTGAAGAGATCACCGTCAATCAGTTGGAAACCGTGGTTGGAAATGTTACTGCTAGCAATGGGCTAGGGTTCACCAATACTGACTTGACAACGGAAGGCCGCAACCATAACAAGGCCTTGCACATCACCATGGAATGTAAAGGTGCAGTCCTTTCCCATGTGCTGGTAGACACAGGGTCATCCCTTAATGTCTTACCGAAAAAGGCCCTGGTGAAGCTAGAATATGAAGGATTAGCATTGCGTCCCAGTAACCTGGTAGTAAGAGCCTTTGATGGTTCTAAGAGATCGGTTCTGGGAGAAATTGAGCTACCTGTGACAATTGGCCCACAAACCTTTAAAACGATCTTCTATGTGATGGACATTCAGCCTGCCTACAGCTGTTTGTTGGGTAGACCATGGATTCATGCCGCTGGCGCAGTAACGTCTACCCTTCACCAGAAGTTAAAATTTGAGTGGGAAGGCCAAGTTGTTACTATCTGTGGGGAGGAGGATATATTTGTTAGCCATCTGGCTACTTATAAGTATATTGAGATGGATGGGGAGATCCATGAAACAATGAGCCAAGGGTTTGAGGCCCTGAATGTTAATGAAGCATCTGCTGTATCTGGAATCTCCATGGCATCTTATCAACAAGCCCGGAAGGTTGTTGAGGAAGGAACTGCCCAAGGCTGGGGCAAGGTTTTATCTGTGGAGGAGAAGAAAGACAAATTTGGGTTGGGTTACAGACCAACTCAACAAAATCAAGCAGAGGCAGCTGAGAAGCCCGGTTTTGTTAGTGGGGGAATGCTCACCCCTGATGCTATCAACAATTTGGAAGACGAGCTGGAAGAAGAACGCAATCTGGAGAATTGGATTCGTCCAAAGATCCCGGGGAGCAGTATCTCAAACTGGTCTTCCCAGGAAATTATAAGGGTTACTCATGCAGAGTAATTATTATTTCCTGTATTTTTATAGCATGCATCAAAGTCTTGCATCTTGCCCAAGATGACAAGGCTCATTTTGTAATCGGGCCATCTGTACTTTTTGTGCAAACAAGATTAATCAATGAAATATCAGACATCTTTTTGCAAACGAGTCTTTTTCTTTTCCGCTCACTGTTTTTCCATTTTTCTTTTTGTACAAAAAATAAATGGCGTTGTTTTCAAAATGATAACTTTATTTCACTTTTCTAAACAAGATTAAAATCAATCACTAAAATGAACAAACTGAACCCTTGCAGAGAGTTCCTTCCTGACAGCACCGACAACAGCACGGCTATGACTTCGTATGACTTTGATAATCCGATCAATCAAGCTGATGAAGGGGTTGAAGAAGAATATGAGCTTCCTGAAGAGCTAGCCAGGTTGTTAAGACAAGAGGAAAAGGTTATTACTCCTCACCAGGAGGAGGTTGAAGTGATTAATCTTGGCACAGATGAAGACGTGAAAGAGGTTAAAATCGGGGCCTGCCTGCAAGACTCAGTGAAGAGACAACTGATTGATCTGCTTCAAGAATATGTGGATGTTTTTGCTTGGTCGTATCAAGATATGCCCGGGTTGGACACCGACATTGTTGTGCACAAGCTGCCTTTGAGGGAAGAATGCCCACCGGTCAAACAGAAACTGCGCCGTACTCGCCCGGACATGGCAATGAAGATCAAAGAAGAGGTACAAAAGCAATGGGACGCCGGGTTCCTTGCCGTGACTAGCTACCCACCGTGGGTTGCTAATATAGTACCTGTGCCTAAGAAAGACGGCAAAGTAAGAATGTGTGTTGACTACCGGGATCTGAACAGAGCCAGCCCGAAAGATGATTTTCCATTACCTCACATTGACGTATTGGTAGATAATACGGCTCAGTTCTCGGTATTCTCCTTCATGGACGGATTTTCAGGATACAATCAGATCAAAATGTCACCTGAAGACATGGAGAAGACAACTTTCATCACACCCTGGGGCACGTTCTGTTACAAGGTGATGCCATTCGGGCTGAAGAATGCTGGTGCAACATATCAACGGGCTATGGTAACATTATTCCATGATATGATCCATAAAGAAATAGAATGTTATGTGGATGACATGATTGCCAAGTCCCTTACTGAAGAAGATCACCTGGTAAATCTGCTGAAGTTGTTCAAGCGTCTGAGGAAGTACCAACTAAAGTTGAACCCCAACAAGTGCACATTCGGGGTACGATCCGGTAAGCTGCTGGGCTTTATTGTAAGCGAGAAAGGGATTGAAGTTGACCCTGATAAAGTCAAGGCTATTCAAGAGATGCCTGCACCGAAAACTGAGAAAGAAGTTCGAGGGTTCTTAGGTCGATTGAACTACATTTCACGGTTCATATCTCACCTTACAGCAACCTGTGAACCCTTGTTCAAGCTGTTAAGAAAAGAACAGACGGTCAGGTGGAACGAAGACTGCCAAAGGGCTTTTGACAAGATCAAGGAGTACTTACAAGAGCCTCCAATCCTTATGCCTCCAGTTGAAGGAAGACCTCTGATAATGTACTTGACAGTATTAGAAGAGTCAATGGGGTGTGTGCTGGGCCAACATGACGAGTCTGGTCGAAAAGAGTATGCAATATACTACCTAAGCAAAAAGTTTACCAACTGTGAACAACGTTATTCACTGCTCGAGAAAACTTGTTGTGCTTTAGCGTGGGCTGCTCGCCGACTGAGACAGTATATGTTGACCCACACTACCTTATTGATATCAAAAATGGACCCAGTTAAGTACATTTTCGAGAAGCCAGCACTTACCGGACGGGTTGCAAGATGGCAAATGATTCTTACAGAATATGACATCCAATACACCTCTCAGAAAGCCATCAAGGGCAGTGTATTGTCTGAATATCTTGCTGAGCAACCTATTGATGACTACCAGCCTATGAGGTTTGACTTCCCTGATGAAGACATCATGTTCATTAAAGCAAAAGATCATGAAGAGCCTATTCACACTGAAGGGCCCAACCCGGAAGAAGAATGGACTATGATGTTTGATGGGGCTGTTAATATGAATGGTCGTGGTGTTGGTGCAGTACTCATTACGCCTAAAGGAGTTCACATGCCTTTCTCGGCAAAAATCACTTTCAACTGCACTAACAACGAAGCCGAATACAAAGCTTGCATTATGGGTCTTGAGGAAGCCATTGACCTCAGGATCAGGACGTTAACTGTATTCGGAGATTCAGCTCTGGTAGTCAATCAAACCAACGGAAAATGGTACACCCACCAGGATCATCTGATACCTTACAGGGATTATACAAGGAGGTTATTGACTTTCTTTACAACAGTCAAGCTTGAGTATATCCCTCGGGACGAGAATCAGTTTGCAGATGCTCTTGCTACCATTTCATCCATGATCAAAGTTCAAGCTGCCAACTTTGTGCCTCAGATTTCAGTGTCCAGACTCGACAGACCAGCATATGTATTTGCAACAGATATTGTCAAAGACGATAAGCCTTGGTTCCATGACATTAAATGCTTCTTGGAGGATCAAACATACCCACCTGGGGCATCTTCCAATGATAAGAAGACTTTGAGAAGGCTTGCTGGTAGTTTCTTTCTGAAAACTGATGGATCTTTATACAAAAGGAACTTTGATATGGTACTCCTCAGATGTGTTGACAAGACGGAAGCAGATTTGTTGATGCACGAAGTGCATGAAGGATCCTTTGGTACCCATGCGGGAGGGCATGCCATGGCTAAGAAGTTGTTAAGATCAGGCTATTACTGGATCACAATGGATGCAGACTGTTGTGCTTATGCCAGAAAATGCCATAAATGCCAGATCTATGCAGATAAGGTGCATGTGCCTCCCAATCCTTTGAACATAATGTCTTCACCATGGCCCTTCGCTATGTGGGGCATTGATATGATTGGCAAGATTGAGCCAACTGCTTCAAATGGCCACAGATTCATCCTGGTCGCCATTGATTATTTCACCAAGTGGGTTGAAGCAGCCTCATATGCAAATGTTACGAGACAAGTGGTAGCCAGATTTCTGAAGAGAGATATCATCTGTCGATATGGAGTTCCCGAGCGAATCATTACTGATAATGGTTCCAACTTAAACAACAAGATGATGGCTGAGTTATGCCGGGACTTCAAGATCCAACACCACAATTCTTCTCCTTACAGGCCAAAGATGAATGGCGCTGTTGAGGCAGCCAATAAGAATATCAAGAAGATTGTGCAGAAGATGGTAGTTACCTACAAAGACTGGCATGAAATGCTACCATTTGCCTTGCATGGGTACCGCACGTCAATCAGAACATCCACTGGGGCAACACCGTATCAGCTTGTGTATGGTATGGAAGCAGTCCTACCTGTCGAAGTTGAGTTACCCTCCTTACGGGTACTAATGGATGTTAAGCTGAACGAAGCAGAGTGGGTCAGGTCCCGATACGAACAACTGAGTCTGATCGAAGAGAAAAGACTGGCTGCAATCTGTCATGGGCAGTTATATCAGAGAAGAATGAAGAAAGCCTTCGATCAGAAAGTCAGGCACCGAGAGTACCAAGTAGGAGATCTCGTGCTGAAGAGAATCCTCCCTCCACATACAGACCACAGGGGCAAATGGACTCCAAATTATGAAGGACCATTTGTTGTAAAGAAAGTTTTCTCTGGTGGAGCACTGATGCTCAGCACTATGGATGGTGAAGACTTCCCGTCCCCTGTGAATTCAGATGCAGTTAAAAAATACTTCGCATAAAATGACCCGCTAGACATAAAAACAGAATGTAAGTCCAGGCAAAAATAGGGCATCCCGGCGAGTCAGAAACAGAATAAAAGACTCGGGCAAAAAAAAGGGAAAATAAAAAAAAAAATATGTACACCCGCTGAGTTGAAAAGCCGCATTGGACAGCTCAGGCAAAAATGGGTATCCCGATGGATTGAAAACCCGAAAGGGCGATCCATGCAAAATAGGGGAATAAGCGAACAACTGCATTCTGAATTCGTCTGTATCGCCTACAACTTGGCAAACCTCGAAAGGATCAAGCTTCAATCAGAATCAGCCTCCTTCAGAAAGCAAGACGAGAAGAACGTCGAAAGTCATACGAGTCATGGCGAAAGAGGAAGCTCCTTTGAAAGCGTCGTCAACTTCGCCAGCACTTTGTTTCTCAATTTGTAACAGCCTCCTCATTTTAGGAGATATGTTTCTTTGACTGTATCTCGCCAATTCAGGGCATTTGAATTAATAAAATCAGATTTTTCAGTCATGTTTCGTCTTGCACATTTTTATTTGCAAAGAATGTCTGATGTCTCTAAAAAACTGATTGCATAAGTATAGATGCTTTTCTCTAAAAAAATAAAAACACATGCTAGCAGGGAATATACTTACTCTCAAGAGTGTCTAACTCCTATGACGGAATCCGGTAAAGGATACCTCGGGACCATTTGTGCGTTTCCTTATCTTTGCAGGATTGCAAGTATCCAGAACGCAACTTGGGGCATACAAGATACATCCCAGCAAGCTGGAAAATCAACACTCACTCTTGGCACCAGAGGTGTTTTTCTCCCCAGCTGAGTTGCCAACAACTTTCCCCAGCCAGTTGCCACTTGTCAATTTCCCCAGCCGTAGTGCCAATCATTCTTCCTCAGCAGAATGCAGAAGTCAGGGAACCATCTCCCCACAGAATCCTCAGCCTCTATTCAGAAGAACAACGCATGAAGGAGTCACAACAGAGTACAGAAGGCTTCTACAAACCCCAGCTGGATCCTGTATTACAAGGATATGTCAATCGGTGACCTAGATCCCCAAGCAAATACATCTCACCAGATCTATCAATGATCTCATCCCCAGCTGGGAGGTCCATTTCAAACAGATCAGCCTGAGATCTTCATAGCAGTGGGGTCCGAATCCCGGATCCGTATCTTGGCATAATCATGACATTTGCATCATATTCCCCCACAAAGCGTAGCATTCCGTCTAATACGGAGCATTACGGCAAAAATCAAACACATAGCATAATCACAAGCCATATTGGGAATCAAGCACTTGTGAATAATAACCATTCATCAACAATGTACAGAAATCCCCCCAGAGTCCCCGGCAAAAGCAGCTGCCTCACAAATCACAAGCGCCAGTATATACTCCCTTTTGACACCTGTCCGTGTCATCACTCACCAATAAAGTCGCCTGAACACTCTTTACAAATAAAACCACCCGTATTACAGATACTTCCTGACACCCGTCCGTGTCATATCACCAGCAGAAAGCCAAAGACATCATCTTTGCACTCACCTATACTTGTATATACACTTTCTTGACACCCGTCCGTGTCGTATCCCCAGCGCAGTCGCCTACGCTTTTACAACCCATATACTTGTTGATATTATACTCTTCTCCTTTTGACACTCCTCCGTGTCACCTTCCCCAGCAGATAAACACTCATCTATATATACTCATACTACTCATACGTATACAGATACTCGTCCGTATTTTGTATACACCATTTATATCCCCACAGATTCGGCATCGGTCCATGTTCTTTGTTAACCAGTTGGTACTCGTCCGTACCATCATCTCAGAATATGCGTCAAGTGTTTGTTTCTACCTGATACTCGTCCGTATCATAGTCTTAAGGATGCCCGTCCGCATCTTTAATCCATACACTGTGTCAAACACTTATGTCTTCTTGAATATAGATACTCGTCTGTGTCTATTATTCCCCAGAAGAGTCCCTTCAGATTCAACACTCGTCCGTGTTCTTTGTTAACCAGTTGATACTCGTCCGTATCATCATCTTTGAACATGTGTCAGTTTGTTTCTACCCGATACTCGTCCGTATCATAGTCTTAAGGATGCTCGTCCGCATCTTTAATCTATACACAAACATCTAAACACTTGTACTTTCTTTTCTTGGTTGTAAACACTCGTCCGTGTTTACCATATCCCCAGTAGATCGCCAAGTAAGCAAATCTTCCTTTTTATCTGACACTCGTCCTGTGTTATGATAAATCTTGAGAGCAGCCGTACCCTGCTAGGTGGTCGTCCTCCACCTCTTGATGGTCTTCCTCCATCATGCTCATCCGATGGTCGTCCCCATCGTTGATTTTTAGCAGCCGTCCCCTGCTAGGTGGTCGTCCTCCACCTTTTTGATGATCGTCCTTCATCACTTTATCCAATGGCCGTCCCCATTGTTGATTTTTGGTTATCTGGCAGTCGTCCTATGTCATGAGAAACCTCGAGAGCAGCCGTCCCCTGCTAGGTGGTCGTCCTCCACCTCTTGATGGTCGTCCTCTATCATGCTCGTCCGATGGCCATCCCCATCGTTGACCTTTTATCCGGCATTCGTCCTATGTCGCGATATTTTCGGCAGCCGTACCCTGCCTGGTGGTCGTCCCCCACCTAAGATGACCGTCCCTCATCTTAACCCCAACAGAGCAGCCGTCCCCTGCTAGGTGATCATCCTTCGCCTTTGATGACCGTACCTCATCATCTGTTTATTTCATTTATTCTTTAACCCGATGGCCGTCCCCGTCGTGGTCCCTTTTCTTTTTAGCCCGATGGCCGTCCCCATCGTCGGTTGCTATGCTTTATGAACTTGATGGCCGTCCCCGTCATGTTTCATTAACTCCCAGAGAATCTTACAACTTTATCTTGATGGCCGTCCTCATCATAATCTTATTTTTCCAGCTAGTCGGCCGTCTCCGTCTTGGCTTTACCTTTTATCCCCAGCATGTCGGCCGTCCCCGTCATTGCTACTTACCCAGCAGTCGTCCTCTGCTCGACGGTCGTCCTCCGTCGCCCGCATTTTACAATATACTTTATTTTCCTTTTACAATCTATATCCCTTTTCTTCTTCATTCTGTGAGTGCAAATTTTGGACTGTCTTTGGTATTCAACCACAAGTTATCTTGTTTGCCTGTTAGGCCATTGCTTACATCCTACACAGCTAACTCGTGTTTGAATAGGGGCAGCTGTAAACACCCCAAATTTGCCCTCACCCATTCACACCATGGCTTGTGATCATTTCATATGCATAAACACAGTCATATCATCTCATATCTCATTTTTGATTCACTGCATAGATTCAAAGTCATCTGCACCTAGGGTTTGTGATCTGAGCAATCCAAGAGCCTCTTGAGCCACTCCAAAGATCACCAATCACTCCAAAGGGGTCCATGTGTGTTCTTATATCATATTACATCCTCTCAAAGTCAAAAATGCCAAAGAATCACAAGAACTGGGATTGGTATGGATGCAGAGCCAAGTTTGACTGCACAGTTGACCTAAAATTAGGGTTTTGGTTTCAGAGGCCATAACTCCAAATTTTTTGGTCATTCTTGTTTCCATTGGTCTCTATTTGGTATAGGGAGTATGCATATCAATTTTCATGAAGAAATTCCATGGGGAAGTCACCTGATCAAGAGTTGACTTTCTGGACAAGTCAGTGCAAAATCAGGGCATCTGAGGCCCCCAATGACCCAACCAAGGGGTGATCTTTATCATTTTGAGTGCATTTGATCTTTATTTGATCATGGAAGAAGGTTGAAGTTCACAAAATTCAAGAATTACAAGTTTTTGCAAAGTTGACTTTTTAGGGCATGGTTGACTTTTAAAGAATATGTCATTTTATGCCACTTTTCAAGCCTTGCTTTTTGATCCAAAAATGCTTCAAATGGAAAAACTTTGGTCATGAAAGTTGTAGATTAGATCTTTCCCTTTTCAAAAAGTACAAGAACATGATCTAATTCATTTTGGATCAAAAGTTATGGTGTGTCAAAGTTGGCAAAAATCACTAATTTTCAAGTCATGCACCAAAAGGCAAAGTTGCAAATTCTCCTTTCAAGGTCAATTCAGTCATCATATGGGCTTCTAATTCACTCAACATGATCACACAACTTCTAAAAATCAGAATGGGCCAAGAGATCACATGTTTTGTATGGTTTTGAAGCAAGATATTTTCATGAAGCAAAAGCAAAGTCAAGTTGCAAAACCACTCATCACACTTCACCCACTTGCTGCATTGGCTATTGAACCAGCCATAGCCTCTCACCTCACCATGCTGCGCCAGCCCACACCTTTGTACTAGCCTAGAACACAACCCATGCCTCTCTTACCAAAAAGTTGACATTTTGCAAAAGTGAACTTACCTATCACAGCAGGCCAGGTCACATCATCTGACCAATGGGAGTTTTTTATGCAAGCCAAATGCTAACCATTTCACATAACAAGCAAGGCTGAAGCTCACCACAAGACACATTCACAAAATCACCCCCTCAAGCAAAACCTTTCGAATCTGTCTCCATAGCTCACAAACACAAAAACCAAGTCCATTGATCAACTCACCTTGTTTCACTGAGCCAAAACCAACAAGACTCAGGCCTGAACTAAGCAAGAACTAAGCTTCACCATTTTTCATCCTCAAAGCCAGAACTTTCGAATCTCACTTTCCAGCCATCAAACACCCCATTTCTCTTCACCAACAAGTCAAGCACACCCAAAGGAGCAAGAATCCACCATTGGAATAGCCTGAAACCTCACCATTCCTGACTGTGAAACCTGCTGCACCAGAACTTTCCTCTTCAAACCAGCCATCCACAAGAACTTTGAAGCTTCTCTTTGAGTTCAAGGGAGTCAAAGAAGTTCATTTGCACACAAAGGAGGTTCTGGAAGCTCACTATTGAAGTTTTCCAGCTCAGGTATGGCCAAGAACACGTTCTCATAAAGCTTTGATTTTTTGTTATAAACTGAAAGTGCATGCTTTAAGGATCATTGTGATATGTTTAGAATCGAAAATGGTGAAAAAATGAGCATTTTATGAGTGTCTGAAAGTTTGGCCCCATTTTTGTTTTGTTTCGATTCAGCCTGTTCTTGCTAGATGAATGATGATTGATTGTTGATTTGAGTTGCTAGAAGTGTGAGGATTGTTTCTGGGCGTTTAATTTGACTTGGGGTAGCCTAGATAAGAAGCTAGGGTTTTGACATGGCCGGAGAAGACGACCGGAGCTCATCTCCGGTCGCCTGAATGTAATTAGGGTTAAGCCTGGTTAATTAAGCAACTTTAAATCTTGTCCCTTGGATGCTGCTTCCCGCGCGCTTGTGAACGCCTCAGATGGGTCATTAAACCCTAATCTTGTTTAATTAAATTAATCATAATTAATTAAGTTAACCTGGAAGTACAGCCATCAGATCACGCGCGTGTTTGAACTTTGAATCTGGGCCTTGGATTGTGCATACCCCCAGTCTTGTTGACTTGCACGCAGGGCCTTTGGATCACTCAACTCTTAATCACAGCCACTCATACTGCATACTTCATATTTTATTTTCATTTTTCTTTCATTTAATTTCTACAATTTATTTAAAATAGCAAAATTGTTTTAAAAATTATGAAACTTTTTGTCAAGAGTTTCATTAATTTTAAAAACACAAAAAACATTTTTAATTTTATTTTTAGCATTAAAAAAGTATTTTTAATTATTTAAAAGTTTATTTTTAATTGATTAATGAAAATTAATTTATTAAAAATACTTTTAGGTATTTAAAAATTACCAAAAATTCATGAAATGTTCTAAGACATTTAGAAACATTGTCCAACCTTCAAACCAAATTTATTTTTTGATCTTGATGCATTTTGAGAATTTTTCATTGATTAAAAATCATTTTTATGCATTAATTTGATCCAAAGTTCCAAAAATCATTTCTGCCTATCCATGAGGAGTTGGACATTGATTCTTTTTGCATTGCATTGTGCTTAGCATGTAGTTTGTGATATTAATTGGCCATGATTTGATCTTTCATTTTCAATTTGTTTGGCATTTCTCTTGTTTGGAAACCCTAAAACCCTAGAAATCTTAAGAAAACCATAACTTGAGTTTGGTTAGGAGTTGAAACTTCTCCTTTGGGCATTAGGTTAGTATAGGATTAGGGGTCCTTTGAGTGGAATTTTCAATTTTTTATCTTAGGGTTTGCTTCTGATTTTGACTTTTGTTTGATGTATTGTTCATAAACCCTAATTTGGGCTTCCATATGCATCCATCTTGCATTCTCTTGCATAACATGACTTGCCATGACATTCCATGCCTCCATTTGATTCATTTAACATCATAAGACATATTGGAAGCATGTTTGATCATTGCATCATGTATTTGCCATGTTGTATGCCATGTGCACTTCATAACTTTTCATGTATGTCCATGCTTCCTAACTTGCTTCATTTGCATTCATGAACTTGTATGATCATTTCCATGTGCTGCCTCATGTTTGTAGCATTACATAGCATCATTAGCATCATGTAAATGCTTCTGGTTTTGTTTCTCATCATGTCCTCTCATCCCATTTTGCATTGCATTGCATTTCTTTTCTAACCTTTCAGGTGGTAAGTGATTTTGAGAAGTGAATTTGCCTTCACTTCTCACAGCTTTTCTTTTCATCTCTCTTGCATCCATGCTGCATTTTTATATGTGTTTAAGATTGAGCTTGCTCATTCTTGTTCTTCTTACTTTCTTTCTTCAAGTGACTTGACTTCTTGAATGAAGCAAGTCACTTTGCTTCTCTTGATCCTTTCATCTGCTTCCTGGTGGTTCCATTGGAGATCTTTCTTGTTTAACCTCACAAACCTTAGGAACAACCAAGCATGACAATGATTAGGGTTTTGATTATTCTCCCCTCTTAGTTTTACCTTTGTGTCTTCTTTGAGTCTTCTCTTCTCATCTCATAATCAGGGACTAAACCCTAAAGGCTTTAAGGCTTTGTGATTAAGCTTATGCCTGCATCCTCCTATTAGGGTGGAGTGTATAACTTTAATCCTAAGTGTTAAACCCTTAATGTGTTTAAACCTCTTAATCAATTCACATAATAATCATCAAGACATCACACTTGTAACTTGGGCCTTGCATTAGGGTTCTATTTCTTCCTTAATTGGTTAAGAAGGACTAACCCTAGTGTTAATGGACAAGTCCCCCTCAAGTTGTCTTACAAATCATAAAACTCACTTCATCATCATATCATTAAATAAAATTCACTTAATCAAAGGCTTGTTTTGTCATGAGTTTAATCCCTAATCATGGATTAAGTTGAGGAGCTTTCCTCAGCTTAAACATTCTCATCTATTATCCTTCTATTAGGATGGTGTAATGAGTCTGTTTAATCCTTGATTATGGCTTAACCTCATTACTTAACACTAAACAAAAACACCAAAAATATCTAAATAATCACAAGTAGGTTAATGATCTTAATCCTACATCAAAGGTGATTAAGTGTGAGAATCTGACGTCACACTTAAGGTATTCTCATTACCCCTAATCAGAGGGAAGATGTGATGAGTTTACTAAATCCATTGGTTTAGGCTTAAGCTCATTAACTTATGACAAACTTTCAAAAGCAATAAAAGACTGAAAACTCAAAAAACAACAATAATCGTCTCCTTCGGGATTCTTTTCTCATCATCTTCACTCACAAACGAGAACTTGCTTTTTCTGTCTAATGCAAGACAGTTTGCATCTGTGCCAGACAGATCATACACTTGAGCATAGACAAGCAAGCAGTTCACAAGTCAATTCATCTTTCAGTCTCTTTGGGTCGAACTACGGTGTTCTGACTTCCTCATTGCACGAGAGGATACGTAGGCATAACTTAACAGTTATCGAACAAAAGTCTCTGTATATTCCCCTCTTTCAGCTTTATTCTTTAGCCTCATTATCTTGAGCATCTCACTCCATTCTTACACTGACACTTCATTTATATACTTCACTTTACACTTCACTTACACTGACACCTGTACATCTTCTTTCCAGCTCTTTCACACACAGATTGCACTGACACTACCCCTTTTAAAACACAAATCTTTTAAGCGTGGATCCCGTCGAGTACGACGGACAATCTGGGTGCTAATACCTTCCCAGGTTGTAACCAACCCCCTTTCTCAGTCTCTCTGGTTCGCAAACCGTCTTATCCATCTTTTTCTAGGTCTATGCAGCATTGCCTTTCCCCCGGGATAAAAATGCCTAGCTGGCGACTCTATTCATCTCCAGTGAGTTCACGGCTGTGTGTTCTCATTGTCCCTCTCGCCGACCGTTCGCGTCTGTACCTTTATTTGGGCCAGTCCCACTTATCGGGAGCGACACTAGGTATACCTATCCTTGATCAGAGACCCTTCACAGGCTTAGAGAAGGAGCCTAAACCTGAAGTCATTGCTGCAGCCCTACATTTGAAGAAATCAGACATTGTCCTAGAAACAAGAAGCGGAGTTAAGGGTATTCTTGCTATGGTATTAATGGAGAAAGCTCAAGTGTTCTTGAAGGCTATGAGTTATGATGCTTTTGAGGAGATCTTAGCCTTATTGATCTATGGCTTAGTGTTGTTCCCTAATCCAGACCAGTTCATATACGTACACGCCATCAACATATTTCTGACTCGCAACCCAGTACCTACATTACTTGGAGATATCTTACATTCTCTTCACACTCGTACTATGAAGGCGAGGGGAACTCTGATGTGTTGCATACCTTTATTGTCTAGGTGGTTTATTTCTCACCTTCCTCGATCAGTGGTGAAGAATGAACAAGGGTTAAGGTGGTCTAAGAGGATTATGTCACTTTCTCATTTAGACATTCATTGGTGCTCTCGATCTATGGAGAATGTTACTATCATTGACCGTTGTGGGGAGTTCCCTAATGTGCCACTTCTAGGCATAAGATGGGGCATTAACTAAAACCCTTCTTTAGCTCTACGTTAGTCTGGTTATGCTCAAAGTAATGTCCTCATGACATGCTTATTTAGGGTATTGTGTTCGACTACGAGAACGATCTTCAGGGTTACCGTCAAAGGTTTATACGAGTTTGGAACAAGGTGAACAGGATTGATAGCAACACTTTGGAGCCAAAGTATTCTATTCCTATGGAGCCTTATCGCAGATGGGTGCGATCTCGTGCTCAGACTCTTATGATGCCATATCCTGCTGTTCTACCAATCACTATGGAGCCTGTTGCTGAAGGAGATGTTCCTTATACCATCCTTCATTCGGACATGCCCACTGATTTGGAAGAATTGCAGAAGTCTTGGATTCAGTTGAAGGAGCAAAGGGATACTTTTGAGACTCATTTCAGAGCTGGTCAAGAAAGAATTCTGGAGCTGACAAGGCAACTTCACAAGGAGCAAAACCTCAACAAGTACCTCGACACAAAGAGGAAGCGTCCATGGGAGACTTAAAACCCCCTATATTTATCTTTTTTGCTTTATTGTTATTTCCTTGTAAGCCCAAGGGGCAAAACTTATATTAAATATTTACTAATAAAATTTTGTTTTTGTTTTCTTTAAACAAATTTAAATCCTGCGGTCCTTGAAAACATTGCATAAACATATACATACCATATCATTACATCACATGTTTCTTATAAATAGGTATCTTATCTTCTCGTTGTTTATTTCAGTAGAAATGGCTCTCGAACAAACTGTTAAGGATCTTCAGACTCAGAATGCACAATTTCAAGAAATGATTCTGAATTTGTCCAGAGGACAAGATGAGCTGAAGGAACTTTTGACCAAGAAAAAGAAGAAGAACAGAAAACCAGTGGGCTTCATCAACCTGGGTAGAAGATTTAGAGGTCCAGTCAAGACAGATGAAGAGGTTGAGAATCTTGGGTCTGAGAATTCTGAGAAAGAAGAAGGCAGTCTCCATGATACTATGGAAGATTCTGATTATGAGGAAAATTATTATCACAATCCTTCCAGTGAAGAGAAGTATAAGATACTGGTGGACCGAATGAATGCCATGGAACTACAGAAGAATTCTGGGTTTGACTTTGAAGATTTGAGTTTGATTTCTGGAGTCTTCATCCCTATTGGCTTCAAGGTTCCTACTTTTGTGGTGTATGATGGTGTGTCTTGTCCAAAATTGCATTTGAGGTCTTATGTCAGAAGAATACAACTTCATACTCCTGATAAGAAGTTATGGATGCATTTCTTTCAAGAGAGTTTGTTTGGGTCCCAACTGGAATGGTATTATCAACTGGAGAGTTCCAACATTCGCAACTGGAATGATCTTGCTGAGGCTTTCTATAAGAAGTACCAATACAATTATGATTTAGCACCCACTCGCATGCAGCTCCAAAGCATGTCCATGGATGCCAAAGAAAGTTTCAAGGAATATGCTCAGAAATGGAGAGACCTGGCAAGTAGAGTTCAACCCCCTTTGACTGACAGGGAATTGGTTGATATGTTCATGAGTACATTGATTGGTCCTTTCTATAGTCATCTCATTGGAAGCTCATCATCGGGCTTCACTGAGCTGATAATGACTGGAGAACGTGTGGAAAATGGGATACGAAGTTGAAAGATTCAGATAGTTGCTTCTTCAAGTACCACCAAGAAGCCCCCTAATGGGAAGAAGGAATCCAATGTTGTGTATGGCCAACATTGTCATAATAGTCATAACTAATCTGTGGGAGATGTTTTGATTTCTAATCCTACACCTCCACCACAAGATCAATATGTCATTAGCTCAGGATTTGCAACACATGTTGAAAGGAGAATTGATTACTTTGAAGGACCCACCACAGATTATCAATACTTCCTCTTCTCGTTACAATCCTAATGCAAGGTGTGCATACCATTCTAATAGCCCTGGCCATGATACTAAAAGTTGTTGGTCATTGAAGAACAAAATTCAGGATATGATTGAGAATGGAGAAATTGAGTTTGACCCTCCGGAAACTCCTAATGTGATTACTACTCCTATGCCTAAACATGAGAAGATTGTTAATGCTGTTGATGAGGTTGTTTATGTTCGTATTGTGGCTGAAATAACTACTCCTCTATCTATTGTCAAGAAAAAACTTGTGCAAGCCGGTTTATTTCCAGGTTGCAGGGAAGATTGTTTTTATTGTGCCTACAAACCTGATAGTTGTTGGAGGTTGAGGTCAGGTATTCAACGCCTGATAGATAACTATACTATACTATTTGAGAGGACCCCTTCTATAGAGAGTCTGTGTGGAGGCTTGGCTCAAGACTTGAAAGTTGAAGATGTGGCTATGGTTAATAAGATTCCTGTGAAGATTACTTCCAATGGTCCAATGATGATCACTTCTAAGGGTCCTGTGAAGATTACTGCTGACCCAAAGGTGGCTCCAATGATTATTACTACCCCTGGTCCTATCCCAATTACTTCTGACAAGGCTATACCTTGGAATTATGGTTTTGATGTTTATATCCATGGTGTCAAACAAGAGCCTTTGACTGATGCACCTGTTACTGATGTTAATCTTGATGTGGACAATATTGTTGGGTCCAGTAAGGTTACCAGGAGTGGAAGAATTTTCTCTCCAGAAGACACCTCAAAGACTACTACTACTCCAGTTCATATCTCTAACTCTGGGCCAAGTACTGAGGCTCGGGGCAAAGGACCAGTGATTGAACCTATTCAAGCTGAGGCACCAGTTAGTGAAGACCTCTCTAAGAAGATGGAAGAAGTACTGAAGATCATCCGCAAGAGTGATTATGATATTGTTGACCAGTTGGGGCATACTCCCTCCAAAATCTCCATTCTATCTCTGCTATTGTGTTCTGAAGCCCATGCCAAGGCTTTTATCAAATTCCCGAAGACTGCTCAGTTTGAAAATTATGTTGCTCATCTAACGAGTGATAATGGTTTGGGTTTTATTGATGCTGATCTGACTCCTACTAAAAGAAACCATAATAGAGCTCTGCACGTCTCCATTGAGTGTAGGGGCATTACTCTGTCTCATGTATTGGTGGATAATGGTTCTTCGTTGAATGTATTACCTATGGAGGTTCTAGAAAAACTCAACTTGAAGGATGTAGTGTTAAGACCAAGTAATATGGTGGTGAAGGCCTTTGATGGTTCAATAAGAATGGTGCATGGAGAGGTGGATCTTCCAATCAAAGTAGGCTCTCAAGTCTTTGATTCCACTTTCTATGTGATGGATATTCGTCCTGTGTACTCCTGTTTGCTTGGGCTCCCCTGGATCCATGGGGCAGGTGTTGTGACTTCCACTTTACATCAGAAATTGAATTATCCGTTGAAAGGAAAGATTGTCACTGTTTATGGTTGTCGCTCCCCCGAAAAGACACCGGGTCAAATAGGGTACAGACGCGAACGGTCAGCGAAAGGAGAAAATGAATATGAAGATGAATAAAGTCGCCAGCTAGGCATTTTTATCCCGAAGGATAGGTAATGCTGCATAAACCTAGAAAAAAGATGGATAAGACGGTTGTGAACCAGAGAAACTGAGAAAGGGGGTTGGTTACAACCTGGGAAGGTATTAGCACCCAGATTGTCTGTCGTACTCGACGGGATCCACACTTACAAGATTATGTTTAAAGGGGTAGGCGTATGTGCTATCTGTGTGCAAAAGCTGGAAAAGAATATACAGGTGTCTGTGCAAAAGGAAAGTGAAATGCTCAGGAACTGAGGCTTAAAAGAATGCTGGAAGAGGGGGATGACAAAGAGACTTTTTGTTTGATAACTGTTAAGTTATGCCTACGTATCCTCTCGTGCAATGAGGAAGTCAGAACACCGTAGTTCGACTCAAAGAGACTGAAAGATAAATTGACTGTGAACTGCTTGCTTATCTATGCTCAAGTGTATGACTCGTCTGGCTCGAGTGCTAACTGTCTTGCATTAGACGGAAGAAGCAAGTTCTCGTTTATGAATGAGTGTGATGAGAAAAGAATCCCGAAGGAGATGATTATTGTTTGTTTTTGTGTTTTCAGTTTTGTTATTGTTTTTGGTGTTTTGCATAGGATTATGAGCTTAAGCCTAAATCAAGGGCTTGTAAACTCATTATATCCTCCCTGATTAGGGATAATGAGAATACTTAAGTATGAGATAAGCCTCTCAACTTAATTACCATGATGATGTAGGATTAAGATCATTAACCTACTTGTGATTTAATTAGATGTTTTTGGGTTTTTGTTTAGTGTTAAGTAATGAGTTTAATCTCTAATCACAGATTAGTGGGCTCATTACACCATCATAATAGAAGGATAATAGATGAGAACACTTAAGATGAAGAAGATACCTCAACTTAATCCATGGTTAGGGATTAAATTCATTATATAACAAAGCCTTTATTAAATTAATTTTAATTAAAGGGATGAGATTAAGAAGTGGATTTTATGGTTTGTAAGACAACTTGAGGGGGACTTGTCCATTAAACACTAGGGTTAGTCCTTCTTAACCATAAGGAAGAATTAGAACCCTAATGTAAGGCCCAAGTTACAAGATGAAGTCTTAGTGATTATTAAGATGATTTGATTAAGAGGTTTAAACAAATTAAATGTTTAACACTTAGGATTAAAGTTATACACTCCATCCTAAGAGAAGGATGCATGCATAACCCTAATTCCAAAGTCCTAAAACTTTAAGAGTTTAGTCTCTAATTATTGAGATGAGAAGATAGACTCAAGGAGACTCAAAGGTAAACAGTTAGGGGGGACTAATCACAATCCTAATTATTATCATGCTTGGATGTTCCTATGGTTTGTAAGGCTTGAGAAAGATCTTCAAGGAAGCCACCAATGGAAGAAACAGAAGAAAGGAGGAAGAAGCAGAAGAAATAAGTTACTTACTTCATTGAAGAAGATAAGTAACTTAGATAAAGAAAGTGAGAAAGAATGAACACAAGTGAACAAGTTCACTTCAAAGAAACTAGGAAGATGCATGTGAATGAGATAAAGAAAAATGAGAAGTGAAGGCAAATCCACTTCTCAAAGTAACTTTCCCCTGAAAATGTTAGCATGAACGCATAAAGTTCAAGGCATAAAGAAATGAAATGAGATGAAATGACCAAAGTCAGAAGTGTTTATGCAATGTTAATGTCATGTGAGATGGTGCAAAGGCATACCAAATGCATATGTATGATCATACAAGAATGAGATGTCATGTAAGGATGCTTTGAAGTTTAAAAACACATGAAAGTTAATGAAATGAAATGAATGTAAATCATGGAAAATGGATGAAGAAATGATCAAGCATGATTCTAACATGACCTAAGATGTCTAAGATGACATATGAATGCAAGAAATGTCATGGAAAGTTCATGTATGGATGCATATGCAAGATGAATGCAAATGAACATGAGAAATTAGGGTTATATGAAAGTATGAGATGCAAGTGAACCAAATAGAAGCATATGACATGATAAAAATTTGAAACCAAGCTCAAACAAACCCGAATCCCATATTAGGTCACACCCCAAAGGAGAAGGTCAGAAGCCTTACCACTCAAAAGTTATGAATTTCCTAAGTTTCTAGGGTTTTATAGGTGATTTAAAAGGAAAAATGTAAATCAAATTGAAAATGCAAGATATATTCATGAGATAAATATCCTATAAACTACATGCCATATGCAAAACAATGCTAAAAGAATCATTTTCAAACTCCTCTTGGTTAGGCAGAAAAGATTTTTTTAAGTTAGGGTTCAAAAATATGATTTAAATGACCCTTAATTCAAAGAAAATTCACAAACTATGATAAAACCTAAAAATAAATTTGTATGAAGAGTTTGAAAATGTTTCTAAATGCAATGGGATGATTCATGATTTTTTTGGTGATTTTTATAAACTTAAATGTATTTTTATTTAATTAAAAGACTTTAATTAATTAAAAATAACATTTAAATATTTTAAAAATACTTTTTCAATGCAAAAATAAAATAAAAATCATTTTCAGGTTGAGAAAAATATTTAAAACATAAATGCAAAAGGAAATATTTTTTTGATTATTTTTGCTATTTTAAAATAATTATGCAAAAGAAATGAAAAGAAAAGAAAATAAAATGAACTAAATGAGAAAGTCAGCGCATCCAAGGGCTGAAATTTGAACTGGGCTTGGAGGGAATTGACTGCACGCGCAGATCAATGGCCCAAATTCAAACTGAGCTAATTACCTGATTTAATTAATTAATTAAAATTAGGGTTTTAAGTGAAATGATCATGGCCCTCAAAACGCGCGCTAATCCTAATCCTACGGCTCACATTCAAACTGGGGAGATTAGCCCTAATTACAAACCCTAAACATTTTCAGGTGACCGGAGCAAGCTCCGGTCATCTTCTCCGGCCAACCAAAACACCTAACTTCTTCCCTAGGTCACTAAACCCCAAATTTCTTGCCCAGAAATGATCCCCAAACATCATACATCATGAATCAGCAAACAAAACACATTTATCATCCACCAAAAACAAGATTTGAAGCAAATTGTGAAAATGAACAAAACTTTCAGAAGTTCAATACATGCTTAATACTCAACCATTTTCAAAATAAATTACATCAGGGTGATCAGTGAAGCATGGAGATTCATTTAGAAACATAAAATGCAAGTTCTGGAAAAAATGTTCTTGAGGTTACCTGAGGTTGAGCTTTCAGTTCTTGAGCTTTCTGGACCTCTCTTTGGGGCAAATCAACTCCAATGAGCTTCCTGAGAATGCTTTGATGCTTGGAGTGAGTTTATTTTGCCTCTTTTGTGAGTTTCAGTTCTGAGGTTGCAGAAATCGTGTTTGAAGTTGGGGATGTTTCAAGCTATGGTGATGGGTGGGAAATGATCCTGGGATGATGATGAGTTGATTGGTGGAAGAGTTTGTGATTTTTGTTGGTTGAGGAGTGAGTTTCGAAGAAATGAAGTTTTTGACAAGTTTTGGGGATTCTGAGTATGAGCAAGATTCAGCTGCTTGTGTTATGTGTTTTGTGTTGCTTGAGGTTTGTATAATGTGTAGTGATTGGTTCAGAGAGTTGTTGTGGCATAGTGTGATTGGTATGGTTGTTTTTGCAAAAAGTCAACATTAGTTGTACTATGAGCATGGGTCATGGCAGGAGTGGTTCTATGGCATGTCTGGCCTCAGTTGACTTTGTGGAGGACCCTTAGATCATTAGAAAGCAGTTGTAATGCCTTGATCAAGAGTTTGCAATGTTTATGCATAAATGTAATTTTGTGAACTTTGTAACATTTGGTCATGAAAGTGCCTTGTTCAATGCTGAATTTTGGTCATGGCATGTTGCATAATGTTGTTATGGTGCATTGAGATAAGTTAGAGGTCATACAAAGCCTTGGAGATCATTCTTGCAAGAATCCCCCTTTTAAGAATTTTGTGAAAAATGGTGTCGCTCCCGAAGATTTGCATCCGGTACAAGCGCGAACGGTCGGCGAAGGGAGAAAATGAAGTGAACTGAATAGAGTCGCCAGCTAAGCATTTTTATCCCGAAGAAAAGGTAATGCTGCATAAACCTAGAAAGAACATGGATAAGACGGTTGCGAACCAGAGAAACTGAGAAAAGGGATTGGTTACAACCTGGGAAGGTATTATCACCCAGATTGTCCGTCGTACTCGACGGGATCCACCATTATAAGTCTGTGTTTAAAGGGGTAAGTGTATGTGTTGTCTGTGTGCAAAAGCTGGAAAAGAATGTACAAGTGTCAGTGCAAAAGAGAAGTGAGATGCTCAGGAACCGAGGCTTAAAAGAATTCTGAAAGAAGGGGAACACAAAGAGACTTTTGTTCGATAACAGTTAAGTTATGCCTACGTATCCTCTCGTGCAATGAGGAAGTCAGAACACCGTAGTTCGACTCAAAGAGACTGAAAGATAAATTGACAATGAACTGCTTGCTTGTCTATGCTCAAGTGTATAACTCGTCTGGCTCGAGTGCTAACTGTCTTGCATTAGACGGAAGAAGCAAATTATCGCTTGTGAATGAGTGTGATGAGAAAAGAATCCCGAAAGAGACGATTATTGTTTGTTTTTGTGTTTTCAGTTTTTTATTGTTTTTGGTGTTTTTACATAAGTTAATGAGCTTAAGCCTAAATCAAGAGGCTTGTAAACTCATTATATCCTCCCTGATTAGGGATAATGAGAATACTTAAGTATGAGATAAGCATCTCAACTTAATTGCCATGATGATGTAGGATTAAGATCATTAACCTACTTATGATTATTTAGGTGTTTTTGGGTTTTTGTTTAGTGTTAAGTAATGAGTTTAATCTTTAATCACAGATTAGTGGACTCATTACACCATCCTAATAGAAGGATAATAGATGAGAACACTTAAGCTAAGGAATACTCCTCAACTAAATCCATGGTTAGGGCTTAAATTCATGACAAAACAAGCCTTTATTAAATGGATATTAATTAAAGGGTAAGATTAAGATATGGATTATATGGTTTGTAAGACAACTTGAGGAGGACTTGTCAATTAAATACTAGGGTTAGTCCCTCTTAACCATAAGGAAGAGATAGAACCCTAATGTAAGGCCAAAGTTACAAGTTAATGTCTTAGTGATCATTAGATGGATTGATTAAGAGGTTTAAACAGATTAAGGGTTTAACACTTAGGATTCAAGTTATACACTCCATCCTAAGATAAGGATGCAGGCATGACCCTAATTCCAAAGTCCTAAAACCTTAAAGGTTTAGTTTCTAATGATGAGATGAGAAGAGAGACACAAAGAAAACTCAAAGGAAAAAGTATAACGGAAACTATCAATCCTAGAAGTTATCATGCTTGGGCATCCTATGGTTTTGTGAGGCTTAAAAGGATAAGTCTTCAAGGAAGCCACCAAGGAGAAGCAAGATGAAAAGAATGAGATGAAAAGAGAAAGAAAGGAAGAGAAGCACAAGTGAGGCAAGTCCACTCAAAGACAAACAAAAATGCAGTAAGAATGCAATATGAAGAGATGAGAAGAGGTTGGAGGTGAAGGCAAATCCACCTCCCAAACAACTTACCATTAACCCTGAAAAGTTAGTACAAGATGCAATATGAAAGGAATGAAATGAAATGAAGAAAATGTAAGTGAAAATACCAAGACCAGAAGCATGTACATGATGAAAATGATGATATGATATGATGAAAAGGCATACAAGATGCATGTGTGTGTTCATACAAGAGGATGAATGCAAATGAAGCATGTAGGAAGCATGTAAATACATGGATGTTTATGAAATGAAATGGATGCAAAGCATAGAAAATGTATGAATAAATGATCAAGCAATGTTAAAGAAATGTCTTAAGATGTCTAATATGGCATACAAGTTCTTGGAATGGCATGGCAAGTTCATATGTTCATGCAATGCAATGGAAGATGCAAGTGGACATGAGAAATTAGGGTTTTAAGGAAATATGAGATGCAAATGACAAATACAAAAGAAAATGACATTATAAAAAATTAAAAATAAGCTCAAACAAACCCTAATCCCATATGATACCTCACCCCAAAGGAGAAGGTCTAACTCTTAATCTATTGAAAGTTATGATTTTACTAAGTTTGCTAGGGTTTTTGGGTGCTTCAAAAGGAAAATTGCAAATCAAATTGAAAATGCAAGATAAATTCATGCCAAAAATATCCTAGATACTACATGATATGTGTAAAACAATGCAAAATGTACCATCTTCAAACCCTTCATGGTTAGGCAGAAAAGATTTTTCAAAGGATAAGGTTTAAAAATGTGATTTTATGAACCCTAAATTCAAAGAAAATTGTCAAGTTATGATCAAAACCAAAAAGAAATTTGTATGAAGGGTTTGAAAATGTTTCTAAATGTGTTAAGATGCAATATGATTTTTTTTTGTAATTTTTAGAAACCTAAATGCTATTTTAATTAATTAATTTCCATTAATGAATTAAAATAAACATTAAAATATTTTAAAAATACTTTTTAAATGCAAAAAATAAAATAAAAATTATTTTTAGGTTGAGAAAAATATTTGAAACTAAAATGCAGAAAATGAAATTTTTAAAATGATTTTTGGTATTTTAAATAAATTAAACAAAAGAAATGCAATAAAATGAAATAAAAATAATTAAAATGGGAAGTATGCAAGATCAGTGGCTGAGATTCAAACAAATATGTGGGAATTGACTGGCGCGCGTTTGGATGGCTAGGATTGAATCTGGCAATTTCAAATTAATTAATCCTAATTAATTTAATTAATCAGGATTAGGGTTAAGTGGTGCAATCCTGACAATTCGTACGCGCGCGAAGCAAGGATCCAAGGGCTCACATTCAAACCTGGCTAAAACCCTAATTAATAACTCTAATCACTTTCAGGTGACCGGAGCAAGCTCCGGTCATCTTCTTCGGCACCCACTTCATGCTATCTCACTCAAAATGCAACCCCAAGCTCTCAAACTCTCCATAATCAAACATCTAACAACCCTAAACATGAATCCAGCTTCAAAACTCATTTATTTTACATCAAGAACACGAATCAAAGCAAAACGGAAAATTTTACAAAACTTTCAGAAGCACGATACATCCTTATTTCTCAATCATTTTCAAAAGTAAACATATCATAATGATCAGGGGAGCATGTAGAATCATTTAGAAACAAAAAATGCAAGTTCTGGAAAAAAGTTTGAAGATGACTACCTGAGCTAGAGCTTTACAAACTGGTACTTTCTGGACCTCTCCCTTGTGCAAATCCACTCCAATGAACTCCTTGATGATGTTGAGAAGCTTTGCAAGAGTTTATATGGCTTGGTTTGTGAGTTTTGGTTCTGTGGAGGCAAAAATCGTGTTTCTGATTCTTGAGGTTTTAGGCTTGTTTAATAGTTGGGAAATGATCTGGAGGATGTATGGAGATGATTGGTGAAGTTTGCTTGAAGTATTGATGCTTTAGCAGGGAGAATCGAAGAAGAGAAGTTTTGAGGGATTTTTGGTGTTCTTTAGCTGTGGAGTGATTCAGGCCAATGTGTTGTGTGTTATGGCTTGCATAATGTCCACATATCATGTCTTTATAGGTCAGAAGAGTGGTTGTGGCCTATGTTGATTGGTATGGGTGATTTTGCAAAAAGTCAAGCTTGGTTGTACTTGAGGTATGGGAACGGGTCATGGCTGGATTTGGGCATGGATGGGCTCAGCTGAGATCAAGGAAAGCTTATGGATCAGATTTATGAGCTGGAACACATGGAACTAGGGTTTGTATGAGTTTTGCATATTTTCCCTCTTTGGTGTATCTTGTGATTCAAGGCATGAAACCCTCCAATTCTTGGGCCAATTCTGAGTTTTTGAAGTTGCTTGATCATGTTATGAAGGATTTGGGCACATTAGAAGTCATTAGAAGCCTTGGCAAGTGGTTTTGCAAAAATCCTCTTTGGTGCATTCTTGAAAATTATAGGATTTTTGCCAACTTTGAAGGATCATAACTTGAGTTCCATAATGAATCAAGACATGTTCTTGTACTTTTTGAAAAGGGAAAGACCTAATCTAAAACTTTTATGACCAAGAATTTTTCATTTGAAGCATTTTTGGTTAAGAAAGAGGAGGTTGAAAAACATTCCCAAAATGGAAAGTTTCCATTACAAGTCATTTCCATTTTTGGCAACTTTTCAAATGGCTCAAAATTCTTCAATCTTGTGAACTTCCAACCTCTTCTAAGATCAAATAAAGATCATAGAACTTCAATTTGATGAAAATACCCCTTTGGTTCCATTGTTGGGGGCCTTAGATGCCCTGATTTTGACTTAACTTGCTCAAGAAGTTACCCAGTGAACATATGACTTCCACAATGAATTTCTTCATCAAACTTGGTACACATGATCCTTATAACATATTAAGACCATTAGAAACAAGAATGACAAAAAATTTTGGGATTAAGGCCTCTGAAACCAAAACCCTAATTCTAGGTCATCTGTGAAGGAAATCTTCAGACTGCCTTTATGCCTTTGCCATGCTATGTGATCTCTTGACTTCCTTGAACTTTGAGAGGCACAATATGATGATAGAACACACATGGACCCTCTTGGAACACTTTGAGGCCTTTGGGATGGCTCAGATGGAATCTTGGATTGCTCAGATCACAAACCCTAGATGCAGATGAATTTGAACTATGCAGATGAAACAAATATGCAATGTGATGTGGTATGCTTATGCTTATGCAAAAATGAAAGATCACAAGCCATGGTGTGATATGAGTGAGGGAAAATTTGGGGTGTTTACAGCTGCCCCTATTCAAGCATGAGTTAGCTGTGCAGGATGTAAGCCCTTGGCTTAACAGACAAACAAGATAACTTGTTGTTGAATACCAAAGACAGTCCAAAATTTGCACTCGCTGGATAGAAGAAGAAAAGGGATATAAATTGTAAAAGACAGTATCATATGATTATTAAATGAAGGAGATGGAGGACGACCATCGAGCAGAGGACGACTGCTGGGGGTAAAGCAGTAAGTAAAGCAACGATGGGGACGACCGACAAGCTAGGGAAATAAAGAGATCATGATGAGGACGGCCATCAAGTTAGCAAAGTAAACTAAACAGCGATGGGGACGGACATCGGTTCAAAGAATAAATGAAATAATGATGAGGGACGGTCATCAAAGGTGAAGGACGATCACCTAGCAGGGGACAGCTGCTCTTTATCACGACATAGGACGAATGTCGGATAGAAAATGTCGACGATGGGGACGGCCATCGGATAAGCATGATGAAGGACGATCATCAAGAGGTGAAGGACGATCACCTAGCAGAGTACGGCTGCTCTCGGGGTTTATCACGACATAGGACGAATGTCGGATAACAAGATCAACGATGGGGACGTCCATCGGATAGATGATGAGGGACGGTCATCAGGAGTTGAAGGACGATCACCTGGCAGTGGACGACTGCTAAAAATATCATGACATAGGACGAATGCCAGATAGAAAAGGGTTCCAATAATGGAGACTCCGCTGGGGAAAGGATGAGGGACGGTCATCCAAGGGTGAAGGACGATCACCTGGCAGGGGACGACTGCCGAAAGTATCACGACATAGGACGAATTTCGGATAGAAGAAAGTTGCTCTGTTAGTGACTTGCTGAGGAACGGTAAACACGGACGAGTGCTTACGCTTGAGAATAAAAGATATAAGTGTTTGACGATGTGTATAGATTAAATATGTGGATGAGCATCCTTAGGACCATGATACAGACGAGTATCGGTAGAAACAAATGCTGACGCGTGTTCAGAGATGATGATACAGACGAGTACCAACTGGTTAACAAAGAACACATACGAGTGTAGAATATGTGAGGAATAATATATATACATGATACGGACGAGTATCATAGGCTTCTGTATAAGTATGAGTGAATATTGGTTTGATGGCGAAGTATGAGCAAGACACGGACGAGTGTTCAACTTGCTGGGGAACGCATGACACAGACGAGTGTCAAAAGGGAATATAAGTTATGAACAAATATTTATACGTGAGAGTGTAAAAAGGTGTTCTGGCGACTTGTGGGGATAGGATGACATGGACGGGTGTCGAAAAGAGTGTGTTATGAACAAGTTTTTTTGTTTTCACCAAGTGTTTTGGCAATCATGCTGGGGAATATGGCACAGACGAGTGTCAAAAAGAGCATGTAGGTATCTGCATTTGAGAGTGCAAAGGGGATGCTTTGGCTTATATCTGCAGGGAATAATACGACACAGACGAGTGTCGAAAAGGGTATATATATGAACATGCACTTGTGTGGGAGAGTGCAAAGGGGACGCTTTGGCTTTTATTTGCAGGGGATGTGGGTTTTTATATTCATTGCTGATGAAATACTGATGGTATTTGCAGGTGACTGGCTTGATCCTGACTTGTGATCATGCAAATGTTTGATTTTTGTCGTAATGCTCCGTATTAGACGGAATGCTACGCTTATTTTGTGAATATGATGCAAATGTTATGATTGCGCAAAAGAGAAACCGATCTGGGATTCAGATCCCACTGAAGAAAAGATCTCTGGCTGATCTGCTTGGATGGATATCCCAACTGGGGAAGATCATTGATAGATCTGTTAGGAGATATAGCTCTGCTTGGGGAAATAGATCACTGATAGATCTATCCGCAAGGAGAACTCGGCTGGGGAGAAGGAAACTTTCGTCACTTTGTTGTATAAGAGTTTCAGGCATTGCTCCTCTGGGGAGGGGATGGAAACTCTGTGGGGAACTTGGCTGGGGATGCTCCTGTTGAATAGACCTGTGTTGGGGATGAGGAGGCTTTGACAACTCCATTGGGGAAAAGCATTCCAGATATTGCTTGGGGAGGAGGTATGTCGGGGAAGTGATGCTTGGCATGACCCATGTTGCGTATTGAATACCTGCAACCTATAAAAACAAAGAAACACACAAGTATCCCGAAGTATCCCTTACCGGATTCCGTCATAGGAGTTGGATATTCCTGGGAGTAATATATTTCCTACAAGGATTCATAACAGATGGCTCATTTGTTTTATGCAAGTACTGTATCATGAATATTGGACATTTTGCAAACGAAATAAAAATGTACAAAAAGAGGTGTGACTGAAAATCTGATTTTATTAATCTGGGTGCCTTGAATTGGAAAATACAGTTAAAGAAACAAATCCCTGGAATGAGGAGATTGCTATAAATTGGGAAAATAAAAGAGTTGGCAATGTTGACGACGTTCCGGTGAGCTTCCTTTGCTATGACCTGTATGACCTTGACGTTCTTCTCATTTTGCTTTCTGAAGGAGGTTGATTCTGACTGATGCTTTATCCTTTCGAAGCTTACCATGTTGTGAGTAATACAGACGAATTCAGAATGCAGGTGTTCGCTTATTCCCTAATTTTGCGTGGATCGCCCTTTTGGGTTTTCAATCCATCAAGATACCCATTTTTGCTTGAGCTGTTCAATGCGGCTTTTCAACTCAGGGGGTGTACATTTTTTTTTAATTTTCCCTTATTTTTTCCCGAGTCTTTTATTTTGTTTTTGACTCGCCGGGATGCCCTATTTTTTCCTGGACTTACATTCTGTTTTTATGTCCAGTGGGTCATTTTATGCGAAGTATTTTTTAACTGCATCTGAATTCACAGGGGATAAGAAATCTTCACCATCCATAGTAGAGAGCATCAGTGCTCCACCAGAGAAGACCTTATTTACTATGAATGGACCATCGTAGTTTGGAGTCCATTTGCCCCTGTGGTCTGTATGAGGAGGAAGGAGTCTTTTCAGCACAAGATCTCCCACTTGGTATTCCCGAAGCCTCACTTTCTGATCGAAGGCTTTCTTCATCCTTTTCTGATATAGCTGCCCGTGACAGATTGCATCTAATCTCTTTTCTTCGATCAAATTCAGTTGATTGTACCGAGACCGGACCCATTCTGCTTCATTCAGCTTTACATTCATCAGTACCCGTAAGGAGGGTAGCTCAACTTCAACAGGTAGGACAACTTCCATACCATACATAAGTTGATAAGGTATTGCCCTAGTAGACGTTCTGATTGAGGTCCGATACCCATGCAAAGCAAATGGTAGCATCTCATGCCAGTCTTTGTAGGTCACCACCATCTTTTGCACAATTTTCTTGATGTTTTTGTTAGCCGCCTCAACAGCGCCATTCATCTTTGGCCTGTAAGGAGAAGAGTTGTGATGTTGGATTTTGAAGTCTCGGCACAGTTCTGCCATCATTTTGTTGTTCAAATTAGAACCATTATCAGTAAATATTTTCTCGGGAACTCCATATCGACATATGATGTCTTTTTTCAGAAATCTGGCTACCACTTTCCTTGTGACGTTTGCATACGAAGCTGCTTCAACCCACTTAGTGAAGTAATCAATGGCTACCAAGATGAATTTGTGGCCATTTGAAGAAGTCGGTTCGATCTTTCCAATCATGTCAATGCCCCACATGGAAAAGGGCCAAGGTGAAGACATCACGTTCAAAGGATTTGGAGGCACATGCACTTTATCTGCGTAGATCTGGCATTTGTGGCACTTTCTGGCATAGGCACAACAGTCTGCATCCATTGTGATCCAATAGTAACCTGATCTTAATAATTTCTTTGCCATTACGTGTCCTCCGACATGGGTACCAAAAGAACCTTCATGCACCTCGTGCATCAGCAAGTCTGCTTCTTTCTTATCAACACATCTAAGAAGAACCATGTCAAAGTTTCGCTTGTATAATGAACCATCAACATTAAGGAAGAAACTACCAGCCAGCCTTCTTAATGTCTTCTTATCATTGGATGATGCCCCAGGTGGGTATGTTTGGTTCTCTAAGAAGCTTTCGATATCATGGAACCAAGGCTTGTCATCTTTAGCAATGTCCACGGAGAAAACGTATGCCGGTCGGTCTAATTTGGATACCGAAATCCAAGGCACATAATTTGCAGTTTGAACTTTGATCATGGAGGAAATGTTAGCTAAAGCATCTGCAAACTGATTTTCGTCTCGAGGGATGTACTCAAGTTTGACTGTTGTGAAGAAAGTCAATAATCTCCTCGTATAGTCACGATATGGAATCAAATGCTCTTGGTGGGTGTACCATTTGCCGTTGGTTTGATTGATTACCAAAGCTGAATCTCTAAATACATTCAATGTCTTGATCCTGAGGTCAATGGCTTCCTCAAGACCCATGATACAAGATTCATATTAAGCTTTGTTGTTAGTGCAGGCAAAGGTGAGTTTTTCCGAGAAAGGCATATGAACTCCCTTAGGTGTAATGAGCACTGCACCAACTCCTCTACCATTCATATTGACAGTCCCATCAAGCATCATTGTCCACTCTTCTTCTGGGTCAGGCCCTTCAGTGTGAACAGGCTCTTCATGATCTTTTGCTTTTAGGTACATGATGTCTTCATTAGGGAAGTCAAATCTCATTGGTTGGTAATCATCAATGGGTTGCTCAGCTAGATAGTCAGACAGTACACTGCCTTTGATAGCCTTTTGTGATGTGTACTGAATGTCATATTCTGTCAGAATCATTTGCCATCTTGCAACCCTTCCGGTAATAGCTGGCTTCTCAAATATGTACTTAACGGGGTCCATTTTTGAGATCAATAAGGTAGTGTGAGTCAACATATACTGTCTTAGTTGGCGAGCAGCCCACGCTAAAGCACAACAAGTTTTCTCGAGCAGTGAATAACGTTGTTCACAATCGGTAAACTTTTTGCTTAGGTAGTATATTGCATACTCTTTTCGACCAGACTCGTCATACTGGCCCAGCACACACCCCATTGATCCTTCTAATATTGTCAGGTACATTATTAGAGGTCTTCCTTCAATTGGAGGCATAAGAATCGAAGGTTCTTGTAGGTACTCCTTGATCTTGTCAAAAGCCTTCTGACAATCTTCGTTCCACCTGACTATTTGTTCCTTTCTTAACAATTTGAACAGGGGCTCACAGGTTGCAGTGAGATGAGATATGAACCTTGATATGTAGTTGAATCTACCTAAGAACCCCCGAACTTCCTTTTCGGTCCTAGGTGTAGGCATCTCCTGAATGGCTTTGACTTTGTCAGGATCAACTTCAATTCCTTTTTCACTTACGATAAATCCCAACAGCTTACCGGAACGTACCCCGAATGTACATTTGTTGGGGTTTAGCTTCAGCTGATACTTCCTCAGACGCTTGAACAACTTCAGCAGATTTACCATATGATCCTCTTCAGTGAGGGACTTGGCAATCATGTCATCCACATAGCATTCAATTTCTTTGTGGATCATATCGTGGAATAACGTCACCATAGCCCATTGATAAGTCGCACCGGCATTCTTCAGCCCAAACGGCATTACCTTGTAACAAAATGTGCCCCAAGGTGTGATGAAGGTTGTTTTCTCCATGTCTTCGGGTGACATCCTGATCTGATTATACCCAAAAAAAACATCCATGAAGGAAAATACCGAGAACTGAGTTGTGTTGTCGACCAATACATCAAAGTGAGGTAATGGGAAATCATCCTTCGGGCTAGCTCTGTTCAGATCCCGGTAATCCACACACATCCGTACTTTGCCATCCTTCTTCGATACTGGTACAATGTTAGCAACCCATGGCGGGTAACTAGTCACAGCAAGGAAACCGACGTCCCACTGTTTTTGTACTTCTTCCTTAATCTTCATGGCCATATCCGGACGAGTACGGCGTAGCTTTTTCTTCACTGGAGGGCAATCTTCCTTTAATGGCAGCTTGTGCATAACAATATCCGTATCCAGACCTGACATGTCTTGATAGGACCAAGCAAAGACGTCGATGTATTCTCGAAGCATGTCAATGAGTTGTTCTTTTACTGAGGCTTGTAGACTGGCCCCAATCTTCACTTCTTTCAAATCCTCTTCGGTACCAAGATTCACTATTTCAACCTCCTCCTGATGAGGAGTGATCACTTTCTCTTCTTGCCTCAACAACCTGGCTAACTCTTCAGGTAACTCATAGTCTTCTTCAACTCCTTCATCAGCTTGATTAATTGGATTGTCGAAGTCATATAAGGTCATAGCGGTGCTATTGTTGATGCAATCTGGAGGATAATCTCTGCAAGGGTTGAGATTGGTTCATTTTAGTGATCAATTTTAATCTTGTTCAGAAAAAGTGAAGTTATTATTTTGAAAAGATTGCCATTTTATTGTTTTGTACAAAAGTAAAAAATGAAAAGACAGTGAGCAAAAAAGATAGTTGTTTGCAAAAGATGTTCGATATTCATTGATAATCCATTTGCACAAAATTACAATATGGCCCTATTACAAAATGAGTCCTGACACCTTGGGCAAGATGCAGGACTTGATGCATGCTAAAAAGGCAGGAAATAATAATTACTCTGCAGGAGTAACCCTTATAATTTCTTGGGAAGACCAGTTAAGGACTTGATAACTCGGGATGCTTGGACGTATCCAGCTCTCCAAGTTGAGGTCTCTTTCCCCCTTGTCTTCCAGGTTGTTAACAGCATCTGGGGTGAGCATCCCCCCACTGATGAACTTGGGCTCTTTAGCAGCTTCTGCTTGATCTTTTCGTAATGGTCTGTAACCCAAACTGAATATGTCCTCTTTCTTCTCCACCGGTAGCAGCTTGCCTCAGCCTTGGGCATTACCATCTTCAACAACCTTCCGGGATTGCTGATAGGAGACAATTGTAGTACCCATCCTATCCTCCTGGGATGCAGCAAATACTTCAGTCATCGCCTCAATGACGTTCAGAGCTTTGAACCCTTGGCTCATGGTTTCATAGATTTCACCATCCATCTCAATATATTTATACATAGCCAGATGGCTAACAAAGATGTCCTCTTCACCACAGATGGTGATAATCTGTCCTTCCCACTCATATTTCAATTTCTGGTGAAGGGTCGACGTAACAACGCCAGCAGCGTGAATCCATGGTCGACCCAACAAACAGTTGTAGGCCGGCTAAATGTCCATCACATAGAAAGTAGTCTGAAAGACCTGCAGACCGATTATCACAGGCGGCTCCACCTCTCCAAGAACAAACCTCTTGGAGCCATAAAAAGCCCTGACCACCAGATTGCTTGGTCGGAGAGCTATTCCACCATATTCGAGCTTGACAAGAGCTTTTTTGGGTAAGACATTGAGTGAAGACCCAGTGTCTACAAGAACTTGAGAGAGTACAGCCCCTTTGCACTCCAGGGTTATGTGCAAAGCCTTATTGTGGTGACGTCCTTCTGTTGTCAAATCAGCATTGGTGAAACCTAGCCCATGACTAGTATTGACATTAGACACCACTGTCTCAAGCTGATTCATTGTGATCTCTTCTGGCACGTAGGCAACGTGTAGAACTTTAAGTAGTGCATCCCGATGAGCTTCGGAACACAACAACAGGGATAAGATGGAGATCTTAGAAGGAGTCTGGTGGAGCTGATCCACAACTTTGTAGTCACTTATTTTAATTATCCTCATAAACTCATCCACATCCTGATCAAAGGATGATTTATGAGTCTCTTTTGATGCGGGTTCTTCAGGTGCCACACTTTTCCCTTTGGCTTTGGCAGCAGCCTCTGCCTCAGTATTAGTTCTTGGAACTTGTGACGCGAAGAGGCGTCCGCTTCGGGTGAAGCCTCCGCCTCCCCCGACATTATCCACTTGGGGAGTAGGAACTAAAGAATCAAGAAGGACTTTTTCTCCGTTGCAGTAAAGGTCAGCACCATAATGCCATGGTACAACATTGTCTTTATCATATGGAATTGGCCCTGGCACCGTGATGGTAACTGGGCTTACTGCAGCAGAGGTTGGAACCGTTATTGTCTGTGGATCATAGAAGATAGTAACAGGACTTCTGGTTGATGCTGGTGGTGATGAATTGAAGCTTGATTGTTGCTGAAACTGTTGCTGAGATGGTTGAAAGTTGTTGGAGTTTGGGACTGATGTAGGGTCATAATAAATAGTAACAGTGGAGACGTCATTGTTGATGGTTGCTGAAGTTGTATAAGGAGATGAAATGGAACTGTTGTTTGTTGAAATGATGGAAGTAGTGGTTGCTGAAGTTGTTGATGAATCAGTAGGAACAATTGTTGTTGCAGTTGTAGAAGAATCATTTGTTGTTGACAAAAGAGTTGTTGGTGTTGTAGAAGCTGTTGTGGTTATTTGCAGAATGCCTTCTTTGATCAAGCCATTGATGTCATCCCTTAAGCTTGCACACCCATTTACGGAAATCATGCAAGATTCACAACAGGCCTCACAACCTGGAAACACTTGGCATTTCAAAAGGTGGGCTTTAACCTCTGCCAGAGGTGTCTGAATACTTGCAGTATCTTCAATTGAAATCACGGGTGAATCTTTTTCTATAGCATTAATCCTTGGCCCATTGTGGCTTGGCATCAGATTTTTCATGACATTGGGAGGTGGTGCAAAGTTCAGGGCCTTTGAAACTACCAGATCCTGGACCTTCATATGCAGAGCCCTGCATTTTTCCGTGGATGACCAGGTGCATTAGAATGAAAGGCACACCTAGCGTTGACATCGTAGTTTCTTGTAAGGTTCTGAGGATCTGGTGGAGCCAATGTCCTTAACTCAACCAAATTGAGCTTCAGGAGTTGTGGCAGCAGTGTGGCATATGGCATAGGAATAGGGTCAATCACCCTGTTGATCTGAGATGGCCGCTGTTGGAAAGGGCGTTGTTGTTGGTTGTTGTTATTGTTGTTATAAGATCTCTGTTGAGGAAACTATGGATGTTGAGGAAAGTGTTGTGGTTGTTGAGTATACTGAGGAGGTGGAGCGGGAATAGTGACGACAGCAATTGAACTGGGCATATATTGGGGTCTCCCTCTTCCCATGTGTACATAATTTGTTTCAATGGATCTGCGGGGCCCAGCAAATGGCTTCCTTGCACTGCTTGAACTGGCACCGTTGTCGGAGATCTTCCCCATCTTCAGCAAGCTCTCAATTCTCTCCCCAACTATCACCACATCTGCAAAACTGGTAGAAGAAAATGCAGCCAATCTGTCAATATAGGTACCCTGGAGAGTATTCATGAACATATCTGCCATCTCCCTTTCTGACATCAGGGGTTGAACAACAGTAGCTAGTTGCCTCCACCTTTGGGCATACTCTCTAAAGCTTTCACGGGAAGACTGTGACATTCCCATCAAAAGTGTCCCGTTTGGAGCCATGTCCAGATTATACTGATATTGACGGATGAAAGCTTCAGCCAAGTCATTCCAATTTCTTACTGTGGCTCTGGTCAAGTGAGAATACCATTCCCGGGATACCCCTGTCAAGCTATCCTCGAAGTAAAACATCCACATCTTCTCATCCATGGTGTAGGCTTTCAATCTCCCCAGGAAAAACTGAAGGTGGGTACGTGGGCAGGATGTGCCATTATATCTTTCAAAACAAGGGGGTTTGAACTTGTGAGGAATTCTCACCCCTTCCACCAATCCCATGTCCATGACATCAAAACCCAGGGAGTTTTGGGATTCAAGAGACCTTAACTTCTCTGCAATTTCATCTAACTGACGATCGTAAACTTCGTCTCCAGCCCAACCACGGTAAACATCTCTTCTTGAGGGTCCTCCTGCAAGGCCCTTCCTCCAGTAGTGTTACCTTGGGTGTTTCTTATGGCATTGATGTCTGAGTTCAGGTGAGGTCCAACTCTAGGGGATCAGTGCGAGGCTGCACGTGATCGTTGTTACTAGTACCCCCTGTACCTGGATGGTTTTCCTCGGGAGTTTGCCGCTCGACTAACTCTCTCAGTCTCTCCTGGCTCTGAGCCAAACCAGTCATAACTGCCATGAATTGATTCATTTCGGCCCTCATCTATGTCCTCTCATTGGCCATCTGGGCCCTCACTTCAGTCAAGTCGAGAACTGAAAAAGAAATGAAAAGGAAAAAATGTAGGGAAAATAAAGATTGTTCTCGAACGGGCCCTACCCCGTTGCCTACGTACCTCATCTGGACAATGAGGATCAGAGTCGTCGTAGTTCCCCTAACTAGGGGTGGAAAGGATTGCTTGTGTGTTAAGGCTTGAACTGCCTATGTCAATGCTCAGGTGTTGTAGGCTCGGACGACGAGTGTGTTACCGTCTTGCAAAGTGACAAGTAGGAGAAAGTTTGCGGACAAAGCGAAGGAGATGGGAAAAGAATTCCCGAAGGAAAGACGCTTATTGTTCGTTTGTGTTTTTTAGAAGCTTTTAGGAGTGTGTCACAAGGAATTGAACTCAAGCTCTTTTCCATGGAATGTATACTTGTCACTACATTCCAAGATGGAATAATAGAACAAGTACACTCAAGTAAGGAGAAGATCCCCAAAACTTGAATCCAGAGATTGGGGCTTAAGCTCACTAACTCATTAACTTATTAAGTGTTTTTGTATTTACAATGAAGAAGTGTTTTTTATGATTTTCTTGGTGAAGATAATATCCTGATCAGACTTGTGCATCACAAAACAAGCTTGTACTATCCCAAGATGGGAAGACTACAAGTGTCTCATGGGATAAGGCTATTGCTCAAGATATCACTTCAATCTTTAAGTGTCTTCTTTAGGGTTTTGAGATGAGAAGAGAAGAGAAACTAAAGGATCACAAAGGTAAAAGTCTAATGGGGACTAATGAATCCTAAAGTTATCATGCAATGGTAATCCTAGGTTAGTGAGGTTTGAAATCTATCCTAATGAAGAAGAAGATAAGAAAAAGAAAGAAGAAGAACCATGGTGGCCTAAGCACACCTCAAGTTAAGAATGAATAGAAGAAGATGAGGAAGAAGAAATTGAGAAGAATTAGAAATAAGATAAGGAGATGAGAACGCAATGGAGAAATCGAATAATGCACAAACAGAGCCTACACCAGTAGGACTCCCAGATGCAGCATCATGCTATAAGCAAAATCGGGCCTCAGTGATACCTAACGGAGAAGGTCTGTTGCCTCTTCAATAAGCGCAAGAAGAAATATCAAGTCCAAAATGATTTCAACAGTCAAGCATAAGTATCAGTCAACAAGTTCAGACGAATCAGAGTATCAATTATAAGCGTAAGCATCCAACATCCAGGACGACCAACAAGAGGAATCAAAGTTAACACCAGGAAATGGTCCGCGCAAAGTCAAGGTCTAAGCGAAATTGTGTCCAGAGATCTCAACAGTCCAAACAAGATTATGAACACAATTAGTCCTAAGGCCCTCATCAAGCAGCATCCTCCATCAAGTAAAAATCCTACAAAATTTTAAACACAAACTAAAACCAAGGTTAGACACAATTCTAATAAATCAAATTAATGAAAACTAAATATGAAGTAATAACAGAAACTCTAATAATAATATAAAAAAAATTAATTAAAGTTACTAATTAACCAAAGCTTTAATATAAATAACAATCTAAATTTTACACACATAAAACCTTAAACACTGATTAAAGAAAGATCCACACTAATTAACAATTAGTGAAACAAAAAGTATCAATAAAAAATTAAAACAAAACTCAAGAGCAGGAGGGAGTTATGCGCTAGAAAATGGTGATGCAGTGAAGAGAAGGAAACGTTAGGCTGGGCTTAACTATGGCCCATCAGCAACCAGAAACGGAAAAAAAAGCTAACATAAATAAAATGAAATGAAAAGTTAAAACAAAATAAATTAAATAAAAGCTAATTAGTAACACAGAAATAGGGATGAGCCCCTTCACTCACGAACTTAGAACAACAAAACAACCAAAAACACATTCTCCCTGCCCCCAAAACACGATCACGAAGACAAATCAAGACACCGCCGCCGGCGTTCCGATTTCGCTTTCCCACATCAACACGGCGTCGATCTGCTATTTAGGTCGTCGAATCTCGGTTTCTTCAAACAGTATCAACAGCGACCAACAATCAACGGAAGAACACACCTCTCGCACTCGATTTCGTCCCCTGAACCCTCCATCTATCTTCTGGCGTCCTCCTCCCTCTTCTCAGATGCATCATGATAAGCTTGTCGCAGGTCGAAAATAAAGAGGCTCCGCTATTCAAAAATCACTTGCGGTTCTCTCCGATTTGGTCCGGCTTATTCCTCGTTACGGTTTGTTTCGATTCAGTTTCGATCTCGATCTCTCTCCATCTCTTTCTGATTTCTGGATCTGTTTCAGATTGGTTATGAATCTGATATTGTGGTTGTGATTGTTTGGAGGCTGGTTGTTGTTTAAAAAAACAGGGTGGTTGATGATGAAGCAATGACGGTGAATGGAGTGGATGAGAGTGAGGGTGCAGTGTTGCGGTTGAGGTGTTTTTTGGAAACAGGGAGTTTATTCTGAAGATGAAAGGTAGCGATGAGGATGAAGAAACAAGGGGTGGTTTCGGTTTCGTGTTATGGCCATTTCGATACGGTTTAGGTCAGAGGTTATGGAGGTGGAAGAGAGTGGTTTTGTGTTGCTGTGTTCATGAAGAAAGGTGATGTTGAAAATTTGGATTGTTTTCTTTTTGCAGGGAAAAAGAGAGATTATTGTTGTGTGTAGTTGGTGTCTTGCCTTTTGGAATTGTTATGAGTTGAGAGGTTTTGTGTTAGAAGAATTGAGGAGAAACCATGAACTGGTGTGTGAAATGCGTAAACATCGTTGTGCGTTTTTGTGCGTGAATCCTTTATGTGAGAACAAAAGTGGAATTTCGGTTGTTGAGTGGGAGCGAGAGAAAAAATCAATGAAAAAAAAGATGCGTGTGTGTTTATTTATTGAGTTGTAACTGTAGTGAATTTGTTGGAGTGGAAAATCATGTTGTATGCACACAGCTGGTGAGAAATGTTGGTTGTGGGGTTAGATTGTATTTTTCGTTGCCAATTGAGTGTGGGTAGGAGTCTCAACGTTTGTTTTTTGAGGCTGAAGCAAAAATACAACACAGGCTTTCAAACATTCGTAGTTTATTTTTCTATTATTTTGTAGAATAATATGGAAACAAGAATTGCATTTTGATTTTATAACAAAGGGTACTAACAATGAGTAGAGTTTAAACTTGGGATAAATTAAATTGAGAAAAAGAAATGAAATTGGTTTGGAAATGATATATAAAAAATGGGATATGGATAATGGAAAGAAATATGGATTAGGAAAAATGGTATATGGATATCATATGAATAAGATGAATTTTATGGATATTAAAAAGAAAAGAAAATAGATGAAATATATATATAAAAAAAATAATGGTTATTGGATAAAAGAAATAATCGGATGGAATATGAATAATGAGAAAATTCGGATAATGGATGAACTTGAGAAATGGATAAGGAAATGGGTATGAATTGATCTTATATGAAATGGACTGACTACCACCAACGTGCACACAACCAGGAAATCTCGATTTCAATCTTCAAGTCAATCTTGCTTTGCTTCCATAAAAATCACTGATTAAGAATAACACGATTGTCACTGAACAATTCAACACTGAAATAACGACTATCTGAATTAAGCGTCTTCTGAATTTCTGACTAAGAAAATCATGAACCACTGCCTAAGACCCCGATAAATTCCTCACAACAATTTGATCTTGGACGCACTTTGACTAACAAATAACCCACCGAAACCAATAACTTGAATGAAGCAAGCTCCTGAGATGCTGAGAAGAAAATACTGGCCTTGTAACTTGACGAAGAGAAGACCTCTTATTCACACTTAATTACTGATGATGTGCCAGATGCACCAGTGAATGGTCTTCACACGTGAAACCCTTGAAGACAACCAGATCAGGGAGATGAAACCTAATTCAGTGACAAAAGCAATAAGAGGATGATGCCGCTGATGGCTGCATATTGAAAACCTTGAATTCCTGATAATCTGCAAATAAAGTGTGAAACCCTAATTCTTCAGGAAATACCGATCCCATGTCTTATGCACATGATATGAATTCTAAATGTTAATGATCTAATGGAAATGCAGATGAGATGAAAACGAAAGGCAGACAAAGATAGAAAACCAGAGGGCAAATTTAGGGTACTACATTGAGCATTTCACCCTTTTTGCACAGACACCTGTATATTCTTTTCTAGATCTTGCACACAGATAGCACATACCCTACCCCTTTAAACACAATCTTGTAAGCGTGGATTCCGTCGAGTACGACGGACAATCTGGGTGCTAATACCTTCCCAGGTTGTAACCAACCCCCTTTCTCAGTTTCTCTGGTTCGCAACCGTCTTATCCATCTCTTTCTAGGTTTATGCAGCATTACCTTTCCTTCGGGATAAAAATTCCTAGCTGGAGACTCTATTTAGTTCATTTCATCTCTCCTTTCGCCGACCGTTCGCGTCTGTACCCTATCTGACCCGGTGTCTTTTGGGGGGAGCGACACACAATAGCAATGATAGAATGGAGATCTTAGAAGGAGTCTGGTGGAGCTGATCCACAACCTTATAATCTCTTCTCTTGATTATCCTCATAAATTCATCCACATCCTGATCAAAGGACGTCTTATTAGCTTCTTTTGTCACTGGTTCTTCAGGCACCACATTTTTGCCTTTAGCTTTGGCAGCAGCCTCTGCCTTAGTGTTAACTCTTGGGATTTGTGATGCGAAGAGACGTCCGCTTTGAGTGAAGCCTCCGCCTCCCCCGAAATTATTGATCTGTGGTGTATGAGTTGAAGAATCAATAACGACTCTCTCCCCGTTGCAGTAGAGTTCTGAACCATAATGCCACGATACAACATTATCTTTTTCATATGGGATGGGTCCATGTACCGTGATGGTGACTGGACTAACTGCAGTGGAAGTAGGAACTGTTATTGTCTGTGGATCGTAATAAATGGTATAAGGATTTCTGACTGATGGTGGTGGTGAAAAACTGAAGTTGGGTTGTTGTTGAATTTGTTGCTAAAAATTTATGGAATCAGGGACCATTACTGGGTCGTAATATATGGTGACTGTGGAGATATCATTATTAATGGTTGTTGTAGTTGTAGATGCGGATGCGGTTGTACTAATGTCTGTTGAAGTGGTCGAAGAGATGATTGTTGACTTTATAGATGAGTTTGTCGAAACAATTGTTTTTGCAGTTGTAAGAGGGGTGCTTGTTGTTGCTGTAAGAGGAATTGCTGATGTTGTAGACGCTAAAACCGTTGATGTTATCTGTAGGATACCTTCTCTAATAAGGCCATTGATGCCACTTTTTAAACTTGCACAACCATTGGTGGAAACTTTGCAAGATTCACAGCAGGCCTCACAACTTGGGAACACCTGGCACCTTAAATGCTGAGCTTTAACCTCGGCCAGAGGTGTTTGAATGCTTGCAGTATCTTCAATTAGGTTCATTGGTTGATCCTCCTCAATTGCATTTATCTTGGGCCCACCGTGGCTAGGCATAGGATTATTTGTGACGTTAGGAGGTGGTGCAAAATTTAAAGCCTTTGAATCAACTAGATCCTGGACCTTCATGTGCAAAGCTCTGCACTTTTCTGTGGCATGGCCAGGTGCATTAGAATGGAAGGCACATCTGGCATTGACGTCGTAATTCCTTGGAAGGTTCTAAGGATCTGGTGGAGCCAGAGTCCTTAATTCAATGAGATTAAGCTTCAATTGTTGTGGTAGTAAAGTGGCATAGGAAATCGGTATAGGATCGATTACCCTGTTGACTTGAGATGGCCTTTGTTGGAAAGGACGTTGTTGTTGGTTGTTATTTTTATTGTAGGACCTTTGTTGAGGAAAATGTTGCTGAGGGAAATGTTGTGGTTGTGGGGTGTATTGTTGTTGAGGTGGTGGACTGGGAATTGTGACAGCAACAATTGATCTTGGCATATACTGGGGCCTTCCTCTGCCCATGTGTACTGAATTGGTTTCACCCGACCTGCGAGGCCCTGCAAAAGGTTTCCTCGTGCTGCTGGAACTGGCGCCGTTATCAGAAATCTTACCCATTTTTAACAAACTCTCAATTCTTTCTCCTTCTATGACTACATTAGCAAAGCTAGTGGAAGAGAAAGCTGCCAGCCTATCAATGTATGTCCTCTGTAGGGTGTTCATGAACATATCTTCCATTTCTCTTTCCGACATTGGAGGTTGAACAACAGCAGCTAATTATCTCCATCTCTGAGCATACTCTCTAAAGCTTTCTCTGGAGGATCGTGACATACCCATTAGGAGAGTCCTGTTAGGAGCCATGTCTAAATTGTATTGATATTGGCGTATGAAAGCCTCGGCCAAATCCTTCCAATTTCTGATTGTTGCCCTAGTCAGATGAGAGTACCACTCACGGGATGCCCCGGTCAAGCTATCCTCAAAGTAAAACATCCATAGCTTTTCATCCATAATGTAAGCCTTTAATCTTCCCAGAAAGGATTGAATATGGGTGCAAGGGCAAGATGTTCCATTATATCTTTCAAAGCAGGGAGGTTTGAATTTGTGAGGAATTCTAAGTCCCTCTACCAGCCCCATATCCATAACATCAAACCCTAAGGAGTTTTGGGACTCCATGGATCTTAGCTTTTCTACTATCTCGTCTAGACGACGATCATAGACTTCATCTCAATCTCCAACTACAGTGAACTGTTCCTCCTGAGGGTCCTCCTGTAAGGCACGTCCTCCAGTATTACCTTGGGTATTCCTGATAGCATTAACATCAGGGTTGAGATGAGGCCCAAACTCCGGGGGGTCAGTACGTGGATGTCCATTATCATTGTTGCTGGTACCCCCTGTACCTGGGTGATTTTCTTCAGGAGTTTGCCGCTCGACCAACTCTCTTAATCTTTCTTGGCTTTGGGCCAACCCAGTCATAACTGCCATGAATTGGCTCATCTGAGCCCTCATTTCAGTTCTTTCATTAGCCATCTGGTTTCTCACGTCAGTCAAATCTTGCTGAACCTGGTCCATCTGTAAGCTCGGAAGGTTGTTTCTTGTAGGATATTGTCGCTCCCCGGATTTCCATCTTGGTACAAACGCGAAAGTGGCGCGGAAAAGAATAGAGTCGCCAGCCAGGCATTTTTATCCCGAAGGAACGGGAATGGTAATGCTGCACAAACCAGAAGAAAGAAGAGGAAGGACACAGGTCCTGCGAACCAAAGAAGCTGAGTTCGAGAGTTGGTTACGACCTGGGAAGGTATTAGCACCCAGATTGTCCGCCGTACCCGACGGGATCCACGCCTGCAAAAGAAACTATTTCAAAGGGTGAGGGTATGAAAGCTACAGCTAAAGAAAAGAAACTGAACTGGAAAAAGAAACTGAGAAAAGAAATGAATAAGAAAACAAAGAGAAAAATGTAGGGAAAATAAAGATTGTGCTCGAACGGGCCCTACCCCGCTGCCTACGTACCTCATCAGGATAATGAGGATCATAGATGTCGTAGTTCCCCTAACTAGGGGTGGCAAGGAAAATTGCTTGTGAATTAAAGTTTGAACTGCCTATGCCATTGCTCAGGTGTTGCAGACTCGGACGACGAGTGCGTAACCGTCTTGCAAAGTGACAAGTAGGAGCAAGTTCGCGTACGGAGCGAATGAGATGAGAAAAGAATTCCCGAAGGAAAGACGCTTATTGTTTGTTTGGTGTTTTTTAGAAGCTTTTATGAGTGAAAGTTTGCATAGGTAAGTGTACCTAAGTCTCACTCAATGGGATGTATACGTCTCACATCATCCCGAAATGGAATGCGCAAGAGGCACACCTATCTATGGAGGAAATCTCTAAAGCTAGTCCCACAAGTGAAGGCTTAAGCACACTGGCCTATTACCATTATTAAGTATTTTTGTGGTTTTTTTGTTAAGAAGTGTTTTTTAGCTTTTCTTTGTGAGGTACTCATGCTAAGACCTATCCATCACGAGTGATGACTCACACCTCGCCCCGAAACGGAACGCATGCAAGTATCTCATAGAAAAGTCTCATGTCACATGAAAGTACTCAACCTTTATTAAGTGAATTAGAATTGAGTTTGAAGATGAGAAGAGAAAGCACCAAAGGATCACAAAGGAAAACTTCTATAGGGGGACTAAAGAAATCCTAAGTGTTAACATGCATGGATGTCCTAAAGGTTAGTGAGGTTTCTATCCTAATGAAGAAGAAAAGAAGAAGAGAAGAAGATAGAAGAAGGGATGAGAAAGGCCTAAGCCCAACAACAAAGGGTTAGCTCAATAAAGAAATAAGAAGATAAGATGAGAATTGGAGATGTGGAACTCAATTCCCACATCTCACACTTACTATAACCCCTGCAAGGTTAGTATCATGCACATAAATGAAACACAATGAGCAAGTTAACATGATAACATCACACAATCAGAAGTGAAATGAAATAAACATATGCACAATGCAAATGCAACTCAAAGGAATGAGGAGAAGAAGTATGCAAGCTAAAGATGCAACATGAAACACTTATGAAAACAAATGCACATTTATGGAAGATGAAAAGCAAAAATGCACAAGATATGAACACAATGCTCACAAACAGAACCAAAACAAGATGAAGAATGGCTTAAGAAGCCAACAAGATGAAGAGAAGAGAGGTACAAGACCAAACAATTACCAAAATGGAAGTAAAAGAAACAATGAAGTGAGATAGAAACACTTAAGGAAACAAATGACTTAAAGAAGAAGCAAACACAAAAATTCAAAAAAACACAAACCCTATCCTAGGACCAGGAAGGTACCCACACCCCAAAAGAACCCCAAATGAGAAGAAGAAGTTGGAACAACGGCCCTTCTAGGCTTATAAGAGACTTAAAGGTTCAAAGGAAGCAAAATGGGACAAGGTTCAAACCAAAATTCAAAACAAATCAACCAACCATCTAAAAAATCCACAATTGAAACCAAATGATCTTCAAACATAATGTAACAATGGAACAAAAGGATTTGGGAAGATTCAGAAGCAAACAAGGTTTAATGGAGGCAAGAACACAAGTTATGGTTACAAACTTACATCACAAGTCACAAGATCAAGACTCAAGAAATAAGTTTCTAAAAATCCAGAGAAAAATCAAATGAAAATTACAATGCCTTAAGAATCCATAGCAAAAAGAATGGGACCAAAATTCAAAATATTGAAGAGTATGGAAAATGAACAAGGCAGTGTGGTCAAAATGAACTTAAAAAGAAGTTACTTGAAACAATGAATTAATTCAGACACGTGGCAAATGAAAAAAAATAAAATAAAAATATGATAAAATAAAAGAGACATTAAATGAGACTCATGATTTTTTTTGGGATTTTTTTAGTGAAGGGAAGTATTTTAAAATAATTGAAACTAAACTGAATTAAAAAAAGAAAACAAAAGAAAAAGAAAATAAAATGAATTGGTGAGGAGGTGCTGATAGTAGGACTTGTACGTTGAATTTGGAATGGGCCAAGGGGATGGGGGTGTGCTTAGCACTTGCTAAGCCCATCATTGGCGCAGATGTATAGTCTTTATGGTGTGAATTAATGGAAATAAATGGAAAAGGTTGGAAAAAAGGAGGGACGCATGATGGATCACGCGGCTGGGATTGAGAACCTCATTAATTGAGGTGGCAGAAGGTTGTGTTGTGGTTGGTTGGCGTATGGTAAGTAACATATGGTGTGTCACACGAAGCATTAAAATGAAAAAAGAAAATATAACATGATACGGAAGGAAGCTAGGGCTAGGTGGCAGGCTATGGACGCTAGGATGGCTGGATCCAAGGCCCAATACTTCATCTTCTTCGAAGCAAACCCTAGCAAGAACACAAGCAATTTTCCGGTGACCGGAGCTAGGGCTCCGACACCGGAATCCATGAAGAGCTATAAACATCAATAAAAATATGCCAAACACTCCAGATTCACTAAACCAAACCTCCTGAATCCAAAAATGAGCTCAAAAAGACCTAAAACTTAATGAATTGGACAGATCGAAGGAAAACATAATGCACCATGAAACTTTGAACTTAAATAACTTATGCTATGATGCACCATTTTTTAAACCAAACATTGCAGAATCATCAGTGAAGATCAAATAACACAAAGCAACAACTTAATTCCATTTCCAGATCACAAAATTTAGAGCCATACCTGAGATGTAGATCTTGGTATAATGAGCTATAAGACCAAAGAATGGATGCAAATCACTCCACTTACTCCTTATATGCAAAATAAATGCATCTAAGGTCTTGAAACAAGCTGGATCTAAGGTTTAAGAGCAAGTTTCCTTGAAACGGCAATGTTACCAAACTTGAGAATAAGCTTCAATGAGTGTATACTTAAGAATCCTGAGCTTGTCTAGATCACGGATCCACAATTGGTTTTGTGTTTGCTTGCTTGGATGAAGAGAAAAGAGAGAAAATGCAAAGTTGCATGAAGTCTGTGAATGAGAGAATGAGAGAGATCTGAGGCTTGCTAAACCCTAATTGTTCTCTTTGTGACCTCACAAGGCAATGCTGAAAGAATGAAATAAAATGCACGAATGAGTCATGAGTTTTGAGTGATTTTGACTTTTGTGCAACACGTGAGATAAGCATGCTATGCTCATTCTCTCTTGGGCCTCTCAGCACATGGGCAATTCATTTCCCACCCTTGATTCAAATCCAATCACTCCTGGCCTTTAGATTCAAGCATCACACTTGTTTCATGACTTTTGCCAATTTTGCAATATTTGAGTGATTTTCTTGTTGTGCATGAAAATGAACAATTCTTTGGAGAAAATTGGTCATAATACAATTCATTTTAAGTTTGAAACACAATTGGACCATTACCAAGTCACACAAATCAAGTTTGAAGCCCTTTTGCATTTGGTGCCTTTAGGAAAAGTTGAAATTTGCCCTAGAATGCACAAATTTTCGAAGAGCCCATAGGGAGTTATAGGAATCCTATGAAAATGTACTTGTACTTTTTGAAAATGGGAGCCCTTACTCTTCAACTTTCATGTTTGACTTTGGTCCATTTGAAGAATTTTTGATCATGTTAAGGCCATTTGAAAATTAGGGCAAAAGTTGCCAAATTTGGAAAATTCCATAAACCAACTTTGTACCATTTTTGCAAAACCCTTCAAATCTCCATGATTCTTGAACTTTTATCATTCCAAACCTCTTATAACATTGTAAGGACCCCTCTTGGCCAAAAAAATTGGGTTAGACCCCTTGAAATTGCACAGTTGACTTTTTAAGGGCACAATCGACTTTTTACTTCATCTGCAAGCAACTGAGGCATTGTTTGACTTCCACATGGAATTTTCTCATGAAAATTGGCACCTAGGATCCTATTAACATATAAAAGACTTTTCCCAAATGAAATGGCCAAAGTTGTGAGATCTTGGTGCTTGAATCACAAACCCTAATTTGGGTGCCTTGTATAGGAGCTTTGCCTTGTCCTGAGATCTCTGATGATCATGCAATCTTATGAGCTTTTGACAATGGACTTGGACTTGTAAATGGAGTGTAGACTCACCATAGGACTTGTATAAACTAAATGGTACCCTTGTCATGGCTTGAAATGCTTCAAGGACCTCCACAGATGACCATATGCTTGATGCTATGACATGAAGAATGGTATGCCTCGTCTTTCCATGATATGATGCTAAGAAAATGATATGTTCATGATGAATATGATGTAATATGATGCTTAAAATGAAGAGGGCAAATTTGGGGTGTTACAGCTGTCCCTATTCAATCATCAGTTAATCTGAAAAGGACGGTAGCACGAGCTATCGATCATTCAAGATAAACTGTTATTGAATACCAAGAAGACCAGAAATTTGCACTCTGACGAAGAATGCAACACTGGGAAATAAACTCAACCAGATCACGCTCTGGGGATAAGAAGGAGAGAAAAAGCAGACGAGCTTCTTCCAAGTTGAAACTGATATTTGGAGTAAGAATACGTTGACAGACGAGTCTTCAAACAATCCTATGACGCCAGGAGCTGGACAGACGAGTCCTCAAACACTTAACATATGACTTGAGACAGACGAGTCTCCTTCGGATTTACCTGTTACGCCAGGACCGGTAATGCACTAAAGTCTGTGGGATAGACATGCAACCAAGGTATACGAACCTTCTTCATATATTATCCGCGGATATATGGTATAAGACAGACGAGTCTTCTTTGAGCAAACCTGTGACGCTAGGTGCAACAATAATAATTGGTGCCTGAGACAGACGAACCTCCTTCGGATTTACCTGTTACGCCAGGACCGGTAACCATTTTGACATTAATTCCCACTGCCAGGATTTTAAACCTCTTCAATACAGACGAGTACTGGATGATCATCAAGATAACACAGACGAGTGCCAAAAGTCAATGATACAGACGAGTATCAGATGATGATCTAAGAAACACAGACGAGCGCTTCAGGCAATGATACAGACGAGTATCAGCAGCTGGTACAGACGAATACCAGAAATTCAAACACAGATGAGCATTTGAAGCAGCAATACAGAATAATCACAGAAATACCAGGATAATCAGCAAATCCACACATACAGATATAAGCATAACACAGACGAGTGCTGTGATTGATACAGACGAGTATCCAAGCAAAGAAGACGAGCTTCAAACAAGTAATCAACACAGACGAGTGTTGGAAATGTTACAGACGAGTATTCACAAATATCAGGCATACCAAACACAGACGAGTGCTGGAAATGATACAGACGAGTATTCACAAATATAAGGCATACCAAACACAGACGAGTGCTGGAAAGTTGTAGACGCGCAACAGCTGAAAATACATATCAAGGCACAAACAAGTGCAGCAAAGGATCCAATACCAAACACAGACGAGTGTTGGAAATTGCAGACGAACAACAACATATGAGACATCACAACACAGACGAGCGTTGTGAATTGCAGACGAGCAGCAATAAAGCAGTATCACAACACAGACGAGTGTTGAGAATTGCAGACGAGCAACAACAAATATTATATACCAAACACAAATGAGTGTTTGAAATTGCAGACGAGCAAAATCAAGGTAATCATAAACCACTGCTGGGGAGAGCAAATAAGCAATACCAAAGATATAACACAGACGAGTGTTGAGAAATGCAAACAAGCAGCAATAAAGTAACAATATATCACTGCTAGGGAAAACTCTGCTTAGGGATAACACAGACGAGTGTTGAAGATTGCAGACGAGCGGTAGACCAATGCTTGATTGGCCACAAGAGTCACAACTCTGCAGGGGAAGACAAGTCAAGAGGTCTGGACACCTAACTCTGACTGAGGTGATGAATACCTGACTGTATCATCAAATTAACCAAAAGTATGGCAACTTTGCTGGGGAAGATTTCACTGACGGAAGTGAAAATCCAATATGAACTCTGTGGTGTTGCACCCCAAAATTTGCCCTCACAAGACAAAACTTTGTGTACTAAGAGGTTGAAAAGGTTCACAAGACATCTTATGAGGTTCACAAGGTTCACAAGACCTCTCATGAGGTTCACAAGGTTCACAAAGTTCACAAATAGTCAGAAGATTTGACAATTCCATCAGACAATGCCTCTTCCTAAATGCATCCTAAACTAGGGTTTTGACTTTAATCAGGCTAAATGGACTTCCAAGACTTCAAGTGAGCTTCATAACATCCTATATGTGTTCAAGAATCCCCATGTCAAGTTTCAAGACTTTCCCAAAAGATTTGCTCAGTCAGATGATCAGATAGGTTAAAATCAGTCAAAGTAGTTAAAAAGTCAAACTGAGGTCAACTATGGTCAAACCAAAGTCAAACTTCATGATTTTTTGCCAACATCAAGTATATGAAGTAAAATTCATCATTTGATCAAGGGTTGATCATGATTCATCAAGGAGATTTCAGATCATCAAGAATCAGGAGTTTCTAATAGGGTTTTCATAGGAAAAGTCAACTGAACTTTGACCAGCCATAACTTTCACATGCTTCATCAAAATTTTTCCATCCAAAGCTCATTTTGAAGGAAATTGAATTCTCTACAACTTTGTGTCTCACAAGCCAAGCCCAAAAATGCTCCATTAATTTATCCACTATCAATTGTTTTTGTGCTTCTAACTTTGTTTGTTATCATGTTTAGAAGGTTTCTGGGCAAGAATATTGAAGAAACCGTGACTAAACATTAAGATGCCATGTTAGGGTTTCAAGCTTGGAATTGGGGTTTCTTGATTCGGCTTATATAAATGAATTTTAATAACATAAATAAGATGAATGAACTGTATTGATCATGTTGGCATGATCAATTTGGAAAAATTGTATGGATATAAGATGTTACGAATTTTGTAGGTTTTTGTACGCAGGTAAATTCGCAGGTGATTTCCCAACAAAATTCGCAGGAAAACCTGCGAAATTCCAAGGAAGAAGATGATCTGAATGGCGCGAATTTTAAATTCAAATTTTATGCTTATTTTATTATTTATTTGTTTCGTATATATTTCACAACGCGTTGATGGCTCAGCTGGTAAGAGCATTGGTGATGGGAGGCGCATGACCTGGGTTCGATTCCCCCAGGCCCTTTTGCTTTGTTGCTTTTTTATTTGATTTTTCCAGGATACGAACAAAAGCACATGAAGACAGTATGTTGACACCAAACGCGCGTTGGCCCAGTGGCTAGAGTTCTCTTCACGTATTGGGGAGGTCCTGGGATCAAAACCAGGCCTCCCCCTTTTTCTTTCTTCTCTTTATTTTGTTTTGTTCATTATTATTATTATTTTCTAATTATAACTAATCTTAATTAATAATTAATCTATAACCCTAATTATATTATAAATCTTAATTCATTTTGTAAATTTAGAATATTTATTTGATAATTTGTTTATATTATTATTGAATATATTTTTTTTCTTAGATAAATAATTTAATTAGTTTTAGGTCAAATAATTAACCTTAATATTTTTCTTATACATAAACCTTAATTTATTTTGATAAACCCTAATTTTCTTTTATAAACCTTAATTATATTGTAAATATTAATTTATTTGTTTATTTTAATTTTATAATTTGTTCATATTATATGTAGTTTTTATATATAAATAATTTAAATAATTTAATTAAGTAGTAAATCCTAATTTATTTTTTCTAAACAATTAAAAACCCTAACTTATTTTTATGAATTTAATTTATTATTTTTATATGCTTACTTAATTATAATTAGATATTCTTATAATATGTATATAAAATTAAATTATTAGAATTATTAGTCACATTTATTAGCATATAATTATTATTATTTATTTCTTTTATTAAAATTCTCTTAAAAAATATTTATTTATTTAATTTTGAACTTTTAATTTATTTCTATATTATATTGTTATATTAACCCTCTTATATTTATTTATTTTTGTTTATTGTTACTAACCCATTTAATTATTTATTTATTTGCTTATTTATTTTAATTATTTTAATTATTATAATGTAATTATACCCACTATGTAATAGTTGTAGAATTTCTTATTATTTATTTTAAAATGCCATGGTTAGTAAAATAGGGAGTGTAAAACATGTTTGTATTTAAAATTGAATTTAGATCATTAATCTCAAGATAAATATATGAATTTGTACACGCACACACGTAAGTCGATCTTGGATCGCCATCTCACATTCTTAAGGATACCTCTCATGTTGCCTAAAGAAAAAAGGTCAAGTAAGGTGTAAAGCAAAGTCCCTTCTCTCATATCATCTAGTCCCTTTAAAGATAAAAAGATCAAGTCCCTCCATGGTTGCCTTCGTAAATGATCTTGTCCCTTTCGAATAAAGATGATAAGTCCCTTTCGAATTGCTAAATACACCTTATAGTTGCCCAATCACAGATGTCCCTTCATTTGTCCCTCATACATCCAAGGTAATGACTACCTATTCCTTAATAATAGGGATAGTCTTACCATTTAAAGGATATTTAAGAACAGAAAAGACTTAACTTAGGGTAGGTTCCTCTTATGTACTTGCTCACTTCTATCAAACATTTCAAAACACTTCACATTTTCAAACAATTTTCAAAACAAAGGCTTTATATATATCCGTACATGGATCATTATAAAGTACTTAAGAAAATTTCTAATCACACACTACACTTCTCAAAAACATTTTAAAGTGAGCTAAGTAACTAAGAGCCCATGGATAACCATGGATGTAAAGGGTGCTAACACCTTCCCTTTACATAACCTACCCCCCGAACCCAAAAATCTTTTAAGGTCTTTCCTGTTCTTTTATTCCCTTTCCTTTGGATAAAATAAAAGTCGGTGGTGACTCTTGCTATCCGCAACATTTAACTAAAGTCAGTTCTCCCACCGTGTTACAGAACTGGCGACTCTGCTGGGGATTTAATAAAAGAGGGGTACACTTAGGAATTAGATCATTTTAAAATTGTTTGCCTTGTTTGCTTTACTTTACTTGTTGGGTGCTCTTATGTGTGAAAGATCCTAACCCGGATCTAGTGTACCTTAGGTAAATGGCAATAGACCAAGGAAACTGTACGGCGTATACCGATATGGTTGATCTGGTGGCCATAGTTAGTGTGACTTCTTGGTTGGTGCTTATGTTCCTTAAGTCAAGTTGAGGATAATATGAGGCTGCCATATGTTGTAAATACACTAACTAACTTTTAGAACCCTAGTCATCCCATCTTGGCCTTTAGAAAGTAGTGAGATAGCCGGCTTTGGTGAAGACTAAAGTTGGTTGATACTCGATACTACGCTCATTGAGATTCTAAACTTGGAGGGTTTTGGTTGGCAAGTAAGTTGCCTACTGAACAACCACCCTTGTGAAGGATCAATGATATTGAGATCCCTTAGAACCTGGTTACTTTTGTAGGACAGGATGAACCATCTAAACTTCAGGGGAGTGTACTTACCTTTGAACTTCATGCAAGCCTTTAAACCTAGGGCTATGGTGTGACTTGTTTGTGTGTGCCACATGTTTGTGATTGAGCATAACATCATGACATCATCATGCATCATGAGCATAGCATTTTCACTAACCATTTCAAGGACCAAAGGATTTATCTTTGTTCTTTGTTGCAGGTCATTGCTTCTGCTCGTAGAAACACTATCAGGATCAACTTTGTAGGAATACCTCCTAAGCTTAAGGAATTGGTCTCTCAAGTTTCTGAAAACTCCTAGTTCATCAAGAGACATGGTCATCTATTGGATTTAGTTACTTCAGGGTTCAATGAAGACATGATGAGTGTTCTGTTACAGTTCTTTGATCCTAAGCACCATTGCTTCACATTTCCCGATTATCAGTTGGTTCCTACAATTGAAGAGTTCTCCAAACTTCTGGGTATACCTGTCCTTGATCAGAAACCATTCACAGGTTTGGAAAAGGAGCCTAAACCTGAGGTTATTGCTGTAGCTCTACATCTGAAGAAGTCAGACATTGTCTTGGAAACAAGGAGTGGAGTTAAGGGTATTCTTGCTAAGGTGTTGATAGAGAAGGCTCAAGTATTCTTGAAGGCTATGAGCTATGATGCTTTTGAGGAGATCTTAGCCTTGCTGATTTATGGCTTAGTGTTGTTCCCCAATCCAGATCAGTTCATAGATGTTCATGCCATCAACATATTTCTGAGTCACAATCCAGTGCCTACATTGCTTGGAGACATCTTACACTCTCTCCATACCCGTACTACAAAGGCACGAGGAACTCTGATGTGTTGTATACCTCTATTGTCTAGGTGGTTTATTTCTCACCTTCCTCGATCAATGATGAAGAATGAACAAGGGTTCAGATGGTCCAAGAGAATCATGTCACTCTCTCATTCAGATATCCATTGGTGCTCCAGATCTATGGAGAATGTTACTATCATTGACCGTTGTGGGGAGTTTCCTAATGTGCCACTTCTAGGCATAAGAGGAGGCATTACTTGCAACCCTTCTTTAGCCTTACAACAGTTTGGTTACGCGCGGAGTGATGGTCCTCATGACATGTTGATTCAAGGTATTGTGTTTGACTACGACAACGATCTGCAAGGTTACCGTCAAAGGTTCATACGAGCATGGGGAAAAGTGAACAAGGTTGACAGCAAGACTCTGGAGCCCAAGTACACTATTCCTATGGAAGCTTACCTCAGATGGGTGCGATCTCATGCTCAGACTCTTATGATGCCATATCCTGCCATCCTGCCAGTTACTATGGAGCCTGTTGCTGAAGGAGATACTTCTTATACCATCCTTCACCCAGACATGCCCACTGACATGGAAGACTTACAGAGGTCCTGGATCCAGTTGAAGGAGCAAAGGGATACTTTTGAGACTCATTACAAAGCAAGTCATGAAAGAATCCTGGAGCTAACAAGGCAACTTCACGAGGAGCGGAATCTCAACTCATACCTCAACACAAAAAGGAAACGTCCATGGGAGACTTAAAACCCCATTTTTTGTATTCATTTCATTTTTATTGTAAGCCCAAGGGGCAAACAAATTTATTACTAATAAAAGTTTACTTTCTTGATTGTTTAAGCAAATTTAAATCCTGCGGTCCTTGAAAACATTGCATACGCATATCATTGCATCACAGGTTTCTTATATACAGGTTTCTTATCTTCTCGTTGTTTATTTCAGCAATGGCTCTTGAACAAACAGTTAAAGATCTCCAGGCACAAAATGCACAGTTCCAAGAGCTGATTCTGAACTTGTCCAAGGGGCAGGATGAATTGAAGACACTGCTGGCCAAGAAGACTAAGAAGACTAGAAGGTCAGGAGGCCTGATCAACATGGGAAGAAGGTTCAGAGGTCCTGTAAAGACCAAAGAATAGGTTGAAGATTATGAGTCTGAAGAGTCTGAGAAAGAGGGAGGCAGTCTCCATAATACAATGGGGGACTCTGATTCTGAAGCTAACTACTATCATGATCCTAATAAAGACAAGTTCAAAATGATGGTGGATAGAATGGATGCTATGGAATTGCAAAAGTCTTCTGGGCTGGATTTTGAAGACTTGAGTTTGATATCTGGGGTGGTTATACCCATTGGTTTTAAAGTCCCTACTTTTGTAGTGTATGATGGCATCTCCTGTCCCAAACTGCATCTGAGGTCTTATGTCCGGAGAATCCAACCCCATACTGCTGATAAGAAGTTGTGGATCCATTTCTTCCAAGAGAGCTTATCTGGAGCTCAATTGGAGTGGTACTATCAGTTGGAGAGTGTCAACATCCGTGATTGGAATGATCTTGCTGAGGCCTTTTATAAGCAATATCAATACAATGCTGATCTAGCCCCTACTCGCATGCAACTACAAAGCATGTTTATGGGTGCTAAAGAAAACTTCAAGGAGTATGCCCAGAAGTGGAGAGACTTGGCTGGAAGAGTTCAACCCCCTCTAACTGACAGGGAGTTAGTTGATATGTTCATGTGTACGTTGAATGGTCCTTTTTACAGTCATCTTATTGGAAGCTCATCATCTGGCTTCACTGAGTTGATAATGACAGGAGAGCGCGTAGAAAGTGGTATAAGGAGTGGCAAGATCCAAGTGGGTGCTTCTTCATCCAGTACTACAAAGAAGCCCCCTAGTGGGAAGAAAGAGTCGAATGCTGTTTATGGTCAATCTGATCGTAATAGGAGGCATCAATCTGTGAGTGCAGTTCATATCTCCAATCCTACTCCTGCAACACCAGAGCCACCACAGGGAAATCAGCAGAGGCCTAGAAGGAAGTTCACTAAGCTCAATATGTCACTGGCCCAAGCCTTACAACACTTGTTGAAGGGTGAACTCATCACTTTAAGGGACCCTCCTCAGAATCCCAATGTTACCTCTCCCAGGTACAATCCTAATGCACAATGTGCATATCATTCAAATTGTCAGGGACGTGATACCAATAGTTGCTGGATATTGAAGAATAAAATTCAGGATATGATTGGTGCTGGAGAGATTGAGTTTGACCCTCCGGGTACTCCAAATGTGATTACTGCTCCTATGCCAAATCATGAAAAGACTGTCAATGCTATTGATGAAGTTTCACATATTTCCTCAGTTGCAGATGTAACTACACCATTGTCTGTTATTAAGAAGAAGTTGGTACAAGCTGGGTTCTTTCCAGGTTGTCATGAAGATTGTTTCTATTGTGCTTATAAGCCGGATAGTTTCTGGAGATTGAAGGACGGAATTCAACGCCTCATGGACAATTACACAATATTGTTTGAGAGGACACCTTCTATGGAGAGCATGGTTGAGCATATAACTAAAGGTGCGAAGGTTGAAGAGGTGGATATGGTTGATAAAGTGCCGGTAAGGATTACTTCCAATGGACCTGTAAAAATCACTCGTAAGGGTCCAATTAAAATTACTGCTGAAGGCCCTGTGAAGATTGTTGCTGAAGCTAGAGTGGCTCCTATGATCATTACCACTCCTGGTCCTATTCCATATACTTCTGATAAAGCTGTGCCGTGGCATTATGGGTCCGATGTTTATATCCATGGTGTTAAGCAGGAATCCTTAGCTGATGCACCTGTTGTTGGTGAAAATCTGGATATTGATAATATTGCTGGATCTAGTAAGATCACACGAAGTGGAAGAGTTTTCTCTCCTCCAGTTACCTCCAAGAATACAGTTACTCCAACTACTGATGCTCGGGGCAAAGGTCCTGTTATTGAACCTATACAAACTGATGTACCAACTGCTGATGATCTTTCTAAGCAGATGGAAGAAGTACTGAAAATCATTCGCAAGAGTGATTATGACATCGTTGACCAATTGAGGCATACTCCTTCCAAGATTTCTATGTTGTCTTTGCTGTTGTGTTCTGAGGCTCATTCCAAGGCCTTGATTAAATTTTTGAAGACTGCTCACATACCAAATGAGATTTCGGTAGACCAGTTTGAAAATTGTGTTGCACACTTGACCTATGATAATGGGTTAGGTTTCTCCGATGCTGATTTGACTCCTTCCAAGAGGGATCATAATAGGGCTCTACATATCTCCATTGAATGCAGGGGCACTACCCTGTCACATGTGTTAATAGACAATGGTTCCTCGCTGAATGTGTTGCCCAAAGAAGTTCTGAATAAGCTTAGTCCTGAAGATGCTATGTTGAAGCCCAGTAATATAGTGGTGAAGGCTTTTGATGGCTCGAGAAGAGTGGTGCATGGAGAAATTGATCTCCCAATAAAAGTAGGTTCTCAGGTCTTCAATGCTACCTTTTATGTAATGGATATTCGTCCCTCGTATTCTTGTTTGCTTGGGCGTCCTTGGATCCATGGGGCAGGTGCTGTAACTTCTACCTTACATCAGAAGCTGAGATATCCAGTAGAAGGAAAGGTTGTCACTGTTTACGGAGAGGAAGGATATATAGTTAGCCATGTGAACACCTTTAAATATCTTGAAGTGGAAGGCGAATATGTTGAAACTCCATGTCAGACATTCGAAGTAGTTCCTTGGGTTGTTAAAAATTATGAAGCTCCTCCTGTTGTCAAGAAAGTTCCTGTGGTCACCAGAGTACCTCCTACGATGGCTTCCCTTAAAGATGCTAGAGCTGTGGTGGATGAAGGTGGTTGTACTATTTGGGGTCAGCTTCCTGACATTCCTTACAAGTCTGACAAATTTGGTTTGGGTTTTACTGCAGAGTCCCAGAAGGCTGTTCGTCGTGCGCATGCTGTTCGTATCACCAATCAGGGGATTATGAAAGATCAGATCAATGCTGTGGGTGACTATGATGAAGATTATAACCTGGATGCTTGGATTTTTCCTACTGTAGGTGCTAGGCTCAATAATTGGAAAGCTGAAGATGTTATTCCTATCTCCTTTAGTCAGGAGTAAATACTATTACTGTGTTGTTACTTTTAAGTTTGTAATTTTTTAACAATTAAACTCTTAAGCCTTGTGCCTTACCCGGGGCACAATGGTATGCTTGTTTCGGGATGTCATTTCATTTTCATACTTCATTCAATAAAAACCAGTGGACGTTTCGTTATCGTAAATATTGTGTTCCTTGTCTTTCTTTTCTTTTATTTTTGTTTTATCAGCTATGTGTTCTTACACACACCCACATCACTAAAATGCAGATCCTTATCCACTCTGGATCCTGTTGATAACAGTTCTACTATTGCCAATTATAATTTCGAGAATCCGATCTATCAAGCTGAAGATGGAAATGAGGACGATTGTGAGGTACCTGTAGAGCTTGCTAGGTTGTTACAACAAGAAGAGAAAGCTATACAGCCACATGAAGAGCCAATCGAAGTTGTGAATCTGGGAACTACAGAAAATAGGAAAGAGGTCAAGATAGGGGCTGAATTAGAGGATGGTGTCAAGAGCAGATTGATTCAGATGTTACATGATTATGTGGAGATCTTTGCTTGGTCCTATGAAGATATGCCAGGGTTGGATACAGACATTGTGGTTCACCGTTTACCGGTAAAAGAAGATTGTCGTCCAAAGAAGCAGAAGGTTCGTCGTATGCGTCGTGAAATGTCAGAGAAGATTAAGGCAGAGGTAATGAAACAGTTTGATGCAGGGTTCTTAGCTGTGACTTCTTATCCTCAATGGGTTGCAAATGTGGTGCCGGTACCTAAGAAAGATGGTAAGGTACGTATATGTGTAGATTACAGGGATTTGAACAAGGCCAACCCCAAAGATGACTTTCCACTTCCTCATATTGATGTTCTGGTAGACAACACGGCTCAACATAAAGTATTCTCTTTCATGGATGGTTTCTCTGGTTACAATCAAATCAAGATGGCACCTGAAGATATGGAGAAGACTACATTTGTTACACAGTGGGGCACTTTTAGTTATAAAGTGATGCCATTTGGTTTGAAGAATGCTGGGGCAACATATCAGCGTGCTATGGTGGCTTTGTTTCATGATATGATTCATCATGAGATAGAGGTGTATGTGGATGATATGATAGCCAGGTCCCAGAATGAAGAACAATATCTCGATCATCTACATAAGTTGTTTGAGAGGTTGAAGAAATACAAGTTGAGATTGAACCCAAACAAGTGTACTTTTGGAGTTAGATCTGGTAAGCTCCTGGGTTTCATTGTCAGTGGAAAAGGTATTGAAGTAGATCCTGCGAAAGTAAAAGCTATACAAGAGATGCCAGCTCCCCGTACTGAGAAGGAGGTTAGAGGTTTCTTGGGACGATTGAATTACATTGCAAGATTTATTTCCCAATTAACTGCTACCTGTGAGCCAATCTTCAAGTTGTTGAAGAAAGATCAGGTAATGGAATGGAATGACGAGTGCCAGACAGCCTTTGATGAAATTAAGAAATATTTGTTAGAACCTCCAATTTTGATGCCACCAGTTGATGGAAGACCCTTGATTATGTACTTAACAGTGTTAGACAACTCAATGGGGTGTGTGTTGGGGCAACATGACGAGTCTGGTCGAAAAGAGCAGGCAATATACTACCTTAGCAAAAAGTTTACCGATTGTGAAACAAGATACTCACTGCTCGATAAAACTTGCTGCGCTTTGGCATGGGCTGCTCGCCGACTAAGACAGTATATGTTGACCCATACTACCTTATTGATTTCGAAGATGGATCCAATCAAGTATATATTCGAGAAACCTGCTCTCTCCGGAAGAATAGCAAGATGGCAAATGATCTTAACAGAATATGATATACAGTATACTACTCAGAAGGCCATTAAAGGAAGCGTTGTAGCTGATCATTTGGCTCATCAAGCAGTGGATGATTATCAGTCAATGAGTATTGAGTTCCCTGATGAAGACATTATGATTATTACTAAAGAACCTGGACAATATGACGGACCTGAACAAGGATCCCGATGGACTATGGTTTTTGATGGAGCTTCTAATGCACTTGGTAATAGTGTTTGTGTTGTGATCAGTTCCCCTGAAGGTTGTCATACCCCGATTACTGCCAGACTTTGTTTCTATTGTACCAATAACATGGCTGAGTATGAGGCATGTATCCTGGGTATTAAAGCTGCCATTGATATGAATATTCAGTTCCTTGACGTGTATGGAGATTCAGCCCTGGTAGTAAGTCAGATCAAAGGAGATTGGGATACCAAGCATGATAATCTCATTCCTTACAGAGAGCATGTGATGTCTTTGACCCCACATTTCAAAGAGATTACCTTTGGACATATTCCACGAAGAGAGAATCAGTTGGCAGATGCATTAGCCACCATGGCATCCATGTTTGAAATTAACTGGGATGATGAGGCTCCCAAGATTACTATTGACAAATTTGAGAAGCCTGCATACTGCAATGAGATTGACACTGAAGAAGCAGAGGAGAAGCCTTGGTTCTATGAAGTAAGAAGATATCTTGAAGCCCAGGAGTTCCCTGAAGGGGCATCTGTCAAAGATAAGAAGTTTCTGAGGAGGTTTTCTGCTAGGTTCTTCTTAAGTAATGGAATTTTGTACAAACGCAATCATGATTCAACTTTGCTTCGTTGTGTGGATAAGAAGGAAGCAACAGAGATTATGGAAGATATTCATGATGGGATTTTTGGCACTCATTCTAGTGGTCATACTATGGCAAAGAAGATATTGAGAGCAGGTTACTATTGGTCTACCATGGAAGCTGACTGTTATCAACATTCCAGAACGTGTCATAAGTGTCAAATCTATGCTGATAAAGTACATATACCTCCATCACCATTGAATGTGTTGACTGCTCCTTGGCCTTTTGCCATGTGGGGCATTGATATGATTGGTGAGATCAAACCTACTGCTTCTAATGGGCATCGTTTCATCCTGGTCGCTATTGATTACTTCACTAAGTGGGTGGAGGCAGCTTCATTTGCATCTGTTACTAAGAATGTGGTGGCTCGATTCATTAAGAATAATCTCATATGTAGGTATGGCATCCCTGAAAGGATTATTACTGACAATGGCTCTAATCTGAAAAAAACTATGATTATTGATCTCTGCATGCAGTTCAAGATTAAGCATCACAACTCTTCTCCGTATCGTCCGAAGATGAATGGGGCAGTAGAAGCTGCTAACAATAATATTAAGAAGATTCTACAGAAGATGACTGTTACTTACAAAGATTGGCATGAGATGTTACCATTTGCTCTTCATGGTTATCGTACTACAATACGTAATTCAACAGGAGCAACCCCATTCTCCTTAGTCTATGGTATGGAAGCAGTTCTACCCATTGAAGTTCAGATCCCTTCCTTAAGAATCATGAAGGATGCAGACTTGGATGAAGATGAGTGGATTCAGACCCGACTTGACCAGATAAATTTGATTGATGAGAAGAGATTAGCAGCAGTTTGTCATGTCCAGATGTACCAGAAATGGATGATTAAGGCTTTTAATAAGATTGTTAAGCCAAAGGTATATCAGGCTGGTGACTTGGTAATCAAGCGTATCATATTACCACAGGGTGATCCTAGGGGCAAGTGGACTCCTACATATGAAGGACCATTTGTGGTCAAAACAGTATTCTCAGGAGGTGCCATGATGCTTACTACTATGGATGGTGAAGACTTCCCACAGCCTGTAAACGCAGACATAGTTAAAAAATACTACGCATAAAAAGAGACCCGCTAGGTTGACTGGCCTAGGCAAAAATAAGGGCATCCCGGCGAACCAAAAGGGTTCGGGCAAAAATTAGGGATATATATGAAAACATGTACACCTGGCAAGTCGAAAACCTGAAAAGGCGACTTGGGCAAAAAAGGGTATCCCGGTGGATTGAAAACCTGAAAGGGCAATCCAGGAAAAAGTTAAGGATTAAAGCGTATGACTATGTCTCGTTTGGATCACCCATGAAACTACAACCAGTTGTGCTACTTACTCAAGCTCGAACAGATAAAGATCAATCCGATCATTTCCGTTTCGACAACAGAAGATGAGATACTTGAAGATAATGGCAATAGTAGAATTGAAACTCAATAGGATTATTTCCCACATAGCTGATTTCCTTTGTTTTATAAAAACTTTTATGACGAATTCCTCTTACTAGGATTTCTGTCTCCTTGTACAAACGTACCTATATATAGGTCACTTTGTGATATAAATAAAATTCCATCTTTGAATCGAGATTTACTTTTACCCTATTTACATAAGCGAAACGTCCATTGGTAGTGTTTGAATGTATGTATGCTTTTGAATATGATTGATGTTTACCAGAAATGCATAAATGCTTAATATGATTGATGTTTACCAGAAATGCATGAAAATGCAGTAATAGTATTTACTAAGGACGAACGAGGGAAGGAATTCAACGAAGCTTCGCCGGTTCATCCCCACAAGACAATTACAAATCCACCAGTAGGGCAAAATCCATCTTCATAAATACTTCGAGTTACATCTCCCCTGGAATTTATATCCATCTCTTTTATCCTCAGACGGATAGTCGGGAACTTATTCCTTCAATGAAGGTACGACGAACGAAGACGGGAGGTTATGGATACCTTACTATCAAACGAAGACGGGAGGTTATGGATACCTTACTATCAAACGAAAATGGGAGGTCTATGAATACTATGTTATCAAACGAGACAGGAACGAGTTCCTCATATTCTTCACTATATGATCCAACAAGACGAGTTCCTCATATTCTTCAACAACAAATCGAGATTTATTTTCTCTGGCCAACAGTTGTTATATGAAGATATCCAGGCGCTTCAAGCTGCATGATGCATACATCATACCATAACATATATATCCATAAGTACATAATACATTATTTAAATGCATCATACTATGCATGCATACATAATGCATAAACTAATATTTCCCTTGCAGGATGGTTATATGCAGGTAAAACAATATCAACAACTTACAACGGGTCAGAAATGATCCATACATTACTCCAAATGTCCTCGAATAGCAGGCAAACGGTCCGTAAAAAAGATCCATTCCCTGGTTCAAGACATCTTTCAGAAGAACAAATCCTGACGTTCTTTTGACCCTTAAGAGCAAATCCTGACGATCTTTTGGCCCCTTGTTCAAGACTTTTTCAGAAGAACAAATCCTAACGTTCTTTTGACCTTTAAGAGCAAATCCTGACGCTCTTTTAGCTCCTTGTTCAAGACTCTTTCAGAAGAACTAATCCTGATGTTCTTTTGACCCTTAAGAGCAAATCCTGACGCTCTTTTGGCCCCTTGTTTAAGACATCTTTCAGAAGAACAAATCCTGACGTTCTTTTGACCCTTAAGAGCAAATCCTGACGCTCTTATGGCCTCTTGTTCAAGACTTTTTCAGAAGAACAAATCCTGACGTTCTTTTGACCTTTAAGAGCAAATCCTGAATTTCTTTTGGCCCCTTGTTCAAGACATCTTTCAGAAGAACTAATCCTGACGTTCTTTTGACCCTTAAGAGCAAATCCTGACGCTCTTTTGGCCCCTTGTTCAAGACATCTTTCAGAAGAACAAATCCTGACGTTCTTTTGACCTTTAAGAGCAAATCCTGACGCTCTTTTAGCTCCTTGTTCAAGACTCTCTCAGAAGAACTAATCCTGACGTTCTTTTGACCCTTAAGAGAAAATCCTGACGCTCTTTTGGCCCCTTGTTCAAGACATCTTTCAGAAGAACTAATCCTGACGTTCTTTTGACCCTTAAGAGCAAATCCTGACGCTTTTTTGGCCCCTTTTTCAAGATTTTTTCAGAAGAACAAATCCTGACGTTCTTTTGACCCTTAAGAGCAAATCCTGACGCTCTTTTGGCCTCTTGTTCAAGACTTTTTCATAAGAACAAATCCTGACATTCTTTTGACCCTTAAGAACAAATCCTGACGTTCTTTTGGCCCCTTGAATAGCTGGCAAACGGTCTGTAAAAAGATCCATTCCCTGGTTCAAGATATTTTTCATAAGAGATAATCGCCACGAAGATTTATTTCTACTGGTCCATTCAGCAATTCAAATCATGTTGCATAAATGATTCAGAGACGGCTTATACAAAGACCTAGTACTGATATCCAATATTAACATCAGAACATCATCACATCTTGATACTTTAGATGGCATCTCTAGGCCCATCTCCAGTTCATCCTGATGGCATCTCTAAGCCCATCTCCAGTTCATCCTGATGGCATCTTTAAGCCCATCCCTAGTCCTTCCAAGTGGCATCTTCAAGCCCACTCAAGCATATACAACTAATCATCAGTATTACTCTACGCACCGGTGAGTGCAAATTTTTGGGCTTTTGTGTTCAATCCCCTTCAACCTTCCAGGTTACGAATGGCACATATACCAATCTAACCCCTCAGGTTTCAGAAAATTGAACAGGGGCAGCTGTTGCACCCCAAAATTTGCCCTTACAAGACAAGAATTTGTGTACTAAGAGGTTGACAAGGTTCACAAGACATCTTATGAGGTTCACAAGGTTCACAAGGTTCACAAGACCTCTCATGAGGTTCACAAGGTTCACAAAGTTCACAATTAGTCAGAAGATTTGACAATTCCATCAGACAATGCCTCTTCCTAAGCAATGCATCCTAAACTAGGGTTTTGACTTTAATCAGGCTAAATGTACTTCCAAGACTTCAAGTGAGCTTCATAGCATCCTATATGTGTTCAATAATCCCCATGTCAAGTTTCAAGACTTTCCCAAAAGATTTGCTCAGTCAGATGATCAGATAGGTTAAAATCAGTCAAAGCAGTTAAAAAGTCAAACTGAGGTCAACTGTGGTCAAACCAAAGTCAAACTTCATGATTTTTTGCCAACATCAAGTATATGAAGTAAAATTCATCATTTGATCAAGGGTTGATCATGATTCATCAAGGAGATTTCAGATCATCAAGAATCAGGAGTTTCTAAATTAGGGTTTTCATAGGAAAAGTCAACTGAACTTTGACCAGCCATAACTTTCACATGCTTCATCAAAAAATTTCCATCCAAAGCTCATTTTGAAGGAAATTGAATTCTCTACAACTTTGTGTCTCACAAGCCAAGCCCAAAAATGCTTCATTTGGAAGGTATGAGCTAAGACATTATAGGTCCTTTTAAAAGTCAACAAAAAGTCAACAACTTCAAAAGAGCATAACTTGAGAATGGTAAAAGATATGGACATGAAACCAATGGGGTTGGTTAGAGGACTATTTAAGATTTCCAAAATGTCCAAGAACACCCTCATAGCATTAAAATTGAGGGATATATGTCTTTGCAAAGTTGGGAAATTTTTGAGAGGTTTATTGAGCAAATGGGGTCTTAGAACCAATTCTTTCCACATGGGCTCATAAACATGTTTTAAAGTTGATTGAAAGATTGAAATTCGTGCTAGACCAAAGAGGAGAAGATTTATGTGATTTTTTGACTAAAAAAGCAAGTTGTATCTTCATGATCAAGCAACCAAGACAAAGCCCATAAATCCAAAGATTCTTGACCTAATTCAACTCTCTATATGTACACAAACTAATTACAATGCTAAGGGACGAAAATTGCAGCCTCCAAGAACACTTTGCACATTCAAAATTTTCCTTAGAATTTCAATTTTCGGTTTTATACTTACAGGACGATTAAAGGTATTCTAAGGACATAGATATGATCCTTGGACTCCCTTGACACTATTTGCACCCTCATAAGCATCCATAGCCTCATAAATTGCACAAACCGAACGCATCTTCTTCTTCTTGTTTTGATTTTCGATTCCATTAATTTATCCACTATCAATTGTTTTTGTGCTTCTAACTTTGTTTTTTATCATGTTTAGAAGGTTTCTGGGCAAGAATATTGAAGAAACCGTGACTAAACATTAAGATGCCATGTTAGGGTTTCAAGCTTGGAATTGGGGTTTCTTGATTCGGCTTATATAAATGCATTTTAATAACATAAATAAGATGAATGAACTGTATTGATCATGTTGGCATGATCAATTTGGAAAAATTGTATGGATATAAGATGTTACGAATTTTGTAGGTTTTTGTACGCAGGTAAATTCGCAGGTGATTTCCCAACAAAATTCGCAGGAAAACCTGCGAAATTCCAAGGAAGAAGATGATCTGAATGGCGCGAATTATAAATTCAAATTTTATGCTTATTTTATTATTTATTTGTTTTGTATATATTTCACAACACGTTGATGGCTCAGCTGGTAAGAGCATTGGTGATGGGAGGCGCATGACCTGGGTTCGATTCCCCCCAGGCCCTTTTGCTTTGTTGCTTTTTTATTTGATTTTTCCAGGATACGAACAAAAGCACATGAAGACAGTATGTTGACACCAAACGCGCGTTGGCCCAGTGGCTAGAGTTCTCTTCAGGTATTGGGGAGGTCCTGGGATCAAAACCAGGCCTCCCCCTTTTTCTTTCTTCTCTTTATTTTGTTTTGTTCATTATTATTATTATTTTCTAATTATAACTAATCTTAATTAATAACTAATCTATAACCCTAATTATATTATAAATCTTAATTCATTTTGTAAATTTAAAATATTTATTTGATAATGTGTTTATATTGTTATTGAATATATTTTTTTTCTTAGATAAATAATTTAATTAGTTTTAGGTCAAATAATTAACCTTAATATTTTTCTTATACATAAACCTTAATTTATTTTGATAAACCCTAATTTTCTTTTATAAACCTTAATTATATTGTAAATATTAATTTATTTGTTTATTTTAATTTTATAATTTGTTCATATTATATGTAATTTTTATATATAAATAATTTAAATAATTTAATTAAGTAGTAAATCCTAATTTATTTTTTCTAAACAATTAAAAACCCTAACTTATTTTTATGAATTTAATTTATTATTTTTATATGCTTACTTAATTATAATTAGATATTCTTATAATATGTATATAAAATTAAATTATTAGAATTATTAGTCACATTTATTAGTATATAATTATTATTATTTATTTCTTTTATTAAAATTCTCTTAAAACATATTTATTTATTTAATTTTGAACTTTTAATTTATTTCTATATTATATTGTTATATTAACCCTCTTATATTTATTTATTTTTGTTTATTGTTACTAACCCATTTAATTATTTATTTATTTGCTTATTTATTTTAATTATTTTAATTATTATAATGTAATTGTACACACTATGTAATAGTTGTAGAATTTCTTATTATTTATTTTAAAATGCCATGGTTAGTAAAATAGGGAGTGTAAAACATGTTTGTATTTAAAATTGAATTTAGATCATTAATCTCAAGATAAATATATGAATTTGTACACGCACACACGTAAGTCGATCTTGGATCGCCATCTCACATTCTTAAGGATACCTCTCATGTTGCCTAAAGAAAAAAGGTCAAGTAAGGTGTAAAGCAAAGTCCCTTCTCTCATATCATCTAGTCCCTTTAAAGATAAAAAGATCAAGTCCCTCCATGGTTGCCTTCGTAAATGATCTTGTCCCTTTCGAATAAAGATGATAAGTCCCTTTCGAATTGCTAAATACACCTTACAGTTGCCCAATCACAAATGTCCCTTCATTTGTCCCTCATACATCCAAGGTAATGACTACCTATTCCTTAATAATAGGGATAGTCTTACCATTTAAAGGATATTTAAGAACAGAAAAGACTTAACTTAGGGTAGGTTCCTCTTATGTACTTGCTCACTTCTTTCAAACATTTCAAAACACTTCACATTTTCAAACAATTTTCAAAACAAAGGCTTTATATATATCCGTACATGGATCATTATAAAGTACTTAAGAAAATTTCTAATCACACACTACACTTCTCAAAAACATTTTAAAGTGAGCTAAGTAACTAAGAGCCCATGGATAACCATGGATGTAAAGGGTGCTAACACCTTCCCTTTACATAACCTACCCCCCGAACCCAAAAATCTTTTAAGGTCTTTCCTGTTCTTTTATGCCCTTTCCTTTGGATAAAATAAAAGTCGGTGGCGACTCTTGCTATCCGCAACATTTAACTAAAGTCAGTTCTCCCACCGTGTTACATGTGGGGACAGGATCATCTTCAGACTTGGCTGGAAAAGATGCATCAACAGTACCTTAGCCGGGGAGAGCATCTGCTGGTTCAAAGCTCTGGCTGGGAAAGACTCTTACTGAGGATAGAATTCTGATAATTCCAACTCTGGTGATTTCAGGCTTTCAGATACTTGCTGGGCATACTCCACTGGGGAAGAATGGACTGCTACTTCACTAGGGAAGAAGAAATTGCTTGGGCTGATGTCAAGGCTTAGCTGGAGAAAAATCTCTGCTGGAGGTGTCAGGCTTTCAGATACCTGCTAGGGGAAGAAATCTCTGCTTGGGGAGATATTCTACTGGGGAAGAGTATATTGCTTGGGAGAATGTGACGCCATCCTGCAACCTGCAATAACAGAAAACACAAGTGTGCCCCGGGGATTTGCATGGAATGATCTGTTCATCCATTGTCAGTTTTCTTTTCAAAATTATCACCATGTTTAGATGCAATGCTATTTTTGCTAAATATTCAGGACATTTTGCAAACAAAAATAAACACACACAACTTTTTGACTGAATATTCTTTTTATTGAATGGCCTCTGAATAGGCAAAGATTTACATTAGGAAGCAACCACCTGGAAAGAAGTAGCCACCATAAAAATTGAGAAAAAAAAACTATCTTAATGGCAATGTACAAGGCATTCCAAGGAGTTCCACTTCTGCTATGACCTGCATGTCTTCGAGACTCTCCATTCTGCTTTGGCTTTTTGAGAGGATGAGGGGACTGTTTCCTATCCTTCTTATATTGTCAAGTTGTACGAAACGATGATGTGGTTCAGATAACTCGGATCGCAGTTGTTCGCTTATTCCCTTGTTTTGCGTGGATCGCCCTTTCGGGTTTTCAATCCACCGGGATACCTTTTTTTGCCTGAGCTGTCCAATGTGGCTTTTCAACTCAGCGGGTGTACACATTTTTTTTAAATTTATTTCCCTAACTTTTGCCCGAGCTTTTTATTCTGTTTTTAGCTCGCCGGGATGCCCTTTTCTTTCCTGGACTATAATTCTGTTTTTGTGTCCAGCGGGTCTCTTTATGCGAAGTATTTTTTAACTGCGTCCGAGTTAACAGGGGACTGGAAGTCATCTCCATCCATAGTGGTGAGCATCAGTGCTCCTCCTGAAAAGACTTTCTTCACTATGAATGGTCCTTCGTAGTTCAGGGTCCACTTGCCCCTGTGATCTGAACCTGGAGGAACGATCCTCTTCAATACAAGCTCTCCCACTTGATACTCTCGAGTACGTACTTGTTGGTCGAATGCCCGCTTCATTCTCCTCTGATAAAGCTGACCATGACAAATAGCCTCTAATCTCTTTTCCTCAATTAGACATAGCTGATTATAACGAGCACGCACCCATTCAGCCTCATCAAGCTTCACGTCCATCATCACACGCAATGAAGGAATCTCTACTTCAATAGGCAGGACTGCTTCCATACCATACACCAGAGAGAAGGGAGTTGCCCCTGTTGACGTCCTGACTGACGTACGGTACCCATGCAATGCAAATGGTAACATCTCATGCCAATCTTTGTAAGTGACAACCATTTTCTGCACAATCTTCTTGATATTCTTGTTTGCCGCCTCTACCGCACCATTCATCTTTGGTCGGTAAGGAGAAGAATTGTGATGTTGTATTTTGAAGTCCCGACACAAGTCTGCCATCATCTTTTTGTTGAGATTGGAACCATTGTCAGTAATGATCCTTTCGGGCACTCCGTATCTGCATATGATATCCCTTTTCAGAAATCTTGCCACCACTTGACGAGTGACGTTGGCATAAGATGTTGCTTCCATTCCGTCTAATGCAAGACAGTTAGCACTCGAGCCAGACGAGTCATACACTTGAGCATAGGCAAACAAGAAATTCACAATCAATTTATTTCCAGTCTCTTTGAGTCGAACTACAGTGTTCTGACTTCCTCATTGCATGAGAGGATACGTAGGCATAACTTAACAGTTATCGAACAAAAGTATCTTTGTCTTCCCCCTCTTTCAGAATTCTTTTCTAAGCCTCAGTTCCTGAGCATTCACCTTTTTGCACTGAGACCTGTATATTCATTCCTAGCTTTTGCACATAGACAACTGATACACTACCCCTTTAAACAAAATCTTGTAAGCGTGGATCCCGTCGAGTACGACGAACAATATGGGTGCTAATACCTTCCCAGGTTGTAACCAACCCTCTTTCTCAGTTTCTCTGGTTCGCAACCGTCTTATCCATCTTTTCCCAGGTTTATGCAGCATTACCTTTCCTTCGGGATAAAAGTGCCTAGCTGGCGACTCTATTCAGTTCATCTTCACCTTCTCTTTCACCGACCGTTCGCGCTTATACCGGGATGCAAATCTTCAGGAGCGGCTGCTTTGCGACTCTGCTGGGGATCTATCCTTGCAACCAGGGCTTCTGGTTCTTTTTGTGGGTTCCGCCTAGCGCTTGTTTGATTTGTGTTTATGGGGGTGTTATGTGCTATATGTGCTTTTTGTTTATTGCTTTATTTATTGCTTTCTGTACAACTTTATTTATTGCTTTCTGTACAACTTTATTTATTGCTTTCAATTACTATTTTTATGCATTTCATACTACTGTCATCATATCATTGTGCTGGATCTAATGTTTGCCTTGGTGGGAGGGATATTCAGTGAGTAAGGTTCCATATCGGGAGCCTGAGTGACACATAGGATAGAGTGGCTTCATATTCTTTCCCATTCCATTTCGGTCTGGTGCGGGAATATGAAACACGGTTCATACATGGGTTTCTTCTTGAGAACTCTGTGCTACGGATTTCTTGTAGTACTAGGGCTATCTGGGAAGCCTGCTAAGTCTGGATGACCTTTTTAGATGACCTTCAGCATCTGAGGTGAATTAGAGGAGGATCCTTAATGATTAATGTAAACACTGTACCTCCGGGTTAGAAGTGTTTACATTTCTCATAACTGATCCAAGTCTGAGGATCCTTGTTCTAGAACAATACCTGTGAGGGGGTTGGGATGTTTACAGGGTTGCAGGAACCCTCGGCCTCATCATACCTTGTTACTGATATTGTTAAGGTTACACTATTTTGGACTGATCTTATGAAACCTTGGACTTGTGACTCTTTATTTGAGTCCCCAACCTGGTTACTGGTTCTCTAAGCCTTCATCTGGACTTATGAGCACACATGGACCTTATCAAGGCAGATAACAGATCCAACACTTGATCACAAACCCTTGCATATCATTCTGCATACATCATTTTGCATCATTTTAACATTTGTCTATTTGTTTTACACGGTATCCACATCTTATCTTTGGTTTGGTTTTGACTGTTCTTCTGCTCAGACATCTTCATCAGATATATTCATTAGCTATCTTCATCAGAAATTCCCTTTAGTACCTTCATCAGTTGTCTTCACCAGTGTTTCTCCTCAGTTATCTACATCAGCATCCATTATCAGTATGGGCCCATCCAGGAAAAGCAAAATCACATACCATTTCTTTGAGCCCTCTCTAGCAGGCATCAGGCAGATCCATATACTCATCACTCCGGATCATGTCCCTTTATTCAGGGAACATTATGGTGGCATCATGGACATGATCATGGACTTGGATGCATCATAGAGGAGTATGATCCACACTTGCCTTCAGTTCTATGACCCTCCTCCCAGATGTTTTACCTTTCCAGACTTTCGGTTGGGCCCTTTATTAGAGGAGTTTTCCATGTTGTTGGGTGTCCCCATCAGGAGGGGGATTCCTTTCAACCCTGAGATGACTGCTCCCAGGAATGAAGATATAGCCAAGGCTCTGTATTTGGAAACCACCATCATTGATCAGAATATGACCACCAAGGATGGGATCCCATGCCTCCATTTGGACTTTTTGATTACTCAGGCCACCAGTCATGCTGCAGCAGGGAAGTGGGAAACTATTTGTGCTCTTTTGGCCCTTAGCATACATGGTATCATCTTGTTTGCAGACGAGCCTAGGTTTGTAAGCAAGAATGTTATCTATCTCTTCTTGCTGAAGAATCCAATTCCTACCTTGCTCGGGGATTTCTATTACTCAGTGCATCAAAGAAATGAGAAGCAGAAGGGAAGATTAGTCAGATGTTGTGCACCTCTCTTCTACTGTTGGTTATTGAGACACTTGCCAAAGTCAGAAGCTTTCTTGAATCCTCATCAGTCAAGAAATTGGGCTAAGAGAATGATTTCTCTCACTTCAGTAGACATCAGGTGGTGCACTCAGAGCACCAAGGGCTTAGACATAATCACCAGTTGTGGGCAGTATCCCAATGTACCTTTGATTGGAGTGAAGGGTTGCATCAACTACAATCCTTTGTTGTTCAAAAGGTAATTAGGGTATCCCTTAGTACATCCACCAAGAGAGCAGTACTTGTCAGAAACCCTCTATTGTGACATTCAGAATAATCATGCTACCGTTCGACAAGCAACTTGGGCTTGGGATAATATTCAGACAAAAGGGACTTCTATTCTTGGCAAGTGCAACAACGTAGCTTCAGCTCAGTACATTGATTGGTCTCGCATCAGAGGACAGATCACCCGTATGCCATTCACCTTGGAGGATGTGCCTAGACCATCAGCAGTAGAACCTGTAGCTACAGTCAGTTTAGAGGAGTTTGAAAATTTGAAGGAAAGGAATACTCAGCTTTCTGAAGCTCCATAGACCCTCTAGGAGAGGAATGATAGTCATCTAAACAATGAAAGGTTGGAGAAGCTCCGGATCGAGCATATGACCAAGATTGAGAAGACAGATGATAACATCAAAAAATCCCGAGCAGGGGAGTTGGTGTTGAAGAATGCTTGCAAAGAGGCCAAGATTCAGAAGGCCAGAGCTGAGCACTACTTGGAAGAGAGTCAGGCTAGATGGATCAGAATTACTGAAGCTCATTCACAGGAAGATCAGAAGACCCAGGCTAGGATAGAGCAGCTGGAAGCTAATGAGAAGAAGAGTCAGGAAGCCTTGTTGGCAGCACATAAGGAAATCTCTGAGTTGAAACTCCGGGCGGGGTTGAAGAGATCAAAAGACCAGGACAAGTATAAGAAGTTGACAAATGCTATTGCCACCAGGAACCTTCTTATCAGGACTATCACAGAGCATCCGGTTAGACCAGTGACTGATGCTCTCCTGAAGGAAGTCAAAGAGGATGACTTTGGGATGGATGTCTAATTTCTTTGTATTTGTACTTCATTTTGTTTGTACTTTTGTTGATTTTGTTGTATTTTGACCCATCATGGGAACTTGTTGTAATCATAAACTATGTATCTTTACATTTTGTAATATATGGTTTGTGTATTATTTGGGCTTCATTTCTCTTCAACATCATCATTCCTCGAGGTCTGGAAGGTCAAAACCAAATAACCAAACCGGATACCCTTGGAAGACAAATAGGCATACTGCATTGCATACTAATCTCATTCTTTGTTTTGTAGGTATTTTTGTTGTTGTTTTCTCACTTTGTTGTGGTTTCAGGAAACATTGCTCGTAGAAGAGTCTTCCCCATCAACAGAGTTCACCGGTATCCTACAAGAAACAACCTTCCGAGCTTACAGATGGACCAGGTTCAACAAGATTTGACTGACGTAAGAAACTAGATGGCTAATGAAAGAACTAAAATAAGGGATCAGATGAACCAGTTCATGACATTAATGATTGGGTTGGCCCAAAGCCAAGAAAGGTTAAGAGAGTTGGTCGAGCGGTAAACTCCTGAAGAAAATCACCCAGGTACAGGGGGGTACCAGCAACAATGATCATGTACAGCCACGCACTAACCCCCCGGAGTTTGGGCCTCATCTCAACCCTGATGTTAATGCTATCAGGAATACCCAAGGTAATATTGGAGGAAGGGCCTTGTAAGAGGACCCTCAAGAGGAACAATTCACTGTAGTTGGGGCTGGAGATGAAATCTATGATCGTTGTCTGGACGAGATAGCAGAAAAGCTGAGATCTCTAGAGTCTCAAAACTCCTTAGGGTTTGATGTTATGGATATGGGGCTAGTGGAGGGAGTTAGAATTCCTCACAAATTCAAACCTCCCTGCTTTGAAAGATATAATGGAACATCTTGCCCTCGCACCCATCTTCAATCCTTTCTGGGAAGATTGAAGGCTTACACCATGGATGAAAAGCTATGGATGTTTTATTTTGAAGATAGCTTGGCCGGGGCATCCTGTGAGTGGTACTCTCATCTGACTAGGGTAACGGTTAGAAATTGGAAAGATTTGGCCGAGGCTTTCATATGCCAATATCAATACAATTTAGACATGGCTCCTAACAGAACTCTTCTAATGGGTATGTCATAATCCTCCAGGTGTCGCTCCCTGGATTTCCATCCTGGTACAAACGCGAAAGTGGCACGGAAGAGGTAGAGTCGCCAGCCAGGCATTTTTATCCCGAAGAAATGGGAATGGTAATGCTGCACAAACCAGAGGAAAGGAAAGGAAGGACACAGGTCCTGCGAACCAAAGAATCTAGGTTCGGGAGTCAGTTACGACCTGGGAAGGTATTAGCACCCCAGATCGTCCCCTGTACCCGACGGGATCCACACTTGCAAAGAAACTGTTTCAAAGGGTGAAGAACTGAAAGTTGTTGTAAAAAAAAAGGAAATGAACTGGGTAAAAGAAAAGAAAATGGGGAAAATGTAAGGAAAATAAAAGAGTGTGCTCGAACGGGCCCGACCCCGCTGCCTACGTACCTCATCGGGAAAATGAGGATCAAATTCACCTTAGTTCCCCTAACTAGGGGTGGAAAAGATTGCTTGTGTCTTAAGGCTTGAACTGCCTATGTCAATGCTCAGGTGTTGCAGGCTCGGACGAAGAGTGTGTTACCGTCTTGCAAAATGACAAGTAGGAGCAAGTTCGTACGATGAGAGTGAAGGTGATGAGAAAAGAAGTCCCGAAGGAGAGACGCTTATTGTTTGTCCAGTGTTTTTTATGAGTTTTCTATGAGTGTGGCACAATGAAGTGAACTCAAGCTCTTTTCCATGGAATGTGTACTTGCTACTACATTCCAAGATGGAATAATAGAACAAGCACACTCAAGTAAGGAGAAGATCCCTAAAACTTGATTCCAGATATTAGGGCCTAAGCTCACTAACTCGTTGAATTTATTAAGTGTTTTTGTAATTTTTGTGAAGAAGTGTTTTTTTAATGATTTTCTTTACGAAGGTGGTCTCATGATCAGACTTGTGCATCATGCTAGACAATCTTGTACTACCCCAAGATGGGAAGACTACAAGTGCCCCATGGAATAAGGCTATTACACCGGAGACCACTTCAATCCTTATTAAATGCTTTTTATGGTTTTCGTTTTGAGATGAGAAGAGAAGAGAACAATGATCTTAAAGGTAAAATCTAATGGGGAAAGTCTAATCCTAAATTTATCATGCAAAAATGGAATCCTAAGGTTAGTGTGGTTTGAAGTCTATCCTAATGAAGAAGAAGGAAAGAAGAAAGAAGAACTAGAATGCAAATTACTCCTCTAAAGGAGATAAGTTGTTTCTAAAGGGGGAAAATATGAGGTTGAATAAAGGATGGAATAAGGCACATCACAAATGAAGGTAAGAAAGCAATATAGAAAAGAGATGAAGGCTTGAAATGTGGATGACATCCACACTTCTTACTTACCTTATGCAACTACCTGAAAATGTTAGAAATATAAACAAAAACAAAATGGAATATAAACAAGAAAAGGATCTCATCCATCTGACACAACCAGAAGTGAATCACGCCTATTATATACTGAGATCAAGTTAAACAACCAATAGGATTTGGCACAAGTGCCCTCCTAGACCAATAAGCAATCAAACATCCAAAAAATATTCAAAACCAAGCAAGCAAATATAAAAATCACATAAAATGGAAAACAATCCCAAAAATTCCACAATTAATCACGAGAACACTTTAATCACCTATAAACCACATATCAAAATCTCAATCCAAAATTCAGAAGAAAAGTTAGTCAAATAAATGCCTAAAGTCCAACTTGGGTTTAGTAAACTTCAACATAAATTAACATGACAAAAAGCAACCAAATAAATCCTAAATGACCTTCAACATGTTAGGGATCAGTAGCAAAAAGAACCATGTTCATTGCTATTTTAAAACTCAAATTATAAAATCAACAAGGCAAGGTCTGCATAAAAGAATTTAAACGAAAAGAAATAAAGTCTAAAATTAATATCAGGCGCCAAAAATTAATAAAAATAAAAAATAAAAAATATCAAAAATTAAAGAATATTAAAATACAGGTCTATGAATATTTTCATTATTTTTCGATGTTTCTAACTAATTTAAAAATATAAAAACGAACCAATAAAACATAAAGATAAAATGAACCAAAAAAAAAAGGAAGGGGGGGTTCAAACAGCAATTTGGCAAAGCTGAAATCACGAATGGGCCATAACCAGGGGAGCAAATAAAAAATGATAAGCCCAGCTCACACCAGTTCAGTCAACAAGGGCAAAGGTAAACGAATCCTATGGCTGCCAGCAAAAGTCAAAAAGTCTACAGATCCAATGGCCTAAACACGAAGTCAACTAAATCCTAATACATTCATCAAGCGTCTCACATTCAAACTTGAAATTCCCTCCAGATCCTATGCCTCTCAAACGATTCGCACACGCTATGAACGAAAGACCACCACACACCAACTAACTGAAGAATCACGTGACCTCCACGCCTTCATTAATGCGTTGTCCATTTCTTAACCACACGATGAGGATCAATCTCACGGCTACGACTTATTATGAGCCAACGAACTGAGCAAGCAAACTTCACTGGCCGGAGAAGCACCGGTTGTCTTCTTCGGCCTGCTTCTGGCGAGACCAAACATAATTCTACCAGAAATACGCAAACCGCCTATCAAAATGAAGCTAAAGTCACCTAGATCCAGAATATGCTAACCAGATTCACAAACAATCCACAAATAAAGCAAATCGAACAAGACAAGGTCGAACAGCAAATATGAAATTCAAGATCTAACATCTCACAAGGTTTCTAATCACTTTAATCAACTTAAATCGGTCAAAAGCAAACCAAAACAACCAATACTAAGGCCAAACCGAAACAAAAATAGATATGAAACTCAAACCTGTAATGGACCTTTCTTGATGAATTTGAGAGAACCAGAGGTGCCTTGATCCTTCTTAGCTTGTGCTTGAGCCAAATAAAGGCTGATGGCTTTGGAAATGAAGAAACTGAAACAATGTTGAACTTCTACTATGTTTTTCTCCCACTACGGATGGAATCAGCGATGAGATGAGTGCTCCAACATCAAGATGAATACTTTGGAGATGACTTGCAGAGTGTGATAATAGACAAGTCTTGAATCTGAAGCTCTTCGAAGATGAAAATTACATGAGTCAGAGGGCAAGGTATGAAGAGAGATTTGCGTGTGTAGCGGTAAAATCATGAGTGTAAGCTATTAGTTAACTTAACTCAAGGTAAACAGAGTCGCCACCACGCTTTTATTTTATTCCAAAAAGGAAAAGGGAAAAAGAGCGAATAAAACCTAATGAATCTAAAAGCAAGAAAGCTAAAGAAACACATCAGAGAAACAGGTAAGGGGATAGGTTACACAATGGGAAGGTTTTACGCACCCAAAATGTCCGTGGTACTCCACAGGAGCCCTTTGAAAAATTTACCGCTTTTGGTTTGAAAATGGTTTGTTTGAAAGAGATTGGAGAGATGAGAAGAGAAATGTTTTTTAATATTTTTGTGTTTGAAGAGGTTTAACGCCTCATGCCTACCTACCCACAAAGTGCAATGCGAGATCAAAACCTCGTAGTTCGTGGTACAATATTTGAAAAGAAACAATGAGTTGAATTGATTTTAAAATGTAGAGATAAGTCGTCATTCTTTAGCGAATAATTCCACTAGAAAGAATGAATCATATCTAAACATATGAAAAGAAAAAGTGCACAAAGGCACAAAAACAATTGAGTGAGTTTTGGATTTTTTAAAGTCTTTGAGAAGAGAATTTTGATATGCTTACATGGATTAACATTTATTAAGAAGATGGAAAGAAAAGGTAAAATCGCTTGACCTAAGTCAAGGTTTGATTGCGAAAACGTTTGAAGTTTGAAAACAAAGAAGGTTTTTGAAAATAGGAAGAAGATTTGAAAATTTAAGAAGTGGGAGGAGATGAAGTGACTATCCTAAGAAAATAAAATAAAGAGATAAGGGAAGAAAGATCTAACCAAACTTGATGACATTCCCCATTATGAGCATAATAGTTCCATCCTGATAAGCTAGCAAATGGCCAAATAAAGGCTAAATCCAACTTTTTGAAGATCAAGGCAAAGGAAGTGTCCTAAAAATCTAAGTCCAAATCTTCACTCCAAATGCTAAGGATAGTAACCAATAGTCCTCAAATTAAAGTCACAAGTTTTTTAGAGGTTTAATCCTTTATTAATTTTTTGTGTCCAAATGGACAAATAGAAAATCAATCAACAAATAATAAGAGCAAATAATAAACATGATATGGATGAGTAAAGCAAAATAGAATAAAGACAATAAAAATGCAAGAAATTAAATGTTAGTAACAAAAGAAATAAAAATGCAAGAATTTAAAATATTAATAGTAGTAATAGTATAATAATATTTACATAATAATGGTATGGTGAACTTAATCAACCACAACCAAAAGGAAAGTAACCAAAATCAAAGGCAACCAGATCCGCTTAGCATCTTACACTATAGCGATTAATCAAGGCAAACCGAACCGAATTCAATGAAATTTGAAAGGCGATTGGGAGACCCAAAGCACCTACGCATCAAAAATTCACAAGTCTCGATTCTTGAAGCAATATGATTAACCACTTTGGGATTACGCGATCAACAAGAGATCCGATCCACAAAAGTGTAAGTACCCGATTAGATTTTTATTCCGAAGTCGGGACACATTTAGGTCTATGTTAAGCAATCGCCGAGTAATTTACGAAGTAATTACCCTACAAATGAGGCCGGCCACCACCAATTAAGGTGCATAATGTTAGTGCTAATGCATGCATGATAAACGATATGTAAATCGTTATCCGAATGCGATACCGCACAAAACTAAAGATGAATACCAAATTGAGCCGTACTTATGGTATTCTTCCATCCTTAAGTTCAATCACTCATTTTGGTGGATTCAAGCATGAAAATGTATCATTAATGCAAAGTACCTTAAATGAATTGAATAATCCACTTAAAGGTAGTTTTGAATTAATGAACATTAACTACTCTAATCTACACCCAAAGTCCATTGAAATTAAGGAGGAATTACTCCCAAAAATGCTTCCCAAGGTAAAAATAAAAGGGAGGAAGAAGAAGAAGAAAGAGGAACCAAAAAGGGGCTTGAAACAAGCCAAAAACACCATTCTGACTTGTGTTAACCGGTTATTGGTTAACCAGTTAACGCAAGCAGATTTTGGACAATTTGCGCTATTTTTAAACTGGTTAACCGGTTAACCAAATGGTTAACCGGTTAACGCTATACCAGATGCTGAAAAATGCAGAAAATTCAGCATGATCCATTTTTAAAACCTTTTCTCAAACATTGGATGATCATGATCTGAATTTGCACGAATTTTAAAACCAAAATACAGTGGAATCCCTGCAATCAAACAACAAATAAAGATCCAAAGGATCTAGAAACAAGAGCACCAAAGATCTACATCTTGAATGTTGATGGTGAACATGGGTTTATGGAGGAAGATGAATTACCAAAAGCTTTTCTTCAAATTGAACCAACACAAGCCTAGATCTACTGAAATTGATGAGCAAAAGAATGAAAGGATGAAGGTCTAGCTCAAGTTAATCAAGAATTCAATGTGAATTCTTGATAACTTCAAAAGAAAGAAAGATGAGCTTTGTAGAATTTTGGTGTTGGGGAAGTATTTTGCAAGAGGTTTTGTGGCTATCAAAAGCTTGTGGAATGAATGAAATTGTGGTCCTATTTAAAGGCCTTAGGTATGGAAATTTGGTGGAATGGAGCTTGCTTTGGTAATTTGAATTTAGGTTTGGTAATTGGAATTTTGGTGGGAAATGGAAAAGAGTGGTGATTAGTGAGGGTTTATGGTAGGAAATGATCAAAGTGATGTAGAGAAATCAGAAGCCAATGGATCTAGAATATTCCAATTAAATCAATGATCTAAGGGTGCTGAATTTGAATAAAAAAAATTCAAATTTCGCACTGGTTAACCGGTTAACTAAGCTGAATTTTGAATTTTTTGTTCAAAAATAGCTACTTGGTTGTTTCGGCCCGATTATTGTGTACGTCAAAGAAATAAACACGTGAACCTTGGAGATCCTTTGAATGAATCAATTAACTTGGGAAATCCTTGATCTGATAATTTTGAATTATTTGCGGATTGTCTTCGACTTTTGTGAAATTTACTCGAGCTGTAGGACTGCTATATTTTTTTTTTTTTGCATTTTTATATGGTTCCTCTTCTGAAAAAAAAGGTTAGCAAAAGGAAACAAAATATTTTTGGATTTTGATTAATGGTTAGTAAACATAATCAAATAAAACAATTAAAAACAACGGTGATCCCCTGCGAGGCATAATCCTAACCCGAGAAGAACCGTGCAACCAGTGCGATCTTATTTGTATGCAAAATGCAGATGAGATGCGAAAAATCTTAGGGCAAAAATTAGGGTGTTACAGCTGCCCCTATTTAAGTTTCTTCAATCCGGAGATATGAAGATTGACATCTTCGTCTCTACAAGATGGGAGAGACTTAAATATAGAAAACCCAATTTTTGTCCTAAGAGAACATGATATGATATGGATATGATATGCAAGTCCAAGATCTTTGTGGGGAAAACATGACTACCAGAGGAAAGCAAAAACTTGGGGACATAGAAGAAAATCCCGCCGGGGAAAACAACAGACACCAAAAGAGTTACCAGGAAAATAAATCACTGGATAGCGTACTCCACTTGGGAAAAGATATGATAAAATCAAGGTACAAGATTCAACAAGGGAAAGTAAACACCCTGCCAGGAAATATCAACCAAACAAAGTATTCGAGTCTAAAAATGGAGAAATACTGAGTTGGAAAAGAATTATCAACTACCCGTTTACTGGGTAGGAAAACCAAGGACTCGACTATTGATTTACTGGATAGGAGCAAAATAAATAGGGATAACCTACACTACCTTTTTACTGGGTAGAAAAAATCTCAACTACCTGATTTATTGGGTAGGAACTCAAGCAAAGGGAACCGACTTCTATTACCTTTTTACTGGGTAAGAAGAAGAAATCTCGACTACCGGATTTACTAGGTGGGAGTACAAATAAAAGAGCTTGATTAATTTGGTAATATTACCCACTATCGAATAACTGATAGCTTAATTCCAAAGTAATATACTCAAGCTGGAGAAAATGTTTCCCACTATCAAACAATGATAGCTTAATTCCAAAGCAATATTACTCACAAAGAGGACCAAAGTTCAATCCAAGAACAAATTGGAGAGAAACGGCCAAACAAGACTCATCCCGAGGAGGAAATATCTCAACTGGGGGAAATTCCATCCAGATAATAAACTGGGAGGAAACTGAATCAAAATCATCCACAAGAAACAAACTCAGTGGGGAATTAGAAAGGATTGACACTTTCTGCTTAATGGTTGACACCCTAAACTTGAGAGGAAGACAACACACACACTTTTTGGGGAAAAACCATACCAAAGAGCAAGGAACAATGATAAATGCAAGAATGCAAGCAAACCATGCTATGCTTATGCATATGAATATGCGTATGAATATGCTGACAAAACAGACATAAAGATAAGAAATGGGTGACATGAACACCACAACAACCAGATACTCGGCTAATCCCAAGGTAACAATGCAAGGAATCATGCTGGAGATTCAATTTGACATCCTGCAGGGGAATGTCAAAAGCCATCAAAGGAATAAAATCCTACTACAAGGCTTAACTCATGATGAGAAAACATCTGCTAGGGATCCAATCCACAAAGAAATCTTCAAGAAACACTAACAAAATCTTCCATTCTCTGGGGAAAGAGGGAAATGTCCCTGCTAACACTGATGGGAACAAATATCTTCATAACTCCGTTTGGGGAAACAAGATAAAGATCTATCAGTGATGCAAAAAAAGCATAATCCACTGGAGCATCAAACATTCACTCTGCATAGGGATATCACCCTACTGAGGAAAGGTAAAAATCTGCCGAGGATTAGGGAAAAGCTTCCACAATCCTTATTAGGGACAGAAGAATTCTTGATAAAAATAAACTTTGCGAGGAATAACGGTCATACCACTCCTGCTCCACTTGGGGATAGAGTGCAAGACCTGCTAAAAATCACATAGGAAACTGCTGGAAACCAACACACGCAGACCTACTGGGGATCCACATGGGGATATCAGAAGTTAACATCATAGCCAAAACACAGTTACGAGGGATTTTAAATCAATACCCACCATCAAGTAAAAGAAAACCTCTAAACTGACTGCTATATCAATACTTCTATTCAAGGATGCAATCAACTCAAGCTGAGGAACAAGAACTCGACTGAGGATTTCCAATGCTTCTCAAGTTATAGATAACTTATTGAGGAAGAGATCAAAACTCAGCTAGGGATTCCTAAGAACATCCCTTCCAACAATTCTTCTGGGGGAAACATTGGAACTCAAATACAATCTTCGTTCATGCTTATTGTTGGGGAACAAAACATCATTAACATCAACCTGCCAAGACTATTCAAGAACTTCATATGGACACAACCGAATCAAACCCTGCTTTGGGAGAGACAAGTTACACACATCCAGACTTTACCATCCTTGGAGTCACTATTAATATCCTTTCTTTGTTCATATGTCAAAAGAAAAATGTTTTTATAATCTTCAAAGATTAAATTTATTAAATTAGTTTCAAAAATCATCATCAACAATAAATTGAAATTTTGTAAACAAAAACAAATATAAATAGTTGCAAACAATTGGATAAAAGCTCAAATTCATTGATAGAATGGTAGTCAGAAAATGGCATGACTCCATGGATCATTACAAGTTTGAAAAATGGTAAATACATGGAAAAGGGCTACATTGAAATACAATGATCACTATTCTCCCTATCAACTTTGAACTCCGCTGTGTCTGAAACTTCAGTCAAGGATGAGTGAAAAAGAATCTTTGATGGGAAATTCTTCTGAGGGATAGAATCTGAAATCCTCGGTCATTACAAGTGATCCAGTCTGTCGACGCAGTTACTTGCCATGATCCCTAACTTTTGCCTAGATTTCCCTTTCGGGTTTTCAATCTACCGGGATAATTATTTCTGTTTATGTATCTAATTTTTTCCTGGACCGCCCTTTCGGGTTTTCAATCCACCGAGACGCTCATTTTTGCCTAAGCCGCCATTTCGGGTTTTCAACTTAGCGAGCTGTTCTTTTATTTTTTAGGCGAAGTATTTCTTGACTGCATCCGCATTCACAGGGCGAGTGATCACCTCACCATCCATAGTTGCAAGAATTAATGAACCTCCAGAGAAGGCTTTCTTGACAACATACGGGCCATCATAGTTCGGAGTCCACTTTCCCCGAGAATCTTTAATGAAAGACTGGATCTTTTTGAGCACGAGGTCGCCTTCTCTAAATACACGAGGTTTGACATTCTTGTCAAAAGATTTCTTCATTCTTTGCTGGTACAACCGACCATGACACAAAGTTGTTATCCTCTTTTCCTCAATCAAATTCAACTGATCAAATCTACTCTGACACCATTCAGCCTCAGTCAACTTGGCTTCCATCAGAACTCTCATTGATGGGATCTCAACTTCGACGGGGAGCACTGCTTCTGTACCATAAACAAGTGAGAAAGGGGTTGCCCCTGTTGAAGTGCAGACAGATGTACGATACCCATGTAAAGCAAAAGGGAGCATCTCATGCCAGTTCTTGTATGTCACAACCATCTTCTGAATGATCTTCTTAATATTCTTATTCGCAGCTTCAACAACCTCATTCATCTTCGATCTATAAGGAGAAGATTTATGGTGTTGAATCTTGAATTCTTCACAAAGCTCTTTAATCATCTTATTATTCAAGTTCGAACCATTATCAGTAATAATTCTATTCGGAACACCATATCTGCAGATAATGTTATTCTTGATAAACCGAACCACAACTTGCTTGGTCACATTAGTATACGATGCTGCTTCCACCCACTTGGTGAAGTAGTCAATTGCCACAAGAATAAAATGATGTCCATTCGAAGCCTTGGGTTCAATCATACCAATCATATCAATTCCCCACATAGAGAAAGGCCATGGGCAAGAAATCACATTAAGATAAGCTGGTGGCACGTGAATCTTATCAGCATACACTTGACACTTATGGCACTTTTTCACATACTTGTAACAATCAGATTCCATTGTCAGCCAATAGTAACCTGCTCTCAACATCTTTTTAGCCATTGCATGCCCATTAGCATGAGTGCCAAAAGATCCTTCATGAATTTCTTTCATTAACATGTCCGCTTCGTGTCTATCCACACACCTGAGCAAGACCATGTCAAAATTTCTCTTATAAAGCACATTTCCATTCAGGAAGAAATTGCCTGCCAATCTCCTCAAAGTCCTCTTATCTTTATCGGATGCCCCAAGTGGGTATTCCTGTCTCTGGAGAAAACATTTAATATCATGATACCAAGGCTTGTCATCATGGACCTCTTCAACTGCAAACACATGAGCTGGTCTTTCAAGTCGCATCACTCTGATCATGGGAACATCATTCCACTGGTGCACCTTTATCATAGAAGCTATAGTTGCTAAAGCATCTGCCATCTGATTCTCATCACGAGGAACATAATGAAACTCAACTTTAGTGAAGAAAGTTGATATCTTCCTGGCATAATCTCTATAAGGGGTCAAGTGGGGTTGATGAGTTACCCACATGCCCTGGATCTGATTGATTACCAAGGCAGAATCTCCGTACACATCAAGATGCTTAATCCTCAGATCAATAGCTTCCTCAAGACCCATAATACAGGCTTCATACTCAACTTCATTATTGGTACAAGGAAAAGTCAACCTCGCAGCAAAAGGAATATGTGAACCATGGGGAGTAATGATCATTGCCCCAATTCCTCTTCCGCGTGCATTCACAGTACCATCAAAAACTAAACCCCATCGAGATCCAGGCTCCGGCCCTTCCTCAATCAAAGGTTCATCACAATCATTCATTTTCAAGTACATCACATCCTCATCTGGAAAATCAAACTTGATAGGCTGGTAATCATCAATCGGTTGATGTGCCAAATGGTCAGCTAAGATACTACCTTTTATAGCTTTTTGATCTCGGTACTCGATATCGTATTCTGACAATAACATTTGCCAACGAGCAATCCTCCTAGTCAAAGCAGGATTTTCAAATATATACTTGATTGGATCCATTTTAGAGATCAACCAAGTTGTATGATTTAGCATATACTGGCGAAGACGCTTTGCATCCCAAGCTAAGGCACAACAAGTTTTTTCAAGCATGGAATACCGAGACTCACAATCAGTGAATTTCTTACTCAAGTAGTAAATTGCATATTCTTTTCTTCCAGATTCAACTTGCTGACCAAGCACACAACCCATGGAATCTTCCAACACAGTCAAGTACATGATCATTGGTCTACCTTCCACCGGAGGAGACAAAATAGGAGGTTCAAGAAAATATTCTTTGATACTTTCAAATGCCTTCTGACAATCATCTGTCCAGACACAACCTTTGTCTTTTCGAAGCAACTTGAAGATCGGAGCACATGTGGCAGTCATGTGAGAGATGAACCTCGAAATATAATTCAAACGGCCCAAGAATCCTCTTACTTGCTTTTCAATTCATGGAGCAGGCATTTCCTGAATAGCTTTCACTTTATCAGGATCAACTTCGATGCCTTTTTGGCTGACAATGAAACCCAACAACTTTCCAGAACGTACACCAAAGGTGCACTTATTCGGATTCAAATGATGCTTAAACTTCCTTAACCTCTGAAACAACTTCATCAAATGTTCAACATGATCTTCTTCAGTCCTCGACTTAGCGATCATATCATCAACATATACCTCGATTTCTTTGTGCATCATATCATGGAAAAGTGTGGTCATAGCTCTTTGGTATGTCGCACCAGCATTCTTCAATCCAAAGGGCATCACTCTGTAGCAGAATGTTCCCCATGGTGTAATAAATGTGGTCTTTTCCATGTCTTCAGGTACCATCTTTATTTGATTATAACCATAAAATCCGTCCATAAAAGAGAACACATCAAACTTAGCTGTATTATCTACCAACATATCAATGTGTGGCAATGGAAAATCATCTTTTGGACTGACTTTGTTCAAATCTCTGTAATCAACGCAGATTCGTACTTTTCCGTCTTTCTTTGGAACAGGAACAATATTGGCCACCCATTGAGGATAATTTGACGTCACAAGAAAACCTGCATCAATCTGCTTTTGAACCTCCTCTTTGATCTTTACTGCAATATCAGGATGAGTTCTTCTCAACTTTTGCTTTACAGGTGGACATTCAGGCTTCAACGGCAATCTATGCTCCACAATATCAGTATCAAGACCTGGCATGTCTTGATAAGACCAAGCAAATACATCAACATACTCTCTGAGAAGCTCTACAATCCTCTTCTTAACATCAGGACCAAGCAATGCTCCAACTTTGACTTCTTTCTTATCATCTTCAGAACCCAAGTTGACCACCTCTATAGACTCTCTATGAGGCTGAATAACATTCTCCTCGTGCTCAAGCAACCGAGAAAACTCGTCAGGAATCTCTTCAACATCCTCTTCCTCAGCTTCAAACACAGGGATGAGCCAAGTACCCGGCTCGAGAGCACCATAGGACTTAGAGTGGTTCCACTTTGGCCTCATGAGATCTTGTCATGGGGGTAGTAGTGAGTTCCACACCCAGGTTGCAATTGTCTTGGAAATGTCTTGATTTGGGGATCTTCCTCTCTCATTTCATAACCTTGACAGTTATGTGCAGCTGGGGACCGATCATTGAGAACCTTGTGGAAACATCCCTCTTTAGTGATGACAGTGGCAACCCACATTTTGTGGCAAACCCATTCGCATCCGAGGGCCCACCTGGGGATCACATAGGATGACCTTGTGTCCTGGACTCAGCTGAGGCCTCCCTGCGTAGTATATAATACCAAACCGATTCCCTGATTTGGTCATGAGCCATTTCTCGGGGATGGTGACAGTATTATTGCTATTCGGCTTTGAGAGTCTGTGATGTCTGACCCGGAGCCTATTACTAGTGAGATTGGGAGGGGTTTACAGGTGTGCAGGAACCCTTGGCCTCAACATACACTCATCTATTCAGTGGTCCTTGTTATGATTTGTGGTCATGTGATTATGATCTTTGGTTCTATGGTCCTATGGTTCTGGAGTTCTGGTTTTCTGGAGTTTTTGTTCTGTTATTCTTGATATTGTGGTCCTAAGATCTTCTATCAGAGGGTTGTGATTATTAGAGAGTGTGACTCAGTGGACTTTTGGCTTGTCAGTGATCAGAGCGGCCCTTGTCAGTGTCCAGTTCAGATGGTCCCAGTTGATCATATGCTTGCATTGCATTGCATTTGAATCATTCTTTGCATTAACTGATTATGTTTCCCATTTTTCAGGTCATTGCTCATATCTGCTCCCAGTTCTGGTAATCTTATCTCCATGGCAGAAATCAGAAGAGTGCCAAGGAAAAAGAATGTTCATTATACCTTTCTTCAGCCTGAAGTTAGAAGTGTTCAGAAGTTAGCAGGTCTGATGAATGACCAAGTCTTGGGCAATTTCAAGAAAAGATATGGCCAGATACTGAAGTTTGTGGACAAGCCCACTGCAGACCAGAAGGACAGTTTGCATACCCTGTTGCAATTTTATGATCCCCTGCTGCGTTGCTTTGTTTTTCCAAGTTACATCTTAGCTCCTACATTGGAAGAGATCTCCAGCATGCTGAATGTTCCAGTCAGAGAGACGTTGCCATTCTATGGGTCAGAGATTATGCTTAAAGATGAAGACATAACCAAGGTTTGTAGGTTGCCAGCTGCTTCTGTCAGGAAGGCTCTGCAAGAGAGTGAAGGCAAAGGACTCCCTTGGAGTGTGCTCATCCCGGAGGCAGAGAGATATGCTACAGAGGCTAAGTGGAATGACTTTGGTGCTTTGCTTGCATTGATGGTGTATGGGTCCAGCTTGTTTCCTGGAGAGAAAGAGTTTGTCAGCTTAGTGGTGATCTCAATCTTTGCAAAAGGCAATCCAGTGCCTACTCTATTGGGTGACTTCTACTACAGTGTCCATTACAGAAATGAGAAGGGTATGGGTGGTCCAGTAGTTTGTTGTGCTCCTTTGTTTGCTGAGTGGTTTGCTAGACAGTTGCCTAAGTCAGGTGCCTTCAGGGAGATGAGGGATGAATGGAGATGGTCCAGAAGACTGATGGGTCTAACTGTTGAAGACATTGCCTGGGGATATGACAGGGATCTGCTAGGTAAAGAGTTGCTGGTCAGTTGCGGAAGATTTGCTGGAGTACCTTTGCTGGGAAGGAAAGGTGTCATCAGTTACTATCCAACATTAGCCAGAAAGCAGTTTGGCTACCCTTTGAAAGATCCTCCTCATATGGAAGAGTTGGCTGAATCCTTGTACTTTCCTGCTGAAGGGAACAAGGAGTTAGTTCAACAAGCAGTCCAAGCTTGGGCTCACAGGATAAGAAAGGGTAAGAAAGACTTCGGCAGGGTTGATCCCAAGACATATCCACCATATGCTGCATGGTTGCAAAGACATGTAGAAGCAATTCTTATGCCTTTCTCAGTTGAGGCTCCACTTTATCCCAAAGAAGCGCCTAGTCAGAGCAGTACTGTTTCCCTTGAAGAGTACAAGAAGCTAGAAGCTCAGCTGCATGAGGTCAGAGTGGAGAATACTGAGATGGTAAGCTTGTACCATCATGCCAACAGGGCCAAGATTGAAGCTGAAGACAAGCTGCAGAAGCTCCAAGCCTCCTTGGAAGCCAAAGAGAAGGACTTTGCTGGCAGAGAAGCACATTTTCACAGGTTGGGTATGATGGAAGCCCAAAGAGAAGTTGAACGCAAGAAGACTCTAAAGACTCTCAAGGATGCTCGACAATCTATTGTTTGGCTGCAAGGCCAAAGGGAGGAAGAGCAGAAGAAGTTCAGAGAGAAAGAAGAGTTCTTTGAAGTTCAGATGGCCTTCAAGAAGGAGGAGGTGGAGCCGGTCCATACCATCCGGAGGGAAAAGACCCAACAGCTAGCACAAAGTCAGTTAGCTCTGGAGGAAGCAAGGAGAGAGATTTAAGAGCTCAAGCTGAGAGCGGGTGTCAAGAATAGCAGAGCAGAGGTGGCAGAGCCTGGGTCTTTAGCTTAGTATTTTTTTGCAGACTACCTACAGGCTTGTTGTAGGAGTCTTGTTTTTATTTACTTTGTCTTTATTTTATGTACTGGCTTGTAACCCTGCGGGGAATATTTCTGGTTGTATTCTGACTTTTAGCCTGCAGTGGTTTGTTCATATACAATATTAATGTGCAAGTTATCATTTTGAATGTGCAAGACTCGTTTGTCTGATACTGCTAATGTCTGAAATCTTGTCAAAGAGAAAGCTCGAAAGTTAAATACTGAAAGTGACTGTCTGAGAATAGATGCCAGAACTGGGGCATTGCAAATGCTTAAACCTGGGAACATGAGCAGTTACATTGCATTGCATATAACCTGTTTGTTTGTTTTGCAGGTAGTGTCTCAGTTGCTAACGTGTTTCATGTTTCAGGCACTATAGCTCCCCGTAAAGTTCGGGAACAACCAGTTGCACATAGATATCCAACAAAGATCAACAGAGAGTGAGTCATGGACCAGATGCAAGCTGACCTGGCAGATCTGAGACTGAGAATGGATAACTTTATGACATTGATGGCCGGCATGGGTCAGAACCAAGAGCGTCTGCGGGAGATGATAGAGAACAGTCAACCCAGGAACAACACTGCTGCTGCTGCTGATAATCGTACCGATGCGGGCGCACGTCAGGTTGAAGCTCCTGTAACACAGCCAGGGGTGACAATAATCAATGATGGGTTGAATAATATTCAAATGGATAATCAGGACGAACAATTCACTCTACTTGACGAAGCTGAAGGTCAGGGAGCTGAGATGAACAAGAGGTTTGAAGAGATGGCTGAGCAAATCAGAGCCATTCAATCCCAGAGCTCTTTGGGATTTGACATAACATATTTGGGCTTGGTTCCTGGGGTCAGGATCCCATACAAGTTCAAAGTGCCAACTTTTGAGAAATATAATGGCACTGCATGCCCGAAGACCCATCTTCAATCTTTCGTTGGGAGAATTGCTGCTCATACGGATGATGAAAAACTCTGGATGTATTATTTTCAAGACAGCTTGGTTGGAGCTTCTCTGGAATGGTACATGAAGCTTAGCAGAGTCAATATCAAGAGTTGGAAAGATCTGGCAGAAGCCTTTGTGAGACAATATCAATATAATTTGGACATGGCTCCAAACCGCACGCAATTACAACACATGGCTCAGACGGCTAAGGAAGGTTTCAAAGAACATGCCCAGAGGTGGCGCCAGCTCGCTGCCAGGGTGCAACCACCGCTGCTTGAGAACGAAATGGCTGACATGTTTATGGGGACTCTACAGGGTGTGTTTCTTGAAAGATTGGCATCCAGTTCTGCCACTAAATTCAATGACATTGTTATTGCGGGAGAGAGGGTTGAAACATTGCTGAAGATGGGGAAGATACAAGATCCTAGTGCTAGCAGCTCAAATGGAGCGAGGAAAGCTTTCAGTGGGCCTCCTAGGAGAAGAGAGGGTGAGACAAATGCTGTATTTGGCCGAGGCCGGGGCCGTGGTTATAGAAGACCCTATGAGCATGTGGCATCCGTCACAGTTCCTTCTGCTCCAGTACAACAAATGCAACCTCCTCAACAACAACAACAACAACCCCATACCAACTATCAGTAGAGACTGTATCAGCCAAGGCAAACTCGCCCGGCTAATAGGGTGATTGAGGCTATCCCTATGACTTATGCTGCTTTGCTTCCAAGACTGCTAGATTTGAACCTGATTCAACTGAGAACTTTGGCACCACCACCCCCTGGAGAGCTTCCAGTTGGTTATGATGTCAATGCACGATGCACTTTCCACTCTGGAGCACCCGGGCACTCGACTGAGAAGTGCAGGGCCTTGCATCACAAGGTTCAAGATCTTATTGACTCTAAAGCAATCAACTTTGCGCCACCGCCAAATGTTAATTCGAACCCTATTCCGCATCATGGAGGGGCAAGAATCAATGTTGTTGAGGGTGGTAAAGAGTTGAGTCTTGTGCTGAGTATTGAGGAAGTGAAGACTCCTTTGAGGGTAGTGAAAGAGAGATTGCTGAATGGTCAAGTGTTTCCTGGTTGTTGTTCTGATTGTGAAGACTGTATGAATGCTGAGAATGGCTGTGAGAAGTTGAAGATGGGTTTGCAGGGTTTGATTGATGATGGATCCTTGCAGTTCATTAAAGTCGGTAATGATGAAGCTAATGATGTGTAAACCATTACTATTTTCTATGATGAAGCTGACATGCCTGTCAGAAGAGAGCCTGTTACAATCTATGCTCCTCAGATTAGTCCCGTGACTATCATTGTACCCGGGCCTGTTCCGTACACAGACGATAAGGCCATTCCTTGGCATTATGGCTCGGATGTATATGTGGCTGGACAGAAGATTGAGAGCAAGTCTGTTGCTGTGGACCCGACTGTAGAGAATGTCGGAGGAGTTGGGGGTTTCACCAGAAGTGGTCGTTTATTCGCTCCCCTTGTGCTGAGAGGGGATCCTGAGGTTGAGGCTTCATCCAAGGCCAAAGGAAAGCAAGCTGTGAATGATGAGTCAACTACTCCTGTGGTTGGGCAGGGTACATTTGAAAAAGAGGTCGAGGAATTCATGAGGATTATCAAAAAGAGTGACTATAAGGGGTTGATCAACTGAACCAGACACCTTCTAAGATTTCCATCTTGTCACTGCTGATGTGTTCTCCCGCACACAGAGAGGCCTTATTGAAAGTTCTGCAATTGGCCTATGTTCCTCAAGAAATCACTGTCAACCAACTTGAAGCTGTTGTAGGCAGTGTCAATGCAAGCCATGGCTTAGGCTTTACAGACAGAGACCTCACGTCGGAGGGCAGAAACCACAACAAAGCACTACATATCACTATGGAGTGCAAGGGTGTTGTGTTGTCACACGTTCTTGTAGACACAGGCTCTTCCCTGAATGTGCTTCCGAAGAAGGCACTAATGAAGCTTAATGTTGATGGGATTGTCCTGAGGCCAAGTGATCTGATTTTCAAAGCTTTTGATGGTTCGAGAAGATCAGTTTTTGGAGAAGTTGAGCTGCCCGTCAAGATAGGCTCTCAATTATTTAAAAGTGTTTTCTACGTCATGGACATCCAGCCTGCATATAGCTGTTTGTTGGGACGCCCGTGGATACATGCTGCTGGAGCTGTCACTTCAACCCTGCATCAGAAGCTCAAGTACGTGGTTAACGGCCAGGTCATCACAGTTTATGGAGAGGAGGACATCTTCGTAAGCCACTTGTCGACGTTCAAGTATGTGGAGATGGATGGAGAAATCCATGAGACTTTATGTCAAGCTTTCGAAGCAGTCAACGTCAGCATCTTGACTCCTGTGGAGAAGAGCAATGAGAAAGAGGGTACATCCATCCATTCCTACAGAGAAGCAAAAGAGGTTGTTCAATCAGGCAGTGCCCAAGGCTGGGGCAAGCTGTTGGAGCTGGAAAAGAAAGATGATAAGTTTGGCTTAGGGTATCAGCCTGGTGGGTCTACTCCAAGTGGTAAGGCTATCACGTTTACAAGTGCTGGGTTGCTCGACCGCAATCAGATCTGTACAGCCGGCCAAGATGGAGACAGTGACGGTGACTGGGACAACTGGATCCACCCGTGTGCGCCCGGCGATGAGCTAACAAACTGGTCTGCTGAAGACATTGTTCAAGTCACCTGGCTCTCAGAGTAATTATTTTGTTTCCTTTTATTAGCATACTGCATTGTCAAATCCAGCATTCTGCCTAAGATGCTTGGATCCATTGTATTGGGCCACCATGTTTTGTATTGCATCTTATTTTGCTATGGAATAAAAGGACATTTTCAGACAAACTGTGTTCCCTTTCTTTGTTTTTTAAACTTTTTCACAAAAATATAAAAAAAAATGGCAATGTGTTTTCCTTTTTGTTTTTGTGTTAGCGTCTCTTTTTCAAAATAAGCAGATTCTGAATAAGCACATCATCTGTGCAGTGTTGATCATCCGGATTCCATTGACAACGTTCCTGCTATGACTATGCATGACTTTGACAATCCAGTCTACCAAGCTGATGAAGGGGTTGAGGAAGACTGTGACTTCCCTGAAGAATTGGTCAGATTGTTGAAACAAGAGGAACGGGTTATTCAGCCTCATCAAGAAGAAATTGAGATCATCAACATTGGCAATGAAGATGCAAAGAAAGAGATCAAAATTGGGGCCAGTCTGCAGGCCGACGTCAAGAAAGAGCTCATCAATATGCTGAGAGAGTATGTGGATATCTTTGCTTGGTCATATCAAGATATGCCAGGTTTAGACACCGACATCGTTGTGCATAAGCTACCTCTGAGAGAGGACTGTCCTCCTGTGAAACAGAAATTGAGAAGAACTCGTCCTGACATGGCGATGAAGATTAAAGAGGAGGTTCAGAAGCAATGGGATGCCGGTTTCCTTGCTGTAACTAGTTACCCACCTTGGGTAGCTAACATTGTACCTGTACCTAAGAAGGACGGCAAGGTCCGGATGTGCGTTGACTACCGGGATTTGAATAGAGCGAACCCAAAAGATGATTTCCGTTGCCACACATTGATGTGTTGGTGGACAATACTGCTCAATTCTCGGTATTTTCCTTCATGGATGGCTTCTCCGGATATAATCAGATCAAGATGGCGCTGGAAGACATGGAAAAGACAACGTTCATTACCCCGTGGGGTACATTTTGCTATAAGGTCATGCCCTTTGGTTTGAAGAACGCCGGGGCAACTTATCAACGGGAGATGGTAACATTGTTTCATGACATGATCCACAAGGAGATTGAGTGTTATGTGGACGATATGATTGCTAAGTCCCGAGACGAAGAAAAGCATCTGGTCAACCTGAAGAAGTTGTTTGATAGACTGATCAAGTACAAGCTGAAGTTGAATCCAAACAAGTGCACTTTCGGAGTGCGTTCCGGGAAACTGCTGGGTTTCATTGTTAGTCAAAGAGGAATTGAGGTAGATCCTGCTAAAGTAAAAGCTATTCAAGATATGCCTGCACCGAAGACAGAAAAAGAAGTGTGCGGGTTTTTAGGGAGGTTGAACTACATTTCTCGGTTCATATCTCATCTAACTGCCACGTGCGAACCGATATTCAAACTGCTAAGAAAAGAGCAAACGGTCAGGTGGAACGATGACTGCCAAAGAGCTTTCGACAAAATAAAAACATATTTGCAGGAGCCTCCAGTTCTAATGCCTCCAGTTGAAGGAAGACCTTTAATCATGTACTTGACCGTGCTAGAAGGGTCAATGGGGTGTGTTCTAGGCCAACATGACGAGTCTGGTCGAAAAGAGTACGCTATTTATTACCTTAGCAAAAAGTTTACCGACTGTGAATCCCGATACTCACTGCTCGAGAAAACTTGCTGCGCTTTGGTATGGGCTGCTCGCCGAATGAGGTAGTACATGTTGACTCATACCACACTACTCATTTCCAAAATGGATCCTGTCAAGTACATCTTTGAGAAACCAGCGTTAACCGGAAGGGTTGCTAGGTGGCAGATGATTTTAACTGAATACGACATCCAGTATACTTCTCAGAAAGCCATCAAGGGAAGTGTATTGTCGGATTACCTTGCACAACAACCTCTTGAGGATGATTATCAGCCAATGAAGTTTGATTTCCCTGATGAGGACATCATGTGCCTCAAAGCAAACGATTATGAGGAACCACTTCCGGAGGAGGGGCCAGACCCTGAATCCAAATGGAAGTTGATGTTTGATGGGGCCGTCAATATCAATGGTCGTGGAGTTGGTGCCGTACTCATTACTCCTGAAGGTGTTCACTTACCCTTCGCTTCCAGAATTACATTTGGCTGTACCAACAATGAAGCGGAATACGAGGCATGTATAATGGGAATAGAGGAGGCAATTAATCTTTGGATTAAGAACCTCGATATATTCGGAGATTCAGCCCTCGTCATTAACCAAGTTACCGGCAAGTGGTATACGCATCAAGAGCATCTAATTCCATACAGGGATTATGCTAGAAAACTGTTGACATTCTTCACGACAGTTAAGCTTCAGTACATACCACGTGATGAAAATCAGTTTGCCGATGCATTGACCACTCTCTCTTCGTCAATCAAAGTCTTGTGTTGGAATTATGTGCCCAGAATTGACATATCCAGGCTTGACGCTCCAGCTCATGCCTTCTCTGTGGACGCCGTGTCTGACGAGAAACCTTGGTATTTTGATATCAAGTTATTCCTGGAAAAGCAAGAATACCCAACCGGGGCATCTTCCAATGACAAGAAGACCTTGAGGCGACTTGCTGCTAGCTTCGTCTTGAACACAGACGGGGTTTTGTACAAGAGAAACTTTGACATGGTCTTACTCAGATGCGTGGATAGACACGAAGCAAGCCTCTTAATGCAGGAAGTCCACGAAGGATCTTTCGGTACCCATGCAGGAGGGCATGCTATGGAAAAGAAATTGCTGAGATCAGGGTATTACTGGATGACAATGGATGCAGACTGTTGTTCATTCGCTCGTAAATGCCACAAGTGCCAAATATATGCAGACAAAGTGCATGTTCCTACAATCCCGCTCAACGTCATGTCATCTCCTTGGCCCTTTTCCATGTGGGGCATTGACTTGATCAGAAAGATCGAGCCTACTGCTTCAAATGGTCATCGCTTCATCCTGGTCGCGATTGATTACTTTACCAAATGGGTTGAAGCAGCATCTTATGCCAACGTCACACGTCATGTGGTGGCAAGATTTCTGAAAAGGGATATCATATGCAGATACGAAGTGCCCGAAAGGATCATTACTAGCAAATGGTTCTAATCTCAACAACAAGATGATGGCAGACTTGTGTCGGGACTTCAAGATTCAGCATCACAATTCTTCTCCTTACCGACCAAAGATGAATGGTGCGGTAGAGGCAGCAAACAAGAATATCAAGAAGATTGTGCAGAAAATGGTTGTCACCTACAAAGATTGGCATGAGATGTTACCATTTGCGTTGCATGGGTACCGAACGTCGGTCAGGACGTCAACAGGGGCAACTCCCTTCTCTCTGGTGTATGGCATGGAAGTAGTCCTGCCTGTTGTAGAGATTCCTTCATTGCGTGTGATGATGGATGTTAAGCTGGATGAGGCTGAATGGGTGCGTGCTCGTTACAATCAGCTATGCCTAATTGAGGAAAAGAGGTTAGCGGCTATCTGTCATGGTCAGCTTTAACAAAGGAGAATGAAGCGTGCATTCGACCAACGAGTACGTACTCGAGAGTATCAGGTGGGAGAGCTTGTGTTGAAGAGGATCGTTCCTCCAGGTTCAGATCACAGGGGCAAGTGGACCCCAAACTACGAAGGACCATTCATAGTGAAGAAAGTCTTCTCAGGAGGAGCACTGATGCTCACCACTATGGATGGAGATGACTTCCAATCCCCTGTTAACTCGGACGCAGTTAAAAAATACTTCGCATAAAGAGACCCGCTGGACACAAAAACAGAATTATAGTCCAGGCAAAAAAAGGGCATCCCGGCGAGCTAAAAACAGAATAAAAAGCTCGGGCAAAAGTTAGGGAAATAAAAAAAAATGTACACCCGCTGAGTTGAAAAGCCACATCGGACAACTCAGGCAAAAAAGGGTAGCCCGGTGGATTGAAAACCCGAAAGGGCGATCCACGCAAAATCAGGGAATAAGCGAACAACTGCGCTCCGGTTTATCTGAACCACATCACCGCTTCAAACAACTTGACCATATCAGAAGGGAAGAGATCAACCCCCTCATTCTCTTCAGAAGGCCAAAGACGGAACGGAAAGTCTTGAGGATATGCCAGTCATAGCAGGAAGGAAACTCTTTGGAATGTCGTGCCATTGCCATTAGGATAGTTTCTTTTCTCAATTTTACAGTAAGTACCTCTTTCCAGGTGGTTACTTCCTGATGTAAATTTTTGCCTATTCAGAGGCCAATCAATAAAAAGAATATTCAGTCAAACACCGTGTTATATTTTGTTTACAAAAATGTCCTGAATTTTTGACAAATAACATTGCATTCGAAACATGTTGCTTTTCAAACTGATAAAAATGACATTGCAGAGACACTTAACATCGCTTCGAGTGTCAGGTGACGGCAGATGAATAGATCAGGCCATACCAATCTTTGTGCAAACGTGCGTATTCTGTTATTGCAGGATTTGCAGTGGAGTATGCACAGCAGGTATCTGAAAGTCTGACATCACCAGAGTTGGAATTATCAGAATTCTATCCTCAGCAAGAGTCTTTTCCCAGCCAGAGCTTTGAATCAGCAAGATGCTCTCCCCAGCTAGAGTATTGTTGATGCATCTTTTCCCAGCCAAGTCTGAAGATGATCCTGTCCCCACAGAGTTCATATTTGATCCTCACTTCCGTCAGCGAAATATTCCCCAGCGAAGTTGACATACTTTTGGTTAATTGGATGATACAGTCAGGTATTCATCACCTCTATCAGAGTTGGGTATCCAGACCTCTTAACTTGTCTTCCCCAACAGAGTTGTAGCTCTTATGGCCAATCAGGCATTTGCCTACCGCTCGTTGCGTTTTTCAACACGCGTCTGTGTTATCTTTGTAGTATTTCTTGTTTGCTTTCCCCAGCAGTGGTTTATGATTACCTTGATATTGCTCGTCTGCAAATTTCCAACACTCGTATGTGTTTGGTGTATACTCTCTGTTATGGTTGCTCGTCTGCAACTTCCAGCACTCGTCTGTGTTTCGTTATCTCTTTGCTGTTGCTCGTCTGCAACTCCTCAACACTCGTCTGTGTTCTGATATGATATTTGTTGTTGCTCGTCTGCAAGTTCCAACACTCGTCTGTGTTGTGATATCTCATATGTTGTTGTTCGTCTGCAACTTTCAACACTCGTCTGTGTTTGTTATTGGATCCTTTGCTGCACTCGTCTGTGCCTCGATATGTAATTTCAATTGTTGCTCGCTTGCAATTTTCCAGCACTCGTCTGTGTTTGGTATGCCTGATATTTGTGGATACTCGTCTGTATCATTTCCAGCACTCGTCTGTGTTGATTATATGTTTGAAGCTCGTCTGCTTTGCTTGGATACTCGTCTGTATCATTTCCAGCACTCATCTGTGTTGATTATATGTTTGAAGCTCGTCTGCTTTGCTTGGATACTCGTCTGTATCATTTCCAGCACTCGTCTGTGTTGATTATATGTTTGAAGCTCGTCTGCTTTGCTTGGATACTCGTCTGTATCATTTCCAGCACTCGTCTGTGTTGATTATATGTTTGAAGCTCGTCTGCTTTGCTTGGATACTCGTCTGTATCATTTCCAGCACTCGTCTGTGTTGATTATATGTTTGAAGCTCGTCTGCTTTGCTTGGATACTCGTCTGTATCATTTCCAGCACTCGTCTGTGTTGATTATATGTTTGAAGCTCGTCTGCTTTGTTTGGATACTCGTCTGTATCATCCCCATCGCTCGTCTGTGTTAGTTTATATCTGTAGTGTGTGGATTTGCTGATTATCCTGGTATTTATGTATTGCTACTTCAAATGCTCGTCTGTGTTTGAGTTCCTGGTATTCGTCTATACCAGTGGCTGATACTCGTCTGTGTCATTGCTTGAAGCGCTCGTCTGTGTTTCTCGGATCATCGTATGATACTCGTCTGTATCATTGACTTTTGGGCACTCGTCTGTGTAATCTTGATGATCATCCAATACTCGTCTGTATTGAAGAGGTTTCAAATCCTGACAGTGGGAATTCATGTCAAAATGGTTACCGGTCCTGGCGTAACAGGTAAATCCAAAGGAGGCTCGTCTGTCTCAGGCACCAATTATTGTTGCTGCACCTGGCATCACAGGTTTGCTCAAAGAAGACTCGTCTGTCTTATACCATATATCCACGGATAATATATGAAGAAGGTTTGTCTACCTTGATTGCATGTCTATCCCACGGACTTTAGTGCATTACCGGTCCTGGCGTAATAGGTAAATCCGAAGGAGACTCGTCTGTCTCATGTTTGCAGTGTTCGAGGACTTGTATGTCCAGTTCCTGGCGTCACAGGATTGTTTGAAGACTAGTCTGTCTCAGTTTATGTTCTTGCCGTGTTTTGAGGACTCGTATGTCCAGCTCCTGGCGTCACAGGATTGTTTGAAGACTCGTCTGTCAACGTATTCTTATTACCAGATATCAGTTTCAACTTGGAAGAAGCTCGTCTGCTTTTCCTTTCCTTCTTATCCCTAGAGCATCATCTGGTTAGGTTTATTTCCCATTGTTGCATTCTTCGTCAGAATGCAAATTTCTGGTCTTCTTGGTATTCAACCACAGTTTATCTTGAATGGTCGATAGCCCGTACTATCGTCCTTTTCATATTAACTGATGATTGAATAGGGGCAGCTGTAACACCCCAAATTTGTCCTCTTCTTTTAAGCATCATATCACATCATATTCATCATACTCATATCATTTCCTCAGCATCTTAGCATGGCAAGATGAAGCATAACATCCCTCATGTCCTAGCATCAAGCATATGGTCATCTGTGGAGGTCCTTGAAGCATTTCAAGCCATGACAAGGGTCCCAATGAGTTTATACAAGTTCTATGGTGAGTTTACACTCCATTTACAAGATCAAGTTCATTCACAAAAGCTCAGAAGATTGCATGATCATCAGAAATCTCAGGACAAGGGAAAGCTCCTATACAAGGCACCCAAATTAGGGTTTGTGATTCAAGCACCAAGATCTCACAACTTTGGCCATTTCATTTGGGCAAAGTCTTCTATATGTTAAGAGGATCCTATGTGTCAATTTTCATGATAAAATTCCATGTGGAAGTCAGTCAATGCCTCAGTTGCTTGCAGATGAAGGAAAAAGTCAACAGTGCCCTTAAAAAGTCAACTGTGCAATTTCAAGGGGTCTAACCCAATTTTTTTGGCCAAGAGGGGTCCTTACAATGTTATAAGAGGTTTGGAATGCCTAAAGTTCAAGAATCATGGAGATTTTAGGGGTTTTTCAAAAATGGTACAAAGTTGGTTTTAAGGAATTTCCAAATTTGGCAACTTTTGCCCTAATTTTCAAATGGCCTTAACATGATCAAAAATTCTTCAAATGGACCAAAGTCACACATGAAAGTTGAAGAGTAAGGGCTCCCATTTTCAAAAAATACAAGTACATTTTCATAGGATTCCTAGAACTCCCTAGAGGTCCTTCAAAAATTTGAGTTTTTCAGGGCAAATTTCACTTTTCAAGTTTGCCACCAAGTGCAAAATGCTTCAAACTTGAATTGTGTGACTTGGTAATGGCCCAATTATGTTTCAAACTTAAATTGAATTGTATTATAACCATTTTGCTCCAAAGAATTGGTCATTTTCGTGCCAAATAAGAAAATCCCTCCAAAAGTGCAAAATTGGCAAAAGTCATGAAACAAGTGTGATGCTTGAATCTAAAGGCCTTGAATGATTGGATTTGAATCAAGGGTGGAAAATGCCTTGCCCATGTGCTGAGAGGCCCAAGAGAGCATGAGCATAGCATGCTTATTTCACAAAGTGCAAAAATTGCAAATTCACCAAGATCACATGATTCACTCGTGCATTTCACTTCATTCTTTCAGCAAGGTTTTGTGATCACATATATAAGCAGCTAGGGTTTCATCTTGCCTCAGATATCCCTCATTCTCTCATTCTCAACTTTCTTCCAACTTTTCTTTTTCTCACGAATCTCTCCATTCTCTCACTTTCTTCACAAAACTCTTCCATATTCTTGATCAGTGAATCATATAGATCAAGATTCCACCAATCATTAGAGCTTAAAGTGCAAGAATAGCAAGGTGCCATTCAGAGGCAACTCACTTTGAAGCTTCTGATCCAGGTCCAATCAAGCTTCCTCTTGCATTTATTTTGCAAGAGGAGATCACAAGAGCTAGATCTGCAGCTTTGGAGGCCTTTTCTTGGTGGTTTTGAAGGATCTACAACTCAGGTACACTTTGAAATCCATGGATTTGGAAATGAATTTGTATGTGTGATTCTTAATCTGTGATGTTTGCTGATCATGCTGCACTTTGTAGAATTGAATTTGGTGCATTGTAGTGAAAGATATATGCATTTCAAGTTTCATGATGACACTTTATTTCCTTCGATCCGTCCAATTCTTGGAGTTTTAGTTGTTTTTGATGTTATATTTGAATTCACTGATGTCTAATTAGTGGATCTGGGTTATTTATTTTCATTTATTGGTGGATTTATGGTTCTGGTTCGAATTCCGGTGCCGGAGCCCTAGCTACGGTCACCAGAAAGTTGCTGGAGTTCAGTTAGGGTTTTATACGAAGAAGATGCACCATAGCCGTTTGATCTCACATCCTGCGTCCATAACGCTGCCACGTTGCCCTAAATCCTCTTCCGTATCCTTGTAATTTATATTATTCCATTTAATTCAATGTGTGATATGGTCCACACTAATTAGCATGCGTCAACCAACCACAGCGCACTAAACTGCCACCTCATTTAATGAGGTTCTCCCTCACAGCCATTTGATTAATCCAGCGTCCTCTTTTTTTCCAACTTTTTCCATTTAATCCTACTAATTTCCACATAAAGAACCATGGTCAGCGTATGCATGCTGGGCTTAGCAAGTGCTTTTCGCACCTCCTCAACCTTGGCCCAATTCATCTCCACATGAAAACCTTACTACACACACCTCCTTCCTTTCTTTTTAATTTTCTTTTTCTTTTGTTTTCTTTTTAACTCAGTTTCAATTTTAATTTTTATAAAATAGTTCTGGTCATCTAAAAAATCCCAAAAACATCATGTGTCTCATTTTGTGTCTCTTTTATTTTATCATATTTTTATTTTATTTGTTTTCATTAGCCACGTGTCTAAATTAATTCCTCATTGCACCTAGCTTCTTTTTAAGATCTTCTTGACCACACTGCCTTGTATATTTTCCATAGGTTTCAATATTTTGAGTTTTGATCCCATTCCTTTTGCTCTGGATTCTTAAGACATTGAAATTTTCATGTGATTTTTCTCTGGATTTTTGGAAACTTATTTCTTGAGTCTTGGTCTTGTGACTTGTGATGTAGGTTTGTGACCCTCACTTGTGTTCTTGCCTCCATTAAAACTAGTTTGCTTCTGAATCTTTTCAAATCCTTTTGGCTAGTTGATATAACATGTTTGAAGATCATTTGGTTTCAATTGTAGAATTTTTAGATGGTTGGTTGATTTGTTTTGGATTTTATCTTGAACCTTGTCCCATTTTGCTTCCTTTGAACCTTTTGGTCTCTTATAAGCCTAGAAGGGCACTTGTACCCACTTCTTCTTCTCATTTGGGGTTCCTTTGGGGTGTGGGTACCTTCCTGGTCCTAGGATAGGGTTTGTGTCTTCTGAATATTTGTGTTTGCTTCTTCCTTAAGTCATTTGTTTCCTTATGTGCTTTCACTTCATTTTATTGTTTCTTTTGCTTCCATTTGGTATTGTTTGGTCTTGTACTTCTTTTATCTTCATCTCGTTGTCTTCTTAAGCCACTCTTCATCTTGTTTTGGTTCTGGTTGTGAGCTTTGAGTCCATATCTTGTGCATTTTGTTTTACATATTTCATAAGTGTGCATTTGTTCTCATAAGTACTTCATGTTGCATCTTTTGCTCATACTTCTTCTCCTCATTTCTTTGAGTTGCATTTGCATTGTGCATATGTTCATACCATTTCACTTCTGATTGTGTGATGTTATCATGTTATCTTGCTCATTTTGTTTCACTTGTATGCTTACTAACCTTGCAGGGGCTATGGTAAGTGTGAGGTGTGGGAATTGAGTTCCACATCTCCAATTCTCATCTTCTTCTCTTAGGTTTATGTGCACTTACTATTTGTTGTTGGGCTTAGGCCTTTCTCATCTCTTCTTCTTCTTTTCTTCTTCTTTCCTTCTTTATTAGGATAGAAACCTCACTAACCCTTAGGACATCCATACATGTTAACACTTAGGATTGTTTTAGTCCCCCTTTAGAATTTTTCCTTTGAGATCCTTTTGGTTCTTATTCTCTTCTCATCTCATAACTCTTAAAAAACACTTTAATAAATTTGAAGTGATGTCGTGATCCATAGCCTTATCCCATGAGGTATGCTTGTAGTCTTCCCATCTTGGGATAGTACAAGTTTACCTTGTGATGCACAAGTCTGATTAAGGTATCTTCTTCATAAAAGAAAAGCATAAAAAACACTTCTTCACTATAAATACCAAAAACACTTAATAATTCAACAAGTTAGTGAGCTTAGGCCCTAATCTTTGGGTTCAAGTTTTGGGGATCTTCTCCTTACTTGAGTGTGCTTGTTCTATTATTCCATCTTGGAATGTAGTGACAAGTGCACATTCCATTGAAGAGAGCTTGAGTTAACTTCCTTGTGACACACTCATAAAAGCTTCTAAAAAACACAAACAAACAATAAGCGTCTTTCCTTCGGGAATTCTTCTCTCATCTCATTCACTCCTTACGCGAACTTGCTCCTACTTGTCACTTTGCAAGACGGTTACGCACTCGTCGTCCGAGTCTGCAACACCTGAGCAATGGCATAGGCAGTTCAAGCCTTAATTCACAAGCAATTTCCTTTTTAGTACCCCTAGATAGGGGAACTACGGCGTCTCTGATCCTCATTATCCTGATGAGGTACGTAGGCAGCGGGGTAGGGCCCGTTCGAGCACAATCTTTATTTTCCCTACATTTTTTCTCTTTGTTTTCTCATTCAGTTTTCTTTTCTCAGTTTTCTTTCCAGTTCATTTCCTTTTCTTTTGCAGCAGTTTTCATACCCTCACCCTTTGAAATAGTCTTCTTTGCAAGCGTGGATCCTGTCGGGTACGGCGGACGATCTGGGTGCTAATACCTTCCCAGGTTGTAACCGACTCCCGAGCTCAGTCTCTTTGGTTCGTAGGACCTGTGTCATTCCTCTTCTTTCTTCTAGTTTGTGCAGCATTACCATTCCCTCTCTTCGGGATAAAAATGCCTGGCTGGCGACTCTTTTCTTTTTCGCGTCACTTTCGCGTTTGTACCAGGATGGAAATCCAGGGAGCGACAATAGTAAATAAAGTTGTACATAAAGCAATAAATAAAGCAAATAAATAAAGCACAAATAGCACTTAACACCCCCGTAAACACAAATCAAACAAGCACTAGGAGGAACCCACAAAAAGAACCAGAAGCCCTGGTTGCAGTATAAGGGTCCCCAGCAGAGTCGCCAAGCTGTCGCTCCCAAAGATTTGCATCCCGGTACAAGCGCGAACGGTCGACGAAAGGAGAACATGAAGATGAACTGAAACGAGTCGCCAACTAGGCATTTTTATCCCGAAGGAAAGGTAATGTTGCATAAACCTAGAAAGAGATAGATAAGACGGTCGCGAACAAGAGAAACTGAGAAAGGGTTTTGGTTAGAACCTGGGAAGGTATTAGCACCCAGATTGTCCGTCGTACTCGACGGGATCCACGCTTGAAAGTTTGTGTTTAAAGGGGTAGTGTCAGTGCTATCTGTGTGCAAAAGCTTACAAGAATGTACAGGTGTTAGTGTAAAAGAGATGTGAAGTGAATTGCTCAGGAATGAGGCTTAAAGAATAATACTGGAAGAGGGGGAATATACAGAGACTTTTGTTCGATAACTGTTACGTTATGCCTACGTATCCTCTCGTGGAATGAGGAAGTCAGAACACCGTAGTTCGACTCAAAGAGACTGAAAGATAAATTGACTGATGAACTGCTTACTTGTCTATGCTCAAGTGTATGACCTGTCTGGCTCAGGCGCTAACTGTCTTGCATTAGATGGAAGAAGCAAGTTCTCGTTTGTGAGTGAATGAGGTGAGAAAAGAATCCCGGAGGAGACGATTATTGCTTGTTTTTGGTGTTTCCAATCTTTTATTGCTTTTTTCTGTTTGTCATAAGTTAATGAGCTTAAGCCTAAACCAAGGGTTAGTAAACTCATCACATCCTCCCTCTGATTAGGGGTAATGAGAATACCTTAAGCATGAAGTAAACACCTCACACTTAATCACCATGATGTAGGATTAAGATCATTAACCTACTGTGATTATTTAGATGTTTTTGGAGTTTTTGTGTAGTGTTAAGTAATGAGTTTAAGCCATAATCAAGGATTTAATGGACTCATTACACCATCCTAATAGAAGGATAATAGATGAGAACATTTAAGCTGAGGAAGATACCCCAACTTAATCCATGATTAGGGATTAACCTCATGACAAAACAAAGCCTTTATTAAAGTGGATTTTAGTTAATGGTAAGGTTAAGAAGTGATTTTTATGGTTTGTAAGACAACTTGAGGGGGACTTGTCCATTAACACTAGGGTTAGTCCTTCTTAACCAATTAAGGAAGAATTAGAACCCTAATGCAAGGCCCAAGTTACAAGCTATTGTCTTAGTGATTAATAGATGGATTGATTAAGAGATTTAAACACATTAAGGGTTTAATACTTAGGATTAAAGTTATACACTCCATCCTAAGAGAAGGATGCAAGCATAATCTTAATCACAAAGCCTTAAATCCTTAAAGGTTAGTCTCTGATTATGAGATGAGAAGAGAGACACAAAAGATGACACAAAGGTAAAACTAATGGGGGGACTACTAAAACCCTAATTGTGATCATGCTTGGGTGTTCCTAGGGTTTATGAGGCTTGCAAGAGATATTCAAGAATAGCCACCAAGGAAGAAGCAGAAGAAAGAAAGAGAAACAGAAGAAACAAGCTAACTTACTTCACTTAAGAAGATAAGTTACTTGAGAAGAGAAAGTGAAGGAAGAACATGAATGAGCAAGCTCACTCTAAATCAAAGATAAAATGCAGCAATGAATGCATAAGAGAGGAAGAGAAGAGAAGTGAGAAGTGAAGGCAAATTCACTTCTCAATGTACTTACCACCTGAAATGGTTAGCATAAAAGAAAGAATGAAATGAAAATGAAATGGATGTGATGGGATAAAGACGTATCTAATTATGTGTCTAGCGGTATCTTAACTACAAGTGCACAGCCTATCGAAGTAATATTTAAGATTATCGATCCACAGGGACTCTATGGTTACTTAGTGCTAGAGGAATTTCTAGTTTAGCTAAGGTGAAAGGTTGTCACGATTTTTGGTTGTTTTTAAAGATTTAAAGGAGGGAATTAAATTTAAGTTTAATGAAATTATACTAAGGCGGTCGGTATGTAATTATGCTAACTTAGGCGGGTCGATCTATCCTAGGCTTATAAAGATGGTTCACTTAATCTATTCTGTAGAGGTTACCAGTTTAAATATCTTTAACTCACACTCTCGTGGTCTTATCTCAGATCTTACCCCTAAAGCCCTATGCCTGCTCTCGCTAGCCCATAAGTGTTTAGAGATAATTTTTGGAAACTTAGTAATTCTAATTTATTTTAAAGCGCTCTCGCTGTGTTTAATTTAAATGCCTAACTTTAGCTATCTGGTTAAAATCTCAAACTCTCGTGGTCTTGACCTAACCTAATACACTTTCCTTACTCTCGTAACAAAAAGGTTGATTTTATAATAAAAAGTCTCAGCCAGATAATTAAGTTCTTAATTATTTTAAGCCTAGAGTCGATTTTACCGATTCAGTTTGTTTTAATTACATACCGCCCTAAGGTATTTAGCTACTCATTATTGTTGAACCAGACAGAGGCAGAGAAACATAAAACGAAATATGCATGGCAGAAAAATAAATATTCAACATAAATATAAATGCAATTTAATATAAACCTGGATAACAATAAAAGCAGTTGACTCCTTCTTCCACAGGCTGGAAAGCTCGGAGTATTGACCGGAATCGGAAATAAATAATTCTAAAAAAAATCTGAAGGCCTTGAAACTAATTAATTTATAACAATTTCCTGATGTTGGAAATTGTTATAAGGTTGGTTGGGATACAAGAAAAATAAAGCAAAGAATTTAATGCTGGAAAAATAAAGGGTGCAAAATAAAATCGGCAGAGCTTCCGCAAGAAATTAAAAACTAAAACTCTGTAAATTGTTCATTCAAATTAAGCTATTTATAGAGAACTAAATGGGCTTGGCAGTTGAATTGTTGCTTGGGCTTCGTAGGAAAATGAGAGAATCCAGGGAACACGTTGGAATACTGGGTCTTGCTGGAAAATAGGCACGTTGGTCTTCATGCAGCGTAACGTTCATGACCAAGTCTTCAGTCAAATACCCTAATTTTCCCTTGTCACGGTCGTGACAAGGGTGTCACGTTCGTGTTCCTTGTATTATATGTGTCACGGTCGTGAGGGATTTGTCACGGTCGTGAGTGCTCCTATTGGCGTGTCACGGTCGTGACACCTAGGTGACGACCGTGAGTGTAACAAAATATGCAGGTTATGCAGAATTCCTCATTTCTTCATCTTTTAATGGTTGTTTTTGCTCATTTCACTTGTGGCTCATGATTTAGCTCTTTATATGACGTACCTGCAAAATGGCAAAGAAAACTCGAGGAATCGGGTGTTAAAACGACAATTATGCGATAAAACGGTATTGAAACATAGCAATACAATCGATACTTTTTCTCGTTATCAAACTTCCCCAAACTTAAACCTTTGCTTGTCCTCAAGCAAATAGTCGGTTGAAAATTGTCGGACAAGTTTTTATCGACGCACACACATAACAAACCGTACGAAGGATCGTTTTGTCAGATAAACCGGTACTTTGATAAAACACTAACGATACACTAATGACACAAGCAACAAGCTAAGTCGTCGACTTCCCGTTAAACGAAACATTCGGTAATTTCTTTACGATTTCACCTAGAGTCTTTCGATCTCATTTCACCCGGTTTCATTCTAGCGCAATCACATTAAGCCCTTTGCCTTAGCACGCACGTAGTGGAGTAGCCGGTTAGCGAATTTGATCCTTTATAAGCACGGGGTCTGGTACACGAATGTGGTAACCCTACACACATTATCCAATTTGGAGGTTGTGGGGGATCGAGCCGTAGCATGCCCTACCAAGTTAAGAACCAGTACCTCTGAACCAACCCGCAATGGACTCCTTCTCATATTTCTCGTTTCTTATATGCGACCGTGTACTTTGGTGCAATTTCTTTTCATTTGCATCGAGATATGAAGGATCATTATAGATTAGGCATCAAACGCTTATATTCATCGGCTCCCCACGTGGTTTGTGTTCAGACGGTGCTGACTGCTAGTATAAACTACTAGGGGTTACTTTAGAACTGAAACTTAAGGTGTAGTCGTAACAATCATCGGAACGGAATTTCTTAAGTGGGAAGTCTAAGGTGTCAAGACTGTATTGATCTTGTTGAATCGTTCTCAGCTTCCTAATTATGATTTCGTAGGTAAGTCGGGTAATGCGAAGAATTAATTAAAGATTTTTTTCGGTATGGCTAAATAAACGGGGAAAGTTCGAAACTAAAGAAAATAGCACAAAAATTGCTTGTTTCATTAACTTACGAAAAGGAAATACAACGGAATGGAAAAATGCGGAAAGGAAAAATGCGGAAAATGAAAGGTACCTCTCCCACACTATATCAGACATTGTCCTCAATGTTGTGATATAATAGCGGTTAAAGTACAATACAAACAACGAAAACGGAAAAACATAAACAAAAACTAAAACTAAGGCTGCTGATGACCACGGCCTCGGCTTCTAGTGCGGGAGCGTCTGGTCGGAGTCGCTTTAGGATCAGAACCAGTACCGGTGATAGAAGTGATATCAATGCGCAAAGCCTCTAGCTCGCTAAAGATCTCTCCGAGCTTCTCATCAGTAGACCTCTGGTTGGTTGCAATAGTGCGGAGTAATGCATCACGCTGCTCCTTCTGCCTTCGCTCCAGTGCGGCATTCATCTGGTTCTGCTGATGAATCGCACGGAGGACGTCCTCAAGTGTCATGTCGGGTAAAGGAGGCTGACGGGTGGATGACTCAGTAATGTCCTGGACAGGCTCAGCTGCATCCATGGTGTCTTGCATCTCGTCCGCTGGTGGATCGGTCTGCTCATCAGGAATGGGGGCGTGGCCGGCAGCATCTGGTAAAGCAAAGAGCCAGTTGGCTCGGCTAGACGGATCGATGCGGTCGCGGCACGACAGGATGATGTGGTGATAAACAATGCCTTGGATAACAGGGCTAAACCTGCCATCCTCTCTTTGAGCAATCAAGTGGGCGGACCTGCAATAATTCTTCGTTAGGAACTCGGCGGCTCTGCTAGGCAAATTTACGACCAAGTCACCAAGGTCCAACTGAATGGCGAGGGTGGTGACAATGCCGCCTATGTAAAAGGGGGTTGCGCCTCTTTGCGCAATGGACTGGATATGGGATAGCATGAACGGGGCAGCGTTGATAGGCTCGTCATTTAGAGCGCAGTGCAAGAACAAAAGCTCCTTGGAGTTGAGCTTGTGGTTATTCTCTCGTGCAAAGATGGTGTTACAGATGATGCGATGAAAGTATCTGATCGCCGGGTTGTGGATATGTGTAGCATTCAGGCTCTGAAAGGCTGAGGCACGGGTGTTGGTTATGTCGTGCCATAGGGTGAAAGCGGTTTCACTAAAATTGTCCGACACGCGGAGGTGAGCTTCATTCCCGTGATCGAAGCCTAGCAACTCGGATATCCTTGTTTGCGAAAGTTCGAACTCCCGGCCAAGCAATCTGAACTTAGCAACGCCGGTGAGTTGACTCTGAGAACCGGTAGGAGTGATGTAATGGAATGAGCTTAGGAATTCCAATGTCAGAAGCTCGAATGTGGGCTGAGGCTGACTGCAAAGATCCCACAGACCAACCTTTTGAAGCAGGCTCTTGACACTGTTAAGCATTCCCAATTCTCTCAAACAGACAGTGTCGACATATCGTGTGGGTTGCACACCACGATTCTGAATCGGATGAACCTCTCTCTCTGGTTTTCTCCATGCTCACCATCTCTAAATTGAATTGCTTCCATTGCATGCAAGAACAAGAGTGGGAGATAAGAGGTTTTTTGTTTTTTGTGAGAAAAGTGATAAAATGAGAGGAAATTGGTTCAGATTAATATTGCAAGGTGAGAATGTGATAGGAGTGGAGTAAATGGAGAGGTTAATGGGGTTTAATTTGGTAATGGGAGGTTACGGAAGTTGGAAAAGATAATGGGTGGTTTTGAAAGTTATGGAAGATGAAAGAAGAAGAGGTTTCGAAGAAGAAACAGTTCTGTTTCTCACGAATCCTATAACTGGGGTCGTCACGATCGTGAAGGGGGAATGACGGTCGTGACGCGCTAATTAGCTTGTCACGATCGTTAGGGCTTAAATCCTTGAATAATCTCCAGAATGCATTATTTCTCTCACGTTACAATTTATATATTATTTTTTTTGTATCACTTCTCACTCAATATTAAACATAAACACCATATAATATATAATATCACATAGTACTTGTAAATTGCATCACACGAGAGATTGTATAAAACATAAATCAATTCAAACATAACAGTATATAAATTGAAAGCATATAAGTTGATTAGATTGGAAAAATTTGTAAACTAGAAATGCTTTGCTTGATAATTGAAGTGAAATTACATTAATGAAAATACGGTACGAAAAAAATGTTTGCGAAATGTAAAACTAACTAGGAATGAAAACAATAAGTAAAATAAGCTAGATCACTACAGTATTTTCAAAAGTGCTTCTTCAAATCTTCGATTGCAGAGTTCAGGTGGTAGAATTGCTCACATGTTATGTCAGTTAGACCTATAATGTCCAATCGCATGCTCTTAATCTCATCCTTAACGGTATTTATGTCGGTTTGGTAAGCTTCAAGAGTGTTCATGATTTTCTTTAAGTTGTCAGCATAATCTACTTGATTCAATTCAGGGGTTTCAATCACTTCGTCAGTGTGGTCAATGTCATGGTAACCAGGAGGTGTCTCAGGGTCACTTTCTACATCGGTCATTATATCATCCTTTATCTTGTAAGATTGAGGTGTTTCAGGAGTAGATGGATAGTGAGGTGGGGTTAACTCATAAAGCCAATTATCCTTATTGTGAATACTCACTCTAGCATGGTTTGGTAGTGTGAACAGGGTTACTACTTCATTCCTGATTAGGTACTCGAAAGGTGGATGTCCTAAATTCCTTATGATATGACGATTAAAGCAAAAGTTAAGATTCATAGGACGGATGGTACCTAAACGGTTACACCTGTGTAACTGGTATCTAAGTCCTAAGGCATCAGCAATCATGGTTACAAGACCTCCTACTAATATAGGTAAATCAGGTTCTTCTTGGATTCGGGTGAAGGTTTGCATCATGAAAGGCACACCATTGACTGGTTGTCCATTAGTAAAACATGACATAATGAATATCTCATCTTTAGATACTCCAGTAAGGTTTTCTTCTTTTCCAAAGAAGGTGTGGGCAAGGATCTTATGGAAGTAACGGATAGCAGGGTTATGTATCTCATCATTGTTCATGCTATTTGGTTCAGGGTGGTAGTTTCCGGTTAAGGTTCCCCAAAAGAAATCCAGCTCAATGTCCATCAATTCTACCTGTGTGGTAGTAAAAGCAAAGGGTCCACTAGGGAATCCTAATAAGTCAGCTAGTTCTTTATGGTTAAAGTCATATTCTATTCCAAATAGGCAGAAACTAATAAATCCTTTCCTGAAACCAAAACCGCGCTCGGGTAGGTAAACTAAGGAGCTAAGGAACTCAAGGGTGAGCTCGCGGTAAGTCACAAACTTTTGTTGAATCAGTGCATTCTCCCATCCAAGTCGGTTAAACAAGTATAGGATGCTATCATGTATACCTAAGGTTTCCATAGTCAGATCATCCGGGTACAGAGTCAAATCCATTGGTCTCTGTGATAACTCTTCAAATTTCATTCTTTGGTTCCTACCTCTAAATTTGGTTTCCATAAGGTTTATCGGTTGGTTAGCCATAGTTAGTGCAAATACGGAGGAAACAAATCAGGGGGAGAAGGAAAGTGGAAAAGACTTTAGAAAATCTGTAAAAGTGATTTAAAATTAAAATAAGGAAAAATAAGAAAATAAAATGCATAAATTAAAGCAATAATAGTAATAATGAAATAAAACTATAAAATGACAAAACAAATAAATAAATAATAAAATGATAAATGACAAAATAATAAAGTGATCAAAATGATTTAATTGATTTAAATGATTAAATTGATTAAATGGGTTGCCTCCCACTAAGCGCTGTTTTTTCCGTCTAAAGCCTGACGTAATGCTTAGGTTAGATTAATCAGGGAAATTAGTGGACAACTCTAAAAGTCGTAGACTATTTGCATAATCTCTATTTTCAACTTTGTGGTAATGTTTTAAACGTTGTCCGTTTACTGTGAATGGTTCACTATTCCTACCCTTAATTTCTATCGCTCCGTTCGGGAACACTCTAGTTATTTCAAAGGGTCCTGACCATCTAGATTTTAGTTTTCCAGGAAAGAGCCTAAGTCTTGAATTAAAGAGGAGTACAACGTCTCCCACACTAAATTCTTTCCTAGATAGGCGTTTATCATGCCATCGCTTAGTTCTTTCTTTATATATTTTAGCATTCTCATAAGCATCTAACCTTAATTCTTCTAATTCGTTAATATTTAGGACTCGCTTTTCTCCTGCAGCATTATAGTTTATATTGAGAGTTTTGATCGCCCAATAAGCTTTGTGTTCTAGTTCTACCGGGAGGTGACAAGATTTTCCATAAACTAATTTGAAAGGTGTAGTACCTATGGGTGTCTTGTAAGCTGTCCTATAAGCCCATAAAGCTTCATTAAGTTTAGATGACCAATCTTTCCGAGATATGGCGACAATCTTTTCTAAGATTTGTTTGATTTCTCTATTCGAGACTTCGACTTGTCCACTTGTTTGTGGATGATATGGTGTTGCCACACGGTGTCTTACTCCATACTTAGCTAGTAATTTGTCAAAGATTTTAGAAATGAAGTGCGAGCCACCGTCACTTATGACGAGTCTAGGCACACCAAATCTGGGAAAGATTATATTTTTGAAAAGCTTTATTACTACTTGTGTGTCATTTGTAGGAGAAGCTATAGCTTCAATCCACTTTGAAACATAATCAACAGCTACGAGTATGTAATTATTACCGAAAGATGATGGGAATGGTCCCATGAAATCTATTCCCCAGACGTCAAAGATTTCTACTTCCAATATTCCTTTTTGAGGCATTTCATCTCTTCTTGAAATATTACCGGTGCGTTGACACCGATCGCAATTTATAACAGCGATGTGGACATCCTTCCATAGATTAGGCCAGAATAGGCCGGCTTGCAAGATTTTTGCACAAGTCTTGGAAGTGCTTGCATGTCCACCATAAGGAGATGAATGGCAATGAGCAATGACATCTTCTATTTCTTCTTCGGGAATACATCGACGAAAGATTCCATCGGGTCCTCTTTTGAACAATAATGGTTCATCCTAATAGTAATGTTTGAGATTGTGAAAGAATTTCTTTTTCTGCTGATAGGTTAAATTAGGTGGAAGAGCTCCTGCAGCTAGGTAGTTGATAATGTCAGCGTACCATGGCAGTCCTACAGTCGTTTGGATTGTTTCCACGGGTTCTGGTTCATCTACGTCTAACTGAACTGGGTCGCTTCCTATTTGTGCTATCAGCTGTTCATACGGAAAATCATCGTTAATCGGCACTTGTTCGGGTTTAATACCTTCTAATCTAGATAAATGGTCCGCTACGACGTTTTCAGTACCTTTCTTATCTTTTATTTCGAGATCAAACTCTTGTAAGAGTAAAATCCATCTCAAGAGTCTTGGTTTAGCATCTTTCTTAGTCAATAGATATCTGATAGCAGCGTGGTCCGTGTAAACGATTATTTTCGCTCCTACTAGGTAAGAATGGAATTTGTCAAGCGCAAAGACAACTGCTAACAATTCTTTTTCAGTGGTGGCGTAGTTCATCTGAGCAGAATCTAAGGTTCTACTGGCATAGTAAATCGCATGAAGTTTCTTTTCCTTCCTTTGGCCTAGAAATGCGCCTACAGCATAGTCACTTGCATCGCACATGATTTCGAAAGGTAACCTCCAGTAAGGGGGTTGCATGATTGGTGCGGTGATGAGGGCTGTTTTTAGAGTTTCAAATGCTTTAAGACAATCTTCATTGAATATGAACTCAGCGTCTTTCATTAGTAAACCGGTAAGAGGTTTAGTGATCTTCGAGAAATCTTTGATGAATCATCGGTAGAAACCGGCGTGTCCTAAAAAGCTTCGTATTTCTCGAACAGTTTTAGGGGGTTGAAGATCTTTTATGACTTCTATCTTAGCTTTATCAACTTCAATTCCCTTGTCGGATATAACGTGTCCTAGTACGATTCCTTCTCTGACCATAAAATGACATTTCTCCCAGTTAAGCACGAGGTTTACTTTTACACATCTCTCTAACACCATTTCTAAATTTGATAGGCATCCTTCAAAACTTTGCCCGCATACAGAGAAGTCATCCATGAACACTTCCATGATGTTGTCTATAAAATCTGCGAAGATTGACATCATACATCTTTGAAAGGTTGCAGGAGCGTTGCATAATCCAAAGGGCATTCGTCTATAAGCGAACGTTCCATAAGGGCATGTGAATGTAGTCTTCTCTTGATCATCTGGGTGGATAGGGATTTGGAAAAATCCTGAGTAACCATCAAGATAACAGAAATAAGAATGCTTGGCTAATCGTTCTAACATTTGATCTATAAAAGGTAGTGGGAAATGATCTTTTCGAGTGGCTTTGTTTAGTTTACGATAATAGATGCACACTCTATGTCCCGTCACTACTCTTTGCGATATCGATTCGCCTTTAGAGTTTTTCACAACAGTGATACCTCCTTTCTTTGGCACTACATGTACTGGACTAACCCACTTACTATCAGAGATTGGATATATTATTCTGGCATCTAGTAGTTTCTTAACTTCTTCCTTTACTACAGTGCTAAGGATTGGGTTAATTCTTCTTTGAGATTCTCTGGAGGTTTTGCAATCTTCTTCTAGCAGAATACGATGCATACAGATTGAAGGGCATATACCTTTGAGATCAGATATGTTATATCCTAATGCAGTTGGATATTTTTTTAAGACATCTAAAAGTTTCTTTGTTTCGATCGTTCCTAAACTGGAATTTATTATAACTGGTCTTTTACATTCAATGTCTAAGAATTTGTATCTTAGGTTCTTAGGTAAAGTTTTTAATCCTAATGTAGGTTTATCTTTACTTGGCATGGGATCCGGTGTAAGTGCTAAACTTTCGCTTAGACTATCATCCTGATACGGTCCACGCCAATTATCATCTTCGAAAATCGGAGGGATTTGAATTTTCATAATTTCAGAATAGGTAGTTTCTTTCATTTCCATTTCTCTTACACATTCGTCAATTACGTCCAATAGATAGCATGTATCCTCTATAGCTGGTGATTGTAAGAATTGTGTTAAAATAAATTCAACTTTCTCTTCACCTACTTCAAAGGTTAGCCTTCCTCTCTTTACGTCTATTATAGCTCCGGCAGTGGCTAAGAATGGTCTTCCTAGTATGATAGGTGTAGTGGAGTCTTCAGAGATGTCCATGATTATGAAATCAGTAGGGATGTAGAATTGTCCTATACGTACTGGGACGTTTTCCAGTATGCCTACAGGATATTTAACAGAGCGATCGGCTAGTTGAACAGACATTTTAGTTGGTCTTAGGTCTCTCATGTCTAGCCTTTTGCAAATCGTTAAGGGCATAACACTGATACTGGCTCCTAAATCACATAGAGCTTTGTCAATGACGAATTTTCCTATTACACAGGGTATAGAGAAACTTCCTGGATCTTTTAGCTTAGGAGGCATATTATTCTGAATTATGGCGCTACACTCAGCAGTAAGTGTAACTGTTCCGTTATCCTCTATCTTTTTCTTATTGGATAAGATTTCTTTTAGAAACTTAGCATACGAGGGCATTTGAGTGATAGCTTCTGTAAACGGAATAGTAATATTCAACTGTTTCAGAAGTTCGACAAATTTCTTGAACTGGCCCATCGTCTTGGAATTGGTTAATCTCTGAGGGTACGGAATTGGTGGTTTATAGGGTGGTGGAGGCACATAAGGCTTTTCTTTCTCCACTGCCTCTTGATTATCATCTTCCTTTTCTTCTGTATCATTCACCATTTCAGTCGGTTTATCCGGTCTTTGGTACATGGCTGGATTGTCAAGTCTTGGATCGGTAGGTCCGTCAAGTTCCTTGCCACTTCTTAATATCACAGCATTGGCCTGTCCTTTCGGATTAGGTTGAGGTTGTCCAGGAAATACTCCAGCTGGTGCAGCGGTAGGTGCTTGTTGTTGAGCTACTTGTGAAATCTGAGTTTCAAGCATTTTGTTATGTGTAGCTAATGCATCTACTTTGCTCACTAATTGCTTAATCTGCTCACTAGTATGTATGTTTTGGTTCAAGAAGTCCTTGTTTGTTTGAGATTGGTTAGCTATAAAGTTCTCCATCATCAATTCAAGGTTCGATTTTCTAGGGACATTAGGAGCAGTCTTTTGATATCCTGGTGGTGTAGCTGGTGCTTGACCTGGTGCGTATAAAGCATTGTTATTCTTATAGGAGAAGTTCGGATGATTCTTCCAACCTGGGTTGTATGTGTTTGAGTATGGGTTTCCTTGAGCATAATTCACTTGATCCGTGGGAATTCCTGTTAATAGTTGACAATCAGGAACTTCATGTCCTGGAACTCCACATAACTCACAGTTAGGTGTTACTGCAGCCACGGTGGCTGTTGGTGTTATGGCCAAGTTGTCGATCTTTTGGTTTAGTTGGTCAAACTTTGCATTGACTTGGTCCATACTACTCACTTCATACATACCTCCTTTTGTTGGTTTCTCAGTTGCGACTCTCTCGCTTCCCCATTGGTAATGGTTTTGAGCCATACTTTCGATAAGTGCATAAGCATCGTTATATTCTTTGTCCATTAGTGCACCGCCTGCGGCAGCGTCAATTGTCATTCTTGTATTGTAAAAGAGTCCATTATAGAAGGTATGGATGACCATCCATTCTACTAATCCGTGATGTGGACAAAGTCTCAGCATATCTTTATAGCGTTCCCAAGCTTCGAAAAGTGATTCGTTTTCCCTTTGCTTAAATCCGTTGATCTGAGCTCTCAGCATAGCTGTCTTACTAGGTGGGAAATATCTGGTCAAGAAAACTCTCTTTAATTCCTCCCACGTAGTTACTGAATTCGAAGGCAGAGATTGAAGCCAGGCTCTTGCTCTGTCTCGAAGTGAAAAAGGAAACAGACGTAGTCTAATAGCTTCTTGGGTAACTCCATTGGCTTTTACGGTATCTGCGTATTGCACAAAGATCAAAAGATGAAGGTTCGGATCCTCGGTGGGATTTCCGGCGAATTGATTTTGTTGCACGACTGATATCAGCGAAGGTTTTAATTCGAAATCGTTTCGGTTGATAGCCGGTGCGGCAATGCTGGAATGCGGTTCAGCTTGCGAAGGACTAGCGTAATATTTGAGTGGGTGATTCTGTTCTTCAGCCATCTCTGCATCCTTTGATGTTACGACTGGTTTAGGTGGATCTAATTGAAGATCTGGAATATTGTAATTTTGTTCGTAATCGAATATCCGTCTTCTTACGTGTAAGAAGCGTTCCGATTCTGGTATTAGAGGTTGCAAGTTTTCGCTTTTAGAGCGAGTACTTGGCATACACTCGGGAATTTAGATTAAGAAAAGAAAATAGTTGTTACCTTAGTCTAAACAATGCTACCCTAAAGTGCACTAGTAACTAAATTAAGGTCCCCGGCAACGGCGCCAAAAACTTGATGGGCTAAAGACGTATCTAATTATGTGTCTAGCGGTATCTTAACTGCAAGTGCACAGCCTATCGAAGTAATATTTAAGATTATAGATCCACAGGGACTCTATGGTTACTTAGTGCTAGAGGAATTTCTAGTTTAGCAAAGGTGAAGGGTTGTCACGATTTTTGGTTGTTTTTAAAGATTTAAAGGCGGGAATTATATTTAAGTTTAATGAAATTATACTAAGGTGGTCGGTATGTAATTATGCTAACTTAGGCGGGTCGATCTATCCTAGGCTTATAAAGATGGTTCACTTAATCTATTATGTAGAGGTTACCAGTTTAAATATCTTTAACTCACACTCTCGTGGTCTTATCTCAGATCTTACCCCTAAAGCCCTATGCCTGCTCTCGCTAGCCCATAAGTGTTTAGAGATAATTTTTGGAAACTTAGTAATTCTAATTTATTTTAAAGCGCTCTCGCTGTGTTTAATTAAAATGCCTAACTTTAGCTATCTGGTTAAAATCTCACACTCTCGTGGTCTTGACCTAACCTAATACACTTTCCTTACTCTCGTAACAAAAAGGTTGATTTTATAATAAAAAGTCTCAGCCAAATAATTAAGTTCTTAATTATTTTAAGCCTAGAGTAGATTTTACCAATTCAGTTTGTTTTAATTACATACCGCCCTAAGGTATTTAGCTACTCATTATTGTTGAACCAGACAGAGGCAGAGAAACATAAAACGAAAAATGCATGGCAGAAAAATAAATATTCAACATAAATATAAATGCAATTTAATATAAACCTGGATAACAATAAAAGCAGTTGACTCCTTCTTCCACAGGCTGGAAAGCTCGGAGTATTGACCGGAATCGGAAATAAATAATTCTAAAAAAAATCTGAAGGCCTTGAAACTAATTAATTTATAACAATTTCCTGATGTTGGAAATTGTTATAAGGTTGGTTGGGATACAAGAAAAATAAAGCAAAGAATTTAATGCTGGAAAAATAAAGGGTGCAAAATAAAATCGGCAGAGCTTCCGCAAGAAATTAAAAACTAAAGCTCTGTAAATTGTTCATTCAAATTAAGCTATTTATAGAGAACTAAATGGGCTTGGCAGTTGAATTGTTGCTTGGGCTTCGTAGGAAAATGAGAGAATCCAGGGAACACGTTGGAATACTGGGTCTTGCTGGAAAATAGGCACGTTGGTCTTCATGCAGCGTAACGTTCATGACCAAGTCTTCAGTCAAATACCCTAATTTTCCCTTGTCACGTAACGTTCATGACCAAGTCTTCAGTCAAATACCCTAATTTTCCCTTGTCACGGTCGTGACAAGGGTGTCACATTCGTGTTCCTTGTATTATATGTGTCACGGTCGTGAGGGATTTGTCACAGTCGTGAGTGCTCCTTTTGGCGTGTCACGGTCGTGACACCTAGGTGACGACTGTGAGTGTAACAAAATATGCAGGTTATGCAGAATTCCTCATTTCTTCATCTTTTAATGGTTGTTTTTGCTCATTTCACTTGTGGCTCATGATTTAGCTCTTTATATGACGTACCCGCAAAATGGCAAAGAAAACTCGAGGAATCGGGTGTTAAAACGACAATTATGCGATAAAACGGTATTGAAACATAGCAATATAATCGATACTTTTTCTCGTTATCAGGATGCAAGGATACAAACCAAAACCAGAAGCATGTTCATGATGCAAATGATGCTAAGAGATGATGCAGAGGCATACCAAATGCTATGGATGATCATACAAGTAATGAGGATGCAAATGAAGCATGAAAGAAGCATGAAAGTTCATGAATGTCCATGGAGTGTAATGAATGTATAACATGGAAAATGGATAAAGAAATGATCAAGCATGATTCTAATGTGTCCTATGATGTCTTAGAAGTCATGTGAATGCATACAATGTCATGGCAAGTTCTTGAATGAATGCATATGCAAGATGTATGCAAATGAAGATGAGAAATTAGGGTTTTTTATGCAACATGAAATGCAAAAGTAAAAAACAGAAGCAAATGACAAGATAAAAAATTGAAAATGGACCTAAAGGAACCCTAACCCCATATGATATCCCACCCCAAAGGAGGAGACCTAACTCTTAACCCTAAGGAAGTTATGATTTTTCTAAGTTATCTAGGGTTTTAAGGTACCTAAAGGGAAAAAATGCAAATCAAATAAAAAATGCAGAAGAAATTTGTGACAAAATTATGCTAGATACTACATATCAAATTAAGATCTATGCAAAAAGAACCATTGTCATACCATTCTTGATTAGGCAGAAAAGAATTCTTGAAGTTAGGGTTCAAAAATAGGAATTTTATGAACCCTAAATTCAAGAAAATTATCAAAGATTGTTCAAAACCAAAAAGAAATTTGTGTGGATGGTATGATAATGTTTCTAAATGTTTTAAGATACAATGTGAATTTTTTTGGGAGTTTTTGAAACCTAAATGATATTTTAATTAATTAATTTCCATTAATTAATTAAAATAAACATTTAAATGTTTTAAAAATGATTTTTTAATGTAAAAAATAAAAATAAAAATATTTTTGGGTTAAGAAAATTATTTGAAATAAAAATGCAAGAGAAAATATTTTTTAGGATTTTTTAGCTATTTTAAATAAATGCTGCAAAATAAAATGAAAAAAATGAAATTAAAATTAAAATAAACAGAAGTATGCTGATCCAAGGGCTTGCATTGGTTCTGGGGAATTCTAGTGTTGACCACGCGCCAAATCATAAGGCCCTAATTCAAACTTAGCTAATCTCACTTAATTAATTAATTAATCCAGATTAAATGTTAATGATAAGATCTGGTCCACTCACTACACGCGGGAAGGAGAGATCAAACGGCTCAGATTCAAACAAAGCCCTAACCCTAATTAACACATAAATGACTTTCAGGTCACCGTAGAAGAGCTCCGGTCGTCTTCTCCGGCTGCCCTCTCCCCTGAAAATCCCCAACTTTCACCCTAGGTTATTTCTGGAGCTCTAAAGCTCCAGATCAAACCCTCTCACTCTCCTAAACTCAAATCCACCCCTAAAACAGATTTATAATTTCTCATGAACAAGATTCAAAGGAAAGCTCAAAAATGGCAAAAATTTCAGAGTGATCAGTGAAGCATGCTCTTTCACATTGTAACATAAAAAAGGAGTTCTGGAAAAATGATTTGAGATGACTACCTGAGATGAAGCTTTTCAAATTGAGCTTTCTGGCCACTTTCTTTATGCAAAATGACTCCCTTTAACCTCCTGATGAAGCTTTGATGCTTGAAAGGCCTTGAGAGTGGCTGGTTTGTGTTGTAGCAACTGAACTGGCCAGGAATCGTGTTTTGTGTATGGGGTGTTTTTGGCTGTTCTAATGGTTGCTTTGTGTTCAGTTTATGATTCTAAGATGAATGGTGAAGGAAGTGTAAAGATTGAGTATGTGAGCTGAGAGATTCGAAGGTTTTTGAAAGAGAGAGTGATTTTGGCAATGCTGAGTTCTTGGAGTGTTAGGCTTGTGTGTGTTATGAAAATGAACCCTTGGAGCATGCTTGTAAGGTCTGAATTGGGCAGAGAGTGGGTGGTGGACTGTTGTGATTGGTATGGTTGTTTTTGCCAAAAAGTCAAAAATGTTGTACTTGAGGTATGGGCAATGGTGTAGCTGGCTCATTGGCTTGTCCATGCGCAGCATGGATCAAGGATGTCCATAGAATCAGTCTTGAGGCCATGCAGCAAGTGGATGGAAGTTTATGTGGTGTTTTGCAAATTCATGAAGCTTTGGCCCTTTTGTAATTTCTTGATGTTCAAGGCATGGAATGATGCAATTCTTTGGGCAATTCTGATCTTTATGCAATGTACTATGATGTTATGATACATAGAAGTGTGTTTGAAGTCACAAAATGCTTTGGCAAGTGGTTTTGCAAGAATCCCTCTTTGGTGCATTCTTGAAAATTATGGGATTTTTGCAAACTTTGACAAGCCATATCATGAGTTCCAAAATGAATTAGGTCTTGTTCTTGTACTTTTTAAAAAGGGAATAATCCAATCTACAACTTTCATGACCAAAATATTTTCATTTGAAGCATTTTTGGTCGAGAAAGAGGAGGTTGAAAAACTTTCCCAAAATGGAAAGTTTACATTACAAGTCATTTCCATTTTTGGCAACTTTTAGTTTAGCTCACTTTTATTCAATTTTGTGAACTTCCAAGCACTTAAATGATCAAATAAAGACCATATAACTACAATTTGATGAAAATTCCACTTTGGTTCCATGTTGGGGGCCTCAGATGCCCTGATTTTGCTCTGACTTGCTCAAGAAGTTACCTAGTGGACAAATGACTTCCACAATGAATTTCTTCATCAAACTTGGTATGTATGATCCTTATAACATATTGAGACCATTAGAAACAAGAATTACCAAAAAATTTGGAGTTATGGCCTCTGAAACCAAAACCCTAATTTCAGGTCATCTGTGCAGTTAAACCCTGGCTCTGCTTCCATGCTTTGCAAGTTCTTGTGATTCTTTGAATTCCTTGATCTTTGGGGTATATAAAATGATGATTGAACATACATGGACCCTCTTGGAATGATTGGAGGTCTATGGAGTGGCTCAGATTGATCTTGGATTGCTCGGATCACAAACCCTAGATGCAGATGAACTTGAACTAATGCAGTGAAACAAAAATGCAATATGAGATGATATGCTTAAACTAATGCAAATATGAAAGATCACAAGCCATGGTATGAATTTAGTGAGGGAAAATTTGGGGTGTTTACAACGACTCTATTCAACCTCAACCTCCAACATCACCGACCGTTCGCGTTTGCAACGGGACGAAAGTCCGCGGGGAGCGACAGCTTAGCGACTCTGCTGGGGACCTTTGCAACCAGGGCTTCTGGTTCTTTTGAGGGTTTCTCCTAGAGCTTGTTTGTTTGTGTTTATGGGGGTGTTATGTGCTATATGTGTTTTTGTCTTTGCTTTATTTATTTCTTTCTGTACAGCTTTATTTACTGCATTTACTTTATCGCTTTCATTTACGACTTTATGCATTTCATTTTATTATCATATCATTTGTGCTGGTTTGCTGGTTTGCTTTGGTGGGAGGGGTATTCTAGTGAGAAAGGTCAAACGCAAAGGCCTGAGTGACACACCTAGGATTAGAGTGGCTTCATATTTTTTCACATTCCATTTCGGTCTGGTGCGGGAATATGAAAACACGGTTCAGACATGGGTTTCTTCTTGAGAACTATGTGCTACGGATTTCCTATAGTGTTAGGGCTATCTGGGAAGCCTACTAAGTATGGATGACCCTTTTAGATGACCTTCAGCATCTGAAGTGAATTAGAGGAGGATCCTTTATGATTAAGGTAAACATTGTACCTCCGGGTTAGAAGTGTTTACACTTCTCATAATAGATCCGAATCTGAGGATCTCTGTTCTAGAACAATACCTGTGAGTGGGTTGGGTTGTTTACAGGTTTTCATGAACCCTTGGCCTCATCATACCTTGTTACTAGATATTGTTTTAAGGTTACACTATTTTGGACTGATCCTTTGAAACCCTGGAATTTTGACTCTTTATTTGAGTCTCCCACCTGTGTAAACACCCCAAATTTGCCCTCACCCATTCACACCATGGCTTGTGATCATTTCATATGCATAAACACAATCATAATATCTCATACCACAATTTTGAGTCTTTGCATTGGTTCTAAGTCATCTGCACCTAGGGTTTGTGATCTGAGCAACCCAAGAGCTTCTTGAGCCACTCCAAAGGTCATCAATCACTTCAAAGGGGTCTATGTGTGGTCAAGTATCATATTACATCCTCTCAAAGTCAAGAATGCCAAAGAATCACAAGAACTGGGATTGTTGTGGAAGCAGAGCCAGGCTTGACTGCACAGATGACCTAGAATTAGGGTTTTGGTTTCAGAGGCCATAACTTCAAATTTTTTGGTCATTCTTGTTTCTATTGGTCTCTATATGGTATAGGGAGTATTCATATCAATTTTTATGAAGAAATTCCATGGGGAAGTCATCTGATCAAGAGTTGACTTTTCAGACAAGTCAGTGCAAAATCAGGGCATCTGAGGCCCCCAATGACCCAACCAAGGGGTGATCTTCATCATTTTGAGTGTATATGATCTTTATTTGATCATGGAAGAAGTTGGAAGTTCACAAAATTGAAGAATGTGAAGTTTTTGCAAAGTTGACTTTTTGGGCAAGTTTGACTTTTAATGAAAAGGTCATTTTATGCAACTTTTTCAACCCTTACTTTTTGATTCAAAAATGCTTCAAATGGAAAAACTTTGGTCATGAAAGTTGTAGAATAGATCTTTCCCTTTTCAAAAAGTACAAGAACATGACCTAATTCATTTTGGATCAAAAGTTATGGTGCATCAAAGTTGGCAAAAATCACTAAAATTCAAGTTATGCACCAAAGAGGAAACTTGCAAAATCATGTATCAAGGCAATTTGTGATCTCTAATTGTTGTCAAACCATTACACAAACATGATATAAGTCCTAAAAATCAGAATGGGCCAAAGAGATCACATGTTTTATGGCTTGTGAAGCAAGATATTTTCATGCCAAACATCACAAGACACAATTTGCAAGCCAAACATCACAAGACACAAGCTTGAAACCAGCAAGAACATAACTTTCTCATTTTCACTCTCAAAAGCAAAAGCTTTCGAAACTCAGTGTACAAGCTACAAACTCACAAACAAACTTCATAGAACTCATCACCATATCCTTCTGATCATTTCCCTGCCTTCATTCATCCTTGAAACACCACATAAGCCAAACACGATTCTCACCTGAGCTTGAACAGAACCTGCTCAAACTCTTAAATCAGCCACCATAAACTCCTTCTAAGCATCCAGACATCATCAAGGGACCAAAAGGAGTGGATTGCATAAAGAGGAGAGGTCAGAAAGTTGCTAAGTTGAAAGCTTCAAAACTCAGGTAGCTCAAGAACGTTTTTTCCAAAAATGATTTTTAAAGTTCCTAAGATGTTCTTTGTAGTTCACTGATCACTCTGATGTCTTTGTTTTTGAAAATAGTGAAGAGATGAGTATGTATGCAGTCTCTGAAACTTTTTGCCCTAGAACTAGATTGTTTCGATTCAGCCAGTTTAGGAATGATAAATGTGTTTTGAATGGGGGTTTTGATTCGTTTTTAAGTGGGGATCATTTCTGTTTAATTAGATTTCGTTTTAGATGCGTTTAGAGAGAGTTTGAAGTTTGGAGTGATCGGAGAAGATGACCGGAACACTGTTCCGGTCACCTGAGAGTCATTAAGGCTGTGATTAGGGCTAATTAATTAGGGTTAGTGAGTTTGAATTCCAGCCGTAGGATCTGGCGCCAAGTCAAACGCGCGCGCAGCAAGTTTAAATGAGGGCCATCAGATTGTTTGACTTTTCCTTTTCAGCATTTAAATTCATTTTATTTTCATATTATTTCATTTGATTTGTACATTTATTTAAAAATAGTAAAATTTATTCAAAAAATATGAAATTTTTTATACAAGTTATTATTTAATTTCAGAACACAAAAATATTTTCATTTTTATTTTTAGCATTAAAAAAGTATTTTTAAATATTTAAAAGTTTCTTTTTAATTAATTAATGAGAATTAATTAATTAAAAATGCTTTTAAATATTTAAAAATCACCAAAAAATTCATGAAACATTTAAAAACATTTAGAAACATTGTCCAACCTTCAAACCAAATTTATTTTTTGATCTTGATGCATTTTGAGAATTTTTCATAGAATTAAAATCATTTTGATGCATTATTTTGATCCAAACTTCCAAAAATCATTTCTGCCTAACCATGATGAGTTGGACTTTGATTCTTTTTGCATTGTGTTTAGCATATCATGTAGTTTGTGAGATTAAATGGCCATGATTTGATCCTTCATTTCCAATTTGTTTGGCAATTTTCTTGTTAAGGAACCCTAAAACCCTAGAAAACTTAGAAAAATCATAACTTGAACTAGGTTTAGAGTTGGGACTTCTCCTTTGGGCAGTGAATTAGTATAAGATTAGGGGTCCTTTGAGTGCATTTTCAATTTTTTGTATTGGTGTTTGCTTCTGATTTTGGTTTGTGTTTGATGCATTGATCATAAACCCTAATTTGGGCTTCCATATGCATCCATTTTGCATTTGCCTGCATAATATGACTTTCCATAACATTTTATGCATTCTTGTGATCCATTTGACATCATAAGACATATTGAAAGCATGTTTGATCATTGCATCTTGCATTTCCCATGTTGTATGCCATTTGCATTTCATAACTTTTCATGTATGTTCATGCTCCTCAACTTGTTCCATCTGCATCCATGAGCTTGTATGATCATCCCCATGTGTTGATTCATGTTTGTAGCATCTCATAGCATCATTAACATCATGTATGTGCTTCTGGTTTTGTTTCTCATCATGCCATTCCATCCCATTTTGCATTGCATTGCATTTCTTTTCTAACTTTTCAGGTGGTAAGTGACTTTGAGAAGTGGATTTGCCTTCACTTCTCACATTCTCTTTTCATCTCTTTCATGCATCCTTGCTGCATTTTGTTATGTGTTTGAGTTTGGGATTTCTCATTCTTCTTCTTCTTACTTTCCTTCTTCAAGTGACTTGTCTTCTTAAATGAAGCAAGTTACTTTGCTCCTCTTGATCCTTTCATCTGCTTCCTGGTGGTTCCATTGAAGACTTCTCTTGTAAACCTCACAAACCTTAGGAACAACCATGTATGACAATGATTAGGGTTTTGTTTAGTCTCCCCTCTTAGTTTTACCTTTGTGTCTCTTTTGAGTCTTCTCTTCTCATCTCATAATCAGGGACTAAACCCTAAAGGCTTTAAGGCTTTGTGATTAAGCTTATGCCTGCATCCTTCTATTAGGATGGAGTGTATAACTTTAATCCTAAGTGTTAAACCCTTAATGTGTTTAAATCCTTTAATCAATCCACTTAATAATCATCAAGACATCATACTTGTAACTTGGGCCTTGCATTAGGGTTCTAATTCTTCCTTAATTGGTTAAGAAGGACTAACCCTAATGTTAATGGACAAGTCCCCCTCAAGTTGTCTTACAAGCCCTAAAAAACACTTCATCATCATATCACTAAATAAAATCCACTTAATCAAAGGCTTGTTTTGTCATGAGTTTAATCCCTAATCATGGATTAAGTTGAGGAGCTTTCCTCAGCTTAAACATTCTCATCTATTATCCTTCTATTAGGATGGTGTAATGAGTCTGTTTAATCCCTGATTATGGCTTAACCTCATTACTTAGCACTAAACAAAAACCACAAAAACATCTAAATAATCACAAGTAGGTTAATGATCTTAATCCTACATCATGGTGATTAAGTGTGAGAAGCTGACTTCACACTCAAGGTATTCTCATTACCCCTAATCAGAGGGAAGATGTAATGAGTTTACTAAATCCATTGGTTTAGGCTTAAGCTCATTAACTTATGACAAACTTTCAAAAGCAATAAAAGATTAAAAACTCAAAAACAAACAATAATCGTCTCCTCCGGGATTCTTTTCTCATCTCATTCACTCATAAACGAGAACTTGCTTCTTCCGTCTAATGCAAGACAGTTTGCACCTGAGCCAGACAGGTCATACACTTGAGCATAGACAAGTAAGCAGTTCACAAGTCAATTCTTCTTTCAGTCTCTTTGGGTCGAACTACGGTGTTCTGACTTCCTCATTGCACGAGAGGATACGTAGGCATAACTTAACAGTTATCGAACAAAAGTCTCTGTATATTCCCCCTCTTTCTAGCCTCATTCTTTTAGCCTCATGATCTTGAGCATTTCACTCCTGTTCTTACACTGACACATCATTTATACACCTCACACTTCTTTGCACTGACACCTGTATTTTCTTTCCAGCTCTTTTATACACAGATTGCACTGACACTACCCCTTTAAAACACAAATCTTTTAAGCGTGGATCCCGTCGAGTACGGCGGATAATCTGGGTGCTAATACCTTCCCAGGTTGTAACCAACCCCCTTTCTCAGTCTCTCTGGTTCGCAACCGTCTTATCCATCTCTTTCTAGGTCTATGCAGCATTGCCTTTCCTCCGGGATAAAAATGCCTAGCTGGCGACTCTTTTCATCTCCAGTGAGTTCACTGCTGTGTGTTCTCATTGTCCCTCTCGCCGACCGTTCGCGTCTGTACCTTTATCTGGGCCATTCCCCATTTATCGGGAGCGACAGCTTGGCGACTCTGCTGGGGATCCTTATACTGCAGCCAGGGCTTCTGGTTCTTTTTGTGGGTTCCTCCTAGCGCTTGTTTGATTTGTGTTTACTGGGGTGTTATGTGTTATCTGTGGTTGTATATTTGTTTTGTTTATTGCTTTATGTACAGTTGTTTTACTGCTTTCTTTATAGCTTTGCATATATCATATTGTCATACTGTGCTGGCTGGATCTGTTTGTTTGCTTTGGTGGGTGGGTGTTCTATTGAGAGTTGAGGTCCTATACCTGGGACCTGAGTGACACCTAGGCTAGAGTGGTTCATATTCTTTCCCATTCCATCTCGGTCTGGTGCGGGAATATGAAACACGGTTCAGATATGGGTTTCTTCTTGAGAACTCTGTGTTGCAGATTTCCTGCAATGCTAGGGCTATCTGGGAAGCCTGCTAAGTCTGGATGACCTTTAGTTTTGACCTTCAGAAACTGAGGTGAATTAGAGAAGGAACTTTTATGGTTATTGTAAACACTGTACCTCCGAGTTAGAAGTGTTTACACTTCTCATAACTGATCCAAGTCTGAGGATCCTTGTTTTAGAACACTGCCTGTGAGGGGGTTGGGCTGTTTACAGGTTTGCAGGTACCCTTGACCACAGCATACCCTGTTGCTTTGATTTGATTAAGAATACTCCATGTTGGAACAGTTCTTGTGATTTTAACCCTGGACATGTGACTCTTTATTTGAGTCCCCCACCTTGGTTACTGGACTTATGAACCTCCATCTGGATTTCTTGAACATACCTGGACTTATATCAGAGCACTTGATCAGATCCAGCTCAGTCACAAACCCTTGCATATCATTTGCATACATCATCATTGCATCATTTTGACATTTGTTTATTTGTTTTTTCAGGGTATCCATCTTCATTTTTGGCTTGGTTTTGACCCCATCATCAGTATAGACCTATCCTCATCAGCATCTGCTTCAGCTATCAGCTATCTGCTTCAGTCACCTGCACCAGCCAGTCAGTGGCCCGTTTTCAGTATTATCATCAGCACCTGTCTCTACTCATCCTCAACATCATGGCACCTAAAAAGAGTAACATCTCCTACCACTTCTTCCAGCCTGAGCTAGCTGACATCAGGAGGATTCAGACCCTGATCACTCCAGACCATATACCACTTTTTAGGGAGCACTATGGAGACATACTTGATGTGGTTATGGATTTGGACCCTTCACAGAGGAGCCTGATTCATACTTGCCTTCAGTTTTATGATCCCCCACTGAGGTGTTTCACTTTTCAGGATTTTCAGTTGGGCCCTTTATTGGAAGAGTACTCATCATTGGTTGGTATACCTATCAGGGGTGGAGTCCCTCTCAACCCTGAGATGGTCTTTCCTGGTAATGAATAAGTAGCAAAGGCATTGCATCTGGAACCAGTTCTGATTGGGCAGCATATGACTACTAAGGCTGGAATCTCTGGCCTGCATCTGGATTTCTTGATCTCTCAAGCTACCCTGAAAGCTTCTTTGGGAGAGTGGAAAGCAGTCTGTGCTTTATTGGCCCTGAGCATATATGGGATCATATTATTTGCAGATGAGCCTAAATTCATTAGCAAGAATGCAATCCATCTTTTCATCCTGAGGAACCCAGTGCCCATTCTATTGGGGGATTTCTATTATTCAGTGCACCAGAGGAATGAAAAGCAGAGGGGGAGATTAGTGAGGTGTTGTGCTCCTTTGTTCCATACTTGGCTTCTCAAGCATTTGCCCAAGACAGATGCATTTTTGAATCCTCATCAGCAGAGGAACTGGGCTAGAAGACTCACTGCTTTGACTTCAGCTGATATCAGGTGGTGCACTCAGAGCACAAAGGGCAGGGATATCATTACCAGTTGTGGGCAGTTTCCCAATGTACCCCTGATAGGAGTTAAGGGTTGCATTAATTACAACCCTCTGTTGTTCAAAAGACAACTGGGCTATGCATTGGTCCACACTCCTAAGGCACAAGACTTGGCTGAGACTCTTTACTGTGAGAACAAGCCTAATCTGGCTATTGTTAGGCAGGCAGCCTGGGCCTGGGACAATGTTCAAACTAAAGGAGTGACCATTCTGGGGAAGTGCAACAATGTGGCATCAGCACAATATTATGAGTGGTCCCATGCCAGGGCTCAATTTTCTGGGATGCCCTTTACCATGGAGGATATGCCTGGATCATCCTCAGCACCACCTCCTGCCACTGTCAGCCTAGAGGAATTTGAGAGTTTGAAAGAGAGAAATGAGAAGTTGACTCAGGCTCTGCAGAAGACCCTCTGGGAGAGGAGTGATGGTAGGTTGGATATTGAGAGGTTGGAAAAGTTGAAAGTGGAGCATCTAGCCAGAATTGAGAAGTCTGAGGATTACATCAAGAAGTCTAGGGCTGGAGAACAGATCTTGAAGAATGCCTGCAAGGAAGCCCAATTCCAGAAAGCCAGGACAGACTTGTATCTGAAGGAGAGTCAAGCTAGGTGGGTCAGGATCACCGAAGCTCGTACTCTGGAGGATAAGAGGGTCCAAGACAAGATAGAGTAGCTGGAAGCTAGTGCAAAAGAGCAGCAGAAAGCCCTGGCAGCAGCCCAGAGAGAGATCTCAGAGCTGAAGATCAGAGCTGGAGTGAAGAGGTCAAAGGACCAGAGTCAACACAAGAAGCTAACTGCAGCTGTTACTACCCGGAATCTCCTTATCAGGAATCTCACGGAACGTCCAGCTGATCCTGTGACTGAAGCACTTCTCAAGGAAGTTCAGGAGGATGAGTTTGGTCTTGGTGTTTGACTTTTGCTTGTTGTTGCTTTTATTTCATGTACTTTTATTTTCTTACGATGTATTTTGACCCCTCTGAGGGCATGTCTTGTAAAAGAACAAACTATGTACCATTTGCCTTTTGTAATATATGTATCAGTTTGTTCCATCCGAGTTTACTTCAAAAGCAACATCAACAGCATCTTCAAGGGTCTGGAAGGGTCAAAACTGAATGCCGAGCCGGATACCTTGAAAACAAATAAGCATACTGCATTGCATGCTAACCTTTTGTTTTGTTTTGCAGGCTTTTGTTTTATTGTTACTAACTCTGTTGTGATATTCAGGAACTATTGCTCGACGTCGGGTATTTCCACTCAACCGTCCACACCGATATCCAACCCGTAACAACCTTCCGGGCATACAAATGGATCAGGTACAACAGGACCTGGCAGAGGTCAGAAACCAAATGGCCAACGAAAGATTGGAAATGAGAACTCAGATGACGCAGTTTATGGAAGTGATGAACAACATGGCTCAGAGCCAAGAAAGATTGAGAGCAATGGTGGAAAGGCAGAATCAAGAAGATCCCCATATAGGGACTGCTGGGACAAGCAACAATGAGAGGGTCCAACCTCATGTCAACCCCCCCGTATTTGGACCCCACCTTCATCCAGAGATCAACGTTCCTGCTAATGTTCAAGGGACTGCCACTGCAGGCAGAGTACTACAAGAAGACCCCCAGGAGGATCAGTTCACAGTAATGGGTGCTGGGGAAGAAGCCTATGACAGAAGGCTGGAAGAAATTGCTGAAAAATTAAGATCCTTGGAGTCTCAAAACTCTTTGGGTTTTGATGTTATGGACATGGGCTTGGTGGACGGGGTCAGGATTCCCCATAAGTTCAAGCCTCCTTGTTTTGAGAAATACAACGGGACTTCCTGCCCACGGACCCACCTACAATCCTTTTTGGGAAGGTTGAAAGCATATACCATGGACGAGAAGCTATGGATGTTTTATTTCGAGGATAGTTTGACTGGAGCGTCAAGGGAATGGTACTCCCATCTAACTAGAGCGACCATCAGGTGTTGGAAGGACTTGGCAGAGGCCTTCATCAGACAATACCAGTATAATTTGGATATGGCACCCAACAGGACCCTCCTGATGGGGATGTCACAGTCATCTAGGGAAAGCTTCCGCGAGTACGCCCAAAGGTGGAGGCAGCTGGCTGCTGCTGTCCAGCCACCTATGTCAGAGAGGGAGATGGCAGATATGTTTATGAACACCCTCCAAGGAACATACATTGACAGGCTGGCTGCTTTCTCTTCTACCAGCTTTGCAGATGTCGTTATAGCTGGGGAAAGAATCGAGAGCCTGTTAAAGATGGGCAAGATTTCTGACAACGGTGCCAGCTCATCCAGCAACACAAGGAAGCCTTTTGTGGGCCCAAGAAGAACTGGTGAGACCAATGCCATCCACACCAACAGGGGCAGACCCCAATATGTTCATAGATCCGTGGCAGCAGTCACCATTCCCGCTCCAATTCATCCACAACCAGTTTATCAACCACAGCAGCAAAATTATCAGCAACAGACTCAGTATCCTCCTCAGAGAAACTACAACAACACCAACAATAACAATCAGCAAAGACCATTTCAACAGAGACCTTCTCAGGCCAATAGGGTGATCGATCCGATCCCTATGCCATATGCCACATTACTGCCACAACTCCTGAAACTCAACCTGGTTGAGCTAAGGACGTTGGCACCTCCAGATCCCACCAGTCTACCCAGAAATTATGACTCCAACGCTAGATGTTCTTTTCATTCAAATGCACCTGGCCACAGTACAGAAAAGTGCAGAGCTTTGCACATGAAGGTACAAGACCTGGTAGACTCTAAAGCTCTGAACTTTGCACCACCACCGAATGTTAACAAAAAACCTATGCCAAACCACGGAGGTCCCAGAATCAATGCTATTGAAGAAGACAAGCCGTCTTACTTAATAACCAGTGTGGGTCAGATTCGGACACCGTTGGTAGAGATTAAAGCCCAACTCCTTGAATGTCAAATGTTCCCGGGATGTGAGCTAGGGTGCGCTTATTGCAACATTTCAGTGAATGGTTGTGATAACTTGAGAGATGGCATAGATGGTCTCATCCAGAGTGGCCTGCTTCAAATCACCACATCAATTCCTACCAATCCAGCAATCTCATCAGCAACAGTTCCCGTGTCTTCTACAAATGCAACAACCATTGTTCCAAGCAACTCTTCAATTTCATCAACAAATGCTTCATCTGTTACTTCAACGGACCAGATATCAGCAAACATCCCTTCTACAACTTCAGCACCACTTCATTCAGAACCTCCTACAACAACAACACCCATCCTTCCAACAATGTCTCCTACAACTTCAGCAGCAAATGTCTCAACGGTTACGATTTATTATGATCCTGAAAATGATTCTGCTTACAACTCACAAAGTGCTACTCCCATCAGAGCACCAGTCACAATATACTATGATCCACAGACTATCACAGTCCCTTCTGCAGCTGCCATCAGTCCAGTCACCATCACGGTGCCTGGGCCAGTACCTTATGAAAGCAGTAATGCCATCCCCTGGCATTACGGCTCTGATCTATACTGCGGAGGACAGAAAATCACTCTTGAATCATCAACCCCTGCACCACAAATAGACAATGTGGGAGGAGGCGGAGGCTTCACTCGAAGCGGACGTCTCTTTGCTCCACAAACTCAAAGACCCACTGCCGAAGCAGAAGCTGCTGCCAAGGCAAAAGGGAAAAGCTTGGTGCAAGAAGAGCAAATTGTTAAAGAAGCTTTGAAAACACCCTTTGATCAAGAAGTTGATGAGTTCATGAGAATCATCAAGAAAAGTGATTACAAAATAGTAGATCAGCTTCATCAGACGCCTTCCAAGATCTCAATCCTATCATTGCTTATGTGCTCCGAAGCTCATCAGAACGCACTACTAAAAGTCTTGCACGCAGCTTATGTGCCTGAAGAGATAACAGTCAATCAATTGGAAGCTGTGGTTGGGAATGTTAATGCTAGTCATGGACTAGGGTTCACCAACACTGATTTGACTACTGAAGGCCGCAATCATAACAAGGCTTTGCACATTACCATGGAATGTAAAGGTGCAGTTCTTTCCCATGTGCTGGTAGACACAGGATCATCCCTCAATGTCTTACTTAAAAAAGCCCTTGTGAAGCTAGAGTATGACGGATTGGCATTACGGCCCAGTAACCTGGTAGTAAGAGCCTTCGATGGTTCTAAGAGATCGGTTCTGGGCGAGATTGAGTTGCCTATAACAATTGGCCCACAAACTTTCAAAACGACCTTCTACGTGATGGATATACAGCCTGCCTACAGCTGTCTATTGGGTAGGCCATGGATTCACGCCGCTGGCGCCGTGACCTCAACCCTTCACCAGAAGTTAAAATTCGAGTGGGAGGGTCAAGTCGTTACTATCTGTGGAGAGGAGGATATTTTTGTCAGCCACCTGTCTACCTATAAATACATTGAGGTGGATGGGGAGATCCACGAAACAATGAGTCAAGGGTTCGAGGCCTTGAACATAAATGAAACTTCTGCTGTACCTGGAACCTCAATGACATTATACCAACAAGCCCGGAAGGTTGTGGAAGAAGGAAACGTCCAGGGCTGGGGCAAACTGTTACCGGTGGAGAAGAAAGAGGATAGATTTGGGTTGGGTTACAAACCAACTCAACAAGATCAAGCAGAGGCTGCTAAAGAGCCCAACTTTGTTAGTGGGGGAATGCTCACCCCTGATGCTGTCAACAATTTGGAAGACGAGGATGAAAGCGACCGCAACCTGGAGAGTTGGATCCGTCCAAAGATCCCGGGGAGCAGTATCTCGAACTGGTCTTCCCAGGAAATTATAAGAGTTACTCATGCAGAGTAATTATTATTTCCTGTATTTTATAGCATGCATCAAAGTCTTGCATCTTGCCCAAGATGACAAGACTCATTTTGTAATCGGGCCATCTGTACTTTTTGTGCAACAAGATTAATCAATGAAATATCAGACATCTTTTTGCAAATGGGTCTTTTTCTTTTCCGCTCACTGTTTTTCCATTTTTTCTTTTTGTACAAAAAATAAATGGCGATGTTTTCAAAATGACAACTTTATTTCACTTTTCTATACAAGATTAAAATCAATCACTAAAATGAACAAACTGAACCCTTGCAGAGAGTGCCTTCCAGACTGCACCGACAACAGCACGGCTATGACTTCGTATGACTTTGACAATCCAATCAATCAAGCTGATGAAGGGGTTGAAGAAGAGTATGAGCTTCCTGAGGAGCTAGCTAGGTTGTTGAGACAAGAGGATAGGGTTATCACTCCTCACCAGGAGAAAGTGGAGACGATCAATCTTGGTACAGATGAAGATGTGAAAGAAGTTAAAATCGGGGCCTGCCTACAAGACTCAGTGAAGAGACAACTGATTGACCTGCTGCAAGAGTATGTGGATGTGTTTGCTTGGTCCTATCAGGATATGCCAGGGTTGGACACCGACATTGTTGTGCACAAGCTGCCTTTGAGAGAAGAATGCCCACCGGTTAAACAGAAACTGCGCCATACTCGCCCAGACATGGCAATGAAAATCAAAGAAGAGGTACAAAAGCAGTGGGACACCGGGTTCCTTGCCGTAACTAGCTATCCGCCGTGGGTTGCTAATATTGTACCTGTGCCCAAGAAAGACGGCAAAGTAAGGATGTGTGTTGACTACCGGGATCTGAACAGAGCTAGCCCGAAAGATGATTTCCCATTACCTCACATTGATGTATTGGTTGATAATACGACTCAGTTCTCGGTATTCTCCTTCATGGATGGATTTTCAGGATACAATCAGATTAAGATGTCACCTGAAGACATGGAGAAGACAACCTTCATCACACCCTGGGGCACGTTCTGTTACAAGGTAATGCCATTTGGGCTCAAGAATGCCGGTGCGACGTATCAACGGGCTATGGTAACATTATTCCACGATATGATCCATAAAGAAATCGAGTGTTATGTGGATGACATGATTGCCAAGTCCCTCACTGAAGAGGACCACCTGGTAAATCTGCTGAAGTTGTTCAAGCGTCTGAGGAAGTATCAACTGAAGTTGAACCCCAACAAGTGCACATTCGGGGTGCGATCTGGTAAGCTGCTGGGTTTTATTGTGAGCGAGAAAGGGATTGAAGTTGACCCTGATAAAGTCAAAGCCATTCAAGAAATGCCTGCACCGAAGTCAGAAAAAGAAGTTTGAGGATTTCTAGGAAGATTGAACTACATCTCAAGGTTCATATCTCACCTTACAGCAACCTGTGAACCTTTGTTCAAATTGTTGAGAAAAGAACAAACGGTCAGGTGGAACGAAGACTGTCAGAAGGCTTTTGACAAGATCAAAGAGTACTTGCAAGAACCTCCAATACTTATGCCTCCAGTTGAAGGAAGACCTCTGATCATGTACTTGACAGTATTAGAAGAGTCAATGGGGTGTGTGCTGGGCCAGCATGACGAGTCTGGTCGAAAATAGTATGCAAAATACTACCTAAGCAAAAAGTTTACCGACTGTGAACAACGTTATTCACTGCTCGAGAAAACTTGTTGTGCTTTAGCGTGGGCTGCTCGCCGGCTGAGGCAGTATATGTTGACCCACACTACTTTATTGATCTCAAAGATGGACCCAGTCAAGTATATTTTCGAGAAGCCAGCACTTACCGGACGGGTTGCAAGAGGGCAAATGATCCTCACAGAATATGACATCCAGTACACTTCTCAGAAAGCCATCAAGGGCAGTGTATTGTCTGAATATCTTGCTGAGCAACCTATTGATGATTACCAGCCTATGAGATTTGACTTCCGTGATGAAGACATCATGTTCATAAAAGCAAAAGATCATGAAGAGCCTGTTCACACTGAAGGGCCTGACCCGGAAGAAGAATGGACTATGATGTTTGATGGGGCTGTTAATATGAATGGTCGTGGTGTTGGTGCAGTACTCATTACACCTAAAAGAGTTCACATGCCTTTCTCGGCAAAACTCACTTTCAACTGCACTAACAACGAAGCTGAATACGAAGCTTGCATTATGGGTCTTGAGGAAGCCATTGACCTCAGGATCAAGACATTGACCGTATTTGGAGATTCAGCTCTGGTAATCAATCAAACCAATGGCAAATGGTACACCCACCAGGATCATCTGCTACCTTACAGGGATTATACAAGGAGGTTATTGACTTTCTTTACAACAGTCAAGCCTGAGTATATCCCTCGGGACGAGAATCAGTTTGCAGATGCTCTGGCTACCATTTCGTCCATGATCAAAGTTCAGGCTGCCAATTTTGTACCTCAGATCTCAGTGTCCAGACTTGACAGACCAGCATATGTGTTCGCAGCAGACATTGTCAAAGATGGTAAGCCTTGGTTCCATGACATTAAGTGCTTCTTGGAGGATCAAACATACCCACCTGGGGCATCTTCCAATGATAAGAAGACTTTGAGAAGGCTTGCTGGTAGTTTCTTCCTGAACACTGATGGTTCCCTGTATAAAAGAAACTTTGATATGGTACTCCTCAGATGCGTTGATAAGACAGAAGCAAACTTGTTAATGCATGAAGTGCACGAAGGATCCTTTGGTACCCATGCGGGAGGGCATGCCATGGCCAAGAAGTTGCTAAGATCAGGCTATTACTGCATCACAATGGATGCTGACTGTTGTGCTTACGCCAGAAAATGCCATAAATGCCAGATTTATGCGGATAAGGTGCATGTGCCTCCCAATCCTTTGAATGTGATGTCTTCACCTTGGCCCTTTGCTATGTGGGGCATTGACATGATTGGTAAGATTGAGCCAACTGCTTCGAATGGCCACAGATTCATCCTGGTTGCCATTGACTATTTCACCAAGTCGGTCGAAGCAGCCTCCTATGCCAATGTTACAAGACAAGTAGTAGCCAGATTTCTGAAGAGAGATATCATCTGTCGGTATGGAGTTCCCGAGCGAATCATTACTGATAATGGTTCCAACTTGAACAACAAAATGATGGCAGAGCTGTGCCGGGACTTCAAGATTCAGCATCACAATTCTTCTCCTTACAGGCCAAAGATGAACGGCGCTGTTGAGGCAGCTAATAAGAATATCAAGAAGATTGTGCAGAAGATGGTAGTTACCTACAAAGACTGGCATGAAATGCTACCGTTTGCCTTGCATGGGTACCGCACGTCAATCAGAACATCCACTGGGGCAACACCGTATCAGCTTGTGTATGGTATGGAAGCAGTCCTACCTGTTGAAGTTGAATTACCCTCCCTACGAGTACTAATGGATGTTAAACTGAACGAAGCAGAATGGGTCCGGTCCCGATATGAACAGCTGAGTCTGATTGAAGAGAAAAGATTGGCTGCGATCTGTCATGGGCAGTTGTATCAGAAAAGAATGAAGAGAGCCTTCGATCAGAAAGTCAGGCACTGAGAGTACCAAGTAGGAGATCTTGTGCTAAAAAGAATCCTCCCTCCTCACACAGACCGCAGGGGCAAATGGACTCCGAACTATGAAGGACCATTTGTAGTAAAGAAAGTTTTCTCTGGTGGAGCACTGATGCTCAGCACCATGGATGGTGAAGATTTCCCGTCCCCTGTGAATTCAGATGCAGTTAAAAAATACTTCGCATAAAAATGACCCGCTGGACACAAAAATAGAATGTAAGTCCAGGCAAAAATAGGGCATCCCGGCGAGTCAAAAACAGAATAAAAGACTCGGGCAAAAATAAGGGAAAATAAACAAAAAATGTACACCCGCTGAGTTGAAAAGCCGCATTGGACAACTCAGGCAAAAATGGGTATCCCGATGGATTGAAAACCCGAAAGGGCGATCCATGCAAAATAAGGGAATAAGCGAACAACTGCATTTTGAATTCGTCTGTATCATTTACGACTTGGTAAGCTTCGAAAGGATCAAGCTTCAATCAGAATCAGCCTCCTTCAGAAAGCAAGATGAGAAGAACGTCAAAAGTCATACGAGTCATAGTAAAGAGGAAGCTCCTTAAAGCGTCATCAACATTGCCAGCATTTTGTTTCTCAACTTGTAACAATCTCCTCATTTCAGGGGATATGTTTCTTTGACTGTATCTCGCTAATTCAGGGCATATGAATTAATAAAATCAGATTTTCAGTCATGTCTCGTCTTGTACATTTTTTATTTGCAAAAATGTCTGATGTTTTAAGAGAAAAACTGATTGCATAAAATACGGATGTTTATCTTCAAAAAATAAAAACACGTGCTTGCAGGAAATATACTTGCTCCCAAAAGTGTCTAACTCCTATGACGGAATCCAGTAGAGGATACCTCGGGATTACTTGTGCGTTTCCCTATCTTTGCAGGATTGCAGGTATCCAGAACGCAACTTGGGGCATGTAAGCTTCATCTCAGCAAGCTGGCAAATCAGTGCTCGCTCCGTCTTAACACTTGAAGTGTCTTTCTCCCCAGCCAAGTTGCCATTTCATCCTCAGCCAAAATGCAAAAGTCAAGGAGCCCTCTCCCCACAGAGTTTCAGCCTCTATCCAGAAGAGCAGCACATGAAGGATCACAACAGAGTGAAGAAAACTTCTTCAAACCCCAGCTGGGTCCCTCAGTATAAGGATAGGTCTATCAATGACCTATATCCCCAAGCAAATGCTTCCCATCAGATCTACCAACGATCTCACCCCCAGCTGGGATGCCCATTTCAAGCAGATCGACCAAGATCTTCGCGGCAACGGGATCCGAGTCCCGGATTGGTATCCTCGCATAATCATAGCATTCGCATCATATTCACCCACAAAGCGTAGCATTCCGTTAGTACGGAGCATTACGGCAAAAATCAAACATATAGCATAATCATAAGCCATGTTCTAAATCAGACACTTGTGAATATTGACAACTCCTCCCAAAATCCCCAGCGGAGATTCCCCAGCAAACACAGTTGCCTTACATTCGCAAACATCAGTATATACTCCTGGTGGCACCCGTCTGTGTCATATCCCCAGCATCAAGCCAAAGTATCCCCTTTGCACTCACATATATATATATATATATATATATATATATAATTTTCTTGACATCCGTCCGTGTCACCTTCCCCAGCACAGTAACCTAAACACTTTGTATATCAGATACTTGTTCATACTATACTTTTCTCCTTTCGACACTCGTCCGTGTCACTCTCCCCAGCAGATTAAACATTCATCTATACATCACTCATACTCACCATTCATGTCACACTTGTACAGATACTCGTTTGTATCTTGTATACGCCACTTATATCCCCGCAGATTCAACACTCGTCCGTGTTCTTTGTTAACCAGTTGGTACTCGTCCGTACCATCATCTCAGAGCATGCGTCAAGCGTTTGTTTCTACCTGATACTCGTCCGTATCATAGTCATAAGGATGCTCGTCCGCATCTTTAATCCATACACTGTGTCAAACACTCTTGTCTTCTTGAATATAGATACTCGCCTGTGTCTACTATTCCCCAGAAGAATCCCTTCAGATTCAACACTTCTCCGTGTTCCTTGTTAACCAGTTGGTACTCGTCCGTATCATCATCTCTGAACACGTGTCAGTATTTGTTTCTACCCGATACTCGTCCGTATCGTAGTCTTAAGGATGCTCGTCCGCATCTTTGATCTATACACAAACATCTAAACACTTATACCTTTTATTTCCTGGATGTAAACACTCGTCCGTGTTTACTATTCCCCAGTAGATCGCCAACAAAGCAAATTTTCTTTTTATCTGACATTCGTCCTGTGTCATGATAAACCCTGAGAGCAGCCGTACCCTGCTAGGTGGTCGTCCTCCACCTCTTGATGGTCGTCCTCCATCATGCTCATCCGATGGCCGTCCCCATTGTTGATATTTAGCAGCCGTCCCCTGCTAGGTGGTCGTCCTCCACCTCTTGATGATCGTCCTTCATCATTTTATCCAATGGCCGTCCCCATTGTTGATTTTGGTTATCTGACATTCGACCTATGTCATGACAAACCTTGAGAGCAGCCGTCCCCTGCTAGGTGGTCGTCCTCCACCTCTTGATGGTCGTCCTCTATCATGCTCATTCGATGGCCGTCCCCATCGTTGACCTTTTATCCGGCATTCGTCCTATGTCGCGATATTTTCGGCAGCCGTACCCTGCCAGGTGGTCGTCCTCCACCTTAGATGATCGTCCCTCATCTTATACCCAACAGAGCAGCCGTCCCCTGCTAGGTGATCGTCCTTCACCTTTGATGACCGCACCTCATCATCTGTTTATTTCATTCATTCTTTAACCCGATGGCCGTCCCCGTTGTGGTCCCTTTTCTTTTTAGCCCGATGGCCATCCCCATCGTTGGTTACTTTACTTTATGAACTTGATGGCCGTCCCCGTCATGTTTCATTAATCCCCAGAGAATCTTATAGCTTTACTTGATGGCCGTCCCCATCATAACTCCTTTTATCCCCAGCATGTCGGCCGTCCCCGTCATTGCTTTATTTTCCGCACATTTCCAGCATGTCGGCCGTCCCCGTCATTGCTCTTTACCCAGCAGTCGTCCTCTGCTCGACGGTCGTCCTCCGTCGCCCACACTTTACAATATACTTTATTTTCTTTTACAATCTATATCCCTTTTCTTCTTCATTCTGTGAGTGCAAATTTTGGACTGTCTTTGGTATTCAACCACAAGTTATCTTGTTTGCCTGTTAAGCCGTTGCTTACATCCTACACAGCTAACTCATGTTTGAATAGGGGCAGCTGTAAACACCCCAAATTTGCCCTCACCCATTCACACCATGGCTTGTGATCATTTCATATGCATAAACACAATCATAATATCTCATACCACAATTTTGAGTCTTTGCATTGGTTCTAAGTCATTTGCACCTAGGGTTTGTGATCTGAGCAACCCAAGAGCTTCTTGAGCCACTCCAAAGGTCATCAATCACTTCAAAGGGGTCTATGTGTGGTCAAGTATCATATTACATCCTCTCAAAGTCAAGAATGCCAAAGAATCACAAGAACTGGGATTGTTGTGGAAGCAGAGCCAGGCTTGACTGCACAGATGACCTAGAATTAGGGTTTTGGTTTCAGAGGCCATAACTTCAAATTTTTTGGTCATTCTTGTTTCTATTGGTATCTATATGGTATAGGGAGTATGCATATCAATTTTTATGAATAAATTCCATGGGGAAGTCATCTGATCAAGAGTTGACTTTTCAGACAAGTCAGTGCAAAATCAGGGCATCTGAGGCCCCCAATGACCCAACCAAGGGGTGATCTTCATCATTTTGAGTGTATATGATCTTTATTTGATCATGGAAGAAGTTGGAAGTTCACAAAATTGAAGAATGTGAAGTTTTTGCAAAGTTGACTTTTTGGGCAAGTTTGACTTTTAATGAAAAGGTCATTTTATGCAACTTTTTCAACCCTTACTTTTTGATTCAAAAATGCTTCAAATGGAAAAACTTTGGTCATGAAAGTTGTAGAATAGATCTTTCCCTTTTCAAAAAGTACAAGAACATGACCTAATTCATTTTGGATCAAAAGTTATGGTGCATCAAAGTTGGCAAAAATCACTAAAATTCAAGTTATGCACCAAAGAGGAAACTTGCAAAATCATGTATCAAGGCAATTTGTGATCTCTAATTGTTGTCAAACCATTACACAAACATGATATAAGTCCTAAAAATCAGAATGGGCCAAAGAGATCACATGTTTTATGGCTTGTGAAGCAAGATATTTTCATGAAGATCAAAAGCAAGCAAGTTGCAAAAGTCATGATAGTTTCTCATCCACTTGCTAGCTACATTGCTGAACCATCCTAGCCTTTCCCTCACACCATGCTGCGCAACCCACACCCCTTGTACTTGGCTAGAACATGACCCATACTTCTCTTACATAAAGTTGACAAATTGGCAAAAGTAGCTACACCTATCACAAAAGGGCATGTCACATCTTCTGACCAATCAGCATTGTTTATACAAACAATTTGCAAGCCAAACATCACAAGACACAAGCCTGAAACCAGCAAGAACATAACTTTCTCATTTTCACTCTCAAAAGCAAAAGCTTTCGAAACTCAGTGTACAAGCTACAAACTCACAAACAAACTTCATAGAACTCATCACCATATCCTTCTGATCATTTCCCTGCCTTCATTCATCCTTGAAACACCACATAAGCCAAACACGATTCTCACCTGAGCTTGAACAGAACCTGCTCAAACTCTTAAATCAGCCACCATAAACTCCTTCTAAGCATCCAGACATCATCAAGGGACCAAAAGGAGTGGATTGCATAAAGAGGAGAGGTCAGAAAGTTGCTAAGTTGAAAGCTTCAAAACTCAGGTAGCTCAAGAACTTTTTTTCCAAAAATGATTTTTAAAGTTCCTAAGATGTTCTTTGTAGTTCACTGATCACTCTGATGTCTTTGTTTTTGAAAATAGTGAAGAGATGAGTATGTATGCAGTCTCTGAAACTTTTTGCCCTAGAACTAGATTGTTTCGATTCAGCCAGTTTAGGAATGATAAATGTGTTTTGAATGGGGGTTTTGATTCGTTTTTAAGTGGGGATCATTTCTGTTTAATTAGATTTCGTTTTAGATGCGTTTAGAGAGAGTTTGAAGTTTGGAGTGATCGGAGAAGATGACTGGAACACTGTTCCGGTCACCTGAGAGTCATTAAGGCTGTGATTAGGGCTAATTAATTAGGGTTAGTGAGTTTGAATTCCAGCCGTAGGATCTGGCGCCAAGTCAAACGCGCGCGCAGCAAGTTTAAATGAGGGCCATCAGATTGTTTGACTTTTCCTTTTCAGCATTTAAATTCATTTTATTTTCATATTATTTCATTTGATTTGTACATTTATTTAAAAATAGTAAAATTTATTCAAAAAATCTGAAATTCTTTATACAAGTTATTATTTAATTTCGGAACACAAAAATATTTTCATTTTTATTTTTAGCATTAAAAAAGTATTTTTAAATATTTAAAAGTTTCTTTTTAATTAATTAATGAGAATTAATTAATTAAAAATGCTTTTAAATATTTAAAAATCACCAAAAAATTCATGAAACATTTAAAAACATTTAGAAACATTGTCCAACCTTCAAACCAAATTTATTTTTTGATCTTGATGCATTTTGAGAATTTTTCATAGAATTAAAATCATTTTGATGCATTATTTTGATCCAAACTTCCAAAAATCATTTCTGCCTAACCATGATGAGTTGGACTTTGATTCTTTTTGCATTGTGTTTAGCATATCATGTAGTTTGTGAGATTAAATGGCCATGATTTGATCCTTCATTTCCAATTTGTTTGGCAATTTTCTTGTTAAGGAACCCTAAAACCCTAGAAAACTTAGAAAAATCATAACTTGAACTAGGTTTAGAGTTGGGACTTCTCCTTTGGGCAGTGAATTAGTATAAGATTAGGGGTCCTTTGAGTGCATTTTCAATTTTTTGTATTGGTGTTTGCTTCTGATTTTGGTTTGTGTTTGATGCATTGATCATAAACCCTAATTTGGGCTTCCATATGCATCCATTTTGCATTTGCCTGCATAATATGACTTGCCATAACATTTTATGCATTCTTGTGATCCATTTGACATCATAAGACATATTGAAAGCATGTTTGATCATTGCATCTTGCATTTCCCATGTTGTATGCCATTTGCATTTCATAACTTTTCATGTATGTTCATGCTCCTCAACTTGTTCCATCTGCATCCATGAGCTTGTATGATCATCCCCATGTGTTGATTCATGTTTGTAGCATCTCATAGCATCATTAACATCATGTATGTGCTTCTGGTTTTGTTTCTCATCATGCCATTCCATCCCATTTTGCATTGCATTGCATTTCTTTTCTAACTTTTCAGGTGGTAAGTGACTTTGAGAAGTGGATTTGCCTTCACTTCTCACATTCTCTTTTCATCTCTTTCATGCATCCTTGCTGCATTTTGTTATGTGTTTGAGTTTGGGCTTGCTCATTCTTCTTCTTCTTACTTTCCTTCTTCAAGTGACTTGTCTTCTTAAATGAAGCAAGTTACTTTGCTCCTCTTGATCCTTTCATCTGCTTCCTGGTGGTTCCATTGAAGACTTCTCTTGTAAACCTCACAAACCTTAGGAACAACCATGTATGACAATGATTAGGGTTTTGTTTAGTCTCCCCTCTTAGTTTTACCTTTGTGTCTCTTTTGAGTCTTCTCTTCTCATCTCATAATCAGGGACTAAACCCTAAAGGCTTTAAGGCTTTGTGATTAAGCTTATGCCTGCATCCTTCTATTAGGATGGAGTGTATAACTTTAATCCTAAGTGTTAAACCCTTAATGTGTTTAAATCCTTTAATCAATCCACTTAATAATCATCAAGACATCATACTTGTAACTTGGGCCTTGCATTAGGGTTCTAATTCTTCCTTAATTGGTTAAGAAGGACTAACCCTAGTGTTAATGGACAAGTCCCCCTCAAGTTGTCTTACAAGCCCTAAAAAACACTTCATCATCATATCACTAAATAAAATCCACTTAATCAAAGGCTTGTTTTGTCATGAGTTTAATCCCTAATCATGGATTAAGTTGAGGAGCTTTCCTCAGCTTAAACATTCTCATCTATTATCCTTCTATTAGGATGGTGTAATGAGTCTGTTTAATCCCTGATTATGGCTTAACCTCATTACTTAGCACTAAACAAAAACCACAAAAACATCTAAATAATCACAAGTAGGTTAATGATCTTAATCCTACATCATGGTGATTAAGTGTGAGAAGCTGACTTCACACTTAAGGTATTCTCATTACCCCTAATCAGAGGGAAGATGTGATGAGTTTACTAAATCCATTGGTTTAGGCTTAAGCTCATTAACTTATGACAAACTTTCAAAAGCAATAAAAGATTAAAAACTCAAAAACAAACAATAATCGTCTCCTCCGGGATTCTTTTCTCATCTCATTCACTCATAAACGAGAACTTGCTTCTTCCGTCTAATGCAAGACAGTTTGCACCTGAGCCAGACAGGTCATACACTTGAGCATAGACAAGTAAGCAGTTCACAAGTCAATTCTTCTTTCAGTCTCTTTGGGTCGAACTACGGTGTTCTGACTTCCTCATTGCACGAGAGGATACGTAGGCATAACTTAACAGTTATCGAACAAAAGTCTCTGTATATTCCCCCTCTTTCTAGCCTCATTCTTTTAGCCTCATGATCTTGAGCATTTCACTCCTGTTCTTACACTGACACATCATTTATACACCTCACACTTCTTTGCACTGACACCTGTATTTTCTTTCTAGCTCTTTTATACACAGATTGCACTGACACTACCCCTTTAAAACACAAATCTTTTAAGCGTGGATCCCGTCCAGTACGGCGGATAATCTGGGTGCTAATACCTTCCCAGCTTGTAACCAACCCCTTTTCTCAGTCTCTATGGTTCGCAACCGTCTTATCCATCTCTTTCTAGGTCTATGCAGCATTGCCTTTCCTCCGGGATAAAAATGCCTAGCTGGCGACTCTTTTCATCTCCAGTGAGTTCACTGCTGTGTGTTCTCATTGTCCCTCTCGCCGACCGTTCGCGTCTGTACCTTTATCTGGGCCATTCCCCATTTATCGGGAGCGACAACCTGGTTACTAGTTCTCAAGCCTTCATTCGGATTTCCGAACACTCAAGAACCCTATCAAAAGCAACTAATAATCCAACACCTTATCACAAACCCTTGCATATCATTCAGCATACATCATATTGCATCATTTTACATTTTGTCTATTTGTTTTACAGGGTATTCATCTCTTCTTGGTTTGGTTTTGACCGTTCTTCTGCTCAGCTTATTTGCTTCAACACTTCTTCAGCTATCCTCTTTAGTTGTATCCTTCAGCATGGATTCAACCAAGAAAAGCAATATCACCTACCACTTCTTTGAGTATCCTCTAGCAGGCATCAGACAGATACAGACTCTTATCACCCCTGATCATGTTCCCTTATTCATAGAGCATTATGGTGGGATCCTGGACATGATCATGGACTTGGACACATCACAGAGGAGCATGATTCACACCTGTCTTCAGTTATATGACCCTCCTCTCCATTGATTCACTTTCCCAGATTTTCAGATTGGTCCTTTGCTGGAAGAGTATTCTATGTTATTGGGTGTCCCTATCAGAAGAGGAATCCCTTTCAACCCTGAAATGATCCCTCCAAAAAAAGAAGACATAGCTAAGGCACTACATCTAGTAGTAGCTACTATTGATGAGCACCTAACTTCTAAGGTTGGAATCCCATGCCTTCATCTGGATTTCTTGATCACTCAGGCTACAAAACAAGCTACAATAGGGAATTGGGAATATGTTTGTACTCTCCTTGCTCTTAGTATATATGGTATCATCTTGTTTGCAGATGAGCATAAGTTTGTAAGAAAAAGTTCCATTCACATCTTTATGCTCAGGAATCCAGTTCCTACCTTGTTGGGAGATTTCTATTACTCAGTGCATCAGAGGAATGAGAAGCAGAGGGGAAGACTGGTTAGATGTTGTGCACCCCTTTTCTACAGTTGGTTGATGAGACATATGCCGAAGACAAAAGCTTTCCTGAATCCACACCAGACAAGGAACTGTGCTAAGAGGATGATTTCCCTTACTTCAGAAGACATCAGGTGGTGTACTCAGAACACCAAGGATAGGGACATAATTACAAGTTGTGGACAATATCCTAATGTACCTCTTATTGGAGTGAAGGGTTGCATCAATTACAATCCTTTGCTTTTCAGAAGAGAGTTGGGGTATGCCCTGGTGCATTCACCAAGGGAGCAGGATTTAGCAGAATCTCTTTATTGTGCCTTTCAGAGCAATCATGCCATTGTCCGACAAGCAGCCTGGGCTTGGGACAATATACAGACTAAAGGGACTGTTATATTTGGGGAAATGCAACAATATAGCTTTTGCTCAGTACATTGAATGGTCAGGCATCAGAGGACAGATCATTCGCATGCCATTCACTTTGGAAGATGTGCCAGGGCCATCAGCAATAGAGCCCGTAGCTACAGTAAGCCTGGAGGAATTTGAGAAGCTGAAAGAGAGGAATGCCCAACTTTTTGAAGCCTTGAAGAAGATCCTTTTGGAAAGGAATGATAGTCGCCTGGACAATGAGAGGTTAGAGAAGTTTCGTATCGAGCATGTGACTAAGATAGAGAAAACACAGGACTTCATCAGAAAAGCCCGAGCAGGAGAACTGGTATTGAAGAATGTTTGCAAAGAAGCCAAGATTCAGAAAGCCAGAGCTGAGCACTATCTGGAAGAAAGTCAGACTAGATGGATCATAATAACTAAAGCTCGCTTGCAAGAAGATCAGAAAATGCAAACAAAGATCGAGCAGTTAGAAGCCAATGAGAATAAGAGTCAAGAAGTACTCCTAGCAGCACAAAAGGAAGTCTCTGAGCTGAAACTCCAGGCAGGTTTAAAGAGATCAAAAGAACAAGACAAGTACCAGAAGTTGACAAACGCCATTGCAACCAGGAACCTTCTTATCAAGACCATCACAGAGCATTCAGTTGGACCAGTGACGAATGCTCTCGTGAAGGAAGTCAAGGAGGATGACTTTGGGTTGGATGTTTGATTTCCTTTACTTGTAATTTATTGTGGTTGTACTGTGACTTACCATGGTGATTTTGTTTGTATTCTTGACTTGATTGTATTTTGACCGCCATGGGAGCTTGTTGTAATAATAAACTATGTATTTTGGCATTTGTAATGTATGGTTTATGTATTACCTGGATCTTCTTTTGAACTTTGTTTGCTTCAACATCTCCATCATTCCCAGAGGTCTGGAAGGTCAAAACCAAAGAGCCAAACCGGATACCCTTGGAAGATAAATAGACATACTGCATTGCATGCTAACCTTATCCTCATTTGTTTTGCATGTGTTTTGTTGTTATTTTCTCACTTTGCTGCTTGTTTCAGGAAATCTTTCTCACAGGAGGGTCTTTCCCGTCAATCGCATCCACAGATATCCAACTAGACACAACCTTTCGAGTCTACAAATGGATCAGTTACAGCAAGAACTGACAGATGTGAGGACTCAAATGACTAATGTGAGGACTGAAGTGAGGACTCATATGAATCAATTCATGGCTGTGATGATTGGGCTAGCACAGACCTAGGAAAGTTTAAGGGAGTTAGTTGAGCGGCAAACTCCAGAAGATAACCATGCAAGCACTGGAGGTACTAGTAACAACGCGCGCGATCAGCCGCAAACAAATCCACCAGAGTTTGGGCCCTCCATCAACCCTGAAGTCAATGTTATTGAAAATACCCAGAGAAACACTAGAGATCGTGTTCTACATGATGATCCTCAGGACGAGCAGTTTATAGTGTTAGGTGTTGGGGCTGATGAAGTTTATATTCGTCGTCTGGACGAGTATTAGAGAAGTTAAGATCCTTGGAATCCCAAAACTCTTTAGGATTTGATGTGATGGATATGGGCCTAGTTGAAGGAGTAAGGATTCCTCACAAGTTCAAACCTCCATGCTTTGAAAAGTACAATGGTACCTCCTATCCTCGTACCCATTTACAATCTTTTCTGGGAAGATTGAAAGCGTATACCATGGATGCGAAATTATGGATGTTTTACTTTGAAGACAGTTTAACCGGGGCATCCAGAGAGTGGTATTCACACCTATCAAGGGCTATTGTCAGAAACTGGAAGGACTTAGCTGAGGCCTTTATATGCCAATATCAGTACAACCTGGATATGGCTCCCAATAGGACCCTCCTAATGGGTATGTCTCAATCTTCAAGAGAAAGTTTCCATGAATACGCTCAAAGGTGGAGACAACTCGCTGCCGCTATCCAGCCACCTATATCTGAAAGAGAAATGGCTGATATGTTTATGAACACCTTGCAAGGAACCTACATTGACCGACGTGCTGCTTTCTCTTCCACTAGTTTTGCTGATGTGGTTATAGCTGGTGAGATAATTGAAAGTCTTTTAAAAATGGGTAAGATCTCTGACAATGGTGCTAGCTCCAGTAATGCGAAGAAACCTTTCTCTGGGCCTAGAAGAACGGGTGAAACCAACTCAGTACATATGGGCAGAGGTAGGCCTCAATACTTGCAAAGATCAGTAATTGTTGTCACTATCCCTACTCCAGCACCTCAACAACACTTCCCACAGCAACAACAGTTCCCGCAACAGCAGAGATCTTATAACAATAATAACCAACAACAACACTCGTTCCAGCAAAGGACTTCACAAATCAACAGGGTTATCAATCCCATCCCGATGCCCTATAAAGCTCTACTTCCACGGTTATCGAAGCTCAACCTGATTGAATTGAGAACCTTGACTCCACCAGATCCTTTGAATCTTCCAAGGAACTATGATGTCAATGCCAGATGTGCCTTCCACTCTTATGCACCTGGCCATACAACAGAGAAATGTAGGGCATTGCACATGAAAGTTCAAGATTTGATTGACTCCAAAGCTTTGAATTTTGCACCTCCACCAAATGTCACAAAGAATCCAATACCGAATCACGGTGGACCGAGGATTAATGCTATTGAGGAAGACCAACCAGAAATTTTGATTGATGACATTGCAAACATTCAAACACCACTGGCCGAAGTTAAAGCTCAGCTATTGAAGTGCCAAGTGTTTCCGGGCTGTGAGGCCCATTGTGAGGCTTACAGGATTTCTACCAATGGTTGTGCAAATCTGAAGAATGGTAGCATCAGTCTTATCAAAGAAGGCATCCTACAAATCACCTCAACAGTTCCAACTCCTACAACTTCAACAAACATCTCTCCTACAACATCAGCAAATATCATTTCAAAGGAATCTATCTCAACAGAGTCTACTACACCAACAACAACCATCAATGACAACATCTCAACGGTCACCATTTATTATGACCCAGCAACCATTCATGTTCCAGATTCTCTTGACAACAACTTTCAGCAACATCAACATCAACAACTCTCTGCACTTGTGGACGAGTTTATGAGGATTATCAAGAAGAGTGACTACAAGGTTGTGGATCAGCTCCACCAAACTCCCTCCAAGATATCTATATTATCTATGCTCATGTGTTCTGAGGCTCACCGAAATGCATTGCTCAAAGTCTTGCACGCAGCTTACGTGCCTGAGGAGATTACAGTTAATCAGCTAGAAACGGTGGTTTCAATTGTCAATACTAGTCATGGACTAGGGTTCACCAATGCTGATCTGACGACAGAGGGCCGTAATCACAACAAGGCTTTACATATCACTTTGGAATGCAAAGGTGTCGTACTTTCTCATGTCCTTGTTGATACCGGATCATCACTCAATGTGTTGCCAAAGAAAGCATTAGCAAAGCTGGAGTATGATGGTCTTGCACTCCGTCCGAGCAACCTAGTTGTCAGAGCTTTTAATGGTTCTAAGAGATCAATTCTCGGAGAAATAGAGCTACCTATGGTAATTGGTCCATAGACTTTCAAAACTATCTTCTATGTGATGGACATTCAGCTTGCCTACAGCTGTTTGTTGGGTAGACCTTGGATTCATGCCACTGGCGCAGTAACGTCTACCCTTCACCAGAAGTTAAAATACGAGTGGGAAGGCCAAATTATCACCATCTGTGGAGAGGAGGACATCTTTGTCAGTCACTTGGCTACTTACAAGTATATAGAGATGGATGGAGAGATCCATGAAACAATGAGTCAGGGTTTTGAAGCCCTCAATGTCAATGAAGCAACTACTGAAGTATCGGGTACTTCAATTGCTTCTTACAAACAACCTCAGAAGGTTGTTGAAGGTGAGAATGCCCAAGGCTGGGGAAAGCTGCTACAAGTTCAAATAAAGGAAGATAAGTTCGGGTTGGGTTACAGACAATCCCGACAAGCTCGAGAGGAGGCTGCTGAAGCTCCCAAATTTGTAAGTGGGGGAATGCTAACCCCGAATGGTATCAACAATGTGGAAGACGAGGCTGAAAGCGACTACAACCTGGAAAGCTGGATTCGTCCAAGAGTCCCGGGCCAACAAGTCCTCAACTGGTCTTCCCAGGAAATTATAAGGGTTACTGCTGCAGAGTAATTATTATTTCCTGTTTTAAGCATGCATCAAAGTCCTGCATCTTGCCCAAGATGTCGGGACTCATTTTGTAATAGGGCCATAAGTATTTTTACAAATTGAATATTAATGAACAATGAACATCCTTTTGCAAACAATCTTCTTTTTTCGCTCACTGTCTTTTCATTTTTGTTATTTTCGCACAAAACAATAAATGGCAATGTTTTTCTTAATAATAACTTCATTCACTTTTTCTAAATAAGATAAAATCAATCACTAAAATGAACCAAATCTCAACCCTTACAGAGATAGACCTCCAGATCACACTGACAACGACACTGCTATGACCTTGTATGACTTCGACAATCCGATTAATCAAGCAGATGAATGGGTTGAAGAAGACTACGATTTACCTGAAGAGTTAGCCAGGTTATTGAGACAAGAGGAAAAAGTGATTGCTCCTCATCAGGAAGAATTTAAGATTGTTAATCTTGGTACCAAGGAAGATATAAAAGAGGTGAATATCAGGGCTAGTCTGCAAGCTCCAGTGAAAGAACAACTCATCAGTATGCTTCAAGAGTATGTCGACATCTTTGCTTGGTCCTATCAAGATATGCCAGGTCTGGATACGGATATTGTCATGCACAGGTTGCCACTGAAAGAAGATTGCCCACCAGTCAAACAGAAGTTGCGCCATACTCGCCCAGACATGGCCATGAAAATCAAAGAGGAAGTACAAAAGCAGTGGGATGCCGGTTTTCTTGTTGTAACTAGTTACCCGCCGTGGGTTGCTAACATAGTACCCGTACCTAAGAAGGACGACAAGGTGCGTATGTGTGTGGATTATCGGGATCTGAACAGAGATAGCCCGAAATATGACTTCCCATTACCTCACATTGATGTATTAGTAGACAACACATCTCAGTTCTCGGTATTTTCCTTCATGGACGGATTTTCTGGATACAATCAGATCAAGATGTCACCTAAAGACATGGAGAAGACAACTTTCATCACACCATAGGGCAAGTTCTGTTACAAAGTAATGTCGTTCGGTCTGAAGAACGCCAGTGCAACATATCAACGAGCTATGGTAACATTATTCCACGACATGATCCATAAAGAAATTGAGTGCTACGTGGATGACATGATTGCCAAGTCCCAAACAGAGGAAGATCATTTGGTAAAACTATTGAAACTTTTCAAGCGTCTGAGAAAGTATCAATTAAGGTTGAACCCCAACAAATGCACATTCGGGGTATGTTCTGGTAAGCTATTTGGTTTTATTGTAAGTGAAAAAGGAATTGAGGTTGATCCCGATAAAGTCAAAGCTATTCAGGAAATGCCTGCACCTAAGACTGAGAAAGAAGTTCGAGGGTTCTTAGGTAGATTGAACTACATCTCAAGGTTTTATTTCCTGGTAAGCTATTTGGTTTTATTGTAAGTGAAAAAGGAATTGAGGTTGATCCCGATAAAGTCAAAGCTATTCAGGAAATGCCTGCACCTAAGACTGAGAAAGAAGTTCGAGGGTTCTTAGGTAGATTGAACTACATCTCAAGGTTCATATCTCATCTCACTGCAACCTGCAAACCCTTGTTCAAGCTGTTAAGAAAAGAGCAAACAGTCAGGTGGAACGATGATTGTTAGAGAGCGTTTGACAAGATCAAAGAATATCTGCAAGAACCTCTAATTCTCATGCCTCTAGTCGAAGGAAGACCTCTAATCATGTACCTGACAGTATTAGAAGAGTCGATGGGGTATGTGTTGGGCCAACATGACGAGACTGGTCGAAAAGAGTATGTAATATACTACCTAAGCAAAAAGTTTACCGACTATGAACAACGTTATTCACTGCTCGAGAAAACTTGTTGTGCTTTAGCGTGGACTGCTCGCTGACTAAGACAGTATATGTTGACTCATACTACCTTATTGATCTCAAAGATGGATCCGGTCAAGTACATATTTTAGAATCTAGCACTTACCAGAAGGGTTTCCAGGTGGCAAATGATTCTAACAGAATATGACATTCAGTACACCTCTCAGAAAGCCATCAAGGGTAGTGTATTGTCTGACTATCTGGATGAGCAACCCATTGATGATTACCAGCCTATGAAATTTGACTTCCCTGATGAAGACATCATGTTCTTAAAATCAAAAGATTGTGAAGAGCCTATTCACACTGAAAGGCCTGACCCAGAAGAAGCATGGACTATGATGTTTGATGGGGCAGTTAATTGCAACAGTCGTGGGGTTGGTGCAGTGCTTATTACACCAAAAGGGGTTCATATGACTTTCTCAGCAAGGCTCACCTTTGCCTGCACTAACAACGAAGCAGAATACGAAGATTGTATCATGGGTCTTGAGGAAGCCACTGACCTCAGGATCAAAACCTTGAATGTTTTCGGAGATTCAGCTTTGGTAATCAACCAGACCAACGGCAAGTGGTACACTCATCAGGAGCATCTGATTCCCTACCGTGACTATACGAGGAAATTGTTGACCTTCTTCACAATAGTTAAGCTTTAATACATCCCTCGAGATAAGAATCAGTTTGTAGACACTTTGGCTACCATTTCATCCATGATCAAATTACAGGTCGCCAATTATGTACCTCGGATTTTGGTATCCAGACTGGACAGACCGACATATGTATTCTCTGTGGACACTGTCAGTGATAACAAGCCTTGGTACCATGACATCAAATGCTTCTTAGAAACTCAGACATACCCACCTGGGGCATCGTCAAACGAAAAGAAGACATTAAGAAGGCTAGCCGGCAGTTTCTTCCTCAATACCGATGGTTCTTTGTACAAGCGAAACTTCGACATGGTCTTGCTCAAATGTGTTGACAAGAAGGAAGCAGACCTACTGATGCACGAAGTACATGAAGGTTCTTTCGGTACCCATGTCGGAGGACATGAAATCGCAAAGAAGTTATTAAGATCGGGTTACTAGTGGATCACAATGGATACAAACTGTTGCGCCTACACCAGAAAATGCCACAAATTCTAGATTTACGCAGATAAAGTGCATGGGCCTCCGATTCCTTTGAATGTAATGTCTTCACCTTGGCCCTTCGCCATGTGGGGCATTGATATGATTGGAAAGATTGAACCGACTGCTTCAAATGGTCACAGATTCATCCTGGTAGCCATTGATTACTTCACCAAATGGGTTGAAGCAACTTCGTATGCAAATGTCACCAGGAAAGTGGTAGCTCGATTTCTAAAAAGGGATATCATATGTCGATATGGAGTCCCCGAGCGAATCATTACTGATAATGGTTCCAATTTGAACAACAAGATGATGGCAGAACTTTGTCGGGACTTCAAAATTCAACATCACAACTCTTCTCCTTACAGGCCAAAGATGAATGGCGTTGTTGAGGCCGCTAACAAGAATATTAAGAAGATTGTGCAAAAGATGGTAGTCACCTACAAAGACTGGCACGAAATACTACCATTTTCCTTGAATGGGTACCGAACCTCCATCAGAACATCTACTGGGGCAACACCTTATCAGCTTGTATATGGTATGGAAGCGATCTTACCTTTTGAAGTTAAATTACCCTCCTTGCGGGTAATGATGGATGTGAAACTGGATGAAGCAGAATGGATCCGGTCTCGATATAATTAACTGAGTCTGATTGAAGAAAAGAGATTTGCAGCCATCTGTCATGGGCAGTTATATCAAAAGCGAATGAAGAAAACCTTCGATCAGAAAGTCAAACCTCGGGAATACCAAGTGGGAGAGCTTGTTCTGAAAAGACTTCTTCCTCCTCATACAGACCACAAGGGCAAATGGACGCCAAACTACGAAGGCGCATTCATAGTAAAGAAATTTTTCTCTGGTGGGACACTGATGCTCACCACTATAAATGGCGAGGATTTCTTATCTCCTGTGAATTCAGATGCAGTTAAAAAATACTTCACATAAAAGACCCGCTGGACATAAAAACAGAATGTAAGTCCAGGAAAAAGTAGGGCATCCCGGCGATTCAAAAACAGAATAAAAGACTCGGGCAAAAATAAGGGAAAAATTTAAAAAAAAATGTGTACACCCGCTGAGTTGAAAAGCCACATCGGACAACTCAGGCAAAAATGGGTATCCCGGTGGATTGAAAACCCGAAAGGGTGATCCACGCAAAATCAGGGAAAAAGCGAACAACTGCATTCTGAATTCGTCTGTATCACTTACAACATGGCAAACTTCGAAAGGATAAAGCGTCGGTCAGAAACAACCTTCTTCAGAAAGCAAGATAAGAAGAACGTCAAGGTCATACAGGTCATAGCAAAGGAAGCTCACTGGAGCGTCAACTTCAACATTTCCAACACCTTTATTTTCTCAATTTACAGCAATCTCCTCCTTTTAGGGATTCGCTTCTTCATTGTACTTTCCCATTCATGGCACACAAATCAATAAAATCATAATATTTAGTCACACTTTGTTTTGTACATTTTTGTTTCGTTTGCAAAATGTCCAAAGTTCATAATACAACACTTGCATGAAAAAATATAAGCCATTTTCAATATATGCTTGCAGGAAATATGCGCTCTTGAGCAAATCTAACTCCTATGACGGAATCCGGTTGAGGATACCTCGGGACACTTGTGCGTTTCTTTTTAACAGGTTGCAGGTACTCAAGACAGACAATCTCACAGCATGGGGTATATCAAGCCTCATATCCCCAGCCAAGTCGGCAATCAACTCATCAGCAGGGTTACTTGATAGGAGTTTCCCCCCATGAAGTTGTCATCCCCTCAGAGGATCCTTCGAGAAACTCATTAAATCCCCAGCGTGTCGCTTGGACTAAGGAGTTACAACAGATTACTTCCCAGAAGTTCTATTCTCCCCAAGCAGGATCTCCTGAGCAATGCTTGAACTGCTGTTCCCCAGCAAGTTGCCAGAGTTTTCCTTTTCCTCAGCCAGTCGTCAGGACTTTCTGTTCCATATCAGAGTTGCCAGTTCCTCCCCAGCAAAATTGCTGAAGCCTCCTCATCCCCAGTATGAGTCTCTTCAACAGAAGCTTCCCCCGCCGAGATCCCCACAGAGTTCCCTAGGAAGATCGTTCGGTGATCCTCTTTCCCCACATATTAGCCAATGATCTCTTTCTCCAGCGGAGTTCTCCCTCCAGACAGATCGCCCAGAGATCTTTCTCCCTGAAGGATCCGGATCTCGGATCGGTTCTCTCATTTTGCATAATTATAGCATTCACATCATTTTTCCCCCAAAATAGGCGTAGCATTCTGTCTAATACAGAGCATTACGGCAAAAATCAAACATTTGCATGATCATAAGCCAGGTTCGAGCCAATCACCTACAAACATCAGAATCACTTCACAAGTAATATACAAAACTTATCCCCCGCAGACAAAGCCAAAATACTTTTTTAACTCTCAATACAGATACTTGTTCATACTTGTACATATTCTTTTTGACACTCGCCCGTGTCATACTTCCCCAGCAGGTCAAACACTCGTTTGTGTCCCTTGCTCAATCTTTTTGAAACTCATCCGTGTCTTGCACATATTTCCCCAGCAGGTCAAACACTTGTACATACTTATACACAATCCTATGATACTCGTCAGTATCTTGTATGTATCATCTCCTCAGCAGATCAACACTCGTCCGTGTTCCTTGCTTAACCGATTGATACTCGTCCGTATCATCATCCTTAAACACGTGTCAGCGTTTGTTTCTATTGATACTCATCCGTATCGTGGTTCTAAGGATGCTCGTCCGCATCTTTAGTCTATACACACTGTCAAACACTTATACCGTTTATTTTAAAGCGTAAGCACTCGTCCGTGTTTACCATTCCCCAGTAAGTCACCAACAAAACAACTTTTCTATCCATTCGTGATATTTTCGGCAGCCACCCCCTGCCAGGTGATCGTCCTTCACCTTTAGATGACTGTCCCCCATCCTTTCTCCCAGTGGAATCCCCATTGTTGGAACTTTCAATTCGGCATTTGTCCTATGTCGCAATATCTTATTAGCAGCCGTCCCCTGCTAGGTGATCATCATTAACCTTATGATGACTGTCCCTCATCATTTATCTGATGGCCGTCCCCATCGTTGATCTTTGTTATCCAACATTTGTCCTATGTTGAGATATTCCCCAACATAGTAGCCGTACCCTGCTAGGTGATAGTCCTTCACCTCTTGATGATCTTCCTTCATCATGCTTATCCGATGGCCATCTCCATCGTTGATCTTTTCTATCCGGCATTCATCCTATTTCGTGATATTTTCAGCAGCCGTCCCCTGCTAGGTGATCGTCCTTCAACTTTTTGATGATCGTCCCTCATCATTATTTCATTTATTCTTTTACCCTATGGCCGTCCCCATCGCGGTTTATTTACCCTTTAACCTGATGGTCGTCCCCGTTAGTGCTTTCCTCATTTCTTTAATCCCCAGAGAGTTTTATTTCTTTACCCGATGGCCGTCCCCTTGTGGTCTTTTCCTTTATCCTGATGATCGTCCTTCATCCATTTACCTGATGGACGTCCTCGTCGCGGTCTCTTTATTTCCCAGCATGATGGTCGTCCCCGTCATTGCTTTACTTACCGTTTTTCATCCCCAACAATCGTCCTCTGCTCGATGGTCGTCCTCCATTACTTTCATTTGATACTCATACTATACTTCTTGTTACAATTTATATCCATTTCCTTCTTTTAATAAAGAGTGCAAATTTTGGACTGTCTTGGTATTCAACCACAAGTTATCCTGTTTGTCTGTTAAGCCAGGCGCTTACATCCCGCACAACTAACTCATGCTTGAATAGGGGCAGCTGTAAACACCCCAAATTTTCCCTCACTTTTTCTCACACCATGGCTTATGATCTTTCATATTGCATTTGCATAAGCATATCATCTCACATTGCATATATGTTTCACTGCATAAGTTGGACAATTAGGGTTTGTGATCAGGAGAATCCAAAGAAGTGATTTGAGCCATCTCAAAGTCCTTGAATCTTGTCAATAAGGTCCATGTGTGTTCTATGATCATAATATGCTCTCCAGGGTTCTTAAAAGTTAAGATGTCACTAAGCATTGCAAAGGTGTTCAGGCAGGCGAGGGTCTTCTACACAGATGACCTAAAATTAGGGTTTTGAATTTGAGGCCCTTAATCTCAAATTATTTGGCCATTCTTGATTCCATTTGTCTTAAAATGTTATAAGGAGCATGTGTACCAAATTTGATGAAGAAATTCATTGTGGAATTCATCTGATCAATGGATAACTTGTTGTGCAAGAAAAGTCAAAATCAGGGCATTTGAGGCCTCCAACAAGGGTACCAAAGGGTCATCTTCATCAATTTGAGGTTCTATGATCTTTATTTGATCTTAGAAGTGGTTAGAAGTTCACAAGATTGAAGAATTTCAAGCCATTTGCAAACTTTCCATTTTTGGACATGACTTGTAATAAAAACTTTCCATTTTGGGAAAGATTTTCAAACTCCTCTTTCTTGATCAAAAAGGCTTCAAATGAAAAATCTTTAAACATGAAAGTTGTAGATTGGATCTTCCCATTTTCAAAAAGTACAATAAATCCTCTTGATTCATCCTAGAACTCAAGTTATGGTGTTTCAAAGTTGGCAAAAATCATAAATTTCAAGTTCATGCCAAAGAGGGAATTTTGCAAAATCATGCTCTAAGCATTATAATGACCTTTAATCCACCTCTAAGCATCATAACATGATAACACAGCTTGCCTTGACCAAATTTGTATCCTGATTCACAAGAATTCATGCCTTATTCTTCAAGAAAATCCAAAGTTGTGAAAGTGCAAAAGTTATGCTATCTCATGATCCAAGTGGTACAGATCATCAAACTCAATCCAATGGCCATCCTTAAACTTAACTGAAACAAGACAAGCCAAAGAACCAGCTCTGTCCCATGCCATGCCTCCTATGACATAACTTTGACTTTTTTTGCAAATTAACCCATACCAATCAAACTGAGCCACAACAACTCTCTGGACCAATCACAACATCTTATACAAACCCTAAGGACTCAAAAGGAGAACACACACAAGCCTGAATGAAGCCATAAGCTCAGATTGCCAAAAATCCCCCTAACATTCATCTCTTAGAATCTCACTACACAAGCCTCAAACTTCAAATATTTTTTCCACCAATCAACTCAAAATCATCCATAGAACACAAAGCACCCTCCATTTTACCCTAAAAGCCTTTCAAACAAAAACATGAGTTCTGCTTCATCAGAACTGAAAAACTCAAACCAGCCAAAACAAACTTGTTCTAAGCACTTCATAAGCCTCAGGGGATCCATTGGAGTGGATTAGCATCAAGGAAAGGGCCAGAAAACACCAAATTGAAACGCTTCAGCTCAGGTAGATCTCTAAAATAATTTTTCCATAACTCCTTTTTATGTTACAAAATGAATCTATGTGTTATCCTGATCACTATGATATGTTTGGAATTGAAAATGGTTGAGTTTTAAGCATTTCATAGCCTACTGAAACTTTTCCCGTGTTTTGTTGTTTGTTTCGATTAAGCTGATTCATGAAAAATAAATGATTTTTGTTGTTTGATTTGTGTTGTATGATGTTTAATGTTTGATTTGGAGAGTTTGATGCGTTTTTATGGCGTTTTAAGTGAGTTCAGGGGAGGGGGTGCCGGAGAATACGATCGGAGCTCTTCTCCGGTCGCCTAAGATTAATTTGCCCTAATCCTGTTTTATTTCCCAGTTTAAATTATGGCCCTTAGATCTTGCTTAATTAAAACACATGTGCGACTCATATCACTTCATTAAAACCCTAAACCTAGTTTAATTAGTTTAATAAATTAATTAAATCAGAATCAATATGGACCTTAGGATCACGCGCCAATCCCATTTTTAAACCTGAGCCTTTGATCTTTCCTACCCTTGGTCACGTTGACTTGGCATCTGGGCCACTGATTCCCTCAGTATCCAATCTGAATCGTCCTTTATGCATACTTCTCATTTTTATTTTATTTTCTTTACATTTTATTTTACATATTTATTTAAAATAGAAAAAAAAAATCATCATTTTCTGCATTTTTTCATTTCAAATATTTTTCTAAACTCAAAAACATTTTTATTTTTAATTTTTGCATTAAAAATGTATTTTTAAATCATTTTAAATGTTTTATTTAATTAATTAATTGATTTTAATTAATTAAAAATACATTTAGGTATTTAAAAATCACAAAAAACATGAAGCATTCTCATACATTTAGAACAATTTAAAAACCCATCACACAAACTTCTTTTTAGGTTTGATCATGTTTTCACAATTTACTTTGAATTAGGGTTTCTAAAATTCATATTTTTCTAACCCTAACTTAGAAAAATCATTTATGATCAATCATGATGAGTTTGCATTTGGTTCTTTTTGCATTTTTTCATACTTTGCATCTAGTATCTAGGTTATTTAACTCATAATTTTGCATTGCATTTTCAAATTGTTTAGCATTTTTCATGAAGAACCACCCAAAAACCCTAGCTCAACTTAGAAAATTCATATCTTTGCTTAGGTTTAGTTCCTGACCTCCATCTTTGGGGAGTGATCTTGAGAGTGTTTAGGGTTCATTTGAGTGCATTTTCAAATTTTTATCATGTGTATTCCTTCTGTTTTTACCATTTGCATCTCATACATTCATAAAACCCTAATTTCTCATGTTCATTTGCATTCATCTTTGCATATCATCATCATTGCTTTTCATGTGTATCCATGTGTTTCTAAGCTTCTAACCTGCCTTGTTTTGCATCTCATTCCTTGTATGATCATTCATAGGCATCATATTTGACTTTGCATCATCTCATGACACATTTACATTGCATGATTGCTTATGGTCTTGGTCATTGCATCATTACTTGTTGCATTTCATTTCATTTCTTTCCTTATGCATCTCACACTAACATTTTAGGGGCTTATGGTAAGTTGTTTGGGATGTGGATTTGCCTTCACATGCCACCTCTTCTCTTCTCCTTATTTGCATATTTATATGTCTTTGAAGTGAGCTTGCTTCACTTTTGCTCTCTTGTTCTTACTTTCTTTCTTTTAGGTTACTTATCTTCTTCAAGAAGTAAGTAACCTATTCTTCTTTCCCTTCTCTTTTCATCTGCTTCTCTTCCTTTGGTGGCCATCTGAAAATCTTCTCTTTAAGCCTAAAAAACCATAGGAACATCCAAGCATGATAATTTTAGGGTTGTATATAGTCTCCCCTAGTTTTCTTACCTTTGAGTCTCCTTGAGTCTCTCTTCTCATCTCATAATTAAGGCTAAATACTTAAAGCTTTAGGACTTTGAATTAGGGTTATGTCTGTATCCTTATCTTAGGATGGAGTTTATAACTTTAATCCTTAGTGTTAAACATTTAATTTGTTTACACCATCTAATCAAAACACCTAAAAACTATTAAGACTTAAGCTTGTAACTTGGGCCTTATATTAGGGTTACATCTCTTCCTTATGGTTAAGAGGGACTAACCTTAGTGTTTAATGGACAAGTCCCCCTCAAGTTAGTCTTACAAACATAAATTCCACTTCTTAATCTCACCCTTTAATTAAAATCCACTTAATAAAGGCTTGTTATATAAAGAATTTAGTCCCTAACTATGGGTTAAGTTGAGGAGTCTTCCTCAACTTAAGTGTTCTCATCTATCATCCTTCTCTTAGGATGGTGTAATGAGGTCACTAATCTTTGATTGGAGATTAAACTTATTACTTAACACTAAACAAAAATCCAAAAAAATACTTATAATTACAAGTAGGTTAATGATCTTAATCCTGCATCATTAGGGGTAATTAAGTTGAGATGCTTATCTCACACTTAAGTAGGCTCATTATCGCTAATCAGGGAGGATATAATGAGTTTACAACCCTTGATTTAGGCTTAAGCTCATTATCTTACGCAAAACACCAAAAACAATTAAAAGCTGAAAACACAAAAACAAACAATAAACGTCTCCTCCGGGATTCTTTTCTCATCACCATCACTCTGAAAACGAGAACTCGCTTGAGCATAGACAAGTAAGTAGTTCACAACAAATCATCCCAATCTCTTTGAGTCAAACTACGGTGTTCTGACTTCCTCATTGCACGAGAGGATACGTAGGCATAACTTAACGGTTATCGAACAAAAGTCTCTTTGTCTTCCCCTTCTCCTCCTCCCAGTTTCTCTTTCCTTAGCCTCAGTCTTGAGCATTCACTTTCCTTTTGCACTGACACTATGTACATTCTTTTCTCCCTAGCTCCTTATGCACATTCAGCACATATATTATACCCCTTTTAAACACAATCAAGTAAGCGTGGATCCCGTCGAGTACGACAGACGATCTGGGTGCTAATACCTTCCCAGGTCGTAACCAACCCCTTACTCAGTTTCTTTGGTTCGCAACCATCTTATCCATACCCTTCCAGGTTTATGCAACATTACCTTTCCTTCGGGATAAAAATGCCTAGCTTGCGACTCTATTCAACCTCAACCTCCAACATCGTCGACCGTTCGCGTTTGCACCGGGACGAAAGTCCGCGGAGAGCGACACACGACGAGCAGATTTGATGCTATTTGGGTGGTTGTGGATAGACTTACAAAATCTTCACATTTTATTCCTATTAATATGAGTTTTCCATTAACGATGTTGGCTTAAATTTATATCAGGGTAATTGTGAAGCTGCATGGTATTCCTTCGAGTATAGTTTCGGATAGAGATCTGAGATTCACTTTTGAATTTTGGAAAAGTTTGCAGGAGGCTTTGGGTTCGAAGTTGAAATTAAGTTCGGCTTATCATCCGCAGACAGACAGTCAATCAGAGAGAACTATTCAGACTTTAGAAGATCTGTTGAGAACTTGTGTGTTGGAACAGGGTGGTGCGTGGGATACTCATTTTCCATTGATTGAGTTCAGGTATAATAATAGTTACCATTCTAGTATTGGAATAGCGCTGTTTGAAGCTTTGTATGATATGAGGTGTAGAACGCCTTTATGTTGGTACGAAACTGGTGAAAATGTGGTGCTTGGACCTGAAATTGTACAACAGACTAATGAGGCAATTCAGATGATTATAGAAAAGATGAAAGCGTCTCAGAGTAGACAGAAGAGCTACCATGATAACCGGAGAAAATAATTAGAATTTGATGAAGGTGATCATGTTTTTTTGAGGGTAAGTCCAATGACGGGTGTTGGATGTGCTTTGAAATCAAAAACGTTGGATCCTAAGTTCATTGGACCGTATCAAATTTTGCAGAAAGTTGGCACTGTTGCTTATAGAGTGTCGTTACCGCCAGAGCTTTCAAACTTGCATGATGTGTTTCATGTCTCGCAACTTCGGAAATATGTGTCTGACCCATCTCATATTATCTAGAGGGATGAGGTGCAGGTTAGGGAGAATCTTATTTTGGAAGTGTTGCCGATAAGGATTGAGGATCGCAAGATGAAGCAACTCAGAGCTAAAGATATTCCTCTGGTGAGTGTGGCTTGGGGTGGAGCTGATGGTGGAAGTATGACCTGGGAGCTAGAAAGCAGGATGCGGGAGTCGTATCCAGAACTTTTCTCATCAGGTACATTTTCGAGGACGAAAATATTATAAATGGGGGAGAGTTGTAACACCCCATTTTTAATATTTAATCGTCGGGTATTTTTGGTGCTATGTTAGCCTTGTTTAAGGCATATGTTTTACTTTTTGTGGTGTTGTGTCTTAGTGGGACAGGTCGAATCGGGTGCGCTTAGTGATAGCGAGTGTAAGAATAATTAGGATAAGACCATTTAATTGACTATCTTATTATTATTATTATATTATTATTATTATATTATTATGAATAATATTATTACTATTATTAATATTATAATGATTTTATAAAAAAAATATTAGTAATATTGGTATTTAAAATTAATGTTTACTATTAATTGGAATAAGGGGTAAATTGGTAAAAGTCTCGGTGAGGTCTTTAGAGGAGAATTTGTCTAATCGAGAGATTAGGGTAAAATTAACCATAAAAACTTGTGATAAGAGAAACGGAGATAAAGAGAAGGAAGAACAACCTAGGGCATAATTCTTGAAGAAATTCGCGGGAATTTTCACACAAATTCGAGGTAAGGGGGAGAACGGATTTAAATTTAGGTGATTTAACATGATGGATAGTTGGGGGTATCCTTCCCTCTTAGGGATTTTTGTTGTTATTATTTTTATGACGAATTTGTGAAATATGTGATATTTGTTGCGAATTTGTAAATGTGATGATAATACTGATGATATTTTGTTGCCATATTGTTGTTGTTCTGGTTGATTTATAAAATATGCAGATGTTGTTGTTGATGAACAATACTATTTTAGATCTAGATTGAAATTATAACTTGAATGTAGTAACATAGATGAAAGATAGATGAAAATAAGAGTGTAAAATTGGTGTAGAAATGATTATAAGACTAATACGAATCATGGAATTGAAGATTTTGAGAAACAGATTTGGAAATAGGAAGAAAAGTCAGAAAATGTGAATATTCTGCCCATACGTGTATGAAAAAGGTGATATGCATATGGAGGTGCGTGGTTAAGGCATGATACGCGTATAACAAGGGGTGATACGTGTATGTGGAGTGAAATGGAGGGCTCTCTGCCCATTTGCGTAATGATATGCGTACGGGCTAGTGTGAAACGCGTAAGAGGGCCGTATGGGGACCGTATGGTGCGTGTAACACCCCATATTTTCCCTCTTCTTTTTACCATCACGTTCACATCATAATCATCATAAGCATATAATATCCTTAGCATCTAGCATAAAAAAATGAAGCATAACATCCTCATGTTCTAGCATAGGGCATATGATCAATCGTCTAGGGATTTGAAGCTCTGCAAGCCAAAGCAAGACGCCAGGTGACATTGCAAGAGTTCCACAAGGTGTCCTCATGTCATATGCAATCCCAATATCATTTACAAAAGTCAATAAGGGTAGAAGATCATCAGAGGATCAAAGATGTAACAATCTCCTACACATATGAATTTTGAATTAGGGTTTGCTCTTGAGCAGTGATTTCTTGTACCTTTGACCAATTCTTGTGGTCAAAGTCTTTTATATGATATTTTAAGCCTATGGATGGAATTTGGTGAGAAAGTTCATTAAGGAAGTCAGTCAATTCATCAGTTACTTGTGGAAGAAGAAATTGGTCAACTATGCAATTGAAAAGTCAACTGTGAGAATTCAAGGGGTCCAATCCCATTTTTCAAGCTAAGGGGTGTTCTTAAGGTTACATAAGAGGTTTGATGGTCACAAAGTTCAAGAATCAAGAGGTTTTGCAGGGGTTTCCATTTTTGGCATATGGCTAGTGTTGAAAATGTCCAAATTTAGTAAGTTTTGCCCTAATTTTCAAGGCCTTCTTTCACAACTAAAATGACTCCAAATGGATTTTCTTTGAACATGAAAGTTGTAGGGTATGCTCTCCCATTTTAAAAAAGTACAATAACATGTCCATATCATTTATGGTTGAAAAGTTTGGATCAAAGGAAGTTTGGACATTTTTAGAGTTTACATGAATTATCACTTTACACAAAGTTGCACAAAGCCTTGTAAATCAATTCCAAGCTGATCAATGGACAAAGTAAAGTTACAACATCATATTGAATTGCATGGAGGTGATATGGCTGAAGGAAAATCATCAAATTCGTGCATGGGAAGTAAGATATTCCATAAAATTCAAAAATGCATGATCACTCACAAAGCATGACTCCCATATCCAAAGGCCAGGATTGTTTCACTTATGAATCAAGGGTTGGATGAGAGTTGAACATGTGCAAGGAAAGAATGCATGGCACGAGCAAATCACCTCATCACAACTGTCTTGCCAAATTGAAAATTGCTCTCAACCTCACTATAATCACGTGCATTTCCTTCACAATTCAAAATACTGAAAGCATGGTAACTATAAAAGAAAGATAGGGTTTCATTTCACCGGAAATCATCACCATTCTGTCACTTCAAAGTTTTTGCTCCATTTGCATTTTCCTTCGAATCTCACTATTCTTCCACTCATTTCAAAAACTCTTTGCATATTCATGATCCTTGAGGTGTAAAGAACAAGAATCCATCATCAATTTAAGCTAAAGTGAAGGATTCCACACTTTGCAAGTTTGGTGCAGTTTTCTTAGAATCCCTAGATCTAGCCATTCTCAAGGCTTTAATTGCATTTATTTTGCAATTAGAGTGTATTTGGAGTTGATCTGCAGCTGTTGGAGCTTTATCTTGGTGGTTTTGAAGATCTGCAAGCTCAGGTAACTCACTGAATTTGTAGATCTGGATGCTTGATTTTATGTGTGCTTCTTGATCTATGTGTTGTCCTGGTCATCTTGAGCTTTCTGGAATTGAAAACGGTTGATTATTGAGTGAGATGGGTGGATTTAAAGTTTTATGTATGAACATGTTTTGCTTCGATTTGCTCTGTGTGATGATCTAGGGGAAATCTAAGTTCATATTCTTGTTCTACGTGTTTGAATTGTTGGATATGGAGGTTTGCATCCATTTCTGTGGTGATTTGTTCTTGACTATGAATTTTCCGACGCCGGAGCTAGGGCTTCAGTCGCTGGATTATGGAAATGTGTTTTATATGTTTGAATGAGGAATATGAGTTTGTAGCCTTTGATGTGTTTGATCTGAATGGTCCTTAGCCTGCCAACACATAAAAATCACCACCTCCCTTGCACGTGCTTTCACTTAGGTTTTAATTTCTGAATTAGTTAATTTGCGTGACACCACACCATAAGTACCTTGCACACGCGCACACATCAAGTGGATATGTTGACTTGTTCCTTTTGTTAACCAGAACTAATGCGTTGCTTTGATCTTGGGGCCTATGTTTTTCCCTGATTATTTGAATATCCACCATACTTTTGTGAGTGACACGCTGAATCCCATGGGTCTGGCTTTCTATGCGCACCTCCCTTTCTTTTGAGCCCAATAGTTTGAACTAAGTCTATTTGCTTCCTGCACCTCCTTGCCTTGTGTTCTTCTTTTTTTATTTTCTTTTATTAATTGTTTGCTTTTTAATTTTTTAAAATAGCTAGAGGTTCCTAAAATTCCACCAAAAATTATGAACATCAATTTTAATTTTCTTTAATTTTGTATGTTTTTATTTTCCATTTTTTGTTTATTTTTCGTATTAGAATTAATTGTGTAGTTTAATTTCTTCTTTTTATTTCTTTTAATTCACATGTTATTTTGTTTATTTTCTATTTTGATCATGGATTTGAATTTTGACCTGGTTCTTTTTGCTCTGGATTAATAACATGATGTAGTTTGTTGATGATTTATCTCATAATTTTTAGGGATTTGTATGTTGATTTTTGTCAAGTTTCTTAGGAATGAAGTTTCAAAACCCTAATTCTTGTTTAGGAAGTTATTTGACCTAGTTTGCTTTTGATTTTGATCTTGTTCTTTTGGTATGATGTTATCATATGACTAAGGAACCCTTGTACTTAATTGTATAATTTTTTAGTACACTTTTGATTTAATATGTGTTTTCTTGTTTTCTTGCCTTATTTTGCATCCTTTTTGGTCATATGCTTGTTTCTTAGGCTAGGAGGGCACTTGTGCCAACTCCTATAAGGTGTTTTGAACCTTTTTTGTATGAGGATAGGTCCCTGGTCTTTGTATTTTACTTGTGCATTGAGTTGGTTTTTGTTACTTTTCTTTGAAGTTTATACACTTATGTACATGTTCACTTTACCACTTATGCTTATGTGTTTCTCTAGTTGACAATGATTAAACTTGTTTTCTTCCTTTCTTGATCTCTTGTGTTGCTTAGGAACATTCTTGGCATGTTAGGGTTCTGGTCTTGAGTGTTATGATGCTTGATTGGCTTGTATGTTAGGTGTTACTTCATGTATGCTTAGCCTTTCCATAACTAACTAGTGTTGCCTTGTAATGCTTTGTTTGCTCCACTCTTTCCTTGGTATTGTTTGATGTACCTTAGTATGTAATTGAGGTGAATCACTTCTGGTTATGATGTGTTGGTTTGATCTTTTGTTTGTTCAAATCTCTTTTGAATTCATTTGGTTTATCTTATCATGTGTGAATAATTCTAACCATTTTAGGGGCTCATGGTAAGTGAAGTATGGATGATGTCCGCATTTCAATTCTTCATTTCCTCTTGTTTTTTTATTTTTACTTTCTCACTTGTGATTTTGATGTGCCTTAAGCGATCTTGTGATCAACTTATTCTCTTTCCCCTTTAGAAACAACTTATCTCCTTTAGAGGAGTAAGTTGTATTCTAACTCTTTCCTTTCTCTTCTCCTTTTCTTCTTTCTTCCTTTCTTTCTTCTTCATTAGGATAGAACTTAAACCACACTAACTTAGGACTCACATGCATGATAACATTTAGGGTTGTTAGTCTCTCTTTAGTTTTTACCTTTGAGATCCTTTTGGTGCTCTCCCTTTATGATCTTCAAACAAAAACCTAAAAAAATATCTAATAATAGTTGATGTGACCTCTCCCTTTTGTCACTCTCTCAAAAAAAAGCTAAAAAACATTTCTTCACTTTAATCCACAAAAGCATTTAATAATACAAACAAGTTAGTGAATTTAAATCCTAATCTTAGGAAACAAGTTTGAGGATCTTCTTCATTCTTGATGGACTTGTTATTCATTCTATTTTGGGATATGGTAATAAGGACATGTTCCTTAGAAAAGGATTTGCTTTCACTTCCTTGTGCCACACTCTAAAAAACTTCTAAAAAACACTGGACATATAATAAATGTCTCTCCTTCGGGACTTTTTTCTCATCACCTTCACTTTCATCGTAAGAACTTGCTCATACTTGTCACTTTGCAAGACGGTAATGCACTCGTGCCAGATGCGCTTACAACACATGAGCATTAGCCTAGGCAGTTCAAGCCTTAAGACACAAGTAATCTTTCCAACCCTAGTTAGGGGAACTACGGCGACTCTGATCCTCATGTCCATATGAGGTACGTAGGCAGCGGGGTAGGGCCCGTTCGAGCACTCTTTTATTTTCCCTACATTTTCCCCCTTTCTTTTCTTTTCTTATCCAGATCCAGTTCCTTTTCTTTTGCAGAAGCTTTCAGTTTCTTCACCCTTTGAAACAGTTTCTTTGCAAGCGTGGTCCCGTCGGGTACGGCGGACGATCTGGGGTGCTAATACCTTCCCAGGTCGTAACCGACTCCCGAACTCAGTTTCTTTGGTTCGTAGGACTTGTGTCCTTCCTTTTCTTTTCTTCGGGTTGTGCAGCATTACCATTCTCGTTCCTTCAAGATAAAAATGCTTGGCTGGCGACTCTACCACTTTTTCCGCACCACTTTCGTGTTTGTACTAGAATGGAAATCCAAGGAGCGACAGCTGGCGACTCTGCTGGGGATCGAACCCATAATCTATGGTTTCCCCTTGAGAGTCTCTCCTAGCGCCTGTGTGTTTCTGTTTTGGTGGGTGTTGATTGTTTGTTGTTGTGTGTATATGTTATTGTTTTTTTATTTACAGTTTATTTACAGATTTATTTACAGTCTTAGTATTTATTTTCATGCATCATATATTATACTGGACTGTCTGGACTGGTTTTTCTGTTTGGTGGGATTTGGGTGTTACTTATGTGTGGTGAGATGAGACTAGCCAAATACCCGGCTTGAGTGCACCATATGACTTAGCGTGGACAATCACTTTGGCCCTATGGTATCTTGTCATGGGGGTATTAGTGCGTTCACACCCAGATTCGCGACCGTCTTGGAAATGTCTTGATATAGGGATCTTCCCTACTTCATTACATAACCTTGATAGTTATGTGCGGCTGGGGACTGATCATTGAGAACCTTATGGAAACATCCATCTCCAGTGGTGACAGTGGCAGACCACATTTTGTGGAAAACCCATTCGCACCCGAGGGCCCACTTGGAACTCGCATAGGGTGACTTGTTTTTCCCGGACTCAACTGAGGCCTCCCTGAGTAGTACATAATGCCAAACTGATTCCCTGATCTGGTCATGAGCCATTTCTCGGAAATGGTGAAAGTATTATTGCTATTCGGCTTTGAGAGTCTGTGATGTTTGACCCGGAGCACACTCGTGAGATTGGGAGGGGTTTACAGGTTTGCAGGAACCCTTTAACCTCATCATACCTACACTTCCAGTACATTCTTATGTGTTGATCTAGTTGCTTTGACCTTTGGAGTTCTTGAGTTAGTTGGTTTGGAAGTCTGATCTGAAGTTATATGTGACTCACCTGAATGTATATTGGCTATTATTCAGAGGACCTAGAGTTTTTGTTCACTTGGCTCTTGTATCCAATACCCAGACAGTTCCAAATTGATCATATTTTCCTTGCATTTGCATTTGCATCATATCATAGCATTTTTAACATCTTAGTGTTTTCATTTTTCAGGTTACATTTTTCACACCCTATTATGGTATCTATTAGCTTTTCATATCCCGATGGCAAGCCTCATCACAACTCTCAAAAAGAACAATGCACACTACACCTTTCCATAACCATAGGTGATGAAATTGCACCAATTGAAGGGTCTGATGAATGATAAGGTTCCGGGAGATTTCAGGGCCAGCTTTGGAAAGATTCTCAGGTACATGGACAAGCCAACAAAAGAGAAGAGGGGCAACATTCATACTCTTCTCTAGTTCTATGATGTTCCATTACATTGTTTTGTATTCCTAGATTATATTTTGGCACCTACATTGGATGAAATTTCCAGCTTGTTGCATATCCCTCTCAGAGGAAGGAAACCTTATTACAACTCAGGAAGAATGCTCCAGGAAGAAGAGATTTCTCAGAGATGTCATTTGCCTTTAAGCAGGGTGGTGCAGGGATTGAGTAGTAGCAAAGGGAAAGGATTGCCTTGTAATGTGTTGATTTAGGAGGCTCTGGAATATGCTCAGGATAATCATTGGACACAGTTCAATGTACTTCTAACTTTCATGGTCTATGGGATTAGCTTATTCCCAGGAGATCAAGGGATTGTTAGCTTGGAGGCCATTACCATTTTCTTCAGAAGAAATCCCACACCTACTTTGTTAGGTGATTTTTATTACGGATTTCATTATAGGAATGAAAAGAGGGGAGGTCATGTGAGTTGTTGTGTGCCTCTATTTGCTGATTAGTTTGCTAGACAGTTGCCCAAAGTGGGGCCATTCAAAAATTTAAGGGGAGAGTGGAAATGGTATCGTAGATTGATGGGGTTGACTGCAAGTGATATAAGTTGGGGATACAATAAAGAGGTATTAGGGAAAGAGATGATTGTGAAGTGTAATTGGTTTCCCAATGTTCCTTTGATTGGAAGGAAAGGAATGATCAATTACAATCTAGTTCTGGCTAGAAGGCAGCTTGGATACCCTTTGAAAGAACCCCCTTCTGATGAGGATGTGAGAGAATCATTATACCTTCCTATTGAAGGAAATACAGACATGGTTGTTCAAGTATTCTAAGCTTGGGACATTAAGACTCAAAAAGGAAAAAAAAAGAGTTTGGAAGAGTGGATCCAAACATGTATGAACCCTTTGCAGCATGGTTGCAAAATCGTGTCAAGATTTCTTTGTTTCCTTTCTCATTAGAGCTTCCTCTCTAACCAAAAGAAGTAATTCCATAGGTCCCTGCTGCACAAAGCACTGTTCCTTTAGAAGATTATCAAAAGCTTGAAGCCTAGTTGAAGGGACTAAAGTTGGAGCATGCAGAAATGATTATCTTACACCATCAGCTGGCTCTCTCCAAGTTGACTTTAGAAGAGAAGTTGCACAAAGTGAAAGTAGACCAAGAAGCTAAGGACAAGGAGTTGGTAGAAAGAGAGGCTTACTTCCAAAGAAGTGGAATTATGGACATTAAGAGGGAAGAATAGTTTAAGAAAAACAAGAAGGCTCTCAGGGATGCTAGGAAATCTCTCACTTGGATACAGGGGCAGAGAGATCAGAACCAAGCAGAATAAAGGAAGAAAAAGGAGATGTTTCAGTTACAGATTTCTTCTCAAAGAGAAGAGTTAGAGCACGCTTACAGAAGACAACAAGAGGTGTCTCAGCAGCTGAATGAGGCTCTTTTAGAGATAACAGACCTTAGGAGGAGAGCAGATGTGAAGAGAGCTAGAGTAGAGCTGAAGCTTGCAGATGAAGGGCCAGAGTCTTCCTACAACTTGGAGTTTTAGTTTGCTTTTCGTGTATTTCTGATTACCTACAGTATTGTTGTAGGAATCTAAGTTGTTTGATGTACTTTGTGTTTTTGTAAAACTTGAAACCCTACGAAGATGGTATTTGTGCCTTATGGCTTCTGATCTATGCATTTTATTTTGTCAGACTCTTTAAGCTTTGTGTTTTTCCAACTGGTTGTGGAAATGGTGTGAAAACATTGAAACAGATATTTGTAGAAGATTATTTCAAAGGCCATCTAGATTCTTCAATAAGATGCCAGAACTGGGGGAAAATTCCCTGATAATGAAAGCATGAAGATTGCATTGCATGTAACAGTGTTGTTGTTTTGCAGGTACGATCTTCGGGTTTCTAACGTCTCTTCTGATTTCAGGCACTATAGCTCCAAAGAAAGGTCCCAAGAAGATCCACAAATATCCAACAAAGGAGAACATAGAAAGAGTGATGGATCAGATGCAGGCAGACTTGGCAGACTTACGTACAAGAATGGATAATTTTATGACCCTTATGGCTGGAATGGGTCAAAATCAGGAGCACTTGCGCGAGCTGGTAGAGAATAATCAAGATAGGAACAATGGTCCGGTAGATGGAGGAAATCGCAATGGGGCTGGCGTCCGTCATGTTGAAATCCCTGTGGTACAACATGGAGTTACCATTATCAATGATGGAGTGAACAACCTTCAGATGGATGGACAGGATGAGCAGTTCACACTGTTAGATGAGGCTAAAGGACAAGGGGTTGAGATGAATCGTCGCTTTGAAGAGATGGTTGAGAAAATTCGTTCTATCCAATCCCAGAATTCCTTGGGATTTGATATTACTGATTTGGGGCTAGTACCAGGGGTGAGGATTCCTTACGAGTTTAAGGCTCCAACGTTTGATAAGTACAACGACACTGCATGCCCAAAAACCCATCTTCAATCTTTTGTTGGGAGAATTGTTGCCCACACAGATGATGAGAACATATGGATGTATTATTTCCAAGATAGCCTTGTCGGGGCGTCTTTGGAATTGTATATGAAGCTAAGCAGGGTTACTGTCAGAATTTGGAAAGATTTGGCGGAAGCATTTGTTAAGCAATACCAATATAATTTGGACATGGCTCCCAATCTCACACAGTTGCAAAGCATGTCATAGAGTGCAAAAGAGAGTTTCAAAGAGTATTCTCAAAGGTGGCGCCAGCTTGCTGCCAGGGTACAACCTCCACTACTAGAGAACAAAATGGCTGACATGTTCATGGGAACTTTGCAAGGAGTGTTTATTGAACGTTTAGCGTCATGTTCGACGACTAAATTCAATGATATTGTTATATCTGGGGAGAGGGTTTAAACCCTATTGAAGATGGGAAAGATCCAAGATAATGGACTGGAAGTTCAGCTGGAACAAGAAAGCCTTTTGTTGGTCCTCAAAGAAGAAGAGAGGGGGAGACTAATGCTGTTTATGGAAGAGGAAGGGGTCATGGCTACAGAAACTCATATGACCAAGTGGCAGCTGTCACTATTCCTACCAATCCTACTCCTCAACCACAACAACAATGCAACAGTTATCAACAGAGGCCTTACCAACAACGTCAACCTCGTCCTGCTAATCGTGTTTTCATAGCTATTCCCATGACCTATACAACATTGTTGCAGAGGTTGATAGACTTGAATATGATACAACTAAGGACGTTGGCTCCACCACCACCAGGAGATCTTCCACCAGGGTACGATGTTAATGTAAGATGTGTTTTTCATTCAGGATCTCCAGGACATTCAACAAAGAAATGCAGGGTGTTGCACAACAACGTTCAGGATCTGATAGATTCAAAGGCCATCAACTTTGCACCACCCCTAAATGTTAATTCTAATCCTATCCTTAATCACGAAGGAGCTAGGATTAACGTTGTGGAAGGTGGAGAACACTTAAATTTGATCATGGATATAAAGGAGGTGCAGACTCATCTCTTGTTTGTGAAAGAAAGGTTGTTAAGAGGATATGAGTTTCCAGGATGTGACCTTGAGTGTGAGGAATATTATATGTCTGTGAATGGCTGTGAAAAGCTGAAAGTGGGGTTGCAAAATTTGATGAATGAAGGGACATTGCAGTTTGACAGAGTTAACAAACAAAGTGATTGTGTTTCTACTGTGACAATCTTCTATGATCCAGCTGATGTGCTGGCCCCAATCCGGAGAGAGCCTATTACAATTAATGTGCCACAAGAGGTCAGTCTTATTACAATTACCACTCCTTGTCCTGTACCTTATGATGATGACAAAGTTGTGCCATGGAATTACGGGTCAGATGTGTATGTACAAGGACGGGAGATTGAGGATAAGCCCGTGACTATAAATCCTGATGTTGCTAGTGTTGGGGGCTTGGGTGATTTCACTAGAAGTGGGCGATTGTTTGCTCCACGGACTCTCTGAAACAACGATGAAGCTAAAGCTACTGCCAGAGCTAAAGGCAAGCAAGTAGATAATAAGGAGGTGGTAACCCCGAATGTTGATCAGAATGTCTTTGAAAAATAAGTTGAGGAGTTTATGAGGATAATAAAGAAGAGTGACTATAAGATAGTGGAGCAACTGAACCAAATTTCGTCCAAGATTTCCATATTATCACTGCTGATGTGCTCGCAAGAACATAGAGAAGCTTTGTTGAAGGTGTTGTAGTCTGCTTATGTGCCTCAGGAGATTACTGTTAACCAGTTGGAAGCTGTGGTGGCCAATGTAAATGCTAGCCATGGGCTAGGGTTTACTGACAGAGACCTTACAACTGAAGGAAGGAACCATAACAAAGCTTGGCACATCACCATGGAGTGCAAAGGTGTTGTTCTGTCACATGTTTTGGTTGACACAGGTTCTTCCCTAAATGTGCTACCAAAGAAGGCTCTGATGAAACTGGAGGTTGATGGTCTTATTCTCCGGCCTAGTGACTTAGTGGTAAAAGCTTTTGATGGCTCTAGAAGGTTTGTTTTCGGGGAGGTAGAGTTACAAGTGAAGATTGGATCCCAGGTGTTTAAGTGTATCTTCTATGTGATGGACATTCAGTCGGCTTACAGCTGTTTGTTGGGACGTCCCTGGATTCATGCTGCTGGAGCTGTAACGTCTACTCTTCACTAGAAGCTAAAATACGTGGTGGACGGACAGGTAGTGGCTGTTTGTGGTGAGGAGGATATATTTGTCAGTCACCTATCTACATTTAAATATGTTGAGATGGACGGCGAAATTCATGAAACCCTGTGCCAGGCGTTTGAAGTGGTAAATGTTAGTTCAATGTCTCCCACTACAAGGTTTCAGGGCAATGAGAGGGAGGGAACTTCCATCTCTTCATATAAGCAGGCTAAGGAAGTGGTTCAGTCAGGCCAGGCCCAGGGTTGGAGCAGGTTGCTAGAGGTTGAAAATAAGAATGATAAGTTTGGCATTAGATACCAACCAGGGCAGGATGGATGGTATCAGAATAGCAAGGCAGTAACCTTCAAGAGTGTTGGGATGATTGGCCCCAATCATGTGTGTGCCATGGACGAGGATGCTGACAGTGACTGTGATTTGGATAACTGGGTGCACCCATGTGCTCCTGGGGAAAAATTACATAACTGGTTTACTGAAGAGATCATTCAAGTCACCGGTCCAACAAAGTAATTTTCTTTGTTTTCCTTTTATTCATGTGCATATCAAGTCCTACACTCTACCCAAGCTGTATGGACCCATTGTAGGGCCATCATTGCATGCTATGCAGTTAATTTTACCATGAATAAAGGACATTTTTATACAAACTACGTTCCTTGTCTTTCTTTTAAAATTTTTCACAAAAAATATAAAAAATGGCAATGTTTTGTTTGTTTTTTATTTTGTTCATTTTTTCAAAAAGGTAGTAGAATCTGAAATAAGCACATCCTTGTGCAGAGTCAATCATCCGGATTTCTCTAATAACTCTTCTGCTATGACCAAGTATGACTTTAATAATCCAATCTACCATACTGATGAAGGGGTTGAAGAAGATTGTGAATTCCCCAAGGAATTAGCCAGGTTGTTGAGAAGAGAGGAAAGGGTTATTCAGCCTCATCAAGAAGAGCTTGAAGTCATCAACATTGGGTCTGAAGACGTAAAGAGGGAGATTAAGATTGGGGCCAGTCTGCAGGCCAAGGTAAAGGAAGAAATGATTGGCATGCTTCGAGAGTATGTGGATATCTTTGCTTGGTCATATCAAGATATGCCAGGTTTGGATACCGACATCTTTGTGCATAAGTTTCCATTGAGGGAAGACTGCCATCCTGTCAAGCAAAAGCTTAGAAGAACCCGTCCTAACATGGCGTTAAAGATCAAGGAAGAGGTTCAAAAGCAACGGGATGCCGGTTTCCTTGTTATGACTAGTTATCCACCTTGGGTAGCTAATATTGTACCTGTACCAAAGAAGGATGACAAGGTCCGGATGTGCGTTGATTACCGGGATTTGAATAGAGCAAGCCTAAAAGATGATTTCCCATTACCTCACATCGATGTATTGGTGGATAATACAACTCAATTCTCGATATTCTTCTTCATGGATGGCTTTTCCGGTTATAACCATATCAAAATGGCGCCTGAAGACATGGAGAAAACAACGTTCATTACCCCTTGGGGGACATTCTGCTATATGGTCATGCCCTTTGGCTTGAAGAACACTGGGGCAACGTACCAACGGGCAATGGTGACTCTATTTCATGACATGATCCATAAGGAAATTGAGTGCTATGTGGATGACATGATAGCTACGTCCCGTGATGAAGAAGAGCAATTGGTTAACCTCAAGAAGTTGTTCGAAAGATTAAGAAAGTTTCGTTTGAGGTTAAACCCAAACAAGTGCACCTTTGGGGTGCGTTCTGGTAAGTTGCTGTAAACACCCCAAATTTGCCCTCACCCATTCACACCATGGCTTGTGATCATTTCATATGCATAAACTCAATCATAGCATCTCATATTACATTTTTGATTCACTGCATTGGTTCAAAGTCATCTGCATCTAGGGTTTGTGATCTGAGCAATCCAAGAGCTTCTTGAGCCATTCCAAAGGGCATAAATCATTTCAAAGGGGTCCATGTATGTTCTAGTATCATATTACATACCCTCAAAGTCAAAAATGCCAAAGAATCACAAGAACTGGGATTGGCATGGAAGCAGAGCCAGGCTTGACTGCATAGATGACCTGAAATTAGGGTTTTGGTTTCAGAGGCCATAACTTCAAATTTTTTGGTCATTCTTGTTTCTATTGGTCTCTATATGGTATAGGGAGTGTGCATATCAATTTTCATGAAGAAATTCCATGGGGAAGTCATCTGATCAAGAGTTGACTTTCTGGACAAGTCAGTGCAAAATTAGGGCATCTGAGGCCCCCAATGACCCAACCAAGGGGTGATCTTCATCATTTTGAGTGTATTTGATCTTTATTTGGTCATGGAAGAAGGTTGAAGTTCACAAAATTCAAGAATTACAAGTTTTTGCAAAGTTGACTTTTTGGGGTAAGTTTGACTTTTAAGGAATTTGTCATTTTATGCAACTTTTTCAACCCTTACTTTTTGATCCAAAAATGCTTCAAATGGAAAAACTTTGGTCATGAAAGTTGTAGAATAGATCTTTCCCTTTTCAAAAAGTACAAGAACATGACCTAATTCATTTTGGATCAAAAGTTATGGTGCATCAAAGTTGGCTAAAATCACTAAATTTTAAGTTATACACCAAATGAGAAATTTGCAAAATCTTGTACCAATGCAATTTGTGACTTCTAATTGATATCAAACCATTACACAAGCATCATACGAGTCCTAAAGTTCAGATTGAACCAAAATGATCACATGTTTTATGGTGTTTGGAACAAGATCTTTTCATGAGGACCAAAGGGAACCAAGTTGCAAAAACCATCATAACACTTCATCCACTTGCTGCCTTGGATGCTGAACCACCCTAGCCCTTTCCCCTCACCATGCTGCGCAAGACAAGCCCTTGTACCAAGCTAGCAAAGTAGCCCATGCCCTTCTTACACAAAGTTGACATTTTGGCAAAAGCAACCATACCTATCACAAAAGGACATGTCATGTCATCTGACCAATAGGATTAGCTTATACAAACAATTTGCAAGCCAAACATCACAACACACAAGCCTGAAACCAGCAAGAACTCAACTCTCTCATTTTTCACCCTTGAAGCAAAAGCATTCGAAACTCTCCATACAAGCCACAAACACTTAAACAAACTTCACAGACCTTCTCAACTCATCATCCTGATCACAAAGTACCCCTCACCCTTGCCTTAAACTGCCTGAATCCAAAACACGATTCTCACCTGAGCTTGAGCAGAACCTGTTCAAACTCTCAAACCAGCCAACATAAACTCTTGCTAAGCATTCAGACATCATCAAGGGACCAAAGGGAGTGGTTTGCATCAAGGGAAGAGGTCAGAGAGCTGCAAAGTTGAAAGCTTCAAAACTCAGGTAGCTCAAGAACTTTTTTTTCCAGAAATGAATTTTTAAGTTCTCAATAGCTTCTACATGCTTCCCTGATCATGAATATGTCATTGGTTTTGAAAATGGTGGAGAGATGAGAGTTTAATCGTGTTCTGAAATTTTTGCCCTAGAAACTATTTTGATTCGATTCAGCCAGTTTAGGAATGATAAATGTTGTTTGAATGGGGGTTCTGATTCGTTTTTGAGTGGGGATCATTTTTGTTTAATTAGAATTTGTTTTAGATGCGTTTAGAGAGAGTTTGAAGTTTGGAGTGGTCGGAGAAGATGACCGGAACACTGTTCCGGTCACCTGAGGGTCATTAACGGTTGGATTAGGGCTAATTAATTAGGGTTAGTGAGTTTGAATGCTGGCCGTGAGATCTGGCACCAAGTCAATGCGCGCGTGTTTGAGTTTGAATCTGGGCCTTCAGATTGGATTACTTTTCCTTTTTCAGTTTAAAAATTCATTTTATTTTCATATTAATTCATTTGTTTTCTATAGTTTATTAAAAATAGCAAAAACACTTCAAAAATTCTGAAATTTTTTATACAAGTTATTATTTAATTTCAGAACACAAAAATATTTTTATTTTTATTTTTAGCATTAAAAAAGTATTTTTAAATATTTAAAAGTTTCTTTTTAATTAATTAATGAGAATTAATTAATTAAAAATACTTTTAGGTATTTAAAAATCACCAAAAAATTCATGAAACCTTTAAAAACATTTAGAAACATTGTCCAACCCTCAAACCAAATTTATTTTTTGATCTTGATGCATTTTGAGAATTTTTCATGGAACTAAAATCATTTTGATGCATTATTTTGATCCAAACTTCCAAAAATCATTTCTGCCTAACCATTGAGAGTTGGACCTTGATTCTTTTTGCATTGCATTGTGTTTAGCATGTAGTTTGTGAGATTAAATGGCCATGATTTGATCTTTCATTTTCAATTTGTTTGGTAATTTTCTTGTTAAGGAACCCTAAAACCCTAGAAAACTTAGAAAATTCATAACTTGAATTTGGTTAAGAGTTGAAACTTCTCCTTTGGGCAGTGAGTTAGTATAGGATTAGGGATCCTTTGAATGCATTTTCAATTTTTTATATTGTTGTTTGCTTCTGATTTTGGTGTGTGTTTGATGCTTTGATCATAAACCCTAATTTGGGCTTCCATATGCATCCATCTTGCATTTGCTTGCATAACATGACTTGCCATAGCATTCTATGCATTCTCTTGATTCATTGAACATCTTAAGACATATTGAGAGCATGTTTGATCATTGCATCTTGCATTTGCCATGTTGTATGCCATTTGCACTTCATAACTTTTCATGTATGTTCATGTTTCTTAACTTGTTTCATTTGCATCCATGAACTTGTATGACCATCCCCATGTGTTGTCTCGTGTTTGTTGCATCTCATAGCATCATTAGCATCATGTATGTACTTCTGGTTTTGTTTCTCATCATGCAATTCCATCCCATTTTGCATTGCATTGCATTTCTTTTCTAACTTTTCAGGTGGTAAGTGGCTTTGAGAAGTGAATTTGCCTTCACTTCTCATAACTTCTCTTCATCTCTTTTATGCATCCTTGCTGCATTTTTGTATGTGTTTGAGATTGAGCTTGCCCATTCTTTTTCTCCTTACTTTCTTTCTTCAAGTGACTTGACTTCTTGAATGAAGCAAGTTACTTTGCTTCTCCTGATCCTTTCATCTGCTTCCTGGTGGTTCCATTGAAGACTTCTCTTGTAAACCTCACAAACCTTAGGAACAACCATGCATGACAATAATTAGGGCTTGATTAGTCCCCCACTTAGTTTTACCTTTGTGTCTCATTGAGTCTTCTCTTCCCACCTCATAATCAAGGACTAAACCATAAAGGCTTTAAGGCTTTGTGATTAAGTTTATGCCTGCATCCTTCTATTAGGATGGAGTGTATAACTTTAATCCCAAGTGTTAAACCCTTAATGTGTTTATATCCTCTAATCAATTCACTTAATAATCACCAAGACATCAAGCTTGTAACTTGGGCCTTGCATTAGGGTTCTAATTCTTCCTTAACCGGTTAAGAAGGACTAACCCTAGTGTTAATGGACAAGTCCCCCTCAAGTTGTCTTACAAACCCTAAAAAACACTTCATCATCATATCCTTAAATAAAATCCACTTAATAAAGGCTTTGTTTTGTCATGAGTTTAATCCCTAATCATGGATTAAGTTGAGGAGCTTTCCTCAGCTTAAACATTCTCATCTATTATCCTTCTATTAGGATGGTGTAATGAGTCTGTTTAATCCCTGATTATGGCTTAACCTCATTACTTAACACTAAACAAAAACAACAAAAACATCTAAGTAATCACAAGTAGGTTAATGATCTTAATCCTACCTCAAAGGTGATTAAGTGTGAGAAGCTGACTTCACACTTAAGGTATTCTCATTACCCCTAATCAGAGGGAAGATGTGATGAGTTTACTAAATCCATTGGTTTAGGCTTAAGCTCATTAACTTATGACAAACTTTCAAAAGCAATAAAAGACTGAAAACTCAAAAACAAACAATAATCGTCTCCTTCGGGATTCTTTTCTCATCTCATTCACTCACAATCTAGAATTTGCTTCTTCCGTCTAATGCAAGACAGTTAGCACCTGAGCCAGACAGGTCATACACTTGAGCATAGACAAGTAAGCAGTTCATCAAGTCAATTCATCTTTCAGTCTCTTTGGGTCGAACTACGGTGTTCTGACTTCCTCATTGCACGAGAGGATACGTAGGCATAACTTAACAGTTATCGAACAAAAGTCTCTGTACATTCCCCATCTTTCAGCATCATTCTCTTAGCCTCATTATCATGAGCATTTCACTCCTGTCCTTACACTGACACATCATTTATACACTTCACTTTTCTCTTACACTGACACCTGTACATTTTGTTTTCCAGCTCTTTTACACACAGATTGCACTGACACTACCCCTTTAAAACACAAATCTTTCAAGCGTGGATCCCGTCGAGTACGACGGACAATCTGGGTGCTAATACCTTCCCAGGTTATAACCAACCCCCTTTCTCAGTCTCTCTGGTTCGCAACCGTCTTATCCATGTCTTTCTAGGTCTATGCAGCATTGCCTTTCCTCCGGGATAAAAATGCCTAGCTGGCGACTCTTTTCTTCTCCAGTGAGTTCACTGCTATGTGTTCTCATTGTCCCTCTCGCCGACCGTTCGCGTCTGTACCTTTATTTGGGCCATTTCCCATTTATCGGGAGCGACAGCTTGGCGACTCTGCTGGGGACCCTTATACTGCAACCAGGGCTTCTGGTTCTTTTTGTGGGTTCCTCCTAGCGCTTGATTGATTTGTGTTTACTGGGGTGTTATGTGCTTATTTGTGTTTGTATATTTGTATTTATTTTTGCTTTATGTACAGTTGCTTTACTGCTTCCTTTATAGCTTTGCATTATATCATATTGTCATACTGTGCTGCTGGCTGGATCTGTTTGTTTGCTTTGGTGGGTGGGTGTTCTATTGAGAGTTGAGGTCCTATACCTGGGATCTGAGTGACACCTAGGCTAGAGTGGTTCATATTCTTTCCCATTCCATCTCGGTCTGGTGCGGGAATATGAAACACGGTTCAGATATGGGTTTCTTCTTGAGAACTCTGTGTTGCAGATTTCCTGCAATGCTAGGGCTATCTGGGAAGCCTGCTAAGTCTGGATGACCTTTAGTTTTGACCTTCAGAAACTGAGGTGAATTAGAGGAGGAACTTTTATGGTTATTGTAAACACTGTACCTCCGGGTTAGAAGTGTTTACACTTCTCATAACTGATCCAAGTCTGAGGATCCTTGTTTTAGAACACCACCTGTGAGGGGGTTGGGCTGTTTACAGGTTTGCAGGTACCCTTGACCTCAACATACCCTGTTACTTTGACTTGATTAAGAATACTCCATGTTGGAACAGTTCTTGTGATTCTAAACCCTGGACATGTGGCTCTTTATTTGAGTCCCCCACCTTGGTTACTGGACTTATAGACCTCCATCTGGATTTCTTGGACATACCTAGACTTGTATCAGAGCACTTTGATCAGATCCAGCTCAGTCACAAACTCTTGCATATCATTTGCATACATCCTCATTGCATCATTTTGACATCTGTTTATTTGTTTTTCAGGGTATCCATCTTCATTTTTTTTGGCTTGGTTTTGACCCCATCATCAGTATAGACCTACCTTCATCAGCATCTACTTCAGTTATCAGCTACCTGCTTCAGTCACCTGCACCACCCAGTCAGTGGCCCATTTTTCAGTGTTATCATCAGCACCTGCCTCAACTCTTCCTCAACAGCATGGCACCTAAAAAGAGTAACATCTCCTACCACTTTTTCCAGCCTGAGCTAGCTGACATCAGGAGGATTCAGACCCTGATCACTCCAGACCATATACCACTGTTTAGGGAACACTATGGAGACATACTTGATGTGGTTATGGATTTGGACCCTTCACAGAGGAGCCTGATTCATACTTGCCTTCAGTTTTATGATCCCCCGCTGAGGTGTTTCACTTTTCAGGACTTTCAGTTGGGACCTTTATTGGAGGAATACTCATCATTGGTTGGTATACCTATCAGGGGTGGAGTCCCCTTCAACCCTGAGATGGCTTTCCCAAGTAATGAGGAGATAGCAAAGGCATTGCATCTGGAACCAGTTCTGATTGGGCAGCATATGACTACTAAGGCTGGAATCTCTGGCCTGCATCTGGACTTCTTGATCTCTCAAGCTACCCTGAAAGCTTCTTTGGGAGAGTGGAAAGCAGTCCGTGCTTTATTGGCCCTGAGCATATATGGGATCATATTATTTGCAGATGAGCCTAGATTCATTAGCAAGAATGCAATCCATCTTTTCATCCTGAGAAACCCATGCCCACTTTATTGGGGGATTTTTACTACTCAGTGCACCAGAGGAATGAAAAGCAGAGGGGGAGATTAGTGAGGTGCTGTGCTCCTTTGTTCCATACTTGGCTTCTCAAGCATTTACCCAAGACAGATGCATTTTTGAATCCTCATCAGCAGAGAAACTGGGCTAGAAGACTCACTGCTCTGACTTCAGCTGATATCAGGTGGTGCACTCAAAGCACAAAGGGCAGGGATATCATTACCAGTTGTGGGCATTTTCCCAATGTACCCCTGATAGGAGTTAAGGGTTGCATTAATTACAACCCTCTGCTGTTCAAAAGACAACTGGGCTATGCATTGGTCCACACTCCTAAGGCACAAGACTTGGCTGAGACTCTTTACTGTGAGAACAAGCCTAATCTGGCTATTGTTAGGCAGGCAGCCTGGGCCTGGGACAACGTTCAAACTAAAGGAGTGACCATTCTGGGGAAGTGCAACAATGTGGCATCAGCACAATATTATGAGTGGTCCCATGCTAGAGCTCAATTTTCTGGAATGCCCTTTACCATGGAGGATATGCCTGGATCATCCTCAGCACCACCTCCTGCCACTGTCAGCTTAGAGGAGTTTGAAAGTTTGAAAGAGAGGAATGAGAAGTTGACTCAGGCCCTACAGAAGACCCTCTGGGAGAGGAGTAATGGTAGGTTGGATATTGAGAGGTTAGAGAAGTTGAGGGTGGAGCATCTGGCTAAAATTGAGAAGTCTGAGGATTACATCAAGAAGTCTAGGGTTGGAGAACAGATTCTGAAGAATGCTTGCAAGGAAGCCCAGTTCCAGAAAGCCAGGACATACTTGTATCTGAAGGAGAGTCAAGCTAGGTGGGTCAGGATCACCGAAGCTCGTACTTTGGAAGATAAGAGGACTCAGGACAAGATAGAGCAGCTAGAAGTTAGTGCAAAAGAGCAGCAGGAAGCCCTGGCAGCAGCCCAGAGGGAAATATCAGAGCTGAAGATCAGAGCTGGAGTGAAGAGGTCAAAGGACCAGAGTCAACACAAGAAGCTAACTGCAGCTATTACTACCCGGAATCTCCTTATCAGGAATCTCACGGAGCGTCCAGCTGATCCTGTGACTGAAGCACTTCTCAAGGAAGTTCAGGAGGATGAGTTTGGTCTTGGTGTCTGACTTTTGCTTGTTGTTGGTTTCATTTCATGTACTTTTATTTTCTTATGATGTATTTTGACCCCTCAGAGGACATGTTTTGTAAAGAACAAACTATGTACCATTTGCCTTTTGTAATATATGTATCAGTTTGTTCCATCTGAGTTTCCTCCAAAGCAACATCAACAGCATCTTCAAGGGTCTGGAAGGGTCAAAACTGAGTGCCAAGCCGGATACCTTGGAAACAAATAAGCATATTGCATTGCATGCTAACCTTTTGTTTGGTTTTGCAGGTTTTTGTTTTATTGTTACTAACTCTGTTGTGATATTCAGGAACTATTGCTCGACGTAGGGTATTTCCACTCAACCGTCCACACCGATATCCAACCCGTAACAACCTTCCGGGCATACAAATGGATCAGGTACAACATGACCTTGCAGAGGTCAGAAACCAAATGGAAAACGAAAGATTGGAAATGAGAACTCAGATGACGCAGTTTATGGAAGTGATGAACAACATGGCTCAGAGCCAAGAAAGATTGAGAGCAATGGTGGAAAGGCAGAATCAGGAAGATCCCCATATAGGGACTGCTGGCACAAGCAACAATGAGAGGGCCCAACCTCATGTCAACCCCCCTGTATTTGGACCCCACCTTCATCCAGAGATTAACATTCCTGCTAATGTTCAAGGGACTGCCACTGCAGGAAGAGTGCTGCAAGAAGACCCCCAGGAGGATCAGTTCACAGTAATGGGTGCTGGGGAGGAAGCTTATGACAGAAGGCTGGATGAAATTGCTGAAAAATTAAGGTCCCTGGAGTCTCAAAACTCTTTGGGCTTTGATGTTATGGACATGGGCTTGGTAGACGGGGTCAGGATTCCCCATAAGTTTAAGCCTCCTTGTTTTGAGAAATACAACGGGACTTCCTGCCCACGGACCCACTTACAATCCTTTTTGGGAAGGTTGAAATCATATACCATGGACGAGAAGCTATGGATGTTTTATTTCGAGGATAGCTTAACTGGGGCGTCAAGGGAATGGTACTCCCATCTGACTAGAGCGACCATCAGGTGTTGGAAGGACTTGGCAGAGGCCTTCATCAGACAATACCAATACAATTTGGATATGGCACCCAACAGGACCCTCCTAATGGGAATGTCACAGTCGTCTAGAGAAAGTTTCCGAGAGTATGCCCAGAGATGGAGGCAATTGGCTGCTGCTGTTCAGCCACCTATGTCAGAAAGGGAGATGGCAGATATGTTTATGAACACCCTCCAAGGAACATACATTGACAGGCTGGCTGCTTTCTCTTCTACCAGCTTTGCAGATGTCGTTATAGCTGGAGAAAGAATCGAGAGCCTGTTAAAGATGGGCAAGATTTCTGACAACGGTGCTAGCTCATCCAGTAACACAAGAAAGCCTTTTGTAGGCCCAAGAAGAACTGGTGAGACCAATGCTATCCACACCAACAGGGGCAGACCCCAATATGTTCATAGGTCTGTGGCAGCAGTCACCATTCCCGCTCCAGCTCATCCACAACCAACTTATCAACCACCGCAACAAAGTTATCAGCAACAACCTCAGTACCAGCAACAAGCTCAGTATCCTCCGAGAAACTACAACAACACCAACAACAACAATCAGCAAAGACCATTCCAACAGAGACCTTCTCAGGCCAATAGGGTGATCGATCCGATCCCCGTGCCCTATGCAACATTATTGCCACAACTCCTGAAACTCAACCTAGTTGAGCTAAGGACGTTGGCACCTCCAGATCCTAACAGTCTACCCAGGAATTATGACTCCAACGCCAGATGTGCTTTTCATTCAAATGCGCCTGGCCATAATACAGAGAAGTGCAGAGCCTTGCACATGAAGGTACAAGACTTGGTAGACTCTAAGGCCCTGAATTTTGCACCACCACCAAATGTTAACAAAAACCCTATGCCGCACCACGGGGGTCCCAGAATCAATGCTATTGAAGAAGACAAGCCGTCTTATTTAATAACCAGTGTGGGTCAGATTCGGACACCGTTGGTGGAGATTAAAGCTCAACTCCTCGAATGTCAAATGTTCCCGGGATGTGAGCTAGGGTGTGCTTATTGCAACATTTCAGTGAATGGTTGTGATAACTTGAGAGATGGCATAGATGGTCTCATCCAGAGTGGCCTGCTTCAAATCACAACATCAATACCTACCAATCCAGCAATCTCCTTAACAACAGTTCCCGAGTCTTCTACAACTGCAACAACCATTGTTCCAAACAACTCTTCAATCTCATCAACAAATGCTTCATCTGTTACTTCAACGGACCAAACATCAGCAAACATCCCTTCTACAACTTCAGCACCCCTTCATTCAGAATCTCCTACAACAGCAACACCCATCCATCCAACAGTGTCTCCTACAACATCAACAGCAAACAATGAAAGCGTCTCAACAGTTACAATTTATTATGATCCTGAAAATGATTCTGCCTACAACTCACAAAATGCCACTCCCGTCAGAGCACCAGTCACAATATACTATGATCCACAGACTATCACGGTTCCTTCTGCAGCTGCTATCAGTCCAGTCACAATCACAGTGCCTGGGCCAGTACCTTATGAAAGCAGTAATGCTATCCCCTGGCATTACGGCTCTGATCTATACTGCGGAGGACAGAAAATCACCCTTGAATCATCAACCCCTGCACCAAAAATAGACAATGTGGGAGGAGGCGGAGGCTTCACTCGAAGCGGACGTCTCTTTGCTCCACAAATTCAAAGACCCACTGCCGAAGCAGAAGCTGCTGTCAAGGCAAAAGGGAAAAGCTTGGTGCAGGAAGAGCAGATTGTTAAGGAAGCTTTGAAAACACCCTTTGATCAAGAAGTTGATGAGTTCATGAGAATCATCAAGAAAAGTGATTACAAAATAGTGGATCAGCTTCATCAGACGCCTTCCAAGATCTCTATTCTATCATTGCTCATGTGCTCCGAAGCTCATCGGAACGCACTACTAAAAGTCTTGCACGCAGCTTATGTGCCTGAAGAAATCACCGTCAATCAGTTGGAAGCTGTGGTTGGAAATGTTAATGCTAGTCATGGACTAGGGTTCACCAACACTGATTTGACTACTGAAGGTCGCAATCATAACAAGGCTTTGCACATTACCATGGAATGTAAAGGTGCAGTTCTTTCCCATGTGCTGGTAGACACAGGATCATCCCTCAATGTCTTACCTAAAAAAGCCCTTGTGAAGCTAGAGTATGACGGATTGGCATTACGTCCCAGCAACCTGGTAGTAAGAGCCTTTGATGGTTCTAAGAGATCGGTTCTGGGAGAAATTGAGTTGCCTATAACGATTGGCCCACAAACTTTCAAAACGACCTTCTACGTGATGGATATACAGCCTGCCTACAGCTGTCTATTGGGTAGGCCATGGATTCACGCCGCTGGCGCCGTGACTTCAACCCTTCACCAGAAGTTAAAATTCGAGTGGGAGGGTCAAGTCGTTACTATCTGTGGAGAGGAGGATATTTTTGTTAGCCACCTGGCTACCTATAAATACATTGAGATGGATGGGGAGATCCACGAAACAATGAGTCAAGGGTTCGAGGCCTTGAACATAAATGAAACTTCTGCTGTACCTGGAACCTCAATGACATCATACCAACAAGCCCGGAAGGTTGTTGAAGAAGGAACTGCCCAAGACTGGGGCAAACTGTTACCGGTGGAGAAGAAAGAGGATAGATTTGGGTTGGGTTACAAACCAACTCAACAAGATCAAGCAGAGGCTGCTAAAGAGCCCAACTTTGTTAGTGGGGGGATGCTCACCCCTGATGTTTTCAACAATTTGGAAGACGAGGATGAAAGCGACCGCAACCTGGAGAGTTGGATCCGTCCAAAGGTCCCGGGGAGCAGTATCTCGAACTGGTCTTCCCAGGAAATTATAAGAGTTACTCATGCAGAGTAATTATTATTTCCTGTATTTTATAGCATGCATCAAAGTCTTGCATCTTGCCCAAGATGACAAGACTCATTTTGTAATCGGGCCATCTGTAATTTTTGTGCAACAAGATTAATCAATGAAATATCAGACATCTTTTGCAAATGAGTCTTTTTCTTTTCTGCTCACTGTTTTCCCATTTTTCTTTTTGTACAAAAATAAATGGAAATGTTTTCAAAATGACAACTTTATTTCACTTTTCTAAACAAGATTAAAATCAAATCACTAAAATGAACAAACTGAACCCTTGCAGAGTGTGCCTTCCAGACCGCACCGACAACAGCACGGCTATGACTTCGTATGACTTTGACAATCCGATCAATCAAGCTGATGAAGGGGTTGAAGAAGAATATGAGCTTCCTGAAGAGCTAGCCAGGTTGTTGAGACAAGAGGAAAAGGTTATCACTCCTCATCAGGAGGAGGTCGAAACGATTAATCTTGGTACGGATGAAGACGTGAAAGAAGTTAAAATCGGGGCCTGCCTACAAGACTCAGTGAAGAGACAACTGATTGACCTGCTTCAAGAGTATGTGGATGTGTTTGCTTGGTCTTATCAAGATATGCCAGGGTTGGACACCGACATTGTTATGCACAAGCTGCCTTTGAGGGAAGAATGCCCACCGGTTAAACAGAAGCTACGCCGCACTCGCCCAGACATGGCAATGAAAATCAAGGAAGAGGTGCAAAAGCAATGGGACGCCGGGTTCCTTGCCGTAACTAGCTATCCGCCGTGGGTTGCTAATATTGTGCCTGTGCCTAAGAAAGACGGCAAAGTAAGGATGTGTGTTGACTACCGGGATCTGAACAGAGCTAGCCCGAAGGATGATTTCCCATTACCTCACATGATTTCCCATTACCTCACATTGACGTATTGGTGGATAATACGGCTCAGTTCTCGGTATTCTCCTTCATGGACGGATTTTCAGGATACAATCAGATTAAAATGTCACCTGAAGACATGGAGAAGACAACCTTCATCACACCCTGGGGCACGTTCTGCTACAAGGTAATGCCATTTGGGCTCAAGAATGCCGGTGCAACATATCAACGGGCTATGGTAACATTATTCCACGATATGATCCATAAAGAAATCGAATGTTACGTGGATGACATGATTGCCAAGTCCCTTACTGAAGAAGATCACCTGGTAAATCTGCTGAAGCTGTTCAAGCGTCTGAGGAAGTACCAACTGAAGTTGAACCCCAACAAGTGCACATTCGGGGTGCGATCGGGTAAGCTGTTGGGATTTATTGTAAGTGAGAGAGGGATTGAAGTAGACCCTGATAAAGTTAAAGCTATTCAAGAGATGCCTGCACCGAAGACAGAAAAGGAAGTTCGAGGGTTCTTAGGCCGATTGAACTACATTTCACGGTTCATATCTCACCTTATAGCAACCTGTGAACCCTTGTTCAAATTGTTGAGAAAAGAGCAAACGGTCAGGGGGAACGAAGACTGTCAGAAGGCTTTTGACAAGATCAAGGAATACTTACAAGAGCCTCCAATCCTTATGCCTCCAGTTGAAGGAAGACCTCTGAGAATGTACTTGACAGTATTAGAAGAATCAATGGGGTGTGTGCTGGGCCAGCATGACGAGTCTGGTCGAAAAGAGTATGCAATATACTACCTAAGCAAAAAGTTTACCGACTGTGAACAACGTTATTCACTGCTCGAGAAAACTTGTTGTGCTTTAGCGTGGGCTGCTCGCCGACTGAGACAGTATATGTTGACCCACACTACTTTATTGATCTCAAAAATGGACCCAGTTAAGTACATATTTGAGAAGCCAGCACTTACCGGACGGGTTGCAAGATGGCAAATGATTCTCACAGAATATGACATCCAATACACATCTCAGAAGGCCATCAAGGGCAGTGTATTGTCTGAATATCTTGCTGAGCAACCTATTGATGATTACCAGCCTATGAGATTTGACTTCCCTGATGAAGACATCATGTTCATAAAAGCAAAAGATAATGAAGAGCCTGTTCACACTGAAGGGCCTGACCCGGAAGAAGAATGGACTATGATGTTCGATGGGGCTGTTAATATGAATGGTCGTGGTGTTGGTGCAGTACTCATTACACCTAAAGGAGTTCACATGCCTTTCTCGGCAAAACTCACCTTCAACTGCACTAACAACGAAGCTGAATACGAAGCTTGCATTATGGGTCTTGAGGAAGCCATCGACCTCAGGATCAAGACATTGACCGTGTTCGGAGATTCAGCTTTGGTAATCAATCAAACCAATGGCAAATGGTACACCCATCAGGATCATCTGATACCTTACAGGGATTATACAAGGAGGTTATTGACTTTCTTTACAACAGTTAAGCTTGAGTATATCCCTCGGGACGAGAATCAGTTTGCAGATGCTCTGGCTACCATTTCGTCCATGATCAAAGTTCAGGCTGCCAACTTTGTACCTCAGATCTCAGTGTCCAGACTTGACAGACCGGCATATGTATTCGCAGCGGACATTGTCAAAGATGACAAGCCTTGGTTCCATGACATTAAGTGCTTCTTGGAGGATCAAACGTACCCACCTGGGGCATCTTCCAATGATAAGAAGACTTTGAGAAGGCTTGCTGGCAGTTTCTTTCTGAACACTGATAGTTCCCTGTACAAGAGAAACTTTGATATGGTACTCCTCAGATGCGTTGATAAAACAGAAGCAGACTTGTTAATGCATGAAGTGCACGAAGGATCCTTTGGTACCCATGCGGGAGGGCATGCCATGGCCAAGAAGTTGTTGAGGTCAGGCTATTACTGGATCACAATGGATGCTGACTGTTGTGCCTACGCCAGAAAATGCCATAAATGCCAGGTTTATGCGGATAAGGTGCATGTGCCTCCCAATCCTTTGAATGTGATGTCTTCACCTTGGCCCTTTGCTATGTGGGGCATTGACATGATTGGTAAGATTGAGCCAACTGCTTCGAATGGCCACAGATTCATTTTGGTTGCTATTGACTATTTCACCAAGTGGGTCGAAGCAGCTTCATATGCCAATGTTACAAGGCAAGTGGTAGCCCGATTTCTGAAAAGAGAATATCATTTGTAGATACGGAGTGCCCGAGCGAATCATTACTGATAATGGTTCCAATTTAAACAACAAGATGATGGCTGAACTATGCCGGGACTTCAAGATTCAACACCACAATTCTTCTCCTTATAGGCCAAAGATGAATGGCGCTGTTGAGGCAACAAATAAAAATATCAAGAAGATTGTGCAGAAGATGGTAGTTACATACAAAGACTGGCATGAAATGTTACCATTTGCCTTGCATGGGTACCGCACGTCAATCAGAACATCTACTGGGGCAACACCGTATCAACTTGTCTATGGTATGGAAGCAGTCCTACCTGTCGAAGTCGAATTACCCTCTCTACGGGTATTGATGGATGTTAAGCTGAACGAAGCAGAATGGGTCAGGTCCCGACACGAACAACTGAGTCTGATTGAAGAGAAAAGATTGGCTGCAATCTGTCATGGGCAGTTGTATCAAAAGAGGATGAAGAGAGTCTTCGATCAGAAAGTCAGGCACCGAGAGTACCAAGTAGGAGATCTTGTGCTGAAAAGAATCCTTCCTCCTCATACAGACCACAGGGGCAAGTGGACTCCAAATTATGAGGGACCATTTGTAGTAAAGAAAGTTTTCTCTGGTGGAGCACTGATGCTCAGCACCATGGACGGTGAAGATTTCTCGTCCCCTGTGAATTCAGATGCAGTTAAAAAATACTTCACATAAAAAATGACCCGCTGGACACAAAAACAGAATGTAAGTCCAGGCAAAAATAGGGCATCCCGGCGAGTCAAAAACAGAATAAAAGACTCGGGAAAAAATAAGGGAAAATAAGCAAAAAAATGTACACCCGCTGAGTTGAAAAGCCGCATTGGACAACTCAGGAAAAAATGGGTATCCCGATGGATTGAAAACCTGAAAGGGCGATCCATGCAAAATAAGGGAATAAGCGAACGACTGCATTTTGAATTCGTCTGTATCGTTTACAACTTGGTAAGCTTCGAAAGGATCAAGCTTCAGTCAGAATCAGCATTCTTCAGAAAGCAAGATGAGAAGAACGTCAAAAGTCATACGAGTCATAGTAAAGAGGAAGCTCCTTGAAGCGTCATCAACATTGCCAGCATTTTGTTTCTCAATTTGTAACGATCTCCTCATTTCAGGGGATTTGTTTCTTTGACTGTGTCTCGCCAATTCAGGGCATATGAATTAATAAAATCAGATTTTCAGTCATGTCTCGTCTTGTACATTTTCTATTTTTGCGAAAAATGTCTGATGTCTTAAGAGAAAATTGATTGCATAAAATACAGATGTTTATCTTCAAAAATAAAAACACGTGCTTGCAGGAAATATACTTACTCTCAGAGGTGTCCAAACTCCCATGACGGAATCCAGTAAGGGATACCTCGGGATTACTTGTGCGTCTCCCTATCTTTGCAGGATTGCAGGTATCCAGAACGTAACTTGGGGCATGTAAGCTTCATCCCAGCGAGCTGACAAATTGACACTCAGCCTTAGCACCCAAAGTGTCTTCTCCCCAGCTGATTTGCCCCTTATTACTTCTCCCCATCAGAGTTGCCAAGCATCACTTTTCCAACAGGCGCTCATATCCCCGGCTGAGTCAAGGATCCTCCTCAACAGAATCTCTAGGGAGATCTTTCAGTGATTTCTCTTTCTCCCCAGCCGAGTTGCCATTTCGTTCTCAGCCAAATGAAAAAGTCAGGGAACCATCTCCCCACAGAGCTCCAGCCTCTATCCAGAAGAGCAGCGCACGAAGGAATCACAACAGAGTAAAGAAAGCTGCCACAAACCCCAGCTGGGTCTCTCATTTATAAAGATAGATCTATCAGTGACCTGAATCCCCAAGCAATAGCATCTCATCAGATCCATCAAAAGACCTCATCCCCAGCTGGGATGTCCACTTCAAACAGCTCGACCGGAGATCTTCGCAGCAACGGGATCCGAATCCCGGTTTGGTACCTTTTGCATAATCATAGCATTCGCATCATATCCACCCACAAAGCGTAGCATTCCGTCTAACACGGAGCATTACGGCAAAAAATCAAACATATAGCATAACCATAAGCCATGTTTTGAATTAACACTTGTGAATAATGACATTTCAACAATATACAGAATACTTCCCCCAAATCCCCAGCGGAGATTCCCCAGCAAAATCAGTTGCCTCACATTCACAAAACACCGGTATATACTCTCTGTGGCACCCGTCCGTGTCAATATCCCCAGTAAAGTCGCCCGAACACTCTGTGCAAACAGTACCACTCGTATTACAGATACTTTTTGACACCCGTCTGTGTCATAACCCCAGCAGAAAGCCAAAGACGTCCTCTTTGCACTCACATACACTTACATATGACAATCCTTTGACACCCGTCCGTGTCATATCCCCAGCGCAGTCGCCTACACTTTGTATATCAGATACTTGCTCATATCACACTCTTCTCCTTTTGACACTCGCCCGTGTCACTCTCCCCAGCTGTTAAACACTCATCTATACACCACTCACACTCATACTGATACTCGTCCGTATCTTGTATATACCATTTATATCCCCACAGATTCAACACTAGTCCTTGTTCTTTGTTAACTCGTTGGTACTCGTCCGTACCATCATCTCAGAACATGCGTCAAGAGTTTGTTTCTACATGATACTCGTCCGTATCGTAGTCTTAAGGATGCTCGTCCGTATCTTTAACCCATACACCGTGTCAAACACTTCTGTCTTCTTGAATTTAGACACTCGTCTGTGTCTACTATTCTCCCAGAAGAGTCCTCTCAGATTCAACACTTGTCCGTGTTCCTTGTTAACCAGTTGGTACTCGTCTGTATCATCATCTCTGAACACGTGTCAGTATTTGTTTCTACCCAATACTCGTCCGTATCGTAGTCTTAAGGATGCTCGTCCGCATCTTTAATCTATACACAAATATCTAAACACTTATACCTTTTGTTTTTTGGATGTAAACACTCGTCCGTGTTTACTATTCCCCAGTAGATCGCCAGCAAAGCAAATTTTCTTTTTTATCTGACACTCGTCCTGTGTCATGATAACCCTGAGAGCAGCCGTACCCTGCTAGGTGGTCGTCCTCCACCTCTTGATGGTCGTCCTCCATCATGCTCATCCGATGGCCGTCCCCATCGTTGATATTTAGCAGCCGTCCCCTGCTAGGTGGTCGTCCTCCACCTTTTGATGATCGTCCTTCATCATTTTATCCAATGGCCGTCCCCATTGTTGATTTTGGTTATCTGACATTCGTCCTATGTCATGACAAACCTCGAGAGCAGCCGTCCCCTGCTAGGTGGTCGTCCTCCACCTCTTGATGGTCGTCCTCCATCATGCTCGTCCGATGGCCGTCCCCATCGTGGACCTTTTATCCGGCATTCGTTCTATGCCGCGATATTTTCGGCAGCCGTACCCTGCCAGGTGGTCGTCCTCCACCTTAGATGATCGTCCCTCATCTTACCCCCAACAGAGCAGCCGTCCCCTGCTAGGTGATCGTCCTTCACCTTTGATGACCGTACCTCATCATCTGTTTATTTCATTTATTCTTTAACCCGATGGCCGTCCCCGTCGTGGTCCCTTTTCCTTTCAGTTTAGCCCGATGGCCGTCCCCATCGTTGGTTACTCTACTTTATGAACTTGATGGCCGTCCCCGTCATGTTTCATTAATCCCCAGAGAATCTTGCAGCTTTACTTGATGGCCGTCCCCATCATAATTCTTTTATCCCCAGCATGTCGGTCGTCCCCGCCATTGCCGTATTTTCCGCACTTTTCCCAGCATGTCGGCCGTCCCCGTCATTGCTCTTTACCCAGCAGTCGTCCTCTGCTCGACGGTCGTCCTCCGTCGCCCACACTTTACAATATACTTTATTTTCTTTTACAATCTATATCCCTTTTCTTCTTCATTCAGTGAGTGCAAATTTTGGACTGTCTTTGGTATTCAACCACAAGTTATCTTGTTTGCCTGTTAAGCCATTGCTTACATCCTGCACAGCTAACTCATGTTTGAATAGGGGCAGCTGTAAACACCCCAAATTTGCCCTCACCCATTCACACCATGGCTTGTGATCATTTCATATGCATAAACTCAATCATAGCATCTCATTTTACATTTTTGATTCACTGCATTGGTTCAAAGTCATCTGCATCTAGGGTTTGTGATCTGAGCAATCCAAGAGCTTCTTGAGCCATTCCAAAGGTCATCAATCATTTCAAAGGGGTCCATGTATGTTCTAGTATCATATTACATCCCCTCAAAGTCAAAAATTCCAAAGAATCACAAGAACTGGGATTGGTATGGAAGCAGAGCCAGGCTTGACTGCATAGATGACCTGAAATTAGGGTTTTGGTTTCAGAGGCCATAACTTCAAATTTTTTGGTCATTCTTGTTTCTATTGGTCTCTATATGGTATAGGGAGTGTGCATATAAATTTTCATGAAGAAATTCCATGGGGAAGTCATCTGATCAAGAGTTGACTTTCTAGACAAGTCAGTGCAAAATTAGGGCATCTGAGGCCCCCAATGACCCAACCAAGGGGTGATCTTCATCATTTTGAGTGTATTTGATCTTTATTTGATCATGGAAGAAGGTTGAAGTTCACAAAATTCAAGAATTACAAGTTTTTGCAAAGTTGACTTTTTGGGGTAAGTTTGACTTTTAAGGAATTTGTCATTTTATGCAACTTTTTCAACCCTTACTTTTTGATCCAAAAATGCTTCAAATAGAAAAACTTTGGTCATGAAAGTTGTAGAATAGATCTTTCCCTTTTCAAAAAGTACAAGAACATGACCTAATTCATTTTGGATCAAAAGTTATGGTGCATCAAAGTTGGCTAAAATCACTAAATTTTAAGTTATACACCAAATGAGAAATTTGCAAAATCTTGTACCAAGGCAATTTGTGACTTCTAATTGATATCAAACCATTACACAAGCATCATACGAGTCCTAAAGTTCAGATTGAACCAAAGAGATCGCATGTTTTATGGTGTTTGGAACAAGATCTTTTCATGAGGACCAAAGGGAACCAAGTTGCAAAAACCATCATAACACTTCATCCACTTGCTGCCTTGGATGCTGAACCACCCTAGCCCTTTCCCCTCACCATGCTGCGCAAGACAAGCCCTTGTACCAAGCTAGCAAAATAGCCCATGCCCTTCTTACACAAAGTTGACATTTTGGCAAAAGCAACCATACCTATCACAAAAGGACATGTCATGTCATCTGACCAATAGGATTAGCTTATACAAACAATTTGCAAGCCAAACATCACAACACACAAGCCTGAAACCAGCAAGAACTCAACTCTCTCATTTTTCACCCTTGAAGCAAAAGCATTCGAAACTCTCCATACAAGCCACAAACACTTAAACAAACTTCACAGACCTTCTCAACTCATCATCCTGATCACAAAGTACCCCTCACCCTTGCCTTAAACTGCCTGAATCCAAAACACGATTCTCACCTGAGCTTGAGCAGAACCTGTTCAAACTCTCAAACCAGCCAACATAAACTCTTGCTAAGCATCCAGACATCATCAAGGGACCAAAGGGAGTGGTTTGCATCAAGGGAAGAGGTCAGAGAGCTGCAAAGTTGAAAGCTTCAAAACTCAGGTAGCTCAAGAACTTTTTTTTCCAGAAATGAATTTTTAAGTTCTCAATAGCTTCTACATGCTTCCCTAATCATGAATATGTCATTGGTTTTGAAAATGGTGGAGAGATGAGAGTTTAATCGTGTTCTGAAATTTTTGCCCTAGAAACTATTTTGATTCGATTCAGCCAGTTTAGGAATGATAAATGTTGTTTGAATGGGGGTTCTGATTCGTTTTTGAGTGGGGATCATTTTTGTTTAATTAGAATTTGTTTTAGATGCGTTTAGAGAGAGTTTGAAGTTTGGAGTGGTCGGAGAAGATGACCGGAACACTGTTCCGGTCACCTGAGGGTCATTAACGGTTGGATTAGGGCTAATTAATTAGGGTTAGTGAGTTTGAATGCTGGCCGTGAGATCTGGCGCCAAGTCAATGCGTGCGTGTTTGAGTTTGAATCTGGGCCTTCAGATTGGATTACTTTTCCTTTTTCAGTTTAAAAATTCATTTTATTTTCATATTAATTCATTTGTTTTCTATAGTTTATTAAAAATAGAAAAAACACTTCAAAAATTCTGAAATTTTTTATACAAGTTATTATTTAATTTCAGAACACAAAAATATTTTTATTTTTATTTTTAGCATTAAAAAAGTATTTTTAAATATTTAAAAGTTTCTTTTTAATTAATTAATGAGAATTAATTAATTAAAAATACTTTTAGGTATTTAAAAATCACCAAAAAATTCATGAAACCTTTAAAAACATTTAGAAACATTGTCCAACCCTCAAACCAAATTTATTTTTTGATCTTGATGCATTTTGAGAATTTTTCATGGAACTAAAATCATTTTGATGCATTATTTTGATCCAAACTTCCAAAAATCATTTCTGCCTAACCAATGAGAGTTGGACCTTGATTCTTTTTGCATTGCATTGTGTTTAGCATGTAGTTTGTGAGATTAAATGGCCATGATTTGATCTTTCATTTTCAATTTGTTTGGTAATTTTCTTGTTAAGGAACCCTAAAACCCTAGAAAACTTAGAAAATTCATAACTTGAATTTGGTTAAGAGTTGAAACTTCTCCTTTGGGCAGTGAGTTAGTATAGGATTAGGGATCCTTTGAATGCATTTTCAATTTTTTATATTGTTGTTTGCTTCTGATTTTGGTGTGTGTTTGATGCTTTGATCATAAACCCTAATTTGGGCTTCCATATGCATCCATCTTGCATTTGCTTGCATAACATGACTTGCCATAGCATTCTATGCATTCTCTTGATTCATTGAACATCTTAAGACATATTGAGAGCATGTTTGATCATTGCATCTTGCATTTGCCATGTTGTATGCCATTTGCACTTCATAACTTTTCATGTATGTTCATGTTTCTTAACTTGTTTCATTTGCATCCATGAACTTGTATGACCATCCCCATGTGTTGTCTCGTGTTTGTTGCATCTCATAGCATCATTAGCATCATGTATGTGCTTCTGGTTTTGTTTCTCATCATGCAATTCCATCCCATTTTGCATTGCATTGCATTTCTTTTCTAACTTTTCAGGTGGTAAGTGGCTTTGAGAAGTGAATTTGCCTTCACTTCTCATAACTTCTCTTCATCTCTTTTATGCATCCTTGCTGCATTTTTGTATGTGTTTGAGATTGAGCTTGCCCATTCTTTTTCTCCTTACTTTCTTTCTTCAAGTGACTTGACTTCTTGAATGAAGCAAGTTACTTTGCTTCTCCTGATCCTTTCATCTGCTTCCTGGTGGTTCCATTGAAGACTTCTCTTGTAAACCTCACAAACCTTAGGAACAACCATGCATGACAATAATTAGGGCTTGATTAGTCCCCCACTTAGTTTTACCTTTGTGTCTCATTGAGTCTTCTCTTCCCACCTCATAATCAAGGACTAAACCATAAAGGCTTTAAGGCTTTATGATTAAGTTTATGCCTGCATCCTTCTATTAGGATGGAGTGTATAACTTTAATCCCAAGTGTTAAACCCTTAATGTGTTTAAATCCTCTAATAAATTCACTTAATAATCACCAAGACATCAAGCTTGTAACTTGGGCCTTGCATTAGGGTTCTAATTCTTCCTTAACCGGTTAAGAAGGACTAACCCTAGTGTTAATGGACAAGTCCCCCTCAAGTTGTCTTACAAACCCTAAAAAACACTTCATCATCATATCATTAAATAAAATCCACTTAATAAAGGCTTTGTTTTGTCATGAGTTTAATCCCTAATCATGGATTAAGTTGAGGAGCTTTCCTCAGCTTAAACATTCTCATCTATTATCCTTCTATTAGGATGGTGTAATGAGTCTGTTTAATCCCTGATTATGGCTTAACCTCATTACTTAACACTAAACAAAAACAACAAAAACATCTAAGTAATCACAAGTAGGTTAATGATCTTAATCCTACCTCAAAGGTGATTAAGTGTGAGAAGCTGACTTCACACTTAAGGTATTCTCATTACCCCTAATCAGAGGGAAGATGTGATGAGTTTACTAAATCCATTGGTTTAGGCTTAAGCTCATTAACTTATGACAAACTTTCAAAAGCAATAAAAGACTGAAAAATCAAAAACAAACAATAATCGTCTCCTTCGGGATTCTTTTCTCATCTCATTCACTCACAATCGAGAATTTGCTTCTTCCGTCTAATGCAAGACAGTTAGCACCTGAGCCAGACAGGTCATACACTTGAGCATAGACAAGTAAGCAGTTCATCAAGTCAATTCATCTTTCAGTCTCTTTGGGTCGAACTACGGTGTTCTGACTTCCTCATTGCACGAGAGGATACGTAGGCATAACTTAACAGTTATCGAACAAAAGTCTCTGTACATTCCCCCTCTTTCAGCATCATTCTCTTAGCCTCATTATCATGAGCATTTCACTCCTGTCCTTACACTGACACATCATTTATACACTTCACTTTTCTCTTACACTGACACCTGTACATTTTGTTTTCCAGCTCTTTTACACACAGATTGCACTGACACTACCCCTTTAAAACACAAATCTTTCAAGCGTGGATCCCGTCGAGTACGACGGACAATCTGGGTGCTAATACCTTCCCAGGTTGTAACCAACCCCCTTTCTCAGTCTCTCTGGTTCGCAACCGTCTTATCCATGTCTTTCTAGGTCTATGCAGCATTGCCTTTCCTCCGGGATAAAAATGCCTAGCTGGCGACTCTTTTCTTCTCCAGTGAGTTCACTACTGTGTGTTCTCATTGTCCCTCTCGCCGACCGTTCGCGTCTGTACCTTTATTTGGGCCATTTCCCATTTATCGGGAGCGACAGTTGCTGGGTTTCATTGTTAGTCAAAAAGGATTTGAGGTAGATCCTGTAAAGTTTAAAGCAATACAAGATATGCCTGCACCGCGAACTGGAAAAAAAAGTGTGTGGTTTCTTAGGGAGATTGAACTACATCGCTCGGTTCATATCTCACCTAACAGCCACATGTGAACCAATATTCAAGCTATTGAGAAAAGAACAAATGGTCCGGTGGGATGAAGATTGTCAAAGAGCATTCGGAAAGATAAAAGAATACTTGCAGGAACCTCCAATTCTAATTCCTCCAGTTCCAGGAAGACCATTAATCATGTATTTAATTATGCTAGAAGGGTCAATGGGGTATGTTCTAGGCCAACATGACGAATATAGTCGAAAAGAGCATGCAATATACTACCTTAGAAAAACGTTTACCGACTATGAATCCCGTTATTCACTGCTCGAGAAAACTTGCTACGCTTTGGCATGGGTTACTCGCCGACTAAGACAGTACATGTTGACTCACACGACCATGTTAATTTCAAAGATGGATCCTGTTAAATACATTTTTGAGAAACCAGCGTTAACCGGAAGGGTTGCTAGATGGAAGATAGTGCTTATAGAGTATGATATCCAATACACTTCTCAGAAAACCATCAAGGGAAGTATACTTTCAGACTATCTTGCACAGTAACCCCTTGAAGACGATTATCAGCCAATGAGATTTGATTCCCCTGATGAGGACATCATGTACCTCAAAGCAAAAGATTACAAGGAACCACTTCCGGAGGAGGGGCCTGACCCTGAATCCAAATGGAAGCTGATGTTTGATGGGGCAGTCAATATTAATGGACGTGGAGTTGGTGTCGTTCTTATTACTCCCGAAGGTGTTCAGTTTCCCTTCACTGCCAGAATTACTTTTAGCTGCACCAATAATGAAGCGGAATACGAGGCGTGTATTATGGGAATAGAAGAGGCTATTAATTTCAGGATTAAGACTCTTGATATATTCAGAGACTCTGCCCTCGTGATAAACCAGATTACCGGCAAGTGGTATACACATCAAGAACACTTAATTCCTTATAGGGATTATGCCAGAAGACTGTTGACGTTCTTCACAATGGTAAAGCTTCAGTATATACCACAAGATGAAAATCAATTCGCTGACACATTGGCTACACTCTCTTCATCAATCAAAGTCTTGTGTTGGAATTATGTCCCTAGAATTGACATCTCCAGGCTTGATGTACCAGCATATGCATTTTCTGTAGATGCAGTGCCTGATGTGAAGCCATGGTATCATGATATCAAATAGTTCCTGGAAAGCAAAGAGTATCCAATTGGGGAAACTTCCAATGACAAGAAGACCTTAAGGCGACTTTCTGCTAGTTTCTTCTTAAACAACGACGGTGTTCTATACAAGAGGAACTTTGACATGGCCTTGCTCAGATGTGTGGACAAATAGAAAGCTAACATGTTAATGCAGGAAGTCCACGAGGGATCTTTCGGTACCCATGCAGGAGGACATGCAATGGCCAAGAAATTGTTGAGGTCAGGGTATTATTGGCTAACAATGGATGCAGACTGTTGTTCATATGCCCGTAAATGTTATATATGTCAGATCTATATAGACAAGGTACATGTACCTCCAAGCCCGCTCAACATCATGTCATCTCCTTGGCCCTTTTCTATGTGGGGCATTGAGATGATCGGAAAAATAGAGCCTACTGCTTCGAAAGGCCATCGTTTCATTTTGGTCGCAATCGACTATTTCACCAAATGGGTCGAAGCATCGTCATATGCTAATGTTACTCTCCAAGTGGTGGCCAAATTTATGAAAAAAGATATCATTTGCCGATATGGAGTTCCCGAGCGAATAATTACTGACAATGGTTCCAATTTGAATAACAAGATGATGACAGAACTATGCCGAGACATCAAAATTCAACACCACAATTCTTCTCCTTACCGACCAAAGATGAATGGTGCGGTCGAGGCAGCAAACAAGAATATTAAGAAGATTGTGCAGAAGATGGTCATCACTTATAAAGATTGGCATGAGATGTTACCATTTGCATTGCATGGGTATCGTACGTCAGTCAGGACGTCTACTGGAGCAACTCCATTTTCCCTAGTATATGGCATGGAGGTAGTCTTGCCGGTGGAAGTGGAAATTCCTTCTTTACGTGTGATGATGGATGTCAAGCTCGACGAGGCTGAATGGGTGCGTGCCCGATATAACCAATTATGTCTAATTGATGAAAAGAGATTAGCAGTTGTGTGTCATGGGCATCTTTATCAGACAAGAATGAAGCGAGCTTTTGATCAATGAGTACGCACTCGGGAGTACCAAGTTGGTGATCTGGTACTCAAAAGGATCATTCCTCCGAGTTCAGATCACCGGGGCAAGTGGACACTGAATTATGAAGGCCCACTCATAGTAAAGAAGGTTTTCTATGGTGGAGCACTGATGCTCACGACTATGGATGGTGAAGACTTTCAATCCCCCGTTAACTCGGACGCAGTTAAAAAATACTTCGCATAAAAAGACCCGTTGGACACAAAAAAAAGAATTATAAGTCCAGGCAAAAAAGGCTATCCCGGCGAGCAAAAAACAGAATATAAAGCTCGGGCAAAAGTTAGGGAAATGAAAAAAAAATGTACACCCGCTGAGTTGAAAAGCCACATTGGACAACTCAGGCAAAAAAGGGTATCCCGGTGGATTGAAAACCCGAAAGGGAGATCCATGCAAAATAAGGAAATAAGCGAATGACTGCGATCCGGGTAATTTGTACCACATCATCGTCTCAATTAATCTGGCAATATCCAAAAGGGAGGAATCAGTCTCATTTTCTTCTTTAGAAGGCAAAGGCATGAATGGAAAGTCATGAAGATATACTGGTCATAGCAGAAAAGAAACTCATTGGAATTCCGTGTACATTGCCATTAGGATAGTTTCTTTTTCTCAGTTTTGTGGTGGCTACCTCTTTCCAGGTGGTTGCTTCCTAATGTAAATTATCGCCTATTCAGAGGCTCATAAATAAAAGAATATTCAGTCAAAAATCCTAGTCTTTGTTTCCTGTTTTATTTACTTTGTTTAAGAAAATGTCATGAATATTTGGTAAGAGAACATTGCATATAAACTTGTTGGCTCTATGAATGATGTGCGAAAGGAAAACAGCTAAAATTACTTTGAACGACAAGTAACATGTGATAATTAACTCATGCTATATAATTTCTCGGGGCATATATGTGCACTCTTGTTGTTGCAGGTACATAAAGTGAGTGTTTGGTCCCCTTTAGCCTCTCCACAGCCGAGTGAGAGCAAATGACACCCCCAATAAAACTTCAAAGTAATTGAACAATTATCTCCCCCTAACGGAGTCAACAATGAAGTATTCCTAACAGGTAGCTGAGGGCCTTGCGTTTCTCCACAGAGTTCAAATTGTTAGAATTTTATTCCCATCAGGATTGTGTGATTAAGCATTTCTCCAACCAAGTCGGAAGATGATCATTCCCCACAGAGTTTCTGGATTAGGGATTCATTCCCATCATTGAAATATTCCACAGGAAGTTGCCAATTTATTTTTGGCCCTTGTGACAACTCAGCCAGTTGTTCTTTTCCTCATCCAGAGTCAAGCATTGGCAGAGCATCCTGATTTTTGTTCCTCGGCAAATTATTCTGCAGTTATCATTCTCCCCTGCAGAATTACCACTTTCCTTGCAAATCAAGTTTTTATTGATACTCGTCTGTATCACCCCTAACACTCGTCTGTGTTAGCTCTCCAGTTTTTAACACTCGTCTGTGTTTGTTTCTTTCCGATACTCGTCCGTATCGTTGTTAACACTTGTTTATGTTATCTTTTGGCAAACACTCGTCCGTGTTTGAAATCTTTCTGATATTCGTCTGTATCGTTGTTAACACTCGTCCGTGTTTTCTTTTTCAAGCACTCGTCCGTGTTTGATGTCTTTCTGATACTCGTTCGTATCGTTATTATCACTCGTCTGTGTTATCTTTTGACCAACACTCATCCATGTTTGAATACTTTTTTGATACTCGTCCATATCAGTGGCTGATACTCGTTTGTATCATTGCCTGAAGCACTCGTCTGTGTTTCTTTGATCGTCGTCTGATACTCGTCCATATCTTTGACTTAGGTCACTCGTTTGTGTTTCCTTGATGATCATCCAATACTCGTCCATATTGAAGAGGTTTGAAATCATGATGGTGGGATTAAACATCAAAATGTTTGCCGGTCCTGGCGTAACAGGTTATCTGAAGAAGACTCGTTCGTCTGAAGCGCCACATATCTAAGCAAAATTTGTGAAGAGGGTTCGTCCGTCCTAGAACCATGTATCTGCGCAAGGTATATGAAGAGGGTTCATCTATCCTATTCGTGCATGTCTATCCCACAGGCTTAAGTGCATTATCGGTCCTGGCGTAACAGATTATCCGAAGAAGACTCGTCCGTCTTAAGGACCATATATATATGCAAGATGTATGAAGAGGGTTCGTCCGTCCTAGTTTTTATTCACATGGCGTAAAAGGTTTGTTATTTATCCACCTGGCGTAATAGGTTTGTTTGAAGGAAGCCCGTCTACTCCGTTCGACGTTAAAACTACACAATATTTTGGTTTTGAATTACTTTTCATCCCAGCAAGGGTTTCAAGTAGTTGATGGTGTGGATTGGGTTTATTTCCCATTCCCTTTTTTTATTCTCCAGCAGAGTGCAAATTTTTGGTTCTTATGGGTATTCAATCACAATTCATCTCGATCGGCCAAGAGCCTAGGCTTTCATCCTTTTCAGATAAACAGATGTTTGAATAGGGGCAGCTGTAACACCCTAAATTTTCCCTCTTCTTTTTACCATAACGTTCATATCATAATCATCATAAGCATATCATATCCTTAGCATCTAGCATAGAAAAATGAAGCATAACATCCTCATGTTCTAGCATAGGGCATATGATCAATCATCTGAGGATTTGAAACTCTGCAAGCTAAAGCAAGAGGCCATGTGTTATTGCAAGAGTTACACAAGGTATCCTCGTGTCATATGCAATCCCAAGATCATTTACAAAAGTCAATAAGGGTAGAAGATCATCAGAGGATCAAAGATGTAACAATCTCATACACAGATGAATTTTGAATTAGGGTTTGATCTTGAGCAGTGATTTCTTGTACCTTTGACCAATTCTTGTGGTCAAAGTCTTTTATATGATAGTTTAAGCCTATGGATGGAATTTGGTGAGAAAGTTCAATAAGGAAGTCAGTCAATTCATCAGTTACTTGTGGAAGAAAAAATTGGTCAACTATGCAATTGAAAAGTCAAATGTGAGAATTCAAGGGGTACAAACCCATTTTTTAAGCTAAGGGGTGTTCTTAAGGTCAAAGAAGAGGTTTGATGGTCTCAAAGTTCAAGAATCAAGAGGTTTTGCAGGGCTTTCCATTTTTGGCATATGGCTAGTATTGAAAATGTCCAAATTTAGTAAGTTTTGCCCTAATTTTCAAGGTCTTCTTTCACAACTAAAATGACTCCAAATGGATTTTCTTTGAACATGAAAGTTGTAGGGTATGATCTCCCATTTTTAAAAAGTACAAGAACATGTCCATAGCATGTATGGTTGAAAAGTTATGATCAAAGGAAGTTTGGACATTTTTAGGGTTTACATGAATTATCACTTTACACCAAGTTGCAAAAAGCCTTGTAAATCAATTCCAAGTTGATCAATGGACAAAGTAAGGTTACAACATCATATTTCATTGCATGGAAGTAAGATGGCTCAAAGAAAATCATCAAATTCGTGCATTGAAAGTAAGATATTCCATAAAATGCAAAAATGCATGATCACTCACAAAACATGACTCCCATATCCAAAGGCTAGGATTGTTTCACTTATGAATCAAGGGTTAGATGAGAGTTGAACATATGCAAGGAAATACTGCATGGCACGAGAAAATCACCTCATCATAACTTTCTTGCCAGATTGCAAATTTCTCTCAACCTCACTATCCTCACGTGCATTCCATTCACAATTCAAAATACTGAAAGCATGTACATTATATAAGAAAGGTAGGGTTTCATTTCACTAGGAATCATCACCATTATCTCACTTAAAAGTTTTTGCTCCATTTGCATTTACCTTCGAATATCACTATTCTTCCACTCATTTCAAAAACTCTTTGCATATTCATGATCCTTGAGGTGTAAAGAACAAGAATCCATCATCAATTGAAGTTAAAGTCAAGGATTCCACACTTTGCAAGTTTGGTGCAATTTGCTTAGAATCCCAATATCTAGCCATTCTCAAGGCTTTAATTGCATTTATTTTGCAATTAGAGTGTATTTGGAGTTGATCTGCAGTTGTTGGAGCTTTATCTTGGTGGTTTTGAAGATCTGCAAGCTCAGGTAACTCACTGAATTCGTAGATCTGGATGCTTGATTTTATGTGTGCTTCTTGATCCATGTGTTGTCCTGGTCATCTTGAGCTTTCTGGAATTGAAAATGGTTGATTATTGAGTGAGATGTGTGGATTTAAAGTTTTATGTATGAACATGTTTTGCTTCGATTTGCTCTGTGTGATGATCTAGGGGAAAATCTAAGTTCATATTCTTGTTCTACGTGTTTGAATTGTTGGATCTGGAGGTTTGCATCCATTTCTGTGGTGATTTGTTCTTGACTATGAATTTTCCGATGTCGGAGCTAGGGCTCAGGTTGTCGGATTCTGGAAATGTGTTTTATATGTTTGAATGAGGAAGATGAGTTTGTAGCCTTTGATGTGTTTGATATGAATGGTCCTTAGCCTGCCAACACATAAAAATCACCACCTCCGCTGCACGTGCTTTCACTTAGGTTTTAATTTCTAAATTAGTCAATTTGGGTGACACCACACCATAAGTACCTTGCACACGCGCGCACATCAAGTGGATATGTTGACTTGTTCCTTTTGTTAACCAGATCTGATGTGTTGCTTTGATCCTATGGCCTATGTTTTTCCCTGATTATTTGAATATCCACCATAATTTTGTGAGTCACACGCTGAATCCCTTGGGCCTGGCTTGCTATGCGCACCTCCCTTTCTTTTGAGCCCAATAGTTTGAACTAAGTCTATTTGCTTCATGCACCTCTTTGCCTTGTGTTCTTCATTTTTTATTTTCTTTTATTAATTTTTTGCTTTTTAATTTTTAAAAATAGCTAGAGGTTTCTAAAAATTCACCAAAAATTCATCAACATCAATTTTAATTTTCTTTATTTTTTTATTTTTTTATTTTCCATTTATTTTTTATTTTTCGTATTAGAATTAATTATGTAGTTTTATTTCTTCTTTTTATTTCTTTTAATTCACATGTTGTTTTGTTTATTTTCTATTTTGATCATGGATTAGAATTTTGACCTGGTTCTTTTTGCCCTGGATTTATAACATGATGTAGTATTTTGATGATTTATCTCATGATTTTTAGGGATTTGTATGTGGATTTTTGTCAAGTTTCTTAGGAATGAAGTTTCAAAACCCTAATTCTTGTTTAGGAAGTTCTTTGACCTAGTTTGCTTTTGATTTTGATCTTGTTCTTTTTGTATGATGTTATCACATGATTAAGGAACCCTTGTACTTAATTGTAGAATTTATGAGTGCACTTTTGATTTAATATGAGTTTTCTTGTTTGCTTGCCTTATTTTGCATCCTTTTTGGTCATATGCTTGTTTCTTAGGCTAGGAGGGCACTAGTGCCAACTTCTATAGGGTGTTTAGAACCTTTTATGTATGAGGATAGGTCCCTGATCTTTGTATTTTACTTGTGCCTTGAGTTGGTTTGTGTTACTTGTCTTTGAAGTTTATACACTTATGTACATGTTCACTTCACCACTTATGCTTATGTGTTTCTCTTGTTGATAATGGTTAAACTTGTTTGCTTCCTTTCTTGATCTCTTGTGTCGCTTAAGCACATTCTTGGCATGTTAAGGTTCTGGTCTTGAGTGGTATGATGCTTGATTGGATTGTATGTTAGGTGTTACTTCATGTATGCTTAGCCTTTCCATAACTAACTAGTGTTGCCTTGTAATGCTTTGTTTGCTCCACTCTCTCCTTGGTATTGTTTGATGTAACTTAGCATGTAATTGAGGTGAATCACTTATGGTTGTTATGTGTTAGTTTGATCTTTTGTTTGTTCACATCTACTTTTAATTCATTTGGTTTATCTTATCATGTGTGAATAATTCTAACCATTTCAGGGGTTCATGGTAACTGAAGTGTGGATGATGTCCACATTTCAATTCTTCATCTCCTCTTGTTTTGTTTTTTTACTTTCTCACTTGTGATTGTGATGTGTCTTATGCCATCTTGTGATCAACTTCTTCTCTTTCTCCTTTAGAAACAACTTATCTCCTTTAGAGGAGTAAGTTGTATTCTAACTCTTTCCTTTCTCTTCTCCTTTTCTTCTTTCTTCCTTTCTTTCTTCTTCATTAGGATATAACTCAAACCACACTAACTTAGGACTCCCATGCATGATAACATTTAGGGTTGTTAGTCTCCCTTTAGTTTTTACCTTTGAGATCCTTTTGGTGCTCTCCCTTTCTCATCTTCAAACAAAAACCTAAAAAAATATCTAATAATAGTTGAGGTGACCTCTCCCTTTTGTCACTCTCTCAAAGAAAAGCTAAAAACACTTCTTCACTTTAATCCACAAAAGCATTTAATAATACAAACAAGTTAGTGAATTTAAATCATAATCTTAGGAAACAAGTTTAAGGATATTCTTCATTCTTGATGGACTTGTTACTCATTCTATTTTGGGATGTGGTAATAAGGACATGTTCCTTAGAAACGGATTTGCTTTCACTTCCTTGCGCCACACTCTAAAAAACTTCTAAAAAACACTAGACAAACAATAAACGTCTCTCCTTCGGTACTTCTTTTCTCATCACCTTCACTCTCATCGTAAGAACTTGCTCCTACTTGTCACTTTGCAAGACGGTAACGCACTCGTGCCAGACGAGCCTGCAACACTTGAGCATTGGCATATGCAGTTCAAGCCTTAAGACACAAGCAATCTTTCCACCCTTAGTTAGGGGAACTACGGCGAATCTGATCCTCATATCTAGATGAGGTACGTAGGCAGCGGGGTAGGGCTCATTCGAGCACTCTTTTATTTTCCCTACATTTTCCCTCTTTCTTTTCTTTTCTTATCCAGATCCAGTTCCTTTTCTTTTGCAGCAGCTTTCAGTTTCTTCACCCTTTGAAACAGTTTCTTTGCAAGCGTGGATTCCGTCGGGTACAGAGGACGATTTGGGGTGCTAATACCTTCCCAGGTCGTAACCGACTCCCAAACTCAATTTCTTTGGTTCGAAGGACCTGTGTCCTTCCTTTTCTTTTCTTCGGGTTGTGCAACATTACCATTCCCATTCCTTCGGGATAAAAATGCATGGCTGGCGACTCTACCTCTTTTTCCGCGCCACTTTCGCGCTTGTACCATGATGGAAATCCAGGGAGCGACAGTGCATAAGAGGCATAAGGCAATACACGTATGGCCTTACCAATACGCGTGTGGCTAGGGTTAGGGGTAAAAATATGTTGTTCCGCGATTTTTGTCCCGATTTCGTGTACATTGTCGATCCTTTGTTTGTTTCAAAGGGTGAGAAATAAGATGCTGCTGAATAAAAGAAATGCTAACTGGAACTGGAAAATGAAAAAGAGATCGGAAAGGGGGAAATGTAGGGAAATAAAAAACGTGCTCGAACGGGCCCTACCCCGCTGCCTACGTACCTCATCGGGAAAATAAGTATCAGAGTTGACGTAGTTCGCCTAACTAAGGCGGGAACTATTTATTTTTGTTTATATGAGCTGGAACTGCTTATATTTATGCTCAGGTGTTACTGGCTCTCCTTGAACGAGTGCGTTTACCGTCTTGCAAATGAGACAAGTCGTCGCAAGTTCGCGTTGAGAGTGTATGAGATGAGAAAAAAATTCTCGCGGGAAAAGACGGGTGTTGTTTGTTTACTGTCTTTTAAAGAAGTGTTTTATGAGTTTGTTGTTTGTGAATCATTCTCATACTAAGACTTATTCATCGTGGTAGATGCCTTACACCTTGCCCCGAAATGGGACGTGTATAAGTAACCCACGACAAAGTCTCATGGCATACGAGAAGACCAACCTTTATTAGGTGTTTTTTACTTTTCTTTGAGATGAGAAAGAAAGCAAAGCGGACCAAAGGGAAAAGTCTAAAGGGAGACTAATGATTTCTAAGTGTTTTCATGCATGGATAAACCTAGGTTAGTGCGATTTTCTAATCCTAATGAGGAAAAGAAAAAGAAGAAGTAAATAGAAATCAACTTACTTCATAAGGAAGCTAAGTCAATTCCAAAGGGGATTAGCATGAAGTTATACAAATCAAGTACAAAAATGCTAAAACAAACACACTTTGAAAGCATAAAGAATTTAAAAAGGAAGAAGTAGTGTGAACTTACCTCCACCTCCCTTCAAAACAATGGTTAGTGGGATAGAACATGATATAAGGAATGCGGTAAACAAGTACCAAACAAACCTAATACATCTAGGACCTAATCTAGACTCAATCATAAGCCTAATGGACCTAAAAATTAGGCAAAGCAAAAATTCAGCAGCTACTACATCTCCTATAGCATAAACAACTACTAAAATGCGATGCAAAATGCAAACAGCCTATTATATTTATCAAACAACATGCAAACAGGTGTAAAAAGTATCAACATGTCACAAACAACATGCAATTAACATCTTTCATTTCAAAAGGCAGCAGTTAAAAAGCAAGGCAAATTTGGATTATTTTCTTTTATGTATCAAAACATGAATTTTAATGCAAGACAAGTAATGAAAAATTCATGCAAGTTAATGCAATAATATGCAAGTTACTACAACAATATGCAATGAATTATTAATAATACAATACAACATCACAATGTAATTAAATGATGCAAACTAAATGATTTTTTATAGAGTTTTTTACATTATGCAATTTTCATTTATGCACATGATTGAATCAAGATGAATGGCTTCATAATGCAATGCAAAAACTATGAAGTACATATTTATTATTATGCTAAGGAATGGTACTAAGATATACAAACAATGATCACAAAGTGTTATGCACATATTATGCAACAATTATGCACAAGAACGAAAACTAACGAAACACATGTCGAAAGACCTCAAGACTACAGAATCTTACACCTAAGTCGGTCCTAAAAATTCACTAAAATCATGATCTAACAATACATGGTAATTAAAGAAGCAATGAAACACAAACATGCAATAAAACAAGCAAAGTTCACAAAATTGAACAATGTTAACCGGTTAACGCTAGGGGTTAACCGGTTAACAGACCCCAAACAACAACAATCAGAAATGAAAAACACGTGTTAACCAGTTACCCCTAGCGTTAACCGGTTAACACTGAACAAAATGATAAAAAATTAGTTGTGAAAAGCACTTTTAGCCACCAACCTACTTCCAAAAGCTCCTAATACATCCATGAACATGTAACATGAAATTGCTACCTAAGTAGAGCCTTATAACACCTATTAGCATAAAAAACTAGCCACAATTCTAGCTACTAACAAGTAAATCAAACAAAACGCAAGCAAAACAATGAATCAATCAAAGAATGCCATACAACAAGATGAAGCGAATAAATTAAAAGCAAAAAGTGGTTTCAGTTTCACCAACCTACAAAGTGGAGGTTAGCTTTGGTGATTGTTGCAAGTTAATCAATGCATAAATGAAGAGAAAACCGTAGACTTCAAGCTTCGATCCGCATGAAATGCAAAATAAATGAAACTGATGAAGATCTTGATGAACACTTGCAAAATCACTTCCAAAAAGCTAAAATCAATCCAAAACAGCAACAACGTATCCAATAAGCCAAAGAATCAATGTTTGATGAAGGTTTACCTTCAAGTTCTTCAAGCTTCAATTCAAAACTTGAAGAACTTTTGATGAAGAAGCTTTTTGGTGAAAGGTTGAAGATGAGAGAAAATTAGGAGAAAAATGAGATGAAAAATGAGATGAAAATGTGAAAATGGTTGAAGTTGTGAGGTTTGTAGTGAATTCAACTTATATAGGAATTAGGATTGGCATGAGGCTTGGGTATGGAGTAGCTTGGGGTTTAGGTTTGGAAAATGAGGTTAGGACTTAGGCTTGGAGTTAGTTGAATTTAGTTAGGGTTTCTAGAATATCCCTTGGAATATTCCTTGGAATAGTGTGGAAGAGTCTAGAATGTGGTAGAAAAAGGAAGCAAAATGAAGTGGGAAAATGGAGTGTAAAGCAAGGTAGAAAAATGAAGGGAAGTGTGGGAAAACCAACTAATTTTTGAAGTTTCTTCACAAATTTCACCTCCGTTAACCGGTTAACGGATGAAAATGTGAATTTTTCTTTCCTTTGGTAGGTCAACTTGGAAATGAGCTGGTTTATTTTTGTGATCTTTTTTCCTCCTTAAGCTCCAATGCTTGAAAAGAAACACTCGATCACATGCCTCATGGGTATGCAGATGATGATGATTTATTATTATTTTTGCAATGCAATATGGACGGATATGCAGGATAACGAAGCATAAACCACGTGAGGTTGGCAATAAATAAGAGGGAAAATTTTAGGGTATTACAGCTGGCCCTATTCAATCATATGTAGACCTGAATGGATGATAGCAATGGTTTTCAGACTTTCAAGGTATGAAGTGATTAAATACCTGAATAAACCCGAAAATTTGTACTATGTGGGAGATGAAATGAGTTGAGAACAAGTGCCACTCTCGGATGACATCTTGAAACATGAAATTGACCTCAGACAGGACAAAAGGGAACAAGCTCATTGTACTTAAATGATAACTCGAAGGGAACGAGATCATTGTACTTAGACGGAATCGGAAGGATGTGAGACCATTGTACTTAAATGGAATAATGAAAGGAGCGGGGTCATTATACTTAAATGATAACCCAACACGCGACCGTTGTACTTAAATGGAGACGCGGAAAAGGAGATACCGTTGTACTTAAATGGAGACTCGAAGGTACGAAACCATTGTACTTAAATGGAATCGAAGAAAATAGGATCATTGTACTTAAATGATAACCTGAGATGTGACCATTGTACTAAAACAGAGACGCCAAAAAATGAGACTGTTGTACTGGAACACGACTCTAAGACGAGACCATTATACTTAAATGGAAACGAGGAATTGAAATCATCGTACTTAGATGAAGTCAAAGAAATGGGCTCATTGTACTTAAATGATTACCCGACATGCGACCGTTGTACTTAAACGGAGATGTGAAAAAAGAGAGATTGTTGTACTTAAACTGAGACTCGAAGGTATGAAATCATTGTACTTAAATGGAATCGAAGAAAACGGGATCATTGTACTTAAATGATAACCCAAGACGCGACCATTGTAGTTAAACGGAGAGGCAGAAAATAAGCATGTTGTACTGAAACAAGACTCAAAGATGAGACCATTGTACTAAAACAGAATCGAGGAAATTAAATCATCGTACTTAGATGAATTCAAAGGAATGGGGATCATTGTACTTAAATGATTACCCGAGACGCGACTGTTGTACTTAAACGGAGATGCGAAAAAATGAGACTGTTGTACTTAAACGAGATTCAAAGAGATGAAACCATTTTACTTAAATGGAGTCGAAGATCATTTATCCCACTTGGGAGATAAAGCGAACAAGACACACCTTGAGTGAGCTTGAAAAAGAGACTATCATAACTTGGATGACGACTCAATTGGAGAAAACAAGCATTGACTTGTAAGAGCAAAAAGAGAGAAGTAACATCAATTGATTTACGACTCAAATAAGATCAACCGATCTATCTTGGAAATGGTATCAACCGACCCATACCCAGGAAAGCGAGAACGTAATATCATCTGATTTATGGCTCAAAGAGAAGTAATATCACCTGATTCACAACTCAAACAAGATCAATCGATCTAATATGGAAATGGTATCAACCGATCCATACCCAGGAAAACAAGAGCGTAATATCATCTGATTTACGGCTCAAAGAGAAGTGATATCAACTGATTCACAACTCAAACAAGATCAACCAATCTAACATGGAAATGGTATCAACCGATCCATACCCAGGAAAGCGAGAGCGTAATATCATCTGATTTACGGCTCAAAGAGAAGTGATATCAACCGATTCACAACTCAAACAAGATCAACCGATCTAACATGGAAATGGTATCAACCGATCCATAACCAGGAAAATGAGAATATTGCATCGAGACAGAATCTAGGAAATGATACCATTGTACTTAAATGGCGACTCAAAGACACGAAACCATTGTACTTAAATGGAATCGAAAATAACGGGACCATCATACTTAGATGGAGACTCAAAAGATACAAAACACTGTACTTAAATGGGATCGGAAAGAACGGGATCATTGTACTTAAATGAAACCGTTGTACTGAAACGGAGACTCGGAAAATGAGACCTTCGTACTTAAACGGAGACTCAACTGGGGGATAACAAACATGGCTTGGCATAAATAACCACATTGGGGAATGAACTCGGCATTTTGTGGGGATACTTTGGTCTGATTGAAGATGCGTTGTTTCGGGCTTTTATGCAAGGTACCTGTAATACCCTAAAATTTGTCCTCTTATTTATGGTCAACCTCAAGTGGTTTATGCTTCATCATCTTGCATATCCATTCATATTGAATGGCATTCAAATAAAAAAAAAGAAGAGAAAAAATAATAAAATAAATCATCTTCATCTGCATATGCATGGGGCTTGTGATCAAGTGATACTTGTCAATCTTTAGAGCTCAAGAAGGAAAATAATATCACAAAAATAATCCAAGGAATTTCCAAGCTAACCCACAAAATAAAAGAAGAATTCAAATTTTTATGCCGTTAACCGGTTAACGCATAGGGTTAACCGGTTAACGGGGGCGAATTTTGAATAAAAAACTTCAAAATTTAGTTGGTTTCTCTTTTCCCTCCACTTTCTTCCCTCATTTTTCCGCCTTGTTTCACACTCCACTTTCACTTCATTTCATTTGAAACTTCTACCATATTCTAGATCTTTCCACACTCTTCCAAGGAATATTCTAGAAACCCTAACCAACTTTAACTAACTCCAAGCCTAATTTCAAACCTCATTTCTCCAAAACTAAGAGCAATAATAATAAGGTCGGTTATATGAATAACATAAAAAGAAGGAAAATATTTAAGGTTTGAAAAAAAATAGGGTTAAGGTTTTTTTTAAAAGAAGTTTTAGGGTTTATAATATTTTTTATAGTTTTAAAGGTTTGAGAAAAGTTTAGGGTTAAACATATTAAACTTCCTAAAGAAAATATATAATCAGTTTTTATTAGAAAAAAAGGTTTGCGAAATAAAAATTTAAGGTTTACAAAGATAATTAATTAAAAAATATTAGGGTTTAAGTTTAGGAAAAGGTTTATAAAAATAGTTAGATTTAGCAAATAATTAAGGTTTATGTTAAAATTAAACTAGGATTTTATTAAAACCTAAAAACATTAACCTAAGAATGAATAAATTTAATAGTTAATAAAATAAAATAAAATAAAAATAGGGTTATATAGAAAGAAAAAAAGGTTTTTAAGAGATGTTATTGGTTTATAAATAGATTAACAAAGAAAATATATAATTTGAATATAAGAAAAAAAATAGGAATAACCAAAATGTTGGGGATTGGTGTTGAACCCCTGGCCTTACTTTCATCCTCAGCCAACAAGTACGTAACCACTAGGCCATTGTGTGCCTGCATGAAACATTTGGGAAACAAAACATAATATATTAAGTTTCTAAAAAATCCCAGAATAAAAAAAACTTACCACATGTTGGGTTTGAACCCACGCCCTAGAGCCAAACGCGCAACCCCTTTACCACCAAACTACACATGCTTTTTTTGTTCATATAATGAGATAAATTAATAAAATATAAAAAATAAAATATTTGAAATTCTATGTGTGCCAAGACCATTCATCTTCAACCTATAGACCTGTGAATTTTCCTGCGCTTTTTCTTGCAACTTTTCCTATGAATCCAGTTTCATAGGAAATCCTATGTTCCTTCAAACATCATGAAACCTGTAATATTTCATCAAATTGAACACACCATTATGATCCCCACATAATTCACAATTCATTTATGTCATTATAATTCATTTATATTGATTAAATCACAAAGCCCTAAATCGAAGCTTAAAACCCTAGTTATGGTAACTATCATATATGGCCATGGAGCTTCAATAAACTTGTCTAGAAACGATCTATGGAGTATCATAAACAATAAAATAAAGTCAAATTTTGTTAGTAACACATGAATAAGTGTAATCGAAAAATACAAATATCAAGAATAAAGTGGATTCGATGCAATAGGTCATGAACTAGACGATGATGATGATGATGGGGATGGGTTATGAGAACCTCCAAGAACGATTTTTCACCTTCAAATGGCTTGGAAAATGCTTGGAAGTGCAAAACCGAAATTGAATTTTTGAAGTTTTATTTTTAAGTTTGGATGATGTGCAATGGCTTCTGATTTTCGTCCTCTCGTGTTTGTTTATGTTTGTGTATATATGAGGAAGGAAATTAGGTCATAATATGGGCTTTGGATCAAGGATTCTTGTTTCATGATTGTGAAGAAATCTCATTACTTTAAATGTCCAAAAATCACATATATTCTTGCTAAATTGGTCTAGCACGAATTTGTAATGTCTTCAATCAACTTAAATGCCATATATTTTGTTCTAGAACAAATATTTGATCCATTATTTGATTTTTCATATTTGATTTTTATTAAAATTGAATTTTAACAAATAGAATCCAAAATAATATAAAATAAAATTATAAAACAGAATAAATGGTCATTGGGTCGTGCATGTCTCTATCTTTGAGATTGGGTTGCAATTTTATGGGCCCATTCGGAAAATTTTGAAGTTAAGACCTTTTTTGCTTCATACACCCCTTAAAAATCAACCAACTTTGACAAAGCACAACTTCTTCCAATTTAATTCTATGAAGGTGATCTTGGACTTTTTAGAAAGCTTAGAGTGTCCTCTAACCAAACTTTTTGGTACCATGTCCATATCTTATACCATTTTCAAACTATGAGCTTTGGAAAAAGTTGACTTTTTGTTGACTTTCAAAAGGACCTATAATGTTTTAGCTCATACCTTCCAAATGAAGCATTTCTGGCCTTGGCTTGTGAGACACAAAGTTGTAAAAAATTCAATTTCCTTCAAAATGAGCTTTGGATGAAAAAATTTTGATGAAGTATGTGAAAGTTATGGTTGGTCAAAGTTCAGTTGACTTTTACTATGAAACCCTAATTTAGAAACTTGATTCCTGATGATCTGAGATTTCCTTGAGGAATCATGATCAACCCTTGATCAAATGATGAATTTTACCTCATAATCTTGATGTTGACAAAAAATCTTGAAGTTTGACTTTGAGTTGACCACAGTTGACCTCAGTTTGACTTTTTTACCAAGTTGACTGATTTTTGAATACTTGAACATCTGACTGGTCAAACTTATTGGGAAAGCTCTAAAACTTGACATGGGGATTCTTGAAGACATGTGGGATGTTATGAAACTCACTTGAGGCCTTGGGAGTCCATTTAGCTTGGTGAAATTCAAAACCCTAGTTCTGGATCCATTGTTCAGGAGGGGGCTTAGTCTAATGAAACCTTCAATCCTTTTGACCAATTGTGAACCTTGTGAACCTTGAGAAATATTGAGAGAAATCTTGAGACACATTGCTTTGATTGTGGGAGGGAAAATTTTGGGGTACAACACTACCCTTTACACTATTTGTACCACGAACTACGAGGTTTTGATCTCGCATTGCACTTTGTGGGTACGTAGGCATGAGGTGGTAAACCTCTCCAAACACAAAAATATTTATAAAAAAAATCTTTTCTCATCCCCCCACTCTCATTTAACAAACCTTTTCAAACCAAAAGCAGTAAATATTTCAAAGGGCTCCCGTGGAGTACCACAGACATTTTGGATGCGTAAAACCTTCCCATTGTGTAACCTATCCCCTTACATGTTTCTCTGTTGTGTTTCTTTAGCTTTTTGGCTTTTAAATTCATTAGGATTTATTCGCTCTTTTTTCCTTTTCCTCTTGGAATAAAATAAAAGCACGGTGGCGACTCTGTTTACTTTGAGTTAAGTTAACTAATAGCTTAAACTCATGATTTTACCGCTACAACATAGTTAGAACATTTTCCACACACTAAGACCTTATCACCATGATCCTAGATATGCTCCACCAACTGGACTTACTATAGCATAGTAAACCAAGAACTGAAAATCTTCATCTTCACTGTGCCACCAGCTAGAATCAGAAATCTAGAAAGAGATTTAAACTTTCACCCACCTTCAAGAAGAACAAATCTTCTTGAGTCTTCAACTCATCAATCTTCTGCCTAAGAGCAATTTGTTCCGAGACAATCCTCAAGAACAATCAGCTGCCACACTCTGATTATCTTAATTCTTGGAATCCACTTTAGAGATCAACCAATTTCCGCACTTTAATCACCTCCTTTATGAATCCTCATACGAAAAAGCCAATTTCCACACTTGTCTTCTTCACGTGTATGAGAAATCTTCCAAAGATATCCTGATCAGTAAAGTTGATCTTCACCAAGCTGTCAAGAAAACAATCCTTATGAAGCAATCAATCCCTATAAATCATTCTATCTTAAATTGATGTGCCACTTCACTAATTAGATTATGATGTTGAACTAGGTGTTTGAACATTGTTAGTCCACATCCAGCGGTTAAATTCAACTCCTTCTTCTGCCACTTGAAAGAACCTTCTTCCTTTACAGAAAAAAAGTTATATGCTCTCATAGGCTTGACTTATTTACCAAGTTTAAGTAGACAATCTCCATCCTATTGAATTTGCAGAAATTCCTACCAATAACACATATTGATGAGAAACTTCCAATGTTTCTCGAAAGTCTTCAAACCTGCCATTGTCTGAATCTTCAGAAGGAATAATTCAGAACTACACCTTGCAGCAATACCAAGGATGACATTTCTTCCTGAGTAAAGAAATCTTCACAAAGTCATGATGATTTAACAATAATAACTTCATGATTATTAACACCTTCCTTGTCAAGGCAAGAACAAAATTCCATCTGCATCCACCAAACTAGTCTGCACTCTTGCACCAAAACACCTCAGATGGCACTACTTAACTCCCCCTTTCATGAATAACCAAATCCCTTAATGAAGATGATCATTAGTTACTCAGAACACTTTTTGAACCATAAGATTCAAACTAGAGATATGCATACTTCTTAGATAAACACTAAGTCTCCGTCCAAGTATCCACCTATATGCATCATAAAAACACTAGACAAATACCAAGTCTCCCATCAAAGTATTTACTAATGGTCAGATAAGATTACCTTCTCACACAAGGTTGAACATGTAATCTGACTTCTTCTTATTCTGCAGACATCTGACACTTTCTGAGATGATGTTCTAACATTTGTTCAAACATCAGTATCAGTTACACAAACCTCCACAACAAACATATGCAGGGGCACAGGGGAATCAACCACCAGTAGTTGATTAGGCTTCCAAAACACAGGCATAAGCAGCAACTGGGACACTCCAACAGACTTCTCCTTTAGACCCAGAATCAGACTAAGTTGAGATGTCCTCACACACACTATAGCTACTGGTCAGCTATATCCATATCAGTCAACTCCACCAGTTGACACAACTTGACCTTCATGTACAAGGAGTCTCTCTGAAATAATACTCGTTGAAGCTCAGGTACTTCACTCCTACAGCAAGGACCAGAAATAAATTATCCTCTGGAGAAAACACATGTTGATCACTCCTTGATCAACACACATATCTAAGAGAAGTTCCAGGGCCATAGCCTTTTTAGACACACCATACAGATGCATCCTCTTCCAGATCAGGAGTAGGTTCCAAACACTTGTGTAATAAACACAGTAGTTTAGCACCCAAGTATCTATATAGACATTCCTTGGACAACAGAATCATGCCTAATTCTGATGTGATGTTCTATCATGGGATAAGACATCATTCTAAGGATCACAAAGAGATCTACAGACAGAAGATAGGTCTATTAATAGCATTCTTCAGATCTCCAAACAACCATTTCTCTTCACAGTGCCTTGAGTGGACTTGAAAAAGAGTCTTCAAGTATCATTAGCACGGTTGACAGAAGCAGATAGACATATATCCCCAACACCATAGGATATATCTCTAGAGAATAGCAACCTTCTCACACAAAAGAGTTATCAAATGGATAAGCAGTGGATGACAAACTCCTTAGTAGCTTCAAGTGTTACAAATTATCCTTAACAATTATCTCCGGGTGACACCAGCAGCCATATGTTTGAAAATAAATCAAACATATCACAATAGCAACACGAACCCCATGCTACAACATCAAAGCAGCCCATCCTCCACTTCTAGGGACCATTCACACAACTAAACAACTTTTCAGTAGAACCCTTCTACCTTGACCATGAACCAGAAAGTATCCCCCTTGGATCTCATCCAGAAACAGACTAGGATGCCTGCTCTAATACCAATTGAAATTCTGGTATAACAGACTTATATGTCGAATATGATGTTGAGACATCTTATCTGTTACTTATAAACATGGTAAGGCATATACATCAACACATTTAAAATTCTGATATATCAGATTCAAACAGTCTTCAGGATGTTGCGACATCTGATATGACATTAAGTTCAGATACTAGATAATAACAGAAAACAAAAAAGCTATAAAGAACACAGCAAAATTGTTAACCCATTTCGATCAAATCAATCTACTATGGGGAAACCAAGCCAGGAAGGAAATCCACTATGTAGTATCAATTCAAAGACTTCTCAGTAAACACCTATATTTTATAGTTTTCTCACTTAATCACTACTTGTGCAACTTCTACTTAGGAACTCCTAAATATGAGAAACTCATCCTCACTTCCAATCACCTTAGTGATGCCTCATAGTGCCAAGAGTCAGTTGCTGATATTGATGGCTTCAAACCAACACAAAAATTCACAATAGAAGCTACACTTACATTACAATACATTAACCTTACTTAGAGGCTTCAGTTAAGTACAATCCACCTCTTACTTAGCAGCTTTGAGATTTACACATAAACAGCCACAATAGGGTTCTTGTTGCTTACGGCTGCATAAGAACACAACCCTAATGATATTACATTTTCGGTTTGGTTGGTTGTTTTTAAACTAGATTACAAGCTTTCTTTTATAACCTATTCCCAACTGGATTTGGGCCAAAACAATCACAGCAATAGCTGCTACAAAAATGCAGAAATAATCTGCTTACTAATATATAAAAAGATCCTCAAATCTAAAAAATCCTAAAATATCTCTAAATATAGAAACTCTATATTTTTAATTATTTGTCTTCAATTTAAATTGAGTCTTTAAAATCTTCTACAATTAGCGCCATTGAATTGATTTAAATGAATGGTTTTCGAAATGAGTTAAAAAGAAAAAAAAATAGTTAATTAGATTTTCAAGTGGATATTGCTTTGGCTTTTAAAAATGAATTATGGACAATGGATTTAAAACAATTGATTAAAAATGGTTCATGGTTTTGAATTGAATTAAGGTTGAAACGGATTAAAAGTGGTTTATGGATTGACTTTAACTCAATAATGGCTTATGGAGTGAGATTTGAATATTGGACTTCAACACAAACTTGAATAAAACTCGAATGAATCCATAACCATGATCTTGTGACTAACTTAAGAATTAACTCAACGAAGCTTGAATGAATGGACTTTTGACCAAAACTTGTAATGAGCCCTTTAACAAACTTGTCCATTTGAAATGAATCTTTACTGTATGAATGAATAACCTTTCACCTTGAACTCCTAAACCATGATTGCACTATGAACTTCCCACTAAAATTCACATCTTGAGGATACCTTAGATCCAAACCAAATGAACTAGTGTGTCGATATTTTCTTAATGACTTGCACCTCAGGCAGTGATGGAATCTCGACTGATGCACTGATAAATAGTCCTCACAAGTAAATCCTTGAAAGCCATATAATCAGGGAAATAAACCTTAATCATGTGATAGTAAGTACCAGAAGATGATACTCTTGATGATTGCAATGACCAAACTTAGAGAATACATTTGATGAATATAAGCATGGGGGACAAACCCTAATCATTGATCTTTGTTCCAAGCCTGCAAAAGAGAGAAATCCTAGGACACTATGAAACCCTGATTCTCTAAGACCACTGATCCAAGTAAAATTCCTTGATGTTAATGAATGCATGATGTATTTGAATTCCCCAATGGAGGGTATGCATATGAGGAAAATGAAGAGCATATGCCAACAAATTTTCACGAGAGGGTAGGAAAAATTTGGGGTATGATAGTTATGGGCAGGACGTATGGTCCCCACTGGTTCACACTAGAAGAGAATGGCTGAGCAAGGTCATTTTCGGGCATCTCGTGCCACTCGACGTCATGGAGATGGATCAGTAGAGAAGGATAAAAATGAGGTGTTGGAAGATGTTTCTATAGTTGATCTCGTCGATGAGTCGGTGGTTGATTCGGTAGTTTAGCCTATGGTTGCTCAGATGTTTGATCCATTTGTAGATGAAGTTATCGACGAGGTTGTTCGGGAGGCTGTTGAGGAGGTACATCCAGATGATGTTGTTGGTGAGTCGGGCCCATCGATCACTGTTGAAATGGAGGTTACGATTCATTCGACTGAATTTTCTATGCATAATGATGGAGTATTACTAGTGAGTTAAACCCATCTTTTGTATTATTTGTATTATACGTATATTATCGTACACCTTTATCATAACATTTTATTAGATAATATTAGTGATCTTCCTTAAATTGCAGTGTAAATGTTAACTAACATCTGACAATGATTTTCATAACTTCAACAGAAAACACTTAACATTACAATATGATTAATAAATATTTCAAAACATAAACACTACCAGACGCTTCAAGATGTTTCTGCATCTCCATTATGTCGTCAACGAATATATCGTTTGTATCAATCCAATATTCACAAAACTCAGTCTTTCTCACATTTTATTGTCACCATCAGAAATATTAGGAGAAAATAACTGGGGCAGTTGACTGAGTAGAGCACGTGGGGGTGATGCTCTCCCCCCGTCCCTTCGTATAGACATATGCTCGACGGATAGGACCTCTACTAGACACGTATTGTATCGACCTAGTCGAGGACAGACGTTATTGTATTGGGCCATGGGTCTGTGCCCGACAGACTCGGCCTCTACTCAACACGTGATGCGTCGGCCCAGTCCAGAAAAGGAGCCCCCCAAGTCGTAGCTTCGGCGCAGAGTAATGACTTACGGATTAGTATGGTTGGGCATGTGCCCGTGTCCATTAATGTTTATTTAAGGCGGCGTGGGTGAGGCCTTCGTTGGTTTCGATTTGTAGAGGAGGATTACATGTTCAAAGATAGTCGTGCACGATGCTTTCTGTGTTTTTGTGATGTCAAGGATGTGTGTGTCCAGCGTTTTAAAGGAGTGTGGCTTGGTGGCCTCTGGAGCTCCTAAGGCTGACATGTCTGACTTTTCGTTTCCCCTCATTATGGTATTTAATGTGTTGCCTCGTTTTACGTGTGACAACGCATTAAATGCCTATGACTGCCTAGGGGAATCTAGGTAGCCTAGATAATGATAGCTAGGCACGCCTTCTCGTACGAAGCCTATAAAAGGGTTGGAGGTGAGGGTTTCCCAAACGCTCTCAGGCTCTCACTAGAAAACTCATTGTTGTCGTCACTGCTACCGTCACATCTTCGTCGGCGACATGTCAAGTAAGTTCCTTCTCTTTTAGTAGGTTTGATCTGCATTTTTTGGGTAATTTCATCCACCGGTGAGGTCGATGAGGCCTTTCCTCGACAAATTCATACGGATCTGCCGGTAGAAAATTCCCCCAAAACCGTCGAGGAGGGCCCTCCTCGGGTGTCGATTAAGGGAATTCATATGAGTGACCCAAGCATTCTTTGAATTTGAGATAATGTCTCGGGCGTTCCAATGAATTTCTGATCAATGTCTCGGGCATTCCAATGAATTTCTGATGAATGTCCCAGGCATTCATTGGATTTGCGATGAATGTTTGGACGTTTCTTTCCCCTATGTAACACCTCAAATTTTCTATCTCCTTTTTATCATCATTTTCATATCATAATCATTATAAGCGCATCATATCCTTAGCATCTAACATAGAAAAATGAGGCATAACACTCACATGTTCTAGCATTGGGCATATGATCAGTCATCTGGAGATTCATGATTCTACAAGTCAAAGCAAAGGGCCAAGTGGAATTTCAAAAGATTCACAAGGATTCCCCATGTCCCATACAAGCTCAAAGTTTCCTACAAGAGTCAAGAAGGGTGAAAGATCATTAGAAGATCAAGGATGCAACTACTTCCTACATAGATAAGCCCTAAATTAGGGGTTTGCTTTTGAGCATGGATTTCGTCTATTTTTGACCAATTCTTGTGGTCAAAGTCCTTTATATGGTAATTGAAGCCTAGGTATGAAATTTGGTGAGAAAACTCATTGAGGAAGTTAGTCAATTCATCAGTTACTTGTGGAGGAAGAAATTGGTCAACTGTGCAATTAAAAAGTCAACTGTGAGAATTCAAGGGGTCCAATCCCATTTTTTAAGTCAAGGGACCTTCTTAAGGTCAAATAATAACTTTTGTGGGGTCAAAAGTCAAGAATCAAGAGGTTTTGGAAGAGTTTCTTTTTTTGGCAAATGACTTATAATGAAAATTTCCATTTTTGGTAAGTTTTGCCCTAGTTTTCAAAGGCCTCTTTCATGACCAAAATGACCTCAAATGATTTTTCCTCAAACATGAAACTGGTAGGGATTTTTCTCCCCTTTCCAAAAAGTACAAGAACATTACCATATCTTTTATGGTTAAGAAGTTATGATCATTTGAATTTGGCACATTTTAGGGTTTTTCATAAAATGCATATTTCTACCAAGTTGCAAAATGGTTTGTAATTCATTTCCAAGCTGATTTATGGGCATAATGAGATCATAATATCACAACACATTGCACAAAAGGGATTTGGCCCAAGAGAAAGCACCAAATTCGTGCATGGAATGCATGGTATTTCATAAAATGCAAAATTTGCAAAATCACAAGTAAAGCATGATACAAGCATCCAAGGGTCAGGATTAATTCAATTGTGAATGAATGAATCAAGTGAAGTCAGCATGTGCAAAAGAGAGAGGGAATGCACGAGTAAATCAAGTGATCTCATCCTTCATACAAAAATGCAAAATCATCTCCACCACACTACTCTCACGTGACTTTGCTTTCAAACCCTAATCAGTAAAATTACACATCATATATAAGCCTAGAATGCTCTCACTGCATTTGGTTTCGATTCTCCTCACACACATACACATTGCCAAAAAAAATCACATATTCTTCATCCTAGAGTTCTAAGGATCACAAATCCACCATTCATTCAAGCTATTTCTTCATATTTCTCAAGGTGCAGTTCAAGTGCAGTTGAGGTTGAAGTTCAAGATCCAAGAAGTTTTAAGCTCTCTCTTGCATTTATTTTTCAAGGAGAGATCAAAGGAGGTAGATCTGCATCATCTGAAGGCCTATCTTGACCAAATTCATGTTCTGCAAGTTTCAGGTGAGCTTCACATTCATAGATTTAAATCTGTGATTTCTTGTGTGAGAAATGATTTACATGCTTCCCTGAGTCCATTGATATGTTTACTTTTGAAAATGAGTGAGAAATGAGCTTGTTATATTAACTTTCAGTTTGATGTGTGATTTTGTTTTTCTTCGATTTGCATTGCCTGTTGATCTATTGGAAAATATAAGTTCATATTCTTGTTCTACGTGTTTGAATTGTTTGATCTGGAGATTTTGGATTGTTTCTGTGAACATTTGTTCTTGAGCATGAGTTTTCTGACATCGAAGCTAGGGCTCCAATCGCCGATTTCTGGAAATGAATTTGAATTTGAAATGGAGAAGATGATCTCTGCTCCCTTGGATTTGTGATCTGGATGGACCTCATTGCGCCAACATATTAAAATGGACCCTCTCACTCACGTGCCTTATTTTTATATTTTGAATCTGAATAATGCCTTGTGTGTGTCAGCCTATGCTAGTTATCATGTGCGCGTATCTTAGTTTTTGATTTGTTGACTTGTTCTATCTTGTTGACATGACTGCATGTGTTGGATTGATCTAGTGGCTCCTGATTTTTCCTAAATAATTGAGTTTCCACCTTAAGCTTTGTGAATAACACTGGATCCACTGGGCTTTTATTCCTATTCCTACCCCCTGTATGCCAGCCCAATATATTTGAATTGAGTCTTGTTGTTGTCTACACCTCCTTTTGTTTATTAAATTTTCTTTTCTTTTCCTTTTATTTGTTTCATTTTTAATTTTTAAAAATAGTTAGAAGCTTCTAAAAATCACCAGAAAAATCATGTATGTCAAATTTAGTTTTCTTTCATTTTGTACAATTTTATTTTCCATTTATTTTTATTTTTCGTGCATGAAATAATTGTGTGGTTTATTTTCCTTTCTTTATTCATTTTAATTCACATGTTGCCTTGTTTAATTTTCATCTTGATCATAGATTTGAATTTTTTTTGCTCTGGATCATGGACATGATGTAGTTTGTTAGAGATTTATCTCATAATTTTTAGGAATTTGTATTTTGAATTTTGTCAAGTTGCTTTGTGCATGAACTTCAAAATCCTATTTGCAATGTATGCCCTCCATTACCCTAGTTTGTTTCTGTTTGTGGACCTCTCCTTTTGGTATGTTGTTTTTATGAGTCTAAGGAACACTTGTGCTTAATTGTGGAATTTTTGAATGAAATTTTGATTTAATGTGAATTTTCTTGCTTGCTTGTGTCGCTCCCGGGATTTTCATCCTAGTACAAACGCGAAAGTGGCACGGAAAACGTAGAGTTGCCAGCCAGACATTTTTATCCCGAATGAATGGGAAAGTTAATGTTGCACAAACCTAAGGAAGAAGGAAAGGACAAGGTCCTGTGAACCAAAGATCTGGGTTTGGGAGTCGGTTACGACCTGGGAAGGTATTAGCACCCCAGACCGTCCGCCGTACCCGACGGGATCCACGCTTGCTTGTTTTGTTTCAAAGGGTGAGAATTAAAGTGTTGCTGAAAGAAATAAATGCTATTGGAATGGAAGTTAAATGAGAAAGGAATAAGAAAGAGCAAAAAGAAAGAATGGGGAAAATTTAGGGAAAATAAAGAATGTGCTCGAACGGGCCCTACCCCGCTGCCTACGTACCTCATCGGGATAATGAGGATCAGAGTCGACGAAGTTCTCCTAACTAAGGCGGGAACTATTTGTTTGTGTTTTTTACAACTGGAACTGCGTATGTCTATGCTCATGTGTTGCAGGCTCGTCTGGTACGAGTGCGTTTACCGTCTTGCATGCGAGACAAGTCGTCGCGAGTTCGCGTTATGAGTGAATGAGATGAGAAAAGAAGTTCCCGCGGGATAGTTGCTTGTTAATTGTTTTTGTCTTTTAAGAGAAGTGTTTTGAATTTGTTTGTTTTATGAAACAATCCCTTGATGAGACTTGTACATCATGATAGACAAGCTTACACCACTCCAAGATGGAATGAGTGCAAGTGCTTCATGGAATAAGGCTATACACAAGGAATCCTTTCATTTATTTGTTAAGTGTTGTTGGATTTTGTTTGAAGATGAGAAAAGAAAGACTCAAATCGGAAAAAGGACAAACTAAAGGGGACTAAGACACAACCCTAAGTTATTTATTAAAACGGTGGTCCTATGGTTAATGAGGTATTCTAATCCTAAGAAAGAAAAGGAAAAGAAGAAGAGAGAACTTAGAAATCAACTTACTTCCTAAGGAAGTTAAGTTAGTTCTAAAGAACAAAGGGGGAACCTATAAAAACAAAGCACAAAGTGCTAAGGAAAACACATTTAGAATGCATAAAAGATAGGAATTAAGTGAGGCTTACCTCAATATTTCCCCCTACAAAACAAAAGTTAGCATGACAATGCATATTGAAAGTAAAATCAAAGCGTAAAAGCGATTAAGTACCATAAATGTCCTAGAATGGAACTAGGGTTCGAAATAAGACCTGAGTCTAAAGGTGAAGTTACCTAAAGGTTACATGACTTATAAAGTCAGTAGATACATGCTATAGGTCCCTAAGTATTCTAAGATACCTCACAAGGTCAAACTATGTACAAAAAGTTCCCCTAAGTTCACCTAAATGCAAGTTAGGGTTCAATGATGAAGTATGAATGCGTATGGCTTACAAGCATGAATTAATACATGAAATGAACATCAAAGTAAGTAGTGAATGCTTATGAATGTGGATGAATGAATATACAATCATGGATGCAATGGTTTAGTCCTATGGAGCAAGGAGAAGAGTACATGAGAAGAAATGAAGTAAATATCGCATAAGATCACAAATGATGAAAGTTAAGGAAGAATGGCATGTGAATATGCATGAAATTAGTATGGGTCAGTATCATACAAGATATGAGATGAAATGAGAATGCATGGATCGGCTTTAATGATTTCCACACAATTCATGTTATTATTTAGAGGAGAAGAGAAACTAGTTTAGGTTAAAGTTAGTTCAAATAAAGATGCACTTTGAAACACTAAAACAACCCAAATGAGTATGGTTCAAAAAATGACCTATGACTGGAATTAAAGACATAAAAATGACCTATAATCAACTCCTAAATGTTACCAAAAAAGTATTCCAAGCGAATGGCATGAATACCTTCCCATCATTTAGGTTATGCGACACATAAACACATGAATCAACCTAGGATCTAGGTGACATGGAAAAATAGCAAAACGGCTTTAAAAATTATGAAATTAAATACCTGGCATGATGAAGTCATTATCTTACATAGTCTAAAAGGATTTCACAAAATTATGCACCAAAGTGCCAAAACAATTCCTTAACGATTGAGATAACAAGGCATGATCGCCGAAAAACAACTCCACAAAGTGGATCAAAAAGGGCACTAAAAATTATGAAAAAAATGCCTAATGAGCATCATAATGTCACAAATTCCAGTGGTTAATCATATACAAAAAATAGGTCTCACACCTATAGGGAAACAATTTTTTCGGTCCCTTATGCCAAAACCTTCCTTTTTGGGACAACTTATGATCTAAAATCCAAATTAATTATTAAAACCACCCAAATCTGGAATCAAAAAATATGAAAAATTAATTAAGAGGATGAATATAACTCATGAATTTTTCCAGAATTGTATCACACCTAAAACTATTTTTAATAATTGCGACGAAATGGGCAAAAAAGTGGATTTTAAGGGGAAGTGAAAGGAATCGATCCTAATGGTTTGTAACCTAATCCCTAAGCTCCGAAATCGACACAAATCAACATATATCACAAATAAATCTAGTGCCTCAGGTGGGAGGTCTCAATATGCACCTTAAGTTACATGATCCTAAGTCGCATACGACTAGAATGATGCTTGAAAACCGAAAAAGTCGGACTTACTTACTTGATCGAAGTGACGATTCTTCATAAAAGAAATCCGAAAAAACTCCGAGCAAGGTCTTGTAATCTTCCATGAGCAAACTAAATGCTCATCTTCCATATTTGCTTTGTGATGATCCACCATTATTGAAATCGATCCAATATCGATCAAAAAAGACATGAACACTTTAATTCCAAAATTTATTCTAAACCATAATTAAAATTTTCAACAAAATTCAATTAAAAATTGACAAGAAACTAATCAAAATATTAATCATAAGAGATTAATAAACAAGGAATTAATCACAATTAACACCTCATTATCACTAATCATCTAATGAAATTAAAAGAATAAAAATTAATAGAGACATGAGGTGTAAAAGAAATTCATGGTGCCCAATAATACAACCCATGGGACTGAGCCCAAATCCTGAAGAAAAACCCGCAGGAGGGGGTGCATGTTGAACGAACTGGTGTGGATAGTGCATTCATTGGGCTTTAGATATTAAGCCCGTTCCATGAACATGAGGACAGAGAGAGGGGCGAATCAAGGAATGAGGGTGTGCGAATAACAAATCCATGGCATGAATCTGAATTGAGCCCAGTCCAAATGCTTTATGAGAAACCCTAAATGTTCATCAAACACATAAAATAACAAAGACCCTCTTCTTCCTCTCGGACGCGCCGTTCTTCGGCCTCAACCCTCTCCGCCGTACCTCTAAACTGCATCGTCGCCACCACCAATAGTCTCTCCCTCTTCGGAAAAAACAAACCTTGTGATCTTCTAATCCCTCTCAAAATATACGTCGCCGGCTCACGCACTTCTCTAATGTCACGATCTTCTTCTTCTCCGATGAGCCACAAATCGATCCCTATTCTTTCTCCTTCTCAAATCATCACCGACGATGCTCTACATCTGGATTTATTCTCACAACCCTCATCACCGGCGAAAATAATCACGGCGCCATCTTGAAGCATGCTATCGGGACGATAACAACGAACAAAGATACCTCAGATTGATGCAATTCCGAGATTTATTGCGACACACTAGGTTATAGTTAATATTCACTTCTTCTTATGGTATAGTTTGACATGAGCTCGTATGCTGTATCTCGTCAATCTGCTTGTAAATTTATTGGTGATTCTTCTCCCTGCATGTGTTGATGTTGTGCGTCGATTTCTTGCATTGATACAAATTTGAATCCCTTCTTCTTCGATGCGATTCTGAGTTTGTTGATTTTTGATTGCAGGTTGGTTGAAATTGATGAATGACGCAGAGTGATGGTGAAGATGTTGGAGAGTTGCAGAGAGACGAAGTTCTGAAGTTTGTTGTAGGTTCATTCAAGAGATGTGTCGAGAATGAAGATGAGGATGGTGCCGAGAAGTTGATTAAAATTGCAGAAGATTGATAGAGTTTGAAGATTGAGATAGAGAGGGTGAGGATTCTCAATTGAAGAGTGATGAAGATTCAGAAGATTCTGAGGTATGAAACTTCACTTTTCTTGTTCTTGTCGTCTTTTTGGTTTTCCGAAGCACTTCCTCATCTCTCTCACTTCTACTTCTGTGATGTTGTTGTTGATGCAGATTTTTTCTCCTTCTGGATTGTGAATTGTGAATTGTGAATCTGAAATTGTTGTTCTTGTTGAATTCTGCAGAGCTTTTGTGCATATCAATCTTGCGTGGATAATTGTCCGGATTCACAACAGGATGATCCTTAACGAATTCTACGAGAAGCAGAAATTAGTGATGCTGTTAAATCTCGACTGCAGATGGGTGTTTAGAGTTCTTGTTGCGAATGTTTATCGTCGCGCTGATGTTGATTGTTGAACTTTTGCTGCTGAAATCCCTGATGAATTCAATTGTACAGGTACTTGAAGGTTCTTGTGTAATTGAAGAAGAATGATGATGCTTGAGGACTGAAGAAGTTGATGGGGGTTGAGTGAAGATGCAGATTGTGAGAGTGAGAATTGTTGAAGAAGAATCAATGAAGAGTGATTGTAGATCGATGTTGATGCCGTTGCGGATGATGGTTATGAATCTGTATTACCGGTTTGGTGTTGAATTGATTTGGTGAGGATGAAGCAGTATGAAGATGACGAAGATGGAAGATTGATGTGGAGTTGAATGAAGATTTGGGAAAAAATTGAGATTGGGGAAGGAGGAGCCTTTTCTGAGTTTCTTTTTTTATAAGTACCTTGACTCTGAGTTCTTTCTATAACCGTTTCTGTTTCTGTTATTTTTCTGTTAGTTTGTTTTTGTGATTCTGTTATCAGTTAGTTAATCCCAACTGATTTTGTAATCTGTTACATGAATCAAAATTTTCCTAACTGAATTCTGGATTTTTGTTATATAATGAATTTTGAACTTTGAAAATATGTGGTGTAATTATATTGAGAAATGGTCTTAAAAAAAGGCTAAAATTGGTACGATTGAAAACAAAAGTGGAATTTTAAAAAATTTGAATCCGGAAAAAGTGGTTCAGGTATAATAATGGCTTGAAATTTACAATTGATATTGGAATTTGGATAATGAAGTTAAAATGGATTAATGAACAAAGTTTATGGTTTGGAAAAGAAATGGGCCTAAAAGAATGGTTTGTGGACATAAAATTGTGACTTTAATGGAGTGTAAAAAAAATAATGCCTTTTGATGATTGGTAAACGTGGGCTAAAAAAATGGGCTTTTGAATTGATTTTTTGACTTTGGATTCAAATAGGATTATCAGATTGAGCGATTTGTTTCGAATAAATGGATGAAAGGCGGTTTATAATGGTTATTTCAAAGGAAACTCAAACATGAATGATGAATTAATTCAACAACAAAAATGGATAAATATGGACAACCAGACTTATGTCCTAGAAAAAATATGGGCTTAACACCAGGTGAACTATGACATTGAGTGTTAGAAATAACCTCAAACAACTTTTCTTTCACATAAACCATGACCACACATTTTTCCTTAACTCAAGTCGAACCTTTGAGCAAAAACCACTTCTCTAGAACTATGATGCCATGATGAATCCAAACATCGATAACCCCTGAACCATACCCTTTTCCATCATTTGGAAGTGTCGTGCTTAAATGAATACCCGTAAAATGAACCCAGATCACCCCAATGGGCCTCAATCAGTGACAAGCCCTCAAGCTCGATCATAAATGTGAATCCTTGCGATGTTCGACGGAGAGGAATACGACTTCAGATGTTTGAGAGGAACCAGGACCCTGATAGACGTGGATAAGGTATGAAACCCTAATTTATATGACATTGATCACATGCCTTATGAGCCACTGAAATGCATGATCATGAATGCTATGACCTAATGGGAAAACGCAGATGAAATGCAAAGCGTAAAGCCAATTAGTGGTAAAAAGAAAAGAGGGCAAATTTTGAGGTATTACAGCTGCCCCTATTCAATCAACTGCAGACCTGAACGGGTAATTGCAGCAGCTTTTAGACGTTCAAGGTATGGAGTGATTGAATACTCGAATAAAACCTGAAAATTTGCACATTGAGGGTAATAGAAATGCCATTTGCCCTTTTATTTTATTTTTTTTGTTTTGACCTCTGAATAGGTAGCGAAGATAGAACCAGGTGGAAGGGAATCAATGCGATAACTTGCACTGTGACTGTTGAGCGAATCAAAGCCACAACGAGGGTGCCTGTTGGCGAAACAGGGCTTAACAAAACCATCAATGACACATAAACTCATCAATGTGAATGCTGGGAAGGACCAAGCCACAAAGAACACACGCGACTGCTAGGCAGGACCAAGCCACGGAGGATGCCTGTTGGCGTAACAGGGCTTAACAAGACCATTAGCGGAATGGAACTTGACAATGTGACTGCTGGGCAGGACCAAGCCACAAAGAAAACACGCGACTGATGGGCAGGACCAAGCCACGGAAGGTGCCTGTTGGCGAAAAAGGGCTTAACGAGACCATTAGCGGAATGGAACTCAACAATGTGACTGCTGGGCAGGACCAAGCCACAAAGAAAACACGCGACTGCTGGGCAGGACCAAGCCACGGAAGGTCTCTGTTGGCGAAACAGGGCTTAACGAGACCATTAGCGGAATAGAACTCAACAATGTGACTGCTGGGTAGGACCAAGCCACAAAGAAAACATGCGACTGCTGGGCAGGACCAAGCCATGGAAGGTGCATGTTGGCGAAACAGGGCTTAACGACACCATTAGCGGAATAGAACTCAACAATGTGACTGCTGGGCAGGACCAAGCCACAAAAAAAAACATTGACTTGGAAAGACAAAGGAGATAAGCAACATCAATCGATTTACGACTCAAATAAGATCAACTGATCTAACCAGGAAATGGTATCAACCGATTCAACCCGAAAAACGTGAACGTAATATCATCTGATTTACGACTCGAAGAGAAGTAATATCAACCGATTTACAACTCAAATAAGATCAACCGATCCAACCAGGAAATGGTATCAACCGATCCATCACCCGGAAAAAATGAGAACATAATATCATTCGATTTACGACTCAAAGTAATATCGACCGATTTACTACTCAGATAAGATCAACTGATCTAACTAGGAAATGGTATCAACCGATCCATAACCAAGAAAATGAAGCCATCATACTGAGACGAGACCAAAAAGAATGTGATCATTGTACTTAAATGATAACCCGACATGAAACCGCTGTACTGAAATGGGGACGCGAAAAAAATGAGACTGTTGTACTGAAACAAGACCCAAAGACGAGACTATTGTACTTAAATGGAGACTCGAAAGGAACGAGATCGTTGTACTTAAACAGAGACGCGAAAAAAATGAGATTGTTGTACTGAAACAAGACTCCACTAGGGATAACAACAAGCCTTGGTAGAAGTAATCACCCTGGGAAATGAAGTTGCATTCTGTGGGGGATAAAATATGCTGGGAAGAATGCCATCCTCAAATGACAATTCTCAAAAATTTGATTTTCGGATCAAACACAAAACCATACTCTAATGGAAACGCAATGGTATACCAGCCTCAGGAGATAACCAGAAACACAAAGACTGACCTCAGACAGACTTTGCAAACGAGACAAACTGACCTCAATCAATAAGCTCAAAACGGTCTATCATCCTCGAATGATAGTCACAACAAACAAAACAAGACAAACCTCAAAAGGACTTGAAGAAAAGAATGCCATCCTCGAATGACAATTCTCAAAAGATCCTCGGATCTAACATGAAACCATCCTCGAATGGAGACGCACTGGTATACCGGCCTCAGGCGATAACCAGAAACACAAAGACTGACCTCAGACAGACTTTGCAAAAGAGACAAACTGACCTCAATCAATAAGATCCAAAATGGTCTATCATCCTCGAATGATAGCCACAACAACAAGACCAACCTCAGAAGGACTTGAAGAAAATAATGCCATCCTCGAATGACAATTCTCAAAAGATCCTCAAATCTAACACAAAACCATCCTCGAATGGAGACGCAAAGGTATACCAGCCTCGACTAATAACCAAACATAAAGCTGACCTCAGACAGACTTTGCAAAAGAGACAAACTGACCTCAATCAATAAGCTCCAAAATGGTCTATCATCCTCGAATGATAGCCACAACAACAAGACCAACCTCAGAAGGACTTGAAGAAAAGAATGCCATCCTCGAATGACAATTCTCAAAAGATCCTCGAATCTAACACGAAACCATCCTCGAATGGAGACGCAAAGGTATATCAGCCTCGACTGATAACCAAACATAAAGCTGACCTCAGACAGACTTTGCAAAAGAGACAAACTGACCTCAATCAATAAGCTCCAAAATGGTCTATCATCCTCGAATGATAGCCACAACAACAAGACCAACCTCAGAAGGACTTGAAGAAAAGAATGCCATCCTCGAATGACAATTCTCAAAAGATCCTCGGATCTAACACGAAACTATCCTCGAATGGAGACGCACTGGTATACCGGCCTCAGGCGATAACCAGAAACACAAAGGAAATAGGATAAGATGGAACGGGATCGTTGTACATAAACCAGAGCCCAGGCAAACAGGTCCATTGTACAAAACGGGAGACTGCGACGCGACTGTTGTACCAAACAAGACGCGGAATAAGTGACAAACATTGGCTTGAAAAGACAAGGATGTCTGAAAAATGATGATGGTATCCTCTGTGCGGAGTGCTTCAGGTTGAGAAGATATTATAGGTCGTATGTAATATACCTCAAAACTGGCCCATGATGGCATGCATATGTTTGAATTTATGGCGTAATGCTCCATGATGATGGAAATGCTACTCTTTGGAGGATGCAAATGTAATGATGATTATGCGTATGCAAATGCAAAAGGATCTCCTGACAAGGAGACTGCAAGTATCCCAGATGGCTTGACTGGGTAGAAACGATGATCACTGCACTGATCTGATCCATCCTGATGAGGAGGAGACAACTCTGCGGGGAAAGCTGTCAATGATACACTGGCTCTGAACTGCCGCCATTGCCAAAAATAAATTGGACTTTAAGATTGGAGAACCAAGACCCTGCTGGAGATGGACTCATCTTGCTGGGTACGCTACCCATTGAACTCCGTTGGGGAACTGAAGACCTCTTGACTTGGCTGAGAACCAAAGCCAAGACACTGTTGAGGAAGCACCTTGCTAGGGAGGAAAGAACTCATTGTACTGCTGGGAATTGCCCCTGTGTCTGAAGGAAAACTTCTGCTTGGGGATGACACCCACATTCTACTACCTTGCTGGGAGAGATTTAAATCTCCAACCCTACTGGGAATGATGGAGAATGTCAATGATAAAGCTTCCTGCTGAAGATAAGAGTTCAAGCTACCCCTTGCTGAGGATAAAAGATATGAAGCGTCTCATGTTGGGGATGAGCGAATATAAAGTGTCTCATACTAGGGATGAAAGCCGATGATACCCTTATGCTCAAGAAGTATACTTCCCTTTGCTACACAGCTGGAGGAGGGATTGTCTAACGAGACCTGTTAAGGAATTCTGATCAATGAAGCCTGCTGATAAAACAAATCTTGAAGTATTATGCTGACAATGGCTTTGCCCCTAGACTCTGGGTTGATAGGTTGCCAACTAATCACGAGTGAACAATGGTTCTTTGCAATTTTCAACTCGCCTCAGATTAAGGTCCATCGGAATAAAATGTCTCAAGAGGATTTTACAGAAAACATGACACACGAAATGCCTCAGTGTCTTTAAACTCTTGGAGAGATTCGTCGGATCTCGAAATAACTTCCCTAGCCTGCATGGTTTGTGCAAGAATTTAGCTCGCGAGGATTCATGAAAAACCACATATCACTGTGAGATATTCTGCCCCAGTATTTCGAACCTTGGGATAGGTGCTTCTGATTAACCTTCTTCAGGAGAGAGTAACTTCTAGCACTCTTGGGGTGGCCTGCCCCAGTACGAGCCTTGAAGTGATCACCTATGATTGATTGTGTTTTGAAGAAAACACCCATACCAATTGTTCTTTGAAAGATTAGATCTCGAAGTAACTGCCCCAGTTTGGTTGAAATTTGAATAATGCCTCCGCCTGATGGCTCTTTGAGAGATTTGAATCTCGAAGTGATTGCCCCAGCTGGGCTGAATTTTGAAGAGATTGCTCGACATGATTGCCCCGGGATTGGCTGGCTCTTACCACAATTGGTTGGGAAAGTCCCCCCTCAATGGAGTTTTCTTGAAAAGTGCACCTTGACAAATTGTCCTTCGAAAGTTTCAGACTTCTCAACTTGGCAAGATTAAGCTTCTGGACTGAAGTTTCGTATGTGAATGTTTATGATGCCAAACAAATGTATGTAAGCAGAAAATATTTATTTTAAGAATGAAGATTCTTATGCAATACACATGTTAATCTTAAAGTTTTGCTATAAAAAGATGTCGCCAATCTTTGTGAGTAAATCATTGGTTAAGATACGACATTGATTTTTGATGAATGAAAGCATGCACATGCAACACCAATAAAGAACTTTTAGCATAACTCATAGGAGTCAGGAATGCGATCTTGTGGTAGTACGCTCTCGAAATAACCCTGTTTCAAATAGGACTTTTGAGGGTTGTATCGTGGTCTGGTTCACGGTTATAAAAATAAAGGATATAGGTTCGAAGTTTATTTGTGCCCACCCCTCTTCGTAATGTTCTCCATTCCTATATTCAACTAGCTTTCACAAGCACTCACCTCTCAAAAAGGGTTTTGTGATGGTTGAGGAACCAATTACACTAACGGTTTAAACACCAATCAGGTTGTTATTTGGAGTCAGTCACCCCTTTGTCTTTCGTGTTTGTGCCACACGATTTTGTTCTTGTTTAAAGATCTTTCTTGTGTAATCCCTTTTTGTCTTTCGCTTTTTCATTATTTTTCTTATCCCTAACTTTTGCCTGGATTGATTCTTGTGAATCTTTGATTATGGAGTCCAGCGGGATGCCCTAACTTTTGTCTAAGTCGCTTGTTTTCAAGTTTCAACTTAGCGGGCTTTTTTCATTTCTTTTTCAATTCTTTTTTTAACAAATCGTGTGACCTTGTTTGTTCTTATTGCTTTGAAAGGGTCGTGACTGTCTCACTTCTTGGTTGATGGGGGATAACCATTGTGGTTTCCGAACTCTGGACCTCTTGCTTGGGATAACCATTATGGTTTATGGTCATGGGACCTCTTGATTTGGTACAACGAAAGGTAATGGATCCTCAGATATGCACTCCCCTTTTGAAATTTGAATGCTCGGTCAAACTAACCGACGCCTACCCTGCCCCTGGGTTAAGTGCAAGGGTTTTTTCATGCAAAAATAAACTCCTACTTCAAGGATCAAATGGGTTGGCGAGGGTCTATCTCCCTTATATCTCCGGTGTTTAGGATTTGAAACAATGCTTGTACATCGTCAACAGGGTCTTTCTCAAAAGCACACAATTAGAGCTTTTCCGTTTTCATTTCGTCATCCTCCCTGATAGAGTTTAAGCACAACAGTTGGTATTGCAATGCACATACACAAAATCATGAGTGAATATGAATGGATTACTTCAAGAAAAACATGTGCATTTTATTATGGTTATCATTAAAAAACAAATAAGTTTCATGCACGCATACAAATGTTTAAACAAACAATATAAACTACGAATGAAAATGCAGTAAAGAAGCTAAACATTGCCGTCATTGAGGAGACTTGACTCCGTCTGGACTTATCACTTCTGAAGATGCCCTTACAAACTAGGATGTCCATTTGATGAGGAGACTTCAATATGTGGGCGGACTTTCTGGCATGATGACCTTTGAGTCGGTCAAATTTTGCACTTTGTACTTGAACACATCATAGTTGTCAATTGTATGCCTAAATGCCCCTGAGTGGTACTTGCATCTAGCATTCCCACTGTGGTTTCCATTATTGAGGAGGCTTGACTCCGTCTGGATTTATTGCTCTCGGAGACTTTCAACAGTCATCAGTCGAATGTTCATTCCATTACAGTTTTGTGTCGTATTCCCACTTTTACCTGGTGTGAACACAATAATCTTGGAGTCAATAAAATTCGCGACCTTGTATTTACCTTTGTCTCTGAAAGACTTGAAATCTTCAATTAAATGGCCAGGTGCCCCAGAATGATAATCATACTTGGCATTGAAACCCCAAAGGAAGCTTTATCGGAGATGATCCTGATGCGACTAACTCAATCAGTTTGAATCTGAGCAAATGAGGAAACTTGTTTCACATACGACATCAGAATATGATCAAACTTCTTCTCAAGTTGTTCTGGCCTTTACCCTTATGCTTTGGTCCTAGGACTCTCTTGGGAAGCTCAGGTTGGATGCTGACAAATGACATCTGGAGGGAAGAGGTTTATAAAGTTAATAGATAAGGTTGCTCGGAAAGATCTAGCACGATCTTCTGCTGTAAACACCCCAAATTTGCCCTCACTCACTTCACCATGGCTTGTGATTCTTTCATATGCATAAGTTCAATCATATCATCTCATATTGCATTTTTGCTTCACTACATTGGTTCAAAGTCATCTGCATCTAGGGTTTGTGATCTGAGCTATTTGAGCAACTCCAAGGGTCTTCAATCATCTCAAGAGGGTCCATGTATGTTCAAATATCATTTTATATCCCTCAAAGATCAAGGAAATCAAAAATCACAAGAACTGAGAAAGGCATGGAAGTAGAGCCAAGCTTAACTGCACAGATGACCTAAAATTAGGGTTTTGGTTTCAGAGGCCATAACTCCAAATTTTTTGGTAATTCTTGTTTCTATTGGTCTCTATATGATATGAGGATCATGCATACCAATTTTCATGAAGAAATTCAATGGGGAAGGCATCTGATCCATAGATGACTTCTTGAGCAAGTCAGTGCAAACTCAGGGCATCTGAGGCCCCCAATCATCCAACAAAAGGGTCTTCTCCATCATTTTGGGTGTGTATGATCTTTATTTTATCTCAGAAGAAGTTAGAAGTTCACAAAATTGAAGAATTTCAAGCCATTTGCAAAGTTGCCATTTTGGGAAAGTGACTTATAATGCAAACTTGCCATTTTGGGAAAGTTTTTCAACCTCCTCTTTTTGTTTCAAAAATGCTTCAAATGAAAAATTCCTGGTCATGAAAGTTGTAGATTGGATCATTCCCTTTTCAAAAAGTACAAGAACTTGATCTAATTCATCATAGAACTCAAGTTATGGCCTTGCAAAGTTGAAAAAAATCACAAAATTTCTCTTATACACCAAAGAGGGAAGTTTGCAAAAACACTTGCCAAAGCCAAATGTGACCTCTAATTGACTTCTAAGCATTGCACAAACATCACACATGACCTAAAATTCAGAATTGCCCAAGGGATTTCTCATTTTCATTCCTTGAATTACAAGTCACCATAAGGCATTTCTCATGAATCTTCAAGAATGGAATTTTTGCAAAAGGGACTTCTAATGATTGGGTTAGTTGTTAAGTGATCTCAAAACATTATGACAACTTCATGTGGTCCATTTTGCTGCAATTTTCCCAAGAGTTCATAGGTTTCTTTGCCTTGGTTCACAAAGAATTCCAAAGAGGGAAAAGTTGCAAGAGCCATGCTACCACTTGCCTCAGCCATTACAGCTGCACAAAAACAATCTAAAGGCCTTCCTTGATCCATGCTGAGCCCAGCCATACCCCTATTCCTCCTCTGACCCGAGCCATACCTATGGTACACAAAGTCATGACTTTTTGCATCTTTGCCCATACCAATCAAACTGTTACATTACCAACCCTCTGCCCAATCAGAACTTAATATGTGGACCTCAAGGACTTGAAACATACACACACACAAGCCAGCATCCTCCCATAAGCCAGGATTCACAAAAACTTTCAAAATCTTCACCTCTTCAAAACTTCTTCCACATCCATCAAACTTCCATTTTTTCTTCACCAATGAGTCACATATCATCCAAGGAACAATAATCAACCACCAAAACATCCTGAAACACCACCTACGAAAACCTCAAAACCTACTACACCAGAGCTGAAACTTCAAAGCCAGCCACTCCCAAGGTTTTCTGAGCTTCATTTCATCATCAGGGGGTTCAAAGAGGTGGACTTGCAACAAAGGAAAAGCCAGAAAGCCCAGAACCAGAAGGTTCAGCCTCAGGTATAGCTCATGAACTTTTTTCCCAGAAGCTTGTTTTTAAGTTCTTGTATGTTTCTTTGTGTTCCCCTGATCATGGGGATATGATTATTTTTGAAAATGGTTGAGAAACCACCATGTATGCAAACTCTGAAATTTCTGCCCGTTTCACGTTTTGGTTCGATTCTTGCTCATGGTGCAAAATAAATGTTTTTTGATTGAGGGTTTAGGTTTAGGATTGTTGGGGGATCATTTCTGGGCAAGAAATTTGAGGATTAGAGGCTTAGGGAAGAAGCTAGGGTTTGAGTCCACCGGAGAAGATGACCGGAACACTGTTCCGGTCACCTGAAAGTGTTTAGCCCTAATCTGTGTAATTAATGGAATTTGAATAATGGCCCTTGGATTCGTCCTTCCCGCGTGAGGTGGGTGGCCCAGATCAAGTGTTAAAACCCTAATCCAGTCATTAACCTAATTAATTATGTTTTAAAATTCAAAAATCTCAGAGTGAATCCTCACCCTTCAAACACGCGCCAGTCAACTCCCGCGCGTTTCTTTTGAATTTGGATCATTGGATTTGCATACTTCCCATTTAAATTGTTTTTTATTACATTTTAATTCATTTTTCTTGCACAATTTATTAAAAATAGCAAAACACTTTCAAAAAATTTTATTTTTTGCATTTCCCTTTCAAATATTTTTCTCATTCTAAAAATAATTTTTATTTTATTTTTTGCATAAAATTTGTATTTTTAAAATATTTTAATGTTTATTTTAATTAATTAATGAGAATTAATTAACTATAATAGCATTTAAGTTTCTAAAAATCACCAAAAAAATCACATTGCATCTTGATACATTTAGAAACATTATCAAACCCTTCACATAAATTTACTTTTGGTTCTTGACCTATTTTGACATTTTTCTTTGGATTTAGGGTTCTTAAAAGTCAATATTTTTTACCCTAACTTAGAAAAATCCTTTCTGCCTAACCATGAAGGGTTTGATAATGATTCTTTTTGCATTGCATCCTACATATCATGTAGTTTCTAGGATAAAATTGGCATGAATTTATCTTTCATTTTTAATTTGTTTTGCATTTTTCCTTGTGAGGTACCTTAAAACCCTAGCAAACTTAGAAAGATCCTAAGTCCTTTAGGGTTTAGCTTCTGACCTTCCCCTTTGGGTAGTGAACTTGTATAGGTTTAAGGTACCTTTGATCCCATTTTCAATTTTTTATCTCATGTTTTGCTTCTGATTTTGAATTTTGCATTGCATCTTGTACATAAACCCTAATCTTTGCCTTCATTTGCATTCATCCTTCATAAGCTTGCATACATAACTTGCCATGACATTTTGTGATTCCACATGACATATAAGACATCTTAGGACATATTGAAATCATGTTTGATCATTGCATCATCCATTTGCCATGTTATACATCCATTGCATTTCATAAGTTTTCATGAACTTTCATGCTTACTTTCATGTCCCATTTGCATCTTCATTACTTGTATGATCATCCTCATTTCTTGACATGCTTTCATACCATCTCATAGCATCATTTGCATCATGATTATGCTTCTGACTTTGGTTTTCATCTTTGCATTTCATCTCATCTTCATTTCATTTCATTTCTTGTTGCTAACTTTTCAGGTGGTAAGTGTTTGAGAAGTGAATTTGCCTTCACTTCTCATAATCTCTTCTCATCCCTCTTATGAATCCATTGCTGAATTTTACTTGTGAATTAGAGTGAGCTTGCTCATTCATGCTCCTTCTCCTCTTTCTTTCTTCAAGCAACTTATCTTCTTAAGTGAAGTAAGTTGTCTTGCTTCTTGCTGCTTCTTTTCCTTCCATCCTGCTTCTTCCTTGGTGGCTCTCTTGAAGATCTTCTTGCAAGCTTCATAAACCCTAGGAACACCCAAGCATGATCACAATTAGGGTTTGATTAGTCCCCCCATTAGTTTTACCTTTGTGTCATCTTTGTGTCTTCTCTTCTCATCTCTTAATCAAGGACTAAACCTTAAAGGTTTTAAGACTTTGTGATTAGGGTGATGCTTGTATCCTTCTATTAGGATGGAGTGTATAACTTTAATCCTAAGTGTTAAACCCTTAATGTGTTTAAATCCTTTAATCAATCCACCTAATAATCACTAAGACATCAAGCTTGTAACTTGGGCCTTGCATTAGGGTTCTAATTCTCCCTTAATTGGTTAAGAAGGACTAACCCTAGTGTTAATGGACAAGTCCCCCTCAAGTTGTCTTACAAATCATAAAATTCACTTCTTAATCTTACCATTAACTAAAATCCACTTTAATAAAGGTTTTGTTTTGTCATGAGGTTAATCCCTAATCATGGATTAAGTTGATGAGTCTTCCTCAGCTTAAATGTTCTCATCTATTATCCTTCTATTAGGATGGTGTAATGAGTCCATTAAATCCTTGATTATGGATTAAACTCATTACTTAACACCAAACAAAAATACCAAAAACATCTAAATAATTACAAGTAGGTTATTGATCTTAACCCTACATCATGGTGATTAAGTGTGAGGTGTTTACTTCATACTCAAGGTATTCTCATTACCCCTAATCAGAGGGAAGATGTGATGAGTTTACTAACCCTTGGTTTAGGCTTAAGCTCATTTTCTTATGACAAACTCCAAAAAAGAAATAAAAGATTGAAAACACAAAAACAAACAATAATCGTCTCCTCCGGGATTCTTTTCTCATCTCATTCACTCACAAACGAGAACTTGCTTCTTCCGTCTAATGCAAGACAGTTTGCACCTGAGCCAGACAGGTCATACACTTGAGCATAGACAAGTAAGCAGTTCATCAGTCAATTTATCTTTCAGTCTCTTTGAGTCGAACTACGGTGTTCTGACTTCCTCATTGCACGAGAGGATACGTAGGCATAACTTAACAGTTATCGAACAAAAGTCTCTGTATATTCCCCCCTCTTCCAGCATTATTCTTTAAGCCTCATAGTCTTGAGCTTCACATTCTTTTCTTGCACTAACACTTCTTTATTTCACCTCACATTTCTTTTTGCACTGACACTTGCATTCTTTTCCAGCTTTTGCACACAAATAGCACTGACACTACCCCTTTAAACACAAACTTTCAATCGTGGATCCCGTCGAGTACGACGGACAATCTGGGTGCTAATACCTTCCCAGGTTGTAACCAACCCCCTTTCTCAGTTTCTCTTGTTCGCAACCGTCTTATCCATCTTTTTCCAGGTTTATGCAGCATTACCTTTCCTTCGGGATAAAAATGCCTAGCTGGCGACTCTTTTCTTTTCTTTCTCTTTCGCCGACCGTTCGCGTCTGTACCCCTCTTGGCTCGGTGTCATCAGGTGGGAGCGACAGCTTGGCGACTCTGCTGGGGACCCTTATATTGCAACCAGGGCTTCTGGTTCTTTTTGTGGGTTCCTCCTAGCGCTTGTTTGATTTATGTTTACTAGGGTGTTATGTGATATGTGTGTTTATTCATTTTGCTTTATTTATTGCTTTATGTACAGCTTTATTTATTGCTTTCTTTACAGTTTTACATATTCCATACTGTCATTATCATTGCTGGATCTGGTTTCTGTTTTGGTGGGTGGGGTTCCATTGAGAGTTCAAGGTCCTATACCTGGGATCTGAGTGACACCTAGGCTAGAGTGGTTCATATTCTTTCCCATTCCATTTCGGTCTGGTGCGGGAATATGAAACACGATTCAGATGTGGGTTTTTCCTTGAGAACTCTGTGCTACAGATTTCCTGTAGTGCTAGGGCTATCTGGGAAGCCTGCTAAGTCTGGATGACCTTTATTATGACCTTCAGAAACTGAGGTGAATTAGAGGAGGATCTTTTATGGTTATTGTAAACACTGTACCTCCGGGTTAGAAGTGTTTACACTTCTCATAACTGATCCAAGTCTGAGGATCCTTGTTTTAGAACATTACCTGTGAGGGGGTTGGGCTGTTTACAGGTTTGCAGGTACCCTTGGCCACATCATACCCTGTTACTATTTTGTTTAAGAGTACCTCATTTTGGACAGTTCTTGTGATCAAACCTTGGACATGTGACTCTTTATTTGAGTCCCCCACCTTGATTACTGGATTTCTAAGCCTTCATCTGGACCTTTGAACATACATGGGCCTATATCAAGACAGATAATCAGATCCAGCTTGTTCACAAACCCTTGCATATCATTTGCATATATCATCATTGCATCATTTAACATTTGTTTATTTGCTTTTCAGGGTATCCATATCATATCTGGTTTGGTTTTGACCCCTTCTTCTGCATAGACCTCTGCTTCAACTGTCTTCATCGGTTATCTGCATCAGCTATCTTCATCATCACCAGCATCAGCCTGTCAGTGGCTCATTTCCAGCATCAGTCTGGGATCTTCATCAGCACTTACCTTCAGTTTCTTCAGCAGCACTCATGACTACTCCCAGGAAGAGCAACATATCCTACCACTTTTTTGAGCCTGTGTTGACTGGTATCAGACAGGTCCAGTCACTTATCACACCTTATCACATCCCATTGTTTAGAGAGCATTATGGAGGTATCCTGGATATGGTTATGGACCTTGACCCTTCTCAGAGGAGCATGATCCACACCTGCTTACAGTTTTATGACCCTCCTTTGAGATGCTTCACCTTTCCAGACTTTCAGCTAGGGCCTCTGCTGGAAGAGTTTTCCTCATTGATTGGAGTACCTATCAGAGGTGGAATCCCTTTCAACCTAGAGATGCCAGCTCCCAGAAATGAAGAGATAGCAAAGGCACTATACTTGGAGCCTGCCCTGATTGAGCAAAGTATGACAACAAAGGCTGGGATCCCTGGTTTGCACTTGGACTTCTTGATTTCTCAGGCCATCCTGAATGCTTCATTAAGAGAATGGAGGGCAGTTTGTGCACTGTTAGCCCTCAGCATATATGGGGCTATACTGTTTGCAGATGAGCCTAAATTTGTCAGCAAAAATGTCATCCATCTTTTTCTTCTAAAGAACCCAGTACCTACATTGCTGGGAGACTTTTACTACTCCATTCATCAGAGGAATGAGAAACAAAGGGGGAAGCTAGTAAGATGTTGTGCTCCTTTCTTTTATACCTGGCTGCTCAGACAACTGCCTAAGTCAGATGCTTTCTTGAATCCCCACCAACAGAAGAATTGGGCCAAGAGGCTCATTTCCTTGACTTCAGATGATATCAGATGGTGCACCCAGAGCACCAAAGGAAAGGACATTATCACCAGCTGTGGACAATATCCAAATGTGCCTCTGATAGGAGTAAAGGGTTGCATCAACTACAATCCTTTACTGTTTAAGAGACAATTGGGTTATGCCTTGGTTCACCCTCCCAGAGGACAGGATTTAGCTGAGACCCTGTATTGTGAAGTGCAACCTAATTCAGCTGTTGTCAGACAAGCATCCTGGGCTTGGGACAACATCCAGACAAAAGGAGTGGCTATTCTTGGAAGGTGTAATAATGTTGCTTCAGCTTAGTACTATGACTGGTCCCGTACTAGGGCTCAGATTACCATAATGCCTTTCATCTTGGAAGACATACCGGGGCCATCCACAGTACAGCCTGCAGCAACAGTTAGCTTGGAGGAATTTGAAAAGTTGAAGGAAAGGAATGAGAACTTATCTCAAGCCTTGAAGAAGACTCTTTGGGAAAGAAGTGATGGTCGTCTGGATATTGAGAGATTGGAGAAGCTCAGGGTGGAGCATCTTGCCAAAATTGAGAAGACAGAGGATTACATCAGGAAAGCGAGAGCTGGGGAACAAATATTGAAGAATGCCTGTAAAGAGGCCAAAATTCAGAAGGATAGGGTTGAGCTCTATCTGCAAGAGAGTCAGGATAGGTGGGCCAGGATCACTGAAGCTCGTACACAAGAAGACCAAAAGACTCAAGCCAAGATTGAACAGCTAGAGGCCAGTGAGAAGAAGCAGCAGGAAGCTTTGTTGGCAGCCCAGAAGGAGATTTCAGAGTTGAAGCTCAGAGCAGGAGTGAAGAGATCAAAGGACCAGGACAGGCATAAGAAGCTGACCACTGCCATTGCTACCAGGAACCTCCTCATTAGGACCATTACAGAGCACCCAGCTGGTCCAGTGACTGAGGCACTCCTGAAGGAGGTCAAAGAGGATGCGTTTGGACTGGATGTCTGATTCTTTGTTTGTTGTTATTTCCATTTGATGTACTTTTCCTTTTATTGTATTTTGACCCTCCATGGGCATGTGTTGTAAAAAAAATTATGTATTGTTCATCATTTGTAATATATTTTAGTTTGTTTTCATTTGGGCTTTTCTCTCAACAACATCAAGCATCTTCCTCGAGGTCTGGAAAGGTCAAAACCAAGAACCAAACCGGATACCTTAGAAAACAAATAAGCATACTGCATTGCATACTGACTTTTGTTTTGTTTTGTAGGTTTTGTTATTATTATTGTTTCTAACTTTGTTGTGAGTTCAAGAAACATTGCTCGTCGCCGAGTGTTCCCTGTCAACCGCGCGCACCAGTACCCGACTCGTAACAACCTTCCCGGTATTCAAATGGAACAAGTACAGCAGGATCTGACTGAGGTCAGAAATCAGATGGCTAATGAGAGAGTAGAGATGAGAAATCAGATGTCTCAATTCATGGAAGTAATGACTGGCTTAGCCCAGAGTCAAGAAAGGTTAAGAGAGCTGGTGGAAAGACAAACTCCTGAGGAGCCTCATCTCGGAACAGGAGGAACTAGTAACAATGAACGGGGTCAGCCTCGTATCGACCCACCAGTATTTGGACCTCATCTGGATCCAGAAGTTAATATCCCAAGAAATGTGCAAGGTAATACTACTGGGGGAGAATCTTGCAAGAGGATCCCCAAGAAGAACAGTTTACTGTTATGGGGGTTGGAGATGAAGTATATGACAGGAGATTGGACGAAATTGCTGAGAAGTTAAGATCTTTGGAGTCTCAGAATTCTTTGGGCTTCGATGTGATGGACATGGGGCTAGTGGATGGGGTGAGAATTCCCCACAAATTCAAACCCCCATGCTTTGAAAAGTACAATGGTACCTCCTGTCCACGAACTCACCTGCAGTCTTTCCTAGGAAGACTCAAAGCGTATACCATGGATGAAAAACTATGGATGTTCTACTTTGAGGACAGTCTGACTGGAGCTTCGAGAGAGTGGTATTCACATTTTTCTAGGGCCACCATAAGATGCTAGAAGGATTTGGCTGAGGCTTTCATCCGTCAATATCAATACAACCTGGACATGGCTCCCAACAGGACCCTTCTAATGGGAATGTCTCAGTCTTCCAGAGAGAGCTTCCGGGAGTATGCCCAAAGATGGAGACAGCTTGCTGCTGCTGTCCAACCACCCATGTCAGAAAGGGAAATGGCTGACATGTTCATGAATACATTGCAAGGGACCTATATTGATAGATTGGTTGCCTTCTCCTTTACCAGTTTTGCTGATGTGGTCATAGCTGGTGAGAGGATTGAAAGTCTCTTAAAGATGGGCAAAATTTCCGACAGTGGTGCAAGTTCATCCAGCAATCCCAGAAAGCCTTTTGTGGGACCCCGAAGAGCCGGTGAAACAAATTTCATTCATGCAAGCAGGGGCAGGCCTCAGTATGTGCACCAGTCAGTAGCAGCAGTTACCATTCCATCTCCGATGCCTCAACAATCAGCATATCCTCAACAACAACAACCACAGTATCAACAACAAGTTCATTATCCGCAATAGAGAACCTACAACAACAACAATAACAATCAACAACAACGTCCTTTCCAGCAAAGGCCATCACAGGCAAACAGGGTGATTGACCCAATCCCAATGCCTTATGCTGCACTCTTGCCACAACTCCTGAAGCTCAACCTGGTTGAGTTAAGGACATTAGCACCTCCGGATCCCAACAATATGCCAAAGAACTACGATGCAAGTGCCAGGTGTGCATTCCACTCAAACGCACTGGGGCATAACACTGAAAAATGCAGGGCCCTACAGATGAAAGTCCAGGATCTGGTGGACTCGAAAGCTCTCAACTTTGCACCTCCTCCAAATGTCACAAGAAATCCAATGCCTAGTCACAACGGGCCTAGGATTAATGCTATTGAGGAAGGCAAACCATCCACATTTATTAAAAGTGTTGCATAGATCCAAACACCTCTGGTTGAAATCAAAGCTCAACTGTTAGAATGCCAAGTGTTCCCCGGATGTGAGCTTGGCTGTGGATATTGCAATATTGCTGTCAATGGGTGTGAGAGACTGAGGAACGACATAGACGGTCTTATTAAGGATGGTATCCTTCCGATTACAACAACAGCAACTACAACTCCAACAAACCCTTCATCAACAATCACAGATACTCCTACAACGTCAGCAACCATTGTTCCAACGGATTCCACTACAACTCCAACAACTGCTCAATCAATCACTTCAACAGATACAAGTTCAGTCACCATTCCTACGACAACTTCAACACCCATCCAGTCAATAGTGCCTTCTACAACATCAGCAGCAATTAGTGAAAGTGTCTCAACGGTTACAATATACTACGATCCTACAAATGTTCCTGCCAACAACTCACAAAATACTACTCCTATCAGAGCACCAGTTACCATATACTATGATCCACACACCATTGTAGTCCCCTCTATAGCTGCTATCAGTCCGGTCACTATCACAGTACCTGGGCCAGTTCCTTATGAAAGCAATAATGCCATCCCTTGGCATTATGGCTCAGATCTATACTGCGAGGGGCAGAAAATCACTTTAGAATCATCAACTTCTTTACCTCAGATAGACAATGTGGGGGAGGCGGAGGCTTCACTAGAAGCGGACGTCTCTTTGCCTCGCAAATCCCAAGACCCGTTGCTGAAGCAGAAGTTGCTGCCAAGGCAAAAGGGAAGAGCATGGTGCAAGATGAACCAGTTGCTAAAGAAGCTTTGAAGACTCCTTTTGATCAAGAGGTTGATGAATTCATGAGAATCATAAAGAAGAGCGATTATAAGGTGGTATACCAGCTTCACCAAACACCTTCCAAAATCTCCATACTATCATTGCTAATGTGCTCCGAGGCTCACCGGAACGCACTATTAAAGGTCCTGCACGCAGCTTATGTGCCGGAGGAGATTACCGTCAATCAGTTAGAGGCTGTGGTTGGAAATGTCAACGCTAGTCATGGACTAGGATTTACCAACATTGATCTGACAACGGAAGGTCGCAATCACAACAAGGCTTTGCACATTACCTTGGAGTGTAAGGGTGCAGTTCTTTCTCACGTATTGGTAGACACAGGGTCATCCCTCAATGTCCTATCCAAGAAAGCCCTTGTGAAGCTGGAGTATGATGGATTGGCACTACGCCTAAGTAACTTGGTAGTGAGAGCCTTTGACGGTTCTAAAAGATCAATTCTGGGAGAGATAGAGTTGCCAATAATGATTGGCCCACATGTTTTCAAAACGACCTTCTTTGTGATGGATATACAGCCTGCCTACAGCTGTCTGTTGGGTAGACCATGGATACACGCCGCCGGTGCCGTGACGTTAACCCTTCACCAGAAGTTAAAATTCGAGTGGGAGGGCCAAGTCATTACCATTTGTGGGGAGGATGATATCTTTGTTAGCCAGCTGGCTACCTTCAAATACATTGAAATGGATGGGGAGATCCATGAAACCATGAGTCAGGGGTTTGAGGCCTTGAATATCAATGAAACATCTGTTGTGCTTGGGACTTCCATCACATCATATCAACAAGCCCGGAAGGTTGTTGAAGAGGGTACCGCTCAAGGCTGGGGCAAGCTGCTGCCAGTTGAAAAGAAAGAAGACCGATTCGGGTTGGGTTACAGACCAACTCGACAAGATCAACCAGAGGCTGCAAAGGAGCCCAAGTTTGTCAGCGGGGGGATGCTCACCCAGGATGCTGTGAATAATTTGGAAGATGAGTCAGAAGACGAGCGCAACCTGGAAAGCTGGATACGTCCAAGGATTCCGGGGAACCATGTCTCAAACTGGTCTTCCCAGGAAATTATAAGAGTTACTCCTGCAGAGTAATTATTATTTCCTGTTTTTAAGCATGCATCAAGTCCTGCGTCTTGCCCAAGATGTCAGGACTCATTTTGTAATCGGGCCATCTTGTATTTTATGCAAAGATCAATTAATGAATATCAGGACATCTTTTGCAAATGAGTCTTTTCTTTTCCGCTCATTGTTTTTCATTTTTCATTTTTTGTAAAAAAATAAAATGGCAATGTTTTTCAAAATAATAACTTCATTTCCACTTTTTCTAAGCAAGATAAAATTGATCACTAAAATGAACAAATATAAACCTTTGCAGAGAGTGCCCTCCAGACTGCACCGACAACAACACTGCTATGACTTCGTATGACTTTGACAATCCGATTAATCAAGCTGATGAAGGGGTTGAAGAAGATTATGAGCTACCTGAAGAGCTAGCTAGGTTGTTAAGACAAGAGGAGAAGGTTATCACTCCTCATCAGGAGGAGGTTGAAACGGTTAATCTTGGAACGGAAGAAGACTTGAAAGAAGTCAAGATCGGGGCCTGCCTGCAAGATTCGGTGAAAGAGAAACTGATTGACATGCTTCGGGAGTATGTGGATGTTTTTGCTTGGTCTTATCAAGATATGCCAGGGTTGTACACCGACATTGTTATGCACAAGCTGCCTCTGAAAGAAGACTGTCCTCTAGTAAAACAGAAGTTGTGCCGTACTCGCCCAGATATGGCAATGAAGATAAAAGAAGAGGTACAAAAACAGTGGGACGCCGGTTTCCTTGCTGTAACTAGTTACCCGTCGTGGGTTGCTAATATTGTACCTGTGCCTAAGAAGGATGGCAAGGTGAGGATGTGTGTGGATTACCGGGACCTGAACAGAGCTAGCCCGAAAGATGATTTCCCATTACCTCACATTGATGTATTGGTTGATAATACAGCTCAGTTCTCGGTGTTCTCCTTCATGGATGGATTTTCAGGATATAATCAGATCAAGATGTCACCTGAAGACATGGAGAAGACAACTTTCATCACACCCTGGGGCACATTCTGTTATAAGGTGATGCCATTCGGACTGAAGAATGCTGGTGCCACTTATCAACGGGCTATGGTAACATTGTTCCATGACATGATCCACAAGGAAATTGAATGTTATGTGGATGACATGATTGCCAAGTCCCTTACAGAAGAAGACCACCTGGTAAATCTGTTGAAACTATTCAAGCGTCTGAGGAAGTACCAATTGAAGTTAAACCCCAACAAATGCACATTCGGGGTGCGATCCGGTAAGCTGCTGGGATTTATTGTAAGTGAGAAAGGGATTGAAGTTGACCCTGATAAAGTCAAAGTCATTCAAGAAATGCCTGCACCGAAGACTGAAAAAGAAGTTCGGGGGTTCTTAGGTAGATTGAACTACATCTCACGGTTCATATCTCACCTTACAGCAACCTGTGAGCCTTTGTTCAAGTTGTTAAGAAAAGAACAAACAGTCAGGTGGAATGAAGACTGCCAAAGGGCTTTTGACAAAATCAAGGAATACTTACAAGAGCCTCCGATCCTTATGCCTCCCGTTGAAGGAAGACATCTAATCATGTACTTGACAGTATTAGAAGAGTCAATGGGGTGCGTGATGGGCCAACATGACGAGTCTGCTCGAATAGAGTATGCGATTTACTACCTAAGCAAAATTTTTACCGACTGTGAACAACGTTATTCACTGCTCGAGAAAACTTGATGTGCTTTAGCGCGGGCTGCTCGCCGACTAAGGCAGTATATGTTAACCCACACTACCTTATTGATCTCAAAGATGGACCCAGTCAAGTACATATTTGAGAAGCCAGCACTTACCGGACGGGTTGCGAGATGGCAAATGATCCTCACAGAATATGATATCTAGTACACCTCTCAGAAAGCCATCAAAGGCAGTGTATTGTCTGATTATCTTGCTGAGCAACCCATTGATGATTACCAGCCTATGAGATTTGACTTCCCTGATGAAGACATCATGTTCATAAAAGCAAAAGATCATGAAGAGCCTATTCACACTGAAGGGCCTGACCCAGAAGAAGAATGGACTATGATGTTTGATGGGGCTGTCAATATGAATAGACATGGTGTTGGTGTAGTACTCATTACACCTAAGGGAGTTCACATGCCTTTCTCGGCAAAGCTCACCTTTAACTGCACTAACAACGAAGCTGAATACGAAGCTTGTATTATGGGTCTTGAGGAAGCCATTGACCTCAGGATCAAGACTTTAACTGTATTCGGAGATTCAGCTTTGGTAATTAATCAAACCAACGGCAAATGGTACACTCACCAGGATCATCTGATACCCTACCGGGATTATACAAGGAGGTTATTGACTTTCTTCACTACAGTCAAGCTTGAGTATATCCCTCAAGATGAAAATCAGTTTGCAGATGCTCTGGCTACCATTTCATCCATGATCAAAGTTCAAGCTGCCAACTTTGTGCCTCGGATTTCAGTATCCAGACTTGACAGGCCGGCATACGTATTCTCAGTAGACGTTGCTAAAGATGATAGGCCTTGGTTCTATGACATCAAATGCTTCTTGGAGGATCAAACATACCCACCTGGGGCATCATCCAATGATAAGAAGACATTAAGAAGGTTGGCTGGTAGTTTCTTCTTGAATGCTGATGGTTCCTTGTACAAGAGAAACTTTGATATGGTACTTCTCAGATGCGTTGATAAGACAGAAGCGGACTTGTTAATGCACGAGGTGCACGAAGGATCTTTTGGTACCCATGCCGGAGGACATGCAATGGCAAAAACGTTGTTACGATCAGGTTACTACTGGATCACAATGGATGCAGATTGTTGTGCTTATGCCAGAAAGTGCCACAAATGCCAGATCTACACAGACATAGTGCATGTACCTCCCAATCCTTTAAATGTGATGTCTTCACCTTGGCCCTTTGTCATGTGGGGCATTGATATGATTGGCAAGATTGAACCAACCGCTTCAAATGGCCACAGATTCATCCTGGTAGCCATTGACTATTTTACCAAGTGGGTTGAAGCAGCATCGTATGCAAACGTCACTAGGCAAGTGGTAGCCCGATTCCTGAAGAGAGACATCATCTGTCGGTATGGAGTTCCCGAGCGAATCATTACTGATAATGGTTCCAACTTGAACAATAAAATGATGGCAAAGCTATGCCGGGACTTCAAAATCCAACACCACAATTCTTCTCCTTATAGGCCAAAGATGAATGGCGCTGTGGAGGCAGCCAACAAGAATATCAAGAAGATTGTGCAGAAGATGGTAGTCACCTACAAAGACTGGCATGAAATGCTACCATTTGCCTTGCATGGGTACCGTACGTCAATCAGAATATCCACTAGGGCAACACCGTATCAACTTGTTTATGGTATGGAGGCGGTCCTACCTGTTGAAGTTGAATTACCTTCCTTGCGAGTACTGATGGATGTCAAGTTGAATGAAGCAGAGTGGGTCCGATCCCGGTACGAACAATTGAGTATGATCGAAGAGAAGAGGTTAGCTGCAATTTGTCATGGGCAGCTGTATCAGAAAAGAATGAAGAAAGCCTTCGATCAGAAAGTCAGGCTTCGAGAATACCAAGTAGGAGATCTTGTGTTGAAAAGACTCCTTCCTCCTCATACAAACCACAGGGGCAAGTGGACTCCAAATTACGATGGTCCATTCATAGTAAAGAAAGTTTTCTCCGGGGGAGCACTGATGTTCAGTACTATGGATGGTGAAGATTTCCTGTCCCCTGTGAATTCAGATGCAGTTAAAAAATATTTCGCATAAAAATGACCCGTTGGACATAAAAACAGAATGTAAGTCCAGGAAAAAATAGGGCATCCCGGCGAGTCAAAAACAGAATAAAAGACTCGGGCAAAAATAAGGGAAAATAAATAAAAAATGTACACCCGCTGAGTTGAAAAGCCACATTGGACAACTCAGGCAAAAATGGGTATCTCGGTGGATTGAAAACCCGAAAGGGAGATCCACGCAAAATAAGGGAATAAGTGAACAACTGCATTCTGAATTCGTCTGTATCACCCACGACACGGCAAGCTTCGAAAGGTTAAAGCATCAGTCAGAATCAACCTTCTTCAGAAAGCAAGATGAGAAGAACGTCAATGTCATACAAGTCATAGCAAAAGGGAAGCACTGAAGTGTCATCAACATTGCCAGTACCTTTTTGTTTCTCAATTTGTAACAATCTCCTCATTTCAGGGGATTTGTTTCTTTAAACTGTACTTGCCAATTTAGGGCACAAATTAATAAAATCAGATTTTCAGTCACATTTTGTCTCGTATATTTTATTTTTTATTTGCGAAAATGTCCGATGTCTTTAATATTGATCGCATAAATACAGATGCGTCTTTTCTAAATTACATGCTTACAGGAAATATATTTGCTCCTAGAAGTGTCTAAACTCCTATTATGAAGTCCAATAAAGGATACCTCGGGATACTTGTGCATTTCTTTGTCATAGCTGGATTGCAGGTATTCAAGCACCAGAGATGCCTTCTCCCTAGCTGAGTTCCTCATCCTCAGAAGGATCCTCAAGAAAGATTGTTCAATGATCATTCCTCCCCGGCCAAGTGTTAAGCAGGGGGCCACCTCCCCGCAGAATCTCAACCTCCATCCAGAAAGAGCAGTGTTGAAAATTTCACAACAAAGTAACGGAAGCCTCTGCAAACCCCAGCTGGGCTCCTTACCATTAAGATAGGTCTATCAGTGGCCTACTTCCTCGAGCAAAGTCATATATATCAAATCTACCAGTGATCTCAGGCCCAACTGGGACATTCCTTTCAAACAAGATCAGCCAGAAACCTCTACTGCAACGGGATCCAAATCACGGATCGGTATCTTTTGTATAATCATAGAATTCGCATCATATCTTCCCCCCAGAGCGTAGCATTCCGTCTAATACGGAGCATTACGGAAAAAATCAAACATATTGCATAATCATAAGCCATGTTTGAATCAATCACCTGTGAATATTGACATACCATCAACAGCATAACGGATACTTCTTGACACTCGTCTGTGTCATATCCCCAGCAGAAAGCCAAAGCATCCTCTTTGCACTCACAAAAACATATTAATACACTCTCCTGACACTCGTCCGTGTCCTCCTATCCCCGCAGGTCGTCAAATGCCTTTTATATTCACTCATGCAGAAACTCGTCTGTATCTTGTATACACCACGTATCTTTTCCAGATTCAACACTCGTCCGTGTTCTTTGTTAACTAGTTGATACTCGTCTGTATCATCACCTCTGAACGTGCGTCAGCATTTGTTTCTACCGATACTCGTCCGTATCATAGTCTTAAGGATGCTCGTCCTCATCTTTAATCTATACACGGTGTCGAACACTTATACCCTTTCTTTTTTGAATTTAGACACTCGTCTGTGTCTACCCTTCCCAAGAAGAGTCCCCAGCAAATCCCAATAAATTATTTCCTTTCTATCTGACATTCGTCCTATGTCATGATACTTCCGGCAGCCGTACCCTGCCAGGTGATCGTCCTTCACCTTTTGATGATCGTCCTTCATCATTCCCCCAGCGGAGTCTCCATTATTTGAACCCTTTCTATCCGACATTCGTCCTATGTCGTGATGTTTTAGCAGCCGTCCCTTGCTAGGTGATCGTCCTTCACCTCTTGATGATCGTCCTTCATCATTTTATCCGATGGCCGTCCCCATCGTTGATCTTGTTGTCTGACATTCGTCATATGTCATGATAAACCCCAAGAGCAGCCGTGCCCTGCTAGGTGATCGTCCTTCACCACTTGATGATCGTCCTTCATCATGCTTATCCGATGTTCGTCCCCATCGTCGACTCTTTCTATCCGACATTCGTCCTATGTCACGATGCTTTCGGCACCCGTACCCTGCCAGGTGATCGTCCTTCACCTTGGATGACCGTCCCTCATCCTTATCCCCAACAGAGCAGTCGTCCCCTGCTAGGTGATCGTCCTTCACCTTTGACGACCGTACCTCATCGTTTTCTTCAAACCTGATGGTCGTCCCCATCATTGACTTTACCTCTTAAATCCCCAGAGAATCTTGTTACTTTCCTTGAATTCCATCCCCATCGTGATCTCTTTATTTCCCCAGCATGTCGGTCGTCCCCGTCATTGCTGTATCCCCAGCAGTCGTCCTCTGCTCGACGGTCGTCCTCCGTCACCCGCACTTTATAATTATACTTTACTTCCTTTTACAATCTATATCCCTTTTCTTCTTCATCTAGTGGGTGCAAATCTTGGACTGTCTTTGGTATTCAACCACAAGTTATCTCGTTTGTATGTTAAGCCCGTCGCTTACATCCTGCACAGCTAACTCATGCTTGAATATGGGAAGTTGTAAACACCCTAAATTTGCCCTCACTCACTTCACCATGGCTTGTGATTCTTTCATATGCATAAGTTCAATCATATCATCTCATATTGCATTTTTGCTTCACTGCATTGGTTCAAAGTCATCTGCATCTAGGGTTTGTGATCTGAGCCATCCCTGAGCTATTTGAGCAACTCCAAGGGTCTTCAATCATCTCAAGAGGGTCCATGTATGTTCAAATATCATTTTATATCCCTCAAAGATCAAGGAAGTCAAAAATCACAAGAACTGAGAAAGGCATGGAAGCAGAGCCAAGCTTAACTGCACAGATGACCTAAAATTAGGGTTTTGGTTTCAGAGGCCATAACTCCAAATTTTTTGGTCATTCTTGTTTCTATTGGTCTCTATATGATACGAGGATCATTCATACCAATATTCATGAAGAAATTCAATGGGGAAGGCATCTGATCAATAGATGACTTCTTGAGCAAGTCAGTGCAAAATCAGGGCATCTGAGGCCCCCAATCATCCAACAAAAGTGTCTTCTCCATCATTTTGGGTGTGTATGATCTTTATTTGATCTCAGAAGAAGTTAGAAGTTCACAAAATTGAAGAATTTTAAGCCATTTGCAAAGTTGCCATTTTGGGAAAGTGACTTATAATGCAAACTTGCCATTTTGGGAAAGTTTTTCAACCTCCTCTTTTTGTTTCAAAAATGCTTCAAATGAAAAATTCTTGGTCATGAAAGTCGTAGATTGGATAATTCCCTTTTCAAAAAGTACAAGAACTTGATCTAATTCATAATAGAACTCAAGTTATGGCCTTGCAAAGTTGGGAAAAATCACAAAATTGCTCTTATACACCAAAGAGGGAAGTTTGCAAAAACACTTGCCAAAGCCAAATGTGACCTCTAATTGACTTCTAAGCATTGGACAAACATCACACATGACCTAAAATTCAGAATTGCCCAAGGGATTTCTCATTTTCATTCCTTGAATTACAAGTCACCATAAGGCATTTCTCATGAATCTTCAAGAATGGAATTTTTGCAAAAGGGACTTCTAATGATTGGGTTAGTTGTTAAGTGATCTCAAAACATTATGACAACTTCATGTGGTCCATTTTGCTGCAATTTTCCCAAGAGTTCATAGGTTTCTTTGCCTTGGTTCACAAAGAATTCCAAAGAGGGAAAAGTTGCAAGAGCCATGCTACCACTTGCCTCAGCCATTACAGCTGCACAAAAACAATCTAAAGGCCTTCCTTGATCCATGCTGAGCCCAGCCATACCCCTATTCCTCCTCTGACCCGAGCCATACCTATGGTACACAAAGTCATGACTTTTTGCATCTTTGCCCATACCAATCAAACTGTGACATTACCAACCCTCTGCCCAATCAGAACTTAATATGTGGACCTCAAGGACTTGAAACATACACACACATAAGCCAGCATCCTCCCATAAGCCAGGATTCACAAAAACTGTCAAAATCTTCACCTCTTCGAAACTTCTTCCACAACCATCAAACTTCCATTTTTTCTTCACCAATGAGTCACATATCATCCAAGGAACAATAATCAACCACCAAAACATCCTGAAACACCACCTACCAAAACCTCAAAACCTGCTACACCAGAGCTGAAACTTCAAAGCCAGCCACTCCCAAGGTTTTCTGAGCTTCATTTCCTCATCAGGGGGTTCAAAGAGGTGGACTTGCAACAAAGGAAAATCCAGAAAGCCCAAAACCAGAAGGTTCAGCCTCAGGTATAACTCATGAACTTTTTTCCCAGAAGCTTGTTTTTAAGTTCTTGTATGTTTCTTTGTGTTCCCCTGATCATGGGGATATGATTATTTTTGAGAATGGTTGAGAAACCACCATGTATGCAAGCTATGAAATTTCTGCCCGTTTCACGTTTTGGTTCGATTCTTGCTCATGGTGTGAAATAAATGTTTTTTGATTGAGGGTTTAGGTTTAGGATTGTTGGGGGATCATGTCTGGGCAAGAAATTTGAGGATTAGAGGCTTAGGGAAGAAGCTAGGGTTTGAGTCCATCGGAGAAGATGACCGGAACACTGTTCCGGTCACCTGAAAGTGTTTAGCCCTAATCTGCGTAATTAATGGCATTTGAATAATGGCCCTTGGATTCGTCCTTCCCGCGTGAGGTGAGTGGCCCAGATTAAGTGTTAAAACCCTAATCCAATCATTAACCTAATTAATTATGTTTTAAAATTCAAAAATCTCAGAGTGAATCCTCACCCTTCAAACACGCGCCAGTCAACTCCCGCGCGTTTCTTTTGAATCTGGATCATTGGATTTGTATACTTCCCATTTAAATTGTTTTTTATTACATTTTAATTCATTTTTCTTGCACAATTTATTAAAAATAGCAAAACACTTTCAAAAAATTTTATTTTTTGCATTTCCCTTTCAAATATTTTTCTCATTCTAAAAATAATTTTTATTTTATTTTTTGCATAAAATTCGTATTTTTAAAATATTTAAATGTTTATTTTAATTAATTAATGAGAATTAATTAACTATAATAGCATTTAAGTTTCTAAAAATCACCAAAAAAATCACATTGCATCTTGATACATTTAGAAACATTATCAAACCCTTCACATAAATTTACTTTTGGTTCTTGACCTATTTTGACATTTTTCTTTGGATTTAGGGTTCTTAAAAGTCAATATTTTTTACCCTAACTTAGAAAAATCCTTTCTGCCTAACCATGAAGGGTTTGATAATGATTCTTTTTGCATTGCATCCCACATATCATGTAGTTTCTAGGATAAAATTGGCATGAATTTATCTTTCATTTTTAATTTGTTTTGCATTTTTCCTTGTGAGGTACCTTAAAACCTTAACAAACTTAGAAAAATCCTAAGTCCTTTAGGGTTTAGCTTCTGACCTTCCCCTTTGGGTAGTGAACTTGTATAGGTTTAAGGTACCTTTTATCCCATTTTCAATTTTTTATCTCATGTTTTGCTTCTGATTTTGAATTTTGCATTGCATCTTGTACATAAACCCTAATCTTTGCCTTCATTTGCATTCATCCTTCATAAGCTTGCAGACATTTTTATCCCGAATGAATGGGAAAGGTAATTTTGCACAAACCTAAGGAAGAAGGAAAGGACAAGGTCCTGCGAACCAAAGATCTGGGTTCGGGAGTCGGTTACGACCTGGGAAGGTATTAGCACCCCAGACCGTCCGCCGTACCCGACGGGATCCACGCTTGCTTGTTTTGTTTCAAAGGGTGAGAATTAAAGTGTTGTTAAAAGAAAGAAATGCTACTGGAATGGAAGTGAAATGAGAAAGGAATAAGAAAAGAGAAAAAAGAAAGAATGGGGAAAATATAGGGAAAATAAAGAATGTGCTTGAACGGGCCCTACCCCGCTGCCTACGTACCTCATTGGGATAATGAGGATCAGAGTCGACGTAGTTCGCCTAACTAAGGAGGGAACTATTTGTTTGTGTTTTTTACAGCTGGAACTGCGTATGTCTATGCTCAGGTGTTTCAGGCTCATCTAGTACGAGTGCGTTTACCGTCTTACATGCGAGACAAGTCGTCGCGAGTTCGCGTTATGAGTGAATGAGATGAGAAAAGAAGTTCCTGCAGGATAGTCGCTTGTTATTTGTTTTTGTCTTTTAAGAGAAGTGTTTTGAATTTGTTTGGTTTATGAAATAATCCCTTGATGGGACTTGTACATCATGATAGACAAGCTTACACCACTCAAAGATGGAATGAGTGCAAGTGCTTCATGGAATAAGGCTATACACAAGGAATCTTTTCATTTATTTGTTAAGTGTTTTTGGATTTTGTTTGAAGATGAGAAATGAAAGACTCAAATCGGAAAAAGGACAAACTAAAGGGGACTAAGACACAACCCTAAGTTATTTATTAAAATGGTGGTCCTATGGTTAATGAAGTATTCTAATCCTAAGAAAGAAAAGGAAAAGAAGAAGAGAGAACTTAGAAATCAAATTACTTCCTAAGGAAGTTAAGTTAGTTCTAAAGAACAAAGAGGGAACCTATAAAAGCAAAGCACAAAGTGCTAAGGAAAACACATTTAGAATGCATAAAATATAGGAATGAAGTGAGGCTTACCTCAATCTTCTCCCCTACAAAACAAAAGTTAGCATGACAATGCATATTGAAAGTAAAATCAAAGCGTAAAAGTGATTAAGTACCATAAATGTCCTAGAATGGAACTAGGGTTTGAAATAAGATCTAAGTCTAAAGGTGAAGGTACCTAAAGGTTATATAACTTCTAAAGTCAGTATCTACATGCTATAGGTCCCTAAGTATGCTAAGATACCTCACAAGGTCAAACTATATCAAACTATGTACAAAAAGTTCACCTAAATGCAAGTTAGGGTTCAATGATGAAGTATGAATGCATATGGCTTACAAGCATGAATTAATACATGAAATGAACATAAAAGTTAGTAGTGAATGATTATGAATATGGATGAATGAATATACAATCATGGATGCAATGTTTTAGTCCTATGGAGCAAGGAGAAGAGTACATGAGAAGAAATGAAGTAAACATCGCATAAGATCACAAATGATGAAAGTTAAGGAAGAATGGCATGTGAATATGCATGAAATGATTATGGGTCAGTAGCATATAAGATATGAGATTAAATGAGAATGCATGGATAGGCCTTAATTATTTCCACACAATTCATGTTATTATTTAGAGGAGAAGAGAAACTAGTTTAGGTTAAAGTTAGTTCAAATAAAGATGCACTTTGAAACACTAAAACAGCCCAAATGAGTATGGTTCAAAAAATGACCTATGATTGGAATTAAAGACATAAAAATGACCTATAATAAACTCCTAAAAGTTACCAAGAAATTATTCCAAGCGAATGGCATGAATACCTTCCCATCATTTAGGTTATGCGACACATAAACACATGAATCAATCTAGGATCTAGGTGACATGGAAAAATATCAAAAAGGCTTTAAAAATTATGAAATTAAATACCTGGAGTTTTGAAGTCATTATCTTACATATTCTAAAAGGATTTCACAAAATTATGCACCAAAGTGCCAAAACAATTCCTTAACGATTGAGATAACAAGGCATGATCGCCGAAAAACAACTCAACAAAGTGGATCAAAAAGGGCACTAAAAATTATGAAAAAAATGCCTAATGAGAATCATAATGTCACAAATTCCAGTGGTTAATCATATACAAAAAATAGGTCTCACACCTATGGAGAAAAATTGTTTTCGGTCCCTTATGCCAAAACCTTCCTTTTTGGGACAGCTTATGATCTAAAATCCAAATTAATTATTAAAACCACCCAAATCTGGAAAAAAAATATGAAAAATTAATTAAGAGGATGAAGATCACTCATGAATTTTTTCAGAATTTTATCCCACATAAAACTATTTTTAATAATTGCGACGAAACGGGCAAAAAAGTGGATTTTAAGGGGAAGTGAAAGGAATCGATCCTAATGGTTCGTAACCTAATCCCTAAGCTCCGAAATCGACACAAATCAACATATATCACAAATAAATCAAGTGCCTCAGGTGGGAGGGCTCAATATGCACCTTAAGTTACATGATCCTAAGCCGCATACGACTAGAATGATGCTTGAAAGCCGAAAAAGTCGGAATTACTTACTTGATCGAAGTGACTATTCTTCATAAAAGAAATCCGAAAAAACTCCGAGCAAGGTCTTGTAATCTTCCATGAGCAAAATAAATGCTCATCTTCCATATTCGCTTTGTGATGATCCACCATTATTGAAATCGATCCAATATCGATCAAAAAAGACATGAACACTTTAATTCCAAAATTTATTCTAAACCATAATTAAAATTTTCAACAAAATTCAATTAAAAATTGACAAGAAACTAATCAAAATATTAATCATAAGAGATTAATAAATAAGGAATTAATCACAATTAACACCTCATTATCACTAATCATCTAATGAAATTAAAAGAATAAAAATTAATAGAGACATGAGGTGTAAAAGAAATTCATGGTGCCCAATAATACAACCCATGGGGCTGAGCCCAAATCCTGAAGAAAAACCCGCAGGAGGGGGTGCATGTTGAAAGAACTGGTGCGGATAGCGCATTCGTTGGGCTTTAGATATTAAGCCCGTTCCATGAACATGAGGACAGAGAGAGGGGCGAATCAAGGAATGAAGGTGTGCGAATAACAAATCCATGGCATGAATCTGAATTGAGCCCAGTCCAAATGCTTTATGAGAAACCCTAAATGTTCATCAAACACATAAAATAACAAAGACCCTCTTCTTCCTCTCGGACGCGCCGTTCTTCGGCCTCAACCCTCTTCGCCGTACCTCTAAATTGCATCGTCGCCACCACCAATAGTCTCTCCCTCTTCGGAAAAAACAAACCTTGCGATCTTCTAATCCCTCTCAAAATATCCGTCGTCGGCTCGCGCACTTCTATAATGTCACGATCTTCTTCTTCTCCGATGAGCCGCAAATCGATCCCTATGCTTTCTCCTTCTCAAATCATCATTGACGATGCTCTACATCTGGCTTTATTCTCACAACCCTCATCATCGGCGAAAATAATCACGGCGCCGTCCTGAAGCATGCTTTCATGACGATTACAACGAACAAAGATACCTCAGATTGATGCGATTCCGAGATTTATTGCGACACACTAGGTTATAGTCAATATTCACTTCTTCTTATGGTATAGTTTGACATGAGCTCGTACGCTGTATCTCGTCAATCTGCTTGTAAATTTATTGGTGAATCTTCTCCCTGCGTGTGTTAATGTTGTGCGTCGATTTCTTACATTGATACAAATTCGAATCCCTTCTTCTTCGATGCGATTTTGAGTTTGTTGATTTTCGATTGCAGGTTAGTTAAAATTGATGAATGACGCAGAGTGATGGTGAAGATGTTGGAGAGTTGCAGAGGGACGAAGTTCTGAAGTTAGTTGTAGGTTCATTCAAGAGTTGTGTCGAGAATGAAGATGAGGATGGTGCCGCGAAGTTGATTAAAATTGCAGAAGATTGATAGCGTTTGAAGATTGAGATAGAGAGGGTGAGGATTCTCAATTGAAGAGTGATGAAGATTCAGAAGATTCTGAGGTATGAAACTTCACTTTTCTTGTTCCTTCGTGTTCTTGTCGTCTTTTTGGTTTTCCGAAGTATTTCATCATCTCTCTCACTTCTACTTCTGTGATGTTGTTGTTGATGCGGATTTTTTCTCCTTTTGGATTGTGAATTGTGAATCTGAAATTGTTGTTCTTGTTGAGTTCTGCAGAGCTTTTGTGCATATCAATCTTGCATGGATAATTGCCCGGATTCACAACAGGATGATCCTTAACGAATTCTACGAGAAGCAAAAATTAGTGATGCTGTTAAATCTCGACTGCAGATGGGTGTTTAGAGTTCTTGCTGCGAATGTTTATCGTCACACTGATGTTGATTGTTGAACTTTTTCTGCTGAAATCCCTGATGAATTCAATTGTACAGGTACTTGAAAGTTCTTTTGTAATTGAAGAAGAATGATGATGCTTGAGGACTGAAGAAGTTGATGGGGGTTGAGTGAAGATGCAGATTGTGAGAGTGAGAATTGTTGAAGAAGAATCAATGAAGAGTGGTTGTAGATCGATGTTGATGTCGTTGCGGATGATGGTTATGAATCCGGATTACCGGTTTGGTGTTGAATTGATTTGGTGAGGATGAAGCAGTATGAAGATGACGAAGATGGAAGATTGATGTGGAGTTGAATGAAGATTTGGGGAAAAATTGAGATTGGGGAAGTGTCGCTCCCACCAAATGAGGCTAACTCAAATGGGGTACAGACGCGAACGGTCGGCAAAAGAGAGAAGGGAATGAATAGAGTCGCCAGCTAGGCATTTTTATCCCGAAGGAAAGGTAATGCTGCATTGACCTAGAAAGATATGGATAAGACGTTTGCGAACCAGAGAGACTGAGAAAGGGGGTTGGTTACAACCTGGGAAGGTATTAGCACCCAGATTGTCCGCCGTACTCGACGGGATCCGCGCTTAAAAGATTTGTGCTTTTAAGGGGTAGTGTCAGTGCTATCTGTGTATCAAAGCTGGAAAGAATGCAAGTGTCAGTGCAAAAGAAATGTGAAGTGTATAGGAGTGTCAGTGTCAGAATAAGAATGAAATGCTCAAGATCATGAGGCTTAAAGGATAAGGCTGGAAAGAGGGGGAATATATAGAGACTTTTGTTCGATAACTATTAAGTTATGCCTACGTATCCTCTCGTGCAATGAGGAAGTCAGAACACCGTAGTTCGACCCAAAGAGACTGAAAGATGAATTGACTTGATGAACTGCTTACTTGCCTATGCTCAAGTGTATGACCTGTCTGGCTCAGGTGCAAACTGTCTTGCATTAGACGGAAGAAGCAAGTTCTCGTTTGTGAGTGAAGGTGGTGAGAAAAGAATCCCGAAGGAGACGATTATTGTTTGTTTTTGTGTTTTCAGTCTTTTATTGCTTTTGGATATTTGTCATAAGTTAATGAGCTTGAGCCTAAACCAATGGGTTAGTAAACTCATCACATCCTCCCTCTGATTAGGGGTAATGAGAATACCTTAAGTGTGAAGTCAGCATCTCACACTTAATCACCCTGGTGTAGGATTAAGATCATTAACCTACTTGTGATTATTTAAATGTTTTTGTTGTTTCTTTGTTTAGTGTTAAGTAATGAGTTTAAGCCATAATCAGGGATTTAATGGACTCATTACACCATCCTAATAGAAGGATAATAAATGAGAACATTTAAGCTGAGAAAGACTTCTCAACTTAATCCATGATTAGGGATTAACCTCATGACAAAACAAAGCCTTTGTTAAAGTGGATTTTAGTTAATGGTAAGATGAAGAAGTGATTTTTTTGATTTGTAAGACAACTTGAGGGGGACTTGTCCATTAACACTAGGGTTAGTCCTTCTTAACCAATTTTAAGGAAGAATTAGAACCCTAATGCAAGGCCCAAGTTACAAGTTTGATGTCTTGATGGTTATTAGGTGAATTGATTAAAGGATTTAAACACATTAAGGGTTTAACACTTAGGATTAAAGTTATGCACTCCATCCTAATAGAAGGATGCAGGCACAAGCTTAATCACAAAGCCTTAAAGCCTTTAGGGTTTAGTCCCTGATTATGAGATGAGAAGAGAAGACTCAAAGATGACACAAAGGCAAAACTAAATGGGGGACTAATCAAACCCTAATTATTGTCATGCTTGGAAGTCCTAGGGTTTGTGAGGTTTGCAAGAAGATCTTCAAAGAAACCACCAGGAAGGAAGCAGATGAAAGGAGCAAAGAGAAGCAAAACAACTTGCTTCATTTAAGAAGACAAGTTGCTTGAAGAAAGAAAGTAAGAGATGAACATGAATGAGCAAGCTCAATCCAATACACATACAAAATGCAGCAAGGGAAGTATGAAAGAGATGAAAAGAGATTATGAGAAGTGAAGGCAAATTCACTTCTCAAACAACTTACCACCTGAAATGTTAGCATAAGAAAATGAAATGCAATACAAATGAGATGGAATGTGATGATTCAAACCAAAACCAGGAGCATAAACATGATGTTAATGATGCTAAGAGGTGATACAATCATGAGGCAAGGCATGAGAATGATCAAACAAACATATGGATGCAAATGAGGCATGCATTGAACCATGAATGTTCATGAAAAGTTATGGAGTGTAAAAGACATATAACAAGGCAAATGAGAGATGCAATGATCAAACATGATTCTAATATGTCCTAAGATGTATTATGAATCATGTTGATGCACAAAATGTCATGGCAAGTCATGGTATGCAAGCAAATGAGAAATGGACACAAAGGAAAGCACAAATTAGGGTCACATGCATCACACAAAGCAAAAATCCAAAACCAGAAGCAAATGACATGATAAAAATTTGAAAATGCAATCAAAGATACCCTATACCTATACAAACTCACTTCCCAAAGGAGGGAATCCAACTCCTAAACTATTGAAAGTTGTGAATTTCCTAAGATTGCTAGGGTTTTAAGGCACCTCACCAAGAAAAATGAAAAACAAATTGGAAATGCAATATCAATTCAAACCAATTTTATCCTATAAACTACATGCTATAAAAGATGCAATGCAAAAAGAATCATCATCCAACTCTCTATGGTTAGGCAGAAAGGAATTTTTGAAGTTTGACATAAAATATTGCCTTGAAATGAAATTAAATCCAATGAAAGTGATCAAAAGGCATCAAGAACAAAAACGAAATTTGGTTTGAGAGTTGGACAATGTTTCTAAATGTTTCTAAATGCTATGTGAATTTTTTTGTGATTTTTAAATACTTAAATGTATTTTTAATTAATTAATTTTCATTAACTAATTAAAAATAAACATTTAAATGATTTAAAAATAATTTTTAATGCAAAAAATAAAAATAAAAATATTTTTGTGTTCTGAAAATTCATGAAACCTTTGACAAAAAATTTCATGATTTTTTAATGATTTTTGCTAATTTTAAAAATTCGTACAAATAAATGCAAAACAAAAGAAAATAAAATGAATTTAAATAGAAAAAAGAGAAAGTCAGCCAATCTGATGGCTGAGATTCAAACTCACAGGGGCGGGAATTGACCTGGCGCGCAAACGGACGGCTTACATTCAAACTGGCCTAATTAAGTCATTAGCCCTAATCCTAGCCCTAATCACTTTCAGATGACCGGAACAGTGTTCCGGTCATCTTCTCCGGCAAGGCAAAATCTCAATCTCTCTCAAAACGCATCAAAACCTCACAAAACTCTCCAGAATCAAACTATGAACAACACTAAACATAAACCCTAAAACAAACAACATTTATTTTTCGTGAATCAAAGGAATCAAACAAAAACATTTTCACGGGCAAACTTTCAGAACATCACAACATGCTGGTTTCTGGCTCATTTTCAAAAATAAATAGATCCCCGTGATCAGGGTAACATATAGAACAACATTCTAACAAGAAATCAAAGTTCTGGAAAATTTGTTCATCATGCTACCTGAGATTGAGCTTTCAGTCCAGGAGCTTTCTGCTTGCCTCTTTGCCTCAAAATGGTCCCAATGCTCCTCTTGATGAAGTTATGAAGCTTGGTTGGAGTTTAAAATGGTTGGTTTGAGAGATTGAGTGAGTTCTGTTCAGGGAGGGGAGGAAATCGTGTTTTGATTTCAGGGAGTTTCAGGGCAAGGTGAAGGGTCAGGGATGATCAGTGAGACATGTTGAGATGTTCTATGGAGTTTGTTTTTATGTTTGATGCTTGTGTGATGTGTTTCGAATGAAAATGCATAAGAGGCATAAACTTGGAATTATGGCTTGGAGAGTGTTTCAGGCTTGTGTATGTGGTGTGTTATGTTGCATTTGGTCCACTTATCACAACTAGAGAGGTCAGAGAAGTTGGTGTGGCACAGGCTGATTGGTATGGGTTCTTTGCAAAAAAGTCCAAATTAGGTGTACTTGAGGTATGGGCAAGTGTGAGGTTGTGATAGGGGCATGGCTTGGCTCATCTGAGTTTAGGGAGAACCATGGAATTTGATTATAAGCAATGCAGCAAGTGGATTAGGGTTTTTCATAGGTTTTGCAACTTTGTCCAACTTTGGCCCTTTTGAAGTTTCTTGATCCATAAGTCATGAAAATGGGCAAACTTTTGGTGCATTCTGAATTTTAGGCTTTGGTTTATGTTTGTGCAAAGATTAGAAGTCACTTTGAGGTCTCAATTTGCCTTGGCAAGTGGTTTTGCAACTTTGCCTCTTTGGTACATAACTTGAAATTATGTGATTTTTCCCAACTTTGACAAGTCATAACTTTTGATCCAAAATGAATTAGAATGAGTTCTTGTACTTTTTGAAAAGGGAATGATCCATTCTACAACTTTCATGACCAAAGTTTTCTCATTTGAGGCATTTTTGAATCAAAAAGAAGGGTTTGAAAAAGTTTCCCAAAATGGCAAGTTTCCATTACAAGTCATTTTCCCAAAAAGGCAACTTTGCAAATGGCTTGAAATTCTTCAATTTTGTGAACTTCTAACATCTTCTGTGATCAAATAAAGATCATACACAATCAAAATGATGAAGAACACCCCTTGGTTGGGCCATTGGGGGCCTCAGATGCCCTGATTTTACACTGACTTGCCCAAGAAGTCAACTCTTGATCAGATGCCTTCCTCATGGAATTTCTTCATGAAAATTGATATGCATGATCCCTATGACATATAGAGACCAATAGAAACAAGAATGACCAAAAAAATTGGATTTATGGCCTCTGAAACCAAAACCCTAATTCTAGGTCATCTGTGCAGTCAAGCCTGGCTCTGCTTCCATGCCTTTCTCAGTTCTTGTGATTCTTTGACTTTCTTGACTTTGTGAGGATAAAATATGATGCTTGAACATATATGGACATCTTTGAAGTGATTGATGACCTTTGGAGTGGCTCAAATAGCCCTTGGATAGCTCAGATCACAAACCCTAGATGCAGATGACTTGGGAACAATGCAATGAATCAAAAAAATGAAATATGAGATGCTATGATTGAACTTATGCATATGAAAAGATCACAAGCCATGGTGTGAATGGGTGAGGGAAAATTTTGGGTGTTTACAGCTGCCCCTATTCAAGCATGAGTTAGCTGTGTAGAATGTAAGCAACGGCTTAACAGGCAAACAAGATAACTTGTGGTTGAATACCAAAGACAGTCCAAAATTTGCACTCACAGAATGAAGAAGAAAAGGGATATAGATTGTAAAAGAAAACAAAGTATATTATAAAGTGCGGGCGACGGAGGACGACCGTCGAGCAGAGGACGACTGCTGGGGAAAGAGCAATGACGGGGACGACCGACATGCTGGGGATATAAGAGATTATGATGGGGACGGCCATCAAGTAAAGCTATAAGACTCTCTGGGGATTAAAATGAAATAAATGATGAGGTACGGTCATCGGAGGTGAAGGACGATCACCTAGCAGGGGACGGCTGCTCCGTTGGGGATAAGATGAGGGACGGTCATCTAAGGTGAAGGACGATCACCGGGCAGGGTACGGCTGCCGAAAGTATCGCGACATAGGACGAATGCCGGATAAAAAGGTCGACGTTGGGGATGGCCATCGGATAAGCATGATGAAGGACGATCATCAAGAGGTGAAGGACGATCACCTAGCAGGGTACGGCTGCTCTTATGGTTTATCATGACATAGGACGAATGTCAGATAACAAGATCAACGACGGGGACGACCATCGGATAAAATGATGAAGGACGATCATCAGGAGGTGAAGGACGATCATCTAGCAGGGGACGGCTGCTGAAAAATATCACAACATAGGACGAATGTCGGATAGAAAGGGGTTCAAGTGAAATAGAGACTCCGCTGGGGAAAGGATGAGGGACGGTCATCCAAAGGTGAAGGACGATCACCTGGCAGGGTACGGCTGCCAAACGGGTATCATGACATAGGACGAATGTCAGATAGTAAGGAAATAGTTTGCTGGGATTTGTTGGGACAAGTAAACACGGACGAGTGTCTATATCCAAGGAATGAGAGGTATAAGTGTTTGGGTATTGTGTATGGACTAAAGATGCGGACGAGCATCCTTAGGACTATGATACGGACGGATATCAGGTAGAAACAAATACTGACACATGTTCAGAGATGATGATACAGACGAGTACCAACTGGTTAACCAAGAACACGGACGAGTATTGATTCCAAGGGGACTCTTCTTGGGAATAGTAGACACAGACGAGTGTCTAAATTCAAGAAGACATGAGTGTTTGACACGTGTATGGATTAAAGATGCGGACGAGCATCCTTAAGACTATGATACAGACAAGTATCAGGTAGAAACAAACGCTGACGCATGTTCTGAGATGATGATACGGACGAGTATCAACTGGTTAACAAAGAACACGGACGAGTGTCGAATCTGAAGGGATATAAGTTATGTATACAAGATACGGACGAGTATCTGTATGGGTGAAACAGGAGTAATAAGTATGAGTGGTGTACAGATGAGTGTTTAACTTGCTGGGGAGAGTATGACACGGACGAGTGTCGAAAAGAGGCAAGTGTAATATAAACAAGTATATGATTTACAAAGTGTTTAGGTGGCTATGTTGGGGAAGGTGACACGGACGGGTGTCAGGGAATTTGTATATATATGTATCTGTGAGTGCAAAGAGGACACTTTGGCTTTCTACTGGGGATATGACACGGACGGGTGTCAGGAAGTATCTATATCTTTAGGAAAATGCCTTGGCTCTTTGCCGGGAAATCTGGGGAGTTTTCTGTACATCGTTGATGGATTGTCAGTATTCACAAGTGTCTGATTCAGAACATGGCTTATGATTATGCAATATGTTTGATTTTTGCCGTAATGCTCCGTATCAAACGGAATGCTACGCTCTGCGGGGAGAATATGATGTGAATGCTATGATTATGCAGAGATACCGATCCGGGATTCGGATCCCGTTGCTGCGAAGATCTCCGGCTGATCTGCTTGGAGTGGACATCCCAGCTGGGGATGAGATCATTGATGGATCTGACATATGACTCTGTTTGGGGAAAATAAGTCACTGATAGACCTATCTTTGGTAATGAGGGACCCAGCTGGGGGTTTGTAGAAGCTTCCTTCACCCTGTTGTGAGATCTCCAGGCGTTGCTCTTCCGGATAGAGGCTGAAACTCTGTGAGGAGATGGTTCCCCGGCTTTTGTACTTGGCTGAGGAGGAAATAACAAATGGCAACTCAGCTATGGAGAAAAGCACCTCCGGTGCTAGGACTGGGTAGATAATGATTTGCCAGCTTGCTGGGATGAAACTTTCATGCCCCATGCTGTGCTTTGAACACCTGCATTCCTGAAAAGTCAGAGAAACGCACAAGTAATCCCGAGGTATCCTTTACCAGATTCCATCATAAGAGTTTAGGCACTCCTGGGAGTGGGTATATTTCCTGCAAGCACGTATTTTTAGAAGAGAAGCATCTGCATTTATGCAATCAGTATCTTAAAGACATCGGACATTCTTGCAAAATGAAAATAAAATGTACGAAACGAAACGTGACTGAAAATCTGATTTTATTAACTCATGTGCCCTGAATCGGCAAGATACAGTCAAAGAAACAAATCCCCTAAAATGAGGAGATTGTTACAAATTGAGAAATAAAAGGTATTGGCAATGTTGATGACGCTTCAAGGAGCTTCCCTATGACTCGTATGACATTCGACGTCCTTCTCGTCTTGCTTTCTGAAGTAGGCTGATTCTGATCGGCGCTTGACCCTTTCGAAGCTTACCAAGTTGTAAGTGATACAGACGAATTCAGAATACAGTTGTTCGCTTATTCCCTTATTTTGCATGGACCGCCCTTTCGGATTTTCAATCCATCGGGATACCCTTTTTTGCCTGAGTTGTCCAATGCGGCTTTTCAACTCAGCGGGTGTACATTTTTTGTTTATTTTCCCTTATTTTTGCCCGAGTCTTTTATTCTGTTTTTGACTCGCCGGGATGCCCTATTTTTGCCTGGACTCACATTCTGTTTTTATGTCCAGCGGGTCATTTTTATGCGAAGTATCTTTTAACTGCATCTGAATTCACAGGGGACGGGAAGTCTTCACCATCCATAGTGATGAGCATCAGTGCTCCACCAGAGAAAACTTTCTTTACTACGAATGGTCCTTCATAATTCGGAGTCCACTTGCCCCTGTGGTCCGTATGAGGAGGGAGGAGTCTTTTCAGCACAAGATCCCCTACTTGGTATTCTCGGAGCCTGACTTTCTGATCGAAGGCCTTCTTCATTCTTTTCTGATATAGCTGCCCATGACAAATTGCAGCCAACCTCTTTTCTTCAATTATATTTAGTTGTTCGTATCGGGATCGGACCCATTCTGCTTCATTCAGTTTAACATCCATTAATACCCTTAATGAGGGTAATTCAACTTCAACAGGTAGGACTGCCTCCATACCATACACAAGTTGATACGGTGTTGCCCCAGTGGACGTTCTGATTGACGTACGGTACCCATGTAAAGCAAATGGTAGCATTTCATGCCAGTCTTTGTAGGTGACTACCATCTTCTGTACAATCTTCTTGATATTCTTATTAGCCGCCTCAACAGCGCCATTCATCTTTGGCCTGTAAGGAGAAGAATTGTGGTGTTGGATCTTGAAGTCCCGACACAGTTCTGCCATCATTTTGTTGTTTAAATTGGAACCATTATCAGTAATGATTCGCTCGGGCACTCCATACCGACAGATGATGTCTCTCTTCAGAAATCGGGCTACCACTTGCCTTGTAACATTTGCATAGGAAGCTGCTTCAACCCACTTGGTAAAATAGTCAATAGCAACCAGGATGAATCTGTGGCCGTTTGAAGCAGTCGTTCAATCTTGCCAATCATATCAATGCCCCACATGGCAAAGGGCCAGGGTGAAGACATCACATTCAAAGGATTGGGAGGTACATGCACTTTATCCGTATAAATCTGGCATTTATGACATTTTCTGGCATAAGCACAACAGTCTGCATCCATTGTGATCCAGTAGTAGCCTGATCTTAACAACTTTTTAGCCATTGCATGCCCTCCAGCATGGGTACCAAAGGATCCTTCGTGCACTTCGTGCATTAGCAAGTCTGCCTCTGCCCTATCAACACATCTGAGGAGTACCATATCAAAGTTTCTCTTGTACAGGGAACCATCAGTATTTAGGAAGAAACTACCAGCGAGCCTTCTCAATGTCTTCTTATCATTGGAAGATGCCCCAGGTGGGTATGTTTGATCCTCTAAGAAGCATTTGATATCATGGAACCAAGGCTTATCATATTTGGTAACATCTGCTGCAAATACATATGCTGGTCTGTCAAGTCTGGACACTGAAATCCGAGGTACAAAGTTGGCAGCTTGAACTTTGATCATGGATGAAATGGTGGCAAGAGCATCTGCAAATTGATTCTCGTCCCGAGGGATATACTCACGCTTGACCGTTGTAAAGAAGGTCAATAACCTCCTTGTATAATCCCTGTAAGGTATCAGATGATCCTGGTGTGTGTACCATTTGCCATTGGTTTGATTGATTACCAAAGCTGAATCTCCGAACACAGTCAAAGTTTTGATCCTGAGGTCAATGGCTTCCTCAAGACCCATAATACAAGCTTCGTATTCAGCTTCGTTGTTAGTGCAGTTAAAAGTGAGTTTTGCCGAGAAAGGCATGTGAACTCCTTTAGGTGTAATGAGTACTGCACCAACACCACGACCATTCATATTAACAGCCTCATCAAACATCATAGTCCATTCTTCTTCTGGGTCAGGCCCTTCAGTGTGAATAGGTTATTCATGATCTTTTGCTTTTATAAACATGATGTCTTCATCAGGGAAGTCAAATCTCATAGGCTGGTAATCATCAATAGGTTGCTCAGCAAGATAATCCGACAATACACTGCCCTTGATGGCTTTCTGAGAGGTGTACTGAATGTCATATTCCGTGAGGATCATTTTCCATCTTGCAACCCGTCCGGTAAGTGCTGGCTTCTCAAAAATGTACTTAACTGGGTCCATCTTTGATATCAACAAAGTAGTGTGGGTCAACATATACTGTCTTAGTCGGCGAGCAGCCCACGCTAAAGCACAGCAAGTTTTCTCGAGCAGTGAATAACGTTGTTCACAGTCGGTAAACTTTTTGCTTAGGTAGTATATTGCATACTCTTTTCGACCAGACTCGTCATGCTGGCCTAGCACACACCCCATTGACTCTTCTAATACTGTTAAGTACATGATTAGAGGTCTTCCTTCAACTGGAGGCATGAGGATCGGAGGCTCTTGTAAGTATTCCTTGATTTTATCAAAAGCCCTCTGGCAGTCTTCGTTCCACCTGACCGTTTGTTCTTTTTTTAACAGCTTGAACAAAGGTTCACAGGTTGCTGTAAGGTGAGATATGAACCTTGAAATGTAGTTCAATCTACCTAGAAACCCCCGAACTTCTTTCTCAGTCTTCGGTGCAGGCATTTCTTGAATGGCTTTGACTTTATCAGGGTCAACTTCAATCCCTTTTTCACTTACAATAAATCCCAGCAACTTACCGGATCGTACCCCGAATGTGCACTTGTTGGGGTTCAGCTTCAGTTGGTACTTCCTCAGACGCTTGAATAACTTCAACAGATTTACCAGGTGGTCTTCTTCCGTGAGGGACTTGGCAATCATGTCATCCACATAACATTCAATTTCTTTATGGATCATGTCATGGAATAATGTTACCATAGCCCGTTGATAAGTTGCACCAGCATTCTTCAGTCCGAATGGCATCACCTTGTAACAGAACGTGCCCCAGGGTGTGATGAAAGTTGTCTTCTCCATGTCTTCAGGTGACATTTTGATCTGATTGTATCCCGAAAATCCGTCCATGAAGGAGAACACCGAGAACTGAGCCGTATTATCAACCAATACATCAATGTGAGGTAAAGGGAAATCATCTTTCGGGCTGGCTCTGTTCAGATCCCGATAGTCCACACACATCCTCACCTTGCCATCCTTCTTAGGCACAGGTACAATATTAGCAACCCACGGTGGATAGCTAGTTACAGCAAGGAAACCAGCGTCCCACTGCTTTTGTACCTCTTCGTTGATCTTCATTGCCATATCTGGGCGAGTACGGCGCAGTTTCTGTTTTACTGGCGGGCAGTCTTCTTTAAAGGCAGCTTGTGCATGACAATATCGGTGTCCAACCCTGGCATATCCTGATAAGACCAAGCAAACACATCCATATATTCACGAAGCATGTCAATCAGTTGTTCTTTTACTGAATCTTGTAGGCAGGCCCCGATCTTAACTTCTTTAACGTCTTCTTCCGTACCAAGATTAACCGTTTCAATCTCCTCCTGATGAGGAGTGATAACCTTCTCCTCTTGCCTTAACAACCTAGCTAGCTCTTCAGGCAGCTCATAATCTTCTTCAACCCCTTCATCAGCTTGATTGATTGGATTGTCAAAGTCATACGAAGTCATAACTGTGATGTTGTCGGTGCAGTCTGAAAGGCACTCTCTGCAAGGGTTTAGATTGTTCATTTTAGTGATCGATTTTAGTCTTTGTTTAGAAAAAATGAAATAAAGTTATCATTTTGAAAACATTGCCATTTTATTTTTGTACAAAAAGAAAAATGGAAAACAGTGAGCGGAAAAGAAAAAGACTCATTTGCAAAAGATGTCTGATATTCATTGATTGATCTGTTTGCACAAAATTACAAGATGGCCTGATTACAAAATGAGTCTTGACATCTTGGGCAAGATGTAAGACTTGATGCATGCTTAAAATATACAGGAAATAATAATTACTCTGCAGGAGTAACCCTTATAATTTCCTGGGAAGACCAGTTTGAGATAGGGCTCCCCGGGGTCCTTGGACGTATCCAACTCTCCAGGTTGCGTTCATCTTCCGACTCATCTTCCAAGTTGTTCACTGCATCCGGGGTGAGCATTCCCCCGCTGACAAAATTGGGCTCTTTAGCAGCCTCTGATTGATCTTGTTGAGTTGGTTTGTAACCCAACCCGAATCTGTCCTCCTTCTTCTCCACGGGCAGCAGCTTGCCCCAGCCTTGGGCAGTACCCTCTTCAACAACCTTCCTGGCTTTCTAATAAGACGTCATGGAGGTTCCCAGTACAGCAGATGCTTCATTAATGTTTAGGGCCTCAAACCCCTGGCTCATGGTTTCATGGATTACTCCATCCATCTCAATGTACTTGTATGTAGCCAGATGGCTAACAAAGATGTCCTCTTCACCACAAATGGTGATGATTTGGCCTTCCCACTCGAATTTCAGCTTCTGGTGAAGGGTAGACGTAACAGCGCCAGCGGCATGGATCCAGGGTCTACCCAACAAACAGCTGTAGGCCGGCTGAATGTCCATCACATAGAAGGTAATTTTGAAAGTCTGCGGGCCAATCATCACAGGCAGATCAATCTCCCCTAGCACTGATCTTTTAGAGCCATCAAATGCTCTCACCACTAAATTACTTGGACGTAGTGCCAAGCCATCATACTCCAGCTTCACCAAGGCTTTCTTTGGTAGAACATTGAGCGAAGACCCAGTGTCCACCAGTACATGGGATAGAACAGCACCCTTGCATTCCAAGGTGATGTGTAAAGCCTTGTTGTGGTTACGTCCCTCAGTTGTTAAGTCAGCATTGATAAAGCCCAGTACATGACTGGTGTTGACATTTGCTACCACAGTTTCTAGCTGATTAACAGTGATCTCCTCTGGCACGTATGTTGCGTTTAAGACTTTCAGTAATGCATTCCTGTGAGCTTCAGAACACATTAACAGGGATAATATGGAGATTTTTGAGGGAGTTTGGTGAAGCTGATCCACCACCTTGTAATCACTTCTTTTTATAATTCTCATGAACTCATCTACATCTTGTTCAAAAGATGTCTTCTGAGTTTCTTTGATGATTGGTTCTTCAGGCATCACACTCTTCCCCTTTGCTTTTGCAGCAGCTTCTGCTTCGGCATTAGGTCTTTGCAATTGTGAGGCAAAAAGGCATCCGCTTCTGGTGAAGCCTCCGCCTCCCCCAACATTATCAATCTGTGGAGAAGAGGTTGAAGAATCCAAAGTGATTTTCTCCCCGTTGCAGTAGAGATCAGAGCCATAATGCCAAGGTATGGCATTACTGCTTTCATATGGAACGGGTCCAGGCACCGTGATGGTAACTGGACTGACTGCTGCGGAGGAGGGTACTGAAATGGTGTGCGGATCGTAGTAAATGGTGACTGGTGATCTGGCAAGAGGTGCCACTGCTTTTTGTTGAAAGTTGTTGTTTGGAGGAACATCTGATGGATCATAGTAGATGGTGACTGCTAAGATATCTTCATTGATTTCTGCTGATGTTGTAGAAGATCCTGCTGAATAAATGGGTGCTGATGTTGTAGAAGAAATGGTTGTTGACATCTGGTTTGCTGAAGTGATGGACGGAGCCATTGTTGATGATATTGATGAATTGGTCGGAATGATTGTTGTTGCAGTTGTAGAAGAGTCAGGAATTGTTGTCAAAGGGATTGCTGGATTTGTAGGTGCCGTTGTTGTGATCTGAAGTATACCACTTTTGATAAGACCCTCTATGCCTCTTCTCAAGTTATCACACCCATTGACCGAAATGTTGCAATAACCACAATCGAGCTCACACCCGGGGAACATCTGGCACTCTAGAAGCTGAGCTTTAATTTCTACCAGAGGGGTTCGAATTTGTCCAACACTGGTGATTAAGAAAGATGGCTTGTCTTCCTCAATGGCATTAATTCTTGGCCCTCCATGATTGGGCATGGGATTTTTGTTGACATTTGGTGGGGGTGCAAAGTTGAGAGCTTTGGAATCCACCAGATCTTGGACCTTCATTTGTAAAGCCCTGCATTTTTCCGTATTGTGGCCAGGTGCATTGGAGTGGAAAGCACATTTGGCGTTGACATCATAATTTCTTGGAAGATTAGAGGGATCTGGTGGTGCCAATGTCCATAATTCAACCAAGTTGAGTTTCAGGAGTTGTGGCAATAAGGCGGCATAAGGCATAGGGATTGGGTCAATCACCCTATTTGCCTGTGATGGCCTCTGCTGAAAGGGTCTTTGCTGTTGATTGTTGTTGTTGTTGTAGGCTCTTTGTGACGGATACTGAACTTGCTGTGGATAATGTGGTGGTTGTGGTGGTTGATATGCTAGTTGCTGAGGAATTGGAGCTGGAATTGTGACAGCTGCTACTGATCTGTGAGCATACTGAGGCCTGCCCCTGCTGGCATGAATGGCATTTGCCTCACCGGTTCTTCTAGGTCCCACAAAAGGCTTCCTGGGATTACTTGACGAACTTGCACCATTATCAGAAATCTTACCCATCTTCAGAAGGCTTTCAATTCTTTCTCCAGCTATGACTACGTCAGCGAAGCTGGTGGAAGAAAAGGCAGCTAGCCTATCAATATATGTTCCTTGCAGGGTATTCATAAACATGTCGGCCATTTCTCTTTCCGACATGGGTGGCTGGACAGCAGCAGCAAGCTGTCTCCACCTCTGGGCATATTCCCTGAAGCTTTCTCTGGAGGATTGAGACATTCCCATCAGAAGGGTTCTGTTAGGAGCCATGTCTAGATTGTATTGGTACTGTCTGATGAAAGCTTCAGCTAAGTCCTTCCAGCATCTGATAGTAGCTCTGGTCAAGTGAGAATACCACTCCCTTGAAGCCCCAGTCAAACTGTCTTCAAAGTAAAACATCCACAGTTTTTCATCCATGGTGTATGCCTTAAGCCTTCCCAGAAAAGACTGCAAGTGAGTTCGTGGACAGGAAGTTCCGTTGTACTTCTCGAAGAACGGGGGTTTAAACTTGTGGGGAATCCTTACCCCATCTACTAACCCCATATCCATAACATCAAAACCTAGGGAGTTTTGAGACTCCAGAGATCTCAACTTCTCAGCAATTTCATCAAACCTTCTGTCATAAACTTCATCCCTAGTTCCCATCACAGTAAACTGCTCTTCTTGGGGGTCTTCCTGTAAGATCCTTCCTCCAGTAGTATTTCCTTGCACATTACCCGGGATGTTGACTTCCGGATGTAGGTGAGGCCCATATACTGGTGGATTAACATGAGGCTGACCCCTTTCATTGTTACTTGTCCCTGCAGTTCCCAGATGGGGTTCTTCTGGAGTTTGTCTCTCTACCAATGCCCTCAACCTTTCTTGACTCTGGGCCAAGCCATTCATTACTTCCATGAATTGGGTCATTTGGTTTCTCATTTCTAGCCTCTCGTTAGCCATTTGATTTCTGACCTCTGTCAGATCTTGCTGTACTTGATCCATTTGGATACCAGGAAGGTTGTTGCGGGTAGGATACTGGTGTGGACGGTTGAGAGGGAACACCCGACGGCGAGCAATAATTCCTGAACCACACAGAGTTAGAACAAACAAAACAAAAACCTACAAAACAAGCAAAAGTTAGCATGCAATGCAGTATGCTTATTTATTTTCCAAAGTATCCGGATTGGCTCTTGGTTTTGACCTTTCCAGACCCTGAGGAAGATGTTTTGATGTTGCTCGAGGGAAAGAAAACTCAGTGAAACAAACTAACAAATATATTACAAATGGTGGGTCCTACATAGTTTGTTTTTTTACAACATATGCCCCAGAGGGGTCAAAATACAACATAAAAGAAAAGTACATCAAATGGAAATAACAATAAGCAAAGTAGTCAAACATCTAAGCCGAACTCATCCTCCTTAACCTCCTTCAAAAGTTCTTCAGTTACAGGACCAGCCGGATGCTCTGTGATGTTCCTGATAAGAAGGTTTCTGGTGGCAATAGCAGTGGTCAGCTTCTTGTGTCTGTCCTGGTCCTTTGACCTCTTCACACCAGCCCTAAGCTTCAATTCTGAAATCTCCTTCTGGGCTGCCAGCAAAGCTTCCTGTTGCTTCTTCTCATTGGCCTCCAACTGCTCAATCCTGGCTTGAGTTCTCTTATCTTCTTGAGTGCGAGCTTCAGTGATCCTGACCCACCTAGCTTGACTTTCTTCTAGATAGAGATCAGTCCTAGCCTTCTGAACCTGGGCCTCTTTACAGGCATTCTTCAATATTTGCCCTCCAACTCTTGATTTCTTAATGTAGTCTTCTGCTTTCTCAATCTTGGCCATATGCTCCACTTTAAGCTTCTCCAACCTCTCAATGTCTAGACGACCATCACTCCTCTCCCAGAGGGTCTTCTTCAGAGCTTGAGACAGATTCTCATTCCTTTCCTTCAGCTTCTCAAACTCTTCCAGGCTGACAGTGGCTGGTGGTGGTACTGTGGATGGTCCAGGTGCATCCTCAATGGTGAAAGGCATCCCAGAAATCTGAGCTCTAGCATGGGACCATTCATAATACTGAGCTGAGGCCATATTATTACTTCTCCCAAGGATGGCCATCCCCTTTGTCTGGATGTTGTCCCAAGCCCAGGATGCTTGTCTGACAACAGCTAGATTAGGCTTTATCTCACAATACAGGGTTTCAGCCAAGTCCTGCACTCTAGGAGGGTGAACCAAAGCATAGCCCAATTGTCTCTTAAATAGCAAAGGATTGTAGTTGATGCAACCCTTTACTCCTACTAGAGGTACATTGGGGTACTGCCCACAGCTAGTTATTATGTCCCTGCCTTTGGTGCTCTGGGTGCACCATCTGATGTCATCTGAAGTCAAAGCAATAAGCCTCCTAGCCCAATTCTTCTGTTGGTGAGGGTTCAGGAAGGCATCAGTCTTGGGTAAGTGTTTAAGCAGCCAAGTGTGAAATAAAGGAGCACAGCATCTCACCAATCTCCCTCTCTGCTTCTCATTCCTCTGATGAACAGAATAATAGAAATCCCCCAGCAATGTGGGCACTGGGTTCCTCAGAAGGAAGAGATGAATGGCATTCTTGCTGATAAACTTGGGCTCATCTGCAAATAGTATAACCCCATATATACTGAGGGCTAACAACGCACAAACTGCCTTCCACTCTCCCAAGGAGGCCTTTAGGATAGCCTGAGAGGTCAGAAAGTCTAGGTGCAAACCAGGGATCCCTGCCTTTGTTGTCATGTTCTGCTCAATCAAAATAGGCTCCAGGTATAGTGCTTTTGCCACTTCTCCATTGCTGGGAGAAGTCATCTCTGGGTTGAAGGGGATATCACCCTTGACAGGTACTCCAATCAATGATGAGAACTCCTTCAGCAAAGGTCCCAACTGAAAGTTCTGGAAAGTGAAGCATCTCAAAGGAGGGTCATAAAACTGTAGGCAAGTGTGGATCAAACTCCTCTGAGAAGGATCCAGGTCCATAACCATATCAAGGATGCCTCCATAATGCTCTCTGAATAATGGGATGTGGTCAGGAGTGATAAGTGTCTGGACCTGCCTGATGCCAGCCAGCACAGGCTCAAAGAAATGGTATGAAATGTTGCTCTTCTTAGGTGCCATGACTGCTGGTGAAGAGCTGAAAACAGGTGTTGATGATGAAGACTGATACTGGTGATGAGCCACTGATAGGCTGAGACTGGTGATAAAAGTAACTAAAGCAGGCAACTGATGCAGATAGCTGAAGCAGATAACTGATGAACAGGGTTCTATGTAGATGAAGGGGTCAAAACCAAGCCAAATGTAATATGGATACCCTGAAAAACAAATAAACAAATGTTAAATGATGCAATGATGATGTATGCAAATGATATGCAAGGGTTTGTGATCGGGCTGGATCTGACTACTGCCTTGATATAAAGGTCCATGTATGTTTAAGAAGTCCAGATGGAGGTTCAGAAGTTCAGTAACCAAGGTAGGGGACTCAAATAAAGAGTCACATGTCCAGGGTTAAATCACAAGAACTGTCCAAAGTGAAGCATTCTTAAACACAATAAGTAACAGGGTATGATGTGGCCAAGGGTTCCTGCAAACCTGTAAACAGCCCAACCCCCTCACAGGTGGTGTTCTAGAACAAGGATCCTCAGACTTGGATCAGTTATGAGAAGTGTAAACACTTCTAACCCGGAGGTTCAGTGTTTACAATAACCATAAAAGATCCTCCTCTAATTCACCTCAGTTTCTGAAGGTCATAATGAAGGTCATCCAGACTTAGCAGGCTTCCCAGATAGCCCTAGCACTACAGGAAATCTGTAGCATAGAGTTCTCAAGAAGAAACCCACATCTGAACCATGTTTCATATTCCCGCACCAGACCGAAATGGAATGGGAAAGAACATGAACCACTCTAGCCTAGGTGTCACTCAGGTCCCAGGTATAGGACCTTAAACTCTCAGCAGAACCCCACCCACCAAGACAAAAAACCAAATCCAGCCAGATAACAGTATGACAGTATGATGTATATAAAGCTGTAAAGAAAGCAATAAATAACTATACATAAAGCAATAAATAAAGCAACTATATAAACACAATTAGAACATAACACCCCAGTAAACGCAAATCAAACAAGCGCTAGGAGGAACCCACAAAAAGAACCAGAAGCCCTGGTTGCAGTATAAGGGTACCCAGCAGAGTCGCCAAGTTGTCGCTCCCACCAAATGAGGCTAACTCAAATGGGGTACAGACGCGAACGGTCGGCGAAAGAGAGAAGGGAATGAATAGAGTCGCCAGCTAGGCATTTTTATCCCGAAGGAAAGGTAATGCTGCATAGACCTAGAAAGATATGGATAAGACGGTTGCGAACCAGAGAGACTGAGAAAGGGGGTTGGTTACAACCTGGGAAGGTATTAGCACCCAGATTGTCCGCCGTACTCGATGGGATCCGTGCTTAAAAGATTTGTGCTTTAAAGGGGTAGTGTCAGTGCTATCTGTGTATCAAAGCTGGAAAGAATGCAAGTGTCAGTGCAAAAGAAATGTGAAGTGTATAGGAGTGTCAATGTCAGAATAAGAATGAAATGCTCAAGATCATGAGGCTTAAAGGATAAGGCTGGAAAGAGGGGGTATATACAGAGACTTTTGTTCGATAACTATTAAGTTATGCCTACGTATCCTCTCGTGCAATGAGGAAGTCAGAACACCGTAGTTCGACCCAAAGAGACTGAAAGATGAATTGACTTGATGAACTGCTTACTTGCCTATGCTCAAGTGTATGACCTGTCTGGCTCAGGTGCAAACTGTCTTGCATTAGACGGAAGAAGCAAGTTCTCGTTTGTGAGTGAAGGTGGTGAGAAAAGAATCCCGAAGGAGACGATTATTGTTTGTTTTTGTGTTTTCAGTCTTTTATTGCTTTTGGATATTTGTCATAAGTTAATGAGCTTGAGCCTAAACCAATGGGTTAGTAAACTCATCACATCCTCCCTCTGATTAGGGGTAATGAGAATACCTTAAGTGTGAAGTCAGCATCTCACACTTAATCACCCTGGTGTAGGATTAAGATCATTAACCTACTTGTGATTATTTAAATGTTTTTGTTGTTTTTTTGTTTAGTGTTAAGTAATGAGTTTAAGCCATAATCAGGGATTTAATGGACTCATTACACCATCCTAATAGAAGGATAATAGATGAGAACATTTAAGCTGAGAAAGACTTCTCAACTTAATCCATGATTAGGGATTAACCTCATGACAAAACAAAGCCTTTGTTTAAGTGGATTTTAGTTAATGGTAAGATGAAGAAGTGATTTTTATGATTTGTAAGACAACTTGAGGGGGACTTGTCCATTAACACTAGGGTTAGTCCTTCTTAACCAATTTTAAGGAAGAATTAGAACCCTAATGCAAGGCCCAAGTTACAAGCTTGATGTCTTGATGGTTATTAGGTGAATTGATTAAAGGATTTAAACACATTAAGGGTTTAACACTTAGGATTAAATTTATACACTCCATCCTAATAGAAGGATGCAGGCACAAGCTTAATCACAAAGCCTTAAAGCCTTTAGGGTTTAGTCCCTGATTATGAGATGAGAAGAGAAGACTCAAAGATGACACAAAGGCAAAACTAAATGGGGGACTAATCAAACCCTAATTATTGTCATGCTTGGAAGTCCTAGGGTTTGTGAGGTTTGCAAGAAGATCTTCAGAGAAACCACCAGGAAGGAAGCAGATGAAAGGAGCAAAGAGAAGCAAAACAACTTGCTTCATTTAAGAAGACAAGTTGCTTGAAGAAAGAAAGTAAGAGATGAACATGAATGAGAAAGCTCAATCCAATACACATATAAAATGCAGCAAGGGAAGTATGAAAGAGATGAAAAGAGATTATGAGAAGTGAAGGCAAATTCACTTCTCAAACAACTTACCACCTGAAATGTTAGCATAAGAAAATGAAATGCAATGCAAATGAGATGGAATGTGATGATGCAAACCAAAACCAGGAGCATAAACATGATGATAATGATGCTAAGAGGTGATACAATCATGAGGCAAGGCATGAGAATGATCAAACAAACATATGGATGCAAATGAGGCATGCATTGAACCATGAATGTTCATGAAAAGTTATGGAATGCAAAAGACATATAACAAGGCAAATGAGAGATGCAATGATCAAACATGATTCTAATATGTCCTAAGATGTATTATGAATCATGTTGATGCACAAAATGTCATGGCAAGTCATGGTATGCAAGCAAATGAGAAATGGACACAAAGGAAAGCACAAATTAGGGTCACATGCATCACACAAAGCAAAAATCCAAAACCAGAAGAAAATGACATGATAAAAATTTGAAAATGCAATCAAAGATACCCTAGACCTATACAAACTCACTGCCCAAAGGAGGGAATCCAACTCCTAAACTATTGAAAGTTGTGAATTTCCTAAGATTGCTAGGGTTTTAAGGCACCTCACCAAGAAAAATGCAAAACAAATTGGAAATGCAATATCAATTCAAACCAATTTTATCCTATAAACTACATGCTATACAAGATGCAATGCAAAAAGAATCATCATCCAACTCTCAATGGTTAGGCAGAAAGGAATTTTTGAAGTTTGACATAAAATATTGCCTTGAAATGAAATTAAATCCAATGAAAGTGATCAAAAGGCATCAAGAACAAAAACGAAATTTGGTTTGAGAGTTGGACAATGTTTCTAAATGTTTCTAAATGCTATGTGAATTTTTTTGTGATTTTTAAATACTTAAATGTATTTTTAATTAATTAATTTTCATTAACTAATTAAAACTAAACATTTAAATGATTTAAAAATAATTTTTAATGCAAAAAATAAAAATAAAAATATTTTTGTGTTCTGAAAATTCATGAAACCTTTGACAAAAAATTTCATGATTTTTTAATGATTTTTGCTAATTTTAAAAATTCGTACAAATAAATGCAAAACAAAAGAAAATAAAATGAATTTAAATAGAAAAAAGAGAAAGTCAACCAATCTGATGGCTGAGTTTCAAACTCACAGGGGCGGGAATTGACCTGGCGCGCAAACGGACGGCTTACATTCAAACTGGCCTAATTAAGTCATTAGCCCTAATCCTAGCCCTAATCACTTTCAGATGACCGGAACAGTGTTCCGGTCATCTTCTCCGGCAAGGCAAAATCTCAATCTCTCTCAAAACGCATCAAAACCTCACAATACTCTCCAGAATCAAACTATGAACAACACTAAACATAAACCCTAAAACAAACAACATTTATTTTTCGTGAATCAAAGGAATCAAACAAAAACATTTTCACGGGCAAACTTTCAGAACATCACAACATGCTGGTTTCTGGCTCATTTTCAAAAATAAATAGATCCCCGTGATCAGGGTAACATATAGAACAACATTCTAACAAGAAATCAAAGTTCTGGAAAATTTGTTCATCATGCTACCTGAGATTGAGCTTTCAGTCCAGGAGCTTTCTGCTTGCCTCTTTGCCTCAAAATGGTCCCAATGCTCCTCTTGATGAAGTTATGAAGCTTGGTTGGAGTTTAAAATGGTTGGTTTGAGAGATTGAGTGAGTTCTGTTCAGGGAGGGGAGGAAATCGTGTTTTGATTTCAGGGAGTTTCAGGGCAAGGTGAAGGGTCAGGGATGATCAGTGAGACATGTTGAGATGTTCTATGGAGTTTGTTTTTATGTTTGATGCTTGTGTGATGTGTTTCGAATGAAAATGCATAAGAGGCATAAACTTGGAACTATGGCTTGGAGAGTGTTTCAGGCTTGTGTATGTGGTGTGTTATGTTGCATTTGGTCCACTTATCACAACTAGAGAGGTCAGAGAAGTTGGTGTGGCACAGGCTGATTGGTATGGGTTCTTTGCAAAAAAGTCCAAGTTAGGTGTACTTGAGGTATGGGCAAGTGTGAGGCTGTGATAGGGGCATGGCTTGGCTCATATGAGTTTAGGGAGAACCATGGAATTTGATTAGAAGCAATGCAGCAAGTGGATTAGGGTTTTTCATAGGTTTTGCAACTTTGTCCAACTTTGGCCCTTTTGAAGTTTCTTGATCCATAAGTCATGAAAATGGGCAAACTTTTGGTGCATTCTGAATTTTAGGCTTTGGTTTATGTTTGTGCAAAGATTAGAAGTCACTTTGAGGTCTCAATTTGCCTTGGCAAGTAGTTTTGCAACTTTGCCTCTTTGGTACATAACTTGAAATTATGTGATTTTTCCCAACTTTGACAAGTCATAACTTTTGATCCAAAATGAATTAGAATGAGTTCTTGTACTTTTTGAAAAGGGAATGATCCATTCTACAACTTTCATGACCAAAGTTTTCTCATTTGAGGCATTTTTGAATCAAAAAGAAGGGTTTGAAAAAGTTTCCCAAAATGGCAAGTTTCCATTACAAGTCATTTTCCCAAAAAGGCAACTTTGCAAATGGCTTGAAATTCTTCAATTTTGTGAACTTGTAACATCTTATATGATCAAATAAAGATCATACACAATCAAAATGATGAATAACACCCCTTGTTTGGGCCATTGGGGGCCTCAGATGCCCTGATTTTACACTGACTTGCCCAAGAAGTCAACTCTTGATCAGATGCCTTCCTCATGGAATTTCTTCATGAAAATTGATATGCATGATCCCTATGACATATAGAGACCAATAGAAACAAGAATGACCAAAAAAATTGGAGTTATGGCCTCTGAAACCAAAACCCTAATTCTAGGTCATCTGTGCAGTCAAGCTTGGCTCTGCTTCCATGCCTTTCTCAGTTCTTGTGATTCTTTGACTTTCTTGACTTTGTGAGGATACAATATGATGCTTGAACATATATGGACCTCTTTGAAGTGATTTATGACCTTTGGAGTGGCTCAAATAGCCCTTGGATAGCTCAGATCACAAACCCTAGATGCAGATGACTTGGGAATAATGCAGTGAATCAAAAAAATGCAATATGAGATGCTATGATTGAACTTATGCATATGAAAAGATCACAAGCCATGGTGTGAATGGGTGAGGGAAAATTTGGGGTGTTTACAGGAAGGAGGAGCCTTTTCTGAGTTTCTTTTTTTATAATTACCTTGACTCTGAGTTCTTTCTGTAACTGTTTATGTTTCTGTTATTTTTCTGTTAGTTTGTTTTTGTGATTCTGTTATCAGTTAGTTAATCCCAACTGATTTTGTAATCTGTTACATGAATCAAAATTTTCCTAACTGAATTCTGGATTTTTGTTATATAATGAATTTTGAACTTTGAAAATATGTGGTGTAATTATATTGAGAAATGGTCTTAAAAAAAGGCTAACATTGGTACGATTGAAAACAAAAGTGGAATTTTAAAAAATTCGAATCCGGAAAAAGTGGTTCAGGTATAATAATGGCTTGAAATTTACAATTGATATTGGAATTTGGATAATGAAGTTTAAATGGATTAATGAACAAAGTTTATGGTTTGGAAAAGAAATGGGCCTAAAAGAATGGTTTGTGGACATAAAATTGTGACTTTAATGGAGTGTAAAGAAAAATAATGCCCTTTGATGATTGGTAAACGTGGGCTAAAAAAATGGTCTTTTGAATTGATTTTTTGACTTTGGATTCAAATAGGATTATTGGATTGAGTGATTTGTTTCGAATAAATGGATGAAATGCGGTTTATAATGGTTATTTCAAAGGAAACTCAAACATGAATGATGAATTAATTCAACAACAAAAATGGATAAAAATGGACAACCAGACTTATGTCCTAGAAAAAATATGGGCTTAACACCAGGTGAACTATGACATTGAGTGTTAGGAATAATCTCAAACAACTTTTCTTTCACATAAACCACGACCATACATGTTTCCTTAACTCAAGTCGAACCTTTGAGCAAAAACCACTTCTCTAGAACTATGATGCCATGATGAATCCAAACATCGATAACCCCTGAACCATACCCTTTTCCATCATTTGGAAGTGTCGCACTTAAATGAATACCCGTAAAATGAACCCAGGTCACCCCAATGGGCCTCAATCAGTGACATGCCCTCAAGCTCGATCATAAATGTGAATCCTTGCGATGTTCGACGGAGAGGAATACGACTTCATATGTTTGAGAGGAACCAGGACCCTGATAGACATGGATAAGGTATGAAACCCTAATTTATATGACATTGATCACATGCCTTAGGAGCCACTGAAATGCATGATCATAAGTGCAATGACCTAATGGGAAAACGCAGATGAAATGAAAAGCGTAAAGCCAATTAGTGGTAAAAAAGAAAAGAGGGAAAATTTTGAGGTATTACAGCTTTCCTTAATTTGTGTCTTTTCTTGTTACATGCTTGCTTATTAGTCTAGGAGGGAACTTGTGCCAACTCCTATAGGATGTTTAGAGTCCTCTTGACATGAGTATAGGTCCCTGGTCCTTGTATGATGTTTGCATCTTGATTTTCTTTGAGGTACTTGTTTTTGAATGTTCTCACATTTGAATGTATGCTCACTTCACGTCTTATGCTTACTTGTTTCTCATGTTGATATAACTTGAATTAGTATGCTCCTTTCCAGGATCTTTTTGTTTCTTAGGCACATCCTTGATATGTTAGGGTTCTGGTCTTGAAATGTATGATGTATGTTTACTTTGTGTGCTTTGTGTTATCTCATAGATGTCTTGTTCTTTCATAGTGACTTGAATTGCTTTATGATGAGTTGTTTGCTCTAATACTTTCATGGTTTTGTGTATGTAATCATAGCATATGAATGGAGTCTATTACTTCTGGTTGTGATGTTTTAAATTGATCTTTTGCTTGTTTACGTTTCATTTGGTTTTAATTGTTTCATCTTATTACTTGTGTATATTCTAATCTTTCCTTGTAGAGGCTCATGGTAAGTGAAGTGTGGATGATATCCACATTTTAAGTCTTCATCTCATCTTTTATTTTGCTTTCTCATTTGTCTTTGTGATGTGCCTTATGCCATCTTATGATTAACTTCATCTCATCCCCCTTTAGAAACAACTTATCTCCTTTAGAGGAATAAGTTGTATTCTAGTTTCTCGTCCTCTTTTTCTTCTTCTTTCTTCTTTCTTTCTTATTCATTAGGATAGAGTTCAAACCACACTAACCTAGGACTCCTATGCATGATAACATTTAGGGTTGTTGGTCCCCTTTTATTTTTTACCACTGCTCCTTTGGTTTCTTCTCTTTCTCATCTTCATACAAAAACCTAAAAAACACTTTAATAAAGTTTGAAGTGGTCTCTTGTGTATAGCCTTATTCCATGGGGTACTCAAATTCATTCCATCTTGGAATAGTGTGGGCTTGTCTAGCATGATGTACAAGTCTAATCATGAGACCATCTTCATCAAGAAAATCATAAAAAACACTTCTTCACCTAACCACTAAGACACTTAATAACTTCAGCAAGTTAGTGAGCTTAGGCCCTAGCCCTTGGAAACAAGTCTTGGATAAATTCTCCTTACATGGTGTGCTTGTTCTATTATTCCATCTTGGAATGTAGTAACAAGTACACATTCCATGGAAAAGAGTTTGAGTTCACTTCCTTGTGCCACACTCATAAAAACTTCTAAAAAACACTGGACAAACAATAAGTGTCTCCTTCGGGACTTTTCTTCTAATCACCTTCACTCTTTACGTAAGAACTTGCTCCTACTTGTCATTTTGCAAGACGGAAACACACTCGTCGTTCGAGCCTGCAACACCTGAGCATTGACATAGGCATTTCAAGCTTTTAATTCACAAGCAATCTTTTCCACCCCTAGTTAGGGGAACTACGGCGTCTCTAATCCTCATGTCCAGATGAGGTACGTAGGTACAGGGGTAGGGCCCGTTCGAGCACTCTTTTATTTTCCCTACATATTCCCCATTTTTCTATTCTTGTCCAGTTTCAGTTCCTTTTCTTTTGCAACAGCTTTCTTTTCTTCACCCTTTGAAATAGTTTCTTTGCAAGCGTAGATCCCGTCGGGTACGGTGGACGATCTAGGGTGCTAATACCTTCCCAAGTCGTAACCGACTCCTGAACCCAGTTTTCTTTGGTTCACAGGACCTATGTCCTTCCTGTTCTTTTCTTTGGTTTGTGCAACATTACCATTCCCGTTCCTTCGGGATAAAAATGCATGTCTGGCGACTCTATCCTCTTCCACGCCATTTTCGCGTTTGTACCAGGATGGAAATCCAGGGAGCGACACCCGGCTCTGGCCTTCGCCCTTTCACTTGAATTGCGGTGGAAGGGTGGATTTGATGGAACGTCGAATTCACCAATTTCCTCTGCTTTTCAGGTAATGTGGAAGATGTCCATGCAGATGATATCGACATAAAATTGGGCGAGGAGGAGTTATACGACCAAGATCGTGATATAGGAAGAAGTAGGCTCGCCGCTCCTGGGGCGCCCGCTTTGTGCTTGATTCCCGCACTGCCCATATAGCCTTGGCAGACTTGGCCCAATGGGCCCCTCAGAACTTGGAGTTCTACGCCCCTCTCCCCAAGCAGCGGATTTGCTCGATTTTTTGGGGAACACGTTTTCCCATGTATGAATTTTCTTTTAGAGAGGCGGGGCTCCGTCTTCCTTTTACTAGTTTCTAGGCGGGCATCTTTTGATGACTCGACTTGGCCCCCTCCTAGCTGCACCCCAATGCCATCACGTTCATTTGGGGGTTTGAACTAGTGTGCCAGTACCTTGAAGTCGATTTCACATTGCCTCTCTTCTTACGAATTTTCCATTTGCAGCGGTCGAGCGTGAATGGTAGACACTACTGGGTCTCGTTTAAGCAGCCGATTAGGTTGTTTAAAACTTATGTTGACTCAATCCGAAATTTCAAGGATAGGTGGTACACAGTAAAGCCTCTTACCGTGCGGGCCTTGCATAGTATTTATGTCGAGCAATGAGATTCCCAAGGCGAAGATTTTCTTGTATCGATCATACCACTCGACTGGTAGAGGGCTCACTTATATCGTGGCACGGACCATTTTTTTGTGAAGCCAAAAAATATGGGGCCCGAGGATAGGGCGACCTACAAGAAATTAGTCACTTATGTCCAGAGTTTTACCCCTTCCCTCTGTGTGGATCGGCTGGATAATCCCATATTGTCTGACAATGGGGAAACTCTCTTTGAAACTAGGCTAATAAACACCAAGGTCGTGCTTGAGTGTAGAACGAACGAAGAGTCACTCCGCCTTTTAGGTAGTTTATGTATGTGTTTCTTTTATCTTTAACTATTTTATTCGATAACTAATTTGTGCTCTTCTCTTTTGCATCTGCCATGCCTAGTCTCAAAGATTGTGTCCTGAAGTTGTCGAACAAAGGCACGCGTAAAGCTTCGAAGAAGTCGGTTATGGGTCGTGTCTGCCAAGTTGTTTCAGACGATGCAGTCGACGGTTCGGGGACCCCTATACCTCCTCCTCCTTCTCCTGTCATGGTGACGCTTGTCAGCCCGCCCTCCGAGCGAGAGAGCCCTCCTGCCAAACACCAACAAGGTGAAGGTTCGCCAACTGGTGTTGTTATGGGAGAGGACTTGTCTGAGAACCCAGTGACGTACCTCTTACCCTCTTGTCATGTTCAATGAGATATTTTTAGTAGGGAAGGTTCCATCGGGGTGTCGGATGTTGAAACCAAGGCGATCTTAGGTCTGGATAAGGCAACCAGACAGACAAATTTGTCTCAAGACATCGCATCCATGATCAGGGTTATGGAGACGGCCTTGGTCTTGTCCAACAACACCTGCCTGCTGTCTGAGTTAGAGGTTGTAAAAGAGGCGCTGAAATCATTGAAGATCAAGAGGGAGCAACTCGCAAATGACTTCTTCAATTACCAAGAGAAACATAAGCTCCAGGAGGGGTTAATGATCAAGTTGAGGGAGGTTAGGCTCGAGCGGGATGGCCTGGCGGATGAGAACAAAAAACTCAAGGATAAAGAGGTTGAGTTTGACGAGGCTGTCGACGAAAACAAGCATCTTTGTTTGAGGGTGGTGGATTTGGAGAGCCTGATCGCCCGCCTGGAGGAGGAAAGCGAGGAAGACAAGGCCCTGAGGACCCAGGCTGAGTTGATTGCTCGGATCCAGGGGCTTGAGAATGACTACATCCAAACCCTTAAGGTGGGTTTTGAAAATGTTTTTGAGTAGCTGAAGGTCGTCAACCCTGGGGTGGACCTCATGGTTGAAGTGACTACTTTCAACTACGATGTGGTTGATAGGAAGATTGTCTGCCCAGTCGATGACTCAGGTGAGGAGGAAGAATAAAGAGAAGAGGAATAGTTCCCCGACATGCGTGTTGTAGTGTTTTTGTTGGCCTGCGTACCATTGTTATTATTTTTGGCCTCGTGCCATTTATTATTTTGTATTCGGGCGTAGTCCCCCCTTTTGTACCTTTTATGCTGACCAATTTTGGTCAGGTGTTTAAATGAAAACAAGTTTTTCTATTTCATTGTTATATTTATTTTTGAAATTTTATTGCTCGACTTGTTGGACTCGTCGGTTTGGGGAACCAGCAAGGTTGTGTGTTTTACGTCCGCGGGGAGGCAGGCCAAGGACTGTGGTCAGGATCCTGATCCTGCGGCTTGGACTTTCCCATCACGGGCTAGGTGTCCTGCCGACGAGGTACTATGATAGTGGAATTAGTTTGAAGTTTCCATTGTCAAGGAGGGGTCATATCCGTCGTACCGGAATAGGGACCCTCCGATCGATCGAAGAGAGTCATGGTCGTACCTTCCATGCTCTTATTGTCGCGTTGTTGCCCTTGTTCGGGTTATTGTCGTGCAGGCTGTTTTAGTTGTAGTACTGCTTAAGTTTCTTGGCGTTCCATGGTCGAGCAAGTTCTTCACCTTGTAAATTTTCAAGATAGTAGGCTTCGTTGTCTGTCTTGTCTTGGACACGATACATGCCTTCCCAGTTCACGGCCAGTTTTTGCTCTTGTGGATTCTTCTAATTCCACCTGAGGATGAGGTTGCTGACCTAGAATTCTCTTCTAATGACTCTTGCATTCTGGCACAGACCCACTTTTTATTTTTGGGATGCTTCTTGGAGAGCCGCCTCATATCTTATTTCCTCGACGAGGTCGAGCTTTACCCATAGGGCTTCGTCGTTCATCTCCTTGTCTAAGGGCACTTCTATTCTCCTTAAGGGTTCTCAAATTTCTACTAGGATGACCACCTCAATTTAGTAGGTTAGCCAGAATGAGGTCTCCCTGGTTGTTGAGTGCGGGGTTGTGCGGTAGGCCTAGAGTACACTATGTAACTCATCAACCCAAGCTATCTTTGCTTCACCTAGTGTGTGTTTCAGGCCTTTTAGGATTACCCTGTTGGCCGCTTCGTCTTGGTCTTTAGTTTGGGGATGCTCGACGGACGTGAATTGTTGTTTTGTGTCTAGGTTGCCGACAAAATCTTGGAACCTCCTGTCTGTGAATTGTGTCCCGTTGTCGGTGACGAGGACCTGGGATATGCCGAACTGGAGTATATTTTGCGCTGTGAATTTAGCGAGGGCTTCGGCCTCGATCCATTTTGTGAAGTAGTCGACACCGACAATGAGGTATTTGTTCTGGTAAGATCCGGTCACGAAGGATCCGAGGATGTCCATCCCCCACCATGTGAAAGGCCACAGGAATGATAGAGTATTAAGTTCGTTGGGAGGAGAGAGGTGCATGTCCCTGTGTCTCTGGCATCTGTCGCACTTCTTGACATGTTCTTTCGGGTCGTGCTGCATCGTCGGCTAGTAATAGCCGGCCCAGAGTGCTTTTCATGCTAGGGATTTGCCTCTGAGATGTTGGACATTAATTCCCTCGTGGATTTCTCCCAGGATGTCGGGGACCTTTTCTTTGTCGACACACTTGAGTAGTGGGATGGAGAAACCTCGTTGGTATAGTTTGCCTTTGACGATAACATAAGAGCATGCTCTTCTTTTGTTCATCGATGCCTCCTTCGAGCCGACAGGTAGTTCGTCCCTCGTGAGATAGTCATAAATTGGGGTCATCTAACAGTGGGCGTCACCAATGGCGTTCATGTCGGGCGGCACATACGATTTTTCAATACTCGGGCACGGGAGGATCTCCTGAATCACAAATTTGTTTCCGCCGTTCTTACGCGTGCTCACTAGTTTAGACAATACGCCTACTCACAAGTTGTGTTCACGTGGGACCTGTTAGACTTCCCATGAGTCGAATTTTTCTACCTTTTTCTTGGCGAGGGCTAGGTATTTGGTGAGGTTGTCATTTTTATCCTGATACTCTCCTCGCACCTGGGATGCGGCGAGCTGAGAATCGGTTGAGATTTTTACTTCTTTTTCCCCTAGGTCCTCGGCCACTCGTAGACCTGCTAGGAATGCCTCGTATTCTGCCTGGTTGTTCGAAGTTGGGAAAGCCATAGCAAGTGATACTTCGATCAGGATTCCATCTTTGTTTTCGAGGATGATGCCTACCCCGCTTCCCGTCGAGCTGGAGGCCCCGTCCACGAATATTGTTTATATGTGGGTACCACTGGTCAGGGTCGGTTGGTAGGCCATTTTGGCAACGAAGTTGGCCAGAATTTGTGCCTTCAGGGCTTTTTTTCTTTTGTATTGGATGTCTAACTCTAATAGTTCCAGGGGCCATTTTAACATTTTGTCGGCCATATCGGGATGCTCGAGCAGTTGTTTATGGGTTGGTTTGTTCGGACTGTAATTGTATGGGCGAGGAAGTAATGTCGTAATCTTCTTGCTGCGTTGATTAGGGCTAAGAAAACCTTCTATATTTGTTGGTACCAGAGCTCGGGGCCTTGTAGGGCCTTTCTCGTGAATTAAATTAGTTTTTCTAGTTGGTTGTTTCGCGGATGAGGGCCGCACCGATCGCCTCGGTAGCTATGAACAGGTATAAGTACAGTATCTCCCCTTCCTATGGTCGTGATAGCAATGGTGGCTCAGAGAGAGCCCTTTTAAGTTGGATCAATGCTCGTTCAAATTCCTTGGTTCATTCGAAAGCGGCTTCTTTTCGTAGTAACTTGAAGAAAGGAAGCGCATGCTATACGAATTTGGCGACGAAGCGGGATAACGAGGTGAGCATCCTGTTGAGGGAATGGATGGACTTCTTCAACTTTGGTGTCGGGAATTATGAGAACGCCCGAAATTTGTCGGGGTTGGCTATGATCCCTTGTTCAGTGAGGTAGAAGCCGAGGAACTTCCCTATCCGTACGCCGAAGGTGAATTTTTTGGGGTTGAACCTCATTTTGCACATTCTTGCTTGGTTGAAGACCTTTTTGAGGTGTTGGGCGTGGTTGAGCTCCTCGTGGGATTTTACGATCATGTTGTCCATGTAGACCTCGAGAATGTCGCCAATCTCTCCCCAGAAGACTTTGTTCATCATGTATTGGTACTGTCGCTCTCGGGATTTTCATCCTAGTACAAACGTGAAAGTGGCGCGGAAAAGGTAGAGTCGCCAACCAAGCATTTTTATCCCAAGGAAAGGGAAAGGTAATGTTGCACAAACTGAAGAGAATGAAAGAACAAGGTCTTGCGAACCAAAGAGACTGGGTCCGGGAGTCAGTTACGAACTGGGAAGGTATTAACACCCCAGATCGTCCTCTGTACCCGACGGGATCCATGCTTGCTTGAACTGTTTCAAAGGATGAGAATAAACTGCTGCTGAACTGGAACTGTTAGTGGAACTGGAAAAGAGAACGAAAAGGTAAGGGGAAAATGTAGGGAAAATAAAGAGTGTGCTTGAATGGGCCCTACCCCACTACCTACATATCTCATGAGAAATGAGAATCAGAGTCGTCGTAATTCCCCTAACTAGGGAGGAAATTTGTTTGTGTTTTTTAGAGTGACGTTGCCATAGTTCTAACTCATGTGTTGCAGGCTCGCTGAATTGAGTGTGTTACCGTTTTATTATTGAACTGTCGAGACAAGTCATAAATCATCCACAAAGAGGGGGAGATGGGAAGAGAAGGCGTGTTCTCTGTTTGTTGTTTTTTAGAAGAAGTGTTTTTTAGGCTTTATTTGTGAAGCATCATCATGATAGTACTTATTCATCATGATAGATACCCTACACCTCATCCCCGTATGGAATGTATGCAAGTACCCCATGGCAAAGTCTCTTAGCACATGAGAAAGCTCAACCTGTATTAAGATGTTCTTAGTTGTTTTGAGATGAGAGAGGAAGACTCAAGTTGAAAAAGGGAAAAAAACACTAAGGGAAACTAAGACTCGCCCTACGTTATTATGTTCAATGGAGATCCTATGGTTATTGAGGTATTCTAATCCTATAAGAGAAAGAAGCAAATTCTAACTCACTTCAAGGATTGAAATGAGATTAGAACTCAAAGGGATGATAAGAAATTGAAGTGTCAAAGAAGCATAAAATGCTTATCGCAATCACAAGTTGAAATCTTTAAAATGGGAAGGAAGAAGGTAGAATATGGACGCACACCCACACTCTATACTTACCATTATCCCCTGTAAAGGTTAGTAAAATTAATGATTTATGAAATAAAAAATGATTAAAAAAAAGACAATTAAGTACCAAATATCTCCTAAAATGATTAGTGTTCAAACTAGACTCAAACTAATCCAAATGGTACCTAAAGGCTAAGCAAAATCTAAAGTCCGCAACTACAACATCGATTCAGCACACAATCAGCTACTAAAATGCATATGACATGCAAACAGCCTATTACAGCTACCAAACAGCATCAAAAAAAGTATAAAAATTGCAAAAACAATCCAATGCAGCACACATTTAACAACTATTGTTTCAGAATACAACAGTAAAAAGCATGGAAAAATTTAATCATTTTGAAATGCAAATGCATGAACAATAATGTATGAAAATGCATCACATAGCAACATCAAAGAATGCAACATGATTGATATGAACATGGACATGTAAGAATGCAAACATTGACAATAAAACGCAACCAAACAAATAATCAAGAATGAATGCAAACATGTGGATTATGCACTTTCAAGTAAGATGCAACATATTCGATTATGCGCGCAAGTATCCGAAACATGACTCAATCATGCAAACAGTGGAAAACAGAACTTTAACTCATCATTAACATGCTAACAATGAAGTTCAAACATGGTAACAACATTCACAATTTATCATGAGCACCAATTCACAATTATGCAAATGAATCAGAAATGAACAAAATGCGCGTCGAAAGATGTCAAAACTACATGAACCTGCACCAAAACCACTCCTAAAAACTCCCTAAAATCATGTACTAAAGATCCATGTTGATTGGAGGGGGAATGGATAACAAAAATGCAAGAAAAAACAAGATTTTTTCATTCTGGTTCAGTGGTAACCGATTACTACCTGGGTAGTAATCTGTTACCTGTTCAAAAAAAAATTTTTGCACAAATTAAAACAGGTAACCGGTTACTACCTAGGAGGTAACCAGTTACCTCAAGACCAGAATAAACAATTCTGCATTTTTTGTAAAAAATATCAGCAACAACTTATTCGAATAAGCTCTAACCTAATGCCTATCAGTTGAGTACAAAAATTACACCTAAAAATGCAACAATTTAACACCAATTAAAACGACAAACATGGCAAGGTTCTAAACCCTAATGATCTAATTAATTAAAGCATCAAAAATCAACAAAACGCGAAGAACACGCATGTCGAGAAGATGCAGAATAAGTTAAAACAAAAGTGATTATGAGATTCACCAACCTACAAAGCAGAGGATTGCTTTGGTAATTGTTTCAAAGAAGAATCAATACGCGATAGAAGAGAAAACCGTATCCGATGCTCTTCCTCGGTAATACACAAAATAAATGCAATTTGATGAAAACCTTGATGAACCTCTTCAAGAATCACTTCCAAGATATGAAATCAACACCAAAACAGTAGCAAATTCTTCAATAATCCATGAAATCAATGCAATGATGGAGGTTTAGCTTCAAATTTTTCAAGTTCCAATGCAAAACTTGAAGAATTTTTGGAAGATGAAGCTCTGTGTGGGGTTTTGGAAAATGAGAGAAAAGTGAGAGAAAATTGAGAGTGATGAGAGAAAAATGTAAAAAATGAAGTGTTCATCTTTGGGTTGGAATGAAAATTGTTTATATACATGTTAGGTTTGGAGGGTGGTTTAGGTTAGGAGTGAGGCTTGGGCATTAGATTTGGGATTAGCTTAGGAGTTAATTAAAGTTAGTAGGGAATATTCCTAGAATATTTCATTGGCATATTCTTAGAACATTCCCTTGGCATATTCTTAAAATATTCCCTTGGAAGGTGGTAGAAAGTTCTAGAACGTGGTAGAGTGTAATGCAAGGTGAAATGGAAAAGTGAGGAAATCCATCCAAGCTAAAAATTACATTTTTCCAAATTTTGCACGTGGTAACCGGTTACTACCTGGGAGGTAATCGGTTACCAGTTCAAAAACCCAGTTTTCTGCATAAATTTCAATTAGTAACCGGTTACTACCGAGGAGGTAACCGGTTACTTCACCTAAAATTTGAAATTTTCCTTTTTGGTGGGAAATCTTGGATACCCGGCCTTGGTCATACGTTCTGAGATTATTTTTCTTCTGAGACCCGATAATTGATATTATCCCTTAATAACCCTTGATCACATGCCCCATAACTTGACCGTTGATGTATGATTTACTATTATTTTATTTTTTTTAATGCAATGTGTGAAATGATATGCTAAATGACATGGAAATGAAGCATAAGCTACTTGAAATTGGTAATAAATAAGAGGGAAAATGTTGGGGTGTTACAGGTACATAGCTCCAGCATTCTTCAGCCCGAAGGGCATCACGTTATAGAAGTAATTACCTGTCGGGATCATGAAGGTCGTGTGTCGCTTATCTGTATCCGACATGGGGATTTGGTTGTACCCGTTGTAAGCATCCATGAAGGACAAAAGTTTAAAACCTGCAGAATTGTCTACCAATTTATCAATGTTAGGTAAAGGGAAAGAATCTTTGGGACATTCCTTATTAAGATCGGTATAATCAACGCACATTCGCCATTTTCCATTATTTTTCTTAACAAGGACTACATTAGAAAGTCAGATTGTACTGGGATTCATAAATAAAATTTTCCTCTAAGAGGTCTTTTACAGCCTGCTCGACAGCCTCTGCTTTCTCGGGAGACTGCTTGCGCCTACGTTGTACTACGACCCTAATGGTTGGATCTATGGCTAGCTGATGAAAGGTGACCCCGGGGTCGAGTCTGGGCATCTCAGCAGCACTCCACGCGAACAAGTTTGTGTTCTCTTTAAGGAAGGTTGTGAGCTGCTCCCTTGTTGTCGGTGGAAGGTCGGTGCCAATCTTCACACTTTTGTCGGGGTCATCGCCTAGGGGAATGAGCTCGAACTCGTCGTCGAGGATCGGGCGCCCTAGATGGGTTGGGACCTACCCATTGGTGGGGCCTGGTATTCAGTCTCGTCTTCACCGAGATGACTATCGAGGTTGATGGAATTTATTCACTAAGAGGGTTGTCAATTTTCGACCTGGGGCTTCTTGTTCCTTTTGGAGGTGTTGATCACAGCCTGTCCTTTGACTGCTGCTTCTAAGCATCTCCGGGATGCCTATATGTCCCTGTGCAATGTGACTACGCGACCCAACTTGGTGTGGTATTTCATATTCAAGTGGACCATCGAGGGAACTGCAGTCAGCTCAGCCAGAGTTGGTCGGCCAAGAATGCAATTGTATAGTGAAGGACATTCAATCACCAAGAACTGGACTTTAATTTCTCTAGCTGTCTCGTTTTCTCCAAATAGAACGAGGAGCTCTACATATCCGCACGGCCTCGTGGTAGCCTCACTGAATCCCTGAGGATCGGATCCGACGTACAGGGATAAGTTTTTCTTTTCGAGCTTGAGAGTCTTGAACAGGTGGGTGTACATGATATATACGGAGCTGCCTTGGTCGACCAGGATGCGACGGACATCGAAGCGCGCCATTTTCGCTGTTATTAGCATTGGGATGCTAGAATTTGGAGATCCGCCAGGGAGTTCCTCGAGATAGAAGGAGATGGGGTTGGATTTCCCTCAAGATTTGGTCAAAGTTGCTAGTTGGTCAGGTGCGGTCAACAGGAGCTCGTCAAATTTCCATTTTACTGAAATCGCATCGTTCGCGTTCGTCATCCTGCCCCTGGAGATTATTAAGGTTGTCAAGAAGTTTTCCCAAGGCCTATGGGCATCTAGATACCCTCCTGCATGTGTGTCGGGGAGGTGTAAATCTTCAGGATGAGATATGCAAAGGCCCGCGGGGAAGGGAGAACCTTCAGACGGGGTGTCCTCGTGACTTCTCTTTATCCCCTGGTCCTCGTGTCGGGGAGGTTCGTTCCTCTTGGTGTACTATTTGAGGTGGCCCTCTTTGATCAATATTTCGATGGCGTCCTTTAGGTGGACGCATTCGTCAGTCACGTGTCTGTGACTTCTGTGAAAGCGGGAGTACTTGGATTTGTCGCTGTGGGGCTTGGGTGTTGTTGGTGTAGGGAGCATTACCCTGCCTTGATTGAACTCCGAATTGACGCATTCAGCGAGGATACACTCTCGGAGAGCGGTCAGCATCGTGTATTTGGAGAAGTGCACGGCTAGCCCTCTTCCTTCGCAGTGTAGTCTTCCTGCTTGATATTTTTGGTGTCGTCCTGATTGTGATTGCTCCTAATGATATGGGCGACTTGCTTCTCTTTGTACCTGATGTACGCCTGTGCTTTATGTAGGAGTTTGTAGAGAGTGCGGGGAGGCTCGATCCCTACTGCCCTGTTGAGCTCACTGCCAGGGAGGGGTCCTTTCTCGAGGAGGTACTTCTTCATGTAGTCAGTCATATACACCTCGACGGCCTCTTGGTTGAATTGCTCAATGTAAGAGCGCATCGTTTCATTTTTTCCCTGTATGATTGCTTCAAGCGTAGCCTCTATTTTAGGGTTACGTCGAGGGGTTGGTGAAGTGCCTTGTGAATACCGATCTCATGCTTCTCCAAGAGGTGATGGATTCGGGGGCATGGATTTTGTACCATGCCATGGCTCTCTTTCTAAGTGTCGTGGAAAATAACCTACATTTGACATTTCCCCTTATATCATTGCGGCAGTCTAGCATGGCGTTGTGTTGTCGACGTGATCGTCAGGGTCAATAGTCCCCTCGTTTGTCGCAAGGTTGAGGGGCTTCTCCATGCTCATCGGGAGTGGGGTCTCAATGATGGCCCGAGTAAGTGGACAATGAGAGTCGTCCTCATCGCTCCTCAGGGGTGTGTAGTCCTCATTCCTGGGACTTTGGTCTCGACAGGGAGACACCCTCGGTTGGCAGTTGGGATGCTCAGGGCGTCCTCTGGCTTTGTTCTTCTTGGATTCAGAGGAGCACTGTCCCCGGCGAGGAGGAGAGTGCCCGTGCTTCTTGGTGGCCTCTGGATGTGGCCTCTCCAGCTGAGGTCCACGCTCGCGCCTGCGAGGGGATAAGTTGTGTGATCGGCGGGGCCTCGGCCGAGGAGAGTCGGGTCGACGCTTTGTCTCTAGTGCGATGATTCTCTCTTGTTTTTGAAATAGCATGAGGTTCTTCTGGTTGAGCGTGTTTTCCATGGTGTCGCTCCCCCGAAAAGACACCTGGTCAGATATGGTACAACCGTGATCGGTCGGCGAAAAGAGAACATGAAATGAACTGAATAGAGTCGCCAGCTAGGCATTTTTATCCAGAAGGAAAGGTAATGCTGCATAAACCTGGAAAGAGATGGATAAGACGGTTGCGAACCAAAGAAACTGAGAAAGGGGGTTGGTTACAACCTGGGAACGTATTAGCACCCAGATTATCCGTCGTACTCGACGGGATCCATGCTTGAAAGTTTGTTATTAAAAGGGGTAGGTGTGTGTTATATGTGTGTAAAAGCTGGAAAAGAAATATACAAGTGTCGGTGCAAAAAGGGTGAATACTCAGGAAGTGAGGCTTAGAAAAGAATGTTGAAAAAGGGGGAAGACACAGAGACTTTTGTTCGATAACTGTTAAGTTATGCCTACGTATCCTCTCGTGCAATGAGGAAGTCAGAACACCGTAGTTCGAATCAAAGAGACTGAAAGATAAATTGACTGTGAACTTCCTGCTTGCCTATGCTCAAGTGTATGACTTGTCTGGCTCAAGTGCTAACTGTCTTGCATTACACGGAAGAAGCGAGTTCTCGTTTGTGAATGAAGATGATGAGAAAAGATTCCCAAAGGAGACGATTATTGTTTGTTTTTGTGTTTTTAGTTTTGTTATTGTTTTTGGTGTTTTGCATAAGTTAATGAGCTTAAGCCTAAATCAAGGGCTTGTAAACTCATTATATCCTCCCTTTGATTAGGGATAATGAGAATACTTAAGTATGAGATAAGCATCTCAACTTAATTACCATGATGATGTACGATTAAGATCATTAACCTACTTGTGATTATTTAGATGTTTTTGGTTTTTTGTTTAGTGTTAAGTAATGAGTTTAAGCCATAATCAAGGATTAGTGAACTCATTACACCATCCTAATAAAAGGATAATAGATGAGCACACTTAAGCTGAGGAAGATACCTCAACTTAATCCATGATTAGGGATTAAAATAATTATATAACAACCTTTATTAAATGGATTTTAATTAAAGGGATGAGATTAAGAAGTGGATTTTATGGTTTGTAAGACAACTTGAGGGGGACTTGTCCATTAAACACTAGGGTTAGTCCTTCTTAACCATAAAGGAAGAATTAGAACCCTAATGTAAGGTGTCATACCCCAAATTTGTCCTACCAATACCATTTTATTTTATTGTCTAATCTTTATTTTAAAAGTCAAAAAATGTGTACTACTTTATTTTTCTGTCTGATATTCGAAGAATTCAAAAAATATGTCATTTGTGCGAAAAATTGAGTCATATAAGTTTGTCAGTGTGTGTGTGCAGTGCGGGTTAAAAAAAAGAGTTATGTGAAAGCATGTGCCCGATTATTACCCTCATTTTACTTTAATCATTTTTCATCGCAAAATTAAAAAAAAAATCATTCTCTTTTATTTTGCATTTTTATTTTATTTTCTAAAAAAAAAATATATATTTTATTTTTATCTCATTTACTCTTACCATTATTCATTTATTATTGATATTTTCTTTATAACTATTATTTCTATTATTAGTATCATTATATTTTGTTATTATTATTATTATTTATTTTTATTTCTATTTTAATAATTTTCTATTATAGTTATTATTGTTTTTTATTATTATTATAGTTTTTTATTATTATTATTTCTATTATTCCCATATCTCAAGCCACTCACCATAGGACCCCACCTGAAAAACTCTAAAACGCATAACACATCCTACACCACCAAAAAAAGATTCCAAAGGCAGCATAACCACCAACAAGCCTTCCATCCTCACAATACACAAACTGCATCCGTACAACACACCCACAACAATTCCATTTATCACGCACAACCCTCTGTTGCTCTTTCTCCTCTCTATAAAACCATTCCACAACTTAACTTTAAAAAAAGAGGATCCACAATATCACAAACCAAAAACACTAACTGAATCATTCAAAACCTCCTTTTCCTCACAACCAAAAAAGCCAAAAAAATAATTAACCTGCAAGTTTTTTTAAATTTCACTCAGAACCTCACTTTATAACAATCACAGCAATCTTCCACTTGATAAAAAACCTGTAGAAAACCAAAAAAGGCAAATCCCAAATCGCCATCACCGAACTCGTCGCCTCAACTCCACGGCCCAACTTCAACACCACCCCTTTAACAAAGCCAAAACAGAACAACAACTCCACAAACCCCAATCATCACAAAAAAAAACAAAAAAAAGGAAAATATGAGAAGCCGAGAGATGAACTAAAAACGTAGAAACTTCATCCATTTTTGCTTCACCACAAATCCAACCTCTCATTTCCAAAACACAAAATGCAACACCAGCGACCCACCACAAAAACAACAAACCACCGCGTGAAATCGCGGATCCAAAACGGAATCATCGTAGCCGCCAACGAATCATCATCAACAAACTGAACCGCGCCGGAAACCATAAACTACCCGCGACCAAACCCACGGAAGTGAACCGAGGACGGTGGCCGTGAGGAGCGCGATTCAGAAGCCTTAGGGCGCGAAAATCAGAGAGAGAAGTCGCCGACCACGAGTTGAGTGACCGGAGCAGATTTGTGCGCTACCGTTTGCGGGAAAGCAGAGCCAAATTGTCGTTGGTATTCTGAGGTTGGGTTGTGTTTTTTTTTTTTTTTTCTTTCGAATCCTCCTTTTGTGAGGAAACCATTTTTTGTTTGACTTTCATTCTGATTGTACTATTTCTTTTATTATTTACCTGTATTTTCAATATATTTTGATTAAAGCTTTATGTTTAAATTGAGATGGGCCTTAGATCCATTTTTACAGGCTAGTTAATACGCACGCCAACAGCACACACAGTGCACCCTCTCAGTATCTTTAATATTTAGTTTTCTTGTTAATATTGATTCCTGAATTTAAGGACAAGTCTTATTATATTTTGATGTTATGTTTTATTTATTCTTTTTACTTATTTTATTTTTTGGATCTATGATATGAATGTGAGTTTTTAGTATTCGATTTTGAATCGATGGTATTAAAATCGCTAGGAGACCGTTTTGTTTATATTAATTTCTATTTAATTGTTTAAAGTTTTTTTATCAATTATACTTCATTTTTATTTGGCCAATGATATAATAAAAAATCAAGTTGTCTATCCGATTTCGTTAAATCGGTAGAATTTGATTAATATGAGGCCAAAGTAGTTAGATTTATTTTATTTGTCATTAATTTTCTATTTTGTCTATTTAATTTAATTTCACTTTTATTTATTATATTTATTCCAATTTTTTGCTACATTATACAATTTACTTATTGTTTGTATCTAATTTTATTCCAATTTAATTTCCGCATTTTCAATTCAATTTAATTCAGTTATTTATTTTATTGCATTTTAAATAAATGATTCGACTCCTCATAGAACGGTTCCAAATTTTAACCGGCTCTAAGGAAGTAAACGAACCATATTTCGACGCGTCCGAACAAAAGGTCCAACGCCTCCGAATAGTTGCCGTTAGTTTATTTTTTTTTGCATTTTATCACTTTAATCGATTCGCAAACCCATGTATGCCGAGCGCACCGTGCCTCGCCATCAAATTTCTTCCAACTCAAATATTCAAATATTTTTATAATTAAATAACGGAAAAACTGAATTCTGGAGTCTCGCATTCCTCGAATTTTTGAATGAACGCTCCTAAGGCTCGCCCCACGGGACGTTGTTCATTCGACTTTCCGTAATTAAAACGTTTAATCCACACATCAAATAACGAAAGAATTAAATTCTGGAGTCTAGCATTCCTCGAATTTTTGAATGAACGCTCCTGAGGCTCGCCCCACGGGACGTGGTTCATTCTCCTTTTCGTTCCTAAAACACTAATCGAATCAAACATTTTTAAGCGAACATTTTTTAAATCCTTTCTATCTCGCGAACAAGCTAGCGCTTCCGCCTCCAATCGCGAGCAGACAAGCCAACGCTTAGCAGTTAGAATGCGGTCTAAATAATCGTTCATTAAAACAACCAAGCCGATCGAACCTTAGTACCACGAACTACGAGGCTCTGAGTTTCCCATTGCACAAGGGAATACGTAGGCACACGGATCTTACTCCTTGCCGAGCACCCTAGGAACAAAATAACCCATTTCCCCTATTAACCTTATATTAGAATCGTTCGCATTTATTTTATTATTCAAAGAAAACAGAAAGCATAAGTCAACATTAGATCGCAAGTTAAACTAAGAGGTTCCCGTTGGGTACAACGGATGTAAAGGGTGCTAATACCTTCCCCTTACGGAATCGACTCCCGAATCTAGAAGTTGGTTTCAAAGACCTTGTTCTATCCATTTTTCTAAAAAGGGTTTCTCGATATTTTCCTTTTCCTTAATTGGAATAAAATAAGTTCGGTGGCGACTCTGTTGTTTTAATTTTTATCCGCGGTATTTTTCGAGGTGCGACAGATGGCGACTCTGCTGGGGACATGCAGAGAGTCAAGCCTAACTTAGTTTAATTTGCGATCAATGTCTACTTTGTTTATCTGTTTTCTTCATGCTTTTTATTTATGCTTGTTTATTCGCTCTTCTTATTATGATCATTATCATACTTTCTTGTTGGATTATGGGATGACGCCTGAGTTTTTGAAAAAAAGAAGAGGAACACCTAGTTTAGAATTGGAAGTTATTAGTGTTAGTCTCCAAGGACTCGATCCTTGCAAGCCTAGCATGAAAGCTCCCCCAGAGAGTAGACCTATTCACAGATCTCGTCATAACACAGCTAGCTTGTCGCATGATTTGATTCATGAAAGGGCTGTGACTCTGGGACCACTTTTAGAACCGGTTTCAATGTTGGTAGTTGCGTAGTGTTAGTCTCCGAAGACCCGCTCCTCATACGGCTAACATGAGAACTCCACTCAAGGTAGACCCTATCGTTATTATCGTCATAATACAACTAGCCTGTGGCAGGATGCTATTACGATTAGCGTCCGTGACCTTGAGTATCTTATCCATAACCGTAGAAACTATCCTGTGAGTGGTTTTACGGGTAAAGAACTTAGAACAATCCTATAGGAGACTACCTATACCAGTTATTTATTCGTTACTATGGTTCACCTCAGAGCAGATTATACTCGTGATCCTGGATCTTGCATTGCATTCATGCACACATTAGTTTCATTTGCATTATCTGTTCATCTTGCATTTCATTCCAAAGTCGTAAACTCATTGCATGTTCCTTCATCTTCAGTAAATCAAGCTGGTTTCCCGACGCCCGTATCGTGCTAGACGCCCGTATCTTACTAGAGCCAACACTAGAAGACTGATGGACGTGATTCAAGAAGAACAAGCTGCTATGAGGGAAGAGATTGACTCGGTCAAGAGCAAGATCAACCAGATTTTTGAGACTTTACAAACTTTGGCCAGAATGGAAGAACGTCGTGAAGTTGCTGCCGCAAGAAACAATGTTCTCGTGCAAGGATCTGCCTCACGTACAATGCCTTCAGTTCTTGTTCCAAATCCTTTGGTCTATGGCTGCCTCCAGGCTTCACTCCTACTGTTGAAGAGGTCACTTCCCAACCAATACCTACCTCTGGTGTCACTGTTGGTGCTATTCCTCAAGCTCAACCTGTCGTTACCCAAGTCCAGTTTCCTCATGCTGAAGAGGATCAACAAGTTGAGTATGAGATGCATATTGTTGTTCCAATCCCAAATCCTTATGTTGTTCAAGATTCTGAAGCTATGAAGATGTGTCGCGAGTTAGCTGAAAAACTCCGAATCATGGAAGGACACAACTCAACTTCTTTAAGTGCTTCAAACATGTGCTTAGTTCTGGATGTTGTGATCCCTGCTAAGTTCAAACTGCCAGAGTTCGAAAAATACAAAGGCCTCAGCTGTCCTGAGCTTCATTTGAGGATGTACTGCAGAAAAATGGCCGCTCATGCCAAAGACGACAAACTCATGATCCATTGCTTCCAAGACAACCTGTCTGGAGCGTTTCTAGAATGGTACATGCAACTTGAGCGCAACAATGTTCGTACTTGGCTTGATTTATCTGATGCATTCAAAAAGCAATACAAGTACAACACCTACTTAGCTCCGAATCGTACTCAACTTCAGAGTATTACTCAAAAGGAGAGCAAATCCTTTAAAGAGTATGCCCAACGCTGGAGGGAGTTAGCTGCCAGAGTGCATCCGCCATTGGTTGACCGTGAATTGATTGACATCTTCATGGGTACCTTACAGGGGAAATACTATGAAAAGTTGATCAGTAGCGTATCTTCTGGATTTTCTGACATGGTGATGGTAGGAGAAAGAATCGAAGAAGGTCTGAAGAGTGGAAAGATCCAAGGAGGTTCTAGCATCCAAGCTGGAGCCAAGAAGCCTTTCAACGGATACAAAAAGGGTGAAACCAATGCCATTTCTACTGCAAGTGGGAATCTGCAACAGAGTGCACCTACTCCCTACTATCAGTACCCGTATGTTGCTGCTGCACAATACGCTCATGTGCCATATCAACCAGTTCCTCCAATGCCTTACCAGCCAGCTATTCAAGCTCCATTTCCGCCTCAGATGGCTTATTAACCACGTTCTTATCCTATGATTGCAGCTGCGCAGTATGCGCCTGATCCGTACCAGCAACCGGCCTACCCACAACAGCCTGGTTAGCAACAACAACGCGCTCCTCAACAGCGCCCACCATATCAACAAAGAGGATATGATAGACACCTTGATCCCTTGCCTATGTCATACTCCGAAATCTTTAATGGGTTGATGGCAAAAGGATCTCTTACTTTGAAAGATATGCCACCTCAGACTGGTAACGCCCGGAACTATGATGCAAATGCTCGCTGTGAATATCACAAAGGCGCTCCAGGTCACACAATCGAGAACTGCCATGCCTTCAAGCACAAAGTTCAAGATATGGTCAACTCTAAGGATCTCACCTTCACTCCAAGAAATCCAAATGTCCAGAACAATCCAATGCCTCCGCACGGTGCCAGCAAGTGAAGACATTTGAAGGGGTTGTTGAAGACCAAGCTGAGTAGTCACCAACTTTGAAGCATTCAATCAAGAGAAGTTCATTCCTCAAATCAAGGCAGTTGTCGCCATTTATCTTTCCGCATTCTTGTTATTTTGTAATGTTTGTTTAAGTACTATTTTCCATTGAACATTGTTATTCGTACTTGGTTTTGTTAATATTATGTTTATGCATGTTTTGAATCAGTTTATTCGTATTCGCTCATCATTTATCATTTATCACAAAATCGCAAAAATATTTCCCTCACTTCACTTTAGCAAATATTTGAGGGAGGATAATGAAAACTAAATACCCATAACTGTTGTGGTATGCTTTCAAGATAAAACCTCGTCAATGATGTACAAGCATTTGTTCAAATCCCCAAACACTGGAGAAATAAGGAGTTAATCCCTAGTCAACCACTTCGAGCCTAGAAGTAGGAGCTTCTTTCGAATACAAACCCTTACATTTAACCCGGGGAAGGGTAGTTGTTCAGTTAGTCTGACTACACCTTCAAATCACAAGATGAGACGTCCCGTCGGAGGCCCATCAACAAATGACTTGGCAGTCACAATATTCAACAAAATACAAAAAATAATAAAGAAAAGAAAACCACTAAGTTGAGCACCCGAAGGGAGACTTAGTCGAAAAAAGAACAAATCAAAAGAGGAGCCCAGATTCTCAGTAAAAACAAAATAAATATCAGTGACCGCCAAATCAAGAATCAAATGGTCACCAGCAAAATAAGATGACTGCCATTTTCAAGCAAACTTTGAAGCTTCATTTTCACTCTTGCAACATCAAAAACAGATGCATGTGTAGAGTTAACTGAACGTAGGACTGGAGAACATTACGAAGAAGGGGTGGTTACAAATCATTTGAGCCTTATAACTTTGTTTCTCAACCATTAACCAGACCACGTTACAACCCTCGAAAGTCCTAATTGAGGCGCAGTTTATTCTAAAAGCATGCTACCAACAAGGTTGCGTAAACTGACTCCCATATATTTGCTAATCTTCAATCTCTTTTGCACATTATTCTTGCTGCATCTTTTACGCACTTTCTAAATCAGCACTACGTTTGGACCAACGGTCCATTCGTCACACTTTAATAGCATTCAAATAAATTGACTTTTTCAAAACTCGCATGAACGTTACATTAACACTACCATTTATGTATGAACAATTTAATTACAAATTAGTGCTTGATATCAAGACATCCCAACAAGAGGCAATCAAAAGAAAAATTTGAACTTCATTAGTGCCAACATGAATCAAGACTACCTCACCAGTCCAATCAGGGACAAAGCATCTTCAACAGCCCAATCAGGGGCAATTTATTTCAAAGTCCATCAATCAGGGGCAAAATCATTCTTAACAGCCCAATCAGGGGCAAATTATCCTAAAATAGCTCAGTCAAGGGCAGGCGCCTACCAAATCCAGACTCTGGGGCAGATCATGTCATGATCGTTCTCAAGGCCCTCCACCAGATTTATTTCAAATACCCTACAGACAGGGGAAGCCATACAAGGAGCAAATATCTCTATCTCTTTTCCCCAGCTGAACAGGCAGTCCTCGCTGGACGTTGGAAATCATTCAAAGCAAATCAGTCTTCATGTGTCAATTAAGTCACTTCGCTCATCAGCAAGTAACCAAACTTGGAGCTTTCAGATCCATCTTCTGATCATACATCGTTGAAGATCGAGTGTCGGGGAATCATACCCTCCACCCACCCAAAGTCCAATCATTATTGGCAACTACCAAACCAAAAGTCCACCAAGCTGGCACCTTTCAATCCCTCATATGCATCATTTACATCAATCATTTACAGCATATGCATCATATGCATATCTAAATAAATCAGGAGTTTTTTATATTCCCCAACAGTTTCAAATTACATCTTAGTGCATAAACATTTGCATCGTATTTCCATCGTTATGGAACACCATTTAAAAAAAAATCAAGCATACGTGCATAATTCAGGATCCAGGATCAACACAAGTTTCCGGTTCTTTCCCCAGCGGAAGTTAGGATCATATCAATCGAAGATTCCATGCATCTCCTCAGCAAATTCAGTGGGCGTCCCCATTGGACTTTTTTTTCTAGCGTTTATTTTATTTTTCTGTCTTTCGGCATCCATATCGACCTAGTTCGAGTGTCGAGTTCGCCTGTCATCCTCTGTTGATAGTGATTATTTAATTTTCTATTACTCAACATCCTTTTGGTGTCGGGATCACCTTATCACTCTTCGGTGATAAGTGATTTTATTTTCAGTTATTCGCCTTATCATTCTTCAGTGATAAGTGATTTTATTTTCAGTCTGTTGCCTTATCATCTTCTGGTGATAAGTGATTTTATTTTCAGTCATTTGCCTTATCATCCTCTGGTGATAAGTGATTTTATTTTCAGTTATTTGCCTTATCATCCTCTGGTGATAAGTGATTTTATTTTCAGTCATTCGCCTTATCATTCTTCAGTGATAAGTGATTTTATTTTCAGTTTGTTGCCTTATCATCCTCTGGTGATAAGTGATTTTATTTTCAGTTATTTGCCTTATCATCCTCTGGTGATAAGTGATTTTATTTTCAGTCATTCGCCTTATCATTCTTCAGTGATAAGTGATTTTATTTTCAGTCTGTTTCCTTATCATCCTCTGGTGATAAGTGATTTTATTTTCAGTTATTTGCCTTATCATCCTCTGGTGATAAGTGATTTTATTTTCAGTCTGTTGCCTTATCATCCTCTGGTGATAAGTGATTTTATTTTCAGTTATTTGCCTTATCATCCTCTGGTGATAAGTGATTTTATTTTCAGTTATTTGCCTTATCATCCTATGTTGATAAGTGATTTTATTTTCAGTCATTCGCCTTATCATCCTCTGGTGATAAGTGATTTTATTTTCAGTTATTTGCCTTATCATCCTCTGTTGATAAGTGATTTTATTTTCAGTCATTCGCCTTATCATCCTCTGGTGATAAGTGATTTTATTTTCAGTTACTTGCCTTATCATCCTCTGTTGATAAGTGATTTTATTTTCAGTCATTCGCCTTATCATCTTCTGGTGATAAGTGATTTTATTTTTCAGTCATTTGCCTTATCATCCTCTGGTGATAAGTGATTTTATTTTCAGTCATTTGCCTTATCATCCTCTGGTGATAAGTGATTTTATTTTTCAGTCATTTACCTTATCATCTTCGATGATAAGTGATTTTATTTTTCAGTCAGTTGCCTTATCATCCTTCGGTGATAAGTGATTTTATTTTCTGTCATTTGTCTTATCATCCGTTGGTGATAAGTGATTTATTTTGTCAATTTGTTTCTTGTTGTGTCACCCATAATTTCCAATTTTAATCATCTTTTATCGTCACAATTTCATTCTTTTCGGACAAATTCGGAGTCTGTTAGTATCTAATTATCTTATACCTTGAAAGTTTGAACGCAAGCCAGTTCATCTTACTCGGTCTAAGCCAATTCGATAGGGGCATCTGTCATACCTAAAATTTGTCCTACCAATACCATTTTATTTTATTTTCTAATCTTTATTTTAAAAATCAAAAAATGTGTACTACTTTATTTTTCTGTCTGATATTCGAAGAATTCAAAAAAATATGTCATTTGTGCGAAAAATCGAGTCATATAAGTTTGTCAGTGTGTGTGTGTGCAGTGCGGGTTAAAAAAAAGAGTTATGTGAAAGCATGTGCCCGATTATTACCCTCATTTTACTTTAATCATTTTTCATCGCAAAATTAAAAAAAAAAAATCATTCTCTTTTATTTTGCATTTTTATTTTATTTTCTAAAAAAAAAAAAAAATTTATTTTTATCTCATTTACTCTTACCATTATTCATTTATTATTGATATTTTCTTTATAACTATTATTTCTATTATTAGTATCATTATATTTTGTTATTATTATTATTATTTATTTTTATTTCTATTTTAATAATTTGCTATTATAGTTATTATTGTTTTTTATTATTATTATAGTTTTTTATTATTATTATTTCTATTATTCTCATATCTCAAGCCACTCACCATAGGACCCCACCTGCAAAACTCTAAAACGCATAACACATCCTACACCACCAAAAAAAGATTCCAAACGCAGCATAACCACCAACAAGCCTTCCATCCTCACAATACACACACTGCATCCGTACAACACACCCACAACAATTCCATTTATCACGCACAACCCTCTGTTGCTCTTTCTCCTCTCTATAAAACCATTCCACAACTTAACTTTAAAAAAAAGAGGATCCACAATATCATAAACCAAAAACACCAACCGAATCACTCAAAACCTCATTTTCCTCACAACCAAAAAAACCAAAAAAATAATTAACCTGCAAGTTTTTTAAATATCACTCAGAACCTCACTTTATAACAATCACATCAATCTTCCACTTGATAAAAAACCTGTAGAAAACCAAAAAAGGAAAATCCCAAATCGCCATCACCGAACTCGTCGCCTCAACTCCATGACCCAACTTCAACACCACCCTTTTTAACAAAGCCAAAACAGAACAACAACTCCACAAATCCCAATCATCACAAAAAAAACAAATAAAAAGGAAAATCTGAGAAGCCGAGAGATGAACTAAAAACGTAGAAACTTCATCCATTTTTGCTTCACCACAAATCCAACCTCTCATTTCCGAAACACAAAACGCAACACCAGCGACCCACCACGAAAATAACAAACCACTGCGTGAAATCGCGGATCCAAAATGGAATCACCGTAGCCGCCGACGAAACATCATCAACAAACTGAACTGCGCCGGAAACCATAAACTACCCGCGACCAAACCTACGTAAGTGAACCGAGGATGGTGGCCGTGAGGAGTGCGATTCAGAAGCCTTAGTGCGCGAAAATCAGAGAGAGGAGTCGCCGACCACGAGTTGAGTGACCGGAGCGGATTTGTGCGCTGCTGTTTGCGGGAAAGCAGAGTCAAATCGTCGTTGGTATTCTGAGGTTGGGTTCTGTTATTTTTTTTTCTTTTCTTTCGAATCCTCCTTTTGTGAGGAAACCATTTTTTGTTTGACTTTCATTCTGATTGTACTATTTCTTTTATTATTTACCTGTATTTTCAATCTATTTTGATTAAAGCTTTATGTTTAAATTGAGATGGGCCTTAGATCCATTTTTACAGGCTAGTTAATACGCACACCAACAACACACACGGTGCACCCTCTCAGTATCTTTAATATTTAGTTTTCTTGTTAATATTGATTCCTGAATTTAAGGACAAGTCTTATTATATTTTGATGTTATGTTTTATTTATTCTTTTTACTTATTTTATTTTTTGGATCTATGATATGAATGTGAGTTTTTAGTATTCGATTTTGAATCGATGGTATTAAAATCGCTAGGAGATCGTTTTGTTTATATTAATTTCTATTTAATTGTTTAAAGTTTTTTTATCAATTATACTTCATTTTTATTGGGCCAATGATATAATAAAAAATCAAGTTGTCTATCCGATTTCGTTAAATCGGTAGAATTTGATTAATATGAGGCCAAAGTAGTTAGATTTATTTTATTTGTCATTAATTTTCTATTTTGTCTATTTAATTTAATTTCGCTTTTATTTATTATATCTATTCCGATTATTTGCTACATTATACAATTTACTTATTATTTGTATCTAATTTTATTCCAATTTAATTTCCGCATTTTCAATTCAATTTAATTCAGTTATTTATTTTATCGCATTTTAAATAAATGATTCGACTCCTCATAGAACGGTTCCAAATTTTAACCGGCTCCAAGGAAGTAAACGAACCATATTTCGACGCGTCCGAACAAAAGGTCCAACGCCTCCGAATAGTTACCGTTAATTTATTTTTTCGCATTTTTTCGCTTTAATCGATTTGCAAACCCATGTAAGCCGAGCGCACCGTGCCTCGCCATCAAATTTCTTCCAACTCAAATATTCAAATATTTTTATGATTAAATAACGGAAAAACTGAATTCTGGAGTCTCGCATTCCTCGAATTTTTGAATGAACGCTCCTGAGGCTCGCCCCACGGGACGTTGTTCATTCGACTTTCCGTAATTAAAACGTTTAATCCACACATCAAATAACGAAAGAATTAAATTCTGGAGTCTAGCATTCCTCGAATTTTTGAATGAACGCTCCTGAGGCTCGCCCCACGGGACGTGGTTTATTCTCCTTTTCGTTCCTAAAACGTTAATCGAATCAAACATTTTTAAGCGAACATTTTTTAAATCCTTTCTATCTCGCGAACAAGCTAGCGCTTCTGCCTCCAATCGCGAGCAGACAAGCCAACGTTTAGCAGTTAGAATGTGGTCTAAATAATCGTTCATTAAGCCGATCGAACCTTAGTACCACGAACTACGAGGCTCTGACTTTCCCATTGCACAAGGGAATACGTAGGCACACGGATCTTACTCCTTGCCGAGCCCCCTAGGAACAAAATAACCCATTTCCCCTATTAACCTTATATTAGAATCGTTCGCATTTATTTTATTATTCAAAGAAAACAGATAGCATAAGTCAACATTAGATCGCAAGTTAAACTAAGAGGTTCCTGTTAGGTACAATGGACGTAAGGGGTGCTAATACCTTCCCCTTACGGAATCGACTCCCGAATCTAGAAGCTGGTTTCAAAGACCTTGTTCTATCCATTTTTCTAAAAAGGGTTTCTCGATATTTACCTTTTCCTTAATTGGAATAAATTAAGTTCGGTGGCGACTTTGTTGTTTTAATTTTTATCCGCGGTATTTTTTATCGCGAGGTCGTATTTTTCGAGGTGCGACATAAGGCCCAAGTTACAAGATAAAGTCTTGATGATTATTAAGTGGATTGATTAAGAGGTTTAAATAAATTAAGGGTTTAACACTTAGGATTAAAGTTATACACTCCATCCTAAGAGAAGGATGCTGGCATAACCCTAATTCCAAAGTCCTAAAGCCGTAAAGGTTTAGTCTCTAATGATGAGATGAGATGAGATGAGAGACACAAAGAAGACTCAAAGGTAAAAGCTGAGCGGGACTATTCACAACCCTAATTATTATCATTCTTGGATGTTCCTATGGTTTGTAAGGCTTGAGAAAGATTTTCAAGGAAGCCACCAATGGAAGAAGCAGATGAAAGGAGGAAGAAGCAGAAGAAATGAGTTACTTACTTCATTGAAGAAGATAAGTAACTTAAAGAAAGAAAGTGAGAGATGAACATAAGTGAGCAAGCCCACTCAAAGACTCAAAAATGCAGCAAAGATGCAATATAAGAAAGATGAGAAGAAGTGGGAGGTGAAGGCAAATCCACCTCTCAAACAACTTACCATTAACCTGAAAACTTAGCACAAGATGCATAAGGAAAGAAATGAAATGGAATGATGCATATGCAAAGAAAACGATCAAAACCAGAAGCATACACATGATGCAAATGATGCTATGACATGATGCAAAGACATACAAAGTGCATGTGAATGATCATACAAAGAATGGGATGTCATGAAGCATGCTTTGAAGTTTGAAAGTTCATGAATGTTAATGAATGGAAATGAAAGCAAATCATGGAAAATGAATGAAGAAATGATCAAGCATGATTCTAACATGCCCTAAGATGTCTAAGATGACATATGAATGCATGAAATGTCATGGCAAGTTCATGTATGGATGCATATGCAAGATGAATGCAAGTAAAGATGCAAAATTAGGGTTACATGAAAGGATGAGATGCAAATGGCAGAGACAGAATCAAATGACATGATAGAAAATTGAAAATGCACTCAAAGGAACCCTAAACCTATACTAGGTTACCATCCAAAGGGGGAGGTCAGAATCTAAACCTAGAAGGAGTTATGAATTTCCTAAGTTTCTAGGGTTTTCTGGGTGATCCTCAATGTAAAATTCCAAAAAATTTGAAAATGAAAGATAAATTCATGCCAAAACTATCTTAGAAACTAAATGATGTGTGTGAAACAATGCAAAAAGAACCAACTTCAAACCCTTCATGGTTAGGCAGAAAAGATTTTTCAAAGGTTAGGGTTTAAAATGTGATTTTATGAACCCTAAATTCAAAGAAAATTGTCAAATGATGATCAAAACAAAAAATAAATTTGTATGAGGGGTTTGAAAATGTTTCTAAATGTGTTAAGATGCAACATGAATTTTTGGGTGATTTTTAGAAACTTAAATGCTATTTTAATTAATTAATTTCCATTAATTAATTAAAATAAACATTTAAATATTTTAAAAATCCAATTTTTATGCAAAAAATAAAAATAAAAATATTTTTGGTTTCTGAAAATTAATAAAAGTCATGATAAAAATTTTCAGAATTTTTTTAATGATTTTTGCTATTTTAAAATAAAAGTGGAAAGAAAATGCAAGAAAATGAATTAAAAATCAAATAAATGGGAAACTGAACAGAAATTTCAGAAACTCAATACATGCTTAATACTCAACCATAACAAATTACATCAGCATGATCAGTGAAGCATGAAGAATCATTTAGGAATGTAAAAATACATTTCTGGAAAGAAAAAAAAGGTTCTTGAGGTTACCTGAATTGAAGCTTTCAAAACTAGGACCTTCTGGGTTGTTCTTTGGTGTTAAACCACTCCTCTTGATCCCCTTATGCTTCTGGAATGCTTGATAGGAGTTTATATGGAGTGTTTTTTAGGTTTCAGTTCAGAGGTGAGTGAAATCGTGTTTTGGATTCTTGAGGTTCCATAGAAACAGATTTGGCATGCTGGCACAAGTGTATGGGAAGATTTGTGCCATTTTGCAAATTTGAGAAGCTTTGGCCCTTTTGGAATTTCTTGAAGTTCAAGGCATGAAAGTGTATTATTCTTGGGCCAATTCTGAACAAAATGAGTTGAACTATGATGGTATGATGTTTAGAGATGCATTAGAGGTCATGAAATGGCTTGGCAAGTGGTTTTGCAAAAAATCCTCTTTGGTGTATTCTTGAAAATTATAGGATTTTTGCCAACTTTGAAGGATCATAACTTGAGTTCCATAATGAATTAGAACATGTTCTTGTACTTTTTGAAAAGGGAAAGACCTAATCTACAACTTTCATGACCCATAATTTTTCATTTGAAGCATTTTTGGTTGAGAAAGAGGAGGTTGAAGAACTTTCCCAAAGTAGAAAGTTTCCATTTCAAGTCATTTCCATTTTTGGCAACTTTTGGTTTAGCTCAAATTTCTTCAATTTTGTGAACTTCCAAGCACTTCAATGATCAAATAAAGATCATATAACTTCAATTTGATGAAAATACCCCTTTGGTTATGTCGCTCCCGGGATTTTCATCCTAGTACAAACGCGAAAGTGGCGCGGAAAGGTTAGAGTCGCCAGCCAGACATTTTTATCCCGAAAGAATGGGAAAGGTAATGTTGCACAAACCTGAGGAAGAAGGAAAGGACGAGGTCCTGCGAACCAAAGATCTGAGTTCGGGAGTCGGTTACGAATTGAGAAGGTATTAGCACCCCAATCCGTCCGTCGTACCCGACGGGATCCACGCTTGCTTGCTTGTTTCAAAGGGGAGAAATAAGAATGTTGTTGAATAAAACCGCTAACTGGAATGGAATGGAAATGAGAAAGGAATAAGAAAAAGAGAATGAGAATAAAAGGGGAAATGTAGGGAAAATAAAGAATGTGCTCGAACGGGCCCTACCCCGCTGCCTACGTACCTCATCGGGATAATGAGGATCAGAGTCGACGTAGTTCGCCTAACTAAGGCGGGAACTATTTGCTTGTGTTTTTTACAGCTGGAACTGCGTATGTCTATGCTCAGGTGTTGCAGGCTCGTCTGGTACGAGTGCGTTTACCGTCTTGCATGCGAGACAAGTCGTCGCGAGTTCGCGTTATGAGTGAATGAGATGAGAAGAGAAGTTCCCGCGGGATAGTCGCTTGTTATTTGTTTTTGTCTTTTAAAAGAAGTGTTTTGAATTTGTTTGTGAACGGTCTTGTACTAAGACCTATCCATCGCGGTGAGTATTTATACCTCGCCCCGAAACAGGACGCGTATAAGCACTCCGCAACAAAGTCTCGTGTCGTACAAGATTGTTCGGCTTTTATTCTTAAATGTTTTATTGCTTTTCTTCATGAGATGAGAAAGAATGACTCAAATTGGAAAAGGGAAAATCTAATGGGAACTAAGACACACCCTAATTTTATTTATTTATTTACAAGTGAGGGCCTATGGTTAATGAGGTATTCTAAACCTAATGAAAGAAAAGGAAAAGAAGAAAAAGAGAGCTAGAAACTAACTCACTTCCTAAGGAAGTTAAGTTGTCTCTAAAGAAAGGGAAAGCCTAAAAGAAAAGCACAAAGTGCTAAGGAAAACAAAATTAAAATGCATAAGAGATGGGAATGAAGTAATGCTTACCTCAATCTTCCCCCCTACAAAACAAAAGTTAGAATGACAATGCATATTGGAAGTAAAATCAAAGCATGAAAGCGATTAAGTACCATAAACGTCCTAGAATGGAACTAGGGTTCAAAATAAGACCTAAGTCTAAAGGTGAAGGTACCTAAAGGTTACATGACTTCTAAAGTCAGTAGCTACATGCTATAGGTCCCTAAGTATGTTAGGATACCTCACAAGATCAAACTATGTCAAACTATGTACAAAAAGTTCACCTAAGTTCACATAAATGCAAATTAGGGTTTATGGATGAAGTATGAATGCATATGGCTTACAAACATGAATTAATACATGAAATGAACATCAAAGTCAGTAGTGAATGCTTATGAAGATGGATGAATGAATATAAAATCATGGATGCAATGGATTAGGCATATGGAGCAATGAGAAGAAGATATGAGAAGAAACGAACAAAAATCGCATAAGATCGCACATGATGAAAGTTAAGGAAGAATGGCATGTGAATATGAATGAAATGATTATGGGTCAGTAGCATACAGGGTATGAGATGCACTTAGAATTCATGAATAGGCATTAATGATTTCCACATAATTCAAGTTATTATTTAGAGGAGAAGAGAAACTAGTTTAGGTTAAAGTTAGTTCACATAAGTATGCACTTTAAAGCACCCAAAACAAACCAAATGAGTATGGTTCAAAAAATGACCTATGACTGGAATTAAAGACATACAAATGACCTATAATTAACTCCTAAAAGTTACCAAAAAGTTCCTTAAGAAAATGGCATGAATGCCTTCTTAACATTTAGGTTATGCGACATATAAACACATGAATCAACCTAAGATCTAGGTGACATGGAAAAATAGAAAAAAGCCTTTAAAAATTATGAAATTAAATCCCTGGAATGATATAGTCATTATCTTACATTGTCCAAAAGGATTATACAAAATTATGCACCAAAGTGCCAAAACAATTCCTTGACTAGCAAGGTAACAAAACATGATCACCAAAAACAACTCCACAAAGTGGATCAAAAAGGGAATCTAAAATTATGAAAAAAAATGCCTAAGGAGCATCAAAATGTCACAAATTACAGTGATTAATCACACACAAAAAATAGGTTTCACACCTATGGGGAAAAAACGATTTCGGTCCCTTATGCTAAAACACTCCCTTTTGGGACAGCTCATGATCTAAAATCCAAATTAATTATTAAAACCAACCAAATATGGAAACAAAAAATATGACAAATTAATTAAGAGGATAAGGATTACTCATGAATTTTTCCAGAATTTTATCTCACTTAAAACTATTTTTAATAATTGCGACGAAACGGGCAAAAAAGTGGATTTTAAGGGGAAGTGAAAGGAAGCGATCCTAATGGTTCGTAACCTAATCCCTAAGTTCCGAAATCGATACATATCATCAAAAATCACAAATAAATCCAATGCCTCAGGTGGGAGGGCTCAATATGCACCTTAAGTTATATGATCCTAAGTCGCATACAACTAGAATGATGCATTAAAGTAGAGAATCGAGATTACTTACTTGGTCGAAGTGCCGATTCTTTCACATAAAAGAAATCCAAAAAAAACTTCAAGCCAAGCCTTGTAATCTCCCATGAGCAAAATAAATGCTCATCTTCCATAATTACTTTGTGAAGATTCCCCATAATCGAAACAAAAACAACGGCACAAAATATCATTTGAATCCAAAGGTATCCCACAAATAAAGTGGAATACCAACCAAACGACCGTCGTTAAGATCTTTGCGAGAACCTTGCATGAACTCAACAAACGCATTAGAAACCAAAAAGAGGTGCAACCGGAAGTTGCACCTATGCCTCACAACTCCAAATCAAGTAGAAATATGAATATATGAGTCATGGACATGCATTGAAATTTACGTTTCAAAACGGGGCAGCACTTATGCTTTAACATAAACAACATGCAAACTCAAACCGGAATCAAACAAATTTACATGCAATGAATGGCAAATGATCAACAAACATATATACAAGTCAAAACAAGATCAATGCATCAAAATCGCACCAAACCGAACTTAAAAAGCCTTAAAACGAAAAAACGCGTCAAAAATCACCGACTCGGAATTGAACGAAAATCGCATGGTAACTTGCAAACGTGCCAACGGATTCAAATATGCAATCGGTTTTTGAAAATTCCGCTTGGAAGTGATACTTTTTGGCCGATTTCGTCGGCTAGCAGTAGCAAAATAGCCGGAAAAAATTGTCCGAAATCGACTAAAAAGTTCACCAATGGCTCCGAAATAATCAACAAAGTCAATTTACACTATTCACATTCGCAAAAACGCGCTACGGTTAGGAAGTTATGACCAAAACATATTCTCGACACGCGACACATGAACAACATCAACAATTAAGCCTCAACCTATCCTATTTCAAATTTGCACATTGAAACAAGCATGAATTTAAAAGTCAAGCACTTCAATCAATATCAAGTTATAATAATTAGTTCTCTTAGGAATTTTGTCAAACACCTAACATTCACCGATTATTCTATGTCAACTTTACCAAGCCTTTTCAATCATGCACCACAACAATTATTAGGATAAATTAATCAAGAATCAATCAATAATCAAATCATAAATCAATGCACATAATCTCCACAAGATTAATTCAACTTCAAAATTCAATTCAAGAAACAATTCAACAATTATTCATGAATTAAAGTTTAAGAAGCTTACCGAATGAAGAATCGACGAAGAAATTGCGAATCCGAAGGAAGTGAGACGCGATCATGAACGGAGGAGAGGAGGAGAGGCCGCGTGGCTGCCGGTGGCGGAAGATGGTGGTCTTACGGTGGTGAAGTTGACCGGAGGTGGTGGTTCGTGGCGGCTCGGCTACCGGAAGCTTGATCGGAATTGTTGTGTTCTTGAGTTCTTGATGAAGTTGTTGTTGTGTTCTTGAGAAAGAGTTGAGAGAATGAAATTTGATCCTTTAGAGAGGGTTTGTGAGAGTTTTTTGGTGTTTGTAAATTATGATTGAAGTTATGAGACAAATTGTGGGTCAAAAGAATATATAGTGGAGTGTAAAATGAAAGGCAAAAGGTAGAATTTCGGCTTAAGTGAAAATAACAATATCTTTGGCAAGAAATTTCGACTCTGAGCCTTCCACAATATCGTCCGCCTCTGAATCACAGTTGCAACACAAAAATAACGGACGTCATACGATCAAAATCGAGTGCGATTGATACGTTTAAGCTGCAAGACGTTACTGAATAAGTTGTTTTTTCGGCTTATTTGGTGTCCGCTACTCGAAAATGTGACGAGTTCAGCCTATTCGGAGCATAATCTCGACTCGACTTTGTCAGCAAAGTTGTAGATCTATGAGTCAGTGACCTGGTGTTAAAATCTAATCTCAACCGGACAAACGACGAGGGAGATATGAATTTTCTCGTGAAACCACTTTCAGCCTTTTTCTTCGGTTCAGCACTTCAGTTTTGTGAAATAAACCAAAATGATAATCTTTGGAGCACCGTTCAAACTCGCATTTATCTTTGAACTTGAAGAGGATAAACTTTTTGAACCAACGCTTCAAGAACGGGTGCAATCCGATGAAAATTGACCGAGTTATGAATTTTACAAAATCTGACAGACAATGCAGTGCATCAAAGAACCTTATTGGTAATTCGCATTTTCGAGATCCTTCCGCTTGGACCGAACCAAAACTGAATTCACATAATGAATATAACATCTAAATGGAATTTTAGGCACCGAAACGACATCAATTCGATAAACGATCCAAGAGTTATGAATTTTTTAGTGTTCAAAACTCACCGGTTCAGCACTGTTTTTCACTATGTCGACTCTAAAGACTCGCACATTATGAGATCTTCTTCAAAGAATTAGTTCTCGGCCAAAACCCAAAAGTTGGAAAGGATATCAAGACGAAACTTTTGGAATATGAATCTCTCAGACATGTTGACCCAATAAGAAGTTACAAACTCTTGAATACCGCTAGCACAGTTAATCGGCGAAACCGAAATTTCAGAAACAAATAAATCCCGCCATTTTCCTTGATGAATTGACCTCCGAGCCGAACACAAAAGTTGTAGAGAATAATGAAACGGTCTAAACTATTGAGTTTCAAGCCAAAATTAGTTTCCGAGCATAAGTTACAACTTTTGCAAACTGCACCATAAAACTGATATTCAGCTTAAACTCCTCTGAATCAACCGAGAACTTTTGGCTTCTTCTGAGATTATTGTGCACGTGCCGCATGAAGAAATAAAGGCCAGTCGCAACCTGTGAAAGCTCAAATGGAGATGTATGTTCATGTATGTTTATAATGCAATTGTGATCTAAATGCAATGCAATGTATGAAAGGATATGCTAAATGGCATGAAAATGAGAGGGCAAATTTTGAGGTATTACAGGTTACATTGTTGGGGGCCTCAGATGCCCTGATTTTGCTCTGACTTGCTCAAGAAGTTACCTAATGAACAGATGACTTCCATAATGAATTTCTTCATCAAACTTGGTACATAGGATCCTTATAACATCTTAAGAACATTAGAAACAAGAATGACCCAAAAAGTTGGAGTTATGGCCTTTGAAACCAAAACCCTAATTTTGGTCATCTGTGTAGTGAAAACCCTAGCTTTGCTTCTATGCCTTGCCAGTTATTGTGATTTCTTGACCTCCTTGAACTTTTAGGGATATAATATGATGATGGAACACACATGGACCCTCTTGGAACACTTGGAGACCTTTGGAGTGGCTCAGATGGATCCTTGGATTGCTCAGATCACAAACCCTAGATATAGATGAACTTGAGCTATGCAGTGAAATAAAAATACAATATGAGATGGTATGCTTATATTAATCCTAACATGAAAGATCACAAGCCATGGTGTGAAATGAGTGAGGGAAAATTTGGGGTGTTTACAACTGCCCTTATTCAAGCATGAGTTAGTTGTGCAGGATGTAAGGGCATGGCTTAACAGACGAACAAGATAACTTGTGGTTGAATACCAAAGACAGTCCATAATTTGCACTCGCTGGGGAGAAGAAGAAAAGGGATATAAATTGTAAAAGGCAGCAAGCATGATTATCAAATGAAAGCGATGGAGGACGACCATCGAGCAGAGGACGACTGCTGGGGTAAAATGGTAATTTTAGCAATGACGGGGACGGCCGACAAGCTGGGGAAATAAAGAGACCACGATGGGGACGGCCACTAGGTAAAGAAACAAGGTTCTCTAGGGATTAAGGTAAGGGGATGATGGGGACGGCCATTAGGTTTGAAAAGTAAAGTAAACAACGATGGGGACGGCCATCGGTTTCAAGAATAAATGCAATAATGATGAGGGACGGTCATCAAAGGTGAAGGACAATCACCTAGTAGGGGACGACTTCTCTTTATCACGACATAGGACGAATGTCGGATAGAAAAGGTCTACGATGGGGACGGCCATCAGATAAGCATGATGAAGGACAATCATCAAGAGGTGAAGGACAATCACCTAGCAGGGTACGGCTGCTCTCAGGGTTTATCACGACATAGGACGAATGTCGGATAACAAGATCAATGATGGGGATGGCCATCAGATAAAATGATGAGGGACGGTCATCAAAAGGTGAAGGAAGATCACCTAGCTGGGGACGGCTGCTAAATATCATGACATAGGACGAATGTCGGATAGAGAAGGGTTCCAATAATGGAGACTCCATTGGGGAAAGGATGAGGGATGGTCATCCAAAGGTGAAGGACGATCACCTGGAAGGGGACGGCTGCCGAAAGTATCACGACATAGGACGAATGTCGGATAGAAGAGTTCCAATAATGGACACTCCGCTGGGGAAAGGATGAGGGACGGTCATCCAAAGGTGAAGGACGATCACCTGGTAGGGGACGGCTGCCGAAAGTATCACGACATAGGACGAATGTCGGATAGAAGAAAGTTGTTCTGCTGGGGGAATGGTAAACACGGACGAGTGTTTAAGCTTTCCAGAATAAAAGGTATAAGTGTTTTGACGCTGTGTATAGATTAAAGATGCGGACGCGCATCCTTAGGACCATGATACGGACAAGTATCGGTAGAAACAAACGCTGACGCATGTTCAGAGATGATGATACGGACGAGTACCAACTGGTTAACAAAGAACACAGACGAGTGTCGAATCTGTGGGGAATAATATATAAACAAGATATGGATGAGTATTAGAGACTTCTGTATAAGTATGAGTGAGTATTGTGAAGTATGAGCAAGACATAGTCGAATGTTTGACCTGCTGGGGAAATTATGACACGGACGAGTGTCAAAAGAGAATGTATAAGTTATGAACAAATATTTGTATGTGAGAGTGTAAAAGGTGTTCCGGCGACCTGTGGTGATAGGATGACACGGACGGGTGTCGAAAGGAGTGTGTTTTAAACAAGTGCTTTGGCAATTATGTTGGGGAAAGGTGACACGGACGAGTGTCAAAAAAGAGTATATATAAACAGGCATTTATGTTGGAGAGTGCAAAGGGGACGCTTTGGCTTTTATTTGCAAGGGATGTGAGCTTTATATATATTGATGATGAAATACTGATGATAATTGCAGGTGACTGGCTCGAACCTGACTTGTGATCATGCAAATGTTTGATTTTTGCCGTAATGCTCCGTATTAGACGGAATGCTACGCTCTATGGGGAAAAATGATGCTAATACCATGATTATGCAAAAGAAAAACCGATCCGGGATTTGGATCCCACTGAAGATTGGATCCCTGGCTGATCTGCTTGGAGGAATATCCCAGCTGGGGAAGAGGCCATTGATAGATCTGTTGGGAGGTGTAACTCTTCTTGGGGAAATAGATTATTGATAAACCTATCCTACAAGCATTTTATTAAGAATGGCTCATCTGTTTTATGCAAGTATCATATCATGAATACTGGACATTTTGCAAACGAAATAAAATGTACAAAAGAGGTGTGACTGAAAATCTGATTTCATTAATCTGGGTGCCCTGAATTGGCAAATACAGTCAAAGAAACAAATCCCCTGGAATGAGGAGATTGTTAAAAATTGGGAAAAGTAAAAGTGTTGGCAATATTGACGACGCTCCAGTGAGCTTCCTTTGCTATGACCTTGACGTTCTTCTCATCTTTCTTTCTGAAGAAGGTTGATTCTGACCGATGCTTTATCCTTTCAAAACTTACCGTGTTGTGAATGATACAGACGAATTCAGACTGCAGTTGTTCGCTTATTCCCTGATTTTGCATGGATCGCCCTTTCAGGTTTTCGATCCACCGGGATACCCATTTTTGCCTGAGTTCTCCAATGCGGCTTTTCAACTTAGCGGGTGTACACATTTTTTTTTGTTTTTCCCTTATTTTTGCCCGAGTCTTTTATTCTGTTTTTGACTCGTCGGGATGCTCTATTTTTGCCTGGACTTATATTCTGTTTTTATGTCCAGCGGGTCATTTTATGTGAAGTATTTTTTAACTGTATCTGAATTCATTGGGGATAAGAAATCTTCACCATCCATAGTAGTGAGCATCAGTGCTCCACCAGAGAAAACCTTCTTTACTATGAATGGACCATCGTAATTTGGAGTCCATTTGCCCCTATGGTCTGTATGAGAAGGAAGGAGTCTTTTCAGCACAAGATCTTCCACTTGGTATTCTCGAAGCCTGACTTTCTGATCGAAGGCCTTCTTCATCCTTTTTTGATATAACTGCCCATGACAGATAGCAGCTAATCTCTTTTCTTCGATCAGATTCAGTTGATTGTACCGAGATCGGACCCATTCTGCTTCGTACAGCTTTACATCCATCATTACCCGTAAGGAGGGTAGTTCAACTTCAACAGGTAGGACTACCTCCATACCATACACAAGCTGATATGGTGTTTCCCCAGTAGACGTTCTGATTGAGGTTTGATACCCATGCAAGACAAATGGTAGCATTTCATGCCAGTCTTAGTAAGTAACCACCATCTTTTGCACAATCTTCTTGATGTTTTTGTTAGCGGCCTCAACAACGCCATTCATCTTTGGCCTGTAAGGAGAAGAGTTGTGATGCTGGATCTTGAAATCCCGACATAGTTCTGCCATCATTTTGTTGTTCAAATTGGAACCATTGTCAGTAATGATTCGCTCAGGAACCCCATATCGACAGATGATGTCTCTTTTCAGGAATCTGGCGACCACTTGTCTGGTGACGTTTGCATACAAAGCTGCTTCAACCCACTTGGTGAAATAATCAATGGCTACCAGGATGAATCTGTGGCCATTTGAAGTAGTCGGTTCGATCTTTCCAATCATGTCAATGCCCCACATGGCAAAGGGCCAAGGTGAAGATATCACGTTCAAAGGATTTGGAGGCACATGCACATTGTCTGCATAGATCTGGCATTTGTGGATCTTTTGGCATAGGCACAATAGTCTACATCCATTGTGATCCAGTAGTAACCTGATTATAATAATTTCTTAGCCATTGTGTGCCCTCCAACATGGGTACTGAAGGATCCTTCATGCACCTCGTGCATCAGCAAGTCTGCTTCTTTCTTATCAACACATCTGAGCAGAACCATGTCAAAGTTTCGCTTGTATAATGAACCATCAGCATTAAGGAAGAAACTACCAGCCAGCCTTCTTAATGTTTTCTTATCATTGGATGATGCCCTAGGTGGGTATGTTTGATCCTCTAAGAAGCTTTTGATGTCATGGAACCAAGGCTTGTCATCTTTAGCAATGTCCACGGAGAAAACGTATGCTAGTCGGTCTAGTCTGGATACCGAAATCCGAGGCACAAATTTTACAGTTTGAACCTTGATCATGGAGGAAATGGTAGCCAAAGCATCTGCGAACTGATTTTCGTCTCGAGGGATGTATTCAAGTTTAATTTTTGTGAAGAAAGTCAATAATCTCCTTGTATAGTCACGGTATGGAATCAGATGCTCTTGGTGAGTGTACCATTTGCCGTTGGTCTGATTGATTACCAAAGCTGAATCTCCGAATACAGTTAATGTCTTAATCCTGAGGTCAATGGCTTCCTCAAGACCCATGATACAGGCTTCATATTCAGCTTCGTTGTTAGTGCAGACAAAGGTGAGTTTCACCAAGAAAGGCATATGAACTCCTTTAGGTGTAATGAGCACTGCACCAACTCCTCGTCCATTCATATTGACAGCCCCATCAAACATCATTGTCCACTCTTCTTCTGGGTCAGGACCTTCAGTGTGAATAGGCTCTTCATGATCTTTTGCTTTTAAGTACATGATGTCTTCATCAGGGAAGTCAAATCTCATTGGTTGGTAATCATCAATGGGTTGCTCAGCTAGATAGTCAGATAGTACACTGCCCTTGATGGCCTTTTAAGATGTGTACTGAATTTCATACTCTGTCAGAATCATTTGCCATCTTGCAACCCTTCCGGTAAGTGTTGGCTTCTCAAATATGTACTTGACGGGGTCCATCTTTGAGATCAACAAGGTAATGTGAGTCAACATATACCGTCTTAGTCGGCGAGCAGCCCACACTAAAGCACATCAAGTTTTCTCGAGCAGTGAATAATGTTGTTCATAGTCGGTAAACTTTTTGCTTAGGTAGTATATTGCATACTCTTTTCGACCAGACTCGTCATGCTGGCCCAACACACACCCCATTGACCCTTCTAATACTGTCAGGTACATTATCAGAGGTCTTCCTTCAACTGGAGGCATAAGGATTGGAGGTTCTTGCAGGTACTCCTTGATTTTGTCAAAAGCCTTCTGACAATCTTCGTTCCACCTGACCGTTTGTTCCTTTCTTAACAATTTGAACAGGGGTTCACAGGTTGCAGTGAGATGAGATATGAACCTTGATATGTAGTTCAATCTACCTAGGAACCCTCGAACTTCTTTTTCAGTCCTTGGTGCTGGCATCTCCTGAATGGCTTTGACTTTGTCAGGATCAACTTCAATTCCCTTTTCACTTACGATAAATCCCAGCAACTTACCGGAACGTACCCCGAACGTGCATTTGTTGGGGTTTAGCTTCAGCTGATACTTTTTCAGACGCTTGAACAACTTCAGCAGATTTACCAGATGATCTTCTTCAGTGAGGGACTTGGCTATCATGTCATCCACATAGCATTCAATTTCTTTGTGGATCATATCATGGAATAACGTTACCATATCCCGTTGATAAGTTGCACCGACATTCTTCAGTCCAAAAGGCATTACCTTATAACAAAATGTGCCCCAAGGTGTAATGAATGTTGTTTTCTCCATGTCTTCGGGTGACATCCTGATCTGATTATACCCTGAAAATCCATCCATGAAGGAAAACAACGAGAACTGAGCTATGTTGTCGACCAATACATTAATGTGAGGGAGAGGGAAATCATCCTTCGGGCTAGCTCTATTCAGATCCCGGTAATCCACACACATCCATACTTTGCCATCCTTCTTAGGCAGTGGTACAATGTTAGCAACCCACGGTGGGTAACTAGTTACAGCAAGGAAACTGGCATCCCACTGTTTTTGTACTTCTTCCTTGATCTTCATTGCCATATCCGGGCGAGTACGGCGTAGCTTCTGCTTCACCGGAGGGCAATCTTCTTTCAAAGGTAGCTTGTGCATAACAATATCCGTATCTAGGCCTGGCATGTCTTGATAGGACCAAGCAAAGACGTCGACGTATTCTTGAAGCATGTCAATGAGCTGTTCTTTTACTGAAGCTTGCAGACCGGCCCCAATCTTTACTTCTTTCAAATCCTCCTCGGTACCAAGATTAATTGTTTCAACCTCCTCCCGATGAGGAGTGATCACTTTCTCTTCTTGCCTCAACAACCTGGCTAACTCTTCAGGTAACTCATAGTCTTCTTCAACTCCTTCATCAGCTTGATTAATCGGATTGTCGAAGTCATACAAGGTCATAGCGGTGCTGTTGTCGGTGCAATATGGAGGATAATCTCTGCAAGGGTTGAGATTGGTTCGTTTTAGTGATCAATTTTAATCTTGTTTAGAAAAGTGTAAAAATGAAGTCATTTATTTTGAAAACATTGCCATTTTATTGTTTTGTACAAAAGTGAAAAATGAAAAGACAGTGAGCGAAAAAGAGACTTGTTTGCAAAATATGTCTGATATTCATTGATAATTCATTTGCACAAAATTACAATATGGCCCTATTACAAAATGAGTCCTGACATTTTGGGCAAGATGCAGGACTTGATGCATACTAAAAAGACAGGAAATAATAATTACTCTGCAGGAGTAACCCTTATAATTTCCTAGGAAGACCAATTAAGGACTTGGTGCCCCGGGATCCTTGGACGTATCCAGCTCTCCAGGTTGCGGTCGCTTTCCGCCTCGTCTTCCAGGTTGTTAACAGCATTTGGGGTGAGCATCCCCCCACTGATGAACTTGGGCTCTTTTGCAGCCTCTGATTGATCTTGTCGGAATGGTTTGTAACCCAAACCGAATCTATCTTCCTTCTTCTCCACCGGCAGCAACTTGCCCCAGCCTTGGGCATTACCATCTTCATCAACCTTTCGGGCTTGCTGATAGGAGACAAATGAAGTACCCATCTTATCCTCCTGGGATGCAGCAAATACTTCAGTCGTCGCCTCATTGACATTCAGGGCCTCGAACCCTTGGCTCATAGTTTCATGGATTTCACCATCCATTTCAATATACTTGTATGTAGCCAGATGGCTAACAAATATGTCCTCTTCACCACAGATGGTGATAATCTATCCTTCCCACTCATATTTCAACTTCTGGTGAAGGGTCGACGTTACTGCGCCTGCAGCGTGAATCCATGGTCGACCCAACAAACAGTTGTAGGCCGGCTGAATGTCCATCACATAGAAAGTAGTCTTAAAGACCTGCGGACCGATTATCACTGGTAGCTCCACCTCTCCAAGAACATATCTCTCGGAGCCATCAAAAGCCCTGACCACAAGATTGCTTGGTCGGAGAGCTATTCCATCATATTCGAGCTTGACAAGAGATTTCTTGGGTAAGACATTGAGTGAGGACCCAGTGTCTACAAGAACATGAGAGAGTACAGCTCTTTTGCACTCCAGGTTTATGTGCAAAGCTTTGTTGTGGTGACGTCCTTCTGTTGTCAAATCAGCATCAGTGAAACCTAGCCCATGGCTAGTATTGACATTAGACACCACTGTCTCAAGCTGATTCACTGTGATCTCTTCTGGCACGTAGGCAGCGTGCAGAACTTTGAGTAGTGCATCCCGATGAGCTTCGGAACACAACAGCAGGGATAATATAGAGATCTTAGAAGGAGTCTGGTGGAGCTGGTCCACAACTTTATAGTTACTTCTTTTAATTATCCTCATAAATTCATCCACATTCTGATCAAAGGATGATTTATGAGTTTCTTTTGAGGCAGATTCTTCGGGTGCCACGCTCTTCCCTTTGGCTTTGACAGCAGCTTCTGCCTCAGTGTTGGTCCTGGGAGCTTGTGACGCGAAGAGGCGTCCGCTTCGGATGAAGCCTCCGCCTTCCTCGACATTATCCACTTGGGGAGTAGGAACTAAAGAGTCAAGAAGGACTTTTTCTCCATTACAGTAAAGGTCAGCACCACAATTCCATGGTACAGCACTGTCTTTATCATATGGAATAGGCCCTGGCACCGTGATGGTGACTGGGCTCACTATAGCAGATGTTGGAACCGTTATGGTTTGTGGATCATAGAAGATAGTGACAGGACTTCTGGTGGATGTTAGTTGTAGTGAATTGAAGCTTGGTTGAAACTGTTGTTGAGATTGTTGAAAGTTGCTAGAATTCGGGACCATTGTCGGGTCATAATAAATAGTAATTGTGGAGACATCATTGTTGGTGGTTGTTGGAGTTGTAGAAGGAGATGAAATGGAACTGTTGTTTGTTGAAGTGAAGGAAGAAATGGTTGTTGAAGTTGTAGATGAATCAGTAGGAACAATTGTTGTTGCAGTTGTAGAAGAATCATTTATTGTTGTAAAAGGGGTTGTTGGTGTTGTAGAAGCGGTTGTGATTATTTGCAGAATGCCTTCTTTTACCAAGCCATTAATACCATTCCGCAAGCTCGCACACTCATTCTCGAAAAGTTTGGATAATTCACAACAGGCCTCACAACCTGGATACACTTGGCATTTCAAAAGCTGGGCTTCAACCTCTGTCAGAGGTGTCTGAATATTTTCAATATCTTCTATTAAAATCATGGGTGAGCCTTCCTCTATATTATTAATCCTCGGCCCATTGTGGCTTGGCATAAGATTTTTCATTACATTTGGAGGTGGTGCAAAGTTTAGGGCCTTTGAATCTACCAGATCCTGGACCTTCATATGCAGAGCTCTGCATTTTTCCGTAGAGTGACCAGGTGCGTTGGAATGAAAAGCACACCTAGCGTTGACATCGTAATTTCTTGGAAGGTTCTGAGGATCGGGTGGAGCCAATGTCCTCAACTCAACAAGATTGAGCTTTAGGAGTTGTGGCAGCAGTGTAGCATATGGCATTGGAATAGGGTCAATCACCCTGTTGATCTGAGATGGCCGCTGTTGAAAAGGGTGTTGTTGTTGATTGTTGTTATTGTTGTTGTAAGATCTCTGTTGAGGAAATTGTGGTTGTTGCGGAAAGTGTTGTTGTTGTTGAGTATACTGAGGAGGTGGAGCAGGAATAGTAACAGCAGCAACTGATTTGGGCAGATATTGGGGTCTCCCTCTTTCCATGTGTACAGAGTTTGTTTCACCAGATCTACGGGGCCCAGCAAATGTCTTCCTTGCACTGCTTGAACTGGCACCGTTGTCGGAGATCTTTCCCATCTTTAGTAGGCTCTCTATTATTTCCCCAGCTATCACCACATCTGCAAAGCTGGTGGAAGAAAATGCAGTCAATCTGTCAATATAGGTTCCCTGGAGAGTATTCATGAACATGTCTTCCATCTCCCTCTCAGACATTGGAGGCTGGACAGCAGCAGCAAGCTGTCTCCATCTTTGGGCATACTCTCTAAAGCTTTCACGGGAAGACTGAGACATTCCCATTAAAAGGGTCCTATTTGGAGCCATGTCCAGATTATATTGGTACTGACGGATGAAAGCTTCAGCCAAATCTTTCCAATTTCTCACTATGGCTCTGGTCAAGTGGGAGTACCATTCTCGGGATGCCCCTGTCAAGCTATCCTCGAAGTAAAACATCCACACCTTCTCGTCCATGGTATAGGCTTTTAATCTTCCCAAGAAAGACTGGAGGTGGGTGCGTGGGCAGGATGTGCCATTGTATCTTTCAAAACAAGGGGGTTTGAATTTGTGAGGAATTCTCACCCCTTCCACCAATCCCATGTCCATGACATCAAAACCTAGAGAGTTTTGGGATTCAAGAGACCTCAATTTTTCTGCAATTTCATCCAACTGACGGTCGTAAACTTCATCCCCAGCCCCAACCACTGTAAATTGTTCTTCTTGAGGATCCTCCTGTAAGACCCTTCCTCCAGTAGTGTTACCCTGGGTATTTCTTATGGCATTGACGTCTGGATTCAGATGAGGTCCAAACTCTGGTGGATCAGTGCGAGGCTGCACGTGATTGTTGTTACTGGTACCCCATGTACCTGGATGGTGTTCCTCGGGAGTTTATCGCTCAACCAACTCCCTCAGTCTTTCCTGGCTCTGAGCTAATCCAGTCATCACTGTCATGAATTGATTCATCTGGTTTCTCATCTCAACCCTTTCATTGGCCATCTGGGCCCTCACTTCAGTCAAGTCTTGTTGAACCTGATCCATCTGTAGTCCCGGAAGGTTGTTTCTTGTCGGGTACCGGTGTATTCTGTTGACAGGGAACACTCTTCTGCGAGCAATGTTTCCTGAAACCACAACAAAGTGAGAAACAACAATAAAAGAAAAAACCTACAAAATAAAGAGAATGTTAGTATGCAATGCAGGATGCCTATTTGTCTTCCAAGGTTATCCGGTTAGGTTCTTTGGTTTTGACCTTTCCAGACATCGAGGAAATGTTGATGATGTTGCAGAGAGAGATAAAGCCCACCAAAAATAATATAAACCATATATATTACAAAGAGTGAGGATACATAATTTGATTACAATAACATTCCCATGGCGGGTCAAAATAAATCAAAAAAGAAAATACAATCAAAATGAAGTACAAACAAAAAGAGTCAAACATCTAATCCAAAGTCATCTTCTCTGACTTCCTTCAGGAGGGCCTCAGTCACTAGACCAACCGGGTGCTCTGTGATAGTCCTGATGAGGAGGTTCCTGGTAGCAATGGCACTAGTTAACTTCTTATGCTTATCCTGGTCCTTTGACCTCTTCAACCCCGCTCAGAGTTTCAATTCAGATATCTCCCTCTGTGCTACTAATAATGCCTCCATATTCTTCTTCTCACTAACCTCCAGTTTCTCTATCTTAGCTTGAGTCCTTTGATCTTCTTGTGCGCGGGCTTCAGTGATCCTGATCCACCTAGCCTGGCTCTCTTCTAAATAATGCTTTGCCCTAGCATTCTGAGTCTTTGCTTCCTTGCAAGCATTCTTCAGCACTAACTCTCCTGCACTAGCCTTTCTGATATAGTCATCTGTCTTCTCAATCTTGGTCAAGTGCTCAATCCGGAGCTTCTCTAACCTCTCATTATCTAGACGGCTATCATTTCTCTCCCAAAGAGTCTTCTTCAAGGCTTCAGAGAGCTGAGTATTCCTCTCTTTCAGTTTCTCAAACTCTTCCAGACTGACAGTAGCTGCAGGTTGCACTGTTGATGGCCCAGGTGTATCCTCTAAAGTGAATGGCATCCTAGTGATCTATGCCCTGGTACGATATCAATCAAGATACTGTGCTGAGGCTATATTGTTGCACTTACCCAGAATGGTTGTCCCCTTAGTCTGAATGTTGTCCCAGGCCCAGGCTGCTTGTCTGACAACATCAGAATTGTGATGGATTTCACAATAGAGGGTCTCAGTCAAGTCTTTCCCTCTTGGGGGATGAACCAAAGCATACCCTAACTGTCTCTTAAAAAGCAAAGGGTTGTAGTTGATGCAACCTTTTACTCCAATCAAAGGCACATTAGGATATTGCCCACAGCTAGTAATGATGTCCTTGCCCTTGGTGCTCTGAGTGCACCATCTGATGTCTTCTGATGTCAGGGCAATCAATATCTTAGCCCAGTTCCTTGGATGATGAGGGTTCAGGAAAGTATCTGATTTTGGCAAATGCCTTAGCAACCAACAGTAATAAAGGGGAGCACAACATCTGACCATTCTTCCTCTTTGCTTCTCATTCCTCTGGTGTACTGAATAATAGAAGTCTCCAAGCAAGGTAGGCACTGGGTTCCTCAGTAAGAACAGGTGAATGGCATTCTTGCTTACAAACTTTGGCTCGTCTGCAAACAAGATAACCCCATATATGCTGAGGGCTAGAAGTGCACAGACAGCATCCCATTTCCATGCTGCAGCATGCAGGGTGGCCTAAGTAACCAAGAAATCCAAGTGAAGGCCTGGGATTCCAGCCTTAGTGGTCATGCTCTGATCAATGAGGGTAGGCTCCAAATGCAATGCCTTAGCTATGTCTTCATTCTTGGGAGCCACCATCTCTGGGTTGAAAGGAATCCCTATCCTGATAGGGACACCTAACAACATGGAAAATTCTTCTAGCAGAGGTCCCAACTGAAGATCAGGGAATGTGAAGCATCTGAGAGGAGGATCATAAAACTGCAAGCAAGTATGGATCATGCTCCTCTGGGATGCATCCAGGTCCATGATCATGTCCAATATGCCCCCATAATGTTCCCTGAATAAAGGGACATGATCAGGAGTGATAAGAGACTGGATCTATCTGATGCCTGTCAGGGTAGGCTCAAAGAAATGGTATGTGACATTTCTCTTCCTAGAAGTGTCCATGCTGATAATGGATGCTGGTGAAGAGTACTGAGGGTGACTGCTGATGAAGGTCACTGAAGAAGATGCTGAAGAAGGGTCTCTGATGAAGACAAACTGGAGAGGAATCTCTGATGAAGACAAACTGATGAAGGTGCTGGAGAAGGAACACTGATGAAGATGCTGGTGTTGATAGCTGAAGAAGTCTGAGCAGCAAAATAGGTCAAAACAAACCAAAGATAAGAAGGTGGATACCCTGTAAAAAAAATAGGAAAATGTCAAATGATGCAAAGATGATGTATGCAGAATGATATGCAAAGGGTTTATGATCAAGTGTTGGATCTGTTATCTGCCTTGATAGGGTCCATGTGTTCATAATTCCGGATGGAGGCTTAGAAAAACAGTAACCAGGCGGGGGACTCAAATAAAGAGCCACAAATCCAGGGTTTCACAAGAACTGCCCAAAGTAATACAACCTTAACAAATCTAGTAACAAAGGTATGATGAGGCCAAGGGTTCCTGCAAACCTGTAAACATCCCAACCCCCTCACATGTAATGTTATAGAACAAGGATCCTCAGACTTGGATCAGTTATGAGAAGTGTAAACACTTCTAACCCGGAGGTACAGTGTTTACAATAACCATAAAAGATCCTCCTCTAATTCACCTCAGATGCTAAAGGTCATAATAAGGTCATTCAGACTTAGCAGGCTTCCCAGATAGCCCTAGTACTACAGGAAATCCGTAGCACAGAGTTCTCAAGAAGAAACCCATGTCTGAACCGTGTTTCATATTCCTGCACCAGACCGAAATGGAATGGGAAAGAATATGAAGCCACTCTATCCTATGTGTCACTCAGGTCCCCGGTATGGAACCTTAATCACTCAATGATCCCCCACCCACCAAGGAAATAGCAGATCCAACACAAATGATAATGACAATATGAAATGCATAAAAATTGTAAATAAAAGCAATAAATAAAGTTGTACAAAAAGCAATAAATAAAGCAATAAATAAGCACAAGTAGCACATAACACCCTTGTAAACACAAATCAAACAAGCGCTAGGAGGAACCCACAAAAGAACCAGAAGCCCTGGTTGCAATATAAGGTCTCCCCAGCAGAGTCACCAAGCTGTCGCTCCCCCGAAAAGACACCTGGTCAGATAGGGTACAGACGCGAACGGTCGGCGAAAAGAGAACATGAAATGAACTGAATAGAGTCGCCAGCTAGGCATTTTTATCCCGAAGGAAAGGTAATGTTGCATAAACCTGGAAAGAGATGGATAAGACGGTTGCGAACTAGAGAAACTGAGAAAGGGGGTTGGTTACAACCTGGGAAGGTATTAGCACCCAGATTGTCCGTCGTACTCGACAGGATCCACGCTTGAAAGTTTATGTTTAAAAGGGGTAGGTGTGCGCTATCTGTGTGCAAAAGCTGGAAAAGAAATATACAAGTGTCAGTGCAAAAGGGGTGAATGCTCAGGAACTGAGGCTTAGAAAAGAATGTTGAAAAAGGGGGAAGACACAGAGACTTTTGTTCGATAACTGTTAAGTTATGCCTACGTATCCTCTCGTACAATGAGGAAGTCAGAACACCATAGTTCGACTCAAAGAGACTGAAAGATAAATTGACTATGAACTTCCTGCTTGCCTATGCTCAAGTGTATGACTTGTCTGGCTCAAGTGCTAACTGTCTTGCATTAGACGGAAGAAGTGAGTTCTCGTTTGTGAATGAAGATGATGAGAAAATAATCCCGAAGGAGACGATTATTGTTTGTTTTTATGTTTTCAGTTTTGTTATTGGTTTTGGTGTTTTGCATAAGTTAATGAGCTTAAGCCTAAATCAAGGGCTTGTAAACGCATTATATCCTCCCTTTGATTAGGGATAATGAGAATACTTAAGTATGAGATAAGCATATCAACTTAATTACCATGATGATGTAGGATTAAGATCATTAACCTACTTGTGATTATTTAGATGTTTTTGGGTTTTTGTTTAGTGTTAAGTAATGAGTTTAAGCCATAATCAAGGATTAGTGAACTCATTACACCATCCTAATAAAAGGATAATAGATGAGCACACTTAAGCTGAGGAAGATACCTCAACTTAATCCATGATTAGAGATTAAAATAATTATATAACAAGCCTTTATTAAATGGATTTTAATTAAAGGGATGAGATTAAGAAGTGAATTTTATGGTTTGTAAGACAACTTGAGGGGGACTTGTCCATTAAACACTAGGGTTAGTCCTTCTTAACCATAAAGGAAGAATTGGAACCCTAATGTAAGGCCCAAGTTACAAGATAAAGTCTTGATGATTATTAAGTGGATTGATTAAGAGGTTTAAATAAATTAAGGGTTTAACACTTAGGATTAAAGTTATACACTCCATCCTAAGAGAAGGATGCAGGCATAACCCTAATTCCAAAGTCCTAAAGCCTTAAAGGTTTAGTCTCTAATGATGAGATGAGAAGAGAGACACAAAGAAGACTCAAAGGTAAAAGCTAAGGGGGACTAATCACAACCCTAATTATTATCATTCTTGGATGTTCCTATGGTTTGTAAGGCTTGAGAAAGATTTTCAAGGAAGCCACCAATGGAAGAAGCAGATGAAAGGAGGAAGAAGCAGAAGAAATGAGTTACTTAATTCATTGAAGAAGATAAGTAACTTATAGAAAGAAAGTGAGAGATGAACATAAGTGAGCAAGCCCACTCAAAGACAATCAAAAATGCAGCAAAGATGCAATATAAGAAAGATGAGAAGAAGTGGGAGGTGAAGGCAAATCCACCTCTCAAACAACTTACCATTAACCTGAAAAGTTAGCACAAGATGCATAAGGAAAGAAATGAAATGGAATGATGCATATGCAAAGACAAAGATCAAAACCAGAAGCATACACATGATGCAAATGATGCTATGACATGATGCAAAGACATACGAAGTACATGTGAATGGTCATACAAAGAATGGGATGTCATGAAGCATGCTTTGAAGTTTGAAAGTTCATGAAAGTTAATGAATGGAAATGAAAGCAAATCATGGAAAATGAATGAAGAAATGATCAAGCATGATTCTAACATTCCCTAAGATGTCTAAGATGACATATGAATTCATGAAATGTCATGGAAAGTTCATGTATGGATGCATATGCAAGATGAATGCAAGTAAAGATGCAAAATTAGGGTTACATGAAAGGATGAGATGCAAATGGCAGAGACAGAAGCAAATGACATGATAAAAATTGAAAATGCACTCAAAGGAACCCTAAACCTATACTAGGTTACCATCCAAAGGGGTAGGTCAGAAGCTAAACCTAGAAGGAGTTATGAATTTCCTAAGTTTCTAGGGTTTTTTGGGTGATCCTCAATGTAAAATGCCAAACAAATTGAAAATGAAAGATAAATGCATGCCAAAAATATCCTAGAAACTACATTATATGTGTGAAACAATGCAAAAAGAACCAACTTCAAACCCTTCATGGATAGGCAGAAAAGATTTTTCAAAGGTTAGAGTTTAAAATGTGATTTTATGAACCCTAAATTCAAAGAAAATTGTCAAATGATGATCAAAACCAAAAATAAATTTGTATGAGGGGTTTGAAAATGTTTCTAAATGTGTTAAGATACAACATGAATTTTTGGGTGATTTTTAGAAACTTAAATGCTATTTTAATTAATTAATTTCCATTAATTAATTAAAATAAACATTTAAATATTTTAAAAATCCAATTTTTATGCAAAAAATAAAAATAAAAATATTTTTGGTTTCTGGAAATTAATAAAAGTCATGATAAAAATTTTCAGAATTTTTTAATGATTTTTGCTATTTTAAAATAAATGTGGAAAGAAAATGCAAGAAAATGAATTAAAAATTAAATAAATGGGAAGTAATCACATCTGGTGGCTGAGATTCAAAGGGAAAATGGAGGGAATTGACTGCGCGCCAGATCCAGTGGTTCACATTCAAACTGGCCTAATTATTTAATTAATTTAATTAATCAGAATTAAACCCTAAGTGAACTAATCCTGACCACCCGTTCCTAATCTAATCCTGATCCAAAGGCCCAGAACACGTCTGGCAAATAAAACCCTAATTAAGCCCTAATCACTTTCAGATGACCGGAACAGTGCTCCGGTCATCTTCTCTGGCGAGACCTTCACCCTATCTTCTTCCCTAGGCCAAATCAAAGCCTCTAAATCTCCAAAAACAATCCCCTAACCTTCCTAAACATGAATTTACCCTCAAAACACATTTATCATTCATCAATCATGAGATTCGAAGCAAAACGTGAAACTGAACAGAAATTTCAGAAACTCAATACATGCTTAATACTTAACCATTTTCGAAACAAATTACATCAGCATGATCAGTGGCATGAAGAATCATTTAGGAACGTAAAAATACATTTCTGGAAGAAAAAAAAAAGGTTCTTGAGGTAACCTGAATTGAAGCTTTCGAAACTGGGACCTTCTGGGCTCTTCTTTGGTGTTAAACCACTCCTCTTGATCCCCTTATGCTTCTGGAATGCTTGATAGGAGTTTATATGAAGTGTTTTTGAGGTTTCAGTTCAGAGGTGAGTGAAATTGTGTTTTGGATTCTTGAGGTTTCAGGCTTGTTTAATGGTTGGGAAATGATCTGGAGGGTGTATGGAGATGATTGGTGAAGTTTGTTTGAAGTTTTGATGGCTGAGTTATGAGTTTCGAAGAAATGAAGTTTGAGAGGGATTTTTGTGTTCTTGAGTTGTGGGATGATTCAGGGCAATGTGTTGTATGAAATGAGTCTCTTGAGACATGTATGTGAAGCTGTGATAGGTCAGAATAGTTGGTGTGGGCTATGCTGATTGGTATGGGAGATTTTGCAAAAAGTCAAGTTTGGTTGTACTTGAGGTATGGGTCATGGAAGGCCTGGTTGCAAGGGGTGTCTGGCCTCAGCTGAGTTCAAGGAGGTCCATGGAAACAGATTTGGCATGCTGGCACAAGTGTATGGGAAGATTTGTACCATTTTGCAAATTTGAGAAGCTTTGGCCCTTTTGGAATTTCTTGAAGTTCAAGGCATGAAAGTGTATGATTCTTGGGCCAATTCTGATCAAAATGAGTTGCACTATGATGGTATGATGTCTAGAGATGCATTAGAGGTCATGAAATGGCTTGGCAAGTGGTTTTGCAAAAAATCCTCTTTGGTGTATTCTTGAAAATTATAGGATTTTTGCCAACTTTGAAGGATCATAACTTGAGTTCCATAATGAATTAGAACATGTTCTTGTACTTTTTGAAAAGGGAAAGACCTAATCTACAACTTTCATGACCAATAATTTTTCATTTGAAGCATTTTTGGTTGAGAAAGAGGAGGTTGAAGAACTTTCCCAAAATGAAAAATTTCCATTACAAGTCATTTCCATTTTTGGCAACTTTTGGTTTAGCTCAAATTTCTTCAATTTTGTGAACTTCCAAGAACTTCAATGATCAAATAAAGATCATATAACTTCAATTTGATGAAAATTCCCCTTTGGTTCCATTGTTGGGGGCCTCAGATGCCCTGATTTTGCTCTAACTTGCTCAAGAAGTTACCTAATGAACAGATGACTTCCACAATGAATTTCTTCATCAAACTTGGTACATATGATCCTTATAACATCTTAAGAACATTAGAAACAAGAATGACCCAAAAATTTGGAGTTATGGCCTCTGAAACCAAAACCCTAATTTTGGTCATTTGTGTAGTGAAAACCCTAGCTCTGCTTCTATGCCTTGCCAGTTCTTGTGATTTCTTGACCTCCTTGAACTTTGAGGGATATAATATGATGATGGAACAGACATGGACCCTCTTGGAACACTTGGAGACCTTTGGAGTGGCTCAGATGGATCCTTGGATTGCTCAGATCACAAACCCTAGATGCATATGAACTTGAGCTATGCAGTGAAATAAAAATACAATATGAGATGGTATGCTTATATTAATGCAAACATGAAAGATCACAGGCCATGGTGTGAAATGAGTGAGGGCAAATTTGGGGTGTTTACAGCTGCCCCTATTCAAGCATGAGTTAGCTGTGCAGGATTTAAGCGCATGGCTTAACAGACGAACAAGATAACTTGTGGTCGAATACCAAAGACAGTCCATAATTTGCACTCGCTGGGGAGAAGAAGAAAAGGGATATAAATTGTAAAAGGCAACATAGCATGATTATCAAATGAAAGCGATGGAGGACGACCATCGAGCAGAGGACGACTGCTGGGGGTAAAATGATAATTTTAGCAATGACGGGGACGGCCGACAAGCTGGGAAAATAAAGAGACCACGATGGGGACGACCACCAGGTAAAGAAACAAGGTTCTCTGGGGATTAAGGTAAGGGGATGATGGGGACGACCATCAGTTTTGAAAAGTAAAGTAAACAACGATGGGGACGGCCATCAGTTTTGAAAAGTAAAGTAAACAACGATGGGGACGGCCATCGGTTTAAAGAATAAATGCAATAATGATGAGGGACGGTCATCAAAGGTGAAGGACGATCACCTAGCAGGGGACGACTGCTCTTTATCACGACATAGTGTCGCTCCCGAGGATTTCCATCCTGGTACAAACGCGAAAGTGGCGCGGAAAAAGAAAAGAGTCGCCAGCCAGGCATTTTTATCCCGAAGAGAGGGAATGGTAATGCTGCACAAACCAGAAGAAAGAAAGGACACGGCCTTGCGAACCAGAGAAACTGAGATCGGGAGTCGGTTATGACCTGGGAAGGTATTAGCACCCCAGATCGTCCGCCGTACCCGACGGGATCCACGCTTGCAAAGATAACTGTTTCAAAGGGCGAGGGTATGAAAGATGCAGCAAAAGAAAATGAAAAGGACTGGAACAAGAACTGAGATAAGAAACAAATAAGAAGAAAAATGTAGGGAAAATAAAGATTGTGCTCGAACGGGCCCTACCCCGCTGCCTACGTACCTCATCGGGATAATGAGGATCAGAGACGCCGTAGTTCCCCTAACTAGGGGTACTAAAAGGAAATTGCTTGTGAATTAAGGCTTGAACTGCCTATGCCATTGCTCAGGTGTTGCAGACTCGGACGACGAGTGCGTAACCGTCTTGCAAGATGACAAGTAGGAGCAAGTTCGCGGACGGAGCGAAGGAGATGAGAAAAGAATTCCCGAAGGAAAGACGCTTATTGTTTGTTTGTGTTTTTTAGAAGCTTTTATGAGTGTGTCACAAGGAAGTGAATTCAAGCTCTTATCAATGGAATGTGTATTTGTCACTACATTCCAAGATGGAATAATAGAACAAGCACACTCAAGTAAGGAGAAGATCCCCAAAACTTGAACCCAAAGATTAGGGCTTAGGCTCACTAACTCGCTTAATTATTAAGTGTTTTGATTATTTACATGAAGAAGTGTTTTTTTAGGCTTTTCTTTTATGAAGAAGATACTTTGATCAGACTTGTGCGTCACAAGGTAAACATGTACTATCCCAAGATGGGAAGACTACATGCATACCTCATGGAATAAGGCTATGGATCAATGCATCACTTCACATTTATTAAAGTGTTTTCTTTTTAAGAGTTATGAGATGAGAAGAGAAAGAGAACCAAAAGGATCATAAAGGTAAAATGCTAAAGGGGAACTAAAATAATCCTAAGTGTTAACATGCATGGATGATCCTAGGTTTGTGAGGTTTCTATCCTAATGAAGAAGAGAAGAAGAAGATAGAAGAAGGGATGAGAAAGGCCTAAGCCCAACAACAAAGGGTTAGTTCAAATAACAAAAGAGGAAAGATGAAAAAAAAAAAAAAAAAAAAAAAAAAAAAAAAAAAAAAAAAAAAAAAAAAAAAAAAAAAAAAAAAAAAAATAGTTGAAATGTGGATAAACATCCACACTTCTCTTACCATGAGCCCCTGAAAAGTTAGCAAAAATCCAGCAAATTGACCAAGAAACAATCATGGGATCGATCATGCTCAAAGGTACTTGAAAACAAAAAAATCAAACAATCATGCCAACATTGCAAATACACGACTTACGCGTCGAGAACATGAAAGCATACATCAACCAGCAAGCAAATCACCCTAAACATCATGATTAATGATCATACAATGAGTCATGGCAATTAGCACAAGCAAAGGGATCAAACAAACTCAAAACAGCCCTGAAAAACCATTCTGCATCAGTGTTAACCGGTTAACCATATGCGTTAACCGGTTAACCAGTCAAAACCTGCACAAAACACGCACAGAAACAGGGCGTTAACCGGTTAACCATATGCGTTAACCGGTTAACACTGTAAAAACAGCAGCAAATTCCTGCAGAAACAGCATTTCAAAAACAGCTTATTCAAATAAGCTGCACCAGACCAGCACTCAATTACACATGGAAAAATAGATCAATGCACATCAATCCATAACATTATGCTCACGAACAATAACAATCGGATCCGGATACCAATCAACCAATCAATTCATGCAACACAATCAATTACACAAACACATGGTGGATCTAAAGCACAAGCAATGCAAATAAGCTAAAAACAGAGTCGGATCTGAAATCAACCAACCTACAAAGCGGAGGTATGCTTTGGTAATTGTTGATTATGCTGAAAATGATAGATCTCACGCGAAACTTCAAAGATCCGATGCTAAGCTCCACACTCTATGCAAAATAAATGCAAGATCAAGCTCTTGATGCAGAATTTTGGATCCAAAAGCACTTCTAGATCCCAAACCAGATCTGAATCACCAATTAAACCAGCAAAAAGATGCAATGAAGCTATGGATGGAGGTCTAGTTCCAAGATCTACACACCTCAAGGCAAGGTTGTGTGATCTTCAAAGAGGAACTTTGAGTGATTTGGAAAATTGGGAGAGAAAAGTGAGAGAATTGTGAGTGAGAGGAATGAAAATTCAGAAATGAGAGTGAAAAATGAGTGAGAGATCCCTTGGTTTGGAGAGAAATGGAATATATATGGTTTAGGGTTGGGGCCCAAAATCTTGGTTTGGGATCCAAAAAATATGGCTTGGTAATGTGATTAGGTTTTAGGGTTGGAAAGAGGTTTGGATACATGCTCTAGATCCTTCTCAAATTCAAATGAAATTCAAATGAATAAAAATCAGAAAATTGGAAAATGGAGCCAAAACCACATGCTGAAATGCTGGAAAAATTCAAATTTCGTAACCGTTAACCGGTTAACCATATGCGTTAACCGGTTAACGCATGGAAAATTTGAATTTTTCCCCTTTTGGTGGGAACCTTCCAGAATAGTCCTGCATCAACCGTTTCAAGCTGATTTTGATCCCCCTTCTCTTTCTAGGGCTCTGAACATGACATCAGGCTTGTGCAAAATGACCCTGTGAGATTCTCGCCAGATCACTGTGCTCTTGATTTTGACTTGCAAGTTCAGATTTTCCCAGATGACCGATCGTATGCCTTATGCTAGAACATGTGAGTGCTATGCTTCATTTTTCTATGCAAAATGATAAGGATATGGTATGCTCATGATGATTATGATATGATGATGCTGAACAAGAAGAGGGCAAATTTGGGGTGTTACAGCTGCCCCTATTCAATCATCAGTTAATCTGAAAAGGATGAGAGCAACGGATATCAGACATTCGAGATAAACTGTGATTGAATACCAAGAAGACCTGAAATTTGCACTCTGACGAAGAATGCAACAGCATCAACTCGAGGATTGAGAAGAACAAAGCAACAATATCGACTCGAGGGTCGAGGAAAGCGAAACAACATCAACTCGAGGGTTGAGAAAACAGAAGCAATGATATCGACTCGAGGGTCGAGGGAAACAAAACAACATCAACTCGAGGGTTGAGAAAACAGAAGCAATGATATCGACTCGAGGGTCGAGGGAAACAAAACAACATCAACTCGAGGGTTGAGAAAACAGAAGCAATGATATCGACTCGAGGGTCGAGGGAAACAAAACAACATCAACTCGAGGGTTGAGAAAACAGAAGCAATGATATCGACTCGAGGGTCGAGGGAAACAAAACAACATCAACTCGAGGGTTGAGAAAACAGAAGCAATGATATCGACTCGAGGGTCGAGGGAAACAAAACAACATCAACTCGAGGGTTGAGAAAACAGAAGCAATGATATCGACTCGAGGGTCGAGGGAAACAAAACAACATCAACTCGAGGGTTGAGAAAACAGAAGCAATGATATCGACTCGAGGGTCGAGGGAAACAAAACAACATCAACTCGAGGGTTGAGAAAACAGAAGCAATGATATCGACTCGAGGGTCGAGGAGATCGAAACAACATCAACTCGAGGGTTGAGAAAACAGAAGCGATGATATCGACTCGAGGGTCGAGGAGATGCCAACAAAGATTGGACTTTAACCTTGAAGATGCCAATGACTATTGGACTTTAACCGTGTATGATGATCAGATGAAGTAACCATATTGACTGAGGATAAACTCTCTGATCAGGGAAACACGCTTCCCACGCCCTACTAGGATCAATTATCAGACATTCATTCTGGGAACGGCTTTGCACACCGTAATATTGTCTCAAGAGGATTTTACAGAAAACCTAGCATCTGAAATGCTTCAGCATTTTCAAACTCTTGAATATCCCGAAATAACCACTTCAAACTGTATGGTCCATGAAGGAATTTGCCCCAAGATCTTGCATCATTACGAGGTGTCCTGCCCCAATATTCTGAACCTTGGGTAGGTGCATCTGATTAGTCGTCTTCTGGAAATAATAGCTTCTATTTCTTCTAGAGTGACCTGCCCCGGCACGAGTATTGCTTTGGAGAAAACAACCCATGCTAATTGCCCTGTGAGATCTAAATCTCGAAGTGATTGCCCCAGATTGGCTGTTGAAAAGATCAATCGGCGTTATTGCCCCAGATTGGCCGCATTTAACCCAACTGTTTGGAAAAGGTCCTATTCAACGAAGTTTCTTGTAAAAAAAAGGTCCATTGGCATGAATGTCCTTCCGAAGTTTCCGCCTTCTCAACTTGGCAAGATTAAGCTTCTAGACTGAGATTCCAGATGTGAACTTCTTTGATGCTAAACAGATGTATGCAAGCAGAAACTGTTTTATTCTGAGAATGAAAATTCCAATGCAACACATGTTAGTCTTGAAGCTTTTATTGAAAAGATGTCATTTATGAACGAATCACTGATTAAGACATTGCAATATATTTTTTATGAAATGAACATGCATATGCAATACCAACGAGGGTCTTTTAGCACAACTCGTAGGAGTCAGGAATGTTATCTCATGGTGTCACGCTCTTGAATTAACCCTGCTTCAATTAGGACTTTTAAGGGTTGTATCGTGGTCTGGCTCACGGTTATAGAAACAAAGGATATAGGCTCGAATTTTATATGTGCCCACCCATCTTCGTGATGTCCTTCCATTCCTATGTTCAGCTAGTTTTCGCAAACGCTCACCTTTCCTAAGGGTTTTGTGTTGGTTGAGGAACCATTACCCTAACAGTTTAAGTGCCATTGAGGTTGTTGTTGGGATAACAATCACCCTTATTGTCTTTTGTGTCTGTATCACACGACTTGTTCTTGCTTAAAGATCTTTCTTGTGTAATCCTTTTCGTCTTCCTTTTTTCATTCTTTTTTCTTATCCCTAACTTTTGCCTGGACTGATTCTTTTGAATCTTTTGCAATTGGAGTCCAGCGGGAGGCCCTAATTTTTGCCTAAGTCGCTTGCTTTCAAGTTTCGACTTAGCGGGCTATTTATTTCCCTTTTTTTTTTCCTTCTTTTTCTTCGAACAAATCGTGTGACACTGTTTGTCTTGACTATTTTGTAAGGGTTGTGACTGTCTCACTTTTTGGTTGTTGATGGATAACCATTGTGGTTTTTGGTCTTTGGACCTCTTGATTTGGTACAATGAAATGTTAAGGATCCTCAGATACACTCCTTTATGGAAGCATGAACGTCTGGTCCAACTAGCTGACACCTACCCTGCCCCGGGTTAAATGTGAGGGTTTTTTCATGCGAAAAGAAAACTCCTACTTCAAGGCTCAAAGGGGTTAACGAAGGTTTATCCCCCTTATATCTCCGGTGTTTGGGAATTTGAAACAATGCCTGTACATCGTCAACAGGGTCTTATTCAAGAGCACACAAACGGAGATTTTTTGCGCTTTCATTTCGTCATCCTCCATCACAAAGTTTAAGAACAACAGTTGGTATTGCAATGCACATTCACAAAAGTAAGAACACGAATTAATTACTTCAAGAAAAACATGTGCATTTCATTAATTAACATTCCAAAAAACAAACAAGTTTCATGCAAGCATGCAAATGTTCAAACAAACATATAAAAGCGACACATGAAAATGCAGTAAAGAAGCTGAGCAATGCCAATGTTGAGGAGACTTGACTCGGTCTGGACCTGGCGATCTTGAATACTTTCTGTAGTCAGCATCTTTCTTGATGAGACTTGCAGTCTTCAATCAAACGACCATGTGTCAGCACCATACTTCATTCTCAATTATTCTGACCTGAAGCTTCCGACATTCAAACATTCACACAAGGCGTCTAAAGAAAAGAGTGACACTAAGATGAAATGGCCACATAAGTTTGACACCTAAGGTTGCTCGGAAAGACCTGACGATCTTCTGCCTACGTATCTCCATTGACCAAAGGCTAATGAAGAATCAGAGCGACGTAGTTCCCCTCAATAGGGATCAAAGTGATGTACATAGCCGCTCTTCAGAATCAAACTGAGAATCACCTTCACATACATCTTCAATAAATTCCTCCATAACATGGGCTGACGAACCCACATGACTAAACGGAGACTTGTTAACTTGAATGCCTTGAGGCGTCACTGAAATCAACCCAGAATCAATCAAATCTTGAACCTTATCCCTGAGAGGCTTGCATTCTTCAGCTGAATGTCCTGGCGCATTGCCATGGAATCCACATTGAACATTGGGATCAAAACTTGGTGGATATGGAGAAGGCACTGGACCCGGCTTCTTCGGCACTATCAATCCACTATCAATCAGGCATGGAAGTATCTGGCTGTATGGTACTGGCAATGGATCAAAATACCTCTTGGATCTCTTAGTGTAGTAATGACGCCTTTGCGGAGTATGCTTCTGTTGGCACGGTATTTGTTGGTACTGATGAGGTTCACTGTTAACTGAAATCTGACATACGGATTCAGAAGGTTGCTGACTCTGAGCAGTTGAAATGCATGGGTAATGTGGATAAGTCAACGGAGTTTGAGGATCTTCCCAGATTGCATCAATCACATCCTTATCTTGGGAACTGACAACGGATTCATTCTCTTCAGCTGAGCTACCTGAAATGCCTTGGATCTTTCCCATCTTGATAAAACTCTCAATGCGTTCTCCAACTATCACCAAGTCCGAGAAACTTGAAGTTCCACTGCCACTCAACCTCTCCAAGTACGGCCCCTGTAAGGTCTCTATGAAAAGATCAACCAATTCTCTGTCTGATAGCGGGGGTTGCACTCGAGCAGCTACTTCTCTCCACCTCTGGGCATACTCTCTGAAAGATTCACCATCTCTTTGGGATAACACTTGCAAATCCATGCGGCTAAAAGCCCTGTCAAGATTGTAGTCGTACTGCTTCACAAATGCATTGGCTAGGTCTGACCATGACTGGATACGACTGCTCTCTAACTGCATATACCAATTCGACGATGCCTCACTCAGACTGTATTGGAAACAATGAATCATCAACTTGTCATTATGCTCATGTGAGGCCATCCTTCTGCAAAATCTCACCAAATGCTGCCTTGGACAACTATCCCCTTTGTACTTTTCAAACTTCGGTACCTTGAACTTTGGAGGTATTACCAGGCCATGCACCAGACACATGCTTGCAGCACTTAGATCAATGACATTACGACTTTGAAGGGCTTTGATCTCTTCCTCCAACACACGAAATCTCTCTTCCCTCTCCACAATTCGTGGATCTTGGATTCTCACCACAGGGATTGCCTCTTGGGGATCTGGCATGGTGAAAGCGAAACTGTGATAATCTACAGCATCAACTGAAGAAGCATGCCCACTTCGGGCAACCTGGCGCTCTTGAACATCTGGATTCCCAACAGGGGTCTGTACAGGCTGAGCTTGAGCGGGATTACGGTCATCCTGCCTTGCCAAAGTCATCATAACTTCCAAAAGTTGGTCCCACTGATCTTTTGTCAACCCAACACTCGCAGGCTGACTTTGCTCTCCCGGATCCATGATCTTCTCGAAAACAGGAGGCTTGAATTCGTGAGGAACTTTCACTCCAGGAACTAACCCCAAGTTTGCAACATCAAAACCTAGAGAGTTCTGAGACTTAATGGCCTCTACCTTCTCAGCAAGCTCGTCGGAACGACGATCCACAACAACATTAAGTAGATCCATCTCGTCATCAATCAAAGTGAACTGATCCTCCTGTTTGTCCCTGTAGCCAACATTACGGTCATTGTCTCCGCCCGGAGCTCCATTATGATTTCCTTGATTGCCATCTTCAAGAATCTCATTCTCTGGCCTCTCGACCCTCAACCTTAATTGTTCTTGCCTTTGGGCCATCCCTGTCATCAGGGTCATGAACTGCTCCCCGCGAGCCTCCAACTCTACGAGCTCAGCTTGTATCTGATCTGCCATCCCGGTTCTGCTTTACCAACACTGTTGCCTGAAATGGAATAAAGATGAGAAACGGCCAGGGTACCTGAAAAACAAAGATAGCATGATAGGATATGCAAATTGTTATGCCATGCAAATGCTCAAAAACACCGCAAATGAGAGAACGCTCTCAAAAGAAACTCTGCACGCAAGATCCAGCACAAGAATCATCCTGCGACCAAGTGTCATTGCAAGAATAAGAAAACCAATTGCTTCAGAAATCCAAACACACATCATAGAAAAACCCGCAAGAGCAAAGTCACACAAGGTACTGAACCAACACGAATAAGTACAGCAACAAGGATTCCCTCAACAAGCCTGAGGGTAACCAGATACATGAAAAATCTAAAGCCTACAAGCACCAATTCTAGTCCAGAGGTCCCTGCCTCCCTAGCTGACCATCTGGTGTGACGACCTTCAAGTCGATTAGATCTTGAACATTCCATTGTAAAGCCCTGCATCCTTCAGTTGAATGCCCCGGGGAACCTGAGTGAAACTCGCAACGCGCATTTTCATCATATCCCTTTGGAAAACTCCCTTCTGGTGGTGCCAAGATCCGCAACTGGATTAAACCAAACCTCAGCAATTGACGTAACATGGCAGTGTAGGATATGGAGATGGGATCAATAACACGATCAGCTTGTGAAACTCTCCGTGGATAATGCCTTCGTTGCGGTTGAGTAGTCTGTTGCTGATGTTGCTTCGGACGTCTAGCAGGCCACTGCACTTTCTTACCCAGATTCGGACAAGGAACCAAAGAAGATCGTTGTGGTAGCCTCTTAGAAGATTCAACTTGAGGGGTAACCCCAGAAGAATGAAACTTGGCCACCTCTTCATTGTTCACCTGTGACACCTTCAACCTATTTGGCTTAAAGTTAATTACCCCGTCATCTACCAAATCTTGCACCTGATGCATGAATGCCCTGCAATCATTGATATCATGTCCTTGAGCTCCAGAGTGAAAGACACAGTAGGCATAGGGATTCCAACCTTGGGGGAATTCACCAATAGGAGGAGATGACTCACGACATTCAATCAATCCCATTTGGAGCAACTGTGGGCACAACTCAGCATAAGACATGGGCACAGGATCAATAACTCTTTCTTGCTTCTGTCGGGAACGGGTTGCCACAACTGGAGGAGATACACCTGACATCTGCTGAAATCCTTCTTTGGGAAACCAGGGTGTAGGAGCTGAGGAGGTTCCTTGATAAAGAACGAAAGTGCTCACTTCGTTGGCCGTAACTGGCATGGGACCATTCATCTCATTTGAATCAGGCAAGGAAAGGTTAACCTCTGTCCTGGGCTCTTCTGGACAACCCAATGGTGACTGCTGGTGAGGAAGCTCGAACTGTGGAGAGATTCCTCCTGACAACTCTCGGTTAAATGGAAATCCCAAAGAGATAGGAGAAATAGGACCTTCTGGTGGAGAAACGGACGCCTGACCACTTTCTTTTTCCAACAAGGCATTCACGATCTCTGTCAACAGCTTCATTTGAGCTTTCAGCATGTCCAACTCTCCCTTCAAGAACATCTGGCCTTGTGACAAAACTTGCACCTCTGCCCTGAATTTCCCCATTTGGGCCTTCACCTCAGCTACCTCCGCTCGGAGTTGTTCAAAGTTCATGCTCTGGGAATCCTGACTCAAGCTGGCCATTCTGTCGGAAAATAAGAAACCTGTCCTTGAAAGCGCCTACAACAGAAAAGTCAATAGGAGCCTGCGGCCATACCTGCAAAACAAGGAAACAGGTGATATGTATGCAATGATGCACTGCAGATGCAAATGCAAGGACACATGGTCATCTGGGACTGTCTGGAATCTGGCCACTGACAAGGTCCCTCTGAATCACTGACAAACCATAAATTCACTGAGTCACACTCTCTGATAATCACAACCCTCTGAAGAGAATCTCTGGACCACCGCATCAAGAATACCAGAACCAGAAAACCAGAACTCCGGAACCAAAGCAACTGTATCATAACATGAACTGCACTGATAACAAGGGTATGATGAGGTCAAGGGTTCCTGCAAACCTGTAAACCCATCCCCAATCTCACGGGTGTGCTCCGGGTCAAACATCACGGACTCTCAAAGCCGAATAGCAATAATACTTTCACCATTTCCGAGAAATGGCTCATGACCAAATCAGGGAATCGGTTAGGCATTATGTACTACGCAGGGAGGCCTCAGCTGAGTCCGGGAAAAACAAGCATCCCTTATAGGTTCCCAGCTTCAAGCGCTGAAATCGAGAAACAGTAGTACATTCAGCCCGTAGGATACAGTACTAATGTCATACGACCAGATGCTTTGACTGGGTTCCTATAAGAGAACCAGGCCATCCTATGCGAGTCCCCAGTGGACCCTCGGGTGCGAATGGGTTTGCCACAAAATGTGGTCTGCCACTGTCACCACTGGAGAGGGTTGTTTCCACAAAGGTTCTCAATGATCGGTCCCCAGCTGCACATAACTGTCAGGGTTATGTAATGAGAGAGAAAGATCCCCAAATCAAGACATTTCCAAGACAATCGCAACCTGGGTGTGGGACTCACTACTACCCCCATGACAAGATCTCATGAGGCCAAAGTGGAACCACTCTAAGTCCTATGGTGCACTCGAGCCGGGTACTTGGCTCATATCTCTCAAGAATCAGTGACTCCCATCCCACCAAAGGAAACCAGTCCAGACAGTCCAGTATGATATATATGATGCAGAAAATAAATACTGAAAACTGTAAATAAAGCTGTAAATAAAGCTGTAAATAAACAACAATAAAATACAACAAGCCACATCAAACAAACATCACCCAATGAAACAGCAACACGCAAGCGCTAGGAGAGACTCACAGGGGAACCAGAGATCATCTGGTGTGCATTCCCCAGCAGAGTCGCCAAGCTGTCGCTCCCGAGGATTTCCATCCTGGTACAAACGCGAAAGTGGCGCGGAAAAAGAAAAGAGTCGCCAGCCAGGCATTTTTATCCCGAAGAGAGGGAATGGTAATGCTGCACAAACCAGAAGAAAGAAAGGACACGGCCTTGCGAACCAGAGAAACTGAGATCGGGAGTCGGTTATGACCTGGGAAGGTATTAGCACCCCAGATCGTCCGCCGTACCCGACGGGATCCACGCTTGCAAAGATAACTGTTTCAAAGGGCGAGGGTATGAAAGATGCAGCAAAAGAAAATGAAAAGGACTGGAACAAGAACTGAGATAAGAAACAAATAAGAAGAAAAATGTAGGGAAAATAAAGATTGTGCTCGAACGGGCCCTACCCCGCTGCCTACGTACCTCATCGGGATAATGAGGATCAGAGACGCCGTAGTTCCCCTAACTAGGGGTACTAAAAGGAAATTGCTTGTGAATTAAGGCTTGAACTGCCTATGCCATTGCTCAGGTGTTGCAGACTCGGACGACGAGTGCGTAACCGTCTTGCAAGATGACAAGTAGGAGCAAGTTCGCGGACGGAGCGAAGGAGATGAGAAAAGAATTCCCGAAGGAAAGACGCTTATTGTTTGTTTGTGTTTTTTAGAAGCTTTTATGAGTGTGTCACAAGGAAGTGAATTCAAGCTCTTATCAATGGAATGTGTATTTGTCACTACATTCCAAGATGGAATAATAGAACAAGCACACTCAAGTAAGGAGAAGATCCCCAAAACTTGAACCCAAAGATTAGGGCTTAGGCTCACTAACTCGCTTAATTATTAAGTGTTTTGATTATTTACATGAAGAAGTGTTTTTTTAGGCTTTTCTTTTATGAAGAAGATACTTTGATCAGACTTGTGCGTCACAAGGTAAACATGTACTATCCCAAGATGGGAAGACTACATGCATACCTCATGGAATAAGGCTATGGATCAATGCATCACTTCACATTTATTAAAGTGTTTTCTTTTTAAGAGTTATGAGATGAGAAGAGAAAGAGAACCAAAAGGATCATAAAGGTAAAATGCTAAAGGGGAACTAAAATAATCCTAAGTGTTAACATGCATGGATGATCCTAGGTTTGTGAGGTTTCTATCCTAATGAAGAAGAGAAGAAGAAGATAGAAGAAGGGATGAGAAAGGCCTAAGCCCAACAACAAAGGGTTAGTTCAAATAACAAAAGAGGAAAGATGAAAAAAAAAAAAAAAAAAAAAAAAAAAAAAAAAAAAAAAAAAAAAAAAAAAAAAAAAAAAAAAATAGTTGAAATGTGGATAAACATCCACACTTCTCTTACCATGAGCCCCTGAAAAGTTAGCAAAAATCCAGCAAATTGACCAAGAAACAATCATGGGATCGATCATGCTCAAAGGTACTTGAAAACAAAAAAATCAAACAATCATGCCAACATTGCAAATACACGACTTACGCGTCGAGAACATGAAAGCATACATCAACCAGCAAGCAAATCACCCTAAACATCATGATTAATGATCATACAATGAGTCATGGCAATTAGCACAAGCAAAGGGATCAAACAAACTCAAAACAGCCCTGAAAAACCATTCTGCATCAGTGTTAACCGGTTAACCATATGCGTTAACCGGTTAACCAGTCAAAACCTGCACAAAACACGCACAGAAACAGGGCGTTAACCGGTTAACCATATGCGTTAACCGGTTAACACTGTAAAAACAGCAGCAAATTCCTGCAGAAACAGCATTTCAAAAACAGCTTATTCAAATAAGCTGCACCAGACCAGCACTCAATTACACATGGAAAAATAGATCAATGCACATCAATCCATAACATTATGCTCACGAACAATAACAATCGGATCCGGATACCAATCAACCAATCAATTCATGCAACACAATCAATTACACAAACACATGGTGGATCTAAAGCACAAGCAATGCAAATAAGCTAAAAACAGAGTCGGATCTGAAATCAACCAACCTACAAAGCGGAGGTATGCTTTGGTAATTGTTGATTATGCTGAAAATGATAGATCTCACGCGAAACTTCAAAGATCCGATGCTAAGCTCCACACTCTATGCAAAATAAATGCAAGATCAAGCTCTTGATGCAGAATTTTGGATCCAAAAGCACTTCTAGATCCCAAACCAGATCTGAATCACCAATTAAACCAGCAAAAAGATGCAATGAAGCTATGGATGGAGGTCTAGTTCCAAGATCTACACACCTCAAGGCAAGGTTGTGTGATCTTCAAAGAGGAACTTTGAGTGATTTGGAAAATTGGGAGAGAAAAGTGAGAGAATTGTGAGTGAGAGGAATGAAAATTCAGAAATGAGAGTGAAAAATGAGTGAGAGATCCCTTGGTTTGGAGAGAAATGGAATATATATGGTTTAGGGTTGGGGCCCAAAATCTTGGTTTGGGATCCAAAAAATATGGCTTGGTAATGTGATTAGGTTTTAGGGTTGGAAAGAGGTTTGGATACATGCTCTAGATCCTTCTCAAATTCAAATGAAATTCAAATGAATAAAAATCAGAAAATTGGAAAATGGAGCCAAAACCACATGCTGAAATGCTGGAAAAATTCAAATTTCGTAACCGTTAACCGGTTAACCATATGCGTTAACCGGTTAACGCATGGAAAATTTGAATTTTTCCCCTTTTGGTGGGAACCTTCCAGAATAGTCCTGCATCAACCGTTTCAAGCTGATTTTGATCCCCCTTCTCTTTCTAGGGCTCTGAACATGACATCAGGCTTGTGCAAAATGACCCTGTGAGATTCTCGCCAGATCACTGTGCTCTTGATTTTGACTTGCAAGTTCAGATTTTCCCAGATGACCGATCGTATGCCTTATGCTAGAACATGTGAGTGCTATGCTTCATTTTTCTATGCAAAATGATAAGGATATGGTATGCTCATGATGATTATGATATGATGATGCTGAACAAGAAGAGGGCAAATTTGGGGTGTTACACATAGGACGAATGTCGGATAGAAAAGGTCGACGATGGGGACGGCCATCGGATAAGCATGATGAAGGACAATCATCAAGAGGTGAAGGACGATCACCTAGCAGGGTACGGCTGCTCTCGGGGTTTATCACGACATAGGACGAATGTCGAATAACAAGATCAACGATGGGGACGACCATCGGATAAAATGATGAGGGACGGTCATCAAAAGGTGAAGGAAGATCACCTAGCAGGGGACGGCTGCTAAATATCACGACATAGGACGAATGCCGGATAGAGAATGGTTCAAATAATGGAGACTCCGCTTGGGAAAGGATGAGGGACCGTCATCCAAAGGTGAAGGACGATCACCTGGCAGGGGACGGCTGCCGAAAGTATCACGACATAGGACGAATGTCGAATAGAAGAGTTCCAATAATGGAGACTCCGCTGGGGAAAGGATGAGGGATGGTCAACCAAAGGTGAAGGACGATCACCTGGCAGGGGACGACTGCCGAAAGTATCACGACATGGGACGAATGTCGGATAGAAGAAAGTTGTTCTGCTGGGGGAATGGTAAACACGGACGAGTGTTTACGCTTTCCAGAATAAAAGGTATAAGTGTTTTGATACTGTGTATAGATTAAAGATGCGGACGAGCATCCTTAGGACCATGATACGGACAAGTATCGGTAGAAACAAACGCTGACGCATGTTCAGAGATGATGATACGGACGAGTACCAACTGGTTAACAAAGAACACGGACGAGTGTCGAATCTGTGGGGAATAATATATAAACAAGATACGAATGAGTATCAAAGACTTCTGTATAAGTATGAGTGATTATTAAGGTTGTCAAGAAGTTTTCCCAAGGCCTATGGGCATCTAGATACCCTTCTGCATGTGTGTCGGGGAGGTGGAAGTCTTCAGGATGAGATATGCAAAGGCCCGTGGGGAAGGGAGAACCTTCAGACGGTGTGTCCTCGTGACTTCTCTTTGTCCCCTGGTCCTCGTACCGGGGAGGTTCGTTCCTCTTGGTGTACTATTTGAGGTGGCCCTCTTTGATAAATATTTCGATGGCGTCCTTTAGGTGGACGCATTCGTCAATCACGTGCCTGTGACTTCTGTGAAAGCGGGAGTACTTGGATTTGTCATTGTGGGGCTAGGGTGTTGTTGGTTTAGGGAACCTTACCCTGCCTTGATTGAACTCCGAATTGACGCATTCAGCGAGGATACACTCTCGGGGAACGGTCAGCATCGTGTATTTGGAGAAGTGCACGGCTAGCCCTCTTCCTTCGTAGTGTAGTCTTCCTGCTTGATATTTTTGGTGTCGTCCTGATTGTGACTGCTCCTAATGATATAGACGACTTGCTTCTCTTTGTACCTGATGTACGCCTGTGCTTTATGTAGGAGTTCGTCGAGAGTGCGGGGAGGCTCGATCCCTACTGCCCTATTGAGCTCGCTGCCAGGGAGGAGTCCTTTCTCGAGGAGGTACTTCTTTATGTAGTCAGTTATATACACCTCGACGGCCTCTTGGTTGAATTGCTCGATGTAAGAGCGCATCGTTTCATTTTTTCCCTGTATGATGGCTTCAAGCGTAGCCTCTGTTTTAGGGTTACGTCGAGAGGTTGTGAAGTGCCTCGTGAATACCGATCTCATGCTTCTCCAGGAGGTGATGGATTCGGGGGCATGGATTTTGTACCATGCCATGGATCTCTTTCTAAGTTTCGTGGAAAATAACCTACATTTGACATTTCCCCTTATGTCATTGCGGCAGTCTAGCATGGCGTTGTGTTGTCGACGTGATCGTCAGGGTCAATAGTCCCCTCGTTCGTTGCACGGTTGAGGGGCGTCTCCATGCTCGTCGGGAGTGGGGTCTCAATGATGGCCCGAGTAAGTGGACAACGAAGGTCGTCCTCATCGCTCCTCAGGGGTGTGTAGTCCTCATTCCTGGGACTTTGGTCTCGACAGGGAGACACCCTCGGTTGGCAGTTGGGATGCCCAGGCGTCCTCTGGCTTTGTTCTTCTTGGATTCAGAGGAGCACTATCCCCGGCGAGGAGGAGAGTGCCCGCGCTTCTTGGTGGCCTCTGGATGTGGCCTCTCCAGCTGAGGTCCACGCTCGCGCCTGCGAGGGGATAGGCTGTGTGATCGGCGGGGCCTCGGCCTAGGAGAGTCGGGTCGACGCTCTGTCTCTAGTGCGATGATTCTCTCCTGTTGTTGAAATAACATGAGGTTCGTCTGGTTGAGCGTGTTTGCCATGGCTATGACCGTAGCACCTCCTTCGACCAGTATTGGGATGGGTTGGAAGGTAGTCGCGAGCTGAGGCTGGGGAGTGTCGTTGGCCTCTGGTTCAAGGGAAGGATTGGCAGATTGTTTGTCCCTTTCGTCGAACTCATGAGTGATAGGATGGTCTTCGTCCCCATCGGTGGTGTAATCGATGAGGCCTTGGACGCGGTTCTCACCGTGTTCATTGGTCATGCTGGATGGTTGAAGAGACGGGGTGAAGTTTTGGTCTTTTGTATCAAAAGACGAGGAGGACTTTTAAGTTCCCACAGACGGTGCCACTGATCTGACCTAATTAGGAGGAACCTTCCAATGATGAATAACTACGATGGAGAAACAGATGGGGATGTACCTGCAAGATACTCCAATGCCAAAATTAGAGAGAGCAAAGGAGTGCAAGTACAGAATAGTTAATAATAGAATTTGAATACCTGACCCTCTAGTGAAAGATGATATTTATAGTGTGCCCCCAACACTGGGCCAAGATTCTTCTCATGGGATGGATTAGCTAGGCCTAAGGAAGAACTGCCAAGGATTGCGTAAGAGCAGATAACGCCTAGCATGTGGTATTGCCCTTGGTTTAACTGCCCCGTAATATTAGGAGAAAATAACGGGGGCAGTTGACTACGTAGAGCACGTGGGGGAGATGATCTTCCCCCGTCCCTTCGTATGGACACATGCTCAACGGATCGAGCCTCTGTCCGACACGTACTGTGTCGACCCAGTCCAGGACAAGCGTCCTTGTATTGGGCCATGGGTCTGTGACCGACGGACTGGGTCTCTACTCGACACGGGATGCGCCGGTCCAGTCCAAAACTAATATATTCTGGACCACACAAATTGTCGGTGCAATCACATCCGCACAAAACTATTAAAAACAAACCTGATCATCGAAAAAAAATCCTAAAAATGAAACTACCAGAAATTTCACTTAGGTTGAAATTTCCAGTATTACCACAGAAATTTCAAATTTTCGAAACATCTTGCACTTGAAATTCTGAAATTTCCGAGACACCGGAAATTTCAAAAGGAACTACCGAAAATTTCAAGTCGTACTGAAAATTTCATACAGAAATTTGATGTGTTTTTCACCCAATAATTTTAGCATTATTAAACATTGGGAGAGTACCGGATATAATTTTGCAGATGGAAGGTAGAATTCTCCACAAATTGCTAACACATTCCCTGAGCCTTGGGCCACAATAACTTTTCAGAATTTGCGTTCCAAACTTAAAGTGATTTGTTTTTTTTTTTTTAACAAAACACTTAAAGTGATTTGTTTAAATCCACCTTAATGTTATTTGTTTAAATCTACTTAATCTTGTGGGGAGTATTAGAGATATAGAACAACAAGCTGTTAGTTTAGGAGTTTGTTAGGAGTAAGATCACTTGTATAACAAACTCTATGATTTGTCTACTCACTATATATTAAGTGAGATGCAATTAGTTCAAGTAATAAAATGAAATCATTCACACTCAATTCCGTTACTTAGTAATGAAAAAAGGAACTGGATATGTGGCAGGATAGTTTAAAACTAAAGATTACGAAATTCAAGCTCAATATTTTCTTGTTGCTCTTTTGAATGAAACTTACAAACTACACCTCAATTGATAAATGAGAAAAAAGCAATGTAGTGAACATATATCACAATGGAGAAAGTAATTGAAAATTCATAAAAACAAAGACATAACTTATCCATCAAACCTGAAATTAAAATTCACACCACAGTTTAACTAGTAAATAAACACCCACATGCTTATGATCAACATAGCATGATAGTTTAGCAATAAATAAATAAAATATAGCACGATAATTTAGAGAAAAAAGTTGTGAAGTCGCAAACAAAACAAATTTAAGCATATAAATAGAGGATTAAATAAAACATTATGCAATTCCTCCATTCAGTTTGTCCAAAGAAACCTGTGTTAAGCATATAATTGCAACTTAAATTGGTCAGATTTCATTTAATGCATAATACAATGTTAAAATAGAGTTGTACATATGAATCTATAACCTGTTCTATGTTGCAATTGGCATAATCAACCACATGCACAGCTGCTACTTTCTGTTCACACTATATGCAGCATGCTTTGGGGAGAGCCGAAACTGAATTCAGTAACTCGCAGTCCACTACAGTCAAGCAGTTGGGTGAATGACCACCATTTGAACAAGATTGAACAGCCTGTATCATAAATATGATAATTTGGTTTTAAACATTTGACTATTATCGGTGGTCATGATCTCCCCGCCATAAATTCACTTTTTGACGGCCGGGAATCAATTTCTGAAAAACTGCAGACTATATTATCGAGTTCCCAATATATCATCCAAAATGCGGATTGGTCCTATATGGCCCAAGTTACTAAAGAAGCCTCGAACCAACACATTCCAAGTGGCAATATTGGGAAAGATTCCTTTATTCAACATTTCATGAAGATACACACTAGCCTCTTCAGTGCCTAACCAATTACAGATACCCCACAAAATAATAGTATGTGTTATTATGTCTGCCCGAAATTCCTTTTCAGCAGTGATATTATCCAAAACCTTGATAGCTGTTCTAACCATACCCAGCTTACAATATGCATTTATAGTTATATTCACTGTAATGTCATCTGGCTTTACTCCATTTACCCACATTTTCCCCAAAAGCTGCAAAACTTGTTGATGCATTCCTTGAAAAGATAAACCATACATGATAGTGTTGTAAGTGATGCAATTTAACTCCATATTCCGTTCTTCCAACTCTCTTACAAGTCCACAAGCCTCTCTGAATGCGTTCGCCCTAAAGAGACCATCCAATAACTCGTTATATGTTCTAATATTAGGTAAACATTCATATTTCTCCATCTGATCAAGCACACTCATCGCCCATTCTACTCTTCTGCCACGACATAAGCCCTTGATAAAGTTGTTGAATGTAACAACAGTTGGAGGACAACCATCGGAAATCATGTTATCAATAAAATCAAAAGCTTGATCAAACATAGACATCTGACAAAGGACATCCACCATGCAGGTGTACACCACAACATTTGGACGGCAGCCACAATTTATCATCTTGTTCCATATTTCACAAGCACTAATCAAATCCCCCGATTTTGCAAAGCCGTGAATGATAGTGCTATATGTGGTCACGTTTGGACGGACAAAATCTTCCTCCATCTGATTCCATACCGATACTACCTCGTCCATCCTCCCATTGGAGCAAAGACCGTTTATAAGAGTGTTGTACGAGACTACATTTGGCTTAACTCCTTCTCGAATCATGAGATTCCACAAACCAAGAGCATCGCCGAGTCTCCCTCGCACAAAATAACCTTTTATCAAAGAAGTAAATGTATGAACATTAGCACTGCATCCTCTCACAAACATTTGCGCAAAAACTGCAAGGGACAAGTCAATGTTCCCCATATCAGAAAGGCAACTAATAACCGTCGAATAACTAACAACATTCGGGTCAACCCCTTTATCCACCATCTCGTTAATCAAATCAAACGCCTCCTTAATCCTATATCCCTTACACACTCCATGAATCAAAGCATTATAAACTGACACTACAGGTCCAAATCTCATAGCTAGCTCTTTCGCTTTATCCACTTCACCCGATTTACACATAGACGAGATTATAGTAGTGTAACTAATATCATCAGGAGGACAACCCTTATTAGACATTTCCTCAAGCAGCTTGCAGGCACCATCAACCTTCCCATTTTTACAAAGCGCCTTTAGAAGAATATTATACGTAAAAACATTTGGTTCCAATCCTTCACCTTTCATGTTATTATAAAGAGGACTAATCATCTTAAACATGTTTTCACCAAGCAAAGCATCCAAAAGATGATTATATATCTTAACACTTGGCTTACACCCAAATTCCCTAATCCTATAAAACATTTTTAAACCTTGTTCACCCAACTTTGCTCTTCTATACGAATCCATCACACAAATGAACAAGTCCTCAGAACAAGGTACACTTTCTAGCTTCATCTGTTGCAAAAGATACTGAACAGCATCAATTTCATTGTTTCTTCCAAGCTTTTCAATCATGATTTGGTATGTTGAATGGGTGTGTTTGAAAGTTCCTGAATTTGCAACAGATTTGAAGTATTCAAGTGATGACACAATGTCAGGTTCATGTTTCAGTACTTGTAAAACTTGGGATTCTGGAATTGGAGAGGGGTTGGGTTTGTGAGGATTTGAAATTGGGTTTGGGGTTAGAACAAATGGGATTGGAGATTTGCGAAGTTTCAATAATAAGGAACAACCATCTCTCAAATACATTGCCATGTTTCAGTGAAAATTTTAAGGTTTAAAGTTAAAACCATGACGTTGTTATTTCAGAAGGGAAATGAAATAATTTTAGGAATTAATTGTTATAAGGTTTAAAGTTAAAACCATGACATTGTTATTTCAGAATGGAAATGAAATAATTTTAGGAATAATTGTTATGCTCAGCGTAACAAAATTTATAAAAAATAAATTCATCATAATCACTTATAATTATTACTTTAAATATAATAAAAATAAAAATCAAAAAGTTTGCAAATTTTAATTTAACATTGTAGTACAATAAAAATTATCAATTTTATTTGTCGTGTCATCGTATAATCCTACAAATTATTCTACTAAATTTTCTTCAAAATTCTCACTCTCTCCCAATTATTTATTAACAATTACTCTCGCTTTCTTTTTAATATTGTTTTTGTACAAACATTTATGATAAATTTTTAGGTATCCATGATAATTAGTTGTGAATCAATAATATTTTTAATATAAAATGATATAAAATATTAATTTTTTTTAAATACAATATATATATATATATATATATATATATATATATATAGAGAGAGAGAGAGAGAGAGAGGGGTATAAAGACCTAAATGAACAAGATCTTTTAGTCTGGGCTCTACCTCGAGGCATTCTGATGACAATCCTCAAGTGTATGAATTTAGTCGAAGAATCGGATCAAAGTAAATTATAGAAGAACTAAAATGAAGAAGAAAGACCAAAGAATGAGGAAAAAAATATCTAAGTGTGAATAAATTGGACTTAGTGAAAAATCAGGTGAAAATGGGAGAAAGAGCGTGCAGTTACTGTAACACCTCATTTCTACCCAATGAATTTATTAAAACTGGAGTTATAAAATTTCCAACGAAGAAATGGAATGCTACATTCACAACTTAAAAACAACGACTTTTATCGCATAACAAGGACACATAACACTTAAAACATCGGGTGACAGAATAACAACTACAAATAGTCTTTAAAACATAACAACTTTATTACTAAGCAGCAGATTTACAATATTCAACTTTAGTGATACCACATTTTTATTCAACTTAAAATAACTTTCAAAGTATAAGTAATATTTCGAGTTCAACTTAAAATTCAGCAACAGAATAAAAACTGAAGGGGCGAAAAACACAAGGAAGGGGGGGGGTTAGTGGGGTTTTTCAAAAATAATGCAATAACACACAATTGGTTTATCCTGGTTCATTTGAACTCAAACTACTTCAGTCCACCCGCCAAGGTGATTTTGCCTCTCTCAAATGAGGTGTTAATCCACTATTCAATATTTGAATACAAACACAAAGACTTATTGTCAATGTCTTCTTGAGTTTACTAACTAACACTTTTAGTCAATCAAGGAAGATCAAAATTACTTAAGTTTACAAATGTGTATAAGGTTGCTTCTAATAAAGCTATAATCACAACTGTGATTTTTACACAAGATTAAATCAAAAATTCATTTGAGGCTATTGGAATAGATTGTATATGTGTGCAAGTGTGTTAGGAATTTCTTCAAGATTGCTCCTCTATATATAGGTGATGTATAGAGATCCGTTGGAGACACCAAGATTTATTTTTGGATGATGATATATTGTGTTTAAAGATATTTCCAGAAATAGAGATTTTTGTCTGATAGCTGTTAAACGTTGATACTCATTTAATGAGTATGATTCTGAAATCATAGTTTGTTTTGCATGAGAATATCAAAGTTTCAACAACATAGCAGCTGGTGCTAAGAGCGTGATTAACCAATCAGAATATCCAGATCAGTTTTGCGTGAGGATTCCTTGTTGGAGCATCATAACTTTTATAAAATACTTCTTTCTATGTATCATAATTTCCTGCACATTAAAATAAATATTTTTAAGAAGCATATTTATTCTTTAAATAAATATGATGCTTGTTATTATCAAAACTAAATACAGTGTAGAATCAATTCTTGTTCTAACAATCTCCATATTTTTGATGATGACAAAACTCTTATATTTTGATGGATAGTTAAGAGAATAAGATAGAGAGGAAACTCCCCCTGAGTCATAAACTTCCCTGAATATAATTTCTTAGAGCATTGGTTAGAATTTCTTATGGAGAAACTCTCCCCCTAAGTTAGAACCTTTTCCTGTATACTTAATAGCACATTAGAAATATCAGAATATTTAGAGAATGTTTGAGACTTAGTCCTAGTGAATTCTTATTGATCAAAATATTTTATGTTCTCCCCTTTTTTGTCATGAATCAAAAAGTAATGATCAAAGTTAAGAAAAAAACACACTTAAACAGAACATAAAAAGCTTCATTAAAGATAATCAGGATAATCACAAAAGCAACTTAATCAAAATATAGAAGGAAAACAAGGAAAAACAATCAGACACTATGGTTATGGAGGAGGAGGAAGTCTTGTGAACAATGCCTCCAGAAGACTCTTGATCTGAGTAGTGGATTCCACTTGCTGACCTATCATTTCCTTTAGTTATGCATTTGTTTCATCTTGTTTATCCAACCTGTTTTTAATAGCTTCATTCTCTTTCTTCAACTCTTCCAGAGTTTTCAGCACAAGAGAGGATGAAGTTGTGTCCTCAGCAAAAGTTACCATTTTCTCAGAACTTGTTGCTGGATTTTCTTTTGGAGAGGTTGCAGTTGCTTTGCCTTTGTCTTCATAAACAATTATTGCTTGAAGATTAGAAGAAGAATCCTTAATTGTTGAAACCTTTTGGTTTGTCCAAGGAGTGTCGTCTAGAAGATGGAGAGTCACATAAAAGTAGAGTCGCATAAAAGTCGCATTATTTTTTAATTGTTGTACTAGTTGATGTTGTGAAGTGGTGAATTATCTGAAATCCTTTTTTGTGTATTGCGTTTCATATATTGCTTATAATTATCGTAACTCACCCCTTCTGTTTGAATGTTGTCTTTATGTTGACAACGTGCAGGTAATCCAGAGGAGTAGCCGGTTACCTTTAGTCGAGACGATGGTCAGTCGCTCTGATACGTAGCACTCGGGGGAATGACGTGTGTCTGTTTTTGTTGATTGTTGAAATGCTGAATTTTATTTTAATTGAAGAACTTAGAATGTTTATTGGTTATTTAAAGTTGTTTTTATGTCGGATAAAGATGCTGCAAGTTGTTTTATGAATCCGCCGCGTAATGTTTTTATGAAGTTGAACTATTTAATTAAAATGAAGTTGTTTTATGTTATTTATGCAAAGTACTATGTATTAAGAAGGTTATAATTGAAAGTTGAAATACGTTGAAGAATAAATGTGATATCCTGTTTATGCAAAAGTTTTTGTAAACTCTGATTTTGATTATATTTTAAAGGGTAGAAATGGGGTGTTACAATAGGCAGCGGGGTAGGGCCCGTTCGAGCACTCTTTTATTTTCCCTACATTTCCCACATTTTTTTTCTTTTATCCAGTTCCAGTCTCATTTCTTTTGCAGCAGCTTTCATTCTTTTACCCTTTGAAACAGTTTCTTTGCAAGCGTGGATCCCGTTGGGTACGGCGGACGATCTGGGGTGCTAATACCTTCCCAGGTCATAACCGACTCTCGAACTCAGTTTCTTTGGTTCGCAAGACCTTTGTCCTTCCCTTTCTTCTCTTCGGTTTGTGCAACATTACCTTTCCCGTTCCTTCGGGATAAAAATGTCTGACTGACGACTCTACCTCTTCCGTGTCACTTTCACGTTTGTACCAGAATGGAAATCCAGGGAGCGACACCAGTATCTGCATCAGAAAAAACATTAGTAACAAAATCTGTTTCACCATCCCTTCCAGCTAGAACCGTTGGAATCACTTCTCGCGTATTCGACAAAATTCCAAGATCCCTTCACGTCTAGCTACCTCGCCTCCAACCACCCAAACTAGCCACCGAAACCTCTTTTAAACACGATCTCGCATACACCTCCGGATACAAATTAGCAAGACTACCACTATCCGTCCAATTAATATTCCAAAAAGGAATATTAAAACCGTTTTCCACTTGAAATTTGCAATTCTTTATGAAAATATTCTCTGGGTATATTTTATTGATTGAGAATAGATACATCTACCATGAGAAATGTGAAGTCGAACTATTTCGATTGGAGCTACTTCCCGACACATGACAAATATTTCTGTATTTAGCGTTTAAAATTTTAAACCACAACTGTGACTGTTGCTGTTCTATCACTTCTCCTGCATTAATTTGCTCTTCATCTCTTTTTGATTCTTTATTTTCTTTGACATTGCTCCTATAACTCTCTTCTATCTTTTCTGATCCCACCTCTTCGTTCAGTACTTGTCCATATACAATGTTTAGATTTTCTAAGTTATGACTGATGCCTTTGTGTGATCTTTCCACTTTTTCAATACTAGATAATTTAGGTTTTCTAAATTAATAAATTATTTTTCATTGGAATTAATTTTAGATTATATTTGATTCTCTTTATTTTATTGGAATTAATTTTCATTGCATCCCTTAAATTAATAATGCACATCTTCAATAGTATATATTGTGAAATACAGTAATGATTTGTGCATAGCTCCTATAACAACATTGGTTATAATTCAGGAAAAACGATGTGGTTAATTTTCTTACCCTTAATTCATTATTTAATTCTATTAACTTTATATATTTAATTAATTTTTAATTTAAATTAGTTCTATAAAAAAACTTTGTTCTTCCTCACATACTTTGAAACTTCCAATACTACATCATGTATTTTTACCCTTTAACCTTCAGGTTCAATGATTATAATGCACACTTAAGTATTTATTAATTACTAAATAAATAGTAACTATATTAGAAAGAGCTTCCAAATCACTGTACTGCAACAATATTAAAAAATTCAAAAATAATGACTATATTACCTGCAAGCTTGCACAATGCATGAGTAAAAACAATGATTATTAGTCCCTTCATGGTTTTGTATTTGATACAGTACAACAACTTCATATTATAACCTTCCTACAAAGTGATATCCATAAAGTTTCTACTCACCCTATAATATAATGTTAGAATTAGAGTTTGACCTAACTCACCCAATAAAACCGGTTGGTAAGATGAAGAGTGTCACTCTATTTAAACCCTTTGTAAGTTATATATTTAACCAATGTGGGACTTAGTTTTTTTCAATACTATGCAAGTATCGCCATCTTCAATCATATTCAAGACATGATTAAAAACTAATATAAATGTTTAGCAGAAGAAATGTCGTTAGTGTACTCATACTAATGACATATTCACATAAACTTGGAACATGCCTTTTATATGAGACATTCACATTCAACACCAGCTACTATTGTGCACATAATATGGCTTGTTCATTGTTTCCTTGCTTCAGCTTATTCGAATCACGACAGAAAATTCAATATTACTGGCTAACAGACAATAAAATAATTCGTCCAATGGGACAATAACAGAACAGTGTGTGCATTAGGCCTCCAAGTATGTATTAAAAAATTAAACAAAGGTAGGTGTATAGAATGTTTTAATTAGGGGTGGCAAAATGGATGGATTGGATGAATATGAATTGGATTGTTAATGGATGGATCAAAACAATCCATTAGTCCATTAACAATCCATCAAAGTTTTCTTTAAATTATCCAATCCAATCCATCCATTAAGAAAAAAAATCAATATAATCCATCCATTAATATATGTTTAATGGATGAATATCCATCCATCCACAAAATTATTTTTAATTTTCGAAAAAAAATCGATTTTATTTTATTTTTAAAAAAATAGATTTTTTTTTATATTTTCGTAAAAAATCGACTTTTTTGTATTTTCCAAAAAAAACCGATATTTTTATTTTTCAAACAAATCATTTTTTTTGTATTTTTGAAAATTTTAATTTTTTGTATTTTCAAGATTTTTTATATTTTCCAAAACAAAAAACTAATTTTTTTCCGGAAGACTTAGTATTTTTCAAAAAATCAATATTTTTATTTTTTGAAAAAAATTTCGTTTTTTTATTTATATGTCCAATATGACTATTATATGTTTAATATATGAATATATATGGAATTACGTTTTTTTATTTTGTTTATACGTATGATTATTTTGATTTTTTGTTTAAATGTACGGTATGATTTAGAACTTAGAATAGTGGAGCTTTACTCATATAGCTTCACTCATATAGATAAATGTGTAACCTCACATTAACATTTATTATTAATAATAATAATAATAATAATAATAATAAGGGTTAAATATGTATTTAGTTCCTATAAATATCTCAATTTTCATTTTTAATCCATATTAAAAAAATAATATATTTTAAATCCTATAAAATTATTATGCACGTAGTTTCAGTCCCTCATGTTAAACCAATGTGTATTTTTAAATGATTATTTTGCAGATATTTTTAGAATGTTATAAAAAGTTTCTCGATTTTTTTTTTTATTTCTAAGTCGAAGTTTTCATTACTATTATCATTATATCTTAAAATTTTAAAATTTCATATTTAATTCTTTGCATTTTAAAAAATTCTAAAATTTATTACATACATATTTTATAGTATTCTAAACATGGATGAAAAATATTATTCAAAAATTTAAAAGGTTAAGAGTAATTAAACAGTTTTCAAAATTTTAAAAAACAACAGAGACTAAAATTGTATGCATACAAAATTTGTAGGGACTAAAATATATTATTTTTTAATAAGGACTAAAAATGAAAATTGAGATATTTATAAGGATCAAAAACATATTCAATAATAATAATTTAGTATTATTAGTGTAATACGTTTTTGTATTTTCGAAAGAAAAAAAAATATTTTTTTTGGAAAAAATCGACTTTTTTGTATTTTCCAAAAAATCGATAATTTTATTTTTGGAAAAAATCGAATTTTTTTTGTATTTTTTAAAATTTTGATTTTTTGTATTTACATAAAAAAATAGTTTTTTTTTTGGAAAAAATCGACTTTTTTTGTATTTTCTAAAAAATCAATTTTTTTTACTTTTGAAAAAAAAATAGTTTTTCTTTTTATATTTTTAATTTTTTTTTTGTATTTTCGAAAAAAAATCGATTTTTTTTGGAAAAAAAAACTGAATTTTTGTATTTTCCAAAAAATCGAAATTTTAATTTTTGTAAAAAATTTGGGTTTTTTTTTTGTATTTTTGGAAATTTTAATTTTTTGTAATTTTGAAAATAATCATTTTTTTCGGAAAAAAACAACTTTTTTTGTAATTTTCAAAAATCAAATATTTTTTAAAATTTTCTAAAAATAAGTTTTTTTTCGGAAATAAAATCATTTAAAAGGAAAATACATTTTTTAAAAAATATATCTCATAGATATAAAAGTAATCCATTGGATCATTAAAATATATTGGATGAATTTGATCAATCCATTAATATAAATGGATGGATTTAATCCAATCCATTAGCTAATTTTTTATATGTGGATGGATTTGATGGATTTTTTAATGGATGAATTGGATGGATTTTGTGTTAATGGATTCAATTGTCACCCCTAGTTTTAATGCAGCCATCAAGTTCATCACATTGATAACGGTTTGATATTTACAACTTAAGAAAATAATCCCCCAAGCCTAGTAATTTGCTTTAGTTGAAACAAAAGCATTGGTTTCCCTGTTCCTTTTGCCCATAGCTCTATGCTATGAAACCCGGACCCAGACACGATATGGATACGGGGACCCCACTAATATAAAAAATATAAGACACTGACACGGCTATATATATTTTATATATTAATATAATAATGCAATTTATGAGCATAATTTATAAGGAGTTTAAAATAAGAAGCAAAATTTACGTTTATTTAAATTTAATACTTTCAATCAACGAAAAAAACATAAATCCATCAAAACAAAATGATACAAACCATATCATAGTCATTCCACATTGGGAAAACTAGCTTCTAAGTCTGACTCATCCAAAGACAAGTGAGCAATTTCAAAAATTCTTTATCATCTAATGTATGTATAGTGTGGCGGTGAAGAATAAATATCCAGAAACATCTAGAAAAATAAAAAATTATAATAGAAGAATGAAAAGATGAAATAACCTTGTGAAGATCGAAGCAGTGGTGTGCGACGAAGATGAAAAAAATCAACGATGATAAAAAAAAACCTTGTAGAGACAGAAGAGTGGAATATGAAAAAAAATGCTAATTGTGTTGTTTTTATAGTGGGGAAGTGAAATATGAAAGGTAAAAAATCCTCTTTATTAAATTCTGAAAAATTTTAGTTGATTTTTTGTTTAAAGTTAGAGCATGGATTTTCTTAAAAATAGTCACATTTTCATGCAACAAATTGTTTTTCATAATGAACAAAACATTGAAAACTTGCAAATTGAACAAAATACGATGAAATCTCAAGATGGGGATGATGTTGACCATCAAAATGATGTCAATGCTATCATGATACAACATGCAGCTCGACCACCAGATCTGTCTTGGACAAGTTTTGAATTAGTAGGAAAGCCCATCTTGGAAATGATATCTTCAACTGAGATAGGCAACAAGGAGGGAGATAGGAGTCAAGAGGGTACCATAGTTATGGATGGGGTGGTTCCGGAGACTCGAGAAGCCTGCTAAGTTAGGATGGATGTTTCTTTTATCATATATGTGTTAATGATGATTGAAAACCATAATATAATTGTGTGGAATTGTAGGGGAGTGTTGAAAGCACAGTAGTGTGGGTTTTGTTATTGTTTCCGCAGGGATTGTTGTGATATTAACGTTGTTCTATAGTCTAAAAGTGATTAAAGTTAGGGTTTCAAAAGTATTTGTTTGATTCGTAACACTTTGCATAAAAGTTAAGGTAAACGGTAAAATGGATCGGTTTGAGAGATTTATAAAAATATGTCAAGATTGGGGTTTGATAATCCGTTTTGTATGCATTTACTCGATCAAGCTCATGAACTTGTTTAACAATATATATAATAACATATCCTCTCAACTTGTTTATCTCTAACATAAGTTGTGAGATTTACCACTTTGATCATTAGATGATCTCTCACTCTAACTATCAAAATGGTAACATTAAAGTGAGAGTTTACCCGGATTTGGTCCAATCCTTTATGCATAACTTTTCTCTCAACATGGATAGGCATGATAAACATAAGTTGCATACTCTTGTTAGAAATTGTGAAATTAAGGAGGATTTAGGTGCTTTGGCTTCATCCTTGAACATTCCTTTTTCCGGTGTGTTTCTCCGCAAAGGCGTGAATCATATTGATGATGTTTGGTCCGGCTACAACAAAATGGAGTATTATTACTCAATCTGCCGTTTTCCGAAGGATGTTGTGACATCGGGAAAACGCACTTCAAGAACTCTATGCTATGCGAAGAATTTGACCGTTGATGATCGGTTGTTACACTATATCATTTGCTATGTGCTGCTGCCCAAGGATTCCAACCACTCTCAAATCAATGACTTGGAGATGCAAGTGTTGTTTGCTATGAAGAAAAGGGTAAAGATTAATTGGATGCTCACAAGGATGTATCACTTGAAGCAACAACTATCTTTAAAGACAAGACTTCCGTATGCTAGGCTCATTTCTCGGATCATTGAGCAAACTGACTTGGTTATTGGTAGGGAACCTTTTATCGCCATGAAGGCTACGGCGAATGAAATAAATGAGATTACAATTGTGAAGAATACCGGAATTGTTTTACGCAACGATGGTTCTTATGAATATGCCGATGGTTCCTCCGCTCCATCCTTTCCTATTCCCGAAGGTGGCATAACCAATGACTTCCTTTACACCACCATCATGACACACTACCGAGAAGCTCAACAAAACCACCGTGAAACCCAAACCGAAGAGGATGATGAAAGTGAAGCCGATAGTGAAGATGGTGAAGATGGTAAAGATGAAAGTGATGATATGTCGGAAGAGGAATGAACATGCATGTCTTGTTGCTTTTGTTGTTTTTTATTTAGTTTTAAAATTCTGTTATAAGTCCTAAGTTTGTTAGGAAATTTTGATTTTGTTTCGGTTATGTTTCCGTACTCTTTTCCGTTTTAATCAAATTATGTTTTTGTTATATTTGTGCTTTCGTGTATGTTTTCATGCTAAGTTGCATCATGCTGAATTTTATGTTGTATTTTTCATGATTATGCTTGATCCTCTCTTTCTTTTTGCTAATTCCAAAGGAGAAGAGCTTGGTTTCTAATATCTCTCTGTGCAGAATTTTGCCTCTGTTTAGATAGGGGGAATTGCTGGACATTGGGGGAGAAGCAAGCCTAGAACAACATCGATCGATCAAAGCTTGTATGAAAAATTCGTTCGGTTGTCATCATAAAAAAGGGGGAGAATGTAGAAGCATACTTCAAGCTCAATGTTTTTGATGACGTCAATATTATTCAAGCTCATTCCAGATTGCAAAAAGTCGAGATGACAACAACGATCAAGATCATGGCTATGCATCATCTATGGAATGCTTCCGTTCGTTTCAAACTTTTGTGCAACACTTTCAAGACTTGGACACAAGGCTTAGGTATATCAAAATTTACTCCTTAAAATGATATACAAGTGTTCAAAATATTTATCATGATTTTTAATGCATGTGCATCATTTTTGAAAATAATTGGAACTGGTTTTAACACTTAAAACAGAAATATTTTTCTGTGTTTTAACAGTGTTAACCGGTTAACCATATGGGTTAACCGGTTAACGGTCTCAATTTTTCAATTCTATGGTAACGTTTCTGAGCGTTAACCGATTAACCCATATGGTTAACCGGTTAACACTGTAGAATTTTTGAAAAATTGTTTCTCTTCAAATTCAAATTTTTGTTAAGTGTTATACCTCTTCATGATTTTATTTCATAACTTTTTTATACCTTTTCAAAGAATTTCTTTTTAAATTCTCATACCTTTTTGAATAGGTGTTTCAACTATTATAAATTCTTAAAATTTCAAATTCATAAACACTTCCTAGAATTTTCAAATATTATCATACAATCAAAATCACTAAATTCAAATAATTTTCATATTTCAAAAAGTGTTCATAAGTTCATCATTTTCATATTTTCTTGAACACTTGTATTGAATCTTAAGTAGTGACTTTTGAATATAGGAGAAGATCAATTTATATTGATACCAATCATTATATTCTCACTCAAACAAAAATTATAGAAAGTGTTTTCTATTTGTGACTTGTGTTCCAAGGATTGTTTGGACATAAGGGTAAGTGTGGCAAGAGGATTGTTCTTGCATACTTGTTTGTTTAGTTTGTTAGAAAGTAGGCCTCACCATCGAAGGTGTGATAGGTTGTATTGTTCTAAAGAAACTAGTGGAAATCTCTTTCGTGTTGAAAGGGGACTGGATGTACCTTCGGATTGTGAAGGGAACCAGGATAAATCTCCGTGTCATCTTTACTTTCCTGCTTTACCATTTTTATTTTATAAACCGTAAAAAGCAAAATCCATCCATCAAAGAAAAAGAATCGAAAAATTTGATAACACTTAATTCACCCCCCCCCCCCTCTTAGGCGCACTTTGATCTTACACTTCAGTCCACACGCCAAAGTGATTTTGCCTCTCTCAAGCGAGGTGTTAATCCACTATTCAATATTTGAATACAAACACAAAGACTTACTGTCAATGTCTTCTTGAGTTTCCTAACTCTTTTAGTCAATCAAGGAAGATCAAAATTACTTAAGTTTACAAATGTGTATAAGGTTGCTTCTAATAAAGCTATAATCACAACTGTGATTTTTACATAAGATTAAATCAAAAATTCGTTTGAGGCTATTGGAATAGATTGTATATGCGTGCATGTGTATTAGGAATTTCTTCAAGATTGCTCCTCTATATATAGGTGATGTATAGAGATCCGTTGGAGACACCAAGATTTATTTTTGGATGATGATATATTGTGTTTAAAGATATTTCCAGAAATAGAGATTCTTGTCTAATAACTGTTAAACGTTGATACTCATATAATGAGGATGATTCTGAAATCATAGTTTGTTTTGCATGAGAATATCAAAGTTTCAACAACAGAGCAGCTGGTGCTAAGAGCGTGAGGATTCCTTATTGGAGCATCATAACTTCTATAAAAAACTTCTTTCTATGTATCATAATTTCATGCACATTAAAATAGATATTTTTAAGAAGCATATTTATTCTTTAAATAAATATGATGTTTGTTATTATCAAAACTAAATACAGTGTAGAATCAATTCTTGTTCTAACAATCTCCCAATTTTTGATGATGACAAAACTCTTATATTTTGATGGATAGTTAAGAGAATAAGATAGAGAGGAAACTCCCCCTGAGTTATAAACTTCCCTGAATGTAATTTCTTAGAGCATTGGTTAGAATTTCTTATGGAGAAACTCTCCCCCTAAGTTAGAACCTTTTCTTGTATACTTAATAGCACATTAGAAATATCAGAATATTTAGAGAATGTTTGAGACTTAATCCTAGTGAATTGTTATTGATCAAAATATTTTACGTTCTCCCCCTTTTTGTCATGAATCAAAAAGTAATGATCAAAGTTAAGAAAAAAACACACTTAAACAGAACATAAAAAGCTTTATTAAAGATAATCAGGATAATCACAGAAGCAACTTAATCAAAATCTAGATGGAAAACAAGGAAAAACAATCAGAAACTATGGTTATGGAGGAGGAGGAAGTCTTGTGAACAATGCCTCCAGAAGACTCTTGATCTGAGTAGTGGATTCCACTTGCTGACCTATCATTTCCTTTAGTTATGCATTTGTTTCATCTTGTTTATCCAACCTGTTTTTAATAGCTTCATTCTCTTTCTTCAACTCTTCCAGAGTTTCCAGCACAAGAGATGATGAAGTTGTGTCCTCAGCAAAAGTTACCATTTTCTCATAACTTGTTGCTGGATTTTCTTTTGGAGAGGTTGCAGTTGCTTTGCCTTTGTCTTCAGAAACAATTATTGTTGAAACCTTTTGGTCTATCCAAGGAGTGTCGTCCAGAAGATGGAGAGTCGCATAAAAGTAGAGTCGCATTATTTTTGAGTTGTTGTACTGGTTGATGTTGTGAAGTGGTGAATTATGTGAAATCCTTTTATGTGTATTGCGTTTCATATACTTCTTATAATTATCGTAAATCACCCCTTCTGTTTGAATGTTATCTTTATGTTGACAACGTGCAGGTAATCCAGAGGAGTAGCCGGTTACCTTTAGTCGAGACGGTGGTCAGTTGCTCTGATACGTAGCACTCGGGGGGAATGACGTGTGTTTGTTTTTGTTGATTGTTGAAATGCTGAATTTTATTTTAATTGAAGAACTTAGAATGTTTATTGGTTATTTGAAGTTGTTTTTATGTCGGATAAAGATGCTGCAAGTTGTTTTATGAATCCGCCGTGTAATGTTTTTATGAAGTTGAACTATTTAATTAAAATGAAGTTGTTTTATGTTATTTATGCAAAGTACTATGTATTAAGAAGGTTATAATTGAAAGTTGAAATATGTTGAAGAATAAATGTGATATCCCGTTTATGCGGAAGTTTTTGTAAACTCTGATTTTGATTATATTTTAAAGGGTAGAAATGGGGTGTTACAGTAGGCAGCGGGGTATGGCCCGTTCGAGCACTCTTTTATTTTCCCTACATTTCCCCCCTTTCTTTTCTTTTATCCAGTTCTAGTCTCATTTCTTTTGCAGCAACTTTCATTCTTTTACCCTTTGAAACAGTTTCTTTGCAAGCGTGGATCCCGTCGGGTACGGCGGACGATCTGGGATGCTAATACCTTCCCAGGTCATAACCGACTCTCGAACTCAGTTTCTTTGGTTCGCAGGACCTTTGTCCTTCCCTTTCTTCTCTTCGGTTTGTGCAGCATTACCTTTCCCGTTCCTTCGGGATAAAAATGTCTGGCTGACGACTCTACCTCTTCTGCGTCACTTTCACGTTTGTACCAGAATGGAAATCCAGGGAGCGACACCAGTACCTGCATCAGAAAAAATATTAGTAACAAAATCTGTTTCACCATCCCTTCCAGCTAGAACCGTTGGAATCACTTCTCGCGTATTCGACAAAATTCCAAGATCCCTTCACGTCTAGCTACCTCGCCTCCAACCACCCAAACTAGCCACCGAAACCTCTTTTAAACACGATCTCGCATACACCTCCGGATACAAATTAGCAAGACCACCACTATCCGTCCAATTAATATTCCAAAAAGGAATATTAAAACCGTTTTCCACTTGAAATTTGCAATTCTTTATGAAAATATTCTCTGGGTATATTTTATTGATTGAGAATAGATACATCTACCATGAGAAATGTGAAGTCGAACTATTTCGATTGGAGCTACTTCCCGACACATATTGACAAATATTTCTGTATTTAGCGTTTAAAATTTTAAACCACAACTGTGACTGTTGCTGTTCTATCACTTCTCCTGCATTAATTTGCTCTTCATCTCTTTTTGATTCTTTATTTTCTTTGACATTGCTCCTATAACTCTCTTCTATCTTTTCTGATCCCACCTCTTCGTTCAGTACTTGTCCATATACAATGTTTAGATTTTCTAAGTTATGACTGATGCCTTTGTGTGATCTTTCCACTTTTTCAATACTAGATAATTTAGGTTTTCTAAATTAATAAATTATTTTTCATTGGAATTAATTTTAGATTATATTTGATTCTCTTTATTTTATTGGAATTAATTTTCATTGCATCCCTTAAATTAATAATGCACATCTTCAATAGTATATATTGTGAAATACAGTAATGATTTGTGCATAGCTCCTATAACAACATTGGTTATAATTCAGGAAAAACGATGTGGTTAATTTTCTTACCCTTAATTCATTATTTAATTCTATTAACTTTATATATTTAATTAATTTTTAATTTAAATTAGTTCTATAAAAAAACTTTGTTCTTCCTCACATACTTTGAAACTTCCAATACTACATCATGTATTTTTACCCTTTAACCTTCAGGTTCAATGATTATAATGCACACTTAAGTATTTATTAATTACTAAATAAATAGTAACTATATTAGAAAGAGCTTCCAAATCACTGTACTGCAACAATATTAAAAAATTCAAAAATAATGACTATATTACCTGCAAGCTTGCACAATGCATGAGTAAAAACAATGATTATTAGTCCCTTCATGGTTTTGTATTTGATACAGTACAACAACTTCATATTATAACCTTCCTACAAAGTGATATCCATAAAGTTTCTACTCACCCTATAATATAATGTTAGAATTAGAGTTTGACCTAACTCACCCAATAAAACCGGTTGGTAAGATGAAGAGTGTCACTCTATTTAAACCCTTTGTAAGTTATATATTTAACCAATGTGGGACTTAGTTTTTTTCAATACTATGCAAGTATCGCCATCTTCAATCATATTCAAGACATGATTAAAAACTAATATAAATGTTTAGCAGAAGAAATGTCGTTAGTGTACTCATACTAATGACATATTCACATAAACTTGGAACATGCCTTTTATATGAGACATTCACATTCAACACCAGCTACTATTGTGCACATAATATGGCTTGTTCATTGTTTCCTTGCTTCAGCTTATTCGAATCACGACAGAAAATTCAATATTACTGGCTAACAGACAATAAAATAATTCGTCCAATGGGACAATAACAGAACAGTGTGTGCATTAGGCCTCCAAGTATGTATTAAAAAATTAAACAAAGGTAGGTGTATAGAATGTTTTAATTAGGGGTGGCAAAATGGATGGATTGGATGAATATGAATTGGATTGTTAATGGATGGATCAAAACAATCCATTAGTCCATTAACAATCCATCAAAGTTTTCTTTAAATTATCCAATCCAATCCATCCATTAAGAAAAAAAATCAATATAATCCATCCATTAATATATGTTTAATGGATGAATATCCATCCATCCACAAAATTATTTTTAATTTTCGAAAAAAAATCGATTTTATTTTATTTTTAAAAAAATAGATTTTTTTTATATTTTCGTAAAAAATCGACTTTTTTGTATTTTCCAAAAAAAACCGATATTTTTATTTTTCAAACAAATCATTTTTTTTGTATTTTTGAAAATTTTAATTTTTTGTATTTTCAAGATTTTTTATATTTTCCAAAAAAAAAAACTAATTTTTTTCCGGAAGACTTAGTATTTTTCAAAAAATCAATATTTTTATTTTTTGAAAAAAATTTCGTTTTTTTATTTATATGTCCAATATGACTATTATATGTTTAATATATGAATATATATGGAATTACGTTTTTTTATTTTGTTTATACGTATGATTATTTTGATTTTTTGTTTAAATGTACGGTATGATTTAGAACTTAGAATAGTGGAGCTTTACTCATATAGCTTCACTCATATAGATAAATGTGTAACCTCACATTAACATTTATTATTAATAATAATAATAATAATAATAATAATAAGGGTTAAATATGTATTTAGTTCCTATAAATATCTCAATTTTCATTTTTAATCCATATTAAAAAAATAATATATTTTAAATCCTATAAAATTATTATGCACGTAGTTTCAGTCCCTCATGTTAAACAAATGTGTATTTTTAAATGATTATTTTGCAGATATTTTTAGAATGTTATAAAAAGTTTCTCGATTTTTTTTTTTATTTCTAAGTCGAAGTTTTCATTACTATTATCATTATATCTTAAAATTTTAAAATTTCATATTTAATTCTTTGCATTTTAAAAAATTCTAAAATTTATTACATACATATTTTATAGTATTCTAAACATGGATGAAAAATATTATTCAAAAATTTAAAAGGTTAAGAGTAATTAAACAGTTTTCAAAATTTTAAAAAACAACAGAGACTAAAATTGTATGCATACAAAATTTGTAGGGACTAAAATATATTATTTTTTAATAAGGACTAAAAATGAAAATTGAGATATTTATAAGGATCAAAAACATATTCAATAATAATAATTTAGTATTATTAGTGTAATACGTTTTTGTATTTTCGAAAGAAAAAAAATATTTTTTTTGGAAAAAATCGACTTTTTTGTATTTTCCAAAAAATCGATAATTTTATTTTTGGAAAAAATCGAATTTTTTTTGTATTTTTTAAAATTTTGATTTTTTGTATTTACATAAAAAAATAGTTTTTTTTTTGGAAAAAATCGACTTTTTTTGTATTTTCTAAAAAATCAATTTTTTTTACTTTTGAAAAAAAAATAGTTTTTCTTTTTATATTTTTAATTTTTTTTTTGTATTTTCGAAAAAAAATCGATTTTTTTTGGAAAAAAAAACTGAATTTTTGTATTTTCCAAAAAATCGAAATTTTAATTTTTGTAAAAAATTTGGTTTTTTTTTTTTGTATTTTTGGAAATTTTAATTTTTTGTAATTTTGAAAATAATCATTTTTTTCGGAAAAAAACAACTTTTTTTGTAATTTTCAAAAATCAAATATTTTTTAAAATTTTCTAAAAATAAGTTTTTTTTCGGAAATAAAATCATTTAAAAGGAAAATACATTTTTTAAAAAATATATCTCATAGATATAAAAGTAATCCATTGGATCATTAAAATATATTGGATGAATTTGATCAATCCATTAATATAAATGGATGGATTTAATCCAATCCATTAGCTAATTTTTTATATGTGGATGGATTTGATGGATTTTTTAATGGATGAATTGGATGGATTTTGTGTTAATGGATTCAATTGTCACCCCTAGTTTTAATGCAGCCATCAAGTTCATCACATTGATAACGGTTTGATATTTACAACTTAAGAAAATAATCCCCCAAGCCTAGTAATTTGCTTTAGTTGAAACAAAAGCATTGGTTTCCCTGTTCCTTTTGCCCATAGCTCTATGCTATGAAACCCGGACCCAGACACGATACGGATACGGGGACCCCACTAATATAAAAAATATAAGACACTGACACGGCTATATATATTTTATATATTAATATAATAATGCAATTTATGAGCATAATTTATAAGGAGTTTAAAATAAGAAGCAAAATTTACGTTTATTTAAATTTAATACTTTCAATCAACGAAAAAAACATAAATCCATCAAAACAAAATGATACAAACCATATCATAGTCATTCCACATTGGGAAAACTAGCTTCTAAGTCTGACTCATCCAAAGACAAGTGAGCAATTTCAAAAATTCTTTATCATCTAATGTATGTATAGTGTGGCGGTGAAGAATAAATATCCAGAAACATCTAGAAAAATAAAAAATTATAATAGAAGAATGAAAAGATGAAATAACCTTGTGAAGATCGAAGCAGTGGTGTGCGACGAAGATGAAAAAAATCAACGATGATAAAAAAAAAACCTTGTAGAGACAGAAGAGTGGAATATGAAAAAAAAATGCTAATTGTGTTGTTTTTATAGTGGGGAAGTGAAATATGAAAGGTAAAAAATCCTCTTTATTAAATTCTGAAAAATTTTAGTTGATTTTTTGTTTAAAGTTAGAGCATGGATTTTCTTAAAAATAGTCACATTTTCATGCAACAAATTGTTTTTCATAATGAACAAAACATTGAAAACTTGCAAATTGAACAAAATACGATGAAATCTCAAGATGGGGATGATGTTGACCATCAAAATGATGTCAATGCTATCATGATACAACATGCAGCTCGACCACCAGATCTGTCTTGGACAAGTTTTGAATTAGTAGGAAAGCCCATCTTGGAAATGATATCTTCAACTGAGATAGGCAACAAGGAGGGAGATAGGAGTCAAGAGGGTACCATAGTTATGGATGAGGTGGTTCCGGAGACTCGAGAAGCCTGCTAAGTTAGGATGGATGTTTCTTTTATCATATATGTGTTAATGATGATTGAAAACCATAATATAATTGTGTGGAATTGTAGGGGAGTGTTGAAAGCACAGTAGTGTGGGTTTTGTTATTGTTTCCGCAGGGATTGTTGTGATATTAACGTTGTTCTATAGTCTAAAAGTGATTAAAGTTAGGGTTTCAAAAGTATTTGTTTGATTCGTAACACTTTGCATAAAAGTTAAGGTAAACGGTAAAATGGATCGGTTTGAGAGATTTATAAAAATATGTCAAGATTGGGGTTTGATAATCCGTTTTGTATGCATTTACTCGATCAAGCTCATGAACTTGTTTAACAATATATATAATAACATATCCTCTCAACTTGTTTATCTCTAACATAAGTTGTGAGATTTACCACTTTGATCATTAGATGATCTCTCACTCTAACTATCAAAATGGTAACATTAAAGTGAGATATTATCATGAGCATCAACTTACAAAACTATCTCTAGCCTATATTTATAGATGGATTAAAACTTAGACAAAGTCTTAGAACACATCTCTCAATCATGAACCAAAACAAAAGATAAACCATACAAAACAAAGCTTTTCACCATATAAATATCATCAACATGTTCACAAGCATTAATCAAGATCAATACATACAAAAAAAGGAATTATCTACCTCTAATTTTGACACAAAAGGGGCTTAGATACCCATTAACATGGTAGCTTGCTTGTCAAGTAATCTACAAAGATTTTGGTACATCAATATTCAAAGGCTCAAATATTGAATCATAAAAGCTTCTTGAATCAAAGGAAAATGAGAAAAGATGAAAAAGTTATGTTTGATAGTGTTTCTAGGTTACAAGCAATCTTATAAAAAAAGTTATTTTACAATACTCTACTCAAATGAACTAAGTACACAATCTACCTAGACAAGATCATCGAGAGAAATGCTTCCTTCGTCGGGTGAAGTCTTTAAAATCAACCCACGTGTATCAACAGTGCCAACTTTGATCTCATAAATATCTGGTTTCACCGGGTGAAGCATTAAACCCTCGGGAAAACTCCAAAGATGGTTGGGTGAAGCAAGACGCCAAGAAGACCAGCAACCAAGGGAACTTTGAATGACAAATCTTCAATTGCTACACCGCTTACTTCTCCAGGCGAAGAAAGAGGCGCAACAGGCCAGTGGTCAGCAAGCTTTGCACAAAGAAATTGCTTGCTTCGTTGCTGACTTCGTCAGGCGAAGCAGGAGGCGCGTCAAGGCAGTTTCTAAAACTTCATTGAAACATCAAATCTTCAACCGTCTTAAGCTTCGAACTTTCAAAACTTTGCTGCAAACAATAGAAAAACACATAAAAATACCAAAATCCACAATGATACAAGAATCACTTAAATAATAAGTAGTTTCCTGAATAAAGCGATTAAAAGAGATTAAAGGCACAAAAATCACTTATACAAATAAGCTTTTCTAGACACCTAACAAACTCTCCCTAACTTGCATCTTTGTTTTCCCTCAATTAAAGAAATCTTCACAAATTCACAAGAAAAGGTTTCTTAAACCAAACCGACCAATATCACAAATGGTTCAAACTCGGCGATTCACAAGCACAAAGTATTACTAAACAACACATAGCATCCAATCATGAATATGAATATAGTTAGAAATGAAAAACTACACAATGCAACACTAAGTACCCTTATGCTCAAATTGAATCACACACACACACACACACACACACACATGTAACACCCCCTTTCTATACCCCCAAATAATCAAATAATCATTTAGGCACATATTAAAATTCCATCAGAGTATAATTAGAAACATAGTATAAAAGAGGTATGTTACATTATACATGAAATTAAAACATCCAACACCTGCTCAACAATAGATATGCAACAGTGGAGTAGCTAAATACTTGCACCCACATCTCAACATTTAGAATAAAAGCGGAAAATCTAAACATTGAATAACATCAAACATATATACATATATATATTTCATCAAGTTTGATTCACCAACATAATTCATGTTTACACAAACACCCATCACCGATATACATATACAAATGCACCACAAATGGCATCACAACCAAAATTCCAAGTTACCCAGTGCTACATATCAGAGTCGACCGACAAAAGAATGAAGACACGCTTCACAAAAAGACCTTCGGCATACCTACTCTGCAATGCCTCATAGAGCATCATAAAACAGCAGAAGGGTGAGAAATATTATCATAATAACAATGCATATAATTATATATCTTAGCATATAAATACACATTTAATACATTCTCACCACAATTCATCTCCAATCACACATATACATCACAATGTATATATATAAATTGTGATGTATATAAATCAAGCATATTCATCATGCATACTTCCACCATTTCCATCACTCCACATAAACATACATATTCATGTTTACTGTTCATAAGCTACAGGTCGCGGTGCGACCCTTTGTTCGCGAGGCGAACTTCACAGGCATGCTCAGTTCGCGGCGCAAACCATGTTCGCGGTGCGAACTTAGCAGAAGTTCCAAAACACAAACTACGAGAAAAACATCCCAAACCTCTAAAATCCATCAAAACTTCACCAAATCAGTGGAAACAAAACACAAACATGATAGTTATCACCGATTTTAGGATTTCTCACAAAATACCCTAAAAACTCATAACCTCTAAACTCAACCACAACAAGAACACATTCAAACAATCACATAAATAATAATACACATTGATAAGATAATAAGATTTCACACCCTTACCTGATTGATTCGATTCCTAGGAGCTATCTTGAAGATTTTCTTAGCTTTTCCTCTTTTCCTCCTCTTCCTCTTTCTTTCTATCTCTCTTTTCTTTCTCTTTTCTACTATTATATCTTTTCTTTCTATTTATTTTCTTTCCACCCAAATATTCATTTTCTCACAATTTCTAATTCCACTTAAATTTCTAACTTATCATCAATTAGGAAATGTCTAAAATACCCTTCATTCTAATTTTCCCGAAAACTCTCAAAAATGGCAAAATAACATAACATGTCAACATATCATATTAAAATACCAATTTCACAATTAAAATAATTATCACTCAATTTAAATAAAATACTCAAAAAAAATGAAATAATCGGAATCGGGGCGTTACAACTCTCCCCTACTTCGTCCTCGAAAATATTACCTGATTCAAACAACTCCGGATACGACTCTCGAATCCCACTCTCTAATTCCCAAGTCATATTGCCTTCCGACACGCCTCCACACGCTACTTTCACAAGCGTAATATCCTTGCCTCTTAGCTTCTTAACTTCACGGTCCAAAATCTTAATTGGTAAAACTTCAACCGTAAGGTTATCTCTCACTTCAACCTCGTCCATAGGAATAACATGTGACGGATCCAGAACATACTTCCGAAGTTGTGAAATATGGAACACATCATGCAAATTCGAAATATTCGGAGGCAACTCCACACGGTAAGCCACAACACCAACTCGTGTAGTAATCTGATACGAACCAATAAAACGAGAAGTCAACTTCTTCGACTTCAAAGCACGACCCACACCTGTAACTGGTGTAACCCTCAAAAACACATGGTAGCCTTCCTGAAACTCAAGATCTTTCCTTCTCTTGTCATGATAGCTCTTTTGTCTACTTTGAGAAGCTTTTATCTTCTCCTGAATAAACTTCACTTTCTCCATCGTTTATTGTACCATCTCTGGTCCAACTACCGTCCTCTCACCAGTTTCATGCCAACACAAAGGTGTTCGACATCTCCGACCATACAAAGCCTCAAATGGTGCCATACCTATACTTGAATGAAAACTGTTATGGTAGGTGAACTCAATCAACGCTAAATAACTATCCCAAGTACCACCTTGCTCTAGCACACAAGCACACAATAAATCCTCCAACGATTGAATTGTTCTCTCGGTTTGACCATCCGTTTGAGGATGATAAGCCAGACTCAATCTTAACTTAGAACCCAAAGCCTTTTGCAAACTCTCCCAAAAGTTCGATGTAAATCTAGGATCTCTATCTGATATAATACTATTAGGAACTCCATGTAACTTCACAACCACAAGAACATAAATCTCAGCTAACCTCTCCAAAGGATAACTAATATCAATTGGAATAAAGTGAGGATATTTAGTAAGCCTATCAACGATTACCCAAATAGCATTATGACCTCTTTGCATATTCAGCAATCCCGTAACAAAATCCATCGATATACTATCCCATTTCCACTCTGGAATGTCCAACGGTTGCATCAATCCACTAGGCTTCTGATGTTCCACCTTAGACTTTTGACAAGTTAAGCATGCATACACAAATTGAGCTACATCCCTCTTCAATCTGGACCACCAAAAAATCTTCTTCAAATCTTGATACATTTTATTCGCTCCCAGATGAATACTTGTTACTTCAGTGTCCTTCTTCCAATATCATCTTTTTCAACTCCGCATTATCGGGAATACAAATACGACCATGGAATATCGAAACTCCAAAATTATCAACATTGAAATCCTCATTCTCATTCATCATCAAATCAACGAACTTTAAATCCAACTTTTGCTTTTCACATACGGTTGCAAGAAAATCATTCGTAACATGTAGCATACCAAGTCTCACACTTCTCGGTGTCATTTCACAAACTAAACTCAAGTCTCTAAAATTCTCCAAAAGTTCCCATTCTCTCTGAAGGTGCGCAAAACACAAGGAAGGGGGGTTGGAATTGGGTTTTCTTTAACAACTAAAATAAACTTCTAATGACAAGTTAATTTATCCTGGTTCGTTTGAACTCAAACTACGTCCAGTCCACCCGCCAAGGTGATTTTGCCTCTACTGAGGTCTTAATCCACTATTCAACTAATGAATACACACACTGACCTATAGTCAATGTCCTCTTGAGTCTTCTAACTAAACTTAGTCACTCAAGGAATAAAACAACTATTACAATGATAAAAAAGAAGTAACTAAAAATGCTTCTTGTCAAGCAAGGATCACTAAGTGAAAGTTACAATATATTAGCACAAATTGTTTCAGTCTTTTTGCGTGAGTGTATTGCGTTGCAATTCTTCAAATTGAATCCTTTATATATAGTTCTTGAATGAATGTAGTCGTTGGAGACATCTTGAGCTTAATTTAGGATATAAGTTAATACCATAACTTCCTTCCATAATCAGAGATACTTGTCTTGACCATTAATTAAAATATTCTTTAATTAATGTCTTCATTATGAATATCAACATCTTCTAAGAGGAAATCAGAGATAATAAATATTTGATGCGCAACCAATAATTATGTCATTAAATGATGGATTCTTCATTAAAAGTATCTTCTATAAATGGCTCAATAAATCTTCTACTAATGCACGTCTCCCTTAATTGAATTGATCTTCTACACAAGAATAAAGGTATTCATTAGAACTTCTATTCTAGCATAATAATCTTTGTTATCATCAAAATACTTAGAGGTTCAGAACCATAATTGTTCTAACAATCTCCCCCTTTTTGATGATGACAAAACATTTAGATAATGAGAATAGAGTTTAATAAGATTAGAGGAACTCCCTTTGATTGAATAAAAACAAATATTTCTTATAAAGATTTCTTCAGATGTTTCATTAGCCTTAGCTCCCCCTGAGTTGATTACTAGACCTGTTTCTATTCTATGATCACAACTCAAATATTTTTATTAGAATATTATATGTAAGAGGCAAATCATGGTAAACTGCTATGGATCAAGATCTTCTACGTTTCTCCCCCTTTTTGTCATAATAAAAAAGAGGTGATGCAGAAAAAAATGCAATTGTATAGAAGCAAAATACGTTACCATTAATTATAAAAAAACTTGTAAAGACAAATCCAGTAAAACTTTAAAAAGTTATGAAGAAGCAGAAGATAAAACAGAAACAACTAAAACAGAAGATAAGCATAAAATCAGGGGTGCATCTTAGTAACTAAGGCCTCCAGCAAAGATTTAATCTCAGATGATGATTCCACTTGCTTGCCAAGCATTGTCTTCAATTCAGCAGTGGTTTCATCTTGCTTATCTAGGTGTTGCTTCACCATCTCATTCTCCTTCTTCAGCTCTTCCAATGTTTGAAGAACAAAATTTGTTGTCAGAGGGTCTTCAACTTCTGGGGCAACTTGATTCTCAGGAACTTCTATATTTGCTGGAGAATTAGCAGGTTCATCATCATGATCTTCTTCAGAAGGTACCAGAACCATTTGAAGTTCAGAGTGTTCTTCCAGAGTTTCTGACTCTGTCCAAGGCTTATTGTCCAGCAGAAGGGGTTTATACTGTTCAATATTAGAAACAACTGCTTGAAGATACTCACAGAAATTTTGGTGAGAAATATCATAGCAGATGTCCTTGAGTCTCTTTGACTCAGTATTAAACCACTTTCTGAAGGTAGCCCACAGAAAGTCAGAAGCAGCTGGATCAGTAAGCTCTGAGCATGCAGTCTTCAGATCCTCTAACTTCAATTTCAAGACTGTTTCAAAAGCAAGTAATAAAGCAGAAATGTCTGTTCTAGAGGGCTTTGGTTTAGGTACATGTATGGCTGTTTTGTTAGAGACTGAGGACAATTTTTGTAAAGCTTCAAAATTAACAGATGTTCTAAGTGGATTATCATGTTCAGTTTCTTCTGGAGGAGTGTCAGGGATGTTTATAAAGGCAGGTGAGTTTGGAGGTGTAAATTCATATGAGGACAGTGAACTTTCTCTTATGGGGGAGAGACTAGGAACATTTTCAGAGGATGGAATTTAGACAGATTCTGGAGGTTGAAAATTGTCAATATTAGAGAGGACATGTTGCAGGGCAGTTTGTGTTTCAGTTATAGGAGAGCGATCAATGTCAGACAGAGGAGTAGTATCTATTGGAATGTCAAAATCAGAAATTGTTTGTGGTTGATTGTGTTCAGCTTCTGGTGGATAAAGTGATGATAGGATGGATGAGACAGCAGCAGATGCAGGTATTTCAGTTGGAATAGGATCAGAGGATTGAGGTGGTTCAGAAGAAGGGATAGGTGCAGAAGGAATATCAATAGAAGGTAATGGGTTAGAAGGTTTTTCAGACACTTCTACATTAAATGCTTCTACTACAGAAATGAATTCAGAGTTAGAGGCAGAAGTTTTACCTGATCTTCTGGTTGATTTTGGAATCTTCTGAGATGATCCTTCAACAACCTTTCTCTTCTTGGGTCTTGCAGAGGCAGCATCTGGAGTTTTCTGAGTGAGTTCAGTTGGCTTGAACATAGGGTCCACACCATGTTTCTTGCAAATATCCAAGTAATTGACCACAACCTCTGGAGGTGTGTCAGAAGAGAAGAGAGGGAAGTTCTCCAAGGGAATCTTCCTGGTGGTGATCACTTCTCTAGAAGGAAGGACAAGTTCTTGCTGAATAGAAGTAATAAACTTCATCTTCTTCAAATTCTTCGCATTCAAAGGTTTTCCAACATCTGTTTCAAGAAATTGAGTCTGCTTTAATTCTGCCAGAAAGTCTACCAGCTTGTTTTGATAGAGGATGTCAGAAATAACACGTCCTAGAGGAATCCAATCCCTCTTGGTTTTCTCCCCATCTCTAGTTTCCTTCACACTAGTTTTCAGATGTTGAAACAAGGTGTGTGCAAGGTTGATCTTCTTCTGTTTGGCAATGAAGTAAAGCAGAAACTGCTGATCCATATTGATATAGTCTGGAGAGTTTGTAGCCTTCCTATGACAGATTATCCCAAGAATGATCTTGGCCCAAATTCTGAGAGGGGTCTTCAGATCCTTTATCTTATTTGAGGGTTGGCTAGAGGTGAAGATCTCCTTGGCTATCACTTTTGTATCAAACATCCTATCCATGTCATTACACTTAATACCATTGCCATCAGCTTCTATGAGTTTGGCAATGTGCTCTTCAGAAATAATTATCCTTTTACCCAGCACGTACGACGTAACATGTATGTTGGATGCTGTTGCGTAAGCCCAAAATTCCTTTACCAGTTTTGGGAAGACTGGTCCCATTAAATGATCAAAGTACTTCTCCCAGCCCTGAGCTTGAATGTCCGGAAATAGATCAAAACCATTATCCTTTAGACTGTTGAAATCCACAAATAGTTCACAAAGAACTTCCAGTTTTTCAGCAGGAGTAGTAAGAGTCTTCATAGGTTCAACGTAGAACACATCAGAGAAGTCTTTTCTTTGTTGAGAAGAGGAAGCCATTTGTTACTAAGATGAGGTTTTGAAGATTTAGGGTTTTAGAAAGTTTCAGAGAGAGAACGCAAAAGTGAGGGTGAAAGGATTTTCAGTAAAAATGCAATTAGGGTAAAAATTGAAAGTGAAAATGAAAAGTTAATTATATAGGAAAATAATGCATTTAATTAAACGAGAAATTAGTGGGAAAAAATTAAGTTTAAAAACATAATGATTATATGCAATAAATGCGGTTGGCATAAGGTAAGGCGTAAAAGATTCTGGAACAGTTACCCAAGAGATTTTTGCCTTTTTGGTGTCAAGCTAGCCGTATCAGTTTCCCAGAAGATTAACAGATGTCATTCTGTAGAGGACAGTTGTCCAACGCATGTTCTGTCACTCTTCATAGTTTGGACACTTGTTTTGATTCTGATGGAATTCCTTATAGCCTTGTTGACACTTGTTGATTTGAAGATCTGCATGTTATTCCTTTGAACAGAAGTTCTCAGAATGAAACAGTTAGAACATAGTATCTTCTGAGGAAATAATATAGAGGATAAATTACAGAACTTCTAAGAGTTAAAGACATATAGTTAAAGAATTTTCATTCTAGACATAACTTCATGCTAAGGTTAGTTAGTATGAAGTTAAATCTATCTTCAGGAAGGGGTTTTGTAAAAATATCAGCCCATTGGTGATTTGTATCTATGAATTTTAACATTAAAATTCCCTTCTGAGTATAGTCCCTAATGAAGTGATGTTTAACTTCTATGTGTTTAGCTCTAGAATGTAAAATTGGATTTTTAGATAAACAAATAGCAGAGGTATTATCACAGAGGATAGGTATGTTATTCTCATAAATATTGAAATCCTCAAGCTGATTTTTCATCCAGAGCATCTAAGTACTGCATCCAGCTGCTGCAATGTATTCAGCTTCTGCAGTTGATAATGCTATGGTTGACTGTCTTTTGCTAGACCAAGAAATTAGATTATCTCCCAGAAATTGACAACTTCCAGAAGTACTTTTTCTTTCTGTTCTGTCTCCAGCAAAATCAGCATCACAATATCCTACAAGTTTATACTCTTCTGATCTTCTGTAATACAGACCAAGATTAGTAGTACCTTTCAGATATCTAAAGATTCTCTTAACTGCTGTTAAGTGAGTTTCTCTAGGATCTGATTGGAATCTAGCACATAAACATACACTGTATAGAATATCTGGTCTAGAAGCAGTTAGATAGAGGAGAGATCCAATCATACCTCTGTAGAGCTTCTGATCTACTTTCTTACTTACCTCTTCTTTCTCCAGAATACATGTAGGATGCATAGGAGTTTTAGATATTATGCTTTCTGATAGATCAAATTTCTTCAGAAGTTCTTTTACATATTTGCTTTGATGGATATATGTTCCTTCTGATGTTTGATTTATCTGAATTCCCAGGAAGAACTTTAATTCTCCCATCATGCTCATTTCAAATTCTTCCTGCATAGACTTAGCAAATTCCTTTCCCAAGGCACTTTTAGTAGAACCAAAAATTATATCATCTACATAAATTTGGCATATCAGAAGATCATTTTTAATGTTTTTAATGAAAAGGGTTGTATCCACTTTCCCTCTGATGAAATTATTTTCCAGAAGAAAAGTACTTAGTCTTTCATACCAAGCTCTAGGAGCTTGTTTCAGACCATATAAAGATTTTTTCAGTTTGAAAACATGTTCTGGAAATTTTATATTTTCAAAGCCAGGGGGTTGGTGTACATACACTTCTTCATCAATATAACCATTTAAAAATGCACTCTTGACATCCATTTGATATAGAATGATATCATGGTTTACAACAAATGAAATTAGAAGTCTAATAGATTCTAACCTGGCAACTGGTGCATAGGTTTATGTATAGTCAATTCCTTCTTGTTGACTATAACCTTGTGCAACCAGTCTTGCTTTGTTTCTGACAACTTCTCCTTGCTCATTTAGCTTGTTTCTGAATACCCACTTGGTGCCAATGATGTTGAATCCTATGGGCCTAGGAACTAGATCCCAAACATCATTTCTGGTGAATTGATTAAGTTCTTCTTGCATAGCCAGAATCCAATCATTTTCTGAGAGAGCTTCTTCCACAGAAGTTGGTTCAATCAGAGAAACAAGTCCCATTAGAGATTCTTCAGAGTTTCTGAATGACGATCTTGTTCTGATTGGTTCATCTTTCTTTCCTAAGATTTTATCTTCTGGATGATTCACCTTGCTTCTGGATAGTTTCTTCTGAGTGGGTTCTTCAGAAGTTGTTGGAGAAATTATATTGTTTTGATATTTAGGTGATTGATCTTCAAAAGTTCTATTTGTAGAAATTTCTACTTCTATATCTGCAATTAATTCATTCTGCTTTGGTTTTTCAGAACCAAGCTTATCATCAAATCTGACATAAATAGATTCTATCACAATACGTGTTTCTGTATTGTATACTCTGTATCCCTTACACGTTCAGAGTATCCTAACATATAACACTTTTGTGCCTTAGAGTCAAATTTATTCAGAGTATCATTAGTATTTAAAATAAAACATATGCATCCAAAAGGATGAATATATGAAATGTTGGGCTTTCTATTCTTCCACAATTCATAACGAGTCTTTTCAAGAATAGGTCTTATAGAGATTCTATTCTGAATATAGCATGCTGTATTTACTGCTTCTGCCCAAAAATGTTTAGCCATATTAGTTTCATTTATCATGGTTCTGGCCATCTCTTGCAATGTTCTATTCTTACGTTCTACAACCCCATTTTGTTGTGGAGTTCTAGGACAAGAAAAATCATGAGAGATGCCATTTTCATTAAAAAATGATTCTAATTGTTTATTTTCAAATTCTCCACCATGATCACTTCTGACTTTAATGATTTTAGATTCCTTTTCATTTTGAACTTGTTTGCAGAAGTTAGAAAATACAACAATTGACTCATCCTTGTGTCTAAGAAACTTTACCCATGTCCATCTGCTGAAGTCATCTACGATCACCAATCCATACTTCTTGCCACTGACAGAAGAAGTTTTCACTGGTCCAAACAAGTCAATGTGCAGAAGTTCTAATGGTCTAGAGGAAGATACAACATTTTTAGCTTTAAAACCAGGTTTTGAAAATTTGCCTTTCTGACATGCTTCACACAGAGCTTCTGAGTTGAACTTCAAATTTGGAAGTCCTCTGACTAGATTGAGTTTGTTAAGTTGAGATAATCTTCTCATATTAACATGTCCCAATCTTCTGTGCCAGACCCATTGCTCAGTTTCCACAGACATTAGACATTTTACATTCTGAATTTTTAATTCTGAACGTTTTATTTTATAAATGGTGTTCTTTCTCTTTCCACTAAAGAGGATTGTTCCATCTTTCTGACTAACGGCTTTACAGAACTTTTGATTAAAGATTATGTCATAACCATTATCACTTAATTGACTTATGGATAATAGATTATGCATTAATCCTTCTACTAACAGAACATTAGAGATGGAGGGAAGATTTCCATTACCAATAGTTCCAGAGCCAATTATTTTTCCTTTTTGATTGCCTCCGAAACCTACGTGGCCTCCATCTTTTAATTCAAGACTTTGGAACATATGCTTTCTTCCCGTCATGTGTCGTGAGCATCCAGAGTCCAGGTACCATGATTGGTGTTTCAGTTTTGTTGTTAAAGACATCTGCAACATACACAATTTTATCTTTGGGTACCCATATTCTTCTGGGTCCTTTTTTGTTAGTTTTTACAAACTTCTGATTCATTTTAGGTTTCAAATCAGAACTTGTGGAACAAGATGACTCACCAGTGTATATTAGATCATGATTATGACCATAGGTAAAGTGAGAACTTAAAGGAGTATTAGTTTTTATAACAATGTCATCAATCTTTTTATACTTCAGAGTTTCTTTAGTTTTCTCATAGCCTATGCCTCTTCTATCATTTCTGCTAACTCCATAGATCATAGATGCAATTTTGCTTCTATCTATGCTTTTAGCTAGGAATTTTTGAAAACCATAATCATATTATTTTATGATATTATCAGAATTGATTAGATCTTCTAATTCAGATTCCTTCAGAGCTTTAAGTTTTTCAAAGGAGTTTTTACATTCAAAAATATTTTCTTTCAGCTCAGATTTTTCTGTTTTTAGTTTTCTAACTTCTTCTAATTCAGATACCAATCTTTGTTTCATGTCTTTGTATTTGAATTGAAGCTTCTGATATTTTTCAAGAATTTCTGAGAGGCTAGCTTCTAATTGAGATCTGGAAAGTTTAGAAAATACCTCTTCTGAATCTGATTCTGATTCTGATTCTGATGAGTTATCATCTTCTGGTATGTTTGCCATTAATGCAATATTAGCTTATTCATCTTCAGAATCTGACTCTGCTTCAGATGATTCAGAATCATCCCATGTTGCCATGAGACTCTTTTTCTTTTCTCTGCTGAATTTGTTTCTGGGTTTCTCTTTCTGGAGTTTTGGACATTCACTTTTGTAGTGTCCTGGTTCTTTGCATTCATAGCACACAACTTCTTTGCTTCTGGGTTTCTTGTGACCAGATGTTGATTCAGAATAATTGTTTGTTCTTCTGGTATTTCTGAACTTCTTCTGACGATGCTTCCAGAGTTGTCGAACTCTTCTGGATAGGAGAGATAATTCATCTTCTTCTGATGAGCATCCAGAACTTTCTTCTTCTTCTGCCTGTAAAGCTTTAGAAACAAATTTCTTAGATTTAAGAGCTACAGACTTACCTTTCTTCTGGGGTTCATCTTCTTCTAGTTCAATCTCATGACTTCTCAAGGAGCTGATCAGTTCTTCTAAGGAAATTTCATTCAGATTTTTTGATAGCTTTAGAGCAGTGACCATGGGCCTCCAAGCTTTTGGTAAACTTCTGATGATTTTCTTCACATGATCTGCTGTTGAGTAGCCTTTGTCCAGAACTTTTAGTCCAGCTACCAAGATTTGGAACCTTGAGAACATTTTTTCAATTGTCTCATCTTCTTCCATCTTGAAAGCTTCATACTTCTGGATGAGGGCTAGAGCTTTAGTCTCATTGACTTGAGTGTTGCCTTCATGTGTCATCCTCAGGGAATCAAACATGTGTTTAGCTGAGTCCCTGTTTGTGATCTTCTCATATTATGTATATGAGATAACACTTAGAAGTATGGTTCTAGCTTTGTGATGATTTCTGAATTCCTTCTTCTGCTGAGCTGTCATATTTTTTCTTTCAATCTTCTGACCATCTGCTCCAACAGGATGAATGTATCCATCTGTCACCATGTCCCAGAGATCTCCATCTAGAGCTAGAAAGAAACTCTCCAGAACATCCTTCCAGTAGTCAAAATTGTCACCATTGAACACTGGAGGTTTAGCGTTGATCTTGTCATTCTGATAGTCATTGTTGTTATTTCTAGCTTCTGTCATGTGTTTAACTTCTGGATCTTTTACTGACACGGTTAAGTGTTTTTCTCAGAACCTAGCGCTCTGATGCCAATTGAAGGTGCGCAAAACACAAGGAAGGGGGGGGATTGGAATTGGGTTTTCTTTAACAACTAAAATAAACTTCTAATGACAAGTTAATTTATCCTGGTTCGTTTGAACTCAAACTACGTCCAGTCCACCCGCCAAGGTGATTTTGCCTCTACTGAGGTCTTAATCCACTATTCAACTATTGAATACACACACTGACCTATAGTCAATGTCCTCTTGAGTCTTCTGACTAAACTTAGTCACTCAAGGAATAAAACAACTATTACAATGATAAAAAAGAAGTAACTAAAAATGCTTCTTGTCAAGCAAGGATCACTAAGTGAAAGTTACAATATATTAGCACAAATTGTTTCAGTCTTTTTGCGTGAGTGTATTACGTTGCAATTCTTCAAATTGAATCCTTTATATATAGTTCTTGAATGAATGTAGCCGTTAGAGACATCTTGAGCTTAATTTAGGATATAAGTTAATACCATAACTTCCTTCCATAATCAGAGATACTTGTCTTGACCATTAATTAAAATATTCTTTAATTAATGTCTTCATTATGAATATCAACATCTTCTAAGCGGAAATCAGAGATAATAAATATTTGATGCGCAGCCAATAAACATGTCATTAAATGATGGATTCTTCATTAAGAGTATCTTCTATAAATGGCTCAATAAATCTTCTACTAATGCACGTCTCCCTTAATTGAATTGATCTTCTACACAAGAATAAAGGTATTCATTAGAACTTCTATTCTAGCATAATAATCTTTGTTATCATCAAAACACTTAGAGGTTCAGAACCATAATTGTTCTAACACTCTCATCATCAATGCAGACACATGTAACAACTTCCGACTTAAGGCATCGACCACCACTTTTGCCTTACCCGGATGGTAATTCAAACCAATATCATAATCCTTCAAAAGCTCTAACCACCTTCTTTGTCTCGTGTTCAATTATTTTTGATCAAATAGATATTTCAAACTCTTGTGATCACTAAAATCTTCAAATCTCGCACCATTAAGATAATGCCTCCAAATTTTCAAAACAAACACCACGGCCGCTAACTCCAAATCATGCGTAGGATAATTCTTTTCATGCACTCTCAATTGTCTTGAAGCATAAGCCATAACTTTTCCATCTTGCATCAAAACACCACCCAAACCAAACAATGAAGCATCACAATACACCACAAATGGTTCCGTCGGATTTGGCAAAATCAAGATCGGAGCCGTTGTCAACCTTATCTTTAGTTCAATGAAACTCTCTTCATAATGAATATCCCAAATGAAATCCTTTCCTTTACAAGTCAATTGCGTTAACGGAAGTGCCAGCTTCAAAAATCCCTCAATAAACCTCCGATAATAACCCGCCAAGCCTAAAAAGCTTCGAATCTCCGTAACCGATCTAGGAGTCTTCCATTGCATCACCGCATAAATCTTGGATGGATCAACACTAATAGCACCATCGGAAATAACATGTCGAAGAAAACTTACTTTTGACAACCAAAATTCACATTTCAACAACTTAGCATACAATTGTTTCTCTTTCAAAATTTGTAACACAATCCTTAAATGCTCTTCATGCTCCTCTTAAGACTTAGAATAAATCAAAATATTGTCGATGAACACAACCACAAAACGATCCAACCGTTCATGGAAAATATGATTCATATATTCCATAAACACACCCGGCGCATTAGAAACCCGAATGGCATCACAGAATACTCGTAATGACCATACCGTGTCCTAAAAGCCGTCTTTTGAATATCCTCTCTTTTCACACGAATCTGGTGATATCCTGATCTCAAATAAATCTTGCTAAAAACATGCGCACCAACCAATTGGTCCATTAAATCATCGATCCTTGGAAGTGGATACTTGTTCTTAATTGTCACCTTGTTGAACTGTCGATAATCAATGCATAACCACATACTCCCATCCTTCTTCTGTAACAACAATACCAGAGCACCCCAAGGAGAAACACTTGGCCTTATAAATCTCTTGTCCAACAAGTCATTCAATTTCTTCTTCAATTCTACCAACTCTGATGCTGACATACGATACAGTGCCATTGAAATCGGTCTAGTACCCAAAACTAGATCAATAGAAAACTCAACTTCTCTTTCCGGAGGTACATCCTTAATATCCTCCGGAAACACTTCTGGAAAATCACACACCACTGGGAACATACTGAGCTCAACTTCACTCTCCACCGACAATGATGCAAACAAACCGAACAATTGAGCTTTGTCCGCTAAAAGTTTCTTTAACTCTTTAATGGATAGGAAACTCTTATCTTCATCATCATCTTCCAAAGAAGGAAACCTCACTAACTTGTGATAGCAATCTATATGAACTCGATTACATTGCAACCAGTTCATACCCAAGATTACGTCCAATCCCTCCAACGGCAAACAAACTAAATCCAAGATGAAGTCTTTACCATACATGGTCAAAGGACAACTTACACACACCAAAGACGTAGTTACCGACCCTGAAGCAGGAGTCTTAATAACCATCTCACCACCCCAAGAAGTCATAAACAAATCCAAACGCTTAGCGCACTCATGAGAAATGAACGAATGAGTCACTCCCGTATCAGTAATAGCAACTAAAAGCGTACTATAAATAAAGCATGTACCTTTAATCAAACGGTCTGCACTAGTAGTGTCCGTCCCTGCTAATGCAAACACCTTTCCGCCCGCTTGAGCTTGTTTCGGCTTAGTACACTTAGTACTAATGTGACACACTTCTCCATAATTATAACACTTCACTATATTCCTTTTACAATCAGTAGTAGCATGCCCAAGGCCTCCACAGTTAGAATATTTCACTATGTTCTTCCCACACTCAAAAGACTTATGACCCATTTCACCACACTTGTAACACTTAACAGAACCAGAACTTCCTCCTCCAGATCTCTTATCAAAGTTTCCCCTATGCTTGCCCTTATCAACGGGTGTCACATAAGGTCCACTTCTAGCTTGTTGCTTTCCCTTCCTCTTATTCAAACTCTTGTAATGTGTAGAACGAGCCTTATTATCTTCCTCAAAGATCCTACAACATTTCGTCAAATCCAAAAACCTTTTTATCCTTTGATATCCCACAACTTGCTTAATCTCGGGACGCAAACCATTCTCATACTTAATACACTTCGAGAACTCAGTAGTAGTAGCAGCATAATGAGGATGAAATTGAACCAACTCCACAAACTTAGCAGTATAGTCCACTACGGACATACTACCTTGTTTCAGTTCAAGAAACTCCATCTCATTCTTCCCTTTCACACTCTCAGGGTAATACTTCCTCAAAAACTCAGTACGAAATAAATCCCAAGTTATATCTTCATCTTCCACCTTAAGAGCTAGACGCCTACCGACCCACCAATCATCGGCTTCTTCCTTCAGCATGTGAGATCCAAGCCTCACCTTACTCTCCTTTGCACAATTAATGACTCAGAAGATCCTTTCAACCTCCTTCAACCAAATTTCCATCAGGATCAAATCTTACTTTGAAGACAGGTGATTGATTCTTCCTGGACTCATTATTAGCATTCACATTCGGAGCACCCTGCACCGCCCTAGCCATTGCTTCCAAAGCAGCAGCCATCACATTGTTGTTTCTACCAGCCATATTCTGATTTTTCCCAAAGACAATAAGATTAAACAAAAGTTCAACCATCACAACAATAAGACAAACACAACTGACTCGAACCAGGCTCTGATACCACTTAATGTAACACCCTCTTTCTATACCCCCAAATAATCAAATAATCATTTAGGCTCATATTAAAATTCCATCAGAGTATAATTAGAAACATATTATAAAATAGGTATGTCACATTATACATGAAATTAAAACATCCAACACCTGCTCAACAATAGATATGCAACAGTAGAGTAGCTAAATAATTGCACCCACGTCTCAACATTTAGAATAAAAGCGGAAAATCTAAACATTGAATAACATCAAACATATATATATATATATATATATATATATATATATATATCATCAAGTTTGATTCATCAACATAATTCATGTTTACACAAACACCCATCACCAAGATACATATACAAATGCACCACAAAAGGCATCACAACCAAAATCCCTAGCTACCCGGTGCTACATATCAGAGCCGACCGACAAAAGAATGAAGACACGCTTCACAAAAAGACCTCCAACATACCTACTCTGCAATGCCTCATAGAGCATCATAAAACATCAGAAGGGTGAGAAATATTATCATAATAACAATGCATATAATTATATATCTTAGCATATAAATACACATTTAATACATTCTCACCACAATTCATCTCCAATCACACATATACATCACAATGTGTGTATATATATATATATAAATCAAGCATATTCATCATGCATACTTCCAACATTTCCTTCACTCCACATAAAAATACATATTCATGTTTACTCATTAATGCACAAATACAAAGATGAAAAAATGCAAATCATATGTGTCGCTCCGGATAAATGGGACTGGCCCAAATAAAGGTACAGACGCGAACGGTCGGCGAAAGGGACAATGAGAACGCACAGCCGTGAACTCACTGGAGATGAATAGAGTCGCCAGCTAGGCATTTTTATCCCGGAGGAAAGGCAATGCTGCATAGACCTGGAAAAAGATGGATAAGACGGTTGCGAACCAGAGAGACTGAGAAAGGGGGTTGGTTACAACCTGGGAAGGTATTAGCACCCAGATTGTCCGTCGTAATCGACGGGATCCACGCTTAAAAGATCTGTGTTTTAAAGGGGTAGTGTCAGTGCAATTTGTGTATAAAATAGCTGGAAGAGAATGTACAGGTGTCGGTGTAAGAGAAGTGAAGTGTGTAATATATACAGTGTCAGTGTAAGGACAAGAGTGAAATGCTCATGATCATGAGGCTAAAGAATGAAACTGAAAGGAGGGGGAATATACAGAGACTTTTGTTCGATAACTGTTAAGTTATGCCTACGTATCCTCTCGTGCAATGAGGAAGTCAGAACACCGTAGTTCGACCCAAAGAGACTGAAAGATGAATTGACTTGTGAACTGCTTACTTGTCCATGCTCAAGTGTATGACCTGTCTGGCTCAGGTGCAAACTGTCTTGCATTAGACGGAAGAAGCAAGTTCTCGTTTGTGAGTGAATGAGATGAGAAAAGAATCCCGGAGGAGACGATTATTGTTTGTTTTTGAGTTTTCAGTCTTTTATTGCTTTTGAAAGTTTGTCATAAGTTAATGAGCTTAAGCCTAGACCAATGGGTTAGTAAACTCATCACATCTTCCCTCTGATTAGGGGTAATGAGAACACCTTAAGTGTGAAGTCAGATTCTCACACTTAATCACCTTTAGTGTAGGATTAAGATCATTAACCTACTTGTGATTATTTAGATATTTTTGGTATTTTTGTTTAGTGTTGAGTAATGAGGTTAAGCCATAATCAAGGATTAAACAGACTCATTACACCATCCTAATAGAAGGATAATAGATGAGGATGTTTAAGCTGAGGAAAACTCCTCAACTTAATCCATGATTAGGGATTAAACTCATGACAAAACAATGCCTTTATTAGATGGATTTTAGTTAATGGTATGATTAAGAAATGAGTTTTATGATTTGTAAGACAACTTGAGGGGGACTTGTCCATTAACACTAGGGTTATTCCTTCTTAACCAATTAAGGAAGAATTAGAACCCTAATGCAAGGCCCAAGTTACAAGTGTGATGTCTTGATACTTATTAAGTGAATTGATTAAAGGAGTTAAACACATTAAGGGTTTAACACTTAGGATTAAAATTATACACTCCATCCTAAGAGAAGGATGCAGGCATAAGCTTAATCACAAAGCCTTAAAGCCTTTAGGGTTTAGTCCCTGATTATGAGATGAGAGGAGAAGACTCAAAAGAGACACAAAGGTAAAACTAAGGGGGGAGACTAATCAAAACCCTAATCATTGTCATGCTTGGTTGTTCCTAAGGTTTGTGAGGTTTTCAAGAACAATCTTCAATGGAACCACCAGGAAGCAGATGAAAGGATCAAGAGAAGCAAAGTGACTTGCTTCATTCAAGAAGTCAAGTCACTTGAAGAAAGAAAGTGGGGAGAAGAAGAATGAGCAAGCTCAAACTCAAACACATATAAAAATGCAGCATGGATGCAAGAGAGAGATGAGAAGAAGCTATGAGAAGTGAAGGCAAATTCACTTCTCAAAGTTACTTACCACCTGAAAAGTTAGAAAAGAAAGTGCAATGCAATGCAAAATGAGATGAAATGATATAATGCAAAACCAAACCAGAAGCATATGCATGATGTTAATGATGCTATGAGATGCTACAAACCAGAAACAACACATGTGGATGATCATACAAGCTTATGAATGCAAATGAAGCAAGTTAGAGCACATGAACATACATGAAAAGTTATGGAAGGCACATGGCATACAACATGACAAATGCAAGATGCAATGATCAAACATGCTTTCAATATGTCTTATGATGTTAGATGAACCAAATGGAGGCATGGAATGTCATAGCAAGTCATGGTATGCAAGAGAATGCAAGATGGATGCATATGGAAGCCCAAATTAGGGTTTATGGATCAAACATCAAACACAAACCAAAACCAGAAGCAAACCCTAAGATAAAAAATGGAAAAATGCCACACAAAGGACCCCTAATCCCATACTAAACCACTGCCCAAAGGAGAGGTCTCAACTCTTAACCAATCTTAAGTTATGATTTTCACAAGTTTTTAGGGTTTTTAGGGTTCCTAAACAAGAAAAATGCCAAAAAAAATGAAAATGAAAGATCAAATCATGACCATTTAATCTCAAAAACTACATACTAAGCATAATGCAATGCAAGAAGAATCAATGTCCAACTCTTCATGGATAGGCAGAAATGATTTTTTGAACTATGGATCAAATTAATGCACAAAAATGGTTTTAATTCAATGAAAAATTCTCAAAATGCATCAAGATCAAAAAATAAATTTGGTTTGAAGGTTGGACAATGTTTCTAAATGTCTTAGAACATTTCATGAATTTTTTGGTGATTTTTAAATACCTAAAAGTATTTTTAATAAATTAATTCTCATTAATCAATTAAAAATAATCTTTTAAATATTTAAAAATACTTTTTTAATGCTAAAAATATAAACAAAAATATTTTTGTGTCATAAAAATTAATGAAATTCAGGATAAAAAGTTTCATAATTTTTAGACAATTTTTACTATTTTAAATAAATTGTGCAAATTAATTGAAAAGAAATGAAATAAAAAATGAAATAAAAGAAAGTAATCAGAAGGAGAGGTTGAGATTCAATCTGGGTTCAAAGGGTTTGACTGGGCGCGCATCTGGACGACCCAGATTCAAACCTCCCTAATTCTAATTAATTAAACATTAATCCATAATTAAATCTTAATGAAATGATCCTGGCCTTCCAATCACGCGCGGGAAACACAATCCATTGGCTCACATTCAAACCTGGTGCCCTAACCCTAATTAGCAGTTAATGACTTTCAGGCTGCCGGAGAAGACTTCCGGTCGTCTTCTCCGGCCAGCACCTTCCCTGAAAAATGCTAACTCTCACCCTAGCTCACTAAAACCTAATTTTCTTGCCCAGAAATCATCCCCACACATCATAGAACAAGAATCCACAGCCAAAACAAATTTATTTTACATAACAAAGCTGAATCGAAACAAAAGGGGTTTAGGTCAAAAATTTTCAGAAACACCATACATGCTCAAAACTCAATGATTTTCGAAACCAAACATACCATCATGACCAGTGGAACATAGAGAACCAATTAAGAACTTAAAAATGAGTTCCTGGGAAAAATGTTCATGAAGCTCACCTGAACTGGAGCTTTGATCTCTGGCACCTTCTGGCTAGTTCTTTGGCTTAAACAGGTCCCAATGATCCCCCTTTGAAGCTTTGGATACTTGGTTGGAGTTTAAACAGCCTCCTGAGTGAGTTTGCAGAAGCTCTGACCAAGGGAGTGTGAGAATCGTGTTTGTGATATGGAGGGTCTTAGGCCAAAACAAAGGTTGGTTTCTGGCCCATGAAGCAAGGTGAGTTGATTGGTGAAACTTGTTTGGATGTTTGTGAGTTGAGCAGAGAGATACGAATGGTTTTGCTTTTGACAGTGAAAATGGAGAAGTAGTGTTCTTGCTTGTTTCAGGCCCAAGTCTTGTTGGTTTATGCTCAGTGAAGCAAGGTGATTTGATCTATGGAAATGGTTTTTGTGTTTGTGTGTTGTGGAAGATGATTCGAAGGCTTTTGCTTGAGGGAGTGTTTTTGTGAATGTCTTGCTATGGTGTGTTTTAGCCTGGCTTCTTGATCTGTTTTGCTTGCTAAAGGATAGTATAAAATAATCCTATAGGTCAGATGATTTGACCTGGCCTTTATTGATTGGTAAGTTCACTTTTGCCAAAAGTCCACTCTTTGTGTAAGGAAAGCATGGCTTGGTTCTAGGCTAGTACAAAGCATGGGGCTGCGCAGCAAGGGTGAGGGGAAAGGCTAGCCAAGTTCAGCATCCAATGTAGCAAGTGGTAGGAAGTGCAATCATGAGTTTTGCAAGTTGGCTTCTTTTGAAACTTCATGAAAATGCCTTGTTACACAAACCATGAACATGTGATCTCTTGGTCCAATTCTGATTTTTAGGACTTATGTGATGTTTGTACCTTGGTTTGAAGTGAACTAGAAGTTACAAACAGCCTTGGTTCATGATTTTGCAAACTTTCCATTTAGTGCACATCTTGAAAATCAATGATTTTGGCCAACTTTGTCACACCATAACTTTTGATCCAAAATGAATTAGATCATGTTCTTGTACTTTTTGAAAAGGGAAAAATGTGTTCTACAACTTTCATGACCAAAGTTTTCCATTTGAAGCATTTTTGGATCAAGAATCAAGGCTTGAAAAATGACCTAAAATGACACATTCTTGAAAAGTCAACTATGCCCAAAAAAGTCAACTTTGCAAAAACTCCAAATTCTTGATTTTTGTGAACTTCAACCTTCTTCTATGATCAAATAAAGATCAAAAACACTCAAAATGATGAAGATCACCCCTTGGTTGGGTCATTGGGGGCCTCAGATGCCCTGATTTTGCACTAACTTGTCTGAAAAGTCAACTCTTGATCAGATGACTTCCCCATGGAATTTCTTCATGAAACTTGATATGCATACTCCCTATACCATATAGAGACCAATGGAAACAAGAATGACCAAAAAATTTGGAGTTATGGCCTCTGAAACCAAAACCCTAATTTTAGGTCAACTGTGCAGTCAAACTTGGCTCTGCATCCACACCAATCCCAGTTCTTGTGATTCTTTTGCATTCTTGACTTTGAGAGGAGGTGATATGATATAAGAACACACATGGACCCCTTTGAAGTGATTGATGGCCTTTGGAGTGGCTCAGGAGGCTCTTGGATTGCTCAGATCACAAACCCTAGATGCAGATGACTTAGAATCTATGCAGTGAATAAAAAATGAGATATGAGGTGATATGATTGTGTTTATGCATATGAAATGATCACAAGCCATGGTGTGAATGGGTGAGGGCAAATTTGGGGTGTTTACAGCTGCCCCTATTCAAACATGAGTTAGCTGTGCAGGTTGTAAGCAACGGCTTAACAGGCAAACAAGATAACTTGTGGTTGAATACCAAAGACAGTCCAAAATTTGCACTCACAGAATGAAGAAGAAAAGGGATATAGATCGTAAAAGAAAATAAAGTATATTGTAAAGTGTGGGCGATAAAGCAATGACGGGGACGACCGACATGCTGGGGATAAAAGGTAAAGCCAAGACGGGGACAACCGACTAGCTGGGAAAAATAAGATTATGATGGGGACGGCCATCAAGATAAAGTAAGATTCTCTGGGAATTAATGAAACATGACGGGGACGGCCATCAAGTTCATAAAGCAAAGTAACCAACGGTGGGGACGGCCATCGGGCTAAGAAAGAAAAGGGACCACGACGGGGACGGCCATCGGGTTAAAGAATAAATGAAATAAACAGATGATGGGGTACGACCATCAAAGGTGAAGGACGATCACCTAGCAGGGGACGGCTGCTCTGTTGGGGAATAAAGGGAATATGATGGGGACGGCCATCAAAGGTGGAGGACGACCACCTGGCAGGGTACGGCTGCCGAAAATATCAACGATGGGGACGGCCATCGGACGAGCATGATGGAGGACGACCATCAAGAGGTGGAGGACGACCACCTAGCAGGGGACGGCTGCTCTCAGGGTTTATCATGACATAGGGCGAATGTCAGATAACCAAAATCAACAATGGGGACGGCCATTGGATAAAATGATGAAGGACGATCATCAAAAGGTGGAGGACGACCACCTAGCAGGGGACGGCTGCTAAAATCAACGATGGGGACGGCCATCGGATGAGCATGATGGAGGACGACCATCAAGAGGTGGAGGACGACCACCTAGCAGGGGACGGCTGCTCTCAGGTTTTATCATAACACAGGACGAGTGTCAGATAAAAGAGAAAATTTGCTTTGGCGATCTAATGGGGAGTAGTAAACACGGACGAGTGTTTATATCCAAGAAACAAAAGGTATAAGTGTTTGGTATTGTGTATAGATTAAAGATGCGGACGAGCATCCCTAAGACTACGATACGGACGAGTATCGGGTAGAAACAAATACTGACGCGTGTTCAAAGATGATGATACGGACGAGTATCAACGGGTTAACAGAGAACACGGATGAGTGTTGAATCTGAGAGGACTTTTCTGGGGGAATAATAGACACAGACGAGTATCTATATTCAAGAGGACAAAAAGTGTTTGACACGGTGTATGGATTAAAGATGCGGACGAGCATCCTTAAGGTTATGATACGGACGAGTATCATGTAGAAACAAACGCTTGACACATGCTCTGAGATGATGATACGGACGAGTACCATCTGGTTAACAAAGAACAAGGACCAATGTTGAATCTGCGGGGATTTAAGTGGTGTATACAAGATACGGACGAGTATCTGTGTAGATATGAGCGGTATGAATACACATAGATGAGTGTTTATCTGCTGGGGAAGGTGACACGGACGAGTGTCGAGAGAGAAAAGTATAATATGAACAAATATGTGGGTTGCAAAAGTGTAGATGACTGTGCTGGGGATATGACACGGACGGGTGTCGAGAAAGTGTATATAGGTAAATGTGAGTGCAAAGAGGATGTCTTTGGCTTTCTGCCGGGGTATGACACGGACGGGTGTCAGGACGTATCTGTAATACGGGTGATCTTGTTTGTAAAGAGTGTTCAGGCGACTTTACTGGGGGATGATGATGCGGGTGAGTATATACTGGTGTTTGTGGATTGTGAGGCAACTGCTTTTGCTGGGGACTCTGGTGGGGATTTTTTCTGTACATTGATGAGCTGTCATTATTCACAAGTGTTGATTCAAAACATGGCTTATGATTATGCTATGTGTTGGATTTCTGCCGTAATGCTCCGTGTTAGACGGAATGCTACGCTTTGTGGGTGAATATGATGCAAATGCTATGATTGTGCAAAGGTACCAAACTGGGATCCGGGTCCCGCTGCTGTGAGGATCTTTGATCGATCCGTTTGAAGTAGGCATCCCAGCTGGGGATGAGGTCATTGGTAGATCTGATGATATGATATCTTCTTGGGGATTCGGGTCATTGATAGACCTATCCTTATAAATGAGAGACCCAGCTGGGGTTTGTAGAAGCTCTCTTCACTCTGTTGTGATCTTCTATGCGTTGCTCTTCCGGATAGGGGCTGGAACTCTGTGGGGAGATGGCTCTCTGACTTCCACACCCGGCTGAGGGTGAGATGGCAACTCGGCTGGGGAGAAAGAGAGGAATCACTGAAAGACCTCCCTAGAAATTCTGTTACGGTAGCTTCTTGACTCAGCCGAGGATATGGGCATCTCCTGTGATATCTGCCCATTCTGATGGGGATAAGTAATAAGTGGCCAACTCAAACGGGGGGAAGTCATGAAAGGCAACTCAGCTGGGTAGAGAGCACTTCGGGTGCTAAAATTGAGTGTGGATTTGCCAGCTTGCTGGGATAAGGTTTTCATGCCCCAAGCTGCGTTCTGGATACCTGCAATCCTGAAAAAGATAGAGAAACGCACAAGATAATCCCGAGGTACCCTTTACTGGATTCCGTCATAGGAGTTTAGATACTTCTGAGAGTAAGCATATCTCCTGCAAGCATGTTTTTATTTGAAGATAAACATCTATATTCTTATGCAATCAGTTTTTTCTTTTAAGACATCAGACATTTTTTGCAAATAAAATGTACAAAACGAGACATGACTGAAAATCCGATTTTATTAATTCATATGCCCTGAATTGGCGAGATACAGTCAAAGGAACATATCCCCTGAAATGAGGAGATTGTTACAAATTGAGAAACAAAATGTTGGTAGTGTTGATGACGCTTTAAAGGAGCTTCCTCTTCACTATGACCCGTATGACTTTTGACGTTCTTCTCATCTTGTTTTTTTTTGAAGAAGGCTGATTCTGATTGAAACTTGATCTTTTTGAAGCTTACCAAGTTGCAGACGATACAGACGAATTCAGAATGCAGTTGTTCGCTTATTCCCTTATTTTGCATGGATCGCCCTTTCGGGTTTTCAATCCATCGGGATACCCATTTTTGCCTGAGCTGTCCAATGCGGCTTTTCAACTCAGCGGGTGTACATTTTTTGTCTATTTTCCCTTATTTTTGCCCGAGTCTTTTATTCTGTTTTTGACTCGCCGGGATGCCCTATTTTTGCCTGGACTTACATTCTGTTTTTGTGTCCAGCGGGTCATTTTTATGCGAAGTATTTTTTAACTGCATCTGAATTCACAGGGGACGGGAAATCTTCACCGTCCATGGTGCTGAGCATTAGTGCTCCACCCGAGAAAACTTTCTTTACCACGAATGGTCCTTCATAGTTTGGAGTCCACTTGCCCCTGTGGTCTGTATGAGGAGGGAGGATTCTCTTCAGCACAAGATCTCCTATTTGGTACTCTCGGTGCCTGACTTTCTGATCGAAGGCTTTCTTCATTCTTTTCTGATATAACTGCCCATGACAGATTGCAGCCAATCTTTTCTCTTCAATCAGACTCAGTTGTTCGTATCGGGCCCGAACCCATTCTGCTTCACTTAATTTAACATCCATTAGTACCCGCAGAGAGGGTAATTCAACTTCGACAGGTAGGACTGCTTCCATACCATACACAAGCTGATACGGTGTTGCCCCAGTGGATGTTCTGATTGATGTGCGGTACCCATGCAAGGCAAACGGTAGCATTTCATGCCAGTCTTTGTAAGTGACTACCATCTTCTGCACAATCTTCTTGATGTTCTTATTAGCTGCCTCAACAACGCCATTCATCTTTGGCCTGTAAGGAGAAGAATTGTGGTGTTGGATCTTGAAGTCCCGGCACAGCTCTGCCATCATTTTATTATTCAAGTTGGAACCATTGTCAGTAATGATTCGCTCGGGCACTCCATACCGACAGATGATGTCTCTTTTCAGAAACCTGGCTACCACTTGTCTTGTAACATTGGCATAGGAAGCTGCTTCGACCCACTTGGTGAAATAGTCAATGGCGACCAAGATGAATCTGTGGCCATTCGAAGCAGTCGGCTCAATCTTACCAATCATGTCGATGCCCCACATGGCAAAGGGCCATGGTGAAGACATTATGTTCAAAGGGTTGGGAGGCACATGCACCTTATCTGCATAAATATGGCATTTATGGCATTTCCTGGCGTAGGCACAACAGTCTGCATCCATTGTGATCCAGTAATAACCTGATCTTAGCAACTTTTTAGCCATGGCATGCCCTCCAGCATGGGTACCAAAGGATCCCTCGTGCACTTCATGCATCAACAAGTCTGCTTCTGTCTTATCAACACATCTGAGGAGTACCATATCAAAGCTCCTTTTGTATAAAGACCCATCAGTGTTCAGAAAGAAACTACCAGCAAGCCTTCTCAAAGTCTTCTTATCATTGGAAGATGCCCCAGGTGGGTATGTTTGATCCTCCAAGAAGCATTTAATGTCATGGAACCAAGGCTTATCATCTTTAACAACATCTGCTGCGAACACATATGCTGGTCTGTCGAGTCTGGACACTGGAATCTGAGGTACAAAGTTAGCAGTTTTGACTTTGATCATGGACGAAATGGTAGCTAGGGCATCTGCAAACTGATTCTCGTCCCGAGGAATATACTCAAGCTTGACTGCTGTAAAGAAAGTCAATAACCTCCTTGTATAATCCCGGTAAGGTATCAGATGATCCTGGTGGGTGTACCATTTGCCGTTGGTTTGATTAACTACCAGAGCTGAATCTCCGAATACAGTCAATGTCTTGATCCTGAGGTCGATGGCTTCCTCAAGACCCATAATGCAAGCTTCATATTCAGCTTCGTTGTTAGTGCAGTTGAAAGTGAGTTTCGCCGAGAATGGCATGTGAACTCCTTTGGGTGTAATGAGTACTGCACCAACACCACGACCATTCATGTTAACAGCCCCATCAAACATCATAGTCCATTCTTCTTCTGGGTCGGGCCCTTCAGTGTGAACAGGCTCTTCATGATCTTTTGCTTTTATGAACATGATGTCTTCATCAGGGAAGTCAAACCTCATAGGCTGGTAATCATCAATGGGTTGCTCAGCAAGATATTCAGATAGTACACTGCCTTTGATGGCTTTCTGAGAGGTGTACTGGATGTCATATTCTGTAAGAATCATTTTCCATCTTGCAACCCGTCCGGTAAGCGCTGGCTTCTCGAAAATGTACTTGACTGGGTCCATTTTTGATATCAACAAAGTAGTGTGGGTCAACATATACTGTCTCAGTCGGCGAGCAGCCCACGCTAAAGCACAACAAGTTTTCTCGAGCAGTGAATAACGTTGTTCACAGTCGGTAAACTTTTTGCTTAGGTAGTATATTGCATACTCTTTTCGACCAGACTCGTCATGCTGTCCCAACACACACCCCATTGACTCTTCTAATACTGTCAGGTACATTATCAGAGGTCTTCCTTCAACTGGAGGCATAAGGATTGGAGGTTCTTGTAGGTATTCCTTGATCTTGTCAAAAGCCTTCTGGCAGTCTTCGTTCCACCTGACCGTCTGTTCTTTTCTCAATAATTTGAACAAGGGTTCACAGGTAGCCGTAAGGTGAGATATGAACCTTGAGATGTAGTTCAATCGTCCTAAGAACCCTCGAACCTCTTTCTCTGTCTTCGGTGCAGGCATTTCTTGAATAGCTTTGACTTTATCAGGGTCAACTTCAATCCCTTTCTCACTCACAATAAATCCCAGCAGCTTACCAGATCGCACCCCGAATGTGCACTTGTTGGGGTTCAATTTCAGTTGGTACTTCCTTAGACGCTTGAATAACTTCAGTAAATTCACCAGGTGGTCCTCTTCTGTAAGGGACTTGGCAATCATGTCATCCACATAACACTCGATTTCCTTATGGATCATATCGTGGAATAATGTTACCATAGCCCGTTGATATGTTGCACCGGCATTCTTGAGCCCAAATGGCATTACCTTGTAGCAGAACGTGCCCCAGGGTGTGATGAAGGTTGTCTTCTCCATGTCTTCAGGTGACATTTTAATCTGATTGTATCTTGAAAATCCATCCATGAAGGAGAATACCGAGAACTGAGCCGTATTATCCACCAATACATCAATGTGAGGTAAAGGGAAGTCGTCTTTCGGGCTGGCTCTGTTCAGATCCCGGTAGTCAACACACATCCTTACTTTGCCGTCTTTCTTAGGCACAGGTACTATATTAGCAACCCACGGTGGATAGCTAGTCACAGCAAGGAACCCGGCGTCCCATTGCTTTTGTACCTCTTCTTTGATTTTCATTGCCATGTTTGGGCGAGTACGGCGCTGTTTCTGTTTAACTGGCGGGCATTCTTCTCTCAAAGGCAGCTTGTGCACGACAATATCGGTATCCAACCCTGGCATATCTTGGTAAGACCAAGCAAACACGTCCACATACTCTTGAAGCAGGTCAATCAGTTGTCCCTTCACTGAGTCTTGCAGGCAGGCCCTGATTTTAACCTCTTTCACGTCTTCATCTGTACCAAGATTGATCACTTCGACCTCCTCCTGGTGAGGAGTAATAACCTTTTCCTCTTGTCTTAACAACCTGGCTAGTTCTTCAGGAAGCTCATATTCTTCATCAACCCCTTCATCAGCTTGATTGATTGGATTGTCAAAGTCATACGAAGTCATAGCCGTGCTGTTGTCGGTGCTGTCTGGAAGGCACACTCTGCAAGGGTTCAGTTGGTTCATTTTAGTGATTTGATTTTAATCTTGTTTTAGAAAAGTGAAATAAAGTTGTCATTTTGAAAACACTGCCATTTATTTTTTTGTACAAAAAGAAAAATGGAAAAACAGTGAGCGGAAAGAAAAAGACTCATTTGCAAAAAGATGTCTGATATTTCATTGATTAATCTTGTTTGCACAAAAAGTACAGATGGCCCGATTACAAAATGAGTCTTGTCATCTTGGGCAAGATGCAAGACTTTGATGCATGCTATAAAATATAGGAAATAATAATTACTCTGCATGAGTAACTCTTATAATTTCCTAGGAAGACCAGTTTGAGATACTGCTCCCCGGGATCCTTGGACGAATCCATCTTTCCAGGTTGCGTTCTTCTTCCAGCTCGTCTTCCAAACAGTTGACAGCATCAGGGGTGAGCATCCCCCCACTCACAAAGTTGGGCTCTTTCGCAGCCTCTGCTTGATCTTGTTGAGTTGGTTTGTAACCCAACCCAAATCTATCCTCTTTCTTCTCCACCGATAACAATTTGCCCCAGCCTTGGGCGTTTCCTCCCTCAACAACCTTCCGGGCTTGTTGGTATGATGATATTGAAGTACCAGATACAGCAGATGTTTCATTCACATTCAAAGCTTCGAACCCTTGGCTCATTGTTTCATGGATCTCCCCATCCATCTCAATGTACTTATAGGTAGCCAGGTGGCTGACAAAAATATCCTCTTCTCCACAGATTGTAACGATTTGACCCTCCCACTCATATTTTAACTTCTGGTGAAGGGTAGAGGTCACGGCGCCAGCGGCGTGAATCCATGGCCTACCCAATAAACAGCTGTAGGCAGGCTGTATATCTATCACGTAGAAGGTAGTTTTGAAGGTCTGCGGGCCAATCGTTATGGGCAATTCAATTTCTCCCAGAACCGATCTCTTTGAACCATCAAAGGCTCTCACCACCAGGTTGCTGGGTCTCAACGCCAATCCGTCATATTCTAGCTTCACCAAGGCCTTTTTAGGTAAGACATTGAGGGATGACCCCGTGTCTACCAGCACATGAGAAAGGACAGCACCTTTGCATTCCATGGTTATGTGCAAGGCTTTGTTATGGTTGCGGCCTTCCGTTGTCAAATCAGTATTGGTGAACCCTAGTCCATGACTAGCATTAACATTCCCAACTACAGCTTCCAGCTGATTGACAGTGATCTCTTCAGGCACGTAAGCTGCGTGCAGGACTTTGAGTAGTGCATCCCGATGGGCTTCGGAGCACATAAGCAATGATAGGATTGAGATCTTGGAAGGCGTCTGATGAAGCTGATCCACTATTTTATAATCACTCTTTTTGATGATTCGCATGAACTCATCAACCTCTTGATCGAAGGGTGTTTTCAAAGCTTCTTTAACAGTCTGTTCTTCCTACACCAAGCTTTTTCCTTTTGCCTTAGCAGCTGCTTCTGCTTCGGCAGTGGGCCTCTGAGTTTGTGGAGCGAAAAGACGTCCGCTTCGAGTGAAGCCTCCGCCTCCTCCCACATTGTCAATTTGTGGTGCAGGGGTTGATGATTCAAAAGTGATTCTTTGTCCTTCGCAGTACAGGTCAGAGCCGTAATGCCAGGGGATAGCATTACTGCTTTCATAGGGTACTGGTCCAGGCACCGTGATAGTGACTGGACTGACTGCAGCTGCGGAAGGAATTGTGATAGTCTGTGGATCGTAATAACTTGTGACTGGTGCTCTGATGGGAGCAGCACTTTCTGAGTTGTAGGCAGAGTTGTTTTCTGGATCATAAAATATCGTGACAGTTGAGACATCTTCATGATTTGTTGCTGGTGTTGTAGGAGCTATTGGTGGAAGGGTGGATGTTGTTGTTGTAGGAGTTTCAAAATGGAGTGGTGCTGGAGTTGTAGAAGAAAAATTTGTTGATAACTGATCAGTTGAGACGATAGATGAAGTACTTGTTGATGAAACCGAAGAATTGTCAGGAACAATGGTTGTTGCAGTTGTAGGAGGTTCTGGAGTTGTTGCTGATGAGATTGCTGGATTTGTTGGAAATGATGTGGTGATCTGCAGTTGGCCACTCTGAATGAGACCGTCTATGCCATTCCTCAAGTTATCGCACCCATTGACCGAAATAATGCAGTAAGCACACCCCAACTCACACCCCGGGAACATTTGACATTCGAGGAGTTGAGCCTTAATTTCTACTAACGGTGTCCTGATCTGACCCACACTGGTTATTAAATAAGACGGCTTGTCTTCTTCAATAGCATTAATCCTGGGACCACCGTGGTTAGGCATTGGGTTTTTATTGACATTGGGTGGTGGTGCGAAATTCAGAGCTTTTGAATCTACCAGGTCTTGCACCTTCATGTGCAGGGCTCTGCACTTTTCTGTACTGTGGCCAGGTGCATTTGAATGAAAAGCGCACCTAGCGTTGGAGTCATAATTCCTGGGTAGACTGTTGGGATCTGGAGGTGCCAACGTCCTTAGCTCAACTAGGTTGAGTTTCAGGAGTTGTGGCAGCAATGTAGCATATGGCATAGGGATCGGATCGATTACCCTGTTGGCTTGAGAAGGCCTCTGTTGGAATGGCCTTTGCTGGTTATTGTTGTTGGTGTTGCTGTTGTTGTAATTTCTCGGAGGATACTGATTCTGCTGATGGTACTGAGGTTGTTGTTGATAGTTTTGTTGCGGAGGTTGATAAACTGGTTGAGGATGAGCTGGAGCAGGAATGGTGACTGCTGCGACTGATCTGTGAACATATTGGGGCCTGCCCCTGTTGGTGTGGATGGCATTGGTCTCGCTAGTTCTTCTTGGGCCTGCAAAAGGCTTTCTTGTACTACTGGACGAGCTTGCTCCGTTGTCTGAGATCTTACCCATCTTCAATAGGCTTTCAATTCTCTCCCCAGCTATGACAACATCCGCAAAGCTGGTGGAAGAGAAAGCAGCCAGCCTGTCAATATAAGTCCCCTGAAGGGTGTTCATAAACATATCTGCCATTTCCCTCTCAGACATAGGTGGTTGAACAGCAGCAGCCAATTGCCTCCATCTCTGGGCATATTCTCGGAAACTTTCCCTTGACGACTGTGACATTCCCATTAGGAGAGTCCTGTTGGGTGCCATGTCTAAGTTATATTGATACTGTCTGATGAAGGCCTCTGCCAGGTCCTTCCAGCATCTAATAGTTGCCCTTGTCAAGTGAGAGTACCATTCTCTTGACGCTCCAGTCAAGCTATCTTCAAAATAGAACATCCAGAGCTTCTCATCCATAGTATAGGCCTTCAGCCTCCCCAGAAATGATTGTAAATGAGTCCGGGGGTAGGAAGTCCCATTGTATTTTTCAAAGCAAGGAGGCTTAAACTTATGGGGGATCCTAACCCCGTCTACCAAGCCCATGTCCATGACGTCGAAACCCAGAGAGTTTTGAGACTCTAAGGACCTCAATTTCTCAGCTATCTCATCCAACCTTATATCATAAGCTTCTTCCCCAGCACCCATTACTGTAAACTGATCCTCTTGGGGGTCTTCTTGAAGTACCCTGGCTGCAGTGGCAGTCCCTTGAACATTTGCGGGGATGTTGACCTCAGGATGGAGGTGTGGTCCAAATACAAGGGGGTTAACATGAGGTTGGACCCTTTCATTGTTGCTAGTGCCGGCAGTTCCTATATGTGGATCTTCTTGATTCTGCCTTTCCACCATGGCCCTCAATCTTTCCTGGCTCTGAGCCATGTTGTTCATCACTTCCATAAACTGAGTCATTTGATTCCTCATCTCTAGCCTTTCATTTGCCATTTGATTTCTGACCTCAGTAAGGTCCTGCTGCATCTGATCCATTTGAATGCCCGGAAGGTTGCTACGGGTCGGATAACGGTGCAGACGGTTGAGGGGAAATACTCGGCGCCGAGCAATAGTTCCTGAACATCACAACAGAGTTAGCAGCAATAAAACAAAAAAACCTACAAAACAAACACAAGGGGTTAGCATGCAATGCAGTTATGCTTATTTGTTCTCAAGGTATCCGGTTTGGCATTCAGTTTTGACCCTTCCAGACCCTTGAAGATGCTGTTGATGTTGCTTTTGAAGTGAAACTTGGACGGAACAAACTAAAACATATATTACAAAAAGCCAAAATGGTACATAGTTTGTTTACAAATACAAGCCCTCTGAGGGGTCAAAATACATTACAAGGAAAAGTGAAAAATACACGGAATGAAAGCAACAACAAACAAAGGGTCAAACACCAAGACCAAACTCATCCTCACGAACTTCCTTGAGAAGTGCTTCGGTCACAGGATCAGCCGGACGCTCCGTGAGATTCCTGATGAGGAGATTCCGGGTGGTAACAGCTGCTGCTAGCTTCTTGTGCTGAGTTTGGTCCTTTGACCTCTTCACTCCTGCTTTGATCTTCAGCTCTGATATCTCCCTCTGGGCTGCTGCCAGGGCTTCTTGCTGTTCTTTTGCACTAGCTTCCAGTTGCTCCATCTTGTCTTGAACTCTTTTGTCTTCCAGAGTGCGAGCCTCGGTGATCCTGACCCACCGAGCTTGACTCTCTTTCAAATACAAGTCTGTCCTTGCTCTCTGGAACTGGGCTTCTTTGCAAGCATTCTTCAGAATTTGTTCTCCAGCTTTAGACTTTTTGATATAATCCCCAGACTTCTCAATCTTAACCAGATGCTCCACTCTCAACTTCTCCAATCTCTCAACCTCCCTCATACCATCACTCCTTTCCCGGAGGGTCTTCTGCAAAGCTTGAGTTAACTTCTCATTTCTTTCTTTCAAACTCTCAAACTCCTCCAAACTGACAGTGGCAGGTGGTGCTGAAGATGATTCAGGCATATCTTCTATAGTAAAGGGCATCCCAGAGAATTGGGCCCTGGCACGGGACCATTCATAGTATTGTGCTGATGCCACATTGTTGCACTTCCCCAAAATGGTTATTCCCTTGGTTTGAACATGATCCCAGGCCCAGGCTGCCTGCCTAACAACAGCCAGATTAATCTTGTTCTCACAATAAAGAGTTTCAACCAAGTCCTGTGCCTTAGGAGTGTGGACCAGGGCATAGCCCAGTTGTCTTCTAAACAGCAGAGGGTTGTAATTAATACTACCCTTAACTCCTATTAGGGGCACATTGGGAAAATGCCCACAGCTGGTGATGATATCCCTACCCTTGGTGCTTTGAGTGCACCATCTGATATCGGCTGAAGTTAGAGCAGTGAGTCTCTTAGCCCAGTTGCTCTGCTGATGAGGATTCAAAAATTCATCTGTCCTGGGTAGATGCCTGAGAAGCCAAGTATGGAATAATGGAGCACAACACCTCACTAATCTTCCCCTCTGCTTTTCATTCCTCTGATGCACTGAATAGTAGAGATCCCCCAATAAAGTGGGCACTGGGTTTTTCAGGATGAATAGATGGATTGCATTTTTGCTGATGAATCGAGGCTCATCTGCAAACAATACAATTCCATATATGCTCAAAGCCAATAAGGCACAGACAACTTTCCACTCTCCTAAAGAGGCTTTCAGGGTAGCTTGAGAGATCAAGAAGTCCAGATGAAAGCCAGGGATTCCAGCTTTAGAAGTCATATGCTGCTCAACCAGAACAGGTTCCAAATGCAGAGCCTTTGCTACTTCTCCATTACCAGGAAAGACCATCTCAGGGTTGAAAGGGATTCCACCCCTGATAGGCAAACCAACCAATGATGAGTATTCTTCTAATAGAGGGCCTAGCTGAAAGTCCTGAAAAGTGAAGCATCTCAGTGGGGGATCATAGAACTGAATGCAAGTGTGGATCAGGCTTCTCTGTGAAGGGTCCAGATCCATAACCATATCAAGTATATCCCCATAGTGCTCCCTGAACAATGGTATGTGATCTGGAGTGATCAGGGTCTGAATCCTCCTGATGTCAGATAGCTCTGGCTGGAAGAAGTGGTAGGTGATGTTGCTCTTTTTGGGAGCCATGATGCTGAGACTGAGTAGAGACAGGTGCTGATGATAACACTGAAGAATGAGCCACTGATTGGCTGGTGCAGATAACTGAAGCAGATGCTGGTGAAGATGGGACAATGCTGAAGATGGGGTCAAAACCAAAACCAAAGATGAAAGTGGATACCCTGAAACACAAATAAGCAAATGTCAATATGATGCAATGTTTATGTATGCAAATGATATGCAAGGGTCTGTGACTGAGCTGGATCTGATCAAATGCCCTGATATAGGTCCAAGTGTGTTCAAGAATTCCAGTTGGAGGTCTATAAATCCAGTAACCAAGGTGGGGGACTCAAATAAAGAGCCACATGTCCAGGGTTTTAGAATCACAAGAACTGTTCCAACATGGAGTATTCTTAATCAAGTCAAAGTAACAGGGTATTCTGAGGTCAAGGTACCTGCAAACCTGTAAACAGCCCAACCCCCTCACAGGTGGTGTTCTAAAACAAGGATCCTCAGACTTGGATCAGTTATGAGAAGTGTAAACACTTCTAACCCGGAGGCACAGTGTTTACAATAACCATAAAAGTTCCTCCTCTAATTCACCTCAGTTTCTGAAGGTCAAAACTAAAGGTCATCCAAACTTAGCAGGCTTCCCAGATAGCCCTAGCATTGCAGGAAATCTGCAACACAGAGTTCTCAAGAAGAAACCCATATCTGAACCGTGTTTCATATTCCCGCACCAGACCGAGATGGAATGGGAAAGAATATGATTCACTCTAGCCTAGGTGGCACTCAGGTCCCAGGTATAGGACCTTAACTCTCAATGGAACACCCACCCACCAAAGCAAAACCAGATCCAGCCAGGCAGCATGACAGTATGATATATGTAAAGCAGTAAAGAAAGTAATAAAACAAACTGTACATAAAGCAATAAATAAAACATATACAAACACAAATAAGCACATAACACCCCAATAAACACAAATCAATCAAACGCTAGGAGGAACCCACAAAAACAACCAGAAGCCCTGGTTACAGTATAAGGATCCCCAGCAGAGTCGCCAAGCTGTCGCTCCGGATAAATGGGACTGGCCCAAATAAAGGTACAGACGCGAACGGTCGGCGAAAGGGACAATGAGAACGCACAGCCGTGAACTCACTGGAGATGAATAGAGTCGCCAGCTAGGCATTTTTATCCCGGAGGAAAGGCAATGCTGCATAGACCTGGAAAAAGATGGATAAGACGGTTGCGAACCAGAGAGACTGAGAAAGGGGGTTGGTTACAACCTGGGAAGGTATTAGCACCCAGATTGTCCGTCGTAATCGACGGGATCCACGCTTAAAAGATCTGTGTTTTAAAGGGGTAGTGTCAGTGCAATTTGTGTATAAAATAGCTGGAAGAGAATGTACAGGTGTCGGTGTAAGAGAAGTGAAGTGTGTAATATATACAGTGTCAGTGTAAGGACAAGAGTGAAATGCTCATGATCATGAGGCTAAAGAATGAAACTGAAAGGAGGGGGAATATACAGAGACTTTTGTTCGATAACTGTTAAGTTATGCCTACGTATCCTCTCGTGCAATGAGGAAGTCAGAACACCGTAGTTCGACCCAAAGAGACTGAAAGATGAATTGACTTGTGAACTGCTTACTTGTCCATGCTCAAGTGTATGACCTGTCTGGCTCAGGTGCAAACTGTCTTGCATTAGACGGAAGAAGCAAGTTCTCGTTTGTGAGTGAATGAGATGAGAAAAGAATCCCGGAGGATACGATTATTGTTTGTTTTTGAGTTTTCAGTCTTTTATTGCTTTTGAAAGTTTGTCATAAGTTAATGAGCTTAAGCCTAGACCAATGGGTTAGTAAACTCATCACATCTTCCCTCTGATTAGGGGTAATGAGAACACCTTAAGTGTGAAGTCAGATTCTCACACTTAATCACCTTTAGTGTAGGATTAAGATCATTAACCTACTTGTGATTATTTAGATATTTTTGGTATTTTTGTTTAGTGTTGAGTAATGAGGTTAAGCCATAATCAAGGATTAAACAGACTCATTACACCATCCTAATAGAAGGATAATAGATGAGGATGTTTAAGCTGAGGAAAACTCCTCAACTTAATCCATGATTAGGGATTAAACTCATGACAAAACAATGCCTTTATTAGATGGATTTTAGTTAATGGTATGATTAAGAAATGAGTTTTATGATTTGTAAGACAACTTGAGGGGGACTTGTCCATTAACACTAGGGTTAGTCCTTCTTAACCAATTAAGGAAGAATTAGAACCCTAATGCAAGGCCCAAGTTACAAGTGTGATGTCTTGATACTTATTAAGTGAATTGATTAAAGGAGTTAAACACATTAATGGTTTAACACTTAGGATTAAAATTATACACTCCATCCTAAGAGAAGGATGCAGGCATAAGCTTAATCACAAAGCCTTAAAGCCTTTAGGGTTTAGTCCCTGATTATGAGATGAGAGGAGAAGACTCAAAAGAGACACAAAGGTAAAACTAAGGGGGGAGACTAATCAAAACCCTAATCATTGTCATGCTTGGTTGTTCCTAAGGTTTGTGAGGTTTTCAAGAACAATCTTCAATGGAACCACCAGGAAGCAGATGAAAGGATCAAGAGAAGCAAAGTGACTTGCTTCATTCAAGAAGTCAAGTCACTTGAAGAAAGAAAGTGGGGAGAAGAAGAATGAGCAAGCTCAAACTCAAACACATATAAAAATGCAGCATGGATGCAAGAGAGAGATGAGAAGAAGCTATGAGAAGTGAAGGCAAATTCACTTCTCAAAGTTACTTACCACCTGAAAAGTTAGAAAAGAAAGTGCAATGCAATGCAAAATGAGATGAAATGATATGATGCAAAACCAAACCAGAAGCATATGCATGATGTTAATGATGCTATGAGATGCTACAAACCAGAAACAACACATGTGGATGATCATACAAGCTTATGAATGCAAATGAAGCAAGTTAGAGCACATGAACATACATGAAAAGTTATGGAAGGCACATGGCATACAACATGACAAATGCAAGATGCAATGATCAAACATGCTTTCAATATGTCTTATGATGTTAGATGAACCAAATGGAGGCATGGAATGTCATAGCAAGTCATGGTATGCAAGAGAATGCAAGATGGATGCATATGGAAGCCCAAATTAGGGTTTATGGATCAAACATCAAACACAAACCAAAACCAGAAGCAAACCCTAAGATAAAAAATGGAAAAATGCCACACAAAGGACCCCTAATCCCATACTAAACCACTGCCCAAAGGAGAGGTCTCAACTCTTAACCAATCTTAAGTTATGATTTTCACAAGTTTTTAGGGTTTTTAGGGTTCCTAAACAAGAAAAATGCCAAACAAAATGAAAATGAAAGATCAAATCATGACCATTTAATCTCAAAAACTAAATGCTAAACATAATGCAATGCAAGAAGAATCAATGTCCAACTCTTCATGGATAGGCAGAAATGATTTTTTGAACTATGGATCAAATTAATGCACAAAAATGGTTTTAATTCAATGAAAAATTCTCAAAATGCATCAAGATCAAAAAATAAATTTGGTTTGAAGGTTGGACAATGTTTCTAAATGTCTTAGAACATTTCATGAATTTTTTGGTGATTTTTAAATACCTAAAAGTATTTTTAATAAATTAATTCTCATTAATCAATTAAAAATAATCTTTTAAATATTTAAAAATACTTTTTTAATGCTAAAAATAAAAACAAAAATATTTTTGTGTCATAAAAATTAATGAAATTCAGGATAAAAAATTTCATAATTTTTAGACAATTTTTACTATTTTAAATAAATTGTGCAAATTAATTGAAAAGAAATGAAATAAAAAATGAAATAAAAGAAAGTAATCAGAAGGAGAGGTTGAGATTCAATCTGGGTTCAAAGGGTTTGACTGGGCGCGCATCTGGACGATCCAGATTCAAACCTCCCTAATTCTAATTAATTAAACATTAATCCATAATTAAATCTTAATGAAATGATCCTGGCCTTCCAATCACGCGCGGGAAACACAATCCATTGGCTCACATTCAAACCTGGTGCCCTAACCCTAATTAGCAGTTAATGACTTTCAGGCTGCCGGAGAAGACTTCCGGTCGTCTTCTCCGGCCAGCACCTTCCCTGAAAAATGCTAACTCTCACCCTAGCTCACTAAAACCTAATTTTCTTGCCCAGAAATCATCCCCACACATCATAGAACAAGAATCCACAGCCAAAACAAATTTATTTTACATAACAAAGCTGAATCGAAACAAAAGGGGTTTAGGTCAAAAATTTTCAGAAACACCATACATGCTCAAAACTCAATGATTTTCGAAACCAAACATACCATCATGACCAGTGGAACATAGAGAACCAATTAAGAACTTAAAAATGAGTTCCTGGGAAAAATGTTCATGAAGCTCACCTGAACTGGAGCTTTGATCTCTGGCACCTTCTGGCTAGTTCTTTGGCTCAAACAGGTCCCAATGATCCCCCTTTGAAGCTTTGGATACTTGGTTGGAGTTTAAACAGCCTCCTGAGTGAGTTTGCAGAAGCTCTGACCAAGGGAGTGTGAGAATCGTGTTTGTGATATGGAGGGTCTTAGGCCAAAACAAAGGTTGGTTTCTGGCCCATGAAGCAAGGTGAGTTGATTGGTGAAACTTGTTTGGATGTTTGTGAGTTGAGCAGAGAGATTCGAATGGTTTTGCTTTTGACAGTGAAAATGGAGAAGTAGTGTTCTTGCTTGTTTCAGGCCCAAGTCTTGTTGGTTTATGCTCAGTGAAGCAAGGTGATTTGATCTATGGAAATGGTTTTTGTGTTTGTGTGTTGTGGAAGATGATTCGAAGGCTTTTGCTTGAGGGAGTGTTTTTGTGAATGTCTTGCTATGGTGTGTTTTAGCCTGGCTTCTTGATCTGTTTTGCTTGCTAAAGGATAGTATAAAATAATCCTATAGGTCAGATGATTTGACCTGGCCTTTATTGATTGGTAAGTTCACTTTTGCCAAAAGTCCACTCTTTGTGTAAGGAAAGCATGGCTTGGTTCTAGTCTAGTACAAAGCATGGGGCTGCGCAGCAAGGGTGAGGGGAAAGGCTAGCCAAGTTCAGCATCCAATGTAGCAAGTGGTAGGAAGTGCAATCATGAGTTTTGCAAGTTGGCTTCTTTTGAAACTTCATGAAAATGCCTTGTTACACAAACCATGAACATGTGATCTCTTGGTCCAATTCTGATTTTTAGGACTTATGTTATGTTTGTACCTTGGTTTGAAGTGAACTAGAAGTTACAAACAGCCTTGGTTCATGATTTTGCAAACTTTCCATTTAGTGCACATCTTGAAAATCAATGATTTTGGCCAACTTTGTCACACCATAACTTTTGATCCAAAATGAATTAGATCATGTTCTTGTACTTTTTGAAAAGGGAAAAATGTGTTCTACAACTTTCATGACCAAAGTTTTCCCATTTGAAGCATTTTTGGATCAAGAATCAAGGCTTGAAAAATGACCTAAAATGACACATTCTTGAAAAGTCAACTATGCCCAAAAAAGTCAACTTTGCAAAAACTCCAAATTCTTGATTTTTGTGAACTTCAACCTTCTTCTATGATCAAATAAAGATCAAAAACACTCAAAATGATGAAGATCACCCCTTGGTTGGGTCATTGGGGGGCCTCAGATGCCCTGATTTTGCACTGACTTGTCTGAAAAGTCAACTCTTGATCAGATGACTTCCCCATGGAATTTCTTCATGAAACTTGATATGCATACTCCCTATACCATATAGAGACCAATGGAAACAAGAATGACCAAAAAATTTGGAGTTATGGCCTCTGAAACCAAAACCCTAATTTTAGGTCAACTATGCAGTCAAACTTGGCTCTGCATCCACACCAATCCCAGTTCTTGTGATTCTTTTGCATTCTTGACTTTGAGAGGAGGTGATATGATATAAGAACACACATGGACCCCTTTGAAGTGATTGATGGCCTTTGGAGTGGCTCAGGAGGCTCTTGGATTGCTCAGATCACAAACCCTAGATGCAGATGACTTAGAATCTATGCAGTGAATAAAAAATGAGATATGAGGTGATATGATTGTGTTTATGCATATGAAATGATCACAAGCCATGGTGTGAATGGGTGAGGGCAAATTTGGGGTGTTTACAATATGCAAATGCAATACGGTACCGACTCAATCATCTCAAGTTCACTCAGGAACTTATGGGAACCATCGATCGTTACCAATGTAACTCCCCATCGGGCCTACGATGTTCACCCATTGCTCACGCCTCACATTGGCACACAATGTTTATGGATTGATCACACCCCACACGGGCACATAATCCGATTGCTCACACCCCACATGGGCACATAATCATTCGTGATCATTTCACCCATTGCTCACACCTCACATAGGCACACAATGTTTATGGATTGCTCACACCCCACACGGTCACACAATCTGATTGCTCACACCTCACATGGGCACACAATCATGTTGAAAGCATCGCTCACACCTCACATAGGCACATAATGTTACAACAGATTCACATTAGAATCCCACAACACAAGAATGTACATCATTATGCTTCACATAAAAAATGACTTAAAAACTCTTGAAATGCATACATATTCACCATATAATCATGCATTCATCTCATACAATCACATACAATATACATACATTCGCATCTATTACGCCAAACGGCAACGAATCTTTCACAATCAACATGCATTCACGTTTAGTTCGAACAACGCATTTATGTTGCCAAACGGCCACAACACAAAATCAAATTCCACAATTCCTTAATTCACATAATTACGATTAATCTGAAAAGTCGGGTAAAAATCGGTTAAAAATAATATTTTTCGACATCATGAGAAAATACATAATTTTAGCTTCAAAACGATATGTGGAACGCTAAAAACGGATAACCGATTCAAAAGTTACGAAATAAACATCAAACTTATTTTTAAGAAAACCACCATTCTGCATAAGCTACAGGTCGCGGCGCGACCCCTTGTTCGCGAGGCGAACTTCACAGGCATGCTCAGTTCGCGGCGCGAACTTAGCAGAAGTTCCAAAACACAAGCTACGGGAAAAACATCCCAAACCTCCAAAATCCATCAAAACTTCACCAAATCAGTGGAAACAAAACACAAACATGATATTTATCATATACTAATTATCATATTACATTTTAATCGAGTTTTAACCGTTTAAATCACCGATTTTAGGATTTCTCACAAAATGCCCTAAAAACTCATAACCTCTAAACTCAACCACGACAAGAACACATTCAAACAATCACATACATAATGATACACATTGATAAGATAATAAGATTTCACACCCTTACCCGATTGATTCGATTCCTAGTAGTTATCTTGAAGATTTTCTTAGCTTTTCCTCTTTTCCTCCTCTTCCTCTTTCTTTCTATCTCTCTTTTCTTTCTCTTTTCTACTATTATATCTTTTCTTTATATTTATTTTCTTTCCACCCAAATATTCTTTTTCTCACAATTTCTAATTCCACTTAAATTTCTAACTTATCATCAATTAGGAAATGTCTAAAATACCCTCCATTCTAATTTTCCCGAAAACTCTCAAAAACGGAAAAATAACATAACATGTCAACATATCATATTAACATACCAATTTCACAATTAAAATAATTATCACTCAATTTAAATAAATGACTCAACAAAAAAAAATGAAATAATCGGAATCGGGGCGTTATAACACACACACACACACACACACACACACACACACACACACACACACACACATATATATATATATATATATATATATATATATATATATATATATATATATATATATATTCAAACACATTATGTACAAAACAATAAGAGTGAGATGAAACACACTCACAAGTAGTTGTGCCACATCCAAACAAGTTTTGCATTCATCTCATAAGTCAAAGCAAATAATGGAAACAAAGATCACTAGAAATTTTATCGGTTGTAACTTGGCCAGGGCTAAAAACAAGGGAAATATATACACAACCATTGAATCAAGAAAGGGTAAACGAAGAAGATCATTTTTCTATTAAACATCTCCATTCTTGTTCAAACTTTGGTTCTTATTTTCACAATGCATTTTCTTTTCTTTCTGATTCTCTTTCTTTTGATTTTTCCTTTTCTTTTTCTTTTTATTTGATTTCTTTTCCTTTTTCTAAAATTTATTTTTCTTTTTTCTAGAATGCATTGTTTCACCTATTCCCTTTTCACTTTCAAAAAATGAACCACTCTCCCCAACTTTAATAATATTATACACTTAATTAAAAATGCTCTTAAAAAACGGCTAAAATTCGGGTTCATGTTTCAAACACAAATTTTTTACGTTTAGGTTCAAAATGCGCACAAACTCACAGGGTGACTTGAAGTGTTTTTGAACCGGTGGTTCTACTCATAATACTCAACAATGCTTTGATCACTTCTAAGTTTCCACAATTAACACAACAAGCAAGATTAAACATAAAACATTCGAGTTAAACAACAACACTTGAATCACTCTACACTTTTATACAACAAAGACTACTTACAATTTGTGGTTACGTACTAATTGATTCAAACTAAACATGATTTTAACACATATGCATTGATAGAAAATTTTCAAATTTTACACAAATCTTATTCACAAAAAGATGCTACAAGGTATACTTCACACTTTTTTTATGCCTCATCAAGAATCATATCATCACCACAAGCTAAGGGTACAAGAGGCATCATCGTGCAATTATTTTGTCACTAAAAACTTAATTTATCATCAAGAGCAAACAATAATTATGTACACACACAAACATAATTTTAACTAAAACATAATACCATTACTACTTGGTGTGCCCACACCAATTTGAAAATTGTGCCACAACGACAATACAACCAATATCCAGAATTATCAAAATACATCGCCGAAGCGGAAACGGTGCGAATGCACAATCAAAACTAAAAAAAAAAATCTGAAATTAAAATTTAAAAAATTCACTTTGGAGTTACAAAACAACCCCTCTAATCATCATTCATCTGATCCAAGTCTTTTTCACCGCCATCCTCACCATCATCAGCATCATCACCAACAACATCAAAACCTCCTCCCCCCAAAAAGAAAGGGCGTCTGTCCCTAGGCCAATTAGCATAAGCATTGAAATCATCCCTCGATGGAAAATGAGTGACCTCCAAGGGATTCACCTGATAGTTATACAATTGCTGCATATAGTTAAAATTAAATTGGTTAGAGCGGTGAAGAGATTCACCCATGTCCCATGTGTAGTTGAATGCAGCCTTCATATAAACAACCGATGGCTCACTCTCATCAACCGGGTCGGTTCCTCTAGAACCTTCTCTGACCTCCAAAGTTTGCTTCCTCTTCTCATCCTTAGGTTTGTAGAAACGATCAAGTTAGTCATCATCCATGAGCCACTTGACCTTCTCATAAACCACTACCAGAGCCAATACACCGCTTTTGGTTATCAATGCTTGCACAAGAGAAGGAAAGATGAGTGGAGCATCATCCTGGACACCTGGCCTTTGGGTGTTCTCGAAAAATTTCTTCATCTCGTTAGAGATCACTTGTGCAATAGTGTAACACGGTGGGAGAACTGACTTGGGCGTTTTTGTTTCCAAAAACTATATTGCGGATAGCAAGAGTCACCACCGACTTTTATTTTATCCAATAAGGAAAAGGAATAAAAGAACATGAAAGGCCTTTTAAAACAATTTTAGTTCGGGGGGTAAGTGTCGCTCCCGGGATTTTCATCCTAGTACAAATGCGAAAGCGGCGTGGAAAAGGTAGAGTCACCAGCCAGGCATTTTTATCCCGAATGAATGGGAAAGGTAATGCTGCACAAACCTGGGGAAGAAGGAAAGGACAAGTGTCGCTCCCTGGATTTCCATCCTGGTACAAACGCGAAAGTGGAACGAAAAAGGTAGAGTCGCCAGCCAAGCATTTTTATCCCGAAGGAACGGGAATGGTAATGCTGCATAAACCAAAGAAAATAAAAGGAAGGACACATGTCCTGCAAACCAAAGAAACTGAGTTCGGGAGTCGGTTACGACCTGGGAAGGTATTAGCACCCTAGATCGTCCACCGTACTCGACGGGATCCACGCTTGCAAAGAAATCTGTTTCAAAGGGTGAAGAAATGAAAGTTGCTGCAAAACTGAAACTGGATAAGAAAGAAAAGAAAGGGGGAAAATGTAGGGAAAATAAAAGAGTGTGCTCGAACAGGTCCTACCCCACTGCCTACGTACCTCATCTGGACAATGAGGATCAGAGTCGTCGTAGTTCCCCTAACTAGGGGTGGAAAGAATTGCATGTGTCTTAAGGTTTGAACTGCCTATGTCAATGCTCGGGTGTTGCAGCCTCGGACGACGAGTGCGTTACCGTCTTGCAGAGTGACAAGTAGGAGCAAGTGTGTATGTAAAGAGTGAAGGTGATGAGAAGAGAATTCCCGAAGGAGAGACGCTTATTGTTTGTTTGAGTTTTTTATGAGTTTTCATGAGTGTGCCACAAGGAAGTAAACTCAAACTCTTTTCCATGGAATGTGTACTTTCTACTACATTCCAAGATGGAATAATATAACAAGCACACCAAGTAAGGAGAATTTATCCAAGACTTGTTTCCAAATATTAGGGCCTAAGCTCACTAACTCATTGAATTTATTAAGTTTTTTTTTGATTAAAATGAAGAAGTATTTTTTATGGTTTTTCTTGATGAAAATGACTTCATGATCAGACTTGTGCATCATGCTAGACAAATGTACTATTCCAAGATGGAATGAATACATATGCCTCATGGAATAAGGCTATTGTACAAGAAGTCACTTCTTTCTTTATTAATGTTTTTTTTATAGTGTTTTTTTAGTTTTGAGATGAGAAGAGAAGAGAACCAAAAGAGCAAAAAGGTAAAAGTCTAATGGGAAAGACTAAACCTAAAGTTATCATGAAAAGGTGGTCCTAAGGTTAGTGTGGCTTGAAGTCTATCCTAATGAAGAAGAAGGAAAGAAAAGAAGAAGACAAAAGAAGAGGAGAAGAAAGATAGAGAACAACTTACTCCTCTAAAGGAGATAGGTTGCTTCTAAGGGGGGAAGGTGAAGAGTTGAATCACATGATGGCATAAGGCTCATCAAAAAATCACAAAGTAGAAAGCAAAGTAAGAAGAAGAGATGAAGAGTTTAAATGTGGATAAACATCCACACTTCACTTACCATTGCACCTACAAATGTTTGCAAAATTTCTAGCACATATTCAACACATCAATCAATACTAACTCATCAACACAATTCATGGAATTAACATGCTCAAAGTTTCAAGAAGACAAAAATCAAAAAACCTGCCAAGCTTTGCAAATACATGAATTTACGTGTCGAGAACATGGAGGCATACATCAACCAACAAGCAAACCACCCTAACTAGCATACAAAATGATCATACAATGATCCATGATGATTAAAGCAAGCAAGGGAAGCAAACAAGCTCAAAACAGCCCAAAAAAGTCACTCTGCTTCAGTGTTAACCGGTTAACCAAAGTGTTATCCGGTTAACCAATTTAAACCTGCATTAAATAACACAGAAAACAGATGCGTTAACCGGTTAACCAAAGAGTTAACCGGTTAACACTGTGCGAATAACACTAAAACCTGCAGAAAAACTCAATTCAAACCAGCTTAATTCACGTAATCCAACAACAGTCTAACAATCAATTATGCATGAAATAGTAAGATCAACTCACATTAATCAAACACCATTAGGCTCATGAACATTAACACATAGATCCGATCACAAATCAACCAAACAATTCAAGCAAGACAAGCAAATACACGAGCACATGGTGGATCTAAGCACAAGCATGAAAATAAGCTAAAAACAGAGATAGATCTGAACTTAACCAACCTACAAAGCTGAGATATGCTTTAGTAAATGTTGTTTGAGCTGGAAATAGTGAATCTCGCGGAAAACTTCGAAGATCCAGTGCTATTCTTCACACACAATGCAAAATAAATGCAAGTAAAGGATCTTGATGCAAGAACTTGGCTCCAAAAGCACTTATATCCACCAAATCAGATCTGAACCAAGTAGTGAAACCAGAAAATTGAGGCAAAGAAGCTATGGATGAAGGTCTAGTTCCAAGATCCACAAACTTCAATGCAAAGTTTTGTGATCTTCAAAGAGGAACTTTGAGTGATTTGGAAAATTGGGAGAGAAAATGAGAGAATGGTGAGAGAGTGGTGAAAATTCAGAAATGAGAAGTGAAAAATGAGAGAGTTAGCTTTTTGTTTGGAGGGCAATGGAATAAATATCATTTAGGTTTGGGGCCCAAAATTTGGTTTGGAGTCCAAAAAAATGGTTTGGAATTAGCTTAGAAATGTGATTAGGATCTAGCCTTGGAATTGGGCTTGGTAAACTCTCTAGATCCTTCTCCATAATTCCCAATTAATTCAAAATGAATAAAATCAAAAATAATGAAATAAAATGGAGCCAAACATACACGCTGAACCTGCTGCTGGAATTCAAAATTCGCAGCCGTTAACCAGTTAACCAAAGTGTTAATCGGTTAACGCAGGAAAATTTTGAATTCTCCCTCCTTTTGGTGGGAAACCCCAAGAATACATCTGCGCCAACCATTCCAATCTGATCTTGATTCTCAATCCTTTTAGGGCATTTACCATGATACCAAGCTTGTACAAAAGGTCTCGTGAGCTTCCTCTCAGGTCACCACGCTCTTGACTTTGTCTTGTAAGATCACGAGTTTATAGATGATTGATCATATGCCTTATGCTGGAACATGTGAGTGCTATGCTTCATTTTTCTATGTAAAATGCTAAGGATATGACATTCTTATGATGATTATGATATGATGATGATGCTAAAAAGAAGAGAGCAAATTTGGGGTGTTACAACAAGGTCCTGCGAACCAAAGATCTGGGTTCGGGAGTCAGTTACGACCTGAGAAGGTATTAGCACCCCAGACCGTCCGCCGTACCCGACGGGATCCACACTTGTTTGTTTTGTTTCAAAGGGTAAAAGAATATAACTGCTACTGAACAAATGAACTGCTAACTGGAATGAGAATGGAAATGAGAAAGGGAACAAAAAGAAAGAAAAGAAGGGAGAAAATGTAGGGAAAATAAAGAATGTGGTCGAATGGGCCCTACCCCACTGCCTACGTACCTCATCGGGAAAATGAGGATCAGAGTCGACGTAGTTCGCCTAACCAGACGAGAACTTTGTTTGTGTTTTTCATCACTGGAACTGCTTATGTCTATGCCCAGGTCTTGCAGGCTCATCTGGTACGAGTGCATTTACCGTCTTGCAAATGAGACAAGTCGTCGCAAGTTCGCGTTGTAAGTGAATGAGATGAGAAGAGAGTTCTCGCAGGAAAGTCGCTTATTGTTTGTTATTTGTCTTTTATGAGAAGTGTTTTGAATTTGTTTGTGAACGTTCTCATACTAAGACCTATTCATCGTGGTAGATAGCTTACACCTTGCCCCGAAACAGGACGCGTATAAGTACTCCGCAACAAAGTCTCATGGCGTATAAGAACATTCAACCTTTATTAAGTATTGTATTATTTTCTTCATGGGGTGAGAAAGAAAGTCTCAAGTTAAAAAAGGACAAACTAAGGGGACTATGACACAACCCTAATCTAGTTATTATGTACACAAGGTGATCCTATGGTTTATGAATTATTCTAACCTAAGGAGAAGAAAAGCAAATTAGAGTTCAACTTACTTCCTAAGGAAGTTAAATTGAATCTAAAGAACAAAAGGGAAGCCTATGAACAAAGCACCAAGTGCTAATGAAAATATAATAACATGCATAAAGAGATGAGAGAAGTAATGCTTACCTATATCTTCACCCCTACAAAACAAAGATTAGCTTTACAATGCATATTGAAAGCAAAAACAAAGCAGAAATGCAAATAAGTACTACACCCGTCTTAGAATGGAACTAGGGTTCAAAATAAGACCTAAGTCTAAAGGTGAAGGTACCTAAAGGTTATATGACTTATAAAGTCAGTAGCTACATGCTATAGATCCCTAAGTATGCTAGGATATCTCACAATTTCAAACTATGTCAAACTATGTACAAAAAGGTTCACGTAAGTTCACCTAAATGCATGTTAGAGTTCATGGAGGAAGTATGAGTGCATATGCATACAAGAATGAATTAATACATAAAATGAGTATCAAATTTAGTAGTGAATACTTATAAATAAGGATGAATGAATATATAATCATGGATACAATATTTTAAGCATATGGAGCAAGGAGAAGAAGATGTGAGAAGAAACGGAGCAAACATCGCATAAGATCACAAATGATGCAAGTTAAGGATGAATGACATGTGAATATGCATGAGATGATTATGGGTCAGTAGAATACAAGTTATGAGATTCCATTAGAGTGCATGAATAGCCATTTATTATTTCCACATAATTCATGTTAACAATTAGAGGAGAAGAGAAGCTAGTTTAGGTTAAACTATTTCACATAAGAATGCACTTAGGAACACAAAAACAAACCAAATGAATATGGTTCAAAAAGTGATCTATAACTGGAATTAAGGACCTAAAAGTGACCTATAATTAACTCCTAAAGGTTACCATTAATTACCTCAAGAAAGTGGCATGAATGTCTTCCTAATATCTAGGGTATGGAGCAAATAAACACATAATCGGACCTATAATCTAGGTGACATGAAAAATAGAAAAAATGCTTGAAAACTTGTGAAATTAAATACCTGGAATGATAAAGTTAGTAGCTTGTATTTGATAAAAGAATTTCACAAAATTATGCATCAAAGTGCCAAAACAATTTATTTAATGGTGAGAGACCAAGGCATGATCGCCGAAAAACACCCCTACAAAGTGGATAAAAAATGACACCAAAAATTATGAAAAAAATTCCTAAGGAGCATAAAAATGTCACAAATTCCAGTGTTTAATTACACACAAAAAATAGGTCTCACACCTATTGGAAAAAAATGGTTTTTGGTCCCTTATGTCAAAACACTTCCTTTTGGGACAACTAGGAATGAAAAATCCAAATTAATTACTAAAACCATTCAAATATGGAAACAAAAATTATACAAAATTAATTATGAGGATAAGGATCACTGATGAATTATTCCAGAATTTTATCACACCCAAAACTATTTTTAATAATTGCGACGAAACGGGCAAAAAATGATGATTTAAGGGAAAGTGAAAGGAAGCGAATCCTATAATCCGTAACCTAATCCCTAAGCTCCGATATCGACACATATTAATATATATCACAAGTAAATCCAGTTCCTCAGGTGGGAGGGCTCAATATACACCTTATGTTATATGATCCTAAGCCTCATACAAACTAGAATGATGCGTTAAACTCGAAAAAGTCGAAATTACTTACTTGACCGAAGTGACGATTCTTCATATAAAAGAAATCCAAAAAATTCATGCAAGGTCTTGTAATCTCCCATAAGCAAAATAAATGCTTATCTTCCATAATTTCTTTGTAAAGATCCACCATAATCGAAACAAAAACAATGGCACAAAATATCATTTGAATCCAAAGGTATCCCACAAATAAAGTGGAATACCAACCAAACGACCGTCGTTAAGATCTTTGTGAGAACCTTGCATGAACTCAACAAACGCATTAGAAACCAAAAAGAGGTGCAACCGGAAGTTGCACCTATGCCTCACAACTCAAAATCAAGTAGAAAGATGAATATACGAGTCATGGACATGCATTGAAATTTATGTTTCAAAATAAGGCAGCACTTATGCTCTAACATAAACAACATGTAAACTCAAATCGGAATCGAACAAATTTACATGCAATGAATGACAAATGATCAACAAACATAAGTACAAGTCAAAACAAGATCAATGCATCAAAATCGCACCAAACCGAACTTAAAAAACCTTAAAACGAAAAAACGCGTAAAAAATCACCGACTTGGAATTGAACGAAAATCGCATGGTAACTTGCAAACGTGCCAACAGATTCAAATATGCAATCGGTTTTTGAAAATTCCGCTCGGAAGTGTGACTTTTTGGCCAATTTCGTCGGCTAGCAATAGTGAAATAGCCGAAAAAAGTTGTCCAAAATCGACTAAAAAGTTCACCAATGACTCCGGAATAATCAACAAAGTCAATTTACACTATTCACATTCGCGAAAACGCGCTACGGTTAGGAAGTTATGACCAAAACGCATTTTTCGACACGCGACACATGAACGACATCAACAATTAAACCCCAACCTATCTTATTCCGAATTTACACATTGAAACAAGCATGAATTCAAAAGTCAAGCACTTCAATCAATATCAAGTCACGACAATTAGCTCTCCTAGGAATTTTGTCAAACACCTAACATGCATCGATTATTCTATGTCGATTTTAACAATCATTTCCAATTATGCACCACAACAATTATTAGGATCAATTAATCAAGCATCAATCAACAATCAAATCATGAATCAATGCACATAATCTCCACAAGATTAATTCAACTTGAAAATTCAATTCAAGAAACAATGCAACAATTATTCATGAATTAAAGTTTAAGAAGCTTACCAAATGAAGAATCGACGAAGAAATTGTGAATCCGGAGGAAGTGAGACGCGATCGTGAATGGAGGATAGGCGGAGAGGTCACGTGGATGTCGGCGGCGGAAGATGGTGGTCGCACGGTGGTGAAGTTGACCGGAGGTGATGGTTCGTGGCGGCTCGGCTACCAGAAGCTTGATCGGATTTGTTGTGTTCTTGAGTTCTTGATGAAGTTGTTGTTGTGTTCTTGAGAAAGAGTTAAGAGAATGAACTTTGATCCTTTAGAGAGAGTTTGTAAGAGTTTTTGGTGTTTGTAAATAGTGATTGAAGTTATTAGACAAATTGTGGGTCAAAAGAATATATATAGTGGAGTGTAAAATGAAAGGCAAAAGGTAGAATTTCGGCTTAAGTGAAAATAACAATATCTCCGGCAAGAAATTTCGACTCCGAGTCTTCCACAACATCGTCTGCCTCTGAATCATAGTTGCAACTAAAAATGAAAGGACGTCATACGATCAAAATCGAGTGCGATCGATACGTTTAAGCTGCAAGACATCACTGAATAAGTTGATTTTTCGGCTTATTTGGTGTCCGCTACTCGAAAATGTGACAAGGTCAACCTCTTCGGAGCATAATCTCGACTAGACTTTGTTGGAAAGTTGTAGATCTATGAGTCAGTGACCCGGTGTTAAAATGTAAGCTCAACCGGACAAATGAAGAGGGAGATATGAATTTTCTCGTGAAACCACTTTCAACCTTTTTCTTCGGTTCAACACTTCAGTTTTGTGAAATAAACCAAAACTACAATCTTTGGAGCACCATTCGAACTCGCGTTTGTCTTTGAACTTGAAGAGGATAAAATTTGTGAACCAAAGCTTCAAGAATAGGTGCAATCCGATGAAAATTGACCGAGTTATGAATTTTACAAAATCTGACAGACAGTACAATGCATCAAAGAACCTTACTGGTAATTCGAATTTTCGGGATCCTTCCGCTCAGACCTAACCCAAACTGAATTCACATAATGAAGATAACATCTAAACAGAATTTTAGGCATCGAAACGACATCAATCTGATGAACGAGCCAAGAGTTATGAATTTTTTAGTGTTCAAAACTCACCGGTTCAACACTGTTTTTTACTATGTCGACTCTAAAAACTCGCACATTCGGAGATCTTCTTCAAAGAATTAGTTCTCGGACAAAACCCAAAAGTTGGAAAGGATATAAAGATGGAAATTTTGGCATATGAATCTCTCAAACATGTTGACCCAATAAGAAGTTACAAACTCTTAAATACCACTAGCACAGTTAATCGGTGAAACCGAAATTTCAGAAACAAATAATTCCCGCCATTTTCCTTGATGAATTGTCCTCCGAGCCAAACACAAAAGTTGTAGAGAATATCAAAACGGTCTAAACTATTGAGTTTCAAGCCAAAATGAGTTTCTGAGCATAAGTTACAACTTTTTCAAATTGCATCATAAAACTGATATTCTGCTTAAACTCCTCTAAATCAATCGAGAACTTTTGGCTTCTTCTGAGATTCTTGTGCACGTGCCGCATGAAGAAATAAAGGTCAGTCGCATCCTATGAAAACTCAAATGGATATGTATGTTCATGTATGTTTATGATGCAATTGTGATCTAAATGCAATGCAATGTATGAAAGGATATAATAAATGGCATGGAAATGAGAGGGAAAATTTTGGGGTGTTACAGTTGCCCCTATTCAATCATCTGCAGACCTGAACGGATAACTACAATGGCTTTTAGACGTTCAAGGTATGGAGTGATTGAATACTCGAATAAACCTAAAAATTTTCACTCTATGGGAAATAAAATATGTTGGGAAGAATGTCATTCTTGGATGACAACTCAAAATATGATCTTCGGATCTAACACGAAACCATCCTCGAATGGAAACACAATGGTATACCAGCCTCAGTCAATAACCAAAAACATAAAGAATAACCTCAGACAGACTTTGCAAAAGAAACAAACTGACCTCAATTAATAAGCTCAAAATGGTCTATCTTCCTCGAATGATAGCCACAACAACAAGACCAAGCTCAGAAGGACTTAAAGAAGAGAACGTCATCCTCGAATGACAACTCACAAGACATCCTCAGATCTAACACAAAACCATCCTTGAATGGAGATGCAATCTTATACCGGCCTCAGTCGATAACCAGAAACAAAGACTAACCTCAGACAGACTTTGAAAAAGAGACAAACTGACCACAATCAATAAGCTCAAAATGGTCTATCATCCTCGAATGATAGCCACAACAACAAGACCTACCTCATAAGGACTTGAAGAAGAGAATACCATCCTCGAATGACAACACACAAGAGATCCTCAGATCTAACAAGAAACTATCCTCGAATGGAGACGCAATGGTATACCAGCCTCAGTCGATAACCAAAAACACAAAGACTGACCTCAGACAGACTTTGTAAAGGAAACAAACTGACCTCAATCAATAAGCTCAAAATGATCTATCATCCTTGAATGATAGCCACAACAACAAGACCAACCTCAGAAGGATTTGAAGAAGAGAATGTCATCCTTGAATGACAACTCACAAAAGATCCTCGGATCTAACACGAAACCATCCTCGGATGGAGACGCAATGGTATACCGGCCTCGGTCGATAACCAAAAACACAAAGACTGACCTCAGACAAACTTTGCAAAAGAGACAAACCGACCTCAATCAATAAGCTTCAAAATGGTTTATCATCCTCGAATGATAGCCACAACAATAAGACCAACCTCAGAAGGACTTGAAGAAGAGAATGCCATCCTCGAATGACAACTCACAAGAGATCCTCGGATCTAACACGAAACCATCCTCGAATGGAGACGCAATGGTATACCGGCCTCAGTCGATAACTAAAAACACAAAGACTGACCTCAGACAGACTTTGTAATAGAGACAAACTGACCTCAATCAATAAGCTCAAAATGGTCTATCCTCCTCGAATGATAGCCACAACAACAAGACCAACCTCAGAAGGACTTGAAGAAGAGAATGTCGTCCTCGAATGGCAACTCACAAAAGATCCTCGGATCTAACACGAAACCATCCTCGAATGTGTGAGCAACTCTTTAGTTTTGTATGATTATAAATTTTAGGTGTTTGTGCTTTATCATATGCTTTATATTAAGACACTTTGTATGCATTGCTAGCCTTTATATCAATTGTCTCATTTTAATAAATAATGTCTTTGAATTTCTGAAAAATTCGCAAAATGAATCGATTCATTCCATCATGCATCGATTCATGCTGTATAATTAATGTTGGAAATTCACAAAATGAATCGATTCATTCCATCATGCATCGATTCATGCTGTAAGAATGATTCTGGAATTTCTTCTATGAATCGATACATACAAACATGCATCGATTCATTGTATGTTCATTTCTCTGCTTTTTCTTCATCTGTTCAGTATGTATCGATTCATGATATTATGCATTGATACATAACAGTTTAAATACCATTATGTATCGATTCATTCGCATCTTGAATCGATTCATTTTTCTGTTTTACTTCTAACAGAGTCTGCATAGTATATGTTGTTGTTTCTGTTAGTGCAGTGGGGGACACAGGGAATTGCATACGAATTTCAAAGTTAAGGATCATTGAAGAACACATCAAGAAAAGGAATTTTGAGAGTGGACAATTCAATGTTGAGCAGGATTGAAACCTAGAATCAAATTCATATTCATCATCTTCTCAAATACCTTGATTCAAGAACATTAACAAGGAATTAGTGTTGTTCTGTGAATTAATGTTTATGAGATAACGTTCAGTGGAACGATCGGAGATCCAACTGAGTTGAAGAGTGAAAGAAGGTTTCAAGGAAAAACCAGCTGGGTTTTCCTTCAAGAACGGGCGTGTTCTTGAGGGTTTGTTAGTCACGTTTACAAGACAGATTCAGCCGCAGCGTAAGGTTTGGAAATTGGGAGATTTCGCAAATAGATCGTGGAACCGGTGAATTGTTTGTATTACTTGTAGGGAATCTTGATTTGGCTCAGATCAAGTGAAGGTTGATACAATAGGAAGATCTACGTGTATAGATTTCTGGTATTTGTATCGCAACCTTGTAAACGGTGATTTCAGCAATATTGATATAAAAGTTCTCAATTTTGGTTTGAAATTGAGAGGGAGACGTACCCACACGCGAGGACGAACGTGGGGAACTTCCTTACCAAATCTTTGCGTATTGTATTCCTTCTCCATCTCTATTTACGTTTTTAATCGTTTTTGATTCATTGGAAATAGCTTTTGTGATAGGTGCATTCAACACTTTTACAGCTTGTGTGTTTAAACCTTTATCATCTCAATTGTAAATCCAACACGTTATCACATGTACGGTCTTCTAGTGGCTGGTCCATAATAGACGGTAGTATATTTGGGACCGTGGTTTCCGTTAATCTTTGAAAACTCTGAAAAATCTTTTAAATCCTTGTAAATAAGGAGGTGATCCATTCTCCCCCCCTCTAGATCACTAGCCACAACGTCTAACAAGTGGTATCAGAGCACCGGTTTGCTGGTGCTTTGTGGCTTCCTGTAACGTTATGGATTCTGAACCAAAGGGGGCGTATAATAGAGCTCCTGTTTTCAATGGTGAAAATTATGGCTACTGGAAAGACTGCATGCGAGTTCACATAAATTCTGTGGATAGGCGCGTATGGACGGCCATTCAAAATGGTCCTTTTCAAATTACTATGATGAATGAGGCAGGTGCCATAGTACCTAAACCAGAAGATGATTGGGATGAGAAAGATGAGAAAAAGTGGTCAAGTGATTGGAGAGCTCGAAATATGCTAATTTCAGCACTTAGTGCAGATGAGTATTATCGAGTATCCCATTGCTCGACAGCTAAAGAAATGTGGGACGCTTTAGAAATTGCACATGAAGGTACAACTGAAGTAAAACAGTCCCGCATTAACACACTTAATCAAGAGTTCGAACTCTTTCGCATGAAACAAGGAGAATCTATTCCCGACATGCAAAAGAGATTTGTTCATCTCATTAATCGTTTGAATGCACTTGGAAAACTTATTTCCAATGAAATTGCTACTAATAAAATTCTGAGATGTCTTAGCAGGGAATGGCAACCTAAAGTAACAGCTATCAAGGAAGCCAACGATATAACGGCACTCTCAATGACTACTTTGTCTGGAAAGCTGGAGGAACATCAGCAAGAACTAGAAAGTCTAGAAAAGTTTGAGAACAAAAGTAAAAAGGGAAAGGAGAAGAATAAAGACAAAGAGGGCGAGAAGAGGCCTATAGCTCTTGTGGCTTCTAACTCAAAGTCCTCACAAAAAGAGCTAAGCAACAATGAGTCAAGTAGTGACGAAGACTCCGGTGACAAAGAAATGGGACTTTTTGTTAGGAGATATAATAGATTCATCCGAAAGAATGGAATCAAGCATTCCGACAAAAATCTCATAAAGTTTAGAAGACAATCTATAGATTCAAAACAGGAAGATATTAAGAAGAATAGAGAAAGAGGATCTTGTTTTAATTGTGGCAAGTCCGGACATTATAAGACAGATTGTCCTTTAAAGAAAAAGGATAAAGGAAAAGTTCCACCAAAAAGGTATAATAAGCAAAGAAGAGCTTACATTTCTTGGGAAAGTGATAGTGATTCATCAAGTACACAATGCTCAAGTGATAGCGATGAAACCGCAAATTTGTGTCTTATGGCTCACACCAAAAATCAGTCCCACCACAAGAAGAAAAGTGATGATAAAAAGGTAAAACAAGCTTACCATAACAATTTCTCTTCTATGTCCTTTTCTGAATTGAAAATAGCTTTTGAAAAACTGCATAATGAAGCTATAGAAGCATTTAAAAGATTATCTTCCAATAAACAAATTTTTTCATACTTGGAAGGTAAAGTACAACATGCTGAAAAAGATTTAGAATACTTGAAAGCTAGCATTGCAGAAAATTCAAAAGCTATTGATATAGATGGTTGTAGTAAAATAAGGCATTGTGAAGCTTGTCACATTTGGCAACAAGAGGTTATTTCTCTTAAAGTCAAATTGGAAAAAGCCTTGCAACCTAAGATTACTTATGCCATTGATACTAGGTTGTTCAAAAAGTCATTAAATCCTCCATATGCAAAATATTCTTTTGTTCCAAAGGATTTGAGGACCAATCATAAACAACAACATTATCGTAGTGCATGTCATTATTGTTGTCATGCTGGCCATACCATTGAAAAATGCAAATTTAGAAGATTTCTAGTGCCTAAAGGTATTTATCAATGGAAGCCTAAAGACAACCATGTTACCACTTACCCACTTGGACCCAATAAAAATTGGGTACCTACCTCTCTCTTTTGATATTGTAGGATGAATGTCTTGCATCCATGGAAAGAAGATGGTTTCTGGACAGCGGGTGTTCAAGGCACATGACGGGTGACATATCACTTTTTATTGACTTCAAAGCAAAGAAGAAGGGGTATGTTACTTATGGAGACAATAACAAAGGAGCTATACTTGGTAAAGGTAGTGTAGGTAATCCCTCTACCACTACTATTTCTGATGTCCATCTTGTAGAGGGACTTAAACATAATTTGTTGAGTATAAGTCAATTATGCGACAAAGGTTATAAAGTTTCTTTCACAAAAACTTGTTGCAAAATTGAACATACCGAACATAATGTTGTGTTTAAGGGTGTAAGAGTAAACAACATATATATGCTTGATCTTTTAAGTGTATCTTTAACAAGCACTAAATGTCTAGTAGCCCTAAATGATGATTCATGGTTGTGGCATAGACGCTTAGCGCATGTTAATTTTGATTTGCTTAATAAGGTTGTATCTAAGGATCTAGTAGTAGGTCTTCCAAAAATAAAATTTTCAAAAGACCACCTATGTGATGCTTGCCAAATGGGGAAACAAACAAGGGTCTCCTTTAAATCTAAAAACATAATTTCAACTTCAAGACCCCTTGAGCTTCTCCATATGGACCTCTTTGGACCATCTAGGACAAAGAGCTTAGGTGGAAACTATTATGGTTTCGTAATAGTAGATGACTACTCTAGATTCACTTGGACTATATTCCTTCATAGCAAAGATGAAACTTTTTCTGCTTTTAAAAGTTTTGCAAAGCTGTCCCAAAACAAAATGAATTCTAAAATAGTTACAATCCGAAGCGATCATGGAGGTGAATTTCAAAACCATCTCTTTGATAAGTATTGTGACAAGTATGGCATTGAGCACAACTTTTCAGCTCCTCGAACTCCACAACAAAATGGTGTTGTGGAGCGCAAAAATCGAGTTTTAGAAGAATTGACAAGAACAATGCTCAATGAGGGTGGATTACCAAAATATTTTTGGGCTGATGCAATTAGCACAGCTTGTTATGTTCTGAACAGGATTTTAATTCGTCCTATTTTGAATAAAACCCCTTATGGAATTTTAAAAGTTAGAAAGCCAAACTTGTCTCATCTTCATGTGTTCGGTTGTAAATGTTTTGTTTTAAATAACAGTAAAGAAAATCTTGGGAAGTTTGATGCCAAAGCTGATGAAGGTATTTTTCTTGGATACTATCAATCAACCAAAGCATATAGAGTGTATAATAGGCATTTACTTTCTGTTGAAGAATCTGTCCATGTTTCCTTTGATGAGTCTTACCAAAAAATTGTCGGAAAAGGTATCTCTTTTGATGATGCAGGTGTATCTACAGAAGACATACTCAAAGAAGCTGTTTCGGAAATTGATCAATCTGAAACGGCTGAAATTGAGAAGGAGGAAGATACTAGTCATGAAAAAGATAAAGAGGAAGAAACATATGAAGTAAAGGACCTTCCACCAGCTTGGAAATCCTCTAAAGACCACCCTATAGAAAATATATTGGGAGATATTTCAAAGGGAGTGTTGACTCGTTCTAAGATAAGTTACTTTTATTCTCACTTCGCTTTTGTATCACAAGTGGAACCTAAAAATGCTAAAGAGGCCTTGATTGATGAATTTTGGCTAATGGCCATGCAAGAAGAGCTTAATCAATTTAAAAGAAATGATGTTTGGGAACTTGTCCCTCGTCCGCGAGATCATCACATCATAGGTACTAAATGGGTGTTTAGGAATAAACTTGATGAAAGCGGAGTGATAACTAGGAACAAGGCACGCTTGGTAGCACAAGGGTATAACCAAGAGGAGGGTATAGATTATGAGGAGACTTATGCTCCAGTGGCTCTCCTTGAAGCTATACGTCTTTTGCTTGCTCATGCGTGTTCTATGAATTTCAAGCTTTACCAAATGGACGTAAAGAGTGCGTTTTTAAATGGTGTCATAAATGAAGAAGTATATGTTTCACAACCTCCCGGTTTTGAAAATTCTGAATATCTAGATCATGTTTACAAATTAAAGCGTGCTTTATATGGTCTTAAGCAAGCACCTCGTGTGTGGTACGAAAGACTTAGTAAATTTTTAATTGATCATGGATATTCTAGAGGTAAAGTGGATAATACACTCTTCATTAGACATAAAGGAAAGCACATTCTTTTAGTTCAAGTTTATGTAGACGATATAATTTTTGGTTCAACTAACATACACTTGGTCGAAGAATTTTCTAATGTTATGCAGGGTGAGTTTGAGATGAGTCTCATGGGGGAGTTGAACTACTTATTAGGCCTCCAAATAAAGCAACTCGATGAAGGTACAGTAGTATGTCAAACAAAATACTGCAAAGAGCTGCTCAAGCGTTTTGGAATGAATAATTCAAAACGAATTGACACTCCCATGCCTACCAACGGAAACTTGGACAAATATGAACATGGTAAGTGTGTTGATGTCAAAAGGTATAGAGGTATGATTGGGTCTCTCTTGTATCTTACTGCTTCTAGACCGGACATCATGTTTATTGTGTGTATGTGTGCACGATATCAATCAAATCCTAAGGAATCTCACTTAAAATCAGTCAAGCGTATATTTAGGTATCTTAATGGAACATCTAAATATGGGCTTTGGTATTCCAAAGGGAGCGATTGCAGCTTAGTAGGTTACTCTGATTCTGATTTTGCTGGCTGCAAATCAGATAGGAAAAGCACTAGTGGTACATGTCATCTGTTTTCAAATTCTTTAATAAGTTGGCATAGTAAAAAGCAAGTATTCGTAGCTTTGTCTACTGCAGAGGCTGAGTATGTTGCAGCCGGTAGCTGTTGCGCTCAAATTTTGTGGCTAAGACAACAACTACAAGATTTTGACATTGAACTTAAACGCATTCCAATTAAGTGTGACAACACTAGCGCCATTAATCTCACTAAGAATCCTGTTTTACACTCACGCACCAAACATATTGAGATTAGACATCACTTCCTTCGCGATCATGTTGAAAAAGGAGATGTTGTTTTTGAGCATGTTGATACTAAAAATCAACTTGCTGACATTTTCACTAAACCTTTGGAAACTGAACCATTCTTCAACATTCGTCGCGAATTAGGAATTCTTGATCTCTCTGCATTGGTGTCTTAAGTTTGTTTGATTTAGTTTCTATTTATCTCATCGTGTTTACTAAGTTCTGAATGTAGTCTTCACTCGTACCTCATGAGAATACTACGACGGAGGTAATATTGTTCCTCTCTTCACTTTGTTGATATTGTGTGATAAATGTTGTTTGAGCAATTATTTCTCGCTTACATGTATTTTTTTTCTTATGAATGTTTGAGCGTTAATATTAGGTTGTAAAGTATTCTTAAGCATCATTCCAATGTCATGATTCATTCTGCATTCTGCATCATTTTTGTTCTGCATATTCACTTTGTATCAATTCATGCTAAATTTCTTTTGTATTTGTAAAAATTATTACAGTATGTATCGATACATTCGTGGTTTGTATCGATACATAGCCACTTGAATTTCAAAAATTTCGCATTATGTATCGATCACAGCCATATTGAATCGATTCATGTTCATTTTCTTTTAAATCTGTCAAAATAGTTACAGTATGTATCGATACGTTCGTGGTTTGTATCGATACATAGCAACCTGAATTTCAAAAAATTTCGTCAAATGAATCGATGCATAAGGTCATGAATCGGCGCATACTGTTTTAAATTCAGTTTATTTCTTATGAATCGACACATCAGCAACTGCTATGACATGTCCATCAGTTATAAAACTCCATTCTGTCTTCCTCTTCATCCCATTTGCATCATTTTCGTTTCTTAACCCTAACTGCCACAAAACCCCTTTTCTCTCAAAAACCCTAAATTCATCATTATGCCTCCAAGAGTTATGCTTCCTAGAGCGAAAGGAAAAGGTAAAGGCAAAGAACCTGTTGAGGCTTCCCATCAAGCTCCTTCTGTTCCCGAAATTCCTCCCTCTGGGGTTTCCATTCTCCATCCTGCCATTGTTGAAGAATTTGAGGTTTCTTTTAAGTCGAGGTTAGTCATGAAACCACATGTTTTCAATACTTGTGATGTACGTACTCTTTGTTTAGAAGAAGTTGCTGATTTAATCGACGCACAAAATCTTGGGTCCTTTTTAACTGCTAATGATGATTATCATGAGGACTTTATTCGTGCTTTTTATGCTGGTTTGAAAACTGGAAAAGGTTACATGTTCAAGTGTTCTATTGGTACAAGAACTTACTGTTTTGAGGCTGGTGATTGGCACAAAGTGTTCCAAATGCCATCCCCGTCGCCTGAGTTGCAAATGTGGCATGATCAGAAGTTTGAAACTCACTTTAATTTGAAGGAATGTTGTGCATCCATTTCTAAATTGGAAAGACCTCTTGCTGATGATGAGCCTTTGACTTCTGGAATGATAAAGAGCGTTCCCAGAATTTTGCATTGGATTCTTTCACATATCTTGCGTCCAAGGTCTGGTGGGCACTCTCGATTGGATAAGCCAGACATCCATCTCTTGTACATTCTTCAGAAGAAGATCCCATTGAATTGGCCCAATTACTTTGTCAAGCGTATCTTTCTTACGCGGAATAGTTCAAAGAACATCACTCTTGCATATGCCGCACAGATTATGCGGATCCTTAAGTTTTGGAAAGTGGTTTCCCCCCTGTGCCTCTCTTATCTTCTTCTAGTGTTCAAGAATTCAACAATGCTACTCTCTCTCATATGGGATATAGGTGGGACATCGAGCGTCACTGCTATTACTTCTTTGAACGCAGCACTAGAACCAGAATCTACAACTTTGATATTCCTTCTGAACAGATTTTTGTTGAAGAACAAAGAGATGAAGATATGGAGGATGCAGAAAATCCTCCTGATGCAAATGCCAACACTACTTAGGGTGAGTGGGTGCCACAAAGGTGGTCTCCTACTAACTATGAACCGGCTCCTTCATCGGTTCCACCGACTTTATCTACTACTGCTCCGGCATATCTTACTCAAATGTTTAAGCAAATGGAAATTGCAAACAATGCCCGGCATGAAGAAGCCCGTGCGTGGCATGTCCAACAAACGAAATGGCATAAAGAGAACCAAGAATGGCATGATGAACACACTAGGATGTATCATAATCAACACTCATGGCATACCGACTTGGTTAAGTGGCATCAAGTTTTCTACAATGAGATGTTTGGTTTCATGGATGATTGTCGTTCGCATCCGGGGATTATGGAAAGATTTCAAAGCACAGAGGTTCAGAAACGGTTTAGGCGTTACACCTTCATGGGGAAGAATCCTGATGAAATGCCTCCTCCACCTCCTCCTCCAAGTTTCCGAGATCCCGATAGAGATGATGCAGAGTCTTGTGGTGGCCACTTTCCTCACTGAGGTTGCATTTCATTTTGCATAACATCATTGTTTCTTGCTTAAGTTTCTTTGCATTTTATGTTTAAACATTGTATCGTTTGGTTTGCTTCTGTAATTCGCAACTCTAATTGACAATTTCAATGCCTATGCTTGTTCGCTACTTTTGACTAATTTGTTTGCCCTTTATGTTTCATTCTTTGTGAGTGAATTCTGCTTATATATCTTGGTTTTGCTGAAATTTTACTTCACCTATGCATTCTTTCTTGATGTTGACAAAGGGGGAGAAAGGCGAGTGTGAAAAATGACAGGCATGCACAAACTCAGGGGGAGTGGTTCTCACACTTCAAAAAATTTTGTCATCATCAAAAAGGGGGAGTTTGTGAGCAACTCTTTAGTTTTGTATGATTATAAATTTTAGGTGTTTGTGCTTTATCATATGCTTTATATTAAGACACTTTGTATGCATTGCTAGCCTTTATATCACTTGTCTCATTTTAATAAATAATGTCTTTGAATTTCTGAAAAATTCGCAAAATGAATCGATTCATTCCATCATGCATCGATTCATGCTGTATAATTAATGCTGGAAATTCACAAAATGAATCGATTCATTCCATCATGCATCGATTCATGCTGTAAGAATGATTCTGGAATTTCTTCTATGAATCGATACATACAAACATGCATCGATTCATTGTATGTTCATTTCTCTGCTTTTTCTTCATCTGTTCAATATGTATCGATTCATGATATTATGCATTGATACATAACAGTTTAAATACCATTATGTATCGATTCATTCGCATCTTGAATCGATTCATTTTTCTGTTTTACTTCTAACAGAGTCTGCATAGTATATGTTGTTGTTTCTGTTAGTGCAGTGGGGGACACAGGGAATTGCATACGAATTTCAAAGTTAAGGATCATTGAAGAACACATCAAGAAAAGGAATTTTGAGAGTGGACAATTCAATGTTGAGCAGGATTGAAACCTAGAATCAAATTCATCTTCATCATCTTCTCAAATACCTTGATTCAAGAACATTAACAAGGAATTAGTGTTGTTCTGTGAATTAATGTTTATGAGATAACGTTCAGTGGAACGATCGGAGATCCAACTGAGTTGAAGAATGAAAGAAGGTTTCAAGGAAAAACCAGCTGGGTTTTCCTTCAAGAACGGGCGTGTTCTTGAGGGTTTGTTAGTCACGTTTACAAGACAGATTCAGCCGCAGCGTAAGGTTTCGAAATTGGGAGATTTCGCAAATAGATCGTGGAACCGGTGAATTGTTTGTATTACTTGTAGGGAATCTTGATTTGGCTCAGATCAAGTGAAGGTTGATACAATAGGAAGATCTAGGTGTATAGATTTCTGGTGTTTGTATCGCAACCTTGTAAACGGCGATTTCAGCAATATTGATATAAAAGTTCTCAATTTTGGTTTGAAATTGAGAGGGAGACGTACCCACACGCGAGGACGAACATGGGGAACTTCCTTACCAAATCTCTGCGTATTGTATTCCTTCTCCATCTCTATTTACGTTTTTAATCGTTTTTGATTCATTGGAAATAGCTTTTGTGATAGGTGCATTCAACACTTTTACAGCTTGTGTGTTTAAACCTTTATCATCTCAATTGTAAATCCAGCACGTTATCACATGTCCGGTCTTCTAGTGGCTGGTCCAGAATAGACGCTAGTATATTTGGGACCGTGGTTTCCGTTAATCTTTGAAAACTCTGAAAAATCTTTTAAATCCTTGTAAACAAGGAGGTGATCCATTCACCCCCCCTCTAGATCACTAGCCACAGCGTCTAATAGAATGGAGACGCAATGGTATACTGGCCTCGGTCGATAACCAAAAACACAAAGACGGACCTCAGACAGACTTTGCAAAAGAGACAAACTGACCTCAATCAATAAGCTTCAAAATGGTCTATCATCCTCGAATGATAGCCATAACAACAAGATCAACCTCAGAAGGACTTGAAGAAGAGAATGTCATCCTCGAATGACAACTCACAAAAGATCCTCGGATCTAACATGAAACCATCCTCGAATGGAGACTGTAAACACCCCAAATTTGCCCTCACCCATTCACACCATGGATTGTGATCTTTTCATATTCATAAGTTCAATCATAGCATCTTATATTGCATTTTTGATTCACTGCATTGCTTCTAAGTCATCTGCATCTAGGGTTTGTGATCTGAGCAATCCCTGAGCCATTTGAGCCACTCCAAAGGTCATCAATCACTTCAAAGGGGTCCATGTATGTTCAATCATCATATTGTATCCTCACAAAGTCAAGAAAGTCAAAGAATCACAAGAACTGAGAATGGCATGGAAGCAGAGCCAAGCTTGATTGCACAAATAACCTAGAATTAGGGTTTTGGTTTCAAAGGCCATAACTCCAAATTTTTTGGTCATTCTTGTTTCTATTGGTCTCTATATGGTATGGGGATCATGCATATCAATTTTCATGAAGAAATTCAATGGGGAAGGCATCTGGTCAAGAGTTGACTTTTTGAGCAAGTCAGTGCAAAATCAGGGTATCTGAGGCCCTCAATGACCCAACCAAAGGGTGTTCATCATCATTTTGATTATGTATGATCTTTATTTGATCATAGAAGATATTATAAGTTCACAAAATTGAAGAATTTCAAGCCATTTGCAAAGTTGACTTTTTGGGAAAATGACTTGTAATGGAAACTTGCCATTTTGGGAAACTTTTTCAACCCTTGCTTTTTGATTCAAAAATGCTTCAAATGAGAAAACTTTGGTCATGAAAGTTGTAGAATGGATCATTCCCTTTTCAAAAAGTACAAGAACTCATTCTAATTCATTTTGGATCAAAAGTTATGGCTTGTCAAAGTTGGGAAAAATCACATAATTTCAAGTTTTCTACCAAAGAGGCAAAGTTGCAAAATCCCTTGTCAAGGAAAATTGAGACCCCAAAGTGACTTCTAAACTTCACACAAACATGAACCAATGTCTAAAAGTCAGATTGCATCAAGCGTTTGCTCATTTTTATGACTTGTGGATCAAGAAACTTCAAAAGGGCCAAAGATGAACAAAGTTGCAAAACCTCACTCAAACCCTAATCCATGTGCTGGCTGACTTCAAAATTGATCCTATGGTTCTCCTCACTTCTTGCTGCGCAGGACACCCCTCTTGTCCTTGGCTAGCCATGAGCCCATACCTCTCTTACACAAAGCTTGACTTTTTTGCAAAAGACCCATACCAATCAACCTAGGCCAGCACCCACTCTCTGACCTATCCAAGAGTGATAAGTGGACAAAATGGAACTCAACACAACACACAACTCAGCCTGAAACTCTCTCTAAGCCAGCATTCTCATTTTTCACCTCTTAGGCAACTTCCTTCGAAACTCATCATACAAGTATCAAACATTCAAACAAACTTCACAAAACATCTCAGCACACTCCCCTGATCATTTCCCTGCCCTCATTCATCCCTGAAACATCCTCAAACTGAAACACGATTTCTCTCCCTCACTGAACAGAATTCACTCAATCTCTCAAACCAGCCAAAAGAAACTCCAACCAAGCATTGCAAGCTTCTCAGGAGGTCCATTAGAGGCGTTTTGGATCAAAGGGGCAGCCAGAAAGTTCCAGAAAACAAAGCTTCAGTTCAGGTGAGCTCAAGAACATTTTTTCCAGAAACATGTTTTTAAGTTCCTAAATGATTCTCTATGCTTCACTGATCATGCTGATATGTTTTGTTTCGAAAATGATTGAGTATTGAGTATGTATGATGCTTCTGAAACTTTTCTGACCTAAATGCATTTTGCTTCAATTCAGCTTTGTTATGAAAAATAAATGTGTTTTGATTGTTGATTCTTGCTCTATGATGTTTGGGGATGGATTCTGGGCAGAGAGATTAGGTTTTTGGGACCTGGGGAAGAAGTTAGCAACTTTCAGGTGAGGGTCTGGCCGGAGAAGACGACCGGAAGTCTTCTCCGGCCACCTGAAAGTGATTAGTGTCTTAATTGCGTTTAGGGTTCAGTTTGAATGTGGAGCGTAGATTTGGTTGACTTTGTTTGACTCCCGCGCGTTTTAATGGCCTGGATTGTTTCATTAAAACCCTAATCCACGTCATTAGTTAATTAATCAGGTTTTTTATATTAATCTAGCCAGTTCAAATGCCAGCCGTAGGATAGCGCGCCAGTCAACTCCCGCGCGTTCAGTTTGAATACCAGCCACTGGATCAGTTGACTTCTCATTAATTCATTTATATTTTCATTTTATTTGATTTATTTTGTACATTTAATTTAAAATAGCAAAAAACCCTTAAAAATTATGAAAATTTTTGTCAAGGTTTTCATTAATTTTTAAAACACAAAAAAATTTTTATTTTTATTTTTTGTATTAAAAATTATTCTTAAATCATTTAAAAGATTATTTTTAATTAGTTAATGAAAATTAAATAATTAAAAATACTTTTAGGTATTTAAAAATCACAAAAAAATTCATGTAACCTTTAAAAACATTTAGAAACATTGTCAAACTCTCAAACCAAATTTCTTTTTTGTTCTTGATGCCTTTTGACAATTTTCTTTGGATTTTATTTCATTTCAAGGCAATATTTTGTTTCAAACTTCAAAAATTCATTTCTGCCTAACCATTGAGAGTTGGACAATGATTCTTTTTGCATTGCATCTTGCATGGCATGTAGTTTATAGGATTAAATTGGCATGAATTGATCTTGCATTTTCAATTTGTTTTGCATTTTTCTTGACAAGGTAGCTTAAAACCCTAGCAATCTTAGGAAATTCATAACTCTCACTAGGTTAAGAGTTGGATCCCCTCCTTTGGGCAGTGAGTTTGTGTAGGTTTAGGGTTCCTTTGATTGCATTTTCAAATTTTTATCATGTCATTTGCTTCTGGTTTTGGATTTTGCTTTGTGTATTGATCATAAACCCTAATTTATGCCTTCCTTTGCATCCATCTTCCATTTGCTTGCATACCATGACTTGCCATGACATTTTATGCATTCACATGATTCATAATACATCTTAAGACATATTAGAATCATGTTTGATCATTGCATCTTTCATTTGCCATGTTATATGTCTTTTGCATTCCATAACTTTTCATGTACATCCATGGTTCAAAACATGCTTCTCTTGCATCCATATGTTTGTATGATCATTCTAATGCCTTGCCTCATGTTTGCATCATCTCTTAGCATCATTAACATCATACTCATGCCTCTGGTTTTGGTTTGCATCATCACATTTCATCTCATTTTGCATTGCATTTCATTTCTTTACTAACTTTTCAGGTGGTAAGTTGTTTGAGAAGTGAATTTGCCTTCACTTCTCACAATCTCTTTTCATCTCTCTTATGCATCATTGCTGCATTTTATCTTGTGCCTTGGATTGATCTTGCTCATTCTTGTTCATCTTACCTTCTTTCTTCAAGCAACTTGTCTTCTTAAGTGAAGCAAGTTGTTTTGCTTCTCTTTGCTCCTTTCACCTGCTTCTCTCATTGGTGGTTCCTTGAAGATTTCTTTCTTAAACCCCACAAACCCTAGGAATGACCAAGCATGATAACAATTAGGGTTGACTAGTCCCCCACTTAGATTTTACCTTTGTGTCTCTTTGAGTCTTCTCTTCTCATCTCATAATCAGGGACTAAACCCTAAAGGCTTTAAGGCTTTGTGATTAAGCTTATGCCTGCATCCTTCTATAAGGATGGAGTGTATAACTTTAATCCTAAGTGTTAAACCCTTAATGTGTTTAAATCCTTTAATCAATTCACTTAATAATCATCAAGACATCAAGCTTGTAACTTGGGCCTTGCATTAGGGTTCTAATTCTTCCTTAACTGGTTAAGAAGGACTAACCCTAGTGTTAATGGACAAGTCCCCCTCAAGTTGTCTTACAAACCATAAAACTCACTTCTTCATATTATCACTAATTAAAATCCATCTAATAAGGGCTTTGTTTTGTCATGAAGTTAATCCCTAATCATGGATTAAGTTGAGGAGTCTTCCTCAGCTTAAATATTCTCATCTATCATCCTTCTATTAGGATGGTGTAATGAGTCTGTTTAATCCCTGAATATGGATTAATCTCATTACTTAACACTAAACAAAAACAAAAAAAAAACATCTAACTAATCACAAGTAGGTTAATGATCTTAATCCTACACCATGGTGATTAAGTGTGAGATGCTGACTTCACACTTAAGGTATTCTCATTACCCCTAATCAGAGGGAGGATGTGATGAGTTTACTAACCCATTGGTTTAGGCTTAAGCTCATTAATTTATGACAAACTTCCAAAAGCAATAAAAGACTGAAAACTCAAACACAAGCAATAATCGTCTCCTTCGGGATTCTTTTCTCATCTCATTCACTCACAAACGAGAACCCGCTTCTTCCGTCTAATGCAAGACAGTTTGCACCTGAGCCAGACAGGTCATACACTTGAGCATAGACAAGTAAGCAGTTCATCAGTCAATTTATCTTTCAGTCTCTTTGGGTCGAACTACGGTGTTCTGACTTCCTCATTGCACGAGAGGATACGTAGGCATAACTTAACAGTTATCGAACAAAAGTCTCTGTATATTCCCCCTCTCTCTAGCATTATTCTTTAAGCCTCATGGTCATGAGCATTTCATTCTTATTCTTACACTGACACTTTACTTGTACAATTCACATTTCTTTTACACTGACACCTGTACATTCTTTTCCAGCTCTTTTGAACATAAATTGCACTGACACTACCCCTTTAAAACACAAATCTTTTAAGCGTGGATCCCGTCGAGTACGGCGGACAATCTGGGTGCTAATACCTTCCCAGGTTGTAACCAACCCCCTTTCTCAGTCTCTCTGGTTCGCGACCGTCTTATCCATATCTTTTCCCTAGGTTTATGCAGCATTACCTTTCCCCCGGGATAAAAATGCCTAGCTGGCGACTCTTGTCTTTCTGAGTTCACCCCTGTGTGTTCTTTTCTCTCTTTCGCCGACCGTTCGCGTCTGTACCCCTTCTGACCTGAGGCGTCATTTGGTGGGAGCGACAGCTTGGCGTCTCTGCTGGGGACCCTTATACTGTAACCAGGGCTTCTGGTTCTTTTTGTGGGTTCCTCCTAGCGCTTGTTTGATTTGTGTTTACTGGGGTGTTATGTGCTAATTGTGTTTGTATAGTTGCTTTATGCACTGCTTTATGTACAATTATTTATTGCTTTCTTTACAGTTTATATACATCATACTGTCATACTGTTATCTGGCTGGATCTGTTTTCTGTTTTGGTGGGTGGGGTTCTACTGAGAGTTTAAGGTCCTATACCTGGGACCTGAGTGACACCTAGGCTAGAGTGGTTCATGTTCTTTCCCATTCCATTTCGGTCTGGTGCGGGAATATGAAACACGGTTCAGATGTGGGTTTCTTCTTGAGAACTCTGTGCTACAGATTTCCTGTAGTACTAGGGCTATCTGGGAAGCCTGCTAAGTCTGGATGACCTTTATTATGACCTTTAGAAACTGAGGTGAATCAGAGTAGGATCCTTTATGGTTATTGTAAACATTATACCTCCGGGTTAGAAGTGTTTACACTTCTCATAACTGATCCAAGTCTGAGGATCCTTGTTCTAGAACATCGCCTGTGAGGGGGTTGGGCTGTTTACAGGTTTGCAGGAACCCTTGGCCACATCATACCCTGGTACTTGTTTTTAAGAATGCTTCACTTTGGACAGTTCTTGTGATTTAACCCTGGACATGTGACTCTTTATTTGAGTCCCCCACCTTGGTTACTGGACTTATAAACCTCCATCTGGACTTCTTAAAACATACATGGACCTTTATATCAAGGCAGTAATCAGATCCAGCTTGATCACAAACCCTTGCATATCATTTGCATCATTTTAACATTTGTTTATTTGTTTTTCAGGGTATCCATATTACATCTGGCTTGGTTTTGACCCCTTCAGCTGCATAGACCCCTTTTCATCAGCTATCTACTTCAGCTATCTACTTCAGTCATCTGCATCATCACCAGCACTAGCCTATCAGTGGCTCATCTCCAGTATCAGTCTTCATCATCAGCATCTGCTTTCAGCTCTTCATCAGCAGTCATGGCATCCAAGAAGAGCAACATTTCATACCACTTCTTTGAGCCTGTGCTGGCTGGCATCAGGCAGGTCCAGGCACTTATCACTCCGGACCACATCCCATTATTCAGAGAGCATTATGGAGGCATCCTTGATATGGTTACGGACTTGGACCCTTCTCAGAGGAGTTTGATCCACACTTGCCTACAGTTTTATGACCCTCCTTTGAGATGCTTCACTTTCCAGAACTTTCAGTTGGGACCTCTGCTAGAGGAATTTTCATCACTGATTGGAGTGCCTATTAAGGGTGGGATTCCCTTTAACCCTGAGATGACATCTCCCAGCAATGGAGAAGTGGCAAAGGCACTATACCTGGAACCTATTGTGATTGAGCAGAACATGACAACGAAGGCTGGAATCCTTGGGTTACACCTAGACTTTCTTACTTCTCAGGCCATCCTGAAGGCCTCCTTGGGAGAATGGAGGGCAGTTTGTGCATTGTTAGCCCTCAGTATATATGGGGTTATACTATTTGCAGATGAGCCCAAGTTTATCAGCAAGAATGCCATTCATCTCTTCCTTTTGAGGAACCCAGTGCCCACCTTGCTGGGAGATTTCTATTATTCTGTTCACCAAAGGAATGAGAAGTAGAGAGGGAGGTTGGTGAGATGCTGTGCTCCTCTATTTCACACTTGGCTGCTTAAACACTTACCCAAAACTGATGCCTTCCTGAACCCTCACCAACAGAAGAATTGGGCCAGGAGACTTGTTGCTTTGACCTCAGATGACATCAGATGGTGCACCCAGAGCACCAAAGGAAGGGACATAATTACAAGCTGTGGACAGTACCCCAATGTACCTCTAGTGGGAGTGAAGGGTTGCATCAACTACAATCCTTTGCTGTTTAAGAGACAATTGGGCTATGCTTTGGTTCACCCTCCTAGAGTGCAAGACTTGGCTGAAACCTTGTATTGTGAGATAAAGCCTGATCTAGCTGTTGTCAGACAAGCATCCTGGGCTTGGGACAACATCCAGACCAAAGGGATGGCCATTCTTGGGATATGCAACAATGTGGCTTCAGCTCAGTATTATGAGTGGTCTCATGCTAGGGCTCAGATTTCTAGGATGCCTTTCACCATTGAGGATACACCTGGACCTTCCACAGTGCCACCTCCAGCCACTGTCAGCTTGGAAGAATTTGAGAAGCTGAAAGAAAGGAATGAGAATCTGTCTCAAGCTCTGAAGAAGACCCTCTAGGAGAAGAGTGATGGCCGTCTAGACATTGAGAGGTTGGAGAAGCTCAGAGTGGAGCATCTAGCCAAGATTGAGAAATCAGAGGACTACATCAAGAAATCAAGAGCTGGAGAGCAAATATTGAAGAATGCCTGTAAAGAGGCCCAGTTTCAGAAGGCTAGGACTGATCTCTATTTGAAAGAAAGTCAAGCTAGGTGGGTCAGGATCACTGAAGCTCGTACTCAAGAAGATAAGAGAACTCAAGACAGGATTGAGCAGTTAGAGGCCATTGAGAAGAAACAACAGGAAGCTCTGCTAGCAGCCCAGAAGGAGATTTCAGAATTGAAGATTAAGGATAGTGTGAAGAGGTCAAAGGACCAAGACAGGCACAAGAAGCTGACTACCGCTATTGCCACCAGGAACCTTCTTATCAGGAACATCACAGGGCATCCAGCTGGTCCTGTCACTGAAGCACTTTTGAAGGAGGTTAAGGAGGATGAGTTTGGTTTAGATGTTTGACCACTTTGCTTGTTGTTATTTCCATTTCATGTACTTTTTCTTCTTGTGTTGTATTTTTGACCCTTCAGAGGCATATGTTGTAAAAAACAGACTATGTATGATCCATCATTTGTAATATATTTGTTAGTTTGTTTCACTGAGTTTTCTTTCCCTCAAGCAACATCAAAACATCTTCCTCAGGGTCTGGAAAGGTCAAAACCAAGTGTCAAGCCGGATACCTTGGAAGCAAATAAGCATACTGCATTGCATGCTAACTTTTGTTTTGTTTTGTAGGTTTTGTCATTACTTTATTTTGTTTCTAACTCTGTTGTGATTCAGGAATTATTGCTCGCCGTCGGGTGTTCCCTCTCAACCGTCCGCACAGATATCCTACTCGCAACAATCTTCCTGGTATCCAGATGGACCAAGTGCAGCAAGAGCTGACAGAGGTCAGAACCCAGATGGTTAACGAAAGGCTGGAGATGAGAAACCAAATGACCCAATTCATGGAAGTAATGAATGGCTTGGCTCAAAGTCAAGAAAGGCTGAGGGCATTGGTAGAAAGACAAACCCCGGAAGAACCTCCTCTAGGAACTGGAGGAACAAGTAACAATGAAAGGGGTCAGCCTCATGTTAATCCACCATTATATGGGCCTCACCTACATCCGGAAGTCAACATCCCGGGCAATGTCCAAGGAAATACTACTGGAGGAAGAGTCTTACAAGAAGACCCCCAAGAAGAGCAGTTTACTGTGATGGGAGCTGGGGATGAAGTTTATGATAGGAGGTTTGATGAAATTGCCGAGAAGTTGAGATCTCTGGAGTCTCAAAATTCCCTAGGTTTTGATGTTATGGATATGGGGTTAGTGGATGGGGTAAGAATTCCCCATAAGTTTAAACCCCCGTGCTTCGAGAAGTACAATGGAACTTCCTGTCCACGAACTCACTTGCAGTCTTTTCTGGGAAGACTTAAGGCATACACCATGGATGAAAAACTATGGATGTTTTACTTTGAAGATAGTTTGACTGGGGCTTCAAGAGAGTGGTACTCTCACTTGACCAGAGCTACTATCAGATGCTGGAAGGACCTAGCCGAAGCTTTCATCAGACAATACCAATACAATCTAGACATGGCTCCTAACAGGACCCTCTTGATGGGAATGTCTCAGTCCTCTAGAGAAAGCTTTAGGGAATATGCCCAGAGGTGGAGACAGCTGGCTGCTGCTGTCCAACCACCCATGTCGGAAAGAGAAATGGCCGACATGTTTATGAACACTCTGCAAGGAACATATATTGATAGGCTAGCTGCTTTTTCTTCCACCAGCTTCGCTGACGTAGTCATAGCTGGAGAAAGAATTGAAAGCCTTCTGAAGATGGGTAAGATTTCTGATAATGGTGCAAGTTCGTCAAGTAATCCCAGGAAGCCTTTTGTGGGACCTAGGAGAACCGGTGAGACAAATGCCATTCATGCCAGCAGAGGCAGACCTCAGTATGTCCACAGATCAGTAGCAGCTGTTACTATTCCAGCTCCAATTCCTCAGCAACCAGCATATCAACCACAACAACAACCGCATTATCAACAACAAGTCCAGTATCCGCCACAAAGAACCTACAACAACAACAACAGCAATCAACAACAAAGACCTTTTCAGCAAAGACCATCACAGGCAAATAGGGTGATTGATCCTATCCCTATGCCCTATGCTGCCTTACTGCCACAACTCCTGAAGCTCAACTTGGTTGAATTAAGGACATTGGCACCACCAGTTCCCTCTAATCTGCCAAGAAACTATGATGTCAACGCCAGATGTGCTTTTCACTCCAATGCACCTGGCCACAATACTGAGAAATGCAGGGCTTTACAAATGAAGGTACAAGATCTGGTGGATTCTAAAGCCCTCAACTTTGCACCCCCTCCAAGTGTCACCAAGAATCCCATGCCCAATCATGGAGGGCCAAGAATTAATGCCATTGAGGAAGACAAGCCATCTTTCTTAGTAACCAGTGTTGGACAGATTCGGACACCTCTGGTAGAAATTAAAGCTCATCTTCTAGAATGCTAGATGTTCCCCGGGTGTGAGCTCGATTGTGGTTATTGCAACATTTCGGTCAACGGGTGTGATAACTTGAGAAGCGGCATAGACGGTCTTATCAAAAGTGGTATCCTTCAGATCACAACATCAGCGCCTACAAATCCAGCCATCCTTTTGACAACAATTCCTGACTTTTCTACAACTGCAACAACAATCATTCCAACCAATTCATCAATATCATCCACAATGGCTCCATCCATCACTTCAACAAATCAGATGTCAACAACCATTTCCTCTACAACATCAGCACCCCTTTATTCAGCAGAATCTTCTACAACGCCAACAAAAATTAATGAAGATATCTCAGCAGTCACCATTTACTATGACCCATCAAATGTTCCTCCAAACAACAACTTTCAACAACAAACAGTGGCATCTCCTGCCAGGTCACCAGTCACCATCTACTATGATCCGCACACCATTTCAGTACCTTCCTCTGCTGCAGTTAGTCCAGTTACCATCACGGTGCCTGGACCAGTTCCATATGAAAGCAGTAATGCCATCCCTTGGCATTATGGCTCTGACCTCTACTGCAACGGGGAGAAAATCACTTTGGATTCTTCAACCTTTTCTCCACAAATTGATAATGTTGGGGGAGGCGGAGGCTTCACCAGAAGCGTACGCCTTTTTGCCTCACAAGTGCAAAGACCTAGTGCCGAAGCAGAAGCTGCTGCCAAAGCAAAAGGAAAGAGTGTGGTACTTGAAGAACCGACTGCCAAAGAAACTCAAAAGACATCTTTTGAACAAGATGTAGACGAGTTTATGAGAATCATAAAGAGAAGTGATTACAAGGTGGTGGATCAGCTTCACCAAACTCCCTCGAAGATCTCCATATTATCACTGTTGATGTGTTCTGAAGCTCACAGGAATGCATTACTGAAGGTCCTGCACGCAGCATACGTGCCAGAGGAGATCACTGTTAATCAGCTAGAAACCGTGGTAGCAAATGTCAACACCAGTCATGGGCTGGGCTTTACCAACGCTGATTTAACAACTGAGGGACGTAACCACAACAAGGCTTTACATATCACCTTGGAATGCAAAGGTGTTGTTCTATCTCATGTGCTGGTGGACACTGGGTCCTTACTCAACGTTCTACCAAAGAAAGCCTTAGTGAAGTTGGAGTATGATGGCTTGGCACTACGTCCAAGTAATTTAGTGGTGAGAGCATTTGATGGCTCTAAAAGATCAGTGCTTGGGGAGATTGATCTGCCTGTGATGATTGGCCCGCAGACCTTCAAAATTACCTTATATGTGATGGACATTCAGCCGGCCTACAGCTGTTTGTTGGGTAGACCTTGGATCCATGCCGCTGGCGCTGTTACGTCTACCCTTCACCAGAAGCTGAAATTCGAGTGGGAAGGCCAGATCATCACCATCTGTGGGGAAGAGGACATCTTTGTTAGCCATTTGGCTACATACAAGTATATTGAGATGGATGGGGAGATCCATGAAACCATGAGCCAGGGGTTTGAGGCCCTGAACATAAATGAAGCATCCGCTGTACTGGGAACCTCCATAACGTCTTATCAGCAAGCCAGGAAGGTTGTTGAGGAGGGGACTGCCCAAGGCTGGGGCAAGTTGCTGCCCGTGGAAAAGAAGGAGGACAGATTTGGGTTGGGTTACAAACCAACTCAACAAGATCAATCAGAGGCTGCTAAGAAGCCCAATTTTGTCAGCGGGGGAATGCTCACCCCGGATGCAGTGAACAACTTGGAAGATGAGTCGGAAGATGAGCGCAACTTGGAGAGCTGGATACGTCCAAGGACCCCGGGGAGCCATGTCTCAAACTGGTCTTCCCAGGAAATTATAAGGGTTACTCCTGCAGAGTAATTATTATTTCCTGTATATTTTAAGCATGCATCAAGTCTTGCATCTTGCCCAAGATGTCAAGACTCATTTTGTAATCGGGCCATCTTGTAATTTTGTGCAAACAGATCAATCAATGAATATCGGACATCTTTTGCAAATGAGTCTTTTTTTTCTTTCCCGCTCACTGTTCTTCATTTTTCTTTTTGTACAAAAGATAAAATGGCAATGTTTTCCAAAATGATAACTTTATTTCACTTTTTCTAAACAAAGATTAAAATCAATCACTAAAATGAACAATCTAAACCCTTGCAGAGAGTGCCTTTCAGACTGCACCGACAACAGCACAGCTATGGCTTCGTATGACTTTGACAATCCGATCAATCAAGCTGATGAAGGGGTTGAAGAAGATTATGAGCTTCCTGAAGAGCTAGCCAGGTTGTTAAGGCAAGAGGAGAAGGTTATCACTCCTCATCAGGAGGAGGCTGAAACGATTAATCTTGGTACGGAAGAAGATGTGAAAGAGGTTAAGATCGGGGCCTGCTTACAAGATTCGGTAAAAGAACAACTGATTGACATGCTTCTTGAATATGTGGATGTGTTTGCTTGGTCTTATCAGGATATGCCAGGGTTGGACACCGATATTGTCGTGCACAAGCTGCCTTTAAAAGAAGATTGCCCGCCGGTAAAACAGAAGCTGCGCCGTACTCGCCCAGATATGGCAATGAAGATTAAAGAAGAGGTACAAAAGCAATGGGACGCCAGATTCCTTGCTGTGACTAGCTATCCTCCGTGGGTTGCTAATATCGTACCTGTGCCTAAGAAAGACGGCAAAGTAAGGATGTGTGTGGATTACCGGGACCTGAACAGAGCCAGCCCGAAAGATGACTTCCCTTTACCTCACATTGATGTATTGGTGGATAATACGGCTCAGTTCTCGGTATTCTCCTTCATGGATGGATTTTCAGGATACAATCAGATCAAGATGTCACCTGAAGACATGGAGAAGACAACTTTTATCACACCCTGGGGCACGTTCTGTTACAAGGTGATGCCATTCGGACTGAAGAATGCTGGTGCAACATATCAATGGGCTATGGTAACATTATTGCATGACATGATCCATAAAGAAATTGAATGTTATGTGGATGACATGATTGCCAAGTCCCTTACAGAAGAAGACCACCTGGTAAATCTGTTGAAGTTATTCAAGCGTCTGAGGAAGTACCAATTGAAGTTGAACCCCAACAAGTGTACATTCGGGGTACGGTCTGGTAAGCTGCTGGGATTTATTGTAAGTGAGAAAGGGATTAAAGTTGACCCTGATAAAGTTAAAGCCATTCAAGAAATGCCTGCACCAAAGTCAGAAAAAGAAGTTCGAGGGTTTCTAGGTAGATTGAACTACATTTCAAGGTTCATATCTCACCTTACAGCGACCTGTGAGCCTTTGTTCAAGCTATTAAGAAAAGAACAAACGGTCAGGTGGAACGAAGACTGCCAGAGGGCTTTTGACAAAATCAAGGAGTACTTGCAAGAGCCACCAATCCTCATGCCTCCAGTTGAAGGAAGACCTCTAATCATGTACTTGATAGTTTTAGAAGAATCAATGGGGTGTGTGTTGGGCCAGCATGACGAGTCTGGTCGAAAAGAGTATGCAATATACTACCTAAGCAAAAAGTTTACCGACTGTGAACAACGTTATTCACTGCTCGAGAAAACTTGCTGTGCTTTAGCGTGGGCTTCTCGCCGACTGAGACAGTATATGTTGACCCACACTACCTTGTTGATCTCAAAGATGGACCCAGTTAAGTACATATTTGAGAAGCCAGCACTTACCGGACGGGTTGCAAGATGGCAAATGATCCTCACAGAGTATGACATTCAGTACACATCTCAGAAAGCCATCAAGGGCAGTGTACTGTCTGATTATCTTGCTGAGCAACCTATTGATGACTACCAGCCTATGAGATTTGACTTCCCCGATGAAGATATCATGTTCATAAAAGCAAAAGATCATGAAGAGCCTGTTCACACCGAAGGGCCTGACCCAGAAGAAGAATGGACTATGATGTTTGATGGGGCTGTTAATATGAATGGTCGTGGTGTTGGTGCAGTACTCATTACACCTAAAGGAGTTCACATGCCTTTCTCGGCAAAACTCACCTTTAACTGCACTAACAACGAAGCTGAATATGAAGCTTGTATTATGGGACTTGAGGAAGCCATTGACCTCAGGATTAAGACTTTGACTGTATTCGGAGATTCCGCTCTGGTAGTTAATCAAACCAACGGCAAATGGTACACCCATCAAGATCATCTGATACCTTACAGGGATTATACAAGGAGGTTATTGACTTTCTTCACAACAGTCAAGCTTGAGTATATCCCTCGAGACGAAAATCAATTTGCAGATGCTCTGGCTACCATCTCATCCATGATCAAAGTTCAAGCTGCCAACTTTGTACCTCGGATTTCAGTGTCCCGACTTGACAGACCAGCATATGTGTTCTCAGCAGATGTTGTTAAAGATGATAAGCCTTGGTTCCATGATATCAAATGCTTCTTGGAGGATCAAACATACCCACCTGGGGCATCTTCCAATGATAAGAAGACATTAAGAAGGCTAGCTGGTAGTTTCTTCCTGAATACTGACGGTTCCCTTTACAAGAGAAACTTTGATATGGTACTCCTCAGATGCGTTGATAGGACAGAAGCAGATTTGTTAATGCACGAGGTGCACGAAGGATCCTTTGGTACCCATGCAGGAGGGCATGCCATGGCCAAGAAGTTGCTAAGATCAGGTTATTACTGGACCACAATGGATGCCGACTGTTGTGCCTATGCCAGAAAATGCCATAAATGCCAGATTTATGCGGATAAGGTGCATGTGCCTCCCAATCCTCTGAATGTGATGTCTTCACCCTGGCCCTTTGCCATGTGGGGCATTGATATGATTGGCAAGATTGAACTGATTGCTTCAAATGGCCACAGATTCATCCTGGTTGCCATTGACTATTTCACCAAGTGGGTTGAAGCAGCTTCCTATGCAAACGTTACAAGACAAGTGGTAGCCCGATTTCTGAAGAGAGATATCATCTGTCGGTATGGAGTGCCCGAGCGAATCATTACTGACAATGGTTCCAACTTAAACAACAAAATGATGGCAGAACTGTGTCGGGACTTCAAGATCCAACACCACAATTCTTCTCCTTACAGGCCAAAGATGAACGGCGCTGTTGAGACAACCAATAAGAATATCAAGAAGATTGTGCAGAAGATGGTAGTCACCTACAAGGACTGGCATGAAATGCTACCATTTGCCTTGTATGGGTACCGTACATCAATCAGGACATCCACTGGGGCAACACCGTATCAACTTGTGTATGGTATGGAGGCAGTCCTACCTGTTGAAGTTGAATTACCCTCCTTACGGGTATTAATGGATGTTAAGCTGAACGAAGCAGAGTGGGTCCGGTCCCGATATGAACAACTGAGTCTGATCGAAGAAAAGAGATTAGCTGCAATCTGTCATGGGCAGTTATATCAGAAAAGAATGAAGAAAGCCTTCGATCAGAAAGTCAGACTCCGAGAATACCAAGTAGGAGATCTTGTGCTGAAAAGACTCCTTCCTCCTCATACAGACCACATGGGCAAATGGACTCCGAACTATGAAGGACCGTTCGTAGTAAAGAAATTTTTCTCCGGTGGAGCACTCATGCTCAGTACTATGGATGGTGAAGACTTCCCGTCCCATGTGAATTCAGATGCAGTTAAAAAATACTTCGCATGAAAATGACCCGCTGGACATAAAAACAGAATGTAAGTCCAGGCAAAAATAGGGCATCCCGGCGAGTCAAAAACAGAATAAAAGACTCGGGCAAAAGTAAGGGAAAATAAAAAAATAAAAAAATGTACACCCGCTGAGTTGAAAAGCCGCATTGGACAACTCAGGCAAAAAAGGGTATCCCGATGGATTGAAAACCCGAAAGGGCGATCCATGCAGAATAAGGGAGTAAGCGAACAACTGTATTCTGAATTCGTCTGTAATCACTTACAACCTGGTAAGCTCCAAAAGGATCAAGCGCCAATCAGAATCGGCTTTCTTCAGAAAGAAAGATAAGAAGAACGTCAAATGTCATACGAGTCATAGCGAGGAAAGCTCCCTGAAGCGTCATCAACATTGCCAATACCTTTTATTTCTCAATTTGTAACAATCTCCTCATCTTAGGGGATTTGTTTCCTTGACTGTATGTGCCAATTCAGGGCACAAGAATTAATAAAATCAGATTGTTCAGTCATGTCTCGTCTCGTACATTTTATTTTCATTTGCAAGAATGTCCGATGTCTTTTAAGATACTGATTGCACAAATACAGATGCTTTTCTTTAAAAAAATATATATATACGTGCGTGCAGGAAATATACTTACTCCCGGGAGTGTCTAAACTCCTACGATGGAATCCGGTAAGGGATACCTCGGGATTGCTTGTGCATTTCTCTGTCTTTTCAGGATTGCAGGTGTTCAAAGCACAACATGGGGCATGAAAGCTTCATCCCAGCAAGCTGGAAAATCATTGTCCACTCAGTCTGAACACCGGAGGTGCCTTCTCCCCAGTTGAGTTGCCATTTATTTCCTCCTCAGCCAAGTACAAAAGCCAGGGAACCATCTCCCCGTAGAGATTCAACCTCTATCCAGAGAAGCAATGCCTGAAGATCTCACAACAGAGTGAAGAAAGCTTCTACAAACTCCCAGCTGGGTCCCTCATTACCAGAGATAGGTCTATCAGTGACCTATATCCCCAAGCAGAGTCCCATATGTCAGATCTACCTATGATCTCATCCCCAGCTGGGATGTCCACTTCAAGCAGATCATCCGAAGATCTTCGCAACAATGGGATCCGAATCCCGGATCAGTACCTCTGCATAATCATAGCATTCGCATCATATTCTCCCCACAGAGCGTAGCATTCCGTCTAAAACGGAGCATTACGGCAAAAATCAAACATATTGTATAATCAAAAGCCATGTACTGGACCAAACACTTGTAAATTTTGACAATTCATCAAAGATATACGGAAAATTCTCCAGATTCCCCGGCAGAAAGCCAAGGCATTTGCTTTACACTTGTAAATACAAATGCACACTCTTTTTGGCACCCGTCCGTGTCATGATTCCCCAGTAAAGTCGCCCGAGATTTCTTTACAAACAGACACTTATATATTACAGATACTTCTTGACACCCGTCCGTGTCATATCCCCAGCAGGAAGCCAAAGCGTCCTCTTTGCACTCACAGATACATATGTCTACAGATTCCCTGATACCCGTCCGTGTCACCTTCTCCAGCATGGAAACCTAAAACACTTTGTAAAGCATATACTTGTTTATAATATACCTTTTGACACTCGTCCGTGTCACCCTCCCCAGCAAGTTAGACACTTGTCGGTGTTTCATTCATACTTATTATTCCTGCTTCACTCACATAGGTACTCGTTCGTATCTTGTATACATTACTTATACATCCTCAGAATCAACACTCGTCCGTGTTCTTTGTTAACTAGTTGATACTCGTCCGTATCATCATCTCAGAACATGCGTCAGCATTTGTTTCTACCCGATACTCGTCCGTATCATAGTCTTAAGGATGCTCGTCCGCATCTTTAATCCATACACGTGTCAAACAATTATGTCTTCTTGAATTTAGACACTCGTCTGTGTCTAATATTCCCCAGAAGAGTCCCTTTAGATCCGACACTCGTCCGTGTTCCTTGTTAACCAGTTGATACTCGTTCGTATCATCATCTCTGAACATGTGTCAGCATTTGTTTCTACTGATACTCGTCCGTATCATAAGTCTTGAGGATGCTCGTCCGCATCTTTAACCTATACACCGTGCCAAACACTTATGTCTTCATGAGATTAGACATTCGTCCGTGTCTATTTTCTCCCAGCAAGGTCCCCAGCAAAACTTCTTTTCTATCTGACATTCGTCCTATGTCATGATACCCTTTCGGCAGCCGTACCCTGCTAGGTGATCGTCCTTCACCTTTGGATGACCGTCCCTCATCCTTTCCCCAGCAGAGCCTCTATTTCATTAGAACCCCTTTTCTATCCGACATTCGTCCTATGTCGTGATATCTTTAGCAGCCGTCCCCTGCTAGGTGATCGTCCTTCACCTTTTGATGATCGTCCTTCATCATTTTATCCGATGGCCGTCCCCATCGTTGATCTTGTTATCTGACATTCGTCCTATGTCATGATAAACCCTGAGAGCAGCCGTACCCTGCTAGGTGATCGTCCTTCACCTCTTGATGATCGTCCTTCATCATGCTTATCCGATGGCCATCCCCATCGTCGACCTTTTTATCCGACATTCGTCCTAGGTCACGATGCTTTTGGCAACCGTACCTTGCCCGGTGATCGTCCTTCACCTTAGATGACCGTCCCTCATCTTATCCCCATCAGAGCAACCGTCCCCTGCTAGGTGATCGTCCTTCACCTTTGATGATCGTACCTCATCATTTATTTTTACCTATAATCCCCAGAGAATCTTTGTCACTTTATTTTGATGGCCGTCCTCGTCATAATCTCTTAATATCCCCAGCATGTCGGTCGTCCCCGTCATTGCTCTATCCCCAGCATGTCGACTGTCCCCGTCATTGCTCCTTCCCCAGCAGTCGTCCTCTGCTCGACGGTCATCCTCCGTCGCCCGCACTTTATAATATACTTTATTTTCCTTTTACAATCTATATCCCTTTTCTTCTTCATTCTGTGAGTGCAAATTTTGGACTGTCTTTGGTATTCAACCACAAGTTACCTTGTTTGCCTGTTAAGCCGTTGCTTACATTCTACACAGCTAACTCACGCTTGAATAGGGGCAGCTGTAAACACCCCAAAATTTCCCTCACCCATTCACACCATGGCTTGTGATCTTTTCATATGCATAAGTTCAATCATAGCATCTTATATTGCATTTTTGATTCACTGTATTGCTTCTAAGTCATCTACATCTAGGGTTTGTGATCTGAGCAATCCCTGAGCCATTTGAGCCACTCCAAAGGTCATCAATCACTTCAAAGGGGTCCATGTATGTTCAAGCATCATATTGTATCCTCACGAAGTCAAGAAAGTCAAAGAATCACAAGAAATGAGAATGGCATGGAAGCAGAGCCAGGCTTGATTACACAGATAACCTAGAATTAGGGTTTTGGTTTCAAAGGCCATAACTCCAAATTTTTTGGTCATTCTTGTTTCTATTGGTCTCTATATGGTATGGGGATCATGCATATCAATTTTCATGAAGAAATTCAATGGGGAAGGCATCTGGTCAAGAGTTGACTTTTTGAGCAAGTCAGTGCAAAATCAGGGTATCTAAGGCCCTCAATGACCCAACCAAAGGGTGTTCATCATCATTTTGATTATGTATGATCTTTATTTGATCATAGAAGATATTAGAAGTTCACAAAATTGAAGAATTTCAAGCCATTTGCAAAGTTGACTTTTTGGGAAAATGACTTGTAATGGAAACTTGCCATTTTGGGAAACTTTTTCAACCCTTGCTTTTTGATTCAAAAATGCTTCAAATGAGAAAACTTTGGTCATGAAAGTTGTAGAATGGATCATTCCCTTTTCAAAAAGTACAAGAACTCATTCTAATTCATTTTGGATCAAAAGTTATGGCTTGTCAAAGTTGGGAAAAATCACATAATTTCAAGTTTTCTACCAAAGAGGCAAAGTTGCAAAATCCCTTGTCAAGGCAAATTGAGACCCCAAAGTGACTTCTAAACTTCACACAAACATGAACCAATGTCTAAAAGTCAGATTGCATCAAGAGTTTGCTCATTTTTATGACTTGTGGATCAATAAACTTCAAAAGGGCCAAAGATGAACAAAGTTGCAAAACCTCACTCAAACCCTAATCCATGTGCTGGCTGACTTCAAAATTGATCCTATGGTTCTCCTCACTTCTTTCTGCACAGGACACCCCTCTTGTCCTTGGCTAGCCATGAGCCCATACCTCTCTTACACAAAGCTTGACTTTTTTGCAAAAGACCCATACCAATCAACCTAGGCCATCACCCACTCTCTGACCTATCCAAGAGTGATAAGTGGACAAAATGGAACTCAACACAACATACAACTCAGCCTGAAACTCTCTCTAAGCCAGCATTCTCATTTTTCACCTCTTAGGCAACTTCCTTCGAAACTCATCATACAAGTATCAAACATTCAAACAAACTTCACAAAACATCTCAGCACACTCCCCTGATCATTTCCCTGCCCTCATTCATCCCTGAAACATCCTCAAACTGAAACACGATTTCTCTCCCTCACTGAACATAACTCACTCAATCTCTCAAACCAGCCAAAAGAAACTCCAACCAAGCATTGCAAGCTTCTCAGGAGGTCCATTAGAGGCGTTTTGGATCAAAGGGGCAGCCAGGAAGTTCCAGAAATCAAAGCTTCAGTTCAGGTGAGCTCAAGAACATTTTTTCCAGAAACATGTTTTTAAGTTCCTAAATGATTCTCTATGCTTCACTGATCATGCTGATATGTTTTGTTTCGAAAATGATTGAGTATTGAGTATGTATGATGCTTCTGAAACTTTTCTGACCTAAATGCATTTTGCTTCGATTCAGCTTTGTTATGAAAAATAAATGTGTTTGATTGTTGATTCTTGCTCTATGATGTTTGGAATGGATTCTGGGCAGAGAGATTAGGTTTTTGGGACCTGGGGAAGAAGTTAGCAACTTTCAGGTGAGGGTCTGGCCGGAGAAGACGACCGGAAGTCTTCTCCGGCCACCTGAAAGTGATTAGTGTCTTAATTGCGTTTAGGGTTCAGTTTGAATGTGGAGCGTAGATTTGGTTGACTTTGTTTGACTCCCGCGCGTTTTAATGGCCTGGATTGTTTCATTAAAACCCTAATCCACGTCATTAGTTAATTAATCAGGTTTTTTTTATTAATCTAGCCAGTTCAAATGCCAGCCGTAGGATAGCGCGCCAGTCAACTTCCGCACGTTCATGTAACCTTTAAAAACATTTTGAAACATTGTCCAACTCTCAAACCAAATTTCTTTTTTGTTCTTGATGCCTTTTGACAATTTTCTTTGGATTTTATTTCATTTCAAGGCAATATTTTGTTTCAAACTTCAAAAATTCATTTCTGCCTAACCATTGAGATTTGGACAATGATTCTTTTTGCATTGCATCTTGCATGGCATGTAGTTTATAGGATTAAATTGGCATGAATTGATCTTGCATTTTCAATTTGTTTTGCATTTTTCTTGACAAGGTAGCTTAAAACCCTAGCAATCTTAGGAAATTCATAACTCTCACTAGGTTAAGAGTTGGATCCCCTCCTTTGGGCAGTGAGTTTGTGTAGGTTTAGGGTTCCTTTGATTGAATTTTCAAATTTTTATCATGTCATTTGCTTCTGGTTTTGGATTTTGCTTTGTGTATTGATCATAAACCCTAATTTATGCCTTCCTTTGCATCTATCTTCCATTTGCTTGCATACCATGACTTGCCATGACATTTTATGCATTCACATGATTCATAATACATCTTAAGACATATTAGAATCATGTTTGATCATTGCATCTTTCATTTTCCATGTTATATGTCTTTTGCATTCCATAACTTTTCATGTACATCCATGGTTCAAAACATGCTTCTCTTGCATCCATATGTTTGTATGATCATTCTAATGCCTTGCCTCATGTTTGCATCATCTCTTAGCATCATTAACATCATACTCATGCCTCTGGTTTTGGTTTGCATCATCACATTTCATCTCATTTTGCATTGCATTTCATTTCTTTACTAACTTTTCAGGTGGTAAGTTGTTTGAGAAGTGAATTTGCCTTCATTTCTCACAATCTCTTTTCATCTCTCTTATGCATCATTGCTGCATTTTATCTTGTGCCTTGGATTGATCTTGCTCATTCTTGTTCATCTTACCTTCTTTCTTCAAGCAACTTGTCTTCTTAAGTGAAGCAAGTTGTTTTGCTTCTCTTTGCTCCTTTCACCTGCTTCTCTCATTGGTGGTTCCTTGAAGATTTCTTTCTTAAACCCCACAAACCCTAGGAATGACCAAGCATTATAACAATTAGGGTTGACTAGTCCCCCACTTAGCTTTTACCTTTGTGTCTCTTTGAGTCTTCTCTTCTCATCTCATTATCAGGGACTAAACCCTAAAGGCTTTAAGGCTTTGTGATTAAGCTTATGCCTGCATCCTTCTATTAGGATGGAGTGTATAACTTTAATCCTAAGTGTTAAACCCTTAATGTGTTTAAATCCTTTAATCAATTCACTTAATAATCATCAAGACATCAAGCTTGTAACTTGGGCCTTGCATTAGGGTTCTAATTCTTCCTTAACTGGTTAAGAAGGACTAACCCTAGTGTTAATGGACAAGTCCCCCTCAAGTTGTCTTACAAACCATAAAACTCACTTCTTCATATTATCACTAATTAAAATCCATCTAATAAGGGCTTTGTTTTGTCATGAAGTTAATCCCTAATCATGGATTAAGTTGAGGAGTCTTCCTCAGCTTAAATATTCTCATCTATCATCCTTCTATTAGGATGGTGTAATGAGTCTGTTTAATCCCTGAATATGGCTTAATCTCATTACTTAACACTAAACAAAAACAACAAAAAAAAACATCTAACTAATCACAAGTAGGTTAATGATCTTAATCCTACACCATGGTGATTAAGTGTGAGATGCTGACTTCACACTTAAGGTATTCTCATTACCCCTAATCAGAGGGAGGATGTGATGAGTTTACTAACCCATTGGTTTAGGCTTAAGCTCATTAATTTATGACAAACTTCCAAAAGCAATAAAAGACTGAAAACTCAAAAACAAGCAATAATCGTCTCCTTCGGGATTCTTTTCTCATCTCATTCACTCACAAACGAGAACCCGCTTCTTCCGTCTAATGCAAGACAGTTTGCACCTGATCCAGACAGGTCATACACTTGAGCATAGACAAGTAAGCAGTTCATCAGTCAATTTATCTTTCAGTCTCTTTGGGTCGAACTACGGTGTTCTGACTTCCTCATTGCACGAGAGGATACGTAGGCATAACTTAACCGTTATCGAACAAAAGTCTCTGTATATTCCCCCTCTCTCTAGCCTTATTATTTAAGCCTCATGGTCATGAGCATTTCATTCTTATTCTTACACTGACACTTTACTTGTACAATTCACATTTCTTTTACACTGACACCTGTACATTCTTTTCCAGCTCTTTTGAACATAAATTGCACTGACACTACCCTTTTAAAACACAAATCTTTTAAGCGTGGATCCCGTCGAGTACGGCGGACAATCTGGGTGCTAATACCTTCCCAGGTTGTAACCAACCCCCTTTCTCAGTCTCTCTGGTTCGCGACCGTCTTATCCGTATCTTTTCCCTAGGTTTATGCAGCATTACCTTTCCCCCCGGGATAAAAATGCCTAGCTGGCGACTCTTGTCTTTCTGAGTTCACCCCTGTGTGTTCTCTTCTCTCTTTCGCCGACCGTTCGCGTCTATACCCCTTCTGACCTGAGGCGTCATTTGTTGGGAGCGACAGCTTGGCGTCTCTGCTGGGGACCCTTATACTGTAACCAGGGCTTCTGGTTCTTTTTGTGGGTTCCTCCTAGCGCTTGTTTGATTTGTGTTTACTAGGGTGTTATGTGCTAATTGTGTTTGTATAGTTGCTTTATGCACTGCTTTATGTACAGTTATTTATTGCTTTCTTTACAGTTTATATACATCAAACTGTCATACTGTTATCTGGCTGGATCTGTTTTCTGTTTTGGTAGGTGGGGTTCTACTGAGAGTTTAAGGTCCTATACCTGGGACCTGAGTGACACCTAGGCTAGAGTGGTTCATGTTCTTTCCCATTCCATTTCGGTCTGGTGCGGGAATATGAAACACGGTTCAGATGTGGGTTTCTACTTGAGAACTCTGTGCTACAGATTTCCTGTAGTACTAGGGCTATCTGGGAAGCCTGCTAAGTCTGGATGACCTTTATTATGACCTTCAGAAATTGAGGTGAATCAGAGTAGGATCCTTTATGGTTATTGTAAACACTATACCTCCGGGTTAGAAGTGTTTACACTTCTCATAACTGATCCAAGTCTGAGGATCCTTGTTCTAGAACATCACCTGTGAGGGGGTTGGGCTGTTTACAGGTTTGCAGGAACCCTTGGCCACATCATACCCTGGTACTTGTTTTTAAGAATGCTTCACTTTGGACAGTTCTTGTGATTTAACCCTGGACATGTGACTCTTTATTTGAGTCCCCCACCTTGGTTACTGGACTTATAAACCTCCATCTGGACTTCTTAAAACATACATGGACCTTTATATCAAGGAAGTAATCAGATCCAGCTTGATCACAAACCCTTGCATATCATTTGCATCATTTCAACATTTGTTTATTTGTTTTTCAGGGTATCCATATTGTCGCTCCCACCAAATGAAGCCGGGTCAAATGGGGTACAGACGCGAACGGTCGGCGAAGGGATGATGCGAGAACACACAGGAGTGAACTCACAAGGAATGAAAAGAGTCGCCAGCTAGGCATTTTTATCCCGGAGGAAAGGCAATGATGCATAGACCTAGAAAGATATGGATAAGACGGTTGCGAACCAGAGAGACTGAGAAAGGGGATTGGTTACAACCTGGGAAGGTATTAGCACCCAGATTGTCCGTCGTACTCGACGGGATCCACGCTTGAAAAATTTGTGTTTTAAAGGGGTAGTGTCAGTGCAATTTGTGCATAAGGACAGCTGGAAAAGATGTACAGATGTCAGTGTAAAAGAAGTGAAAAGTGTATAAATGATGTGTCAGTGTAGGAATGAGAATGAATTACTCAAGATCATGAGGCTAAAAGAATGATGCTGAAAGAGGGGGAATATACAGAGACTTTTGTTCGATAACTGTTAAGTTATGCCTACGTATCCTCTCGTGCAATGAGGAAGTCAGAACACCGTAGTTCGACCCAAAGAGACTGAAAGGTAAATTGACTTGTGAACTTCTTGCTTGCCTATGCTCAAGTGTATGACCTGTCTGGCTCAGGTGCAAACTGTCTTGCATTAGAAGGAAGAAGCAAGCTCTCATTTGTGAGTGAAGAGATGAGAAAAAGAATCCCGAAGGAGACGATTATTGTTTGTTTTTGTGTTTTCAGTCTTTTATTGTTTTTGGATTTTGTCATAAGTTAATGAGCTTAAGCCTGAACCAATGGGTTAGTAAACTCATCACATCTTCCCTCTGATTAGGGGTAATGAGAATACCTTAAGTGTGAAGTCAGCTTCTCACACTTAATCACCTTTGATATAGGATCAAGATCATTAACCTACTTGTGATTATTTAGATGTTTTTGTGGTTTTTGTTTAGTGTTGAGTAATGAGGTTAAGCCATAGTCAGGGATTAAACAAACTCATTACACCATCCTAATAGAAGGATAATAGATGAGAGTGTTTAAGCTGAGGAAAGCTCCTCAACTTAATCCATGATTAGGGATTAAACTCATGACAAAACAAGCCTTTATTAAGTGGATTTTATTTAATGATATGATGATGAAGTGCTTTTTAGGGTTTGTAAGACAACTTGAGGGGGACTTGTCCATTAACACTAGGGTTAGTCCTTCTTGACAAATTAAGGAAGAATTAGAACCCTAATGCAAGGCCCAAGTTACAAGCTTGATGTCTTGATGATTATTAAGTGAATTGATTAAAGGAGCTAAACACATTAAGGGTTTAACACTTAGGATTAAAGTTATACACTCCATCCTAATAGAAGGATGCAGGCATAAACTTAATCACAAAGCCTTAAAGCCTTTAGGGTTTAGTCCCTGATTATGAGGTGAGAAGAGGAGACTCAGAGATGACACAAAGGTAAAACTAAGAGGGGAGACTAAACAAAACCCTAATAATTGTCATGCTTGGTTGTTCCTAAGGTTAGTGAGGTTTGCAAGAGAAGTCTTCAATGGAACCACCAGGAAGCAGATGAAAGGATCAGGAGAAGCAAAGTAACTTGCTTCATTTAAGAAGGCAAGTCACTTGAAGAAAGAAAGTAAGAAGAAGAAGAATGAGCAAGCTCAAAATCAAACACATATCAAAATGCATCATGAATGCAAGAGAGAGATGAGAAGAAAGTATGAGAAGTGAAGGCAAATTCACTTTCTCAAAGTTACTTACCACCTGAAAGGTTAGTGAAAGGAATGCAATGTAATGCAAAATGAGATGGAATGTCATGTTGTAAATCAAAACCAGAAGCACATACATGATGTTAATGATGCTATGAGATGCTACAAACATGAGGCAATACATGAGGATGATCATACAAGCTTATGGATGCAAATGGAGCAAGTTAAGAACCATGAACATACATGAAAAGTTATGAAATGCAAATGGCATACAATATGGAAAATGCAAGATGCAATGATCAAACATGCTTTCAATGTGTCTTAAGATGTCAAATGAATCAAATGGATGCATAAAATGTCATGGCAAGTCAAGGTATGAATGCAAATGCAAGATGGATGCAAGATGGATGCATATGGAAGCCCAAATTAGGGTTTATGATCAAAGCATCAAACACAAGCCAAAATCAGAAGCAACCATCAATACGAAAAATTGAAAATGCTCTCAAAGGATCCCTAAACCTATACTAACCCACTGCCCAAAGGAGAAGTTCCAACTCTTAACCTAATTCAAATTATGATTTTCCTAAGTTTTCTAGGGTTTTAGGGTTCCTCAACAAGAAAAATGCCAAACAAATGGAAAATGAAAAATCAAATCATGACCATTTAATTTCACAAATTACATGATATGCTAAACACAATGCAAAAAGAATCAAAGTCCAACTCTCAATGGTTAGGCAGAAATGATTTTTGGAAGTTTGGATCAAAATAATGCATCAAAATGATTTTAATTCCATGAAAAATTCTCAAAATGCATCAAGATCAAAAAAGAAATTTGGTTTGAAGGTTGGACAATGTTTCTAAATGTTTTTAAATGTTTCATGAATTTTTTGGTGATTTTTAAATACCTACAAGTATTTTTAATTAATTAATTCTCATTAATTAATTAAAAAGCAACTTTTAAATATTTAAAAATATTTTTTGAATGCTAAAAATAAAAATAAAAATATTTTTGTGTTCTGAAATTTAATAAAAGTTTGTATAAAAAATTTCAGAATTTTTGAAAAGGTTTTACTATTTTTAAATAAATGTACAAAACAATGTAATTAAATGAAAATAAAAATTGAAATTAATCTGAAAATAGAAAAGTAATCAGATCCAAAGGCCCTCATTTAAACTTGTTGCACGCGCGTTTGACCTGGCGCCATATCCAAGGGCCAACATTCAAACCTGGCTAATTAATGATTAAGCCCTAATGACAACCCTAATGACTTTCAGGCGACCGGAACACTGTTCCGGTCGTCTTCTCCGATCACCCAAAACTTCAAACTCTCTCCACACGCATCTAAAATGAAATCTAATTAAATAGAAATGATCCCCACTCAATCACGAATCAAAACCCCCATTCAAACAACATTTATCATTTCTGAACAGAGGGAATCGAATCAAAAAGGTTTTAGGGCAAAAAGTTTCAGAGACTGCATACATACTCATTTCTCACTCATTTTCAAAACCAACAACATCAGAGTGATCAGTGGAACATGGAGAATCATTTAAGAACTTAAAAACATGTTTCTGGAAAAAAAGTTCTTGAGCTACCTGAGTTTTGAAGCTTTCAGTTTGCAGCTTTCTTACTTCTTTCCTTTGTGCAATCCACTCCTATGACCTCCCTTATGAACTCTTGATGCTTAGAGAAGGTTTGTGCTGGCTGGTTTGAGAGTTTGAACAAGTTCTGTTCAAGCTCAGGTGAGAATCGTGTTCTTGGTTCTTTGAGTTTCAGGTTGATTTTAGGGGTGCTTTGTGATCAGGGTGATGTGTTGAGAAGGTCTGTGAAGTTTGTTTAAGTGTTTGTCACTTGTATGAAGAGTTTCGAATGCTTTTGCTTTTGAGAGTGAAAATGAGAATGTGTTGCTATGGCTGGTTTCAAGCTTGCTGATTATTTGCTTTGGCTGGCAATTTGTTTGTATAAACAATTGCTATTGGTCAGAAGATGTGACATGCCCTTTTGTGATAGGTATGGCTACTTTTGCAAATTGTCAACTTTTGTGTAAGAGAAGCATGGGTCATGTTCTAGCCAAGTACAAGGGGTGTGGGCTACGCAGCATGGTGAGGGAAAAGGCTAGGGTTGATCAGCAATGTAGCTAGCAAGTGGATGCAATGCCATCATGAGTTTTTGCAACTTGGTTTGTCTTTGGTTTTCTATGAAAAAGTCTTGCTCCATAGACCATAAACATGTGATCTCTTGGCCCATTCTGATTTTTAAGACTTGTGTGATCATGTGGTGAAGTTTAGAAATGCATTTGGTAGCTTAATTGGCCTTGAGGAATGAATTTGCAACTTTGCCTCTTTGGGTGTATGACTTGAAATTTAGTGATTTTTGCCAACTTTGACAAACCATAACTTTTGATCAAAAATGAATTAGGTCATGTTCTTGTACTTTTTGAAAAGGGAATGATCCATTCTACAACTTTCATGACCAAAGTTTTTCCATTTGAAGCCTTTTTGAATCAAAAAGTAAGGGTTGAAAAAGTTGCATAAAATGACATTTTCATTAAAAGTCAAACTTGCCCAAAAAGTCAACTTTGCAAAAGACTTGAAATTCTTGAATTTTGTGAACTTAAAACTTCTTCTATGATCAAATAAAGATCATATACACTCAAAATGATGAAGATCACCCCTTGGTTGGGTCATTGGGGGCCTCAGATGCCCCGATTTTGCACTGACCTGTTCAGGAAGTCAACCCTTGATCAGATGACTTCCCCAAGGAATTTCTTCATGAAAATTGATATGCATACTCCCTATACCCTATAGAGAACAATAGAAACAAGAATGACCAAAAATTTTGTAGTTATGGCCTCTGAAACCAAAACCCTAATTTTAGGTCATCTGTGCAGTCAAGCCTGGCTCTGCTTCCACACCAATCCCAGTTCTTGTGATTCTTTGGCATTATTGACTTTGAGAGGATATAATATGATACTTGAACACATATGGATCCCTTTGAAGTGATTGATGACCTTTGGAGTGGCTCAAGAAGCCCTTGGACTGCTCAAATCACAAACCCTAGATGCAGATGACTTTGAATCTATGCAGTGAATCAAAAATGTAATATGAGATGGTATGATTGTGTTTGTGCATATGAAATGATAAAAAGCCATGGTGTGAATGGGTGAGGGAAAATTTGGGGTGTTTACAGCTGCCCCTATTCAAACATGAGTTAGCTGTGCAGGATGTAAGCAACGGCTTAACAGGCAAACAAGATAACTTGTGGTTGAATACCAAAGACAGTCCAAAATTTGCACTCACAAAATGAAGAAGAAAAGGGATATAGATTGTAAAAGAAAATAAAGTATATTGTAAAGTGTGGGCGACGGAGGACGACCGTCGAGCAGAGGACGACTGCTGGGTAAAGAGCAATGACGGGGACGGCCGACATGCTGGGAAAAGTGCGGAAAATAAAGCAATGACGGGGACGACCGACATGCTGGGGATAAAAGGTATTATGATGGGGACGGCCATCAAGTTCATAAAGTAGCCAACGATGGGGACGACCATCGGGCTAAAAAGAAAAGGGACCACGACGGGGACGGCCATCGGGTTAAAGAATAAATGAAATAAACAGATGATGAGGTACGGTCATTAAAGGTGAAGGACGATCACCTAGCAGGGGACGGCTGCTCTGTTGGGTTAAGATGAGGGACGGTCATCTAAGGTGGAGGACGACCACCTGGCAGGGTACGGCTGCCAAAAGTATCGCGACATAGGACGAATGCCGGATAAAAGGTCAACGATGGGGACGACCATCGGATGAGCATGACGGAGGACGACCATCAAGAGGTGGAGGACGACCACCTAGCAGGGGACGGCTGCTCTCAAGGTTTGTCTTGACATAGGACGAATGCCAGATAACCAAAATCAACAATGGGAACGGCCATTGGATAAAATGATGAAGGACGATCATCAAAAGGTGGAGGACGACCACCTAGCAGGGGACGGCTGCTAAATATCACGACATAGGACGAATGTCGGATAGAAAATCAACGATGGGGACGGCCATCGGATGAGCATGATGGAGGACGACCATCAAGAGGTGGAGGACGACCACCTAGAAGGGGACGGCTGCTCTCAAGGTTTATCATGACATAGGACGAATGTTAGATAAAAGAAAACTTGCTTTGTTGGCGATCTACCGGGGAATAGTAAACACGGACGAGTGTTTATATCCAAGAAACAAAAGGTATAAGTGTTTTAGATGTTTGTGTATGGATTAAAAATGCGGACGAGCATCTCTAAGACTACGATACAGACGAGTATCGGGTAGAAACAAATACTGACACGTGTTCAGAGATGATGATACGGACGAGTATCAACGGGTTAACAAGGAACACGGACGAGTGTTGAATCTGAGGGGACTCTCCTGGGGAATAGTAGACACAGATGAGTGTCTATATTCAAGAAGACAAAAGTGTTTGACACAGTGTTTGGATTAAAGATGCGGACGAGCATCCTTAAGACTATGATACGGACGAGTATCAAGTAGAGACAAACGCTTGACGCATGTTCAGAGATGATGATACGGACGAGTATCAACTGGTTAACAAAGAACAAGGACTAGTGTTGAATCTGTGGGGATATATAAATGGTGTATACAAGATACAGAAGAGTATCTGTATAAGTGTGAGTGGTGTATAGATGAGTGTTTAAATGTTGGGGAGAGTGACACGGACGAGTGTCAAAAAGAAGAAAAGTATAGTATAAACAAGTTACTGATGTACAAAGTGTTTATGTTACTGTACTGGGAAAATGACACAGACGGATGTCAAGGAAATGTATATATGAGTATCTGTGAGTGCAAAGGGGACGCTTTGGCTTTCTGCTGGGGATATGACACGGACGGGCGTCAAAAGGTATCTGCAATACGAGTGGTACTGTTTGCACAGAGGGTTCAGGCGACTTTACTGGGGAGTATTGACACGGGCAGGTGCCAAAGAGAGTATATACTGGTGTTTGTGAATGTGAGGCAACTATTTTTGCTGGGGGAATCTCCGCTGGGGATTTTGGGGGAAGTATTCTGTATATTGACGGATTGTCATTATTCACAAGTGTTTGATTCCCATCATGGCTTATGATTATGCTATATGTTTGATTTTTGCCGTAATGCTCCGTACTAGACGGAATGCTACGCTTTGTGGGTGAAAATGATGCGAATGCCATGATTATGCAAAGATACCAATCCGGGATTCGGATCCCGCTGCTGCGAAGATCTCTGGTTGATCTGCTTGAAATGGACATCCCAGCTGGGGATTGAGACCATTGGTAGATCTGATGAGATATATCCGTTTGGGAAAATGGGTCAATGATAGACCTATTCCAGTAAATGAGAGACCCAGCTGGGGCTTGTAGAAGCTTTCGTCACTCTGTTGTGATTCTTTCATGCGTTGCTCTTCTGGATAGAGGCTGAAGCTTTGTGGGGAGATGGTTCCCTGACTTTTGTATTTGGCGGAGTATGAAATGGCAACTCGGCTGGGGAGAAAGAGAGATCATTGAAATATCTTCCTAGAGATGCTGTTGAGGAGGGTTTTTGACTCAGCCGGGGATATGGGCGCCTTCTGGTACTGTTCTGTTGGAAAAGTGATGCCGGGCAACTTTGATGGGGAGAAGTAATAAGTGGCAAATCAGCTGGGGACCAGGCACTTTGGGTGCTAAGGCTGAGTGTCGATTTGTCAGCTTGCTGGAGTGAAGCTCTCATGCCCCAAGTTGCATTCTGGATACCTGCAATCCCACAGAGATATAGGAACGCACAAATGATCCCGAGGTATCCTTTACCGGATTCCGTCATAGGAGTTTAGACACTTCTGAGAGTAAGTATATTTCCTGCAAGCATGTGATTTTATTATATCTTTTGAAGATGGGCATCTGTATTTATGCAATCAGTTTTTTCCTTAAGACATCAGACATTTTTGCAAATAAAAAATGTTCGAAACGAAACATGACTGAAAATCTGATTTTATTAATTCATGTGCCCTGAATTGGCAAGATACAGTCAAAGAAACAGATCTCCTGGAATGAGGAGATTGTTACAAATTGAGAAACAAAATGCTGGCAGTGTTGACGACGCTTTAAGGAGCTTCCTCTTTCACTATGACTCGTATGACTTTTGACGTTCTTCTCGTCTTGCTTTCTGAAGAAGGCTGATTCTGATTGAAGCTTGATCCTTTCAAAACTTACCAAGTTGTAAGTGATACAGACGAATTCAGAGTGCAGTTGTTCGCTTATTCCCTTATTTTGCATGGATCGCCCTTTCAGGTTTTCAATCCATCGGGATACCCATTTTTGCCTGAGCTGTCCAATGCGGCTTTTCAACTCAGCGGGTGTGCGTTTTGTTTTGTTTTGTTTATTTTCCCTTATTTTTGCCCGAGTCTTTTATTCTGTTTTTGACTCGCCGGGATGCCCTATTTTTGCCTGGACTTACATTCTGTTTTTCTGTCCAGCGGGTCATTTTTATGCGAAGTATTTTTTAACTGCATCTGAGTTCACAGGGGACGGGAAGTCTTCGCCATCCATAGTGCTGAGCATGAGCGCTCCACCAGAGAAAACTTTCTTTACTACGAATGGTCTTTCATAATTTGGAGCCCATTTGCCCCCGTGGTCTGTATGAGGAGGGAGGATTCTCTTCAGCACAAGATCTCCTACTTGGTACTCTCGGTGCCTGACTTTCTGATCGAAGGCTTTCTTCATTCTCTTCTGATATAACTGCCCATGACAGATTGCAGCCAATCTTTTCTCTTCGATCAGACTCAGTTGTTCGTATCGGGACCTGACCCACTCTGCTTCGTTCAGCTTAACATCCATCAGTACCCGTAGAGAGGGTAATTCAACTTCAACCGGTAGGACTGCTTCCATACCATACACAAGTTGATACGGTGTTGCCCCAGTGGATGTCCTGATTGACGTGCGGTACCCATGCAAGGCAAATGGTAGCATTTCATGCCAGTCTTTGTAAGTGACTACCATCTTCTGCACAATCTTCTTGATATTTTTATTTGCTGCCTCAATAGCGCCATTCATCTTTGGCCTGTAAGGAGAAGAATTGTGATGTTGAATTTTGAAGTCCCGACACAGTTCAGCCATCATCTTGTTGTTTAAATTGGAACCATTATCAGTAATGATTCACTCGGGAACTCCATATCGACAGATGATATCTCTCTTCAGAAATCGGGCTACCACCTGCCTTGTAACATTTGCATAGGAGGCTGCTTCGACCCACTTGGTGAAATAGTCAATAGCAACCAGGATGAATCTGTGGCCATTCGAAGCAGTCGGCTCAATCTTTCCAATCATGTCAATGCCCCACATAGCGAAGGGCCAGGGTGAAGACATCACATTCAAAGGATTGGGAGGTACATGCACCTTGTCCGCATAAATCTGGCATTTATGGCATTTTCTGGCGTAGGCACAACAGTCGGCATCCATTGTGATCCAATAATAACCTGATCTTAGCAACTTTTTGGCCATCGCATGTCCTCCAGCATGGGTACCAAAGGATCCTTCGTGCATTTCATGCATCAACAAGTCTGCTTCTATTCTATCAACGCATCTGAGGAGCACCATATCAAAGTTTCTCTTGTACAGGGAACCATCAGTATTCAGGAAGAAACTACCAGCAAGCCTTCTTAGTGTCTTCTTATCATTGGAAGATGCCCCAGGTGGGTATGTTTGATCCTCCAAGAAGCATTTAATGTCATGGAACCAAGGCTTATCGTCCTTGACAACATCTGCTGCGAACACATATGCTGGTCTGTCAAGTCTGGACACTGAGATCTGAGGTACAACGTTGGCAGCCTGAACTTTGATCATGGACGAAATGGTAGCAAGAGCATCTGCAAATTGATTTTCATCTCGTGGGATATACTCAAGCTTGACCGTTGTAAAGAAAGTCAATAACCTCCTTGTATAATCCCTGTAAGGTATCAGATGATCCTGGTGTGTATACCATTTCCCATTGGTCTGATTGATTACCAAAGCTGAATCTCCGAATACGGTCAATGTCTTGATCCTGAGGTCAATGGCTTCCTCGAGACCCATAATGCAAGCTTCGTATTCAGCTTCGTTGTTAGTGCAGTTGAAAGTGAGTTTTGCCGAGAAAGGCATGTGAACTCCCTTAGGTGTAATGAGTACTGCACCAACACCTCGACCATTCATGTTAACAGCCCCATCAAACATCATAGTCCATTCTTCTTCCGGGTCAGGCCCTTCAGTGTGAATAGGCTCTTCATGATCTTTTGCTTTTATGAACATGATGTCTTCATCAGGGAAGTCAAATCTCATAGGCTGGTAATCATCAATAGGTTGCTCAGCAAGATATTCAGACAATACACTGCCCTTGATGGCTTTCTGAGATGTGTACTGGATGTCATATTCCGAGAGGATCATTTGCCATCTTGCAACCCGTCCGGTAAGTGCTGGCTTCTCAAATATGTACTTGACTGGGTCCATCTTTGAGATCAATAAGGTAGTGTGGGTCAACATATACTGTCTCAGTCGGTGAGCAGCCCACACTAAAGCACAACAAGTTTTCTCGAGCAGTGAATAACTTTGTTCACAGTCGGTAAACTTTTTGCTTAGGTAGTATATTGCATACTCTTTTCGACCAGACTCGTCATGCTGGCCCAGCACACACCCCATTGACTCTTCTAATACTGTCAAGTACATGATTAGAGGTCTTCCTTCAACTGGAGGCATAAGGATTGGAGGCACTTGTAAGTATTCCTTGATCTTGTCAAAAGCCTTCTGGCAGTCTTCGTTCCACCTGACCGTTTGTTCTTTTCTCAACAGTTTAAACAAGGGTTCGCAAGTTGCTATAAGGTGAGATATGAACCTCGAAATGTAGTTCAATCGACCTAGAAACCCTCGAACTTCTTTTTCAGATTTTGGTGCAGGCATTTCTTGAATAGCTTTGACCTTATCAGGGTCAACTTCAATCCCTTTCTCGCTTACAATAAATCCCAGCAACTTACCAGATCGCACCCCGAATGTGCACTTGTTGGGGTTCAGCTTCAATTGGTACTTCCTCAGACGCTTGAATAGCTTCAGCAGATTCACCAGGTGATCTTCTTCAGTAAGGGACTTGGCAATCATGTCATCCACATAGCATTCGATTTCTTTATGGATCATATCGTGGAATAATGTCACCATAGCCCGTTGATACGTTGCGCCAGCATTCTTCAGTCCGAATGGCATCACCTTGTAACAGAACGTGCCCCAGGGTGTGATGAAGGTCGTCTTCTCCATGTCTTCAGGTGACATTTTAATCTGATTATATCCTGAAAATCCGTCCATGAAGGAGAATACCGAGAACTGAGCCGTATTGTCGACCAATACATCAATGTGAGGTAATGGGAAGTCATCTTTCGGGCTGGCTCTGTTCAGATCCCGGTAATCAACACACATCCTTACTTTGCCGTCTTTCTTAGGCACAGGTACTATATTAGCAACCCACGGTGGATAGCTAGTCACAGCAAGGAACCCGACGTCCCATTGCTTTTGTACCTCTTCCTTGATTTTCATTGCCATGTCTGGGCGAGTACGGCGCAGCTTCTGTTTAACTGGTGGGCATTCCTCTCTTAAAGGCAGCTTGTGCACAACAATGTCGGTATCCAACCCTGACATATCTTGATAAGACCAAGCAACTACGTCCACATATTCTTGAAGCAGGACAATCAGTTGTCTCTTCACTGAGTCTTGTAAGCCGGCCCCGATTTTAACTTCTTTCACGTCTCCATCTGTACCAAGATTAATCGTTTCGACCTCCTCCTGATGAGGAGTGATAACCCTTTCCTCTTGTCTCAACAATCTGGCTAGCTCTTCAGGAAGCTCATACTCTTCTTCAACCCCTTCATCAGCTTGATTGATTGGATTGTCAAAGTCATACGAAGTCATAGCCGTGTTGTTGTCGGTGCTGTCTGGAAGGCATTCTCTGCAAGGGTTCAGTTTGTTCATTTTAGTGATTGATTTTAATCTTGTTTAGAAAAGTGAAATAAAGTTGTCATTTTGAAAACACTGCCATTTATTTTTGTACAAAAATAAAAATGGAAAAACAGTGAGCGGAAAAGAAAAAAGACTCATTTGCAAAAGATGTCTGATATTTCATTGATTAATCTTGTTGCACAAAAATTACAGATGGCCCGATTACAAAATGAGCCTTGTCATCTTGGGCAAGATGCAAGACTTTGATGCATGCTATAAAAATACAGGAAATAATAATTACTCTGCATGAGTAACTCTTATAATTTCCTGGGAAGACCAGTTTGAGATACTGCTCCCCGGGACCTTTGGACGGATCCAACTCTCCAGGTTGCGGTCGCCTTCATCCTCGTCTTCCAAATTGTTGACAACATCAGGGGTGAGCATCCCCCCACTAACAAAGTTGGGCTCCTTAGCAGCCTCTGCTTGATCTTGTTGAGTTGGTTTGTAACCCAACCCAAATCTATCCTCTTTCTTCTCCACCGGTAACAGTTTGCCCCAGCCTTGGGCAGCTCCTTCTTCAACAACCTTTCGGGCTTGTTGATAAGACGTTATTGAGGTTCCAGATACAGCAGAAGTTTCATTTATGTTCAAGGCCTCAAACCCTTGGCTCATTGTCTCGTGGATCTCCCCATCCATCTCAATGTATTTGTAGGTAGCCAGGTGGCTAACAAAAATATCCTTCTCTCCACAGATAGTAACGACTTGACCCTCCCACTCGAATTTTAACTTCTGGTGGAGGGTTAAGGTCACGGCGCCAGCAGCGTGAATCCATGGCCTACCCAACAAACAGCTGTAGGCAGGCTGAATGTCCATCACGTAGAAGGTCGTTTTGAAAGTTTGTGGGCCAATCGTTATGGGCAACTCAATTTCTCCCAGAACCGATCTCTTAGAACCATCAAAGGCTCTCACTACCAGGTTACTGGGCCGTAATGCCAATCCGTCATACTCTAGCTTCACAAGGGCTTTTTTAGGTAAGACATTGAGGGATGATCCTGTGTCTACCAGCACATGGGAAAGAACTGCACCTTTGCATTCCATGGTAATGTGCAAAGCCTTATTATGATTGCGGCCTTCCGTAGTCAAATCAGTGCTGGTGAACCCTAGTCCATTGCTAGCAGTGACATTTCCAACCACGGATTCCAACTGATTGACAGTGATCTCTTCTGGCACATAAGCTGCGTGCAAGACTTTTAGTAGTGCGTTCCGATGAGCTTCGGAGCACATAAGTAATGATAGAATTGAGATCTTGGAAGGCGTCTGGTGAAGCTGGTCCACTATTTTGTAATCACTTTTCTTTATGATTCTCATGAACTCATCAACTTCTTGATCAAAAGGTGTTTTTAAAGCCTCTTTAACAATTTGCTCTTCTTGCACCAGGCTCTTCCCTTTTGCCTTGGCAGCAGCTTCTGCTTCGGCAGTGGGTCTTTGCATTTGTGGAGCAAAGAGACGTCCGCTTCGAGTGAAGCCTCCGCCTCCTCCCACATTATCTATTTGTGGTGCAGGGGTTGATGATTCAAAAGTGATTTTCTGTCCTTTGCAGTATAGATCGGAGCCGTAATGCCAGGGGATGGCATTACTGCTTTCATAAGGTACTGGTCCAGGCACCGTGATGGTGATTGGACTGATGGAAGCTGCAGAAGGGACTGTGATAGTCTGTGGATCATAGTATATTGTGACTGGTGCTCTGATAGGAGTGGCATTTTGCGAGTTGTAGGCAGAGTCATTTTCAGGATCATAATAAATTGTAACCGTTGAGACATTTGCTGTTGAAGTTGTAGGAGGCATTGTTGGATGGATGGGTGTTGTTGTTGTAGGAAATTCAAAATGGAGTGGTGCTGAAGTTGTAGAAGGGATGTTTGCTGATATCTGGTCCGTTGAAGTAACAGATGAAGCATTTGTTGATGAAATTGAAGAGTTGCTTGGAACAATGGTTGTTGCATTTGTAGAAGACAGGGGAATTGTTGCAGACGAGGTTGCTGGATTGGTAGGAATTGATGTTGTGATTTGGAGCAGGCCGCTCTGGATGAGACCATCTATGCCATCTCTCAAGTTATCACAACCATTCACTGAAATGTTGCAATAAGCACACCCTAACTCACATCCCGGGAACATTTGACATTCGAGGAGTTGAACTTTAATCTCTACCAACGGTGTCCGAATCTGACCCACACTGGTTATTAAGTAAGACGGCTTGTCTTCTTCAATAGCATTGATTCTGGGACCTCCGTGGTTTGGCATAGGGTTCTTGTTAACATTTGGTGGTGGTGCGAAGTTCAGAGCTTTAGAGTCTACCAGGTCTTGTAGCTTCATGTGCAAAGCTCTGCACTTTTCTGTACTATGGCCAGGTGCATTTGAATGAAAAGCACATCTGGCGTTGGAGTCGTAATTTCTAGGTAGACTGGTGGGATCTGGAGGTGCCAACGTCCTTAGCTCAACCAGGTTGAGTTTCAAGAGTTGTGGCAATAATGTGGCATATGGCATAGGGATCGGATCGATCACCCTATTGGCCTGAGATGGTCTCTGTTGGAACGGTCTTTGCTGATTGTTGTTGTTGGTGTTGTTGTAGTTTCTCTGAGGAGGATACTGATTTTGTTGCTGGTAATTTTGTTGCTGTGGTTGATAAGCTGGTTGTGGATGAATTGGAGCGGGAATGGTGACTGCTGCCACAGACCTATGAACATACTGGGGTCTGCCCCTATTGGTATGGATAGCATTGGTCTCGCCAGTTCTTCTCGGGCCTGCAAAAGGCTTCCTGGTGTTGCTGGATGAGCTGGCACCGTTGTCAGAAATTTTGCCCATCTTTAACAGGCTCTCAATTCTCTCTCCAGCTATAACGACATCTGCAAAGCTAGTAGAAGAGAAAGCAGCCAGCCTGTCAATGTATGTTCCTTGGAGGGTGTTCATAAACATATCTGCCATCTCCCTCTCTGACATAGGTGGCTGGACAGCAGCAGCCAGCTGCCTCCACCTCTGGGCGTACTCCCGGAAGCTTTCCCTGGATGACTGTGACATTCCTATCAGGAGGGTCCTGTTGGGTGCCATATCCAAGTTATACTGGTATTGTCTGATGAAGGCTTCTGCCAAGTCCTTCCAACACCTGATGGTGGCTCTAGTCAGATGGGAGTACCATTCCCTTGAAGCTCCTGTTAAGCTATCCTCAAAATAAAACATCCATAGCTTCTCGTCCATGGTATATGCCTTTAACCTCCCCAGAAAGGATTGTAAGTGGGTCCGTGGGCAAGAGGTCCCATTGTATTTTTCAAAACAAGGAGGCTTAAACTTATGGGGAATCCTGACCCCGTCCACTAAGCCCATGTCCATAACATCAAAACCCAAAGAGTTTTGAGACTCCAAGGATCTTAATTTCTCAGCAATTTCATCTAGCCTTCTGTCATAGGCCTCCTCCCTAGCACCCATTACTGTGAACTGATCCTCCTAGGGGTCCTCTTGCAGTACTCTGCCTGCAGTGGCAGTCCCTTGAACATTAGCAGGAATGTTGATCTCTGGGTGAAGGTGGGGTCCAAATACAGGGGGGTTGACATGAGGTTGGACCCTCTCATTGTTGCTTGTCCCATCAGTCCCTATATGGGGATCTTCCTGATTCTGCCTTTCTACCATTGCTCTCAATCTCTCTTGGCTCTGAGCCATGTTGTTCATCACCTCCATAAACTGTGTCATTTGAGCCCTCATTTCCAATCTTTCATTGGCCATTTGGTTCCTGACCTCTGTAAGGTCCTGCTGTACCTGGTCCATCTGTATGCCCGAAAGATTGTTACGGGTTGGATATCTGTGTGGACGGTTGAGTGGAAATACCCGACGTCGAGCAATAGTTCCTGAGTTTCACAACAGAGTTAACAATAACAACAAAATAAACCTACAAAACAAACAAAGGGTTAGCATGCAATGCAGTATGCTTATTTGTTTCCAAGGTATCCGGCTTGGCACTCGGTTTTGACCTTTCCAGACCCTTGAAGATGCTGTTGATGTTGCTTTGAAGGAAACTCAAATGGAACAAACTGATACATATATTACAACAGAAAGCAAATGGTACATAGTTTGTTCTTTACAAAACATGCCCCGAGGGGTCAAAATAAGAAAATAAAAGTACATGAAATGAAAACAACAACAAGCAAAAGTCAGACACCAAGACCAAACTCATCCTCCTGAACTTCCTTGAGAAGTGCTTCAGTCACAGGATCAGCTGGACGCTCCGTGAGATTCCTGATAAGGAGATTCCGGGTAGTAACAGCTGCAGTTAGCTTCTTGTGTTGACTCTGGTCCTTTGACCTCTTCACTCCAGCTTTGATCTTCAGCTCTGAGATCTCCCTCTGGGCTGCTGCCAGGGCTTCCTGCTGCTTTTTTGCACTAGCTTCCAGCTGCTCGATCTTGTCCTGAGTCCTCTTATCTTCCAGAGTACGAGCTTCGGTGATCCTGACCCACCTAGCTTGACTCTCCTTCAGATACAAATCAATCCTGGCCTTCTGGAACTGGGCTTCCTTGCAGGCATTCTTCAAGATCTGTTCTCCAGCCCTAGACTTTTTGATATAATCCTCAGACTTCTCAATCCTAGCCAGATGCTCCGCCTTCAACTTTTCCAATCTCTCAATATCCAACCTACCATCACTCCTCTCCCAGAGGGTCTTCTGTAAAACCTGAGCCAACTTCTCATTTCTCTCTTTCAAGCTCTCAAACTCCTCTAAGCTGACAGTGGCAGGAGATGGTGCTGAAGATGGTCCAGGCATATCTTCCATGGTAAAGGGCATCCCAGAAAATTGAGCCCTGGCATGGGACCACTCATAGTACTGTGCTGATGCCACATTGTTGCACTTCCCCAGAATGGTTACTCCTTTAGTTTGAATATTGTCCCAGGCCCAGGCTGCTTGCCTGACAATAGCCAGATTAGGCTTGTTCTCACAGTAAAGAGTCTCAACCAGATCTTGTACCTTAGGAGTGTGGACCAGTGCATAGCCCAGTTGTCTTTTGAATAGCAGAGGGTTGTAATTGATGCAACCCTTTACTCCTATCAGGGGTACATTGGGAAACTGCCCGCAACTGGTGATAATATCCCTGCCCTTGGTGCTCTGAGTGCACCACCTGATATCAGCTGAGGTCAGAGCAGTGAGTCTTCTAGCCCAATTCTGTTGCTGATGAGGGTTCAGAAATGCATCAGTCTTTGGCAAATGTCTGAGCAGCCAGGTATGGAATAAAGGAGCACAACACCTTACTAATCTTCCCCTCTGCTTTTCATTCCTCTGGTGGACTGAGTAGTAGAAATCCACCAATAAGGTGGGCACTGGGTTCCTCAGAATGAAAAGGTGGATTGCATTCTTGCTAATGAATCTAGGCTCATCTGCAAATAATATAATCCCATATATGCTCAGGGCCAATAAAGCACAGACTGCTTTCCACTCTCCCAAAGAAGCCTTCAGGGTAGCTTGAGAGATCAAGAAATCCAGATGCAGGCCTGAGATTCCAGCCTTAGTAGTCATATGCTGCCCAATTAGAACTGGTTCCAGATGCAATGCCTTTGCTACTTCTTCATTACTTGGAGAAGCCATCTCAGGGTTGAAGGGGACTCCACCTCTGATAGGTATACCAACCAATGATGAGTATTCCTCCAATAAAGGCCCCAACTGAAAATCCTGAAAAGTGAAACACCTCAGAGGGGGATCATAGAACTGCAGGCAAGTATGAATCAAGCTCCTCTGTGAAGGGTCCAAATCCATAACCACATCAAGTATGCTTCCATAGTGTTCTCTGAAAAGTGGTATATGGTCTGGAGTAATCAGGGTCTGAATCCTCCTGATGTCAGCTAGCTCAGGCTGAAAGAAGTGGTAGGAGATATTACTCTTTTTAGGTGCCATGTTGTTGAAGAAGAGTTGAGACAGGTGCTGATGATCACACTGAAAATGGGCCACTGACTGGCTGGTGTAGGTGACTGGAGCAGATAGCTGATAGCTGAAGTATATGCTGATGAAGATAGGTCTATGCTGATGATGGGGTCAAAACCAAGCCAAAAATAAAGGATGGATACCCTGAAACACAAATAAGCAAATGTTAAAATGATGCAATGATGATGTATGCAAATGATATTCAAGGGTTTGTGACTGAGCTGGATCTGATCAAGTGCTCTGATACAAGTCTGAGTATGTTCAAGAAATCCAGATGGAGGTCTATAAGTCCAGTAACCAAGGTGGGGGGCTCAAATAAAGAGTCACATGTCCAGGGTTTAGAATCACAAGAACTGTTCCAAGATGGAGTACTCTTAATCAAACAAAGTAACAGGGTATGCTGAGGTCAAGGGTACCTGCAAACCTGAAAACAGCCCAACCCCCTCACAGGTGGTGTTCTAAAACAAGGATCCTCAGACTTGGATCATTTATGAGAAGTGTAAACACTTCTAACCCGGAGGTACAGTGTTTACAATAACCATAAAAGTTCCTCCTCTAATTCACCTCAGTTTCTGAAGGTCAATACTAAAGGTCATCCAGACTTAGCAGGCTTCCCAGATAGCCCTAGTATTGCAGGAAATCTGCAACACAGAGTTCTCAAGAAGAAACCCATATCTGAACCGTGTTTCATATTCCCGCACCAGACCGAGATGGAATGGGAAAGAATATGAACCACTCTAGCCTAGGTGTCACTCAGATCCCAGGTATAGGACCTCAACTCTCAATAGAACACCCACCCACCAAAGCAACAAAAAGATCCAGCCAGCACAGTATGACAGTATGATATATGTAAAGCTATAAAGAAAGCAATAAACAAAACTGTACATAAAGCAATAAACAAAATGAATATACAAACACAAATAGCACATAACACCCCAATAAACACAAATCAAACAAGAGCTAGGAGGAACCCACAAAAAGAACCAGAAGCCCTGGTTGCAATATAAGGGTCCCCAGCAGAGTCGCCAAGCTGTCGCTCCCACCAAATGAAGCCGGGTCAAATGGGGTACAGACGCGAACGGTCGGTGAAGGGATGATGCGAGAACACACAGGAGTGAACTCACAGGGAATGAAAAGAGTCGCCAGCTAGGCATTTTTATCCCGGAGGAAAGGCAATGCTGCATAGACCTAGAAAGATATGGATAAGACGGTTGCGAACCAGAGAGACTGAGAAAGGGGGTTGGTTACAACCTGGGAAAGTATTAGCACCCAGATTGTCCGTCGTACTCGACGGGATCCACGCTTGAAAAATTTGTGTTTTAAAGGGGTAGTGTCAGTGCAATTTGTGCATAAGGACAGCTGGAAAAGATGTACATATGTCAGTGTAAAAGAAGTGAAAAGTGTATAAATGATGTGTCAGTGTAGGAATGAGAATGAATTACTCAAGATCATGAGGCTAAAAGAATGATGCTGAAAGAGGGGGAATATACAGAGACTTTTGTTCGATAACTGTTAAGTTATGCCTACGTATCCTCTCGTGCAATGAGGAAGTCAGAACACCGTAGTTCGACCCAAAGAGACTGAAAGGTAAATTGACTTGTGAACTGCTTGCTTGCCTATGCTCAAGTGTATGACCTGTCTGGCTCAGGTGCAAACTGTCTTGCATTAGACGGAAGAAGCAAGCTCTCGTTTGTGAGTGAAGAGATGAGAAAAAGAATCCCGAAGGAGACGATTATTGTTTGTTTTTGTGTTTTCAGTCTTTTATTGTTTTTGGATTTTGTCATAAGTTAATGAGCTTAAGCCTGAACCAATGGGTTAGTAAACTCATCACATCTTCCCTCTGATTAGGGGTAATGAGAATACCTTAAGTGTGAAGTCAGCTTCTCACACTTAATCACCTTTGATATAGGATCAAGATCATTAACCTACTTGTGATTATTTAGATGTTTTTGTGGTTTTTGTTTAGTGTTGAGTAATGAGGTTAAGCCATAGTCAGGGATTAAACAAACTCATTACACCATCCTAATAGAAGGATAATAGATGAGAGTGTTTAAGCTGAGGAAAGCTCCTCAACTTAATCCATGATTAGGGATTAAACTCATGACAAAACAAGCCTTTATTATGTGGATTTTATTTAATGATATGATGATGAAGTGCTTTTTAGGGTTTGTTAGACAACTTGAGGGGGACTTGTCCATTAACACTAGGGTTAGTCCTTCTTGACCAATTAAGGAAGAATTAGAACCCTAATGCAAGGCCCAAGTTACAAGCTTGATGTCTTGATGATTATTAAGTGAATTGATTAAAGGAGCTAAACACATTAAGGGTTTAACACTTAGGATTAAAGTTATACACTCCATCCTAATAGAAGGATGCAGGCATAAACTTAATCACAAAGCCTTAAAGCCTTTAGGGTTTAGTCCCTGATTATGAGGTGAGAAGAGGAGACTCAGAGATGACACAAAGGTAAAACTAAGAGGGGAGACTAAACAAAACCCTAATCATTGTCATGCTTGGTTGTTCCTAAGGTTAGTGAGGTTTGCAAGAGAAGTCTTCAATGGAACCACCAGGAAGCAGATGAAAGGATCAGGAGAAGCAAAGTAACTTGCTTCATTTAAGAAGGCAAGTCACTTGAAGAAAGAAAGTAAGAAGAAGAAGAATGAGCAAGCTCAAACTCAAACACATATCAAAATGCAGCATGAATGCAAGAGAGAGATGAGAAGAAAGTATGAGAAGTGAAGGCAAATTCACTTTCTCAAAGTTACTTACCACCTGAAAGGTTAGTGAAAGGAATGAAATGTAATGCAAAATGAGATGGAATGTCATGATGTAAATCAAAACCAGAAGCACATACATGATGTTAATGATGCTATGAGATGCTACAAACATGAGGCAATACATGAGGATGATCATACAAGCTTATGGATGCAAATGGAGCAAGTTAAGAACCATGAACATACATGAAAAGTTATGAAATGCAAATGGCATACAATATGGCAAATGCAAGATGCAATGATCAAACATGCTTTCAATGTGTCTTAAGATGTCAAATGAATCAAATGGATGCATAAAATGTCATGGCAAGTCAAGGTATGAATGCAAATGCAAGATGGATGCAAGATGGATGCATATGGAAGCCCAAATTAGGGTTTATGATCAAAGCATCAAACACAAGCCAAAATCAGAAGCAAACATCAATACAAAAAATTGAAAATGCTCTCAAAGGATCCCTAAACCTATACTAACCCACTGCCCAAAGGAGAAGTTCCAACTCTTAACCTAATTCAAATTATGATTTTCCTAAGTTTTCTAGGGTTTTAGGGTTCCTCAACAAGAAAAATGCCAAACAAATGGAAAATGAAAAATCAAATCATGACCATTTAATTTCACAAACTACATGATATGCTAAACACAATGCAAAAAGAATCAAAGTCCAACTCTCAATGGTTAGGCAGAAATGATTTTTGGAAGTTTGGATCAAAATAATGCATCAAAATGATTTTAATTCCATGAAAAATTCTCAAAATGCATCAAGATCAAAAAAGAAATTTGGTTTGAAGGTTGGACAATGTTTCTAAATGTTTTTAAATGTTTCATGAATTTTTTGGTGATTTTTAAATACCTACAAGTATTTTTAATTAATTAATTCTCATTAATTAATTAAAAAGAAACTTTTAAATATTTAAAAATATTTTTTTAATGCTAAAAATAAAAATAAAAATATTTTTGTGTTCTGAAATTTAATAAAAGTTTGTATAAAAAATTTCAGAATTTTTGAAAAGGTTTTACTATTTTTAAATAAATGTACAAAACAATGTAATTAAATGAAAATAAAAATTGAAATTAATCTGAAAATAGAAAAGTAATCAGATCCAAAGGCCCTCATTTAAACTTGCTGCGCGCGCGTTTGACCTGGCGCCATATCCAAGGGCCAGCATTCAAACCTGGCTAATTAATGATTAAGCCCTAATGACAACCCTAATGACTTTCAGGCGACCAGAACACTGTTCCGGTCGTCTTCTCCGATCACCCAAAACTTCAAACTCTCTCCACACGCATCTAAAATGAAATCTAATTAAACAGAAATGATCCCCACTCAATCACGAATCAAAACCCCCATTCAAACAACATTTATCATTTCTGAACAGAGGGAATCGAATCAAAAAGGTTTTAGGGCAAAAAGTTTCAGAGACTGCATACATACTCATTTCTCACTCATTTTCAAAACCAACAACATCAGAGTGATCAGTGGAACATGGAGAATCATTTAAGAACTTAAAAACATGTTTCTGGAAAAAAAGTTCTTGAGCTACCTGAGTTTTGAAGCTTTCAGTTTGCAGCTTTCTTGCTTCTTTCCTTTGTGCAATCCACTCCTATGACCTCCCTTATGAAATCTTGATGCTTAGAGAAGGTTTGTGCTGGCTGGTTTGAGAGTTTGAACAAGTTCTGTTCAAGCTCAGGTGAGAATCGTGTTCTTGGTTCTTTGAGTTTCAGGTTGATTTTAGGGGTGCTTTGTGATCAGGGTGATGTGTTGAGAAGGTCTGTGAAGTTTGTTTAAGTGTTTGTCACTTGTATGAAGAGTTTCGAATGCTTTTGCTTTTGAGAGTGAAAATGAGAATGTGTTGCTATGGCTGGTTTCAAGCTTGCTGATTATTTGCTTTGGCTGGCAATTTGTTTGTATAAACAATTGCTATTGGTCAGAAGATGTGACATGCCCTTTTGTGATAGGTATGGCTACTTTTGCAAATTGTCAACTTTTGTGTAAGAGAAGCATGGGTCATGTTCTAGCCAAGTACAAGGGGTGTGGGCTGCGCAGCATGGTGAGGGAAAAGGCTAGGGTTGATCAGCAATGTAGCTAGCAAGTGGATGCAATGCCATCATGAGTTTTTGCAACTTGGTTTGTCTTTGGTTTTCTATGAAAAAGTCTTGCTCCATAGACCATAAACATGTGATCTCTTGGCCCATTCTGATTTTTAAGACTTGTGTGATCATGTGGTGAAGTTTAGAAATGCATTTGGTAGCTTAATTGGCCTTGAGGAATGAATTTGCAACTTTGCCTCTTTGGGTGTATGACTTGAAATTTAGTGATTTTTGCCAACTTTGACAAACCATAACTTTTGATCAAAAATGAATTAGGTCATGTTCTTGTACTTTTTGAAAAGGTAATGATCCATTCTACAACTTTCATGACCAAAGTTTTTCCATTTGAAGCCTTTTTGAATCAAAAAGTAAGGGTTGGAAAAGTTGCATAAAATGACATTTTCATTAAAAGTCAAACTTGCCCAAAAAGTCAACTTTGCAAAAGACTTGAAATTCTTGAATTTTGTGAACTTCCAACTTCTTCTATGATCAAATAAAGATCATATACACTCAAAATGATGAAGATCACCCCTTGGTTGGGTCATTGGGGGCCTCAGATGCCCTGATTTTGCACTGACCTGTTCAGGAAGTCAACCCTTGATCAGATGACTTCCCCAAGGAATTTCTTCATGAAAATTGATATGCACACTCCCTATACCTTATAGAGAACAATAGAAACAAGAATGACCAAAAATTTTGTAGTTATGGCCTCTGAAACCAAAACCCTAATTTTAGGTCATCTGTGCAGTCAAGCCTGGCTCTGCTTCCACACCAATCCCAGTTCTTGTGATTCTTTGGCATTCTTGACTTTGAGAGGATATAATATGATACTTGAACACATATGGATCCCTTTGAAGTGATTGATGACCTTTGGAGTGGCTCAAGAAGCCCTTGGGCTGCTCAAATCACAAACCCTAGATGCAGATGACTTTGAATCTATGCAGTGAATCAAAAATGTAATATGAGATGGTATGATTGTGTTTGTGCATATGAAATGATCAAAAGCCATGGTGTGAATGGGTGAGGGAAAATTTGGGGTGTTTACACATATTACATCTGGCTTGGTTTTGACCCCTTCAGCTGCATAGACCCCTGTTCATCAGCTATCTACTTCAGCTATCTGCTTCAGTCATCTTCATCATCACCAGCACTACCCTATCAGTGGCTCATCTCCAGTATCAGTCTTCATCATCAGCATCTGCTTTCAGCTCTTCATCAGCAGTCATGGCATCCAAGAAGAGCAACATTTCATACCACTTCTTTGAGCCTGTGCTGGCTGGCATCAGGCAGGTCCAGGCACTTATCACTCCGGACCACATCCCATTATTCAGAGAGCATTATGGAGGCATCCTTGATATGGTTATAGACTTGGACCCTTCTCAGAGGAGTTTGATCCACACTTGCCTACAGTTTTATGACCCTCCTTTGAGATGCTTCACTTTCCAGAACTTTCAGTTGGGACCTCTGCTAGAGGAATTTTCATCACTGATTGGAGTGCCCATTAAGGGTGGGATTCCCTTTAACCCTGAGATGACATCTCCCAGCAATGGAGAAGTGGCAAAGGCACTATACCTGGAACCTATTGTGATTGAGCAGAACATGACAACGAAGGCTGGAATCCTTGGGTTACACCTAGACTTTCTTACTTCTCAGGCCATCCTGAAGGCCTCCTTGGGAGAATGGAGGGCAGTTTGTGCATTGTTAGCCCTCAGTATATATGGGGTTATACTATTTGCAGATGAGCCCAAGTTTATCAGCAAGAATGCCATTCATCTCTTCCTTTTGAGGAACCCAGTGCCCACCTTGCTGGGAGATTTCTATTATTCTGTTCACCAAAGGAATGAGAAGCAGAGAGGGAGGTTGGTGAGATGTTGTGCTCCTCTATTTCACACTTGGCTGCTTAAACACTTACCCAAAACTGATGCCTTCCTGAACCCTCACCAACAGAAGAATTGGGCCAGGAGACTTGTTGCTTTGACCTCAGATGACATCAGATGGTGCACCCAGAGCACCAAAGGCAGGGACATAATTACAAGCTGTGGACAGTACCCCAATGTACCTCTAGTGGGAGTGAAGGGTTGCATCAACTACAATCCTTTGTTGTTTAAGAGACAATTGGGCTATGCTTTGGTTCACCCTCCTAGAGTGCAAGACTTGGCTAAAACCTTGTATTGTGAGATAAAGCCTGATCTAGATGTTGTCAGACAAGCATCCTGGGCTTGGGACAACATCCAGACCAAAGGGATGGCCATTCTTGGGATATGCAACAATGTGGCTTCACCTCAGTATTATGAGTGGTCTCATGCTACGGCTCAGATTTCTGGGATGCCTTTCACCATTGAGGATACACCTGGACCTTCCACAGTGCCACCTCCAGCCACTGTCAGCTTGGAAGAATTTGAGAAGCTGAAAGAAAGGAATGAGAATCTGTCTCAAGCTCTGAAGAAGACCCTCTGGGAGAGGAGTGATGGTCGTCTAGACGTTGAGAGGTTGGAGAAGCTCAAAGTGGAGCATCTAGCCAAGATTGAGAAATCAGAGGACTACATCAAGAAATCAAGAGCTGGAGAGCAAATATTGAAGAATGCCTGTAAAGAGGCCCAGTTTCAGAAGGCTAGGACTGATCTCTATTTGAAAGAAAGTCAAGCTAGGTGGGTCAGGATCACTGAAGCTCGTACTCAAGAAGATAAGAGAACTCAAGATAGGATTGAGCAGTTAGAGGACATTGAGAAGAAACAACAGGAAGCTCTGCTAGCAGCCCAGAAGGAGATTTCAGAATTGAAGATTAAGGATGGTGTGAAGAGGTCAAAGGACCAAGACAGGCACAAGAAGCTGACTACCGCTATTGCAACCAGGAACCTTCTTATCAGGAACATCACAGGGCATCCAGCTGGTCCTGTCACTGAAGCACTTTTGAAGGAGGTTAAGGAGGATGAGTTTGGTTTAGATGTTTGACCACTTTGCTTGTTGTTATTTCCATTTCATGTACTTTTTCTTCTTGTGTTGTATTTTTGACCCTTCAGAGGCATATGTTGTAAAAAAACAGACTATGTATGATCCATCATTTGTAATATATTTGTTAGTTTGTTTCACTGAGTTTTCTTTCCCTCAAGCAACATCAAAACATCTTCCTCAGGGTCTGGAAAGGTCAAATCCAAGTGCCAAGCTGGATACCTTGGAAGCAAATAAGCATACTGCATTGCATGCTAACTTTTGTTTTGTTTTGTAGGTTTTGTCATTACTTTATTTTGTTTCTAACTCTGTTGTGATTCAGGAATTATTGCTCGCCGTCGGGTGTTCCCTCTCAACCGTCCGCACAGATATCCTACTCGCAACAATCTTCCTGGTATCCAGATGGACCAAGTGCAGCAAGAGCTGACAGAGGTCAGAACCCAGATGGTTAACGAAAGGCTGGAGATGAGAAACCAAATGACCCAATTCATGGAAGTAATGAATGGCTTGGCTCAAAGTCAAGAAAGGCTGAGGGCATTGGTAGAAAGACAAACCCCGGAAGAACCTCCTCTGGGAACTGGAGGAACAAGTAACAATGAAAGGGGTCAGCCTCATGTTAATCCACCAGTATATGGGCCTCACCTACATCCGGAAGTCAACATCCCGGGTAATGTGCAAGGAAATACTACTGGAGGAAGAGTCTTACAAGAAGATCCCCAAGAAGAGCAGTTTACTGTGATGGGAGCTGGGGATGAAGTTTATGATAGGAGGTTTGATGAAATTGCCGAGAAGTTGAGATCTCTGGAGTCTCAAAATTCCCTAGGTTTTGATGTTATGGATATGGGGTTAGTGGATGGGGTAAGAATTCCCCATAAGTTTAAACCCCCGTGCTTCGAGAAGTACAATGGAACTTCCTGTCCACGAACTCACTTGCAGTCTTTTCTGGGAAGACTTAAGGCATACACCATGGATGAAAAACTATGGATGTTTTACTTTGAAGATAGTTTGACTGGGGCTTCAAGAGAGTGGTACTCTCACTTGACCAGAGCTACTATCAGATGCTGGAAGGACCTAGCCGAAGCTTTCATCAGACAGTACCAATACAATCTAGACATGGCTCCTAACAGGACCCTCTTGATGGGAATGTCTCAGTCCTCTAGAGAAAGCTTTAGGGAATATGCCCAGAGGTGGAGACAGCTGGCTGCTGCTGTCCAACCACCCATGTCGGAAAGAGAAATGGCCGACATGTTTATGAACACTCTGCAAGGAACATATATTGATAGGCTAGCTGCTTTTTCTTCCACCAGCTTCGTTGACGTAGTCATAGCTGGAGAAAGAATTGAAAGCCTTCTGAAGATGGGTAAGATTTCTGATAATGGTGCAAGTTCTTCAAGTAATCCCAAGAAGCCTTTTGTGGGACCTAGGAGAACCGGTGAGACAAATGCCATTCATGCCAGCAGAGGCAGACCTCAGTATGTCCACAGATCAGTAGCAGCTGTTACTATTCCAGCTCCAATTCCTCAGCAACCAGCATATCAACCACAACAACAACCGCATTATCAACAACAAGTCCAGTATCCGCCACAAAGAACCTACAACAACAACAACAGCAATCAACAACAAAGACCTTTTCAGCAAAGACCATCACAGGCAAATAGGGTGATTGATCCTATCCCTATGCCCTATGCTGCCTTACTGCCACAACTCCTGAAGCTCAACTTGGTTGAATTAAGGACATTGGCACCACCAGATCCCTCTAATCTGCCAAGAAACTATGATGTCAACGCCAGATGTGCTTTTCACTCCAATTCACCTGGCCACAATACTGAGAAATGCAGGGCTTTACAAATGAAGGTACAAGATCTGGTGGATTCTAAAGCCCTCAACTTTGCACCCCCTCCAAGTGTCACCAAGAATCCCATGCCCAATCATGGAGGGCCAAGAATTAATGCCATTGAGGAAGACAAGCCATCTTTCTTAGTAACCAGTGTTGGACAGATTCGGACACCTCTGGTAGAAATTAAAGCTCATCTTCTAGAATGCTAGATGTTCCCCGGGTGTGAGCTCGGTTGTGGTTATTGCAACATTTCGGTCAACGAGTGTGATAACTTGAGAAGCGGCATAGACGGTCTTATCAAAAGTGGTATCCTTCAGATCACAACATCAGCGCCTACAAATCCAGCCATCCTTTTGACAACAATTCCTGACTCTTCTACAACTGCAACAACAATCATTCCAACCAATTCATCAATATCATCCACAATGGCTCCATCCATCACTTCAACAAATCAGATGTCAACAACCATTTCCTCTACAACATCAGCACCCCTTTATTCAGCAGAATCTTCTACAACGCCAACAAAAATTAATGAAGATATCTCAGACGTCACCATTTACTATGACCCATCAAATGTTCCTCCAAACAACAACTTTCAACAACAAACAGTGGCATCTCCTGCCAGGTCACCAGTCACCATCTACTATGATCCGCACACCATTTCAGTACCTTCCTCTGCTGCAGTTAGTCCAGTTACCATCACGGTGCCTGGACCAGTTCCATATGAAAGCAGTAATGCCATCCCTTGGCATTATAGCTCTGACCTCTACTGCAACAGGGAGAAAATCACTTTGGATTCTTCAACCTTTTCTCCACAAATTGATAATGTTGGGGGAGGCAGAGGCTTCACCAGAAGCGTACGCCTTTTTGCCTCACAAGTGCAAAGACCTAGTGCCGAAGCAGAAGCTGCTGCCAAAGCAAAAGGAAAGAGTGTGGTACTTGAAGAACCGGCTGCCAAAGAAACTCAAAAGACATATTTTGAACAAGATGTAGACGAGTTTATGAGAATCATAAAGAGAAGTGATTATAAGGTGGTGGATCAGCTTCACCAAACTCCCTCGAAGATCTCCATATTATCACTGTTGATGTGTTCTGAAGCTCATAGGAATGCATTACTGAAGGTCCTGCACGCAACATACGTGCCAGAGGAGATCACTGTTAATCAGCTAGAAACCGTGGTAGAAAATGTCAACACCAGTCATGGGCTGGGCTTTACCAACGCTGATTTAACAACTGAGGGACGTAACCACAACAAGGCTTTACATATCACCTTGGAATGCAAAGGTGTTGTTCTATCTCATGTGCTGGTGGACATTGGGTCCTCACTCAACGTTCTACCAAAGAAAGCCTTAGTGAAGTTGGAGTATGATGGCTTGGCACTGCGTCCAAGTAATTTAGTGGTGAGAGCATTTGATGGCTCTAAAAGATCAGTGCTTGGGGAGATTGATCTGCCTGTGATGATTAGCCCGCAGACCTTCAAAATTACCTTCTATGTGATGGACATTCAGCCGGCCTACAACTGTTTGTTGGGTAGACCTTGGATCCATGCCGTTGGCGCTGTTACGTCTACCCTTCACCAGAAGCTGAAATTTGAGTGGGAAGGCCAGATCATCACCATCTGTGGGGAAGAGGACATCTTTGTTAGCCATTTGGCTACATACAAGTATATTGAGATGGATGGGGAGATCCATGAAACCATGAGCCAGGGGTTTGAGGCCCTGAACATAAATGAAGCATCTGCTGTACTGGGAACCTCCATAACGTCTTATCAGCAAGCCAGGAAGGTTGTTGAGGAGGGGACTGCCCAAGGCTGGGGCAAGTTGCTGCCCGTGGAAAAGAAGGAGGACAGATTTGGGTTGGGTTACAAACCAACTCAACAAGATCAATCAGAGGCTGCTAAGAATCCCAATTTTGTCAGCGGGGGAATGCTCACCCCGGATGCAGTGAACAACTTGGAAGATGAGTCAGAAGATGAGCGCAACTTGGAGAGCTGGATACGTCCAAGGACCCCGGGGAGCCATGTCTCAAACTGGTCTTCCCAGGAAATTATAAGGGTTACTCCTGCAGAGTAATTATTATTTCCTGTATATTTTAAGCATGCATCAAGTCTTGCATCTTGCCCAAGATGTCAAGACTCATTTTGTAATCGGGCCATCTTGTAATTTTGTGCAAACAGATCAATCAATGAATATCGGACATCTTTTGCAAATGAGTCTTTTTTTTCTTTCCCGCTCACTGTTCTTCATTTTTCTTTTTGTACAAAAGATAAAATGGCAATGTTTTCCAAAATGATAACTTTATTTCACTTTTTCTAAACAAAGATTAAAATCAATCACTAAAATGAACAATCTAAACCCTTGCAGAGAGTGCCTTTCAGACTGCACCGACAACAGCACAGCTATGGCTTCGTATGACTTTGACAATCCGATCAATCAAGCTGATGAAGGGGTTGAAGAAGATTATGAGCTTCCTGAAGAGCTAGCCAGGTTGTTAAGGCAAGAGGAGAAGGTTATCACTCCTCATCAGGAGGAGGTTGAAACGATTAATCTTGGTACGGAAAAAGATGTGAAAGAGGTTAAGATCGGGGCCTGCTTACAAGATTCGGTAAAAGAACAACTGATTGACATGCTTCGTGAATATGTGGATGTGTTTGCTTGGTCTTATCAGGATATGCCAGGGTTGGACACCGATATTGTCGTGCACAAGCTGCCTTTAAAAGAAGATTGCCCGCCGGTAAAACAGAAGCTGCGCCGTACTCGCCCAGATATGGCAATGAAGATTAAAGAAGAGGTACAAAAGCAGTGGGACGCCGGGTTCCTTGTTGTGACTAGCTATCCGCCGTGGGTTGCTAATATCGTACCTGTGCCTAAGAAAGACGGCAAAGTAAGGATGTGTGTGGATTACCGGGACCTGAACAGAGCCAGCCCGAAAGATGACTTCCCTTTACCTCACATTGATGTATTGGTGGATAATACGGCTCAGTTCTCGGTATTCTCCTTCATGGATGGATTTTCAGGATACAATCAGATCAAGATGTCACCTGAAGACATGGAGAAGACAACTTTTATCACACCCTGGGGCACGTTCTGTTACAAGGTGATGCCATTCGGACTGAAGAATGCTGGTGCAACATATCAACGGGCTATGGTAACATTATTGCATGACATGATCCATAAAGAAATAGAATGTTATGTGGATGACATGATTGCCAAGTCCCTTACAGAAGAAGACCACCTGGTAAATTTGTTGAAGTTATTCAAGCGTCTGAGGAAGTACCAATTGAAGTTGAACCCCAACAAGTGTACATTCGGGGTACGGTCTGGTAAGCTGCTGGGATTTATTGTAAGTGAGAAAGGGATTGAAGTTGACCCTGATAAAGTTAAAGCCATTCAAGAAATGCCTGCACCAAAGTCAGAAAAAGAAGTTCGAGGGTTTCTAGGTAGATTGAACTACATTTCAAGGTTCATATCTCACCTTACAGCGACCTGTGAGCCTTTGTTCAAGCTATTAAGAAAAGAACAAACGGTCAGGTGGAACGAAGACTGCCAGAGGGCTTTTGACAAAATCAAGGAGTACTTGAAAGAGCCACCAATCCTCATGCCTCCAGTTGAAGGAAGACCTCTAATCATGTACTTGACAGTTTTAGAAGAATCAATGGGGTGTGTGTTGGGCCAGCATGACGAGTCTGGTCGAAAAGAGTATGCAATATACTACCTAAGCAAAAAGTTTACCGACTGTGAACAACGTTATTCACTGCTCGAGAAAACTTGCTGTGCTTTAGCGTGGGCTTCTCGCCGACTGAGACAGTATATGTTGACCCACACTACCTTGTTGATCTCAAAGATGGACCCAGTTAAGTACATATTTGAGAAGCCATCACTTACCGGACGGGTCGCAAGATGGCAAATGATCCTCACAAAGTATGACATTCAATACACATCTCAGAAAGCCATCAAGGGCAGTGTACTGTCTGATTATCTTGCTGAGCAACCTATTGATGACTACCAGCCTATGAGATTTGACTTCCCCGATGAAGATATCATGTTCATAAAAGCAAAAGATCATGAAGAGCCTGTTCACACCGAAGGGCCTGACCCAGAAGAAGAATGGACTATGATGTTTGATGGGGCTGTTAATATGAATGGTCGTGGTGTTGGTGCAGTACTCATTACACCTAAAGGAGTTCACATGCCTTTCTCGGCAAAACTCACCTTTAACTGCACTAACAACGAAGCTGAATACGAAGCTTGTATTATGGGACTTGAGGAAGCCATTGACCTCAGGATTAAGACTTTGACTGTATTCGGAGATTCCGCTCTGGTAGTTAATCAAACCAACGGCAAATGGTACACCCATCAAGATCATCTGATACCTTACAGGGATTATACAAGGAGGTTATTGACTTTCTTCACAACAGTCAAGCTTGAGTATATCCCTCGAGACGAAAATCAATTTGCAGATGCTCTGGCTACCATCTCATCCATGATCAAAGTTCAAGCTGCCAACTTTGTACCTCGGATTTCAGTGTCCCGACTTGACAGACCAGCATATGTGTTCTCAGCAGATGTTGTTAAAGATGATAAGCCTTGGTTCCATGATATCAAATGCTTCTTGGAGGATCAAACATACCCACATGGGGCATCTTCCAATGATAAGAAGACATTAAGAAGGCTAGCTGGTAGTTTCTTCCTGAATACTGACGGTTCCCTTTACAAGAGAAACTTTGATATGGTACTCCTCAGATGCGTTGATAGGACAGAAGCAGATTTGTTAATGCACGAGGTGCACGAAGGATCCTTTGGTACCCATGCAGGAGGGCATGCCATGGCCAAGAATTTGCTAAGATCAGGTTATTACTGGATCACAATGGATGCCGACTGTTGTGCCTATTCCAGAAAATTCCATAAATGCCATATTTATGCGGATAAGGTGCATGTGCCTCCCAATCCTCTGAATGTGATGTCTTCACCCTGGCCCTTTTCCATGTGGGGCATTGATATGATTGGCAAGATTGAACCGATTGCTTCAAATGGCCACAGATTCATCCTGGTTGCCATTGACTATTTCACCAAGTGGGTTGAAGCAGCTTCCTATGCAAACGTTACAAGACAAGTGGTAGCCCGATTTCTGAAGAGAGATATCATCTGTCGGTATGGAGTGCCCGAGCGAATCATTACTGACAATGGTTCCAACTTAAACAACAAAATGATGGCAGAACTGTGTCGGGACTTCAAGATCCAACACCACAATTCTTCTCCTTACAGGCCAAAGATGAACGGCGCTGTTGAGGCAGCCAATAAGAATATCAAGAAGATTGTGCAGAAGATGGTAGTCACCTACAAGGACTGGCATGAAATGCTACCATTTGCCTTGTATGGGTACCGTACGTCAATCAGGACATCCACTGGGGCAACACCGTATCAACTTGTGTATGGTATGGAGGCAGTCCTACCTGTTGAAGTTGAATTACCCTCCTTACGGGTATTAATGGATGTTAAGCTGAACGAAGCAGAGTGGGTCCGGTCCCGATATGAACAACTGAGTCTGATCGAAGAAAAGAGATTAGCTGCAATCTGTCATGGGCAGTTATATCAGAAAAGAATGAAGAAAGCCTTCGATCAGAAAGTCAGACTCCGAGAATACCAAGTAGGAGATCTTGTGCTGAAAAGACTCCTTCCTCCTCATACAGACCACAGGGGCAAATGGACTCCGAACTATGAAGGACCGTTCGTAGTAAAGAAAGTTTTCTCCGGTGGAGCACTCATGCTCAGTACTATGGATGGTGAAGACTTCCCGTCCCATGTGAATTCAGATGCAGTTAAAAAATACTTCGCATGAAAATGACCCGCTGGACATAAAAACAGAATGTAAGTCCAGGCAAAAATAGGGCATCCCGGCGAGTCAAAACCAGAATAAAAGACTCGGGCAAAAGTAAGGGAAAATAAAAAAATAAAAAAATGTACACCCGCTGAGTTGAAAAGCCGCATTGGACAACTCAGGCAAAAAAGGGTATCCCGATGGATTGAAAACCCGATAGGGCGATCCATGCAGAATAAGGGAGTAAGCGAACAACTGTATTCTGAATTCGTCTGTAATCACTTACAACCTGGTAAGCTCCAAAAGGATCAAGCGCCAATCAGAATCGGCTTTCTTCAGAAAGCAAGATAAGAAGAACGTCAAATGTCATACGAGTCATAGCGAGGAAAGCTCCCTGAAGCGTCATCAACATTGCCAATACCTTTTATTTCTCAATTTGTAACAATCTCCTCATCTTAGGGGATTTGTTTCCTTGACTGTATGTGCCAATTCAGGGCACAAGAATTAATAAAATCAGATTTTTCAGTCATGTCTCGTCTCGTACATTTTATTTTCATTTGCAAGAATGTCCGATGTCTTTTAAGATACTGATTGCACAAATACAGATGCTTTTCTTTAAAAAAATATATATATACGTGCGTGCAGGAAATATACTTACTCCCGGGAGTGTCTAAACTCCTACGATGGAATCCGGTAAGGGATACCTCGGGATTGCTTGTGCATTTCTCTGTCTTTTCAGGATTGCAGGTGTTCAAAGCACAACATGGGGCATGAAAGCTTCATCCCAGCAAGCTGGAAAATCATTGTCCACTCAGTCTGAACACCGGAGGTGCCTTCTCCCCAGTTGAGTTGCCATTTATTTCCTCCTCAGCCAAGTACAAAATCCAGGGAACCATCTCCCCGTAGAGATTCAACCTCTATCCAGAGAAGCAATGCCTGAAGATCTCACAACAGAGTGAATAAAGCTTCTACAAACTCCCAGCTGGGTCCCTCATTACCAGAGATAGGTCTATCAGTGACCTATATCCCCAAGCAGAGTCCCATATGTCAGATCTACCTATGATCTCATCCCCAGCTGGGATGTCCACTTCAAGCAGATCAGCCGAAGATCTTCGCAGCAATGGGATCCGAATCCCGGATCAGTACCTTTGCATAATCATAACATTCGCATCATATTCTCCCCACAGAGCGTAGCATTCCGTCTAAAACGGAGCATTACGGCAAAAATCAAACATATTGTATAATCAAAAGCCATGTACTGGACCAAACACTTGTAAATTTTGACAATTCATCAAAGATATACAGAAAATTCTCCAGATTCCCCGGCAGAAAGCCAGGGCATTTGCTTTACACTTGTAAATACAAATGCACACTCTTTTTGGCACCCGTCCGTGTCATGATTCCCCAGTAAAGTCGCCCGAGCTTTCTTTACAAACAGACACTTATATATTACAGATACTTTTTGACACCCGTCCGTGTCATATCCCCAGCAGGAAGCCAAAGCGTCCTCTTTGCACTCACAGATACATATGTCTACAGATTCCCTGATACCCGTCCGTGTCACCTTCTCCAGCATGGAAACCTAAAACACTTTGTAAAGCATATACTTGTTTATAATATACCTTTTGACACTCGTCCGTGTCACCCTCCCCAGCAAGTTAGACACTTGTCGGTGTTTCATTCATACTTATTATTCCTGCTTCACTCATATAAGTACTCGTTCGTATCTTGTATACATTACTTATACATCCTCAGAATCAACACTCGTCCGTGTTCTTTGTTAACTAGTTGATACTCGTCCGTATCATCATCTCAGAACATGCGTCAGCGTTTGTTTCTACCTGATACTCGTCCGTATCATAGTCTTAAGGATGCTCGTCCGCATCTTTAATCCATACACGTGTCAAACACTTATGTCTTCTTGAATTTAGACACTCGTCTGTGTCTAATATTCCCCAGAAGAGTCCCTTCAGATCCGACACTCGTCCGTGTTCCTTGTTAACCAGTTGATACTCGTCCGTATCATCATCTCTGAACATGTGTCAGCATTTGTTTCTACTGATACTCGTCCGTATCATAAGTCTTGAGGATGCTCGTCCGCATCTTTAACCTATACACCGTGCCAAACACTTATGTCTTCATGAGATTAGACATTCGTCCGTGTCTATTTTCTCCCAGCAAGGTCCCCAGCAAAACTTCTTTTCTATCTGACATTCGTCCTATGTCATGATACCCTTTCGGCAGCCGTACCCTGCCAGGTGATCGTCCTTCACCTTTGGATGACCGTCCCTCATCCTTTCCCCAGCAGAGCCTCTATTTCATTAGAACCCCTTTTCTATCCGACATTCGTCCTATGTCGTGATATCTTTAGCAGCCGTCCCCTGCTAGGTGATCGTCCTTCACCTTTTGATGATCGTCCTTCATCATTTTATCCGATGGCCGTCCCCATCGTTGATCTTGTTATCTGACATTCGTCCTATGTCATGATAAACCCTGAGAGCAGCCGTACCCTGCTAGGTGATCGTCCTTCACCTCTTAATGATCGTCCTTCATCATGCTTATCCGATGGCCGTCCCCATCGTCGACCTTTTTATCCGACATTCGTCCTAGGTCGTGATGCTTTTGGCAACCGTACCTTGCCCGGTGATCGTCCTTCACCTTAGATGACCGTCCCTCATCTTATCCCCATCAGAGCAACCGTCCCCTGCTAGGTGATCGTCCTTCACCTTTGATGATCGTACCTCATCATTTATTTTTACCTATAATCCCCAGAGAATCTTTGTCACTTTATTTTGATGGCCGTCCCCATCATAATCTCTTAATATCCCCAGCATGTCGGCCGTCCCCGTCATTGCTCTATCCCCAGCATGTCGGCCGTCCCCGTCATTGCTCCTTCCCCAGCAGTCGTCCTCTGCTCGACGGTCATCCTCCGTCACCCGCACTTTATAATATACTTTATTTTCCTTTTACAATCTATATCCCTTTTCTTCTTCATTCTGTGAGTGCAAATTTTGGACTGTCTTTGGTATTCAACCACAAGTTACCTTGTTTGCCTGTTAATCCGTTGCTTACATTCTACACAGCTAACTCACGCTTGAATAGGGGCAGCTGTAAACACCCCAAATTTGCCCTCACCCATTCACACCATGGCTTGTGATCTTTTCATATGCATAAGTTCAATCATAGCATCTTATATTGCATTTTTGATTCACTGCATTGCTTCTAAGTCATCTGCATCTAGGGTTTGTGATCTGAGCAATCCCTGAGCCATTTGAGCCACTCCAAAGGTCATCAATCACTTCAAAGGGGTCCATGTATGTTCAAGCATCATATTGTATCCTCACGAAGTCAATAAAGTCAAAGAATCACAAGAACTGAGAATGGCATGGAAGCAGAGCCAGGCTTGATTGCACAGATAACCTAGAATTAGGGTTTTGGTTTCAAAGGCCATAACTCCAAATTTTTTGGTCATTCTTGTTTCTATTGGTCTCTATATGGTATGGGGATCATGCATATCAATTTTCATGAAGAAATTCAATGGGGAAGGCATCTGGTCAAGAGTTGACTTTTTGAGCAAGTCAGTGCAAAATCAGGGTATCTGAGGCCCTCAATGACCCAACCAAAGGGTGTTCATCATCATTTTGATTATGTATGATCTTTATTTGATCATATAAGATATTATAAGTTCACAAAATTGAAGAATTTCAAGCCATTTGCAAAGTTGACTTTTTGGGAAAATGACTTGTAATGGAAACTTGCCATTTTGGGAAACTTTTTCAACCCTTGCTTTTTGATTCAAAAATGCTTCAAATGAGAAAACTTTGGTCATGAAAGTTGTAGAATGGATCATTCCCTTTTCAAAAAGTACAAGAACTCATTCTAATTCATTTTGGATCAAAAGTTATGGCTTGTCAAAGTTGGGAAAAATCACATAATTTCAAGTTTTCTACTGTCGCTCCCGATAAATGGGACTGGCCCAGATAAAGGTACAGACGCGAACGGTCGGCGAAAGGGACAATGAGAACACACAGCCGTGAACTCACTGGAGATGAATAGAGTCGCTAGCTAGGCATTTTTATCCCGGAGGAAAGGCAATGCTGCATAGACCTAGAAAAAAGATGGATAAGACGGTCGCGAACCAGAGAGACTGAGAAAGGGGGTTGGTTACAACCTGGGAAGGTATTAGCACCCAGATTGTCCGTCGTACTCGACGGGATCCACGCTTAAAAGATTTTTGTTTTAAAGGGGTAGTGTCAGTGCAATTTGTATGAAAAATAGCTGGAAAAGAATGTACAGGTGTCAGTGTAAGGAGTGTGAAGTGAAATATATACAGTGTCAGTGTGATAACAAGAATTAAATGCCCATGATAATGAGGCTAAGAGAAAGATGCTGGAAAGAGGGGGAATATACAGAGACTTTTGTTCGATAACTGTTAAGTTATGCCTACGTATCCTCTCGTGCAATGAGGAAGTCAGAACACCGTAGTTCGACCCAAAGAGACTGAAAGATGAATTGACTTGTGAACTGCTTACTTGTCTATGCTCAAGTGTATGATCTGTCTCGCACAGATGCAAACTGTCTTGCATTAGACGGAAGAAGCAAGTTCTCGTTTGTGAGTGAATGAGATGAGAAAAGAATCCCGGAGGAGACGATTATTGTTTGTTTTTGAGTTTTCAGTCTTTTATTGCTTTTTGAAGTTTGTCATAAGTTAATGAGCTTAAGCCTAAACCAATGGATTTAGTAAACTCATCACATCTTCCCTCTGATTAGGGGTAATGAGAATACCTTAAGTGCGAAGTCAGATTCTCACACTTAATCACCTTTGGTATAGGATTAAGATCATTAACCTATTTGTGATTATTTAGATGTTTTTGTTGTTTTTTTTAGTGTTAAGTAATGAGGTTAAGCCATAATCAGGGATTTAACAGACTCATTACACCATCCTAATAGAAGGATAATAGATGAGAATGTTTAAGCTGAGGAAAGCTCCTCAACTTAATCCATGATTAGGGATTAAACTCATGACAAAACAAGCTTTTGATTAAGTGGATTTTATTTAATGGTATGATGATGAAGTGAGTTTTATGATTTGCAAGACAACTTGAGGGGGACTTGTCCATTAACACTAGGGTTAGTCCTTCTTAACCAGTTAAGGAAGAATTAGAACCCTAATGCAAGGCCCAAGTTACAAGTATGATGTCTTGATACTTATTAAGTGAATTGATTAAGAGATTTAAACACATTAAGGGTTTAACACTTAGGATTAAAGTTATACACTCCATCCTAAGAGAAGGATGCAGGCATAAGCTTAATCACAAAGCCTTAAAGCCTTTAGGGTTTAGTCCCTGATTATGAGGTGAGAAGAGATGACTCAAAAGAGACACAAAGGTAAAAACTAAAAGGGGAGACTAATCAAAACCCTAAACATTGTCATGCTTGGTTGTTCCTAAGGTTTGTGAGGTTTGCAAGAACAATCTTCAATGGAACCACCAGGAAGCAGATGAAAGGATCAAGAGAAGCAAAGCAACTTGCTTCATTCAAGAAGTCAAGTCACTTGAAGAAAGAAAGTAAGAAGAAGAGGAATGAGCAAGCTCAAACTCAAACACATATAAAAAATGCAGCAATGGATGCAAGAGAGTGATGAAGAGAAAGTTATGAGAAGTGAAGGCAAATTCACTTCTCAAAGTCACTTACCACCTGAAAGGTTAGAAAAGGAATGCAATGCAATGCAAAATGGGATGAGATGACATGATGAGAAACAAAACCAGAAGCATATACATGATGCTAATGATGCTATGAGATGCTACAAACATGAGGCAGCACATGGAAATGATCATACAAGTTCATGAATGCAGATGAAACAAGTTAGGAACCATGAACATACATGAAAAGTTATGAAGTGCACATGGCATACAACATGGCAAATACATGATGCAATGATCAAACATGCTTTCAATATGTCTTATGATGTCAAATGAATCACATGGAAGCATGGAATGTCATGGCAAGTCATGTTATGCAAGAGAATGCAAGATGGATGCATATGGAAGCCCAAATTAGGGTTTATGAACAATGCATCAAACAAAAATCAAAATCAGAAGCAAACAACATTATAAAAAATTGAAAATGCCACACAAAGGACCCCTAATCCTATACTAACTCACTGCCCAAAGGAGAGGTCTCAATTCCTAACCACTTTCAAGTTATGATTTTTCTAAGATTTCTAGGGTTTTAGGGTTCCCAAACAAAAGAAATGCCAAACAAATTGAAAATGAAAGATCAAATCATGGCCATTTAATCTCACAAACTACATGCTAAACACAATGCAATGCAAAAAGAATCAATGTCCAACTCTTCATGGATAGGCAGAAATGATTTTTTGAACTTTGGATCAAAATAATGCACAAAAATGATTTTAATTCAATGAGAAATTCTTAAAATGCATCAAGATCAAAAAATAAATTTGGTTTGAAGGTTGGACAATGTTTCTAAATGTCTTATAACATTTCATGAATTTTTTGGTGATTTTTAAATACCTAAAAGTATTTTTAATAAATTAATTTTCATTAATCAATTAAAAATAATCTTTTAAATATTCAAAAATACTTTTTTAATGCTAAAAATGAAAATAAAAATATTTTTGTGTTTTAAAAATTTATGAAACTCTTGACAAAAAGTTTCATAATTTTTAAAACAATTTTGCTATTTTTAATAAATTATGCAAAACAAATGAATTAAATATGAAAATAAAATGAATTTTAAACTGAAAAAGTAAAAGTCAACAGATCTGATGGTTCTCATTCAAACTCACATGCGCGCGTTTTGACTTGGCGCCACATCCAAGGGCCAGAATTCAAACTTGCTAATTACACTGATTAAGCCCTAATTTTGCCCTAATGACTTTCAGATGACCGGAACAGTGGTTCCGGTCATCTTCTCCGGCGAGCTCAAATGCTAAGTTACTCTACAAGCTATGAAAATGAAAACTAACTATCCAGAAATCATCCCCACCTTAAAACGATTCAAACCCCTCACTCAAACATCATTTATCATTCAAAATCAAAGAGAATCGAATCAAAACAGTTTCTAGGGCAAAAATTTCAGAACACGATTAAACTCTCATCTCTCCACCATTTTCAAAACCAATGACATCAGGATGATCAGGAGAACATATAGAATCTATTTAGAACTTAAAAAAGGATTTCTGGAAAAAATGTTCTTGAGCTACCTGAGTTTTGAAGCTTTCAGTTCACAGCTTTCTGGGTGCTTTCCTTTGTGCTATCCACTCCTTTTGTGCTCCTGATGAACCCTTGATGCTTAGAAAAGATTTTTGTTGGCTGGTTTGAGAGTTTGGACAGGTTCTGTTCAAGCTCAGGTGAGAATCATGTTTGGCTTATGTGGTGTTTCAAGGGTGGATGAAGGCAGGGAAATGATCAGGAGGATGTGGTGATGAGTTCTATGAAGTGTGTTTGTGAGTTGGTGGCTTGTTTTCTGAGTTTCGAAGGTTTTTGCTCCAAGGGTGAAAAATGGGAAAGTGATGCTCTCTTGTGTTTCAGGCTTGCTGGCTATATGAAATGTCTTGCTCTTTGTTTGTATAAACAAATGGGATTGGTCAGAAGATGTGACCTGTGCTTTAGTGATAGGTGTAGCTACTTTTACAAATATGTCAACTTCTTGTAAGAGAGGGCATGGGCAACTTCTAGCCAAGTACAAAGGGCTTGTCTGGCGCAGCATGGCATGAGGGAAAGGCTAGGGTGATTCAGCAGGCTAGGCAGCAAGTGGATGAAGTGTGATCATTGGTTTTGCAACTTGCTTGCCTTTAGTTCTCATGAAAAGATCATGCCTCACAAACCATGAAGACATGTGATTCCCTTGGTTCAATCTGAACTTTAAGGCTTGGATTATGTTGGTATGAGGATTAAGCATCAATTAGAAGTCACAAATGCCTTTGGTACATGAAATTGCAAGTTTTCCTTTTAGTGCATAACTTGAAAATTAGTGATTTTTGCCAACTTTGTCACTCCATAACTTTTGATCCAAAATGAATTAGGCCATGTTCTTGTACTTTTTGAAAAGGGAAAAATGTATTCTACAACTTTCATGACCAAAGTTTTTCCATTTGAAGCATTTTTGGATCAAAAAGTAAGGTTTGAAAAGTGGCATAAAATGACATATTCTTGAAAAGTCAACCATGCCCTAAAAAGTCAACTTTGCAAAAACTTGTAATTCTTGAATTTTGTGAACTTCAACCTTCTTCCATGATCAAATAAAGATCATATACACTCAAAATGATGAAGATCACCCCTTGGTTGGGTCATTGGGGGCCTCAGATGCCCTGATTTTACACTGACTTGTCTGAAAAGTCAACTCTTGATCAGATGACCTCCCCATGGAATTTCTTCATGAAAATTGATATGCATACTCCCTATACCATATAGAGACCGATAGAAACAAGAATGACCAAAAAATTTGGAGTTATGGCCTCTGAAACCAAAACCCTAATTTTAGGTCAACTGTGCAGTCAAACCTGGCTCTACATCCATACCAATCTCAGTTCTTGTGATCCCTTGGCATTCTTGACTTTGAAAGGATTTAGTATGATATAAAAACACACATGGATCCCTTTGCAGTGATTGGTAGCCTTTGGAGTGGCTCAAGAGGCTCTTGGATTGCTCAGATCACAAACCCTAGATGCAGATGACTTAGAAACTATGCAGTGAATCAAAAATGGGATATGAGGTGATATGATTGTGTTTATGTATATGAAATGATCACAAGCCATGGTGTGAATGGGTGAGGGCAAATTTGGGGTGTTTACAGCTGCCCCTATTCAAACATGAGTTAGCTGTGTAGGACGTAAGCAACGGCTTAGCAGGCAAACAAGATAACTTGTGGTTGAATACCAAAGACAGTCCAAAATTTGCACTCACAGAATGAAGAAGAAAAGGGATATAGATTGTAAAAGGAAAATAAAGTATATTGTAAAGTGTGGGCGACGGAGGACGACCGTCGAGCAGAGGACGACTGCTGGGTAAAAGGCAATGACGGGGACGGCCGACATGCTGGGAAAGTGCTGAAAATAAAGCAATGACGGGGAAGGCCGACATGCTGGGGATAAAAGGTAAAGCCAAGACGGGGACGGCCGACTAGCTGGGAAAAATAAGAAATTATGATGGGGACGGCCATCAAGATAAAGTTGTAAAATTCTCTGGGGAAAACATGACGGGGACGACCGTCAAGTTCACAAAGCAAAGTAACCAACGATGGGGACGGCCATCGGGCTAAAAGAAAAGGGACCACGACGGGGACGGCCATCGGGTTAAAGAATATATGAAAAAACAGATGATGGGGTACGGCCATCAAAGGTGAAGGACGATCACCTAGCAGGGGACGGCTGCTCTGTTGGGGAATAAAAGAATTATGATGGGGACGACCATCAAAGGTGGAGGACGACCACCTGGCAGGGTACAGCTGCCGAAAATATCAACGATGGGGACGGCCATCGGATGAGCATGATGGAGGACGACCATCAAGAGGTGGAGGACGACCACCTAGCAGGGGACGGCTGCTCTCAAGGTTTGTCATGACATAGGACGAATGCCAGATAACCAAAATCAACAATGGGGACGGCCATTGGATAAAATGATGAAGGACGATCATCTAAGGGGTGGAGGACGACCACCTAGCAGGGGACGGCTGCTAAATATCAACGATGGGGACGGCCATCGGACGAGCATGATGGAGGACGACCATCAAGAGGTGGAGGACGACCACCTAGCAGGGTACGGCTGCTCTCAGGTTTTATCATAACACAGGACGAGTGTTAGATAAAAAGAAATTTGCATGTTGGCGATCTACTGGGGAGTAGTAAACACGGACGAGTGTTTATATCCAAGAAACAAAAGGTACAAGTGTTTAGATGTTGTGTATAGATTAAAGATGCGGACGAGCATCCTTAAGACTACGATACGGACGAGTATCGAGTAGAAACAAATACCGACACGTGTTCAGAGATGATGATACGGACGAGTATCAACTGGTTAACAGAGAACACGGACGAATGTTGAATCTGAGGGGACTTTTCTGGGGAATAGTAGGCACAGACGAGTGTCTATATTCAAGAGGACATAAGTGTTTGACACGGTGTATGGATTAAAGATGCGGACAAGCATCCTTGAGGCTATGATACGGACGAGTATCATGTAGAAACAAACGCTTGACGCATGTTCTGAGATGATGGTACGGACGAGTACCAACTGGTTAACAAAGAACATGGACCAATGTCGAATCTGTGGGGATATGAATGGTATATACAAGATACGGACGAGTATCTGTATGAGTGTAACATGAGTAGTGAGTATGAGCATCGTATAGATGAGTGTTTATCTGCTGGGGGGAGTGACACGGACGAGTGTCAAGAGAGAAAAGTATAATAATATCAACAAGTATGTGGGTTGCAAAAGTGTAGATGACTGTGCTGGGGATATGACACAGACGGATGTCACGAAAGTGTATATAGGTATATGTGAGTGCAAAGAGGATGTCTTTGGCTTTCTGCTGGGAGATATGACATGGACGGGTGTCAAGGAGTATCTGTAGTGCGGGTGATCTTGTTTGTAAAGAGTGCTCGGGCGACTTTACTGGGGAAAGATGGCACGGACGGGTGTCAAAATGAGTATATACTGGTGTTTGTGATTTGTGAGGCAGCTGTTTTTGCTGGGAAACCTGGTGGGGATTTTTCTGTACGTTGATGAACTGTCGTTATTCACAAGTGTTGGTTCAAGACATGGCTTATGATTATGCTATGTGTTTGATTTTTGCCGTAATGCTCCATGTTAAAACGGAATGCTACGCTTTGTGGGTAAATATGATGCGAATGCTATGATTGTGCAAAGATACCAAACCGGGATCCGGGTCCCGTTGCTGCGAAGATCTTCGATCGATTCGTTTGAAGTAGACATCCCAGCTGGGGATGAGATCACGGGTAGATCTGATGATATGATATCTGCTTGGGGATTCGGGCCATTGATAGACCTATCCTAATAAACATAGGACCCAGCTGGGGTTTGTAGAAGCTTTCTTCACTCTGTTGTGAGTTCTTCATGCGTTGCTCTTCTGGATAAAGGCTGAAGCTCTGTGGGGAGGTGGTGCTCTGACTTTTGTACTCGGCTGAGGATGAAATGGAAACTAGGCTGGTGAGGAAGAGAGGAATCACTGAAAGACCCCCCTAGAAGTTCTGTTACGGTAACTTCTTGACTCAGCCGGGAATATGGGCATCTTCTGTGATACCTGCCCATTCTGATGGGGACTCGTAATAAGTGGCCAACTCAGCTGGGAGGAGTCATGAAAGGCCACTTAGCTGGGGAGAGAGCACTTCGGGTGCTAAGATTGAGTGTGGATTTGCCAGCTTGCTGGGATAAAGCTTTCATGCCCCAAGTTGCATTCTGGATACCTGCAATCCTGAAAAAGATAGAGAAACGCACAAGGTAATCCCGAGGTATCCTTTACTGGATTCCGTCATAGGAGTTTAGATACTTCTGAGAGTAAGCACATTTCCTGCAAGCATGTTTTTATTTGAAGATAAGCATCTGTATTCTTATGCAATCAGTTTCTTCTTTTAAGACATCAGACATTTTTGCAAATAAAATGTACAAAACGAGACATGACTGAAAATCTGATTTTATTAATTCATATGCCCTGAATTGGCGAGATACAGTCAAAGGAACGTATTCCCCGAAATGAGGAGATTGTTACAAATTGAGAAACAAAATGTTGGCAGTGTTGATGACGCTTTAAGGAGCTTCCTCTTCACTATGACCCGTATGACTTTTGACGTTCTTCTCATCTTGATTTCTGAAGAATGTTGATTCTGGCTGAGGCTTGATCCTTTCAAGGTTTACCAAGTTGTAGGTGATACAGACGAATTCAGAATGCAGTTGTTCGCTTATTCCCTTATTTTGCATGGATCGCCCTTCCGGGTTTTCAATCCATCGGGATACCCATTTTTGCCTGAGCTGTCCAATGCGGCTTTTCAACTCAGCGGGTGTACATTTTTGTTTATTTTCCCTTATTTTTGCCCGAGTCTTTTATTCTGTTTTTGACTCGCCGGGATGCCCTATTTTTGCCTGGACTTACATTCTGTTTTTGTGTCCAGCGGGTCATTTTTATGCGAAGTATTTTTTAACTGCATCTGAATTCACAGGGGACGGGAAATCTTCACCATCCATGGTGCTGAGCATCAGTGCTCCACCAGAGAAAACCTTCTTTACCACGAATGGTCCTTCATAGTTTGGAGTCCATTTGCCCCTGTGGTCCGTATGAGGAGGGAGGATTCTCTTCAGCACAAGATCTCCTACTTGGTACTCTCGGTGCCTGACTTTCTGATCGAAGGCTTTCTTCATTCTCTTCTGATATAACTGCCCATGACAGATTGCAGCCAATCTCTTCTCTTCAATCAGACTCAGTTGTTCGTATCGGGACCTAACCCATTCTGCTTCACTCAGTTTAACATCCATTAGTACCCGCAGGGAGGGTAATTCAACTTCAACAGGTAGGACTGCCTCCATACCATACACAAGTTGATACGGTGTTGCCCCAGTGGATGTTCTGATTGACGTGCGGTACCCATGCAAGGCAAACGGTAGCATTTCATGCCAGTCTTTGTAAGTGATTACCATCTTCTGCACAATCTTCTTGATATTCTTATTTGCTGCCTCAACAGCGCCATTCATCTTTGGCCTGTAAGGAGAAGAATTGTGATGTTGAATCTTGAAGTCCCGGCACAACTCTGCCATCATTTTGTTGTTTAGATTGGAACCATTGTCAGTAATGATTCGCTCGGGCACTCCATACCGACATATGATATCTCTTTTCAGAAATCTGGCTACCACTTGTCTTGTGACGTTTGCATATGAGGCTGCTTCAACCCACTTGGTGAAATAGTCAATGGCGACCAGGATAAATCTGTGGCCATTCGAGGCGGTTGGCTCAATCTTGCCGATCATGTCAATGCCCCACATAGCAAAGGGCCAGGGTGAAGACATCACATTCAGAGGATTGGGAGGCACATGCACCTTATCTGCATAAATCTGGCATTTATGGCATTTCCTGGCGTAGGCACAACAGTCAGCATCCATCGTGATCCAGTAATAACCTGATCTTAACAATTTCTTAGCCATGGCATGCCCTTCTGCATGGGTACCAAAGGATCCCTCGTGCACTTCATGCATCAACAAGTCTGCTTCTGTCTTATCAACACATCTGAGGAGTACCATATCAAAGTTCCTTTTGTATAAAGACCCATCAGTGTTCAGAAAGAAACTACCAGCAAGCCTTCTCAAAGTCTTCTTATCATTGGAAGATGCCCCAGGTGGGTATGTTTGATCCTCCAAGAAGCCTTTAATGTCATGGAACCAAGGCTTATCATCTTTGACAACTTCTCCTGCGAACACATATGCTGGTCTGTCAAGTCTAGACACTGAAATCTGAGGTACAAAGTTGGCAGCCTGAACTTTGATCATGGACGAAATAGTAGCCAGAGCATCTGCGAACTGATTCTCGTCCCGAGGGATATACTCAAGCTTGACCGTTGTAAAGAAAGTCAATAACCTCCTTGTATAATCCCTGTAAGGTATCAGATGGTCCTGGTGTGTGTACCATTTGCCGTTGGTTTGATTGATTACCAAAGCTGAATCTCCGAACATGGTCAACGTCTTGATCCTGAGGTCAATGGCTTCCTCAAGACCCATAATGCAAGCTTCGTATTCAGCTTCGTTGTTAGTGCAGTTGAAAGTGAGTTTTGCCGAGAAAGGCATGTGAACTCCTTTAGGTGTAATGAGCACTGCACCAACACCACGGCCATTCATATTAACAGCCCCATCAAACATCATAGTCCATTCTTCTTCCGGGTCAGGCCCTTCAGTGTGAACAAGCTCTTCATGATCTTTTGCTTTTATGAACATGATGTCTTCATCAGGGAAGTCAAACCTCATAGGCTGATAATCATCGATAGGTTGCTCAGCAAGATATTCAGATAGTACACTGCCCTTAATGGCTTTCTGAGAGGTGTACTGGATGTCGTATTTTGTGAGAATCATCTGCCATCTTGCAACCCGTCCGGTAAGAGCTGGCTTCTCGAAAATGTACTTGACTGGGTCCATTTTTGAGATCAACAAAGTAGTGTGGGTCAACATATACTGTCTCAGTCGGCGAGCAGCCCACGCTAAAGCACAGCAAGTTTTCTCGAGCAGTGAATAACGTTGTTCACAGTCGGTAAACTTTTTGCTTAGGTAGTATATTGCATACTCTTTTCGACCAGACTCGTCATGCTGGCCCAGCACACACCCCATCGACTCTTCTAATACTGTCAAGTACATTATTAGAGGTCTTCCTTCAACTGGAGGCATAAGGATTGGAGGTTCTTGTAAGTATTCCTTGATCTTGTCAAAAGCCCTCTGGCAGTCGTCGTTCCACCTGACCGTCTGTTCTTTTCTTAACAATTTGAACAAGGGCTCACAGGTAGCCGTAAGGTGAGATATGAACCGTGAGATGTAGTTCAATCGACCTAAGAACCCTCGAACTTCTTTCTCAGTTTTCGGTGCAGGCATCTCTTGGATGGCTTTGACTTTATCAGGGTCAACTTCAATCCCTTTCTCGCTTACAATAAAACCCAGCAGCTTACCCGATCGCACCCCGAATGTGCACTTGTTGGGGTTCAGCTTTAATTGGTACTTCCTCAGACGCTTGAATAACTTCAGTAGATTCACCAGGTGGTCTTCTTCAGTAAGGGACTTGGCAATCATGTCATCCACATAACATTCTATCTCTTTATGGATCATATCGTGGAATAATGTTACCATAGCCCGTTGATACGTTGCACCAGCATTCTTCAATCCGAATGGCATCACCTTGTAACAGAACGTGCCCCAGGGTGTGATGAAGGTTGTCTTCTCCATGTCTTCAGGTGACATTTTAATCTGATTGTACCCTGAAAATCCGTCCATGAAGGAGAATACCGAGAACTGAGCCGTGTTATCCACCAATACGTCAATGTGAGGTAATGGGAAGTCATCCTTTGGGCTAGCTCTGTTCAGATCCCGGTAGTCAACACACATTCTTACTTTGCCGTCCTTCTTGGGCACAGGTACTATGTTAGCAACCCACGGTGGATAGCTAGTCACAGCAAGGAACCCGGCGTCCTATTGCTTTTGTACCTCCTCCTTGATCTTCATTGCCATGTCTGGGCGAGTACGGCGCAGTTTCTGCTTAACCGGTGGGCATTCTTCTCTTAAAGGCAGCTTGTGCACAACAATGTTGGTGTCTCTTCACTGAGTCTTGTAAGCAGGCCCCGATTTTAACTTCTTTCACGTCTTCATCTGTACCAAGATTGATCACTTCAACCTCCTCCTGGTGAGGAGTAATAACCTTTTCCTCTTGTCTTAACAACCTGGCTAGCTCTTCAGGAAGCTCATACTCTTCTTCAACCCCTTCATCGGCTTGATTGATTGGATTGTCAAAGTCATACGGAGTCATAGCCGTGCTGTTGTCGGTGCTGTCTGGAAGGCACACTCTGCAAGGGTTCAGTTTGTTCATTTTAGTGATTTGATTTTAATCTTGTTAAAAAAAGTGAAATAAAGTTGTCATTTTGAAAACACTGCCATTTATTTTTTGTACAAAAAGAAAAACGGAAAAACAGTGAGCGAAAAAGAAAAAGACTCGTTTGCAAAAAGATGTCTGATATTTCATTGATTAATCTTGTTGCACAAAAAGTACAGATGGCCCGATTACAAAATGAGTCTTGTCATCTTGGGCAAGATGCAAGACTTTGATGCATGCTATAAAAATACAGGAAATAATAATTACTCTGCATGAGTAACTCTTATAATTTCCTGGGAAGACCAGTTTGAGATACTGCTCCCCGGGATCTTTGGACGAATTCAGCTTTCCAGGTTGCGTTCTTCTTCCAGCTCGTCTTCCAGACAGTTGACAGCATCAGGGGTGAGCATCCCCCCACTCACAAAGTTGGGCTCTTTCGCAGCCTCTGCTTGATCTTGTTGAGTTGGTTTGTAACCCAACCCAAATCTGTCCTCTTTCTTCTCCACCGATAGCAGTTTGCCCCAGCCTTGGGCGTTTCCTCCCTCAACAACCTTCCGGGCTTGTTGGTATGATGATATTGAAGTACCAGGCACAACAGATGTTTCATTGACATTCAAAGCTTCAAAACCCTGGCTCATTGTTTCATGGATCTCCCCATCCATCTCAATATACTTATAGGTAGCCAGGTGGCTGACAAAAATATCCTCCTCTCCACAGATTGTAACGATTTGGCCCTCCCACTCATATTTTAACTTCTGGTGAAGGGTAGAGGTCACGGCGCCAGCGGCGTGAATCCATGGCCTACCCAATAGACAGCTGTAGGCAGGCTGTATATCCATCACGTAGAAGGTCGTTTTGAAGGTCTGCGGGCCAATCGTTATGGGCAACTCAATCTCTCCCAGAACCGATCTCTTTGAACCATCAAAGGCTCTCACCACCAGGTTGCTGGGTCTTAACGCCAATCCGTCATATTCTAGCTTCACTAGGGCCTTTTTAGGTAAGACATTGAGGGATGACCCCGTGTCTACCAGCACATGGGAAAGGACTGCACCTTTACATTCCATGGTTATGTGCAAGGCTTTGTTATGGTTGCGGCCTTCCGTTGTCAAATCAGTATTGGTGAACCCTAGTCCGTGACTAGCATTAACATTTCCAACTACAGCTTCTAGCTGATTGACAGTGATCTCTTCAGGCACGTAAGCTGCGTGCAAGACTTTGAGTAGTGCATTCCGATGGGCTTCGGAGCACATAAGCAATGATAGGATTGAGATCTTGGAAGGCGTCTGGTGAAGCTGATCCACTATTTTATAATCACTCTTCTTGATGATTCGCATGAACTCATCAACCTCTTGATCGAAGGGTGTTTTCAAAGCTTCTTTAACAGTCTGCTCTTCCTGCACCAAGCTTTTTCCTTTTGCTTTAGCAGCAGCTTCTGCTTCGGCAGTGGGTCTCTGAATTTGTGGAGCGAAAAGACGTCCGCTTCGAGTGAAGCCTCCGCCTCCTCCCACATTGTCAATTTGTGGTGCAGGGGTTGATGATTCAAAAGTGATTCTTTGTCCTTCGCAGTACAGGTCAGAGCCGTAATGCCAGGGGATGGCATTACTACTTTCATAAGGTACTGGTCCAGGCATCGTGATAGTGACTGGACTGATTGCAGCTGCGGAAGGAATTGTGATAGTCTGTGGATCGTAATAAATTGTGACTGGTGCCCTGATGGGAGCAGCACTTTCTGAGTTGTAGGCAGAGTTGTTTTCAGGATCATAAAATATTGTGACAGTTGAGACATCTTCATGATTTGTTGCTGGTGTTGTAGGAGACATTGTTGGAAGAATGGATGTTGTTGTTGTAGGAGTTTCAAAATGAAGTGATGCTGAAGTTGTAGAAGAAAAATTTGTTGATAACTGATCAGTTGAGATAATAGATGAAGTACTTGTTGATGAAGCCGAAGAATTGTCAGGAACAATGGTTGTTGCAGTTGTAGGAGATACTGGAATTGTCGCTGATGAGGTTGCTGGATTTGTAGGAAATGATGTGGTGATTTGAAGCTGGCCACTCTGAATGAGACCATCTATGCCATTCCTCAGGTTATCGCACCCATTTACTGAGATATTGCAGTAAGCACACCCCAACTCACATCCCGGGAACATTTGACATTCGAGGAGTTGAGCCTTAATTTCCACCAACGGTGTCCGGATCTGACCCACACTGGTTATTAAATGAGACGGCTTGTCTTCTTCAATAGCGTTAATTCTGGGACCCCCGTGGTTTGGCATAGGATTTTTGTTGACATTAGGTGGTGGTGCGAAATTCAGAGCTTTTGTGTCTACCAGGTCTTGTACCTTCATGTGCAAGGCTCTGCACTTTTCTGTACTGTGGCCAGGTGCATTTGAATGAAAAGCACATCTGGCGTTGGAGTCATAATTCCTGGGTAGACTGTTGGGATCTGGAGGTGCCAGCGTCCTTAGCTCAACCAGGTTGAGTTTCAGGAGTTGTGGCAGCAATGTAGCATATGGCATAGGGATCAGATCGATTACCCTATTGGCTTGAGAAGGCCTCTGTTGGAATGGCCTTTGCTGATTGTTGTTGTTGGTGTTATTGTAGTTTCTCGGAGGATACTGAGCTTGTTGATGGTACTGAGGTTGTTGCTGATAGTTTTGTTGCGGAGGTTGATAAGCTGGTTGAGGATGAGCTGGAGTGGGGATGGTGACTGCTGCTACAGACCTGTGAACATACTGGGGTCTGCCCCTGTTGGTGTGGATGGCATTGGTCTCGCCAGTTCTTCTCGGGCCTGCAAAAGGCTTTCTTGTACTACTGGACGAGCTGGCACCATTGTCTGAGATCTTGCCCATTTTTAACAGGCTCTCAATCCTCTCCCCAGCTATGACAACATCTGCAAAGCTAGTGGAAGAGAAAGCAGCTAGCCTGTCAATATATGTCCCCTGAAGGGTGTTCATAAACATGTCTGCCATTTCCCTTTCAGACATAGGTGGCTGAACAGCAGCAGCCAATTGCCTCCATCTCTGGGCATATTCTCGGAAACTTTCCCTCGAAGACTGTGACATTCCCATTAGGAGGGTCCTGTTGGGTGCCATGTCCAGGTTATACTGATACTGTCTGATGAAGGCCTCTGCCAGGTCCTTCCAACACCTGATAGTTGCCCTTGTCAGATGAGAGTACCATTCTCTTGAAGCTCCTGTCAAGCTGTCTTCGAAATAGAACATCCAGAGCTTCTCATCCATAGTATAGGCCTTCAGCCTCCCCAGAAATGATTGTAAATGAGTCCGGGGGCATGAAGTCCCGTTGTATTTTTCAAAACAAGGAGGCTTGAACTTATGGGGAATCCTGACCCCGTCTACCAAGCCCATGTCCATGACGTCGAAACCCAGAGAGTTTTGAGACTCTAAGGACCTCAATTTCTCAGCTATCTCATCCAGCCTTCTATCATAAGCTTCTTCCCCAGCACCCATTACCGTGAACTGATCCTCCTGGGGGTCTTCTTGAAGTACCCTGGCTGCAGTGGCAGTCCCTTGAACATTCGCAGGGATGTTGACCTCAGGATGGAGGTGGGGGCCAAATACCGGGGGGTTAACATGAGGTTGGACCCTTTCATTGTTGCTGGTGCCGGCAGTCCCTATATGTGGATCTTCTTGATTTTGCCTTTCCACCATGGCTCTCAATCTTTCCTGGCTCTGAGCCATGTTGTTCATCACTTCCATAAACTGAGTCATCTGGTTCCTCATTTCCAACCTCTCGTTGGTCATTTGGTTCCTGACCTCTGCAAGGTCCTGCTGCATCTGATCCATTTGAATGCCCGGAAGGTTGTTACGGGTCGGATAACGGTGCGGACGATTGAGGGGAAATACCCGGCGCCGAGCAATAGTTCCTGAACACCACAACAGAGTTAGCAACAATAAAACAAAAACCTACAAAACAAACAAAAGGGTTAGCATGCAATGCAGTATGCTTATTTGTTTTCAAGGTATCCGGCTTGGCATTCAGTTTTGACCCTTCCAGACCCTTGAAGATGCTGTTGATGTTGCTTTTGAAGTGAAACTTGGATGGAACAAACTAATACATACATTACAAAGGCAAAATGGTACATAGTTTGTTTTACAAACACAAGCCCTCTGAGGGGTCAAAATACATTACGGGAAAATAAAAGTACATGGAATGAAAGCAACAACAAACAAATGGTCAAACACCAAGACCAAACTCATCCTCACGAACTTCCTTGAGAAGTGCTTCGGTCACAGGATCAGCCGGACGCTCCGTGAGATTCCTGATGAGGAGATTCCGGGTCGTAACAGCTGTTGTTAGTTTCTTGTGTTGACCTTGGTCCTTTGACCTCTTCACTCCAGCTTTGATCTTCAGCTCTGATATCTCCTCCTGGGCTGCTGCCAGGGCTTCTTGCTGCACTTTTGCACTAGCTTCCATCTGCTCTATCTTGTCTTGGACCCTCTTGTCCTCCAGGGTACGAGCCTCGGTGATCCTGACCCACCTAGCCTGACTCTCCTTCAGATACAAGTCTGTCCTTGCTCTCTGGAACTGGGCTTCTTTGCAAGCATTCTTCAGAATTTGTTCTCCAGCCTTAGACTTTTTGATATAATCCCCAGACTTCTCAATCTTAACCAGATGCTCCACTCTCAGCTTCTCTAGCCTCTCAATCTCCATCCTACTCTCACTCCTCTCCCGGAGGGTCTTCTGCAAAGCCTGGGTTAACTTCTCATTTCTCTCCTTCAAGCTCTCGAACTCCTCCAAACTGATAGTGGCAGGGGGTGGTGCTGAAGATGATTCAGGCATATCTTCTATGGTAAAGGGCATCCCAGAGAATTGAGCCCTGGCACGGGACCACTCATAATATTGTGCTGATGCCACATTGCTGCACTTCCCCAAAATGGTTATTCCCTTGGTTTGAACATTATCCCAGGCCCAAGCAGCCTGCCTAACAATAGCCAGATTAGGCTTGTTCTCACAATAACAAGTCTCAACCAAGTCCTGTGCCTTAGGAGTGTGGACCAGTGCATAGCCCAGTTGTCTTTTGAACAGCAGAGGGTTGTAATTGATACTACCCTTAACTCCTATTAGGGGCACATTGGGAAAATGCCCACAGCTGGTGATGATATCCCTGCCCTTGGTGCTTTGGGTGCACCACCTGATATCAGCTGAAGTTAGTGCAGTGAGTCTCTTAGCCCAGTTTTTCTGTTGATGAGGATTCAAAAATGCATCTGTCCTGGGTAGATGCCTGAGAAGCCAAGTGTGGAACAATGGAGCACAACACCTCACTAATCTTCCCCTCTGCTTTTCATTCCTCTGATGCACTGAATAATAGAGATCCCCCAACAAAGTGGGCACTGGGTTCTTCAAGATGAAAAGATGGATTGCATTCTTGCTAATGAATCGAGGCTCATATGCAAACAACACAATTCCATATATACTCAAGGCCAACAAAGCACAGACAGCTTTCCACTCTCCTAGAGAAGCTTTCAGGGTAGCTTGAGAGATCAAGAAATCCAGATGGAAACAGGGGATTCCAGCTTTAGAAGTCATATGCTGCTCAATCAGAACGGGTTCCAGATGCAAAGCCTTTGCTACTTCTCCATTACCAGGAAAGGCCATTTCAGGGTTGAAAGGGACTCCTCCTCTGATAGGTATACCAATCAATGATGAGTATTCTTCTAATAGAGGGCCCAACTGAAAGTCTTGAAAGGTGAAACATCTCAATGGGGGATCATAAAACTGAAGGCAGGTGTGAATCAGGCTTCTCTGTGAAGGGTCCAGATCCATAACCATATCAAGTATATCCCCATAGTGTTCCCTGAACAGTGGTATGTGATCTGGAGTGATCAGGGTCTGAATCCTCCTGATGTCAGATAGCTCTGGCTGGAAGAAGTGGTAGGTGATGTTGCTCTTTTTAGGAGCCATGATGCTGAAGATGAGTAGAGACAGGTGCTGATGATAACACTGAAGAATGGGCCACTGATTGGCTGGTGCAGGTGACTGGAATGGATAGCTGAAGCAGGTGCTGATGAAGATAGGTCAAATATTGAAGATAGGGTCAAAACCAAAACCAAAGATGAAAGTGGATACCCTGAAACACAAATAAGCAAATGTCAATATGATGCAATGTTTATGTATGCAAATGATATGCAAGGGTCTGTGACTGAGCTGGATCTGATCAAAAACTCTGATATAGGTCCAAATATGTCCAAGAAATCCAGATGGAGGTCTATAAATCCAGTAACCAAGGTGGGGGACTCAAATAAAGAGCCACATGTCCAGGGTTTTAGAATCACAAGAACTGTCCCAAAATGAAGTACTCTTAAACAAACAAAGTAACAGGGTATTCTGAGGTCAAGGTACCTGCAAACCTGTAAACAGCCCAACCCCCTCACAGGTGGTGTTCTAAAACAAGGATCCTCAGACTTGGATCAGTTATGAGAAGTGTAAACACTTCTAACACGGAGGTACAGTGTTTACAATAACCATAAAAGTTCCTCCTCTAATTCACCTCAGTTTCTGAAGGTCAATACTAAAAGGTCATCCAGACTTAGCAGGCTTCCCAGATAGCCCTAGCACTGCAGGAAATCTGCAACACAGAGTTCTCAAGAAGAAACCCATATCTGAACCGTGTTTCATATTCCCGCACCAGACCGAGATGGAATGGGAAAGAATATGATTCACTCTAGCCTAGGTGTCACTCAGGTCCCAGGTATAGGACCTTAACTCTCAATGGAACACCCACCCACCAAAGCAAAACCAGATCCAGCCAGACAGCATGATAGTATGATATATGTAAAGCAGTAAAGAAAGCAGATAACAACTGTACATAAAGCAAAAATAAAACATATATAAACACAAATAAACACATAACACCCCAGTAAACACAAATCAATCAAGCGCTAGGAGGAACCCACAAAAAGAAACAGAAGCCCTGGTTGCAGTATAAGGGTCCCCAGCAGAGTCGCCAAGCTGTCGCTCCCGATAAATGGGACTGGCCCAGATAAAGGTACAGACGCGAACGGTCGGCGAAAGGGACAATGAGAACACACTGCCGTGAACTCACTGGAGATGAATAGAGTCGCCAGCTAGGCATTTTTATCCCGGAGGAAAGGCAATGCTGCATAGACCTAGAAAAAAGATGGATAAGACGGTCGCGAACCAGAGAGACTGAGAAAGGGGGTTGGTTACAACCTGGGAAGGTATTAGCACCCAGATTGTCCGTCGTACTCGACGGGATCCACGCTTAAAAGATTTTTGTTTTAAAGGGGTAGTGTCAGTGCAATTTGTATGAAAAATAGCTGGAAAAGAATGTACAGGTGTCAGTGTAAGGAGTGTGAAGTGAAATATATACAGTGTCAGTGTGATAACAAGAATGAAATGCCCATGATAATGAGGCTAAGAGAAAGATGCTGGAAAGAGGGGGAATATACAGAGACTTTTGTTCGATAACTGTTAAGTTATGCCTACGTATCCTCTCGTGCAATGAGGAAGTCAGAACACCGTAGTTCGACCCAAAGAGACTGAAAGATGAATTGACTTGTGAACTGCTTACTTGTCTATGCTCAAGTGTATGATCTGTCTGGCATAGATGCAAACTGTCTTGCATTAGACGGAAGAAGCAATTTCTCGTTTGTGAGTGAATGAGATGAGAAAAGAATCCCGGAGGAGACGATTATTGTTTGTTTTTGAGTTTTCAGTCTTTTATTGCTTTTTGAAGTTTGTCATAAGTTAATGAGCTTAAGCCTAAACCAATGGATTTAGTAAACTCATCACATCTTCCCTCTGATTAGGGGTAATGAGAATACCTTAAGTGCAAAGTCAGATTCTCACACTTAATCACCTTTGGTATAGGATTAAGATCATTAACCTATTTGTGATTATTTAGATGTTTTTGTTGTTTTTTTTAGTGTTAAGTAATGAGGTTAAGCCATAATCAGGGATTTAACAGACTCATTACACCATCCTAATAGAAGGATAATAGATGAGAATGTTTAAGCTGAGGAAAGCTCCTCAACTTAATCCATGATTAGGGATTAAACTCATGACAAAACAAGCTTTTGATTAAGTGGATTTTATTTAATGGTATGATGATGAAGTGAGTTTTATGATTTGCAAGACAACTTGAGGGGGACTTGTCCATTAACACTAGGGTTAGTCCTTCTTAACCAGTTAAGGAAGAATTAGAACCCTAATGCAAGGCCCAAGTTACAAGTATGATGTCTTGATACTTATTAAGTGAATTGATTAAGAGATTTAAACACATTAAGGGTTTAACACTTAGGATTAAAGTTATACACTCCATCCTAAGAGAAGGATGCAGGCATAAGCTTAATCACAAAGCCTTAAAGCCTTTAGGGTTTAGTCCCTGATTATGAGGTGAGAAGAGATGACTCAAAAGAGACACAAAGGTAAAAACTAAAAGGGGAGACTAATCAAAACCCTAAACATTGTCATGCTTGGTTGTTCCTAAGGTTTGTGAGGTTTGCAAGAACAATCTTCAATGGAACCACCAGGAAGCAGATGAAAGGATCAAGAGAAGCAAAGCAACTTGCTTCATTCAAGAAGTCAAGTCACTTGAAGAAAGAAAGTAAGAAGAAGAGGAATGAGCAAGCTCAAACTCAAACACATATAAAAAATGCAGCAATGGATGCAAGAGAGCGATGAAGAGAAAGTTATGAGAAGTGAAGGCAAATTCACTTCTCAAAGTCACTTACCACCTGAAAGGTTAGAAAAGGAATGCAATGCAATGCAAAATGGGATGAGATGACATGATGAGAAACAAAACCAGAAGCATATACATGATGCTAATGATGCTATGAGATGCTACAAACATGAGGCAGCACATGGAAATGATCATACAAGTTCATGAATGCAGATGAAACAAGTTAGGAACCATGAACATACATGAAAAGTTATGAAGTGCACATGGCATACAACATGGCAAATACATGATGCAATGATCAAACATGCTTTCAATATGTCTTATGATGTCAAATGAATCACATGGAAGCATGGAATGTCATGGCAAGTCATGTTATGCAAGAGAATGCAAGATGGATGCATATGGAAGCCCAAATTAGGGTTTATGAACAATGCATCAAACAAAAATCAAAATCAGAAGCAAACAACATTATAAAAAATTGAAAATGCCACACAAAGGACCCCTAATCCTATACTAACTCACTGCCCAAAGGATAGGTCTCAATTCCTAACCACTTTCAAGTTATGATTTTTCTAAGATTTCTAGGGTTTTAGGGTTCCCAAACAAAAGAAATGCCAAACAAATTGAAAATGAAAGATCAAATCATGGCCATTTAATCTCACAAACTACATGCTAAACACAATGCAATGCAAAAAGAATCAATGTCCAACTCTTCATGGATAGGCAGAAATGATTTTTTGAACTTTGGATCAAAATAATGCACAAAAATGATTTTAATTCAATGAGAAATTCTTAAAATGCATCAAGATCAAAAAATAAATTTGGTTTGAAGGTTGGACAATGTTTCTAAATGTCTTAGAACATTTCATGAATTTTTTGGTGATTTTTAAATACCTAAAAGTATTTTTAATAAATTAATTTTCATTAATCAATTAAAAATAATCTTTTAAATATTCAAAAATACTTTTTTAATGCTAAAAATGAAAATAAAAATATTTTTGTGTTTTAAAAATTTATGAAACTCTTGACAAAAAGTTTCATAATTTTTAAAACAATTTTGCTATTTTTAATAAATTATGCAAAACAAATGAATTAAATATGAAAATAAAATGAATTTTAAACTGAAAAAGTAAAAGTCAACAGATCTGATGGTTCTCATTCAAACTCACATGCGCGCGTTTTGACTTGGCGCCACATCCAAGGGCCAGAATTCAAACTTGCTAATTACACTGATTAAGCCCTAATTTTGCCCTAATGACTTTCAGATGACCGGAACAGTGGTTCCGGTCATCTTCTCCGGCGAGCTCAAATGCTAAGTTACTCTACAAGCTATGAAAATGAAAACTAACTATCCAGAAATCATCCCCACCTTAAAACGATTCAAACCCCTCACTCAAACATCATTTATCATTCAAAATCAAAGAGAATCGAATCAAAACAGTTTCTAGGGCAAAAATTTCAGAACACGATTAAACTCTCATCTCTCCACCATTTTCAAAACCAATGACATCAGGATGATCAGGAGAACATATAGAATCTATTTAGAACTTAAAAAAGGATTTCTGGAAAAAATGTTCTTGAGCTACCTGAGTTTTGAAGCTTTCAGTTCACAGCTTTCTGGGTGCTTTCCTTTGTGCTATCCACTCCTTTTGTGCTCCTGATGAACCCTTGATGCTTAGAAAAGATTTTTGTTGGCTGGTTTGAGAGTTTGGACAGGTTCTGTTCAAGCTCAGGTGAGAATCGTGTTTGGCTTATGTGGTGTTTCAAGGGTGGATGAAGGCAGGGAAATGATCAGGAGGATGTGGTGATGAGTTCTATGAAGTGTGTTTGTGAGTTGGTGGCTTGTTTTCTGAGTTTCGAAGGTTTTTGCTCCAAGGGTGAAAAATGGGAAAGTGATGCTCTCTTGTGTTTCAGGCTTGCTGGCTATATGAAATGTCTTGCTCTTTGTTTGTATAAACCAATGGGATTGGTCAGAAGATGTGACCTGTGCTTTAGTGATAGGTGTAGCTACTTTTGCAAATATGTCAACTTCTTGTAAGAGAGGGCATGGGAAACTTCTAGCCAAGTACAAAGGGCTTGTCTGGCGCATCATGGCATGAGGGAAAGGCTAGGGTGATTCAGCAGGCTAGGCAGCAAGTGGATGAAGTGTGATCATTGGTTTTGCAACTTGCTTGCCTTTAGTTCTCATGAAAAGATCATGCCTCACAAACCATGAAGACATGTGATTCCCTTGGTTCAATATGAACTTTAAGGCTTGGATTATGTTGGTATGAGGATTAAGCATCAATTAGAAGTCACAAATGCCTTTGGTACATGAAATTGCAAGTTTTCCTTTTAGTGCATAACTTGAAAATTAGTGATTTTTGCCAACTTTGTCACTCCATAACTTTTGATCCAAAATGAATTAGGCCATGTTCTTGTACTTTTTGAAAAGGGAAAAATGTATTCTACAACTTTCATGACCAAATTTTTTCCATTTGAAGCATTTTTGGATCAAAAAGTAAGGTTTGAAAAGTGGCATAAAATGACATATTCTTGAAAAGTCAACCATGCCCTAAAAAGTCAACTTTGCAAAAACTTGTAATTCTTGAATTTTGTGAACTTCAACCTTCTTCCATGATCAAATAAAGATCATATACACTCAAAATGATGAAGATCACCCCTTGGTTGGGTCATTGGGGGCCTCAGATGCCCTGATTTTACACTGACTTGTCTGAAAAGTCAACTCTAGATCAGATGACCTCCCCATGGAATTTCTTCATGAAAATTGATATGCATACTCCCTATACCATATAGAGACCGATAGAAACAAGAATGACCAAAAAATTTGGAGTTATGGCCTCTGAAACCAAAACCCTAATTTTAGGTCAACTGTGCAGTCAAACCTGGCTCTACATCCATACCAATCTCAGTTCTTGTGATCCCTTGGCATTATTGACTTTGAAAGGATGTAGTATGATATAAAAACACACATGGATCCCTTTTCCGTGATTGGTAGCCTTTGGAGTGGCTCAAGAGGCTCTTGGATTGCTCAGATCACAAACCCTAGATGCAGATGACTTAGAAACTATGCAGTGAATCAAAAATGGGATATGAGGTGATATGATTGTGTTTATGTATATGAAATGATCACAAGCCATGGTGTGAATGGGTGAGGGCAAATTTGGGGTGTTTACATCTACCAAAGAGGCAAAGTTGCAAAATCCCTTGTCAAGGCAAATTGAGACCCCAAAGTGACTTCTAAACTTCACACAAACATGAACCAATGTCTAAAAGTCAGATTGCATCAAGAGTTTGCTCATTTTTATGACTTGTTGATCAAGAAACTTCAAAAGGGCCAAAGATGAACAAAGTTGCAAAACCTCACTCAAACCCTAATCCATGTGCTGGCTGACTTCAAAATTGATCCTATGGTTCTCCTCACTTCTTGCTGCGCAGGACACCCCTCTTGTCCTTGGCTAGCCATGAGCCCATACCTCTCTTACACAAAGCTTGACTTTTTTGCAAAAGACCCATACCAATCAACCTAGGCCAGTACCCACTCTCTGACCTATCCAAGAGTGATAAGTGGACAAAATGGAACTCAACACAACACACAACTCAGCCTGAAACTCTCTCTAAGCCAGCATTCTCATTTTTCACCTCTTAGGCAACTTCCTTCGAAACTCATCATACAAGTATCAAACATTCAAACAAACTTCACAAAACATCTCAGCACACTCCCCTGATCATTTCCCTGCCCTCATTCATCCCTGAAACATCCTCAAACTGAAACACGATTTCTCTCCCTCACTGAACAGAACTCACTCAATCTCTCAAACCAGCCAAAAGAAACTCCAACCAAGCATTGCAAGCTTCTCAGGAGGTCCATTAGAGGCGTTTTGGATCAAAGGGGCAGCCAGAAAGTTCCAAAAATCAAAGCTTCAGTTCAGGTGAGCTCAAGAACATTTTTTCCAGAAACATGTTTTTAAGTTCCTAAATGATTCTCTATGCTTCACTGATCATGCTGATATGTTTTGTTTCGAAAATGATTGAGTATTGAGTATGTATGATGCTTCTGAAACTTTTCTGACCTAAATGCATTTTGCTTCGATTCAGATTTGTTATGAAAAATAAATGTGTTTTGATTGTTGATTCTTGCTCTATGATGTTTGGGGATGGATTCTGGGCAGAGAGATTAGGTTTTTGGGACCTAGGGAAGAAGTTAGCAACTTTCAGGTGAGGGTCTGGCCGGAGAAGACGACCGGAAGTCTTCTCCGGCCACCTGAAAGTGATTAGTGTCTTAATTGCGTTTAGGGTTCAGTTTGAATGTGGAGCGTAGATTTGGTTGACTTTGTTTGACTCCCGCGCGTTTTAATGGCCTGGATTGTTTCATTAAAACCCTAATCCACGTCATTAGTTAATTAATCAGGTTTTTTTTATTAATCTAGCCAGTTCAAATGCCAGCCGTAGGATAGCGTGCCAGTCACCTTCCGCACGTTCATGTAACCTTTAAAAACATTTAGAAACATTGTCCAACTCTCAAACCAAATTTCTTTTTTGTTCTTGATGCCTTTTGACAATTTTCTTTGGATTTTATTTCATTTCAAGGCAATATTTTGTTTCAAACTTCAAAAATTCATTTCTGCCTAACCATTGAGAGTTGGACAATGATTCTTTTTGCATTGCATCTTGCATGGCATGTAGTTTATAGGATTAAATTGGCATGAATTGATCTTGCATTTTCAATTTGTTTTGCATTTTTCTTGACAAGGTAGCTTAAAACCCTAGCAATCTTAGGAAATTCATAACTCTCACTAGGTTAAGAGTTGGATCCCCTCCTTTGGGCAGTGAGTTTGTGTAGGTTTAGGGTTCCTTTGATTGCATTTTCAAATTTTTATCATGTCATTTGCTTCTGGTTTTGGATTTTGCTTTGTGTATTGATCATAAACCCTAATTTATGCCTTCCTTTGCATCCATCTTCCATTTGCTTGCATACCATGACTTGCCATGACATTTTATGCATTCACATGATTCATAATACATCTTAAGACATATTAGAATCATGTTTGATCATTGCATCTTTCATTTTCCATGTTATATGTCTTTTGCATTCCATAACTTTTCATGTACATCCATGGTTCAAAACATGCTTCTCTTGCATCCATATGTTTGTATGATCATTCTAATGCCTTGCCTCATGTTTGCATCATCTCTTAGCATCATTAACATCATACTCATGCCTCTGGTTTTGGTTTGCATCATCACATTTCATCTCATTTTGCATTGCATTTCATTTCTTTACTAACTTTTCAGGTGGTAAGTTGTTTGAGAAGTGAATTTGCCTTCACTTCTCACAATCTCTTTTCATCTCTCTTATGCATCATTGATGCATTTTATCTTGTGCCTTGGATTGAGCTTGCTCATTCTTGTTCATCTTACCTTCTTTCTTCAAGCAACTTGTCTTCTTAAGTGAAGCAAGTTGTTTTGCTTCTCTTTGCTCCTTTCACCTGCTTCTCTCATTGGTGGTTCCTTGAAGATTTCTTTCTTAAACCCAACAAACCCTAGGAATGACCAAGCATGATAACAATTAGGGTTGACTAGTCCCCCACTTAGCTTTTACCTTTGTGTCTCTTTGAGTCTTCTCTTCTCATCTCATAATCAGGGACTAAACCCTAAAGGCTTTAAGGCTTTGTGATTAAGCTTATGCCTGCATCCTTCTATTAGGATGGAGTGTATAACTTTAATCCTAAGTGTTAAACCCTTAATGTGTTTAAATCCTTTAATCAATTCACTTAATAATCATCAAGACATCAAGCTTGTAACTTGGGCCTTGCATTAGGGTTCTAATTCTTCCTTAACTGGTTAAGAAGGACTAACCCTAGTGTTAATGGACAAGTCCCCCTCAAGTTGTCTTACAAACCATAAAACTCACTTCTTCATATTATCACTAATTAAAATCCATCTAATAAGGGCTTTGTTTTTTCATGAAGTTAATCCCTAATCATGGATTAAGTTGAGGAGTCTTCCTCAGCTCAAATATTCTCATCTATCATCCTTCTATTAGGATGGTGTAATGAGTCTGTTTAATCCCTGATTATGGCTTAATATCATTACTTAACACTAAACAAAAACAACAAAAAAAAACATCTAACTAATCACAAGTAGGTTAATGATCTTAATCCTACACCATAGTGATTAAGTGTGAGATGCTGACTTCACACTTAAGGTATTCTCATTACCCCTAATCAGAGGGAGGATGTGATGAGTTTACTAACCCATTGGTTTAGGCTTAAGCTCATTAATTTATGACAAACTTCCAAAAGCAATAAAAGACTGAAAACTCAAAAACAAGCAATAATCGTCTCCTTCGGGATTCTTTTCTCATCTCATTCACTCACAAACGAGAACCCGCTTCTTCCGTCTAATGCAAGACAGTTTTCACCTGAGCCAGACAGGTCATACACTTGAGCATAGACAAGTAAGCAGTTCATCAGTCAATTTATCTTTCAGTCTCTTTGGGTCGAACTACGGTGTTCTGACTTCCTCATTGCTCGAGAGGATACGTAGGCATAACTTAACAGTTATCGAACAAAAGTCTCTGTATATTCCCCCTCTCTCTAGCCTTATTCTTTAAGCCTCATGGTCATGAGCATTTCATTCTTATTCTTACACTGACACTTTACTTATACATTTCACATTTCTTTTACACTGACACCTCTACATCCTTTTCCAGCTCTTTTGAACATAAATTGCACTGACACTACCCCTTTAAAACACAAATCTTTTAAGCGTGGATCCCGTCGAGTACGGCGGACAATCTAGGTGCTAATACCTTCCCAGGTTGTAACCAACCCCCTTTCTCAGTCTCTCTGGTTCGCGACCGTCTTATCCATATCTTTTCCCTAGGTTTATGCAGCATTACCTTTCCCCCCGGGATAAAAATGCCTAGCTGGCGACTCTTGTCTTTCTGAGTTCACCCCTGTGTGTTCTCTTCTCTCTTTCACCGACCGTTCACGTCTGTACCCCTTCTGACCTGAGGCGTCATTTGGTGGGAGCGACAGAGACGCAATGGTATACCGGCCTCGACCGATAACCAAAAACATAAGGACTGACCTCAGATAGACTTTGCAAAAGAGACAAACTGACCTCAATCAATAAGCTTCAAAATGGTCTATCATCCTCGAATGATAGCCACAACAACAAGACCAACCTCAGAAGGACTTGAAGAAGAGAATGTCATCCTCGAATGACAACTCACAAAAGATCCTCGGATCTAACACGAAACCATCCTTGAATGGAGACACAATGGTTTACCGGCCTCGATTAATAACCAAAAATTGCAATGACTTTTAGACATTCAAGGTATGGATTGATTGAATACTCGAATAAAATCTGGAAATTTGAACTCTGTATGGATGAGGAGAACATCATCTCCCCCCCTTTTTTTATTACTGTTCTTTTTTGTACTCTGATAAGGCGATGAAAATAGGACAATATGGAATGGGATCGTTGTACATAAATGAGAGCCCAGGAAAACATGACCGTTGTACAAAACGAGAACCTGCGACGTGACTGTTGTACCAAATAAGACGCGATAGGGGTGACGAACATTGACTTGAGAAGACAAGGATGCTTGGCAAATGGTATTGGTATCTGTAAACACCCAAATTTTCCCTCACTAAGTTCACACCATGGCTTGTGATCTTTCATATTTGTATTATTTTAATCATATCATATCATTTTACTTTTTTTGCTTCACTGCATTAGTTCAAATTTATCTGCATCTAGGGTTTGTGATCTGAGCAATCCAGGTTCCATATGAGCCACTCCAAAGGTCTTAAATCATCTCAATAGGGTCCATGTATGTTCAATCATCATATTTTATCCTCCAAAGATCAAGGAAGTCAAAGAATCACAAGAACTTGCAAAGCATGGAAGCAGAGCTAGGGTTTAACTGCACAGATGACCTGAAATTAGGTTTTTGGTTTCAGAGGCCATAACTTCAAATTTTTTGGCCATTCTTGTTTCCATTGGTCTCAATATGTTATGAGGATCATGCATACCAAGTTTTGTGAAGAAATTCATTGTGGAAGTCATCTGATCACTGGGTAACTTCTTAAGCAAGTCAGAGCAAAATCAGGGCATCTGAGGCCCCCCAACATGGAACCAAAGTGGATTTTTCATCAAATTAAGGTTATATTATCTTTATTTGATCATTGAAGTGTTTATAAGTTCACAAAATTGAAGAAAAGTGAGCTAAACCAAAAGTTGCCAAAAATGGAAATGACTTGGAATGTAAACTTTCCATTTGGGGAAAGTTTTTCAACCTCCTCTTTCTCAACAAAAAATGCTTCAAATGAAAAATTGTTGGTCATGAAAGTTATAGATTGGATCATTACCTTTTCAAAAAGTACAAGAACAAGTTCTAAATCATTATGGAACTCAAGTTATGGCTTGTCAAAGTTGGCAAAAATCCCATAATTTTCAAGAATGCACCAAAAGGGATTCTTTGCAAAACCACTTGCCAAGGCTTTTTGTGAATTCAAACACACTTCAATACATCATAACATCATAGTGAATTGCCTCTAGATCAGAATTTCCCAAGGAATTGCAAGATTACATGCCTTGAACATCAAGATTTCTCAAAGGGGCCAAAACTTCACATATTTGCAAAAGGTCCCATAACTTTGCTCCCACATGCTGAATTGCCTCAAGATTTGAATTTGTGGACATCCATGAAGTCAGATGCGCATGGACATGCCCAAAGGCCAGCTGCATTCTTGCCCATACCTCAAGTACAAGAAATGTTGACTTTGTGCAAATTCACCCATACCAATCACAACAGTCCACCACCCACTCTCTGCCCAATCCAAACACTACAAGCATGCCTCAAAGATCATTTTTCATAACACACACAAGGTAAAACCTCCAAGAACTCAGCATTGCCAAAAACTCTCCCTCTTGCATTTTCCTTCGAAACTCATAGCACACTTACTCAAACTCAAAACAAATTCCACCATTCATCTCTAAATCACTCACTGATCACAAACCAACCATTGAAACAACCAAAAACACTCCATACACCAAACACGATTTCTGACCGGTTGGATTGCTACCACTCAAACCAGCCATCCTCAAAGCTTTCCAAGCATTGCAACTGCCTCAGGAGGTTCATTATAGTCATTCTGCCCCAAGGAAGTGGCCAGAAAGCTCAAGGGTGCAAAGCTCCACCTCAGGTAGCCATCTGAATTTATTTTTCCAGAATCTCTCTTTTATGTTACAAAATGAATAAGCATGCTTCACTGGTCATTCTAGACTTTGAAATTTTGAAAATGGTGTAGAAACGAGCTTATACTGATTGTCTGAAATTTCTGCCATTTTTGTTCTTCCTTTCAAATCTTGAGTTTGAGTGAGAATAAATGTGATTTGAGGGTAGATTTGAGCTTAGGGGAGTGAGGAGAGTTAATCTGGAGCTTTAGAGCTCCAGAAATTACCTAGGGAAGAAGATAAGAATTTTTCAGGTGAGGGGGTCACCGGAGAAGACGACCGAAGCTCTTCTCCGGTGACCTGAAAGTCATTAATGTGTAATTAGGGTTAGGGCTTCTGTTTAAACGTGGACCATTAGATCTTCATCTCCCGTGCGCGTTGAATGGACCAGATCATTTCATTAATTATTAATTAGGATTAAATAAATAATTAATTGAGATTAGCTGGATTTGAATTTAGGCCACAGGATCTGGCGCCAGTCAACCCTAGAAACCCTAGATTCAATCTCAGCCTTTCTTTGCGTTTACTTTTATTTAATTCAATTTTAATTTCAATTTTCTCATTTATTTTGCATGATTTATTTAAAATAGCTAAAAATTTCCAAAAATATTTTTATTCTGCATTTTTGTTTCAAATAATTTTCTTAACCCAAAAATATTTTTATTTTTATTTTTCACATTAAAAAATAATTTTTTAAACATTTAAATGTTTATTTTAATTAATTAATGGAAATTAATTAATTAAAATATCATTTAGGTTTCTAAAAATTCCCAAAAATATTCGTATTGCATCTTTAAACATTTAGAGACATTGTCATACCATCCACACAAATTTCTTTATGATTTTGAACCATTTTTGATAATTTTCTTGAATTTAGGGTTCATAAAATTCACATTTTAGAACCCTAACTTCAAGAATTCTTTTCTGCCTAACCAAGAATGGTATGATAATGATTCTTTTTGCATTGATCTTCATTTGACATGTAGTTTCTAGCATAATTTTGTTACAAATTTCTTCTGCCTTTTTGAATTGATTGGCATTTTTTCCCTTTTAGGTACCTTAAAACCCTAGAAAACTTAGAAAAATCATAACTTCCTTAGGATTATGAGTTAGGTCTTCTCCTTTGGGGTGTGATATCATATGGGGTTAGGGTTCTCTTGATTTAATTTTCAATTTTTTGTCTTGTCATTTGCTTCTGTTTTTGAGTTTTGCATCTCATGTTGCATGAAAACCCTAATTTCTCATCTTCCTTTGCATACCTCTTGCATATGCTTGCATTCATGAACTTGCCATGAAATTTCTTGCATCCACATGACTTCTAAGACATCATAAGACACATTAGACTCGTGCTTGATCATTTCCCCATCCATTTGCCATGTTATGCATTCATTTCATTCCATGAGCATTCATGAACTTTCATGTCCCTTTCATGCTTCATTTGCATTCTCATTACTTGTATGATCATCCATTGCTCTTGACATGCATTTGCATCATCTCTTAGCATCATGTACATCATGAACATGCTTCTGGTTTTGGTTTGCATCCTTGCATTCATTTCATTTTCATTTCATTTCATTTCATTTTGCTAACTTTTCAGGGGGTAAGTACTTTGAGAAGTGAATTTGCCTTCACTTCTCACTTCTCTTCTCATCTCTCTTATGCATTCATTTCTGCATTTTACTTTTTCTTTAGAGTGAGCTTTCTCATTCATGTGCCTTCTTCACTTTCTTTCTTCAAGCAACTTATCTTCTTAAGTGAAGTAAGTTGACTTGCTTCTTCTGCTTCTCCTCCTTCCATCTTGCTTTCTCCTTGGTGGCTTTTCCTGAAGATCTCTTGCAAACCTCATAAACCCTAGGAACACCCAAGCATGTTAACAATTAGGGTTTGATTAGTCCCCCCATTAGTTTTACCTTTGTGTCATCTTTTGTGTCTCTCCTCTCATCTCTTAATCAAGGACTAAACCTTTAAGGTTTTAAGGCTTTGTGATTAAGGTTATGCCTGTATCCTTCTCTTAGGATGGAGTGTATAACTTTAATCCTAAGTGTTAAACCCTTAATGTATTTAAATCCCTTAGTCAATTCATCTAATAATCACTAAGACATCAAGCTTGTAACTTGGGCCTTGGATTAGGGTTCTAATTCTTCCTTAATTGGTTAAGAAGGACTAACCCTAGTGTTAATGGACAAGTCCCCCTCAAGTTGTCTTACAAACCATAAAATTCACTTCTTAATCTTACCATTAACTAAACTCCACTTTAATAAAGGCTTGTTTTGTCATGAGGTTAATCCCTCATCATGGATTAAGTTGAGGTATTTTCCTCAGCTTAAATGTTCTCATCTATTATCCTTATATTAGGATGGTGTAATGGGTCCATTAAATCCTTGATTATGGCTTAAACTCATTACTTAACACTAAACAAAGATACCAAAAACATCTAAATAAATGCAAGTAGGTTAATGATCTTAATCCTACATCATGGTGATTAAGTGTGAGGTGTTTACTTCATACTTAAGGTATTCTCATTACCCCTAATCAGAGGGAAGATGTGATGAGTTTACTAACCCTTGGTTTAGGCTTAAGCTCATTTTCTTATGACAAACTCCAAAAGCAATAAAAGATTGAAAACTAAAAAAACAAGCAATAATCGTCTCCTCCGGGATTCTTTTCTCACCTCTTTCACTCAGAAACGAGAACTCGCTTCTTCCGTCTAATGCAAGATAGTTTGCACCTGAGCCAGACAGGTCATACACTTGAGCATAGACAAGTAAGCAGTTCACAAGTCAATTCTCTTTCAGTTTCTTTGAGTCGAACTACAGTGTTCTGACTTCCTCATTGCACGAGAGGATACGTAGGCATAACTTAACAGTTATCGAACAAAAGTCTCTGTATATTCCCCCTCTTCCAGAATTGTTCTTTTTAAGCCTCATTGTCTTGAGCATTGCACTCCTTTCTTGCACTGACACTCCTTTTATTCACTTCACACTTCTTATGCACTGACACCTATACATTCTTTTCCAGCTTTTGCACACAGATAGCACTGACACTACCCCTTTAAACACAAACTTTCAAGCGTGGATCCAGTCGAGTACGACGGACAATCTGGGTGCTAATACCTTCCCAGGTTGTAACCAACCCCCTTTCTCAGTTTCTCTGGTTCGCGACCGTCTTATCCATATCTTCCCAGGTTTATGCAGCATTACCTTTCCTCCGGGATAAAAATGCCTACCTGGCGACTCTTTTCAGTTCATCTTCATGTTCTCTCTCATTCGCCGACCGTTCGCGTCTGTACCCCTTCTAGCCATGTGCCATCTGGTGGGAGCGACAGTATCCTATGTAGGGAGTACTTCAGGTTAAGAAGATGTTCCGGGTCTTATGTAATATACCTCAAAACCGGCCCATGTTGGTATGCACATGTTTGAACTTATGGCATAATGCTCCATGATGATGGAAATGCTACGCGTTGGAGGATGCAAATGTAATGATGATTATGCATATGCGAAGAGATATCTTGATAACGAGACTACAAGTATCCCATGTGGCTTGACTGGGGAGAAACGATGATCATTGCATTGATCGGGTTAATCCTTGTGAGGAGAAAACAACTCTGCGGGGAATATTGTTAATGGTACATTGGCTCTGAACTGCCACCGTTGCCAAAAATAAATTGGACTTTTAAGATCAGAGAGTCAAGACCCTGTTGGGGATGAACTCATCTTACGAGGTACGCTACCCGTTGAACTCCGTCGAGGAAGTGACAACCTTCCGACTTGGCTGGGGAATCAGATGTATGAGTTGATGCTCTGCTGAGGAAGAAACCTATTGGGGAGTAAGGAACTCCTTGTACTGTTGGGGGATTGCTCTTGTGTTGAAGGAAAATCTCTGCTTGGGGAGGACAACAGCCTTCTGAAGATAAGAGTTTAGGGTGCCCCTTGCTGGGGGTAAAAGATAAGAAGTGTCTCATGTTGGGGATGAGGTATGAAGCGTCCCATGCTGGAGATGAGGGATGATGATACACTTCTACTCGAGAAGTATCCTTCCCTTTGCTGCTCTGCTGGAGAAGGGATTGTCTAATGAGACTTGCTAAGGAATTCTGATCAATGAAGCCTGTTGCTGAAACAACTCTTGAAGTACTTGTGTTGACAATGGCTTTGCTTCCAGCCTCTGGATTGATAGATTTCCTACTAATCATGAGTGAACAATGATTCTTTGCAATTTTCAACTCGCCTCATACTAGGATCTGTCGAAAGAAATTGTCTCAAGAGGATTTTACAGAAAATATGGCATCCGAGATGCCTCAGTGTCTTCAAACTCTTGGACAGATTCGTCGGATCTCGAAATAATTGCTCCAGACTGCATGGTCTGTGAAAGAAATTGCCTCGTGAGTATTCATGAAAAACCTCATATTACTGTGAGATATTCTGCCCCAGTATTTTGAACTTTGGGTAGGTGCCTCTGATTAACCGTCTTCGGGAGAAAGTAACTTCTAGTGCTCTTGGGGTGGCCTGCCCCAGTACGAGCCTTGAAGTGATCACCTCTGACTGATTGTGCTTTGAAGAAAACACCCATAGTACATACTCCTGGAGAGATTTGAATCTCGAAGTGATTGCCCCTGTTTGGCTAAACTTTGGAAAGATTGCTCGACGTGATTGCCCTAGATTAGTTGGTTCTTACCATGACTGGTTGGGAAAGTCCCCACTCAATGGAGTTTCTTGGAAAAGTGCATCTCAAAAGATTGACCTTCAGAAGTTTCAGATTTCTCAACTTGGCAAGATTAGGCTTCTGGACTGCGATTCCATACGTGAACTTTTATGATGCCAAACAAATGTATGCAAGCAGAAAATGTTTATTTTGAGAATGAAAATTCTAATGCAAAACACATGTTAATCTTGAAGTTTTACTGTAATAAGATGTAGCCAACCTTTGTGAGTGAATCACTGGTTAAAATACGACATTGGTTTTTGATAAAAGAAGCATGCACATGCAACACCAACCCAGATCATTTAGCACAACTCATAGGAGTCAGGAACGCGGTCTCGTGGTAGTACACTCTCGAAATAACCCTGTTTCAGTTATGTTGCTCCCGGGATTTTCATCCTAGTACAAACACGAAAGTGGCGCGGAAAAGGTAGAGTCGCCAGCCATGCATTTTTATCCCGAAGGAACGGGAAAGGTAATGCTGCACAAACCTGAGAAAGAAGGAAAGGACAAGGTCCTGCGAACCAAAGATCTGGGTTCGGGAGTCGGTTATTACCTGGGAAGGTATTAGTACCCCAGACCGTCCGCCGTACCCGACGGGATCCACGCTTGCTTGTTTGCTTCAAAGGGTAAGAAAAAAAAGATGTTGCTGAATAAGAACTGCTACTGGAACTGGAATGAAATAAGAAAGGGAACTGGAGAAAGAGAATAAAAAGAAAGAATGGGGAAAATGTATGGAAAATAAAGAATGTGCTCGAACGGGCCCTACCCCGCTGCCTACGTACCTCATCGGGATAATGAGGATTAGAGTCGACGTAGTTGGCGTAACTAAGGCGGGAACTATTTTTTATTTTTTAGGATGACATTGCCATAGCTCTAGCTCAGGTGTTGTAGGCTCGTCTGGTACGAGTGTGTTTACCGTCTTGCATGCGAGACAAGTCGTCGCAAGTTCGCGTTTAGAGTGAATGAGATGAGAAGAGAAGTTCCCGCAGGATAGTTGCTTATTGTGCATTTTTTGTCTTTTATGAGAAATGTCTTGAATTCGTTTGTGAACATTCTCATACTAAGAACTATCCATCGTGGTAGATACTTACACCTCGCCCCGAAACAGGACGCGTATAAGTACTCCACAACAAAATCTCGTGTCGTACAAGAATGTTTGATTTTCATTAAGTATTTTTATTATTTTCTTTATGAGGTGAGAAAGAAGGACTCAGGTTACAAAAGGCAAAAGCTAAGGGAGCTAAGACTCAATCCTAATTTTAACCATTATTCAAAAGTAGTCTTAATGGTTTGTATGGTTTTTCTATTCCTAAGGAAGAAAAGGAAAAGAGAGAAGAAAAAGGATGCAACTTACTTCCTTAGGAAGATAAGTTGACCCTAACAAAGGGGAACCCTACCAACAACAAATATGGAAGGAAAAATGAATTAAATGCATAAATAAAATGCATGAAAATAAAATAAAAGGATAAGGTGTAAGGAAACATACCTTTCCCTCCCTACAAAACAAAGATTAGTGTGCATTTAATTAAAAATAATAAGGCAAACATACACCAATTAAATCTTAATGACTCTAGGACTCAATCTAAACTCTATCTTAATTCTAAAGAACTAAAAATATGCTAAAACAAAAATTCAGTACCTACTACAACCCCTAATACACAAACAGCTATGAAAATAAAGCATAACACAAAGCAACATTTACAGCCAGCATGCAGCATGAAAAGGTAGGTGTAAAAAGTCAAATACAGCATGCAACATGACAGACAACATGTATTTTACAGCACCTATATGCAAAGTCAGCTATGAAATGTAAAATGCAAATTTGATTATTTTTATTTTTTGCAAAAACTCAATGAAAAATGTACTAATTAAACATGAATATGCATTTGAACATAGATCAACATACACAATTGAAAGAACATGAGCATTTTTGAGGAATTATGCAAGAATGCACCACATGATTGATTATGCAACAAGTATGCAAAATATGGCACATGAACATGCATATGAACATAAGGAGCATTGATCATGAACATGCAATATGATAGATCAACAAGAATGTCCAACTCCATGCAAAATTCAGAATTGAATTGATGTGAATAATATGATCAAGCATGCAACCAAATGCAACCAAATGCACATACATACATGATTATGTAAAATGCAACATACATTGATACAATGAAATGCAAAATGATTTAACGCAATACGAAAGATGCAAAAATAGAATGCAACATGATTATTTTCATGACAAATGATGCATAATCATAGCAAAAAAATGCAATGAGATCAAATTATACACAAAGGAACACATAAACACATAATATGCAACATGAACGGAAACGCGTCGAAACGACTCGAAATGGGGGAATGAGATGTCGAAACCAACCTAGAAAATTCCCTAAAATCAGTACCTAAACATGTATGAACATTAGAGGCACTAGAAAGCAAGACTAAGCTATCAAATAAGCAAAAATTCCAAAATCTAACAGCGTTAACCGGTTAACCAGATGGTTAACCGGTTAACGGACCTAAAATAGCACTGGTTTGTGGCTAAAACGCACGCGTTAACCGGTTAACCAAATGGTTAACCGGTTAACACTGATCAGAATGTGAAAAAAAGTTTAGAAATAAGTGCTTTTGGCCACAAACTCACTTCTAATGATCTCTTACACACCTAGGAACATGTTAACACTAATTTCTACTTAATTGGGGCTTATTTACACATGCTAGATTCTATAACTATCTACACCTTAACTTCTAATCCTTTACAAATCACTAATCGCAAGCAACACATAACGAAAACGTGATCGATTACAAGCAATACGAAAAGCAATTAAAGAACGCCAAAATAGCAAGATGAAGAGAATAACTTAAAGGAGAAGTGATTTAGATCACCAACCTACGAAACGGAGAAGTGCTTCGGTGGATGTTGCAAGAATCAGAGCTTGATCGAAGAGAAAACCAAGAAAATCGCGAACCTGCAAAATAAATGCGTTCTTGATGCTTGAACCTTCATGCACTTCCGATAAGCCGAAATCTTCACAAAAATCAGTAGCTTCTTCTTCTACAATCCACAATTCAATTGAGGTTGGAGGCTAAGCTTCAAGATCTTCAAGTTTCAATGTGAAACTTGAAGAGCTTCTTCAAAAAAAGCTTTGGTGAAAAGGGAAATGGAGGAAAAGTGAGAGAGAAAAAAGTGATTGTGAGAGAGTGAAAAGTTTGGAAACTTGGGAACCTTTTGCATTGAAGTGATTAATGGTTATATAGAGACTAGGATTGGAGCTAGGTTTGGGAATGGAATTAGGTTTAGGAACGGAGTTAGGTTTGTAGTTAGTTAGGGTTAGGGTTGGAGAGGGAATATTCCTTGGAATACTCTAGAATGTTGTAGAACATGGTAGAAGCATCCAAGGGAAAAGGAGTGGAATTGAAGTGGAAAAATAAGAGGGAAAGAAAGAAAGGGAATGTGGAAGGAAAGTGGAAGGAAAATGGAAAGAAAAGGGAGGGAAAGGTGAATTTTTCCCTTTTTTGGTTGGTTAGCTTTGAAGTGGTTTGTATTATTTTCGGGATATTATTTTTTTCTCTTGAACTCCAATGTTTGGCAAGCCTCGATCGACCACACACCTCATGCGTATGCAAAGGATGATGATTTATTTATTTTTCAAACGCGATGCAATGATATGCGTAATGATGCAAGAATGAAGCGTAAATCGCTCGAGGTTGATAATAAATAAGAGGGCAAATTTTGGGGTGTTACAAGTTAGGACTTTTTAGGGTTGTATCGTGGCTTGGTTCACAGTTATAGAAACAAAGGATATAGGCTCGAAGTTTATTTGTTCCCACCCATCTTCGTGATCTTCTCCATTCTTATGTTCAGCTAGCTTTCACAAGCGCCCACCTCTCAAAAAGTGTTTTGTGATGGTTAAGGAACCATTGATGCTAACGGCTTAAGCACCAATCATGCTGTTGTCAGGCACATTTCCTCCCCAAGGATGATGAAGATGAGGATACCAAGGGGTTGATGAGTCGGGCGTATTTCCTTGCGCGATTGGATCAGGATCTCGAGGATCTGAGGGACTCGACCATGTTGAGTTTCTAGAATGCTGTGGATCAGATTAAGGCCCTCCATCCCGAGCTGAACCTCGATGCTGATCAGATCAGCAACTTGTACAAAGTCGTGGATGGTCGGGTTGTAGTCCCTGATTACATGGTCGTGGATAATTCTCAACCTGGGGAGTCCGAGCATCCGATTCAGCCTGTCATCCAACAACCTCTGAGCAAAGATCAACTAGGGGCGCCAGAAGGGGGGGTAATTAGGTCGGAATGCATGCCTAAATTATATGTAATTTAGAATCTTTACTGGACGTGGTCCCCTTTTTATGTAATTTCGAACAAGTCGGCCTTTAGGGGTCGCAACCTTTTAATTAAAATTTCTGGCCTCGGTTGTCGTTTTATGATTTATGCAGTGTTTTAGTTATGTGTATGACTGCCCGTCCGTCGGAGGAATTTTATTTTAAATGTCTTTTTTCGTTAAGTGTTTTGCGCTTGTTTGGTGCGAGGAATATGACCTAGCGGCCGATAAGGAGATGAGTGTTCGTAAAGGAACGTGATCCATCGGTTTGGGGGACCGATCAGATGTATAGAGGCTGGCCCTGGGTCGGAATCCGGATCAAGATTGTGGATCGGATCTCCGTGGCTTGAACGTCCCATCGCGAGTTGGGGTTCTGCTTGGTCGTGGTACTTAGGCGACGTCGGGCTCGTTCGAGTACCCGTTCGTCCGACAGTTACCTTCCTCATCGTGATGGGGAGGTCCTGTTGGTCAAACGTTTTGGGTTGCAATGCTTGGGCATGCAGGTTTGGTCGGACCTTTTGCTCCTCATAGGGGGTAAGGCGACCTTCATACTAGTTGTAGTATTGCTTAAGTTTCTCGGCGTTCCATGGTCGTGCTAGGTCTTCCCTTTGAAGATTTTCTAGGTAGTAAGCTCCGTTCTCAGTCTTTGCTCGGACGCGATACAGACCTTCCTAGTTCGGTGCTAGTTTCCCTTCTCCGGAGTCTTTGTGGTTTTTCCTCAATACGAGGCTCCCGACTTCGAATGTTCGTTTAATAACTTTCACGTTGTGTCGAACTGCGATTTTTTGTTTGAGCGTGGCTTCTCGGAGAGTTGCTCCTGATCAGGTCTCTTCGACCAAGTCGAGCGCCTCCCTTAGCGTTTCTGAGTTAGTATCTTGGTCCATGGATGATTTTGTGAGCATGGACGGTATGTGCATCTCTATGGGGATGACAGCTTCGGTTTCGTATGCTATTCGGAACGGGGATTCTCCGTTCGTCGAGTGAGGCATGGTCTTGTACACCCAAAGAACGCTGTATAGCTCTTTGACCCAGTGTTTTTTGTGTTCGTCCAATCTCCGCTTGAGGCCTCTCAAGATTATCCTGTTAGCAGCTTCAGCTTGCCCGTTAGTCTGGGGGTGTTCGACAGAAGCAAAGTGTTGTTTGGTTCCATCCGAGGATACGAATTCCTGGAAATGTTTGTCGGTGAACTGGGTTCCGTTGTCTGTCACGATGGCGAGCGGTATTCCGAATCGAGCAAAGATGTTCCATTTGAAGAAGCGTAGGATGTTTAGTGCAGTGGTTTTGGCTAAAGCCTCTGCTTCGATCCATTTGGTGAAATAGTCGATGCCCACGATGAGATACTTGTTTTGGCCGGTGCCGATGACGAAGGGCTCTAAAATGTCTAGTCCCCACCAGGCAAACGGCCATGGGGACGACAATGATTTTAACTCAGTAGGGGGAGCTATGTGTACGTCATTGATCAGTGATCTTTAGTCGTAGTTTTCAAGCTGTTTTCGTTGTTCTTTTCATATGCTTTCGGTTGTTTGAAGTGTTTCTTTCACGCTTTCGTCGTAGTTTTCTTAATTTAGCATGCAAGTCTAATTTTAGTCTTTTTATCAATTTTTATCTTTGGTATGTGTTATGTGGTTGTTTTGTTGATGTGTTTTCAGGTCTGCATCTAATCGGTTGTTCGAAGCCTTCGCAAAGATGATCCGAGTGTTGAAAAACCAGCAAAATAGGGATATCAGAAGCACAACACGGGTGCCCGTGTTGCACAACACGGCCCGTGTTGCACAACACGGCCCGTGTTGTGGCAACTAGAAAAAAATCCTGCTATTTGTATGATGCTGAGATATTTTTGGAGGGCATTCTGGACATTTCACGGAGTATTCTGAAGACTGATATATTAGATGATTAAGACTTAGATATGGTTTTTACTTTTGATTAGGGGGGATTTTGGATTGACGAGAGAAGGAGAAGAAAGATTGATCAAGAGCGGAAGCGATTGACGATCCAACCGATCCAACGTTGATTGTAATGTCTCTATATTATTATTTAGCTTTTATTTTTGTTATGAACATGAGTGGCTAAACCCCTCAATGCCAGGGGGTGTCCCTGATTTTCTTATTGTAATGACTTTTTGAATTCTTAATCTATGAGATTATGCGTTTAAACCAGTTTCTTTATTGTATGTAATGTTCATAATGCTTTATCTTTTTGGAAAATTTGATAATTGATCGTAGTTAGGATTTGGTCTGACCAACCATCCTAACTTTGTTGCGTAATTTTTATCACGGTAGATATTACCGAGGAATTGGAATACCCTGTGAAAACAATTTTTATGTCAGAATTATTGCTTGATATTCTTCCTTGGCCATTAAGGAATTAAGGTCGAGGAAGAATACCAAAGGTTTTTCTTTAAAGGAATTTTGGAAAAACAATCTTGAACAAAGGAAAGATAAAGTTTGAATCATGTCTCTTTAGAGTCGAGAAATTATTAAGTCATTGCATTGCAAATTATACACAGTCCCTGGCATTATTCTCATATTCGTGCAACCTCTATTTTTGTTTACATTTTAGTAATTGTAATTCTAATTTATCTAAAAACAAACTATCAACCAAAACCTTTGTTCAATTGAAATCTATTTAGAAAAACTTATTTCGGTACGCAGTCCTCGAGATCGATATTCGGGATATCTCCCTTTTATTACTACATCGGTAAAAATAGTACACTTGCTAATTTTCCGATCAAGTTTTTGGCGCCGTTGCCGGGGACTTCCAAAGATCTAAGTTTACTTGTATTATTTCAATTGAAATTTTGTTGCTCTGCGACTAAAATTTTATTGTTTTCTCTGTTTATTATTTTAGTGTTATTGAAATTTTGTTATCTAACTTGTGTCTAACTGTTTATGCGAGGTCAGGCCTCAACTAAATTTTCTTTTGACACAGAACCAGAAAGAGCTTTTCACGAGAGACGCTGCAAGGCAAGAGTTGATAGACTGGGTGATACTGGTTCAAGTGTCCCGAATCAGGAAACGGAGGACAACATATCTGTGCACTCTGAGCATAGTGACTCTAACTCAGACAGAGAGACTGATCCAGGATTTGATAACATGGCAGGGAATCAACCTGTTGCAGAGAGACTTTTAGGGGACTATGGAGGGGCAAATGCTCAACCCAACCGGATGACTATTGTTAATAAACCGGTGAATGTAGCACAATTTCAGTTGCATCCATCCACTATTCGCCAGTTAGAGAGCAAGCCTTTCTCCGGAAGGATCAATGAGGATGCAAATAAGCATCTTCAGAGATTCCTTACCACCACCACTTCTTTGAAGATCGAAGGTCATTCAGAGGAGACAAAAAGACTTGTGATGTTTCCATTCACACTTACCGATGATGCAGAAGAGTGGTTCTACTCTCTTCCAGTGGCGAGTATCACAACATGGCAAGAGATGGAAACAACGTTCCTTAATGAATATTTTCCTGCTTCAGTGTTCATCCGAAAGAGATATGATATAGTCAATTTTAAACAAAAATAGGGTGAATCACTTGGAGATGCGTATAAAAGATTCAAAAGGTGTTTGACCGCGTGTCCTACTCAAAATATGGACGCGACCGAGCAGATGCAAAACTTTGTGAATGGGTTGCGACTCAAGATAAAACAACTTATTGATACCGCTGCAGGTGGCTCAACAAACTTCTCAACAACCACTGGTATCAAAAGAATCATAGAAGCCATTGCTGCCAATGAACACCTTGAATTATATGATCGCACAGTGAGTCAACCAGATGTTAAAATTGATTTAAAGCTGACAGAGCAGGTTGTGAAAATGGAAGATCAAATTGCTGCAGAAGTTGAAAGAAGGCTAAAGAAGATGAATCTTGGCACACAGACAGTAGCTCAGGTGGAACCTGTTCAAGCTGTGATTTGTGAGATTTGTTGTGGACCACACTTCGCCATGCACTGTTTGGCAACTCAAGAACAGGTTGAACAGATTAATATGTTGAGGCATAACAATCCGTATGCCAACACGTATAATCCGGGGTGGAAAAATCACCCCAATTTCTCTTGGAAAGATCAACAAGGGAACATCCAAAAATAGGTTCAAGGCCAACAACAATATCAGCCCCAGCAACAACAATACGAGCCCCAGCAACAACAATATCAGCCACCGGTTCCAAGAAAAGCTAATTGGGAAATTGCCATTGAAAAGATGGCAGCTCACAATTCTCAATTCCAAGAAGAAACGAGGAGTAACTTCAAGAATACTGGAGCCTCTATCAAGAACCTTGAAGTGCAAATGAGCCAAATTGCCCAACACCTCTCCATTCCCCAAACTCTAGGGACTCTTCCAAGTGCTACTGTAACAAATCCAAGAGATAATCTCAAAGTCAATGCAGTCACAACACGAAGAGGTAAAGCAATTGAAGAGGTGGAAGAAAATTCTGAGAGTGAAAATCATATGATTGAAGTGGAACTGGAAATAAAAGAGAATGAAGTTGTTGAAAAAGAGGAAGAAGTTACCCCAGCACCGGAAATCAAAGAAAAAGCGGTAGAACCGAAACCGGTGATCAAACTTCCGTATCCAACAAGAAACAAAAAGAAAGGGCAGCAAGAAAAGAATTTTGAGAAATTCCTGGAGTTGTTAAAGAAGCTAGAGCTGAATATTTCATTACTTGAAGCACCTGAGCAAATGCCCACTTATGCCAAATTCATGAAAGATATCATTGCTAAAAAGAGGACCATGGGAGCTGAACCTATTATTCTAAACGAAACTTGTAGTGCTATTTTGCAGGGACTAAAGATTCCAGTGAAGAAAAAAGATAGAGGAGATGTCACCATTCCATGCACCATCGGTGACTGGTCATTCAAGAGAGCTCTCATTGATTTGGGAGCAAGCATCAGTTTAATGCCTCTACCCATCTACAAAAAGTTGGGTATTAGTGTTGTTCAAGATACTCGAATGACTCTCCAGTTTGCGGACAATCCTGTGAAGCGGCCATATGGAGTAGTCCATGATGTCCTGGTTAGAGTGGACAAATTTATGTTTCCGGTTGACTTTGTGATCCTTGAAATGCCTGAAGATGAAGAAATTCCTTTAATTTTGGGAAGACCTTTCTCAGAAACTGGGAGAGTCATGATAGATATGGAAGGGGGAACACTCACTTTGAAAGTGTATGATGAAGAGTTGAAAATTGATGTTAGGAACACTTTGAAGTATAAAGATGATGTGGGCACTAGTAGTAACATACAAGTGTTAGAACAAGTGGAAGCTAGTGAACACTTAGAGAGTGTATCCCAATTGCCTCTAGAAAGAGTACTGAGTATGTCTATTTTTGAAGATGATAAGGAAGTCGAAAGTAGTGACATGGAAGTGGTAACTATGCTTGAAACTCAACCTATCCTGAAAAGAGTTAGAATGCACCGGTGGGAAGAGTTAAGACAACCTATAATGGTTGATGAAGGTGAAGACAAGCCAAAGATATCAGAATTGAAGCAACTACCTGAGAATCTCAAGTATGTCTTTCTCGACACTGAAGAAAAATGTCCCGCTATTATTAGCGCTAATTTGAAAAGTGTGCAAGAGGACAAGTTAATTGGAGTTCTCAAGAAATTTAAGGGGGCAATTGGGTGGAAAATTGAAGACCTTAAAGGTATAAGTCCTACGATGTGCATGCACAAAATACTAATGGAAGAAGATCACAAACCGGTTGTGCAGCCCCAAAGGAGATTGAACCCGGTGATGAAGGAGGTAGTGCGAAAGGAAGTTGTTAAGCTATTGGATGCGGGATTGATCTATCCTATATCCGATAGTGCTTGGGTGAGTCTGGTCCATGTGGTACCCAAAAAGGGAGGAACAACAGTAATAACTAATGAAAAAAATGAGTTGATTCCTACTAGAACTGTTACTGGATGGAGAGTTTGCATTGATTATAGAAGATTGAACTTGGCTACGAGAAAAGACCATTTTCCGTTGCCATTCATTGACCAAATGTTGGAGAGACTAGCGTGACATGATTACTATTGTTTTTTAGAGGGTTACTCCGGATACAATCAAATTGCAGTTGCACCGGAGGACCAAGAGAAGACGGCGTTTACATGTCCCTATGGCATTTTTGCTTATAGAAGGATGCCATTTGGGCTATGTAATGCCCCCACTACATTCCAAAGATGCATGACATCCATTTTTGCTGACATGTTAGAAAAGCACATGGAAGTGTTCATGGATGATTTCTTCGTGTTCGGATCCTCGTTTGATCACTGTTTATCTAACCTTTCACTTGTTTTGCAGCAATGTCAAGAAAGTAATTTAATCTTGAATTGGGAAAAATGTCATTTCATGGTGTGAGGAGGCATTGTTCTTGGTCACAAGATCTCACAAAAAGGGATCGAAGTTGATCAAGCGAAAGTGGAAGTAATCTCGAAGCTACCACCACCGATTAATGAGAAAGGTATAAGAAGCTTCTTAGGACATGCGGGTTTTTACCGCAGGTTCATAAGAGACTTCTCGAAGATAGCTAAACCTTTAACTACTCTGTTGGTTAAAGATAAGGCTTTTGTGTTTGATAATAAGTGCACCGATCCTTTTGAGACACTTAAAAAAGAATTAGTGTCGGCACCTATTGTTATCGCTCCCGATTGGTCCCTACCCTTTGAAATTATGTGCAATGCTAGTGATATTGCGGTAGGGGCTGTTCTTGGACAACTGTAGATGTTTAAGAATTGGCAGAATTTTTGACCAAACAAGAAATGTTAAATTCAGTTCAGAATGTCCTACCAGATGTTGGGACATTAGCAAACAGAGTATGTGAACTTGGTTCAGGATGTCCTACCAGATGTTGGGACATTGTATAAATGACTAAGTTCAGTTTTGTCAGGATGTCCCAACAGATGTTGAGACATCTCAGACCTGCTACCAGAATTAATTATTGATTAACAGATCAGAGATATTTAAGGAGAATTATCTGGAATTAATTAATGATGGATATAAAACAGAACAAGGCGCATCTGTAGGGAGTTTTTAAATTGAAGATTCAGATTAAAACAGAAGACCTAATGCACCTAGAATATAGGAGGTAACAAACCCTAAATTCAAGGTGACAGCTGCTGCACATTAGGGCTGGATCATTCTACAGAAAGCCCAAAATTCAGAACCTATTTAAACAACAGAATCTCATAGAATTGAGCACGAATTTAAGAAGACCAAATAGGGTGTCTAGTGTTTTAATAGCAGGTTGCTTTTATGTACCACTTTATGAGCTTTTAAGCAAAAGTGCATTTGTGACTTGATTGAAACTGTGAAGTAAAATCAAGCTGTTATTGTTTGAAGGATGTCTTCAATTTCTGTAAACTTGTAAACTTGATCACTGGGTGATTGAGGGGGAGTGAGTAGGGTACTCTTATCTAAGTGAGTCTTAGGTAGAAATTGCATTGGGTAAGTATTAAGTGATAGATTAAACAGGGTGGTTTAAGTCTAGAATTAATATTACTAATAGTGGATTTCCTCCTGGCTTGGTAGCCTCCAGATGTAGGTGTGGTTATACACTGAACTGGGTTAACAAACTTCTGTGTTGTTTATTTTTCCTGCTGTTTAAGTTTTGGTTAAAATTTGTCAAATGTCCTATTAAGTGTTGGAACATCTCTTAGGACATCTCATTACAGAATTTCAATTGGCATCAGAGCAGGCACCCTGCCTGTTTATACTGGGTGAGATCTAGGGAAAACAAATTCTGTAACATGGACAGAGATATAGGGTCAGTAAATAGACCACCTATACTGGATGGTTCTAATTATGACTACTGGAAGCCAAGAATGATTGTATTCTTAAAGTCACTTGACAACAGGGCATGGAGAGCAGTAATTGTTGGATGGAAACATCCTGTTAAAGACACCAAAGATGGATCAATAGTTCTGAAACCTGAAGAAGAATGGAGTAAAGAGGAAGAAGATTCAGAACTAGGCAACTCAAAAGCCCTAAATGCTTTATTCAATGGCATTGATAGAAATATTTTCAGACTGGTGCATCATTGTGAGCTGGCCAAAGATGTGTGGGATACCCTCAAGACAACTCATGAAGGAACATCAAAAGTAAAAATGTCAAGACTTCAACTTCTCACCACCAAGTTTGAAAACTTGAGAATGAAGGAAGATGAATCAATTCATGAGTTCTACATGAACATCTTGGATATAGCCAATACTTCTGGAGCCTTGGGAGAAAAGATGACTGATGAAAAGCTTGTAAGGAAGATTCTCAGATCTTTGCCAAAAAGATTTGACATGAAAGTCACAGCAATAGAAGAAGCTCAAGACATATGCTCCATGAAAACTGAAGAACTCATTGGTTCCCTTCAAACTTTTGAAATGGGAATGAATGACACACATGCTAAAAAGAACAAAAGCATTGCCTTGGTTTCAAATGCAGATGAAGGAGAAGATGATGAACTAGCAAATGATAAAAGCTTCTCAGAAAATCTTGCATTGATTACAAAACAGTTCAAACAGATTCTCAGAGGTATGGAAGGTAAATCAAATTCCAGTGGAAGATTCACAAACTCTTCTGAAAACAAGAGAACCTATGATGCTAACAGAAGATCAAATCTTGCTGAAAAGACCAGTCAAGAAAAAGGAATCAAGTGCCATGAATGTGAAGGATATGGACACATCAAGAAGGAATGTCCCAACTTCTTAAAAAGACAAAAGAAGGGACTATCTGTAACCTGGTCTGATGAAGACTCAGGAGGAGATTCAGAAGAAGAATCAGCTAAGCATATTACTGCTTTAGCTGGACTGTGTGAATATGATAGTGATTCCAGTTGTGGAGAGCTTACTTATGAACAACTTGAGCAAGCATTCAAAGATCTATACAAAAGAAGCTCTGAAATATGCAGTGAGGTTATAAAGCTAAAGAAGCAGAATGAAGTACTAGAAGAGGAAAAAGCAAGTGATCAAGTAATCATTGATACCTTGAAAAGTGAAGTAACTCTTCTCAATTCTAAGATGGAACATATGTCCAAATCTGTTAGAATGATGAACAGCAGCTCAAATACACTGGATGTTATTCTTTGCAATAATAAACATTCAGGGGACAAAAGTGGACTGGGATACAACAGAGAAGAAGCCAGCTCTAGCAAAGCCACTTCAAAAATTACACAGTCAAACAAGATGTCCCAACAAATGCTTCAACATCAGAACACAAAGACTAACATAATGTTCCAACAGATGTCTCAACATTCTGGAAAGAACAAAATGAAGAAGAAGTATCAAAGATGGAGATGCCATCACTGTGGAAGATTTGGGCATATCAAACCTCACTGTTATAAGTTACATGGATATCCAAATCAGATGTGTCAGCAACCTTCCAAGCAGAAAGTAGAAGGTACCAAGAAAATGCAGCTTAGAAATCAGCAACCTCCTAAGCAAAAGACAGAAGTAATCAAGAAAGTTTGGAGACCAAAAGCTGACATTCAGACTGATCAAAGCCACACACCCAAGAACAAGATCAACAATCAAGCTTGGAGATCAGCTGAACAACACTCAGAGCAGAGGCATCAAAAGAAATCTCAACTCATCTGGTCAAAGAAGAGTACTGCATACATAGCACATACATCATTGAAAGTATCAGCTAAGGAAGACTGGTACTTTGACAGTGGATGCTCAAGACACATGACTGGATTGAAGAATTTGCTAGTAAATTTAAAGCCACATTCATCCAGGTATGTTACCTTTGGAGATGGAGCTAAAGGAGAGATCAAGGGAGTTGGAACCTTGGATTGTCAAGATGTTCCAAGATTAGATGATGTGCTGCTAGTTAAAGGTTTAACTGCTAACCTGATAAGCATAAGTCAACTATGTGATCAAGGATACAGTGTAAACTTTACCAAATCTGAATGCATAGTGACTAACAAAGAACAAGAGGTTGTCATGAAAGGAGCCAGATCTAAAGACAACTGTTACATGTGGGAATCCCAAAATCTCAGTCTCACTTCAACCTGCACTCTAGCTAAAGAAGAAGAAGTGAAACTGTGGCATCAAAGACTAGGTCATCTTCATTTCAGAGGCATAAAGAAGATCATATCTATGAATGCTGTAAGAGGTATTCCTAAACTGAAGATTGATGATGGCAAAATATGTGGTGAATGTCAAATAGGCAAGCAAACCAAGATGTCCCATCCAAAGCTCCAACATCTGACAACTTCCAAAGTTTTGGAACTTTTACATATGGATCTTATGGGACCTATGCAGGTTGAAAGTCTTGGTGGTAAGAGGTATGCCTATGTTGTGGTTGATGATTTTTCAAGATATACATGGATAAACTTCATCAAAGAAAAGTCAGATGTATTTGATGTATTCAAAGAATTATGTCAAAGATTGCAAAGGGAAAAATCCAGCTGTGTGATCAGAATAAGAAGTGATCATGGAAAGGAATTTGAGAATCAAAAGTTCTTAGATTTCTGCTCTTCAGAAGGAATCAATCATGAGTATTCTTCTCCTATCACTCCTCAACAGAATGGGATTGTTGAAAGGAAGAATAGAACTATTCAAGAATCAGCAAGAGCTATGATCCATGCTAAAAAGTTACCTCTGTATTTCTGGGCTGAAGCTATGAACACTGCCTGCTACATCCATAACAGAGTTACCTTGAGAAAAGGAACCCTGTCCACAATATATGAAGTCTGGAAGGGCAGAAAACCCACTGTGAAGTACTTTCATGTGTTTGGAAGTAAATGCTATATTCTGGCAGATAGGGAGCAAAGGAGAAAAATGGATCCTAAAAGTGATGAAGGAATTTTCCTTGGATACTCTATAAACAGCAGAGCATATAGAGTATTTAACTACAGAACAAATGTTATCATGGAGTCCATAAATGTGATAATTGATGATGCTCCTACAGATGTCCCAGAAGATGTTGGAACATCTGCTGATATCAAGGTTGAAGCTGAAGAAAAGAATGATCAATATAACTTCACTCAAAATGATACAAGGTCAGAAGATTCAAGCAAACCTCCCTCCATCAGAATACAGAAGGATCATCCCAAAGATTTAATAATTGGTGATCCCAACAGAGGTGTGAGCACTAGATCAAGAGAAGTGATTTCAGGTTCTTGTTTTGTTTCCAAAATAGAACCTAAAAATGTCAAGGAAGCTCTCACTGATGAATACTGGATTTGTGCTATGCAAGAGGAATTAGGTCAATTCACAAGGAATGAAGTGTGGAATCTTGTACCTAGACCTGATGACATAAATGTGATTGGTACAAAATGGGTGTATAAGAACAAGTCAAATGAACAAGGAATTGTTACAAAGAACAAAGCTAGACTTGTGGCTCAAGGATACACTCAAATTGAAGGAGTAGACTTTGATGAAACCTTTGCACCAGTAGCAAGGCTTGAATCAATAAGACTACTGTTGGGAATTGCTTGTATCTTAAAGTTCAAGCTATTTCAATTGGATGTGAAAAGTGCCTTTCTTAATGGTTATCTTAATGAGGAGGTATATGTAGAACAGCCTAAAGGATTTGTTGATCCAAGCTGTCCAAATCATGTATACAAACTCAAGAAAGCACTTTATGGTCTGAAGCAAGCTCCAAGGGCATGGTATGAAAGACTTACCACATTTCTTATCAAGCAAGGATACAGAAAAGGTGGGATTGATAAAACCCTGTTTGTTAAATATGAAGAAGGTAATGTCATGATTGCACAAATATATGTGGATGACATTGTGTTTGGTGGGATGTCTGATAAGATGGTCAAACATTTTGTCAAGCAGATGGAAGCTGAATTTGAAATGAGTCTAGTAGGTGAATTAACCTATTTTCTTGGTCTGCAAGTTAAGCAAATGGAAGACTCAATGTTCATCTCACAAAGCAAGTACTCCAAGAACATAGTGAAGAAATTTGGAATGGAAAATGCTTCTCATAAAAGAACTCCTGCTCCTACACATTTAAAGCTGACTAAAGATGAGAAGGGTGAGAATGTAGATCATAGTTTATATAGAAGCATGATTGGGAGCTTGCTATACTTGACTGCTAGCAGACCAGACATTGCATTTGCAGTAGGAGTTTGTGCAAGATATCAAGTTGATCCAAAAGTCAGTCATCTCAATCAAGTCAAGAGAATCCTTAAATATGTTAATGGTACCTGTGACTATGGCATAATGTACTTTCATGGGTGCAAACCAATTCTCACTGGCTTCTGTGATGCTGATTGGGCAGGAAGTGCTGATGACAGAAAAAGCACTTCAGGAGGATGCTTCTTTCTAGGAAACAATCTGATTTCTTGGTTCAGTAAGAAACAGAATTGTGTATCCTTATCTACAGCTGAAGCTGAGTACATAGCAGCAGGTAGCAGTTGTTCTCAGTTGGTTTGGATGAAGCAGATGCTCACTGAGTACAATGTCCCACAGGATGTCATGACATTGTACTGTGACAACTTAAGTGCAATCAACATATCTAAAAATCCTATCCAACACAGCAGGACAAAGCATATTGATATCAGACATCATTTCATCAGAGATCTTGTAGAAGAAAAGGTGATTTCATTGGAGCATGTAGCTACAGATCTACAGTTAGCTGATATCTTTACCAAGGCATTGGATGCTGCACAATTTGAGAACTTAAGGGGCAAACTTGGAATCTGTTTATGTGATATCTAGCAGTTAATGAGATGTGCCAACATGTCATATGACATTGCATGGCTTAATTTCCAGATGGCAAAACTGGTCTGGACAAGATCTTTGGGAATTCCAATCCTAATCATTTGGACTGTAACGGTTACTTATTTAGGAACTCCTTATAATCAACTATCAAGAGTCTCATTACATCATCTAAAGCGAATCACATTAACTAGCAATCCTTCAGAAATCATAAACCCTAAAGCTGCACATTCATCTTCTTCAACAATGTCTCAAAACCCTAAAACATCTGAAGAAGTTCTCAATCAGAAAGACGTGGTTCATGCTACTCCTATTTCTATGGTGCCAATGCAATCAACACCATTAGACGAGCTCAGGGGAAGCGCTTCTCACTCTAAAAAGGCAAGAACACCAAAGAGAGCTAAAGATCAAGTTTGTAGCAAAGCCAAAGGAGGCATTCCTTCTCCTGCTAACATGCCACCAAAATCTTCAAACTATGTGGATGATTCAATCAAGGAGATTGTCACCCAAATTCTGTTTGAACAAAGAAAGGTGAGTGGGATCTCTGTTCCATTGCAAACCATGCCTGCTCCCCAAGAAGAACCATCTCAAACTGCAGAGGGCACTTCTGCAGAACAAGATGTCCCAATAAATGTTGGAACATCTGCAGATGAGAAAGAAAATTCATCTGATGCTGAACAGACTGAGGTCCAAGAAAAGGCCTCAAGTGAAAGTGATAAAGAAAACTCTGAGGATCAGAATAAGGCCTTAAATGAAGATAATGACAAAGTCTCTGAGGATCAGACCAAAGCCTCAGATGAAGATCTAATTCCTGCTGATCAACAAGCTGAAGAAGAGACTGCTCAATCTCCTCCAGGGGTCAATCTGGAGCAGGACTCTGATGCAGAAATCATAGCATCTGTCAAACCCAGCATAGCCAAAAGACTCAGGTCCAGGCAGGGTAAGATGCAAGCTGAAGCAGCAATTCCTGAAAAGAAGAAAGCCTCTCCAAAGAAAGGGAAAGCTAAAGCCTCTTTTGGGCCATCAAAACAATGGAGTAAAGTTCAAACTCAGAAAAGAAAGGCTGTCACACCATCAGATTCAGATGTTGAATCAGATGTCCCAACATCTCCTCCTAAGAAGAGACCAGCAATATCCAGAGCTTCATCTGCTGTACCAGAAGCTCCCTTGGATAACATATCATTTCACCATGTCTCTAGTGTGAACAGGTGGAAATATGTGTACCAAAGAAGGGTTGCCCTGGAAAGAGAACTGAGCAGCAATGCACTTGAGTGCACAGAACTGATAGACCTCATATCTGCTGCAGGACTGTTCAAGACAGTCTCAGATCTCTCTCCCTGCTATGAACTTCTTGTCAAAGAGTTCATTGTGAATCTTCAGGAAGATTGTTCACATGGTAAGTCCTTTGAATTCCAAAAAGTTTTTGTTAGAGGTAGATGTGTGGAGTTTTCTCCCCAAATCATAAATCAGTATCTAGGAAGAGAAACAGATGGACCAAATGAGCTGGGCAAGACAGATAATCAAGTCTGTAAGGTGATAACTGCTGACCAGGTAAAGGCATGGCCTGTGAAGGGAAAACTATCTGTAAGCATGCTTACCAGAAAGTATGCCATGCTGAACAGGATTGGTACATCTAATTGGGTGCCTACTAACCACACTTCCTCAATCTCAACTGGTCTAGCCAGATTTATATATGCTGTTGGAACTCAAACCAAAATGGATTATGGAGCTTTCATCTTTGATCAAACCATGAAGCATGCCAGCTCCTCTGCAACCAAGCTACCAATAGCCTTTCCATCATTGCTGTGTGGTATTGTACTCAATCAATATCCTGGGATTTTAACTGACAAGGATACTGCCTGCAAGAGAGAGAGCCCCCTGGCTTTTCACTACAAGTTATTCCTCAGTCATCATGCTGCAGATGTTGAAGCTCCTTCTGGAACATCTGCTGGTCCATCCACTGTTAAGAATCCAATCTCCAGGAAGACCTTAATTGCTGAGCTAAAGTGCACCTGCAAAGAGCTTGAAGCTAGAAAGAAGAAGCTGGAGGAAATTATTAAGAGGTTGGAAAGTGAAGAAGATCAGACAGCTGCATCTGATGAAGACAGTGAAGCTGAAAGTGAAGCTGATAAAGATGAAGACACTGAAGTGGAGGAAGCTACTGAGAGTGATGATTCTGAGTGATCCAATGTATGTGAGGCATTTGTAATGACAGCAATGATTTGTATTTCTGGATAATAGTTCTTTGGCCCCTAATTTTGTGCCTACCAAGGGGGAGAACAACATCAAATGTAATTGCTGTTTAAATGAATGAAAGATCTGTTTGTTTCTGACTGAACTGAATAAGTGTGAATATTTCTGTTGAAACAAGACTGGACTCATATATGTTTGAGGGGGAGTAAAACTCAAATTTGAATCAACAGAATAGTAATGATTTACTCTGATAAAAAGAACTTCTGCTGCACTCTGAAAACCAGAAAAGATGTTAGCCAAAAATTAGCCAAAGGGGGAGTTTGTAGATGTTTAAGAATTGGCAGAATTTTTGACCAAACAAGAAATGTTAAATTCAGTTCAGAATGTCCTACCAGATGTTGGGACATTAGCAAACAGAGTATGTGAACTTGGTTCAGGATGTCCTACCAGATGTTGGGACATTGTATAAATGACTAAGTTCAGTTTTGTCAGGATGTCCCAACAGATGTTGAGACATCTCAGACCTGCTACCAGAATTAATTATTGATTAACAGATCAGAGATATTTAAGGAGAATTATCTGGAATTAATTAATGATGGATATAAAACAGAACAAGGCGCATCTGTAGGGAGTTTTTAAATTGAAGATTCAGATTAAAACAGAAGACCTAATGCACCTAGAATATAGGAGGTAACAAACCCTAAATTCAAGGTGACAGCTGCTGCACATTAGGGCTGGATCATTCTACAGAAAGCCCAAAATTCAGAACCTATTTAAACAACAGAATCTCATAGAATTGAGCACGAATTTAAGAAGACCAAATAGGGTGTCTAGTGTTTTAATAGCAGGTTGCTTTTATGTACCACTTTATGAGCTTTTAAGCAAAAGTGCATTTGTGACTTGATTGAAACTGTGAAGTAAAATCAAGCTGTTATTGTTTGAAGGATGTCTTCAATTTCTGTAAACTTGTAAACTTGATCACTGGGTGATTGAGGGGGAGTGAGTAGGGTACTCTTATCTAAGTGAGTCTTAGGTAGAAATTGCATTGGGTAAGTATTAAGTGATAGATTAAACAGGGTGGTTTAAGTCTAGAATTAATATTACTAATAGTGGATTTCCTCCTGGCTTGGTAGCCTCCAGATGTAGGTGTGGTTATACACTGAACTGGGTTAACAAACTTCTGTGTTGTTTATTTTTCCTGCTGTTTAAGTTTTGGTTAAAATTTGTCAAATGTCCTATTAAGTGTTGGAACATCTCTTAGGACATCTCATTACAGAATTTCAACAACAAAGAGGAAAATTGCTTCATGTGATTTATTATGCTAGTCACGTTTTGAACCCTGCACAGATAAATTATGAAACTACCGAGAAGGAGTTGCTAGCTATTGTGTATGCCTTCGATAAATTCAGGCAATATCTGTTGGGTTCAAAAGTGATTGTTTACACTGACCATGCTGCTTTGAAATATCGTTTTGCTAAGCAGGATTCAAAGCCCAGGCTCTTGAGGTGGATTTTGCTTCTCTAGGAGTTCGATGTCGAGATCCACTACAAGAAAGGGTGTGAGAACACTGTTGCAGATCATCTTTCTCGGATGTCACCAATTGAGGAGACTGAAGAGCTGCGCCCAATAAAAGATGAGTTTGCTGACGAACACATCCTAGATGTTATTGGAGTGCCTTGGTTTGCAGATTATGCGAACTACCTTGTTGGCGGTATAATACCTGATGATTTTGATTCTAACAAAAGGAAAAAGTTTGTTCATGACTGCAGGTTTTACTTATGGGACGATCCATTTCTCTACAAAAAAGGGGTGGATGGCCTGGTCAGAAGGTGTGTACCCGACGAAGAGCAGAAAGATGTGCTGAAAGCATGTCACGATTCTGAGTACAGTGGACACTTCAGTTGTGATAGGACAACAGCTAAAGTCCTTCAATCCGGGTTATACTGGCCATCTTTATTTAAGGATGCTCAAGAGTTAGTGAAGGAGTGTGACAGATGTCAGAGGACTGGGAATATATCAAAAAGAAATCAGATGCCCAGAACTCTATGCTAGAGGTTGAGTTATTCGATGTATGGGGGATAGACTTCATGGGGCCATTTCCACCGTCATTCAGAAAGAACTATATTTTGGTTGCGGTGGACTATGTTTCGAAATGGGTAGAGGTTGTTGCACTGCCTACCAACGACGCGAAGGTTGTGGTGAGATTCCTGAAAGAGAACATTTTTGCAAGGTTTGGTGTTACGAGAGCATTGATAAGTAACGAAGGAACGCATTTCCTGAATCACCTCATGGAGAAGCTTCTGCAAAAGTATAATGTGAAACATCAGATAGCTACTCCATACCACCCTCAAACAAGTGGCCAAGTGGAGGTGTCAAATAGACAACTAAAAAAAATTCTGGAAAAAACAGTGAATTCGTCTCGAAAGGATTGGTCGATTAAGTTGGATGATGCTTTATAGGCATATCGAACGGCTTTCAAAATGCCTATCGGTATGTCACCATATCAACTAGTATACGGAAAGGCATGTCACCTACCATTGGAACTTGAACACAAGGCTTTCTGGGCGTCTAAGTACCAAAAGCTGGGAGTTCTCGAATTCTTCAACTTCATGAGTTAGAAGAATTCAGGAATCGGGCGTACGAGAATGCAAAAAAATGGCATGACAAGAGGATTCAAAGAAAAGAGTTTTGGGAAGGACAACTGGTCCTCTTGTACAATTCAAGGTTGAAGCTATTTCCAGGAAAATTATGGTCTAAATGGTCGGGACGTTTTGTAGTTCACAAGGTATTTCCTCATGGAGTAGTCGAAATCAAAAATCAGACCAATGGAGATATTTTCAAGGTGAATGGGCAGAGATTAAAGCCCTACTTCAGAGGCCAAACTACTGGTGATGTGAATGTCATTCGTCTTACTCAGTAGGATGATGGACCGTCGAGCCATGCGACGTTAAACGTAGCGCTACGTGGGAGGCAACCCACGATTTTTCTCATTCTTACTTTTGTTTATTTTAGTTTTTGTAGGTTGTGCGTTTTTGTAAATCACAGATTCTGCTAAGGAAAAAGGGAAGTTGGTTAGTCAAGCAAGAAAAATCAAGAAAGACTGAAAAAGTGGAAAATCAGGGCCCTGACACAAGTGCCCGTGTCCCATGACACGACCCGTGTCAGGAGGATGGAGTTTAACTGAAATTTTGAGGAATACAGGGGTGCAACACGGGTACCCATGTTGTGCAACACGGCCCGTGTTGCAAGTACTGAACATCCCTTGGTTGTTAAGTTGTTTCTGAGAAATACAGGGGTGCAACACGGGTGCCCGTGTTGTGCAACATGGCCCGTGTTGCAAAGCCTGTTAACCCACCTGTTGTTTATTTATTTTTGTAGCAATGCAGGGGCCTGACACAGGTGCCCGTGTTGCGCAACACGGCCCGTGTCAGGAGTGCGGGCAATTTCTTTCAAAATTCTTCAACTTCCAAACATTTTTAATGACATGGGGCCCACGATTTAATTCTCTTAACTTATCATTACTAGCCTCATTACCACATATTTTTCCTAATCATTCATCTTCTACAAACCCTCATCCTCTAAAAACCCTTAACCTCCATTTCACTTTTTCACAAAAGCTTCCATTTCTCCAACACCCACTCACTAAAACACCCTACTCCCTTCACAAAAAGTGTTATGCTCGTCTCCATTGTCACTTCTACGGTGACTGATTTCACTAATCCCTCTGTCAAATTTTGTGTCTATTTGTGCAGGTAATAAGAATGCCTCCTCGCAGAGATACTGGAAAGAATGTGGTTGAGTCGTCTCGCCCCCGTAAGCGAGCGCACCGCATGCCTAATGCCCACGACATTTTATTTGAGAATCCGGAGCACCAAGTCAAATACTCTAAGTTGGTAAGGCATAAGTTAATACCGGTTAGATATATGTGTAATGAGACTCTCGAAAACCTAGGGCTGAAATTTGAGGTACATAGGATGTTTCACAATATTGGTATGCTGAATTTTATGCTATATGAAGCACCGAATTTCGAGCGCATAACATTGGAATTTTTGAGTTCTTTGCAATTTTAGCTTAAGCACAGGTGGATTGGGTCGGATACAGAGTACTACGGTACTTTGAAGTTTCGTCTTTTTGACACTGATCACGTGTTATCGGTTGCTGAATTGGGAAAGATTTTAGATCTTCCAATCTATGGGCCTGGTGCACCTCCCAACACATTTGTTGCAGGAGAATTTTGGAGGGACATTACCGACAGTACTGACTATGTCGCATCTGCGGCGAAGGCTTCGGGGATCCATAACCCGTGTTTTAGGTATGCTCTAGAAGGGGTTGGCTTATACACTTTTTTACCGAGGTGACAGCACAGGAGTAGCTACACAAAGAGAGTTGTACTTTCTCTATGGTATGGCCAATAATGAACTGATCAATGTAGCGGCCTTCGCAGCAGATCACCTCAAGCGGGTAGCCAATGCCGCTTCTGGTGAGATCTCTGTAGGAGGAATGGTAATGCAGATAGCTGACAAACTTGGTTATGGTCCGAGGTTGCTTGAGGTACCTTCAGTGGTAGGTAAGAATAAAATTGATTTAGACACCCTCACCAACCAAGGTATGATTAAGAGTTTTCATAATTACTACTTTGTGCTTACCCGTAACCGGCATTTGATATCTTTGCCTGCTCCGAATTTGATTACCATTGACAATAAAGCTATTTGGTTGTATGAGAACCCTCTGCAGGGCGACAATGAGCAGTATGACGAATTCTTTTCAGATGAGGATGATAAGGGGTACCAAGCTGAGGAGGTCCCTGTACAAACTGTCGGCGGCTCATCGAATCAGGAGACCGGTCAGTGGAGCCTGACCAAGGAAGAATGGGATGAGATGATAAGAGAGCAGACCCGTCAAGGGGACCTCATTGATGAGTTGCATGAGTGGATGCAGCAGATGAGGCTGCATGGCTTTCCCCCGCCTCAATGATTTTTGTGAGTGCCCTCCGACATTGGTTCTTCAACAGTGTGGACACTGTTGAGTTCAAGTGTGGGGGGGGGGGGGATTTAGTTTTCATGTTTTTATTTTGTTTTGTTTTTATCTGTTTTTATTTCTAGTAGTGTTTTATGTAGTCGGCTTGAAAATTATGGTTATAAGTTATTTGAAAAACACCCCTGAATTGACCTGTTAATTATATGTTATTGCGAGTGAATAATGAGAAAGTATATAGGATTGAGTGAAAAGAAATCTGATGAGGAAAATGGAAATTTTTTGATGTTTAGGTACAACACGAACACACTGAGTCTCCTGAATTAGGAACGAGTCTGACGTGTAGATTTGTGCCATGGTACTTTGATCTGAGAAGTAAACCCTAAGTAGTTTCTACTGACATATCTGGCTTGATCTATAATAATTGTGTGTGCAGAGTTGATCAAAAAGAGAAAAAGACATGAAGGCACCGAAAAAAAATGAATAAGAACATTAGAACGATCGATCCTTCTAAGTTGGGTTGCCCTCACCCGGTTATTCAACCTAACGGCGGTTGAACATAAATGTTTCCCTTAAGGGACAAAGAGATAACGGTGCCAATAAAAAAAAAGGGGGATCAATTTTGTACACACGGTGAAAATCATAAGAAGCCTTAAAAGGGATTGTCTGAATGAAAAGGGTGGAAAATCGAAACAGAAAACCTAAGCCCGAAGCATAGTCGGAGAGGTTACCGAAAAGGAGATTCAGGTCCGGGGTTTACCGCGGTTTAGTGTTTGTGTGATACCTTTGCAGAGAGAGAAGTACCAAAATAACTTGTTGGGTGACTTGGAACGAAAATCCACGTATGAGTATAGTAATTCATCTCGCAAGTGTTGAATGAGTTGACAGTGTTTGAGTGTGTGAATGCAAGATCTTTGCTTGAGGTCAAGCAAAAGTTCAAGTTCGGGGGAGTTTGATCAGTGATCTTTAGTCGTAGTTTTCAAGTCGTTTTTGTTGTTCTTTTCGTATGCTTTCGGTTGATTGAAGTGTTTCTTTCACGCTTTCGTCGTAGTTTTCTTAATTTAGCATGCAAGTCTAGTTTTAGTCTTTTTATCAATTTTTATCTTTGGTATGTGTTATGTGGTTGTTTTGTTGATGTGTTTTCAGGTCTGCATCTAATCGGTTGTTCGAAGCCTTCGCAAAGATGATCCGAGTGTTGAAAAAACCAGCAAAATAGGGATATCAGAAGCACAACACGGGTGCCCGTGTTGCACAACACGGCCCGTGTTGTGAAGGCCTTTGAAGAGGAAGTCTGGGGATGAAAAGGATCAAACCAGAAGTATGACACGGGTGCCCGTGTTGTACAACACGGCCCGTGTCATGGCCTCTGAAGGAAATGTGCATTTGAGAAGAATCAGTGGCACAACACGGGTGCCCGTGTTGCACAACACGGCCCGTGTTGTGGCAACCAGAAACAAATCCTGCAATTTGTATGATGCTGAGATATTTTCAGAGGGCATTCTGGACATTTCACGGAGTATTCTGAAGACTGATATATTAGATGATTAAGACTTAGATATGGTTTTTAGTTTTGATTAGGGGGGATTTTGGATTGACAAGAGAAGGAGAAGAAAGATTGATCAAGAGCGGAAGCGATTGACGATCCAACCGATCCAACGTTGATTGTAATGTCTTTATATTATTATTCAGCTTTTATTTTTGTTATGAACATGAATGGATAAACCCCCCAATGCCAGGGGGTGTCCCTGATTTGCTTATTGTAATGACTTTTTGAATTCTTAATCTATGAGATTATGCGTTTAAACCAGTTTCTTTATTGTATGCAACGTTCATAATGCTTTATCTTTTTTGGAAAATTTGATAATTGATCGTAGTTAGGATTTGGTCTGACCAACCATCCTAACTTTGTTGCGTAATTTTTATCACGGTAGATATTACCGAGGAATTGGAATACCCTGTGAAAACAATTTTTATGTCAGAATTATTGCTTGATATTCTTCCTTGGCCATTAAGGAATTAAGGTCGAGGAAGAATACAAAAGGTTTTTCTTTAAAGGAATTTTGGAAAAACAATATTGAACATAGGAAAGATAAAGTTTGAATCATGTCTCTTTAGAGTCGAGAAATTATTAAGTCATTGCATTGCAAATTATACACAGTCCCTGGCATTATTCTCATATTCGTGCAACCTCTATTTTTGTTTACATTTTAGTAATTGTAATTCTAATTTATCTAAAAACAAACTATCAACCAAAACTTTTGTTCAATTGAAATCTATTTAGAAAAACTTATTTCGGTACGCAGTCCTCGAGATCGATATTCGGGATATCTCCCTTTTATTACTACATCGGTAAAAATAGTACACTTGCTAATTTTCCGATCATTCATCGTGTCGTTGCCATTTGTTACATTTTTTAATGTGCTCCTTTGTATCATCCTGCATCGTCGGCCAATAGTATCCTGCTCGTAGAATCTTGTGAGCGAGTGATCTTCCACCAGGGTGTTGTGCATTGATCCCCTCGTGGACTTCCCTCAGCACGTGTGGGACGTTTTCTTCCTCGACGCATCTGAGGAGTGGTGTGGAGAAGCCTCGGCGGTACATCTTCCCTCCGACCATCGTGTAGGAGTACGATCTACGTCGTACGGTGCTGGCCTATTTCGGGTCTGTTGGCAACTCGTCTTTGGTTAAATAGTTGAATATTGGGGTCATCCAACAGTTAGTGTCACCTATGACGTTGATGTCCATTGGTGTTGACATTTTCCGAATTTTGGTTTGAGGGAGTATCTCTTGTATGAAGGATTTGTTTCCCGCCTTCTTTTTGGTGCTCGCCAGTTTGGACAATATATCTGCTCGGATGTTGTTTTCTCGCGGGACGTGCCTGACTTCCACGGATGTGAATCGTTTTAGTTTCTACTTGACCAAGGCTAAGTATTCGGCCATGTTGTCATTCTTGGCTTGAAAATCGCCCCGTACTTGGTTAGCGACCAACTGGTAGTCTGTGCATATTATAATTTCCTCTGCTCCTAGGTTGTCTGCAAGGCGTAAACCAGCCAAGAAAGCTTCGTACTCTGCTTGATTATTGGATGTGGGGAAAGAAAAGGTTAAGGATTCTTTGATGAGCGTCCCTTCCTCGTTCTCTAGCATCACCCCGTCCCCGCTGCATGTCGAACTAGACTCTCCATCGACGAAGATGGTCCACTTAGATAGAGATGTTGCAGTTTGCTCTGTGAAGGTAAGCTCTGCTACAAAGTCGGCCAAAGCTTGAGTTTTGAGGGCCTGCCGTCCTTCGAATTTGATTTTAAAATAGGATAATTCTAATGACCATTTTAGCATCCGTCCGACCATGTCTGGCCTTCTGAGCATCTGCCTGATAGGTTGGTTTGTCCTGACAACGATAGTATGGGCCAAGAAGTAGTGTCGTAACCTCCTTGCTGCGAAGAGTAGGGCCAGTGCTACCTTTTCGATTTGTAAGTACCTGAGTTCGGAGCCGTTTAATGCCTTGCTCGTAAAGTAGATAGGTTTCTGCCTCTCGGGGAGCTCTCGAATAAGGGCCGCGCTGACTGCCTCGTTTGCTACGGCGAGGTAAAGGTATAAAGTTTCGCCTTCATTGGGCCTGGAGAGTACCGGCGGTTCGGATAGTTCTTTTTTCAAGTGAGCCAAGGCTTGCTCGCATTCGTCAGTCCATTCGAAAGTTGATTCTTTGCAGAGGAGTTTGTAGAACGGGAGCGCGTGTTGGGCGGATTTAGCCACAAATCGAGCGAGAGAGGCGAGCACTCCATTTAACGATTGTATGGATTTTTTAGAGTTTGGGGTGGGTATCTCTATGAACGCTCGGCATTTTCCGGGTTGGCTTCAATCCCTCGTTTGGTCAAATAAAACCCGAGGAATTTACCCGCTCGAACTCCAAACGTACATTTTTCAGGGTTGAAACGCATCTTGCATTTTCGAGCTTGGTCGAACACCTTTCGTAGGTGGGAAGCGTGGTCTGTTTCTTCCTGAGATTTGACTATCATGTCGTCCATATATACTTCGAGCATGTCCCCAATTTCTGCTCGGAAAACTTTGTTTATCATGCGCTAATAAGTGGCGCCCGCGTTTTTTAGACCGAAGGGCATAACGTTATTGTAGTAGTTGCATGATTCGGTCATGAAGGTCGTGTGGTTTTTGTCGGCCACGGCCATGGGAATTTGATTATATCCTGAATAAGCGTCCATAAATGATAGTAGTTTTAAACCGGCCGAGTTGTCGACCAATTTATCAATATTTGGCAACGGGTAAGCATATTTCGGACAAGTCCGGTTAAGATCGGTATAATCAACGCACATTCGCCACTTTCCATTAGATTTTTTCACAAGTACAACATTGGAAAGCCAGGTAGTGTACCTGGCCTCCGTTACAAAGTTTTCCTCTATGAGGTCTTCTACAGCTTTTTCGGCCTCTTTAGTTTTTTCAATCGACTATTTTCTCCTCCGTTGAGCAACGACCTTGTGATTTGGGTCGATGGATAGATGGTGGCATGCTACGTCTGGATCGAGTCCGGACATTTCTGCTGCACTCCATGTGAACAGGTCGGCGTTCCCCTTCAGGCATGCTTCTAGCTGTCTCTTTGCTAGTTCCGGGAGGTGTGCTCCTATCTTTACGCATCTACTCGGGTCTTATCCCAGCGGGATTAGTTCGAATTCACCGTCGGGGATAGTTCGGGCTAATGAAGAGGAGGGCTGCTGGGAACTTTCATCTTCGTCCGCAAACCTGCAATCGAGGTCGATGTAATTGACCCGGGGGAGAGGTGCGGGCACTTCGGTGTTCAGGGAGGAAGCCGAGGTGGAAGCTTTGGGCTGGTATGATATCGAGCTAAGGCCTTTAGAGGCTGCTTCAAAACAACGACGGGCGGCCTCCACGTCATCATGTAGGGTGGCAACTCTTCCTGAAGTGGTGTAGTATTTAATCTTTAGGTGGATGGTTGATGGGATGGCTAGAAGGTCGGCCAATGTTGGTCGACCTAAAATGCATTAATACAGAGAAGAACAATCGACGACCAAAAATTGGACGCAGATTGATCGGGCAGTCTCCGCGGCCCCAAACGTGACTATGAGATCGACATAACCCCATGGTCGCGACACTGCACCATTGAAACCTTGGAGGTTAGATCCTACGTATGGCGTCAGGTGAGTCTCGTTTAGCTGGAGTGTAGCGAATAGCTGCGAATACATGATATCGCATGAGCTACCCTGGTCGACCAGTATTCTGTGGACGTCGAAGTTGGCCATTTTGGCTCGAATGAGCAGTGGAATGCTTGCATTAGGCGTTCCTCCTAATAGTTCCTCTTTGTAGAAGGAAATGGGCACTGAAATGTCTCTGGGAGGATCCAGTGTGGCGTTCAGGGACGACCCTTTTTCAATTAGTTGGTCGAATTTCCTTTTTACGGAGCCGGCTGTGATCTTGTTGAATCCCCCGCCTGAGATCACCATGGCGGATGGGAAGGCTTCCCAAGGGCTATGGGAAGATAGATATCCTGGACTTTCCTGGCGGTCGGGAAGGAAGAAATATTTTGGGCGGTAGATGATGAGGGCTACTTGCATATTGGTGTCCGCGGGGACTGCCACTGCTTCCTCGATCTTGATGGTTTCTTGCGCCTCTGACCTGGAGGTTTCTTTGTATTTCTGGAATTGTTTGAGGTGGACATCTTTGATGAGTATCTCTATTGCGTCCTTCAGGTGGATTCAATCCTCGGTGTTGTGTCCATGGCTCTTGTGGAACCTACAGTACGTGGTTTTATCGGTGCCCGGTTTGGCAGGTAGTTGCTTGGGGAAGCGCACCCCCGCTTGACAGAACTCCAAATTAGCACATTCGGACAGTATTTTCTCCCTCAACACCAGCAAAGGCGTATATTCACGAAATCAGCCCACCGGTCCTCTTTGCTCCCGCAGTTCACGGGAACGATCTTCCTTTTTTTTGTCGCTTCCCTGACGAGATGTCGAGGGTTTGTCGGATTTAGAAAGGTTTGTGTCCTCTCGACGTCGGGCATCGCGGACGGAACTGGCCGCCTGCTTTTCCTTGTTTGGATATACGCTTGAGCTTTCAAGAGGAACGCATCTAGAGTGGCGGGTGTCTCAATACCCACTGTTCGGTGGAAGTCGGTAGACGGGCGCATTCCACGCTCTAGCAAATATATCTTCCTGTCGTTCGTGGTTGAGACTTAGACGGCTTCTTTATTGAACCTCTCGATGTAGGTTCTGAGGGGCTCGTCTTTGCCCTGAATTATGGCTTCAAGTGATGCTTCCGTCTTTGGATGGCGTCTGGAAGCGGTGAAATGCCTAGAGAAGGTTCGACCAAGCTGTCTCCAGGAAGTGATGGATTCGGGCTCGAGGCTTTTATACCAAGTCATCGCTTTTTTCCTTAGCGTGGTCGGAAAGAGACGACATTTGATTGCTCCTCGGACGCCCCGGTAGTCGAGCAGAGCGTCGATGTTCTCAATATGTTCCTCGGGATCAGTTGTTCCGTCATATGAACCAATGGTGGGGGCTTTTCAAGCCCTCTTGGCAATCTGGTGGCCATAATCTCAGATGAGAGGGGCCCTCTGATATCGTCGTCATCGCTAGAGGTGATGGAACGGGATCTTGAACAGCATTTTATGTCTCGTCGCGGGGACGGAGAGTTTGACCTGTTATTCTTCGATCGTTTCGGGGATAGATATCGTGATCGTCTTCCTTTTTGGGGAGGGGAACGACGATCGTCTTCTTGTGACCCGTGATGATCCTTGGTCGGCACTGGTGAACGATGTCTCTGTGGAGGCGATCGACTGCAATTCTGGATAGAAGATTCGTCGTGGTGGCCTTTATCTTTCTTTCTTCGGGGGAAAGGCTGTGTTGGCCTCGGTGCCTTTTGGGTGATCGAGATGATCGACGACCGGTTTCTTCGAGACGGACTATCTTCGCACCGTGTACCAGGAGCAGGAGACGGGTCTGGTTGATTGTTTCAACCAATGTGGCGAAGTCTGATCCGGTGGGAGCGACCACGGAAGGTATGATTTCTGGTTGGCTCTCAAGCGGCTGGTCGCGCTCGGGAGATGTTGAAGTTGTCTTTCCGTCCTGGACAGTTTCTTCGTGTGAGGGGGTGAAAAGGTTTCTCCTTCGTTGAGTAATGAGGACACCATCAGCAGTACGGGCTTCACACGGTATGTCGTTAGCGGCCATGGATCTTTATGAATAGTAACTTTGGTTCTTGAAGTTCTTTGGTGAAAAAGAACAGGGAAGTTTGGTTCCCACAGACGGCGACACCTGATCGTACCTGGAGATCAGGATCCGATGTGGCCGCGTCGAGCGTGGATGAGCGCAGTTGATGATGGAGAAAAAAGGGGGGGTGTACCTGCAAAGGTACTCCGATGCTAAAGTCAGAAAGTGAGCAATGAGTGAGCAAGTACAATATTTTTGGGTCAAGATTTGAATATCTGACCCTCTCGACTGAGAGGGTTTATATACTGGTCCAAGTGGGTGTTTATTGGCCCAAATTGTTGGGCGCGGATCACGGATCCCGCAATAATCGATGGTGGTTAGGAACTAGCAATTAGGGCAAGAAAGAACCTGCTCGACTTGCCCTAGGTCGGATGACTTTAATACCGAGCGAGGGACCTGTCGAGCAGTCGATCCTCAGGGTTCCGAGCATAATTGGGTTTGTTGGGCCGTTGGGCCGCGGGATAGATATGGTCCAATTCTAAGGGTTGGGCCAGTCCGGAACAGTGGTCATTTAGCAGGATTATTCGATTCTCAGTAAAGACACATTAATAAATTAAAACACGCCATCTATCTGTTGCATCCCAAAATTTGCCCTCCCCTAGTCAAGACATTGTGCTCCAAGGTGTCCCAAGAGGTTCACAAGGTCATTTGTTTTATTTTTATATAATTATTAAAGTTTAATTAATTTTTTTAATATTAAAACCACTAATTTTATTTAAAACAATAATTAAACTTTATATTTTTATTAATTTCATAATGTTTCTTGATTGTTCATTTTAATTAATTTTATAATAATTTTGTACATAATCTTTATTATATATATAATTTGTAAATAAATATTTAAAACTTTAATTACTTAAAAACTCCAATTATTTTCTAAAACCCTAATTTTTTCTATTAATCCTAAAAAACTTAATTTATTTTTCTAAATCATAATTAATATATTAACCCTTATTTCTTTTATTATTATGTAAATAATTTAATGTTTTTTTATAATTATTAAATTGTTTAAATTCTTATACTTTCTTAATTAACTTCTAAAAAATTTATAAATTTTGGCTAACCTAAAATAACTTCACAATTAAATTCTAATCTTAATTTCATTTTTTTATTATTACTATTATCATTATTATTATTGCTATCATTTTATTATTATTGTTTATTTATTATTTTATTATATCTATTATTATTATAATTCATTTTTCGATTGTTATGTATCTGCTAGAGCCATGTAATATTTATAGATTTATTTTCCATCTTTATTTTATTATAAATATTTTATTGTGTGGTTAGTAATTTTAGGGTGTGTATAACCTAAATATAATTAAAATTATTTTAGAAAATTAGTTAAAAAGATTAAATACTTGAAAATAAACACTCACACACGTAAGTCGATCTTTGATCGCCATCTTACACTTCCTAGGGTATTCCTCTTGGTTGCCTTATTTAAAATGGTCAAGTCCCTCGAATATAGGGATGTCTTAAGCAAAGTCCCTTCCAATATAAATCATCATAGTCCCTACAGTTTAAAAGATCAAGTCCCTTCGAGGTTGCCTACGGAATAATGATCTTATCCCTTCGAATAAATGATGATAGTCCGTACGAATTGCTAAAGACATCCCATAAGTTGCCTTCTATGACCATACGATGACCCTACGCTTGTCCCTTACACATCCAAGGTAATGAGTACCTATTCCTTAATAATAGGGATAGTCTTACCATTGAAAGAACATATAAGAACATGAATGACTTAGTCTAGGGTAGGTACCTCATAGTTACTTGCTCACATCTTTCAAAAATACTTTTCACACCTCACTATTTTCAAACATTTTCAAACAAGGCTTTGTATACATCCATACGAGGATCATTACAAAGTACTTAGAAAATTTCTAATCACACACTACACTCTTCAAAAATAATTTAAGTGAGCTAAGTAACTAAGAGCCCATGGATAACCATGGATATAAAGGGTGCTAACACCTTCCCTTTATATAACCTACCCCCCGAACCTAAGTCTTTTAAATAGGTTTTTCCTGTTCTTTTATGTCCTTTCCACTTGGATAAAATAAAAGTCGGTGGCGACTCTTGCTATATGCAATATGACCAAAAGTCAGTTCTCCCACCGTGTTACAGAACTGACGACTCTGCTGGGGATTTAATAAAAGAGGGGTACCCTTAGGAATTGGATCACTTAAATTGTTTGCCTTGTTTTCTTTATATTACTTGTTGGGCTTTATGTGTGAAATATCCCAACCCGGATCTAGTGTACCCTCGGTAAATGGCAATAGACCAAGGAAACTGTATGGCGTATACCGATATGGTTGATCTGGTGGCCATAGTTAGTGTGACTTATTGGTTGGTGCTTATGTTCTTTAAGTAAGTTAAGGATAATATGGAGCTGCCATATGTTGTCAATACACTAACTGACTTTTAGAACCCTAGTTATCCCATCTTGGCCTTTAGAAAGTAGTGAGATAACCGGCTTTGGTGAAGACTGAAGTTGGTTGATACTCGATACTACGCTCATTGAGATCCTAAACTTGGAGGGTTTTGGTTGGCAAGTAAGTTGCCTACTGAACAACCACCCTTGGGAAGGATCGGTGATATTGAGATCCCTTAGAACCTGGTTACTTTTGTAGGACAGGATGAACCAATTAAACTTCAAGGGAGGGTACTTACCTTTAAACCTCATGCAAGCCTTCAAACCTAGGACTATTGTGTGACTTGTTTGTGTATGCCACATGTTTGTGATTGAACATAACATCATAACATCATGACATCATAAGCATAGCATTTTCACTAACCATTTCAAGGACCAAATGATTTATCTTTGTTCTTTGTTGCAGGTCATGGCTTCTGCTCGTAGGAATACTATCCGGATCAACTTTGTAGGGATACCTCCTAAGCTTAAGGAATTAGTCTCTCAAGTTTCTGAAAGATCCCAGTTCATCAAGAAACATGGTCACCTACTTGACTTGGTTACTTCAGGATTTGATGAAGACATGATGAGTGTCCTGTTTCAGTTCTCTGACCCTAAACATCATTATTTCACATTCCCCGATTATTAGTTTATTGCTTACTAATAAAAGTTTTATTTCTGGTTTTTTAAACAAATTTAAATCCTGCGGTCCTTGAAAACATTGCATATACATACCATATCATTGAATCACAGGTTTCTTATGAACAAGTATCTTATCTTCTCGCTGTTTATTTCAGCAGAAATGGCTCTCGAACAAACTGTTAAGGATCTCCAAACCCAGAATGCACAATTTCAAGAAATGATCCTGAACTTGTCCAAGGAACAAGACGAGCTAAAGGCACTTCTGACTAAGAAGAAGAAAAAGACTAGAAAATCAGGGGGCCTCATCAACCTGGGTAGAAGATTCAGAGGTCCTGTCAAGACAAAAGAAGAGGTTGAGGATCTTGAGTCTGAAAATTCTGAGAGAGAAGGAGGTAGTCTCCATGATACTGTGGAAGATTCTGATTCTGAGGAGAACTATTATCATGATCCTTCTAGTGAGGAGAAGTATAAGATGTTGGTAGACATAATGAATGCTATGGAACTACAAAAATCTTCTGGGCTTGATTTTGAAGATTTGAGTTTAATTTTTGGAGTGGTTATACCTATTGGCTTCAAGGTTCCTTCTTTTGTGGTGTATGATGGTGTTTCATGTCCTAAACTGCACTTGAAGTCCTATGTCCGGAGGATTCAACCATATACTGCTGACAAGAAACTGTGGATTCATTTCTTCCAAGAGAGTTTATCTGGAGCTCAATTGGAATGGTATTATCAACTTGAAAGTGTTAATATTCGTGATTGGAATGATCTTGCTGAGGCTTCTATAGGCAATACCAATATAATGCTGATTTAGCACCAACTCGCATGCAGCTCCAAAGCATGTCTATGGGTGCTAAGGAGAGTTTCAAAGAGTATGCCCAGAAATGGAGAGACCTGGCTGGCAGAGTTCAACCTCCTCTGACATACAGGGAGCTGGTGGATATATTTATGAGTACGCTGAATGGTCCTTTTTATAGTCACCTCATTGGAAGCTCATCATCTGGGTTCACTGAGCTGATAATGACTGGAGAACATGTGGAAAGTGGGATAAGAAGTGTTAAGATACAGGTGGGTGCCTCTTCATCAAGCACTGCTAAGAAGCCCCTTAGTGGAAAGAAGGAGTCTAATGCTGTGTATGGTCAACATAGTCGTAACAGGAGTCACCAATCTGTGGGAGCAATTCACATCTCCAATCTTGCCCCTACAACACCAGATCAACAACAAAACAATCAATAGAAGCCTAAAAGATAATTTACCAAGATCAACATGTCACTGGCCCAAGCCTTGCAACACATGTTGAAAGGGGAGCTAATTACTTTAAGGGATCCTCCTCAGAATCCTAATACATCCTCTCCTCGGTACAACCCTAATGCAAGATGTGCATATCATTCTAATAGTCTGGGACATGACACCAACAACTGCTGGGTGTTGAAAAACAAGATTAAAGACATGATCGAAGCTGGGGAAATTGAATTTGACCCTCCTGGGACCCCAAATGTGATCTCTGCTCCTATGCCCAATCATGAGAAGACTGTTAATGTTGTTGATGAGGTTTCATATGTTTCCTCAGTAGCAGATCTGACTACACCATTATCCATTATCAAGAAGAAGCTGGTGTAGGCTGGGTTCTTTCCAGGTTGCAAGGAAGACTGTTTTTATCGTGCCTATAAACCTGATAGTTGTTGGAAGTTGAAGGATGGTATTCAACGCCTCATGGACAATTACACTATATTGTTTGAGAGGACTCCTTCTGTGGAAAGTATGTGTGAACATCTGACTCGAAATACAAAGCTTGAAGATGTAGCTATGGTTGATAAAGTACCAGTGAGGGTCACCTCTAAAGGTCCTGTCAGGATTACATCCAAAGGACCAGTGAAGATTACTGCTGAAGGCCCTGTGAAGACTGTTGCTAAAGCTAGAGTGGCTCCCATGATCATTACCACTCCTGGCCATATTCCTTATACTTCTGATAAAGATATACCTTGGAATTATGGTTCTGATGTGTATATCCATGGTATCAAGAAAGAGCCTCTGGCTGACCATCCTATTGCCAACCACAATCTTGATGTTGATAATATTACTGGATCTAGTAAGGTCACCAGAAGTGGAAGAATCTTCTCCCCTCAAGACACATCTAAAAGTACAGTTACTCCAGCTCATACCTCTAATTCTGGACCAAGTACTGATGCCCGGGGAAAAGGTCCTGTGATTGAACCTGTGCAAGCTAAGGCACCAACTGCTGAAAATCTTTCTAAACAGATGGAAGAAGTACTGAAGATCATTCGCAAGAGTGATTATGATATTGTTGACCAGTTGGGGCATACTCCCTCCAAAATCTCCATGTTATCTTTGCTGCTATGTTCTGAGGCCCATGCTAAAGCCTTAATCAAGTTCTTAAAGGCTGCTCATGTGCCAGATGAAATTTTTGTGGATCAGTTCGAGAATTGTGTTGCACATCTGACTAGTGATAATGATCTGGGATTTTCTGATGCTGATCTGACTCCTGCCAAGAGAAACCATAATAGAGCTCTGCATCTCTCCATTGAATGTAGGGGCACTACCTTGTCTCATGTACTGGTGGACAATGGTTCTTCATTAAATGTGCTCCCTAAAGAGGTTCTGGACAAGCTCAGTCCTGAAGATGTTGTGTTAAGACCAAGTAATGTGGTGGTAAGGGACTTTGATGGTTCAAGAAGAATGGTACATGGAGAAGTAGACCTCCCAATAAAATTAGGCTCTCAAGTCTTCAACTCTACTTTCTATGTGATGGATATTCGTCCTGCCTATTCGTGTTTGCTTGGGCGCCCCTGGATCCATGGGGGAGGTGTTGTGACTTCCACCTTGCATCAGAAGTTGAAATATTCGGTGAAAAACAAAATTGTCACTGTCTATGATGAAGAAGAGTACATGGTTAGCCATGTGAATACTTTCAAATATGTAGAAATGGAGGGTGAATTGGTTGAAACTCCATGTCAAACATTTGAAGTTGTTCCTTGCTCTGCTCCTGTTCCTCAATCTGTCCCTGCTTCTAAAAGAGCTCCTGTGGTGTAAACACCCCAAATTTGCCCTCACCCATTCACATCATGGCTTGTGATCATTTCATATGCATAAACACAATCATAGCATCTCATACCACATTTTTGATTCACTGCATAGATTCAAAGTCATCTGCATCTATGATTTGTGATCTGAGCAATCCAAGAGTTTCTTGAGCCACTCCAAAGGCCATCAATCACTTCAAAGTGGTCCATGTATGTTCAATTATCATATTATATCCTCTCAAAGTCAAGAATGTCAAAAATCACAAGAACTAAGAATGGTATGGAAGCAGAGCCAGGCTTGACTGCACAGATGACCTAGAATTAGGGTTTTGGTTTCAAAAGCCATAACTCCAATTTTTTTGGTCATTCTTGTTTCTATTGGTCTCTATATGGTATAGGGAGTATGCATATCAATTTTCATGAAGAAATTCCATGGGGAAGTCATCTGATCAAGAGTTGACTTTTCAAGCAAGTCAGTGCAAAATCAGGGCATCTGAGGCCCCCAATGACCCAACCAAAGGGTGTTCTTCATCATTTTGATGGTATATGATTTTTATTTGATCATAAAAGGAGTTGTAAGTTCACAAAATTGAAGAATCTCAAGTCTTTTGCAAAGTTGACTTTTTGGGCAAGTTTGACTTTTAATGAATTTGCCATTTTAAGCAACTTTTTCAACTCTTACTTTTTGATTCAAAAAAGCCTCAAATGGAAAAACTTTGGTCATGAAAGTTGTAGAATGGATCATTCCCTTTTCAAAAAGTACAAGAACATGACCTAATTCATTTTGGATCAAAAGTTATGGCTTGTCAAATTTGGCAAAAATCACTAAATTTCAAGTTATGCACCAAAGAGGCAAAGTTGCAAATTCACTTCTCAAGGCAAATTGGGCTGTCAAATGCATTTCTAAACTTCACAATATGATCATACAACACATAAAAATCAGAATGGGCCAAGAGATCATTCACTTGTGTGGCCTATGGAGCAAGACTTTTTCATGAAAAGCAAAGGCAAGGCAAGTTGCAAAACTCATCATAAGACACAACCCACTTGCTTGCTAGCCTGCTGAGCCACCCTAGGCCTCTCCCCTCATCATGCTGCGCAGGACACACTCCTTGTACTTGGCTAGAAAGTAGCCCATGCCTTCTTACACCAACTTTGACATTTTGGCAAAAGCACCCATACCAATCAATAAAGCACATGTCACTTCTTCTGACCAATGGCATTTGTTTATACAAAGAAAATGCAAGCCAAACACAACAAGAAGCAAGCCTGAAGCAACACACAAGACATCATTCTCATTTTCACCCTCATTTGCAAGAGCCTTCGAAACTCTCAGCACAAGCCACAAACACAAAAACAAACTTCACAAACAATCTTAACACACTTCCCTGATCACAAAGCACCCATCACCATGGCCTGAAACCCACTGAATCAAAAACACGATCACCACACCACCTTGAACAGAACTTCTGCAAACTCTCAAACCAGCCAAAATAAACTTGCTCCAAGCCTTTCAAAAGCACAAGGGAAGTCATAGGATTGGTTTTGCACAAGAGAGGAGGTCAGAAAGCTCCAAACTGAAAAGCTTCAAACTCAGGTAGCTTCATGAACTTTTTTTCCAGAAACATGTTTTTAAGTTCTTAATAGCTTCTATGCACTCCCCTGATCATGAATATGTGCTCACTTTTGAAAATGGTTGAGAAACCAGGATGTATGCTTTGTCTGAAACTTTTGCCCTAGAAAAATGTTTGATTCGATTCTCTCTATTTATGAATGAAAAATGATGTTTGATTGAGGGGTTTGATTCGTTTTTGAATGGGGAAGAGTTCTGGGCAGTTAGTTTTCATTTTCATTGCGTGTAGAGTGATTTAGTGTTTTGGACTCGCCGGAGAAGATGACCGGAACCACTGTTCCGGTCATCTGAAAGTAATTAGGGCTGGATTAGGGCTTAATCATTAATTAGCGAATTTTGAATATAGGCCGTCCAGATGCGCGCCAGGTCCACTCCCGCGCGTCTGAATTTGAATCTGGGCCCTTAGATGTGTTGACTTTTCTTTTTTCAGTTTTAATTCAATTTATTTTTCATTTTAATTCATTTGTTTTCTACATTTTATAAAAAATAACAAAACCTTTTTAAAAATTCTGAATTTTTTTGTATAAACTTTCATTAATTTTCAGAAACCAAAAATATTTTCATTTTTATTTTTTGCATTAAAAAATATTTTTAAATCATTTAAAAGTTTATTTTTAATTAATTAATGAGAATTAATTAATTAAAAATACTTTTAGGTATTTAAAAATCACCAAAAAATTCATGAAACCTTCATAATCATTTAGAAACATTGTCCAATCCTCAAACCAAATTTCGTTTTTGATCTTGATGTCTTTTGAGAATTTTTCATGGAATTAAAATCATTTCAAGGCATTATTTTGACCCAAACTTCAAAAAATCATTTCTGCCTAACCATTGAGAGTTGGACTTTGATTCTTTTTGCATTGCATTTTGTTTAGCATGTAGTTTGTGAGATTAAATTGGCATGATTTGATCTTTCATTTTCAATTTGTTTGGCATTTTTCTTGTTAAGGTACCCTAAAACCCTAGAAATCTTAGGAAATTCATAACCCTAATTAGGTTAAGAGTTGGAACCTCTCCTTTGGGCAGTGAGTTTGTATAGGTTTAGGGTTCCTTTGAATGCATTTTCAATTTTTTATCTTGATGTTTGCTTCTGATTTTGGTTTTTGTTTGATGCATGGATCATAAACCCTAATTTGGGATTCCTTTTGCATCCACCTTGCATTTGCTTGCATACCATGACTTGCCATAGCATTTTGTGCATCCATTTGATTCATTAGACATCTTAAGACATATGAAAAGCATGTTTGATCATTGTATCATGTATTTTCCATGTTGTATGCCATTTGCATTTCATAACTTTTCATGTATGTTCATGGTTCTAAACTTGCTTCATTTGCATCCACATGTTTGCATGATCATTCTCATGCCTTGATTCATGTTTGCATCATCTCATAGCATCATTATCATCACACACATGCTTCTGATTTTGATTTGCATCATGCCATTTCATCTCATTTTGCATTGCATTGCATTTCTTTCACTAACTTTTCAGGTGGTAAGTTACTTTGAGAAGTGAATTTGCCTTCACTTCTCACAATTTCTTTTCATCTCTCTTATGCATCATTGCTGCATTTTACTTGGTGCTTGAGATTGAGCTTGCTCTTTCTTCTTCTTCTTACTTTCTTTCTTCAAGTGACTTGTCTTCTTAAATGAAGCAAGTTACTTTGTTTTTCCTGATCCTTTCATCTGCTTCCTGGTGGTTCCATTGAAGATTTCTCTTGTTAACCTCACAAACCTTAGGAACAACCAAGCATGACAATGATTAGGGTTTTGATTAGTCTCCCCACTTAGTTTTACCTTTGTGTCTCTTTGAGTCTTCTTTTCTCACCTCATAATCAGGGACTAAACCCTAAAGGCTTTAAGGCTTTGTGATTAAGCTTATGCCTGCATCCTTCTATTAGGATGGAGTGTATAACTTTAATCCTAAGTGTTAAACCCTTAATGTGTTTAAATCCTTTAATCAATCCACTTAATAATCATCAAGACATCAAGCTTGTAACTTGGGCCTTGCATTAGGGTTCTAATTCTTCCTTAATTGGTTAAGAAGGACTAACCCTAGTGTTAATGGACAAGTCCTCCTCAAGTTGTCTTAAAAACCCTAAAACTCACTTCATCATCATACCATTAACTAAAATCCACTTAATAAAGGCTTTGTTTTGTCATGAGTTTAATCCCTAATCATGGATTAAGTTGAGGAAGCTTTCCTCAGCTTAAACATTCTCATTTATCATCCTTCTATTAGGATGGTGTAATGAGTCTGTTTAATCCCTGATTATGGCTTAATCTCATTACTCAACACTAAAAAAAAAAAAAAAAAGCATCTAAATAATCACAAGTAGGTTAATGATCTTAATCCTACATCAAAGGTGATTAAGTGTGAGAAGCTGACTTCACACTTAAGGTATTCTCATTACCCCTAATCAGAGGGAAGATGTGATGAGTTTACTAAATCCATTGGTTTAGGCTTAAGCTCATTAACTTATGACAAACTTTCAAAAGCAATAAAAGACTGAAAACTCAAAAACAAACAATAATCGTCTCCTTCGGGATTCTTTTCTCATCATCTTCACTCACAAACGAGAACTTGCTTCTTCCGTCTAATGCAAGACAGTTTGCACCTGAGCCAGACAGGTCATACACTTGAGCATAGACAAGTAAGCAGTTCACAAGTCAATTCATCTTTCAGTCTCTTTGGGTCGAACTACGGTGTTCTGACTTCCTCATTGCACGAGAGGATACGTAGGCATAACTTAACAGTTATCGAACAAAAGTCTTTGTATATTCCCCTCTTTCCAGCCTCATTCTTTAAGCCTCATTATCATGAGCATTTCACTCTTGTTCTTACACTGACACTGTACATTTACACACTTCACACTTCTTCTACACTGACACTTGCATTCTTTCCAGCCTTTATACACAGATTGCACTGACACTACCCCTTTGAAACACAAATCGTTTAAGCGTGGATCCCGTCGAGTACGACGGACAATCTGGGTGCTAATACCTTCCCAGGTTGTAACCAACCCCCTTTCTCAGTCTCTCTGGTTCGCAACCGTCTTATCCATCTCTTTCTAGGTCTATGCAACATTGCCTTTCCTCCGGGATAAAAATGCCTAGCTGGTGACTCTTTTCATTCCCCGTGAGTTCACTCCTGTGTGTTCTCGCATCTCTTTTCGCCGACCGTTCGCGTCTGTACCCCATTTGACCCGGCTTCATCTGGTGGGAGCGACAGCTTGGCGACTCTGCTGGGGACCCTTATACTGTAACCAGGGCTTCTGGTTCTTTTTGTGGGTTCCTCCTAGCGCTTGATTGATTTGTGTTTACTGGGGTGTTATGTGCTATTTGTGTTTGTATATTTGTATCTATTTTTGCTTTAGGTACAGTTGTTTTATTGCTTTCTTTATAGCTTTACATATATCATACTGTCATACTGTGCTGGCTGGATCTGTTTTATTGCTTTGGTGGGTGGGTGTTCTATTGAGAGTTGAGGTCCTATACCTGGGACCTGAGTGACACCTAGGCTAGAGTGGTTCATGTTCTTTCCCATTCCATTTCGGTCTGGTGCGGGAATATGAAACACGGTTCAGATATGGGTTTCTTCTTGAGAACTCTGTGCTGCAGATTTCCTGTAGTACTAGGGCTATCTGGGAAGCCTGCTAAGTCTGGATGACCTTCAGTATTGACCTTCAAAAACTGAGGTGAATCAGAGGAGGATCTTTTATGGTTATTGTAAACATTGTACCTCCGGGTTAGAAGTGTTTACCCTTCTCATAACTGATCCAAGTCTGAGGATCCTTGTTTTAGAACACTACCTGTGAGGGGGTTGGGCTGTTTACAGGTTTGCAGGAACCCTTGACCTCAGCATACCCTGTTACTTTGTTTTGATTAAGAGTACTCCATTTTGGAACAGTTCTTGTGATTCTTAACCCTGGACATGTGACTCTTTATTTGAGTCCCCCACCTTGGTTACTGGACTTTTGAACCTCCATCTGGATTTCTTGAACATACCTAGACCTATATCAGAGCACTTGATCAGATCCAGCTCAGTCACAAACCCTTGCATATCATTTGCATACATCATCATTGCATCATTTTAACATTTGCTTATTTGTTTTTCAGGGTATCCATACTTTATTTTGGCTTGGTTTTGACCCCATCATCAGCATAGACCTATCCTCATCAGCATCTACTTCAGCTATCAGTTACCTGCTTCAGTCACCTGCACCAGCCTGTCAGTGGCCCTTTTTCGGTGTTATTCTCAGCATCTGTCTCAGCTCTTCTTCAGCAACATGGCACCCAAGAAGAGCAACATCTCATATCATTTCTTTCAGCCTGAGCTAGCTGACATCAGGAGGATTCAGACCTTGATTACTCCAGACCATATACCACTATTCAGAGAACACTACGGAGGCATACTTGATGTGGTTATGGATTTGGACCCTTCACAAAGGAGCCTGATTCATACTTGCCTGCAGTTCTATGACCCCCCTCTGAGGTGCTTTACCTTTCAGGATTTTCAGTTGGGGCCTTTATTAGAGGAGTATTCATCATTGGTTGGTGTACCTATCAAGGGTGGAGTCCCCTTCAACCCTGAGATGGCTTTTCCCAGTAATGAAGAGATAGCAAAGGCACTACATCTGGAACCGGTTCTGATTAGGCAGAATATGACCACCAAGGCTGGAGTCTCTGGTTTACATCTGGATTTCTTGATCTCTCAGGCTACCCTGAAGGCTTCTTTGGGAGAGTGGAAGGCAGTCTGTGCATTATTGGCCCTTAGCATATATGGGGTCCTATTATTTGCAGATGAGCCTAAGTTTGTTAGCAAGAATGCAATCCATCTTTTTATCCTGAGGAACCCAGTGCCTACCTTGCTGGGAGATTTCTACTACTCTGTCCACCAAAGGAATGAAAAGCAAAGAGGAAGATTGGTGAGGTGTTGTGCTCCCCTGTTCCATACCTGGCTACTCAAGCACTTGCCCAAGACTGATGCATTTTTGAACCCTCACCAGCAGAGGAACTGGGCCAGAAGACTCACTGCTTTAACTGCAGCTGATATCAGGTGGTGCACTCAAAGCACAAAGGGCAGGGACATCATTACCAGTTGTAGGCAGTTTCCCAATGTACCCCTGATAGGAGTAAAGGGTTTCATCAACTACAACCCTCTGCTATTCAAAAGACAACTGGGCTATGCATTGGTCCACACTCCTAAGGCACAAGACTTGGCTGAGACCCTTTACTGTGAGAATAAGCCTAATCTGGCCATTGTCAGGCAAGCATCCTTGGCTTGGGACAATGTCCAGACTAAAGGAGTAACCATTCTTGGGAAATGCAATAATGTGGCCTCAGCACAGTACTATGAGTGGTCCCATGCCAGGGCTCAATTTTCTGGGATTCCCTTCACCATGGAAGATATCCCTGGGCCATCCACAGCACCACCTCCAGCCACTGTCAGCTTAGAGGAGTTTGATAATTTGAAAGAGAGAAATGAGAAGTAGACTCAGGCTCTGCAGAAGACCCTCTGGGAGAGGAGTGATGGTCGCTTGGACATTGAAAGGTTAGAAAAACTAAAGGTGGAGCATATGGCTAGGATTGAAAAGTCAGAGGACTATATCAAGAAGTCCAGGGCTGGAGAACAGATTTTGAAGAATGCCTGCAAAGAGGCTCAATTCCAGAAGGCCAGGACTGATTTGTATCTGAAAGAGAGTCAAGCTAGGTGGGTAAGGATCACCGAAGCTCGTACTCTGGAAGATAAGAGGACTCAGGATAAGATTGAGAAGTTGGAGGCTAGTGCAAAAGAGCAACAGGAAGCCCTGCTAGCAGCCCAGAGAGAGATCTCAGAGTTGAAGATTAGAGCTGGTGTGAAGAGGTCAAAGGACCAGAGTCAACACAAAAAGCTAACTGCAGCTGTTACTACCAGGAATCTCCTTATCAGAAATCTCACAGAGCGTCCAGCTGATCCTGTGACTGAAGCACTTCTCAAGGAAGTTCAGGAGGATGAGTTTGGTCTTGATGTCTGACTTTTGCTTGTTGTTGCTTTCATTTCATGTACTTTTCTTTTCTTATGTTGTATTTTGACCCCTCAGAGGGCATGTATTGTAAAAAACAAATTATGTATCATTTACTTTTTGTAATATATGTGTTGGTTTGATTTATCTGAATTCTTCAAGCAACATCAACAGCATCTTCAAGGGTCTGGAAGGGTCAAAACCAAGTGCCAAGCCGGATACCTTGGAAACAAATAAGCATACTGCATTGCATGCTAACCTTTGTTTGTTTTGTAGGTTTGTTTTGTTTTTTGTTACTAACTCTGTTGTGATCTCAGGAACTATTGCTCGACGTCGGGTGTTCCCACTCAACCGTCCACACAGATATCCAACCCGTAACAACCTTCCGGGTATACAGATGGACCAGGTACAACAGGACCTTACAGAGGTCAGGAACCAAATGGCCAACGAGAGGTTGGAAATGAGGAATCAGATGACACAATTTATGGAGGTGATGAATGGATTGGCACAGAGCCAAGAGAGATTAAGAGCCTTGGTAGAGAGGCAGACTCAGGAAGATCCCCATCTAGGGACTGGTGGGACAAGCAACAATGAGAGGGTTCAGCCTCATATCAACCCACCTGTATTTGGACCCCACCTTCATCCGGAAATCAACATCCCTGCTAATGTACAAGGGAATGTTACCGCAGGCAGAGTGCTGCAAGAAGACCCCCAGGAAGATCAGTTCACAGTGATGGGAGCTGGGGAGGAGGCCTATGATAGAAGGCTAGATGAAATTGCTGAAAAATTAAGGTCCTTGGAGTCTCAAAATTCCTTGGGTTTTGATGTTATGGACATGGGCTTAGTGGATGGGGTCAGGATTCCCCACAAATTTAAACCACCGTGCTTTGAGAAGTACAACGGGACTTCCTGCCCACGGACCCACTTGCAATCCTTTCTGGGGAGGCTGAAGGCATACACCATGGACGAAAAGCTGTGGATGTTTTATTTCGAAGACAGTTTAACTGGAGCATCAAGGGAATGGTACTCCCATTTGACCAGAGAAACCATAAGGTGTTGGAAGGACTTGGCTGAGGCCTTTATTAGACAATACCAGTATAATTTGGATATGGCACCCAACAGGACCCTCCTGATGGGGATGTCACAGTCATCCAGGGAAAGCTTCCGGGAGTACGCCCAGAGGTGGAGACAGCTAGCTGCTGCTGTCCAGCCACCCATGTCAGAGAGGGAGATGGCTGATATGTTTATGAACACCCTCCAAGGGACATACATTGATAGGCTAGCTGCCTTTTCTTCTACCAGCTTTGCAGATGTCGTTATAGCTGGAGAAAGAATCGAAAGCCTGTTAAAGATGGGCAAAATTTCTGACAACGGTGCCAGCTCATCCAGCAACACAAGGAAGCCTTTTGTGGGCCCAAGAAGAACTGGTGAGACCAATGCTATCCATGCCAGCAGAGGCAGACCCCAATATGTTCATAGGTCTGTGGCAGCAGTCACCATTCCCACTTCAATTCATCCACAACCAACTTATCAACCACAACAACAAAATTATCAGCAACAAACTCAGTATCCTCCTCAGAGAAACTACAACAACACCAACAACAACAATCAGCAAAGACCATTTCAACAGAGACCGTCTCAGGCCAATAGGGTGATCGATCTGATCCCTATGCCTTATGCCACAACTCCTAAAACTCAACCTGGTTGAGCTAAGGACGTTGGCACCTCCAGATCCTGCCAGTCTACCCAGAAATTACGACGCCAGCGCCAGATGTGCTTTTCATTCAAATGCACCTGGCCATAGTACAGAGAAGTGCAGAGCCTTGCACATGAAGGTACAAGACCTGGTAGACTCTAAAGCTCTAAACTTTGCACCACCACCGAATGTTAACAAGAACCCTATGCCAAACCATGGTGGCCCCGGAATCATTGCTATTGAAGAAGACAAGCCGTCTTACTTGATAACCAGTGTGGGTCAGATTCGGACACCCTTGGTAGAGATCAAAGCTCAACTCCTTGAATGTCAAATGTTCCCTGGATGCGAGCTAGGGTGTGCTTATTGCAACATTTCAGTGAATGGATGTGATAACTTGAGAGATGGCATAGATGGTCTCATCCAGAGTGGCCTGCTTCAAATCACAACATCAATACCTACCAATCCAGCAATCTCCTTAACAACAGTTCCCGAGTCTTCTACAACTGCAACAACCATTGTTCCAAATGACTTTTCAGTCTCATCAACGAACGTTTCATCTGTTGCTTCAACGGACCAAATATCAGCAAACATCCCTTCTACAACTTCAGCACCCCTTCATTCAGAATCTCCTACAACAACAACACCCATCCAGTCAACAATGTCTCCTACAACATCAACAGCAAACAATGAAGATGTCCCAACTGTTACAATTTATTATGATCCTGAAAATGATTCTGCCTACAACTCACAAAACGCCACTCCTATCAGAGCACCAGTCACAATATACTATGATCCACAGACTATCATGGTCCCTTCTGCAGCCGCTATCAGTCCAGTCACTATCATAGTGCCTGGGCCAGTACCTTATGAAAGCAGTAATGCCATCCCTTGGCATTACGGCTCTGATCTATACTGCGGAGGACAGAAAATCACTCTCGAATCATCAACTTCTTCACCACAAATAGACAATGTGGGAGGAGGCGGAGGCTTCACTCGAAGCGGACGTCTCTTTGCCCCGCAAATTCAAAGACCCCCTGCTGAAGCAGAAGCTGCCGCCAAGGCAAAAGGGAAGAGTATGGCGCAAGAAGAGCAAATTGTTAAGGAAGCTTTGAAAACACCTTTTGATCAAGAAGTTGATGAATTCATGAGAATCATCAAGAAAAGTGATTACAAGATAGTGGACCAGCTTCACCAGACGCCTTCTAAGATCTCCATTCTATCGTTGTTAATGTGCTCCGAGGCTCACCGGAACGCACTACTAAAAGTCTTGCACGCAGCTTATGTGCCAGAAGAGATCACCGTCAATCAGTTGGAAGCTGTGGTTGGGAATGTTAATGCTAGTAATGGACTAGGGTTTACCAACACTGATTTGACTACGGAAGGCCGCAATCACAACAAGGCTCTGCACATTACCATGGAGTGTAAGGGTGCAGTTCTTTCCCATGTACTGGTAGACACAGGGTCATCCCTCAATGTCTTACCTAAAAAAGCCCTTGTGAAGCTGGAGTATGAAGGATTGGCATTGCGTCCCAGTAACTTGGTAGTAAGAGCCTTTGACGGTTCTAAGAGATTAGTTCTGGGGGAAATTGAGTTGCCGATAACGATTGGCCCACAAACTTTCAAAACGACCTTCTACGTGATGGACATTCATCCTGCCTACAGCTGTTTGTTGGGTAGACCATGGATTCACGCCGCTGGCGCAGTTACGTCTACCTTTCACCAGAAGTTAAAATTCGAGTGGGAGGGCCAAGTCGTTACTATTTGTGGAGAGGAAGATATTTTTGTTAGCCATCTGGCTACCTACAAATACATTGAGATGGATGGGGAGATCCACGAAACGATGAGTCAAGGGTTTGAGGCCTTGAACATAAATGAAACATCTGATGTACCTGGAACCTCAATGACATCTTATCAACAAGCCCGGAAGGTTGTTGAAGAAGGGACTGCCCAAGGCTGGGGCAAGCTGTTACCTGTGGAGAAGAAAGAGGATAGATTTGGGTTGGGTTACAAACCAACTCAACAAGATCAAGCAGAGGCTGCTAAGGAGCCCAGCTTTGTTAGTGGGGGATGCTCACCCCTGATGCTGTCAACAATTTGGAAGACGAGGATGAAAGCGACGGCAACCTGGAGAGTTGGATCCGTCCGAAGGTCCCGGGGAGCAGTATCTCAAATTGGTCTTCCCAGGAAATTATAAGAGTTACTCCTGCAGAGTAATTATTATTTCCTGTATTTTTATAGCATGCATCAAGTCTTGCATCTTGCCCAAGATGACAAGACTCATTTTGTAATCGGGCCATCTGTGATTTTTGTGCAACAAGAGTAATCAATGAAATATCAGACATCTTTTGCAAATGAGTCTTTTTCTTTTCCGCTCACTGTTTTTCCATTTTTTCTTTTTGTACAAAAAATAAATGGCAATGTTTTCAAAATGACAACTTTATTTCACTTTTCAAAACAAGATTAAAATCAATCACTAAAATGAACAAACTGAACCCTTGCAGAGAGTGCCTTCCAGACCGCACCGACAACAGCACGGCTATGACTTCGTATGACTTTGACAATCCAATCAATCAAGCTGATGAAGGGGTTGAAGAAGATTACGAGCTTCCTGAAGAGCTAGCCAGATTGTTGAGACAAGAGGAAAAGGTTATCACTCCTCATCAGGAGGAGGTAGAGACGATAAATCTTGGTACAGATGAAGACGTGAAAGAAGTTAAAATCGGGGCCTGCTTACAAGACTCAGTGAAGAGACAACTGGTTGACCTACTTCAAGAATATGTGGATGTGTTTGCTTGGTCTTATCAAGATATGCCAGGGTTGGACACCGACATTGTTATGCACAAGTTGCCTTTGAAAGAAGATTGCCCGCCGGTCAAACAGAAATTGCGCCGCACTCGCCCAGACATGGCAATGAAGATCAAAGAAGAGGTACAAAAGCAATGGGACGCCGGGTTCCTTGCTGTAACTAGCTATCCGCCGTGGGCTGCTAATATAGTACCTGTGCCTAAGAAAGACGGCAAAGTAAGGATGTGTGTTGACTACCGGGATCTGAACAGAGCCAGCCCGAAGGATGATTTCCCATTACCTCACATTGATGTATTGGTGGATAATACGGCTCAGTTCTCAGTATTCTCCTTCATGGACGGGTTTTCGGGATACAACCAGATCAAGATGTCACCTGAAGACATGGAGAAGACAACCTTCATCACACCCTGGGGCACGTTCTGTTACAAGGTGATGCCATTCGGACTGAAGAACGCTGGTGCAACATATCAATGGGCTATGGTAACATTATTCCACGATATGATCCATAAAGAAATCGAATGCTATGTGGATGACATGATTGCCAAGTCCCTCACTGAAGAAGACCACTTGGTAAATCTGCTGAAGCTATTCAAGCGTCTGAGGAAGTACCAACTGAAGTTGAACCCCAACAAGTGCACATTCGGGGTGCGATCTGGTAAGCTGCTGGGTTTTATTGTGAGCGAGAAAGGGATTGAAGTTGACCCTGATAAAGTCAAAGCCATCCAAGAAATGCTTGCACCGAAGTCTGAAAAAGAAGTTCGAGGGTTCTTAGGACGATTGAACTACATTTCACGGTTCATATCTCACCTTACCGCAACTTGCGAACCCTTGTTCAAATTACTAAGAAAAGAACAAACGGTCAGGTGGAATGAAGACTGCCAGAAGGCTTTTGACAAAATCAAGGAATACTTGCAAGAACCACCAATCCTTATGCCTCCAGTTGAAGGAAGACCTCTAATTATGTACTTGACAGTATTAGAAGAGTCAATGGGGTGTGTGTTGGGCCAGCATGACGAGTCTGGTCGAAAAGAGTATGCAATATACTACCTAAGCAAAAAGTTTACCGAATGTGAACAACGTTATTCACTGCTCGAGAAAACTTGCTGTGCTTTAGTGTGGGCTGCTCGCCGACTGAGACAGTATATGTTGACCCACACTACTTTATTGATCTCCAAGATGGACCCTGTTAAGTACATATTTGAGAAGCCAGCGCTTACCGGACGGGTTGCAAGATGGCAAATGATCCTTACAGAGTATGACATCCAATACACATCTCAGAAAGCCATCAAGGGCAGTGTATTGTCTGAATATCTTGCTGAGCAACCCATTGATGATTACCAGCCTATGAAATTTGACTTCCCTGATGAAGACATCATGTTCATAAAAGCAAAAGATCATGAAGAGCGTGTTCATACTAAAGGGCCTAACCCGGAAGAAAAATGGACTATGATGTTTGATGGGGCTGTTAACATGAATGGTCGTGGTGTTGGTGCAGTACTCATTACACCTAAAGGAGTTCACATGCCTTTCTCGGCAAAACTCACCTTTAACTGCACTAACAACGAAGTTGAATACGAAGCTTGCATTATGGGTCTTGAGGAAGCCATTGAACTTAGGATCAAGACATTGACCGTGTTCGGAGATTCAGCTCTGGTAATCAATCAAACCAACGGCAAATGGTACACCCACCAGGATCATTTGATACCTTACAGGGATTATACAAGGAGGTTATTGACTTTCTTTACAATAGTCAAGCTTGAGTATATCCCTCGAGACGAAAATCAGTTTGCAGATGCTCTGGCTACCATTTCATCCATGATCAAAGTTCAAGCTGCCACCTTTTTACCTCAAATCTCAGTGTCCAGACTCGACAGACCAGCATATGTATTCGCAGCAGATGCTGTCAAGGATGATAAGCCTTGGTTCCATGACATTAAGTGCTTCTTGGAGGATCAAACATACCCACCTGGGGCATCTTCCAATGATAAGAAGACTTTGAGAAGGCTTGCTGGTAGTTTCTTCCTGAACGCTGATGGTTCCCTGTACAAGAGAAATTTTGATATGGTGCTCCTCAGATGCGTTGATAGAACAGAAGCAGACTTGTTGATGCATGAAGTGCACGAAGGATCCTTTGGTACCCATGCGGGAGGACATGCAATGGCTAAGAAGTTTCTAAGATCAGGTTATTACTGGATCACAATAGATGCAGACTGTTGTGCCTATGCCAGAAAATGCCATAAGTGCCAGATTTATGCGGATAAGGTGCATGTGCCTCCCAATCCTCTGAATGTGATGTCTTCACCCTGGCCCTTTGCTATGTGGGGCATTGACATGATTGGCAAGATCGAACCGACTGCTTCAAACGGCCACAGATTCATCCTGGTCGCCATTGACTATTTCACCAAGTGGGTCGAAGCAGCTTCCTACGCAAATGTTACCAGGCAAGTGGTAGCCAGATTTCTGAAGAGGGATATCATCTGTCGATACGGAGTTCCCGAGCGGATCATTACTGATAATGGTTCCAACTTAAACAACAAAATGATGGCAGAGCTGTGCCGGGACTTCAAGATCCAACACCACAATTCTTCTCCTTACAGGCCAAAGATGAATGGCGCTGTTGAGGCAGCTAATAAGAATATCAAGAAGATTGTGCAGAAGATGGTAGTCACCTACAAATACTGGCATGAAATGCTACCGTTTGCTTTGCATGGGTACCGCACGTCAATCAGAACATCCACTGGGGCAACACCATATCAGCTTGTGTATGGTATGGAGGCAGTCCTACCTGTTGAAGTTGAATTACCCTCCCTACGGGTATTGATGGATGTTAAGCTGAACGAAGCAGAATGGGTCCGATCCCGATACGAACAACTGAGTCTGATTGAAGAGAAAAGATTGGTTGCAATCTGTCATGGGCAGTTGTATCATAAAAGAATGAAGAGAGCCTTCGATCAGAAAGTCAGGCACCGAGAGTACCAAGTAGGGGATCTTGTGCTGAAAATAATCCTCCCTCCTCATACAGACCACAGGGGCAAGTGGACTCCGAACTATGAAGGGCCATTCGTAGTAAAGAAAGTTTTCTCAGGTGGAGCACTGATGCTCAGTACTATGGATGGTGAAGACTTCCCGTCCCCTGTGAATTCAGATGCAGTTAAAAAATACTTCGCATAAAATGACCCGCTGGACACAAAAACAGAATGTAAGTCCAGGCAAAAATAGGGCATCCCGGCGAGTCAAAAACAGAATAAAAGACTCGGGCAAAAATAAGGGAAAATAAACAAAAAATGTACACCCGCTGAGTTGAAAAGCCGCATTGGACAACTCAGGCAAAAATGGGTATCCTGATGGATTGAAAACCCGAAAGGGCGATCCATGCAAAATAAGGGAATAAGCGAACAACTGCATGCTGAATTCGTCTGCATCACTCACAACTTGGTAAACTTCGAAAGGATCAGGCTTCTGTCAGAATCAGCCTTCTTCAGAAAGCAAGACGAGAAGAACGTCAAATGTCATACGAGTCATAGCAGAAGGGAAGCTCCTCAAAGCGTCGTCAACATTGCCAGCATTTTGTTTCTCAATTTGTAACAATCTCCTCATTTCAGGAGATATGTTTCTTTGACTGTATCTTTCTAATTCAGGGCACATGAATTAATAAAAACAGATTTTTCAGTCACACGTTGTCTCTTACTCATTTTATTTGCAAAAAATGTATGATGTCTTTAAAACACTGATTGCATAAATACAGATGCTTTTCTTCTAAAAAATGCATGCTTGCAGGGAATATATTTACTCTCGAGAGTGTCTAACTCCTATGACGGGATCCGGTAAAGGATACCTCGGGATTACTTGTGTGTTTCCCTATCTTTGCAGGATTGCAGGTATCCAAAGCGAAACTTGGGGCATGAAAGCTTCACCCCAGCAAGCCGACAAATCAACACTCAGTCTTAGCACTCAAAGTGTTTTCTCCCCAGCCGAGTTGCCAACCATTCTTCCTCAGCCAAATACAAAAGTCAGGGAACCATCTCCCCACAGAGTTTCAGCCTCTATCCGGAAGAGCAGCGCATGAAGGGATCACAACAGAGTGAAGAAAGCTTCTACAAACCCCAGCTGGGTCCCTCATTATCAGGATGGGTCTATCAATGACCTATTCCCCCAAGCAGATATCATCTCATCAGATCTACCAATGATCTCATCCCCAGCTGGGATGTCCCTTTCAATCAGATCGGCCAGAGATCTTCAGAGCAACAGGTTCCGAATCCCGGTTTGGTATCTTTGCATAATCATAGCATTCGCATCATATTCACCCACAAAGCGTAGCATTCCGTCTAATACGGAGCATTACGGCAAAAGTCAAACATGTAGCATAATCATAAGCCATGTTCTGAATCAAACACTTGTGAATAATAGCGATCCATCAATATACAGAGTACCCCCAGATTCCCCAGCAAACACAGTTGCCTTACATACCCAAACACCAGTATATACTCCTTGTGGCACTCGTCCGTGTCATATCCCAAGCCGAAAGCCAAAGTATCCCCTTTGCACTCACAGATACATATATATATATACAATTCCTTGACATCCGTCCATGTCATTTTCCCCAGTGCAGTAACATAAACACTTTGTATATCAGATATTTGTTTATACTATACTTTTATCCTTTTGACACTCGTCCGTGTCACTCTCCCCAACAGTTAAATACTCATCTATACACCACTCATACTTATACAGATACTCGTCTGTATCTTGTATACACCATTTATATCCCCGCAGATTCAACACTAGTCCTTGCTCTTTGTTAACCAGTTGGTACTCGTCCGTACCATCATCTCAGAACATGTGTTAAGCGTTTGTTTCTACCTGATACTCGTCCGTATCATAGTCTTAAGGATGCTCGTCCGCATCTTTAATCCATACACTGTGTCAAACACCTTTTGTCTTCTTGAATATAGACACTCGTCTGTGTCTACTATTCCCCAGAAGAGTCCCCTCAGATTCAACACTCGTCCGTGTTCTCTGTTAACCAGTTGATACTCGTCCGTATCATCATCTTTGAACACGTGTCAGTATTTGTTTCTACCCGATACCCGTCCGTATCATAGTCTTAGGGATGCTCGTCCACATCTTTAATCTATACACAAACATCTAAATACTTATACCTTTTGTTTCTTGGATCTAAACACTCGTCCGTGTTTACTATTCCCCAGTAGATCGCCAACAAAGCAATTTTCTTTTTATCTGACATTCGTCCTATGTCATGATAAGCTTTGAGAGCAGTTGTGTAGACACCCTAAATTTGCCCTCTGGCTTTTCTATCTTTGTCAGCTTTTTCGTTTTGCATTCATACGCATTTTCACATTTTTGCATACCATTCGCATAGGCTCCTAAGACATGGGATCGCTATTTTCTGAGGATTAGGGTTTCACGTCCTTATGTGCGGATTATCAGAAGAATTCAAGTTCTTGGCTATGCAGCCATCAGTGGCATCGTTTTCTTATTGCTCTTGTCACAAAATTAGGGTTTATTTCCCTGGTTTAGTGGTCTTAAAGGATTTCACGTCTACAAGGACTGATCCTTATGCATCTAGCCCGTCATCAGGCTTTTCTCTTTTTCATCAATTTACAAAGCCATTATTCTCTTCCTAGCATCTCAAGTTATTCCTCTCTTCTCAACGTCTCAGGAGATTTCTTCAAATTCAAGTTATTTGTTTCAGTGGTTGGTTTCTCGGGCAGTGTGTATCCAAGGTTGTGATGTGGAATTCTTCAGGTTATCAAGTTTTGGTTTGTGTGATTTGCAGGTTGTCCAATGGTTGTTGTGCCCATTTCGTTTATGGTGTGTGGAAGCCAATGCCAGTCGGTATCAAAATTAAAATTCAGGAGTTCAGGGTTGTATGCGTATTAGGAAATTCCATAAGTCATATCCATGTCCATATCCATGTTCAAATTCTTATATCTTAATCCATTTTTCAAGTTCATTTTCACGTATCCATTTCTATTCATTTTTATCCAATTAACCTATTCTTATCCATTAAATTCATTTGTCCCTTCAAAACCATGACATATTAAGTCCATTTCTCTAACCAATAACCATTTTCATTTCGATTCATTACTCACAATTTTTTTCATTTTTTTGATTCCATTTATCCACATAAAATCATTATCCAAAATCACGCTTCTATCCATCTTTATTAATTTCAATAATCCATTCATTCATTAACCATTTTCCTTGTCAATTTCTAAATCATGTTTCATTTTTATTGTCCAGTTTTCTAAACCCACCATGTTTATTTATTTATTTTACAATCAAAAAGAAAATAAAGTAAGGAAAAGAGAAACAAGTCAGACCCATGTGAAGTGCCTCGCCACCTTACCATCCTCACCACTGACCCCACATGACCTTCACACCAAAAGTTGGCCCACTCCAACAAACTTTTCACTCAACAACAACGAAAAATGCGCAGCTCACGCACCACCTCAATTCATGATTTATAAACCACACAGCAACAATATTATTAGGAAGAAATAAGCAAAAGAAAGTATAACAGACCATAAAACACCTCTCTGCTCTCGTTTTTCTCGCTACCACAAAACAACACAAACTCGCAAACGCGTTCCACTCACATTCTACAACAAAACTCAACACTAATTTCCACTCTTCAACACCCTGTATGACCTGCTGCAATGGCCCACACGCCCAATGTACTCCACACGCCAAACGCACTCACCACAACAACTTTCAACAACCTCACGCTTCTCACACTACTCTCAGCTCACACCTTCAACAAAATCATACAAAAACTTTGAATAAGCTTCAGCATCATCTTCTACAATCTCTCGACCCTTATCTTCATTATCAAACAAAACCGTCACTCACCACCCTCAAACACAACCTTCCAACCGCATCTTCAAAATCTGCATAAACCCCAACCTGCATAACTTTTTCCGCAGTGAACACTAACACACAAACCTTCAGAGATTCATCAGCAACCAAACACAAAACACAGGGACCTCAACCAGCTGCACACTACAACTCAGCCTCACAAACCATCTCACACTAAGCTTCAACAACTTGCTTCAGACTTCTTCAAACCACCGAACAAGACCTTCAATATTCTTCTTCCAATTCTTCAACAAATCATTTTCTCTTTCAAATCACTTACCACCGCGACCCTCGCAGAAAAAACAGCATAGCCAACACTCTTCTTCTTTCAATCTTCGAACCGAATCACAACATTAAACCTTCAACTCACAATGCCCTGCAAACCGCATCAACACAACAACAACAAACCGGTTTCAAAATCAAAACAAAGAAGAAGTTGAGATGAAGTAAAGAGTGAAAATGGATCTGTTACGAGATAACAAACCGAAACACGACGAGGAAGGGAACGAAGCCGAACAAGCCAGCTGAGATCGCACAGGGGAGGAGAGAAATCGACGACGAAATCTGAGTTGTTGTTGGAGTTTTCTTTTGAAGAAGAGGAACAAATCACCACCGAACCCTCATCAATAGAATCACCGCAAACCACCACTAGTCAAACCTCACTCTTGCTGCGATTCAACTATTACCTTCCACTTTTAATCACGGCCTTCAACCTCACAACTCGTCGGTACCGAAACAAGGATATCGGAGGCGATTGTGAGACCGAGGAGATTGAGACGAAATCCAAGAAGAGAGAGAAGTCACAAGGAGAGAGAGCCGTTCCGGCGCGGTGATGTTTGTGTTTTCGGCGAAACACCTTCAACAGAGAGCCGCGAGTAGGTGTTTCGGCGGCGAAGGTAGTGGTGACGGTTCTTGAAGGAGAAGGGTGTGTCGAGGTCGGCTACCGTTGGTCAATGAGCAGTGGCGATGATTTTGAGAAGAAAAGGATCTTGATGTTTGATTTGCTTGCACCGTGTTGGCTGACCTACCTTCTTACTTTATTTTGTTTTCATTCGCAAGATATAATAGAAAAAGAACCAGCTATTTGTTGTATTGATGTTAACTTCTCTGAATGTTGTTGTCAATAAACATGTGGCAGGCCCATGGATGCATCTTGCTGCTCATAACACCACCATTATCAGCAGACGCCTCCCCCTCTTGTTATTTGTTCTTTTTGTTTCTTTTTTTTGTCATTAGTTTTTTTTCCTTATCAATTATAACATAATATAATTAGCTTTTGGTTAATTTGTCTTGGTTTAGGTTTTCTATTATTTTCTAGGGATTGTTTTGTTAATTCTAGTTTTTGAGTTTAATGATGATTTTATTCTTAATATTGTTTTTTAGTATTGATTTTTTCATTTAGATCCTTAAAAACTTTGGTTAATTAGAATAGGATTTTGATCTAGAATTACAATTACTTGTTGATTTTAGAATGGTTAATTTGCACCTGGTGATTTATTTTCATAATCTTATGTGGACTAATGATGTTTCTTGATGCAGACTGTGCTTAATTCATGATATCGTTTGGATCAATTCCTGTTGTTATTTCTGATTCCCTTTGATGATTGTCTTTGACGCGGGACGCGATGTTTGATACTCTGATCTATTTAGACTTGATGACTGATACCTGCGCTTAACTGCTGGATCTCATTTCTGGTTGAGACTTCTGATAAATATCCTTGAATTCTTGTGAGCGTATTGAAGAGGCAACGGACTTTCTCCGTTAGGTACCACTGAGGACCGATTTTACGTATTGCATGTTGTTGCATCTGGAAGTCCTACTGGTGTAGGCTCTGTTTGTGCATTGTCATCTTATCTCCATTCTGCATTCTTTATCTTCATTCTTATTCATCTTCATACTCCATATCGCATTCTCATCTCTTTATCTTATTTCTATTTCATCCATTTCATCTTTTTCTTTTCTTTCTAACTTGAGGTGTGCTTAGGCCACCATGGAGTTTCTCTTTTCATCTTTCTCTTCTTCTTCCTTCTTCATTAGGATAGTGAGCCTCACTAACCTAGGACCATCCGAGCATGTGAATATTAGGATTAGATTTTTCCCGTTAGCTTTTACCTTTATGATCCTTTTTGGTTCTCTTCTCTTCTCATCTCATAACTCTCTAAAAAAGCACTTTAATAAATGTGAAGTGATGCATTGATCCATAGCCTTATCCCACGAGGTATGCTTGTAGTCTTCCCATCTTGGGATAGTACAAGTTTACCTTGTGATGCACAAGTCTGATCAAGGTATCTTCTTCACCAAGAAAAGCATAAAAAACACTTCTTCATGTAAATAATCAAAAACACTTAATAAGTAAACAAGTTAGTGAGCCTAAGCCCTAATCTTTGGGTTCAAGTTTTGGGGATCTTCTCCTTACTTGAGTGTGCTCGTTCTATTATTCCATCTTGGAATGTAGTGACAAGTGCACATTCCATTGATAAGAGCTTGAGTTCACTTCCTTGTGACACACTACTAAAAGCTTTCTAAAAAAACACAAACAAACAATAAGCGTCTTTCCTTCGGGAATTCTTTTCTCATCTCCTTCGCTCCGTACGCGAACTTGCTCCTACTTGTCATTTTGCAAGACGGTAACGCACTCGTCGTCCGAGCCTGCAACACCTGAGCAATGGCATAGGCAGTTCAAGCCTTAATTCACAAGCAATCCTTTCCACCCCTAGTTAGGGGAACTACGGCGTCTCTGATCCTCATTATCCTGATGAGGTACGTAGGCAGCGGGGTAGGGCCCGTTCGAGCACAATCTTTATTTTCCCTACATTTTTCCCCTTTCATTTCTTATTCATTGCTTTTCTCAGTTTCTTTTCCAGTTCCAGTTTCTTTTCATTTTCATTTCTTTTGCTGCAGTTTTCATACCCTCACCCTTTGAAATAGTTTCTTTTGCAAGCGTGGATCCCGTCGGGTACGGCGGACGATCTGGGTGCTAATACCTTCCCAGGTCGTAACCGACTCCCGAACTCAGTCTCTTTGGTTCGCAGGACCCGTGTCCTTCCTTTTCTTTTCTTCTGGTTTGTGCAACATTACCTTTCCCTTTCTTTCGGGATAAAAATGTCTGGCTGGCGACTCTAACCTTTCCGCGCCACTTTCGCGTTTGTACTAGGATGAAAATCCCGGGAGCGACAGCTGGCGACTCTGCTGGGGACCGAACCCAGAATCTCTGGTTCCCCTGTGAGTCTCTCCTAGCGCTTGTTTGTTGCTGTTTCATCGGGTGATGTTTGTTTGCTGTGGCTTGTTGTATTTTATTGTTGTTTATTTACAGCTTTATTTACGGCTTTATTTACAGTTTTCAGTCTTTATTTACTGCATCATGTATATACTGGACTGTCTGGACTGGTTTCTGTTTGGTGGGATGGGTGTTACTTGTTCTTGAGAGATATGAGCCAAGTACCCGGCTCGAGTGCACCATAGGACTTAGAGTGGTTCCACTTTGGCCTCATGAGATCTTGTCATGGGGGTAGTAGTGAGTTCCACACCCAGGTTGCGATTGTCTTGGAGATGTCTTGATTTGGGGATTTTCCTCTCTCATTACATAACCCTGACAGTTATGTGCAGCTGGGGACCGATCACTGAGAACCTTGTGGAAACATCCCTCTTTAGTGATGACAGTGGCAGCCCACATTTTGTGGCAAACCCATTCGCATCCGAGGGCCCACCTGGGGATCGCATAGGATGACCTTGTGTCCTGGACTCAGCTGAGGCCTCCCTGCGTAGTACATAATACCAAACCGATTCCCTGATCTGGTCATGAGCCACTTCTCGGAGATGGTGACAGTATTATTGCTATTCGGCTTTGAGAGTCCATGATGTCTGACCCGGAGCCTTTTACCAGTGAGATTGGGAGGGGTTTACAGGTTTGCAGGAACCCTCGACCTCAACATACACTCATTGCCAGTGCAGTTCTATGTTTTGATCCGGTCACTATGATCCTGAAGTTCTTGACCTTCGGTTCTCGGCTACTATTTTGGGTTATTATGCAGAGATCTTGTGGTTACAGACACTTGATTCTTGGTTCAGTATTCCAGATTCCAGGCAGTTTCCAGCTGTGATCCCATGTCTTTGCATCTTTTGCATCATCATATTGCATTTTGCATTTGCATCTGCATTGCATTTTCCTCCTCCAGAGAGCTCATCCTTCTCCTTTTGTCCATGACCAGCCAGCTGATTTCCCGGTACTCAGTTTGAACAAGTGGTAACTGTTGGAAGACGACAAGTTGTTTGAAGTTTGACTGAGCAGTTGTCAAGAGGTAAAAAGTCATATTCGAAGTCATCAGTAGCTATGTCAGAAAGCAATCGTCAGAATATTGAGTTTCTACCTGGTTTCACTTCGATGACCAATCCTTTGTATGGTCTTTCTCCTGATGAGGATCTTCTGCAAGTGAACAACCTTACTCAAGCTCAGCCTGTGCAGACCCCGATCATGAACCAAAGTGTACCTGAACCATCTATTGTCCGAGGTGGACCTTCATCTTCTTCTGATGCTACGGATTATCAGAGTTTTGCCTTCCCTATGTCAAACTTCCAAGGGGCAATCCCTCTTGTGAAAACCAAGGACCCACAAACTTTTGATCCTGCTGAAAGGTTTCGCATGTTGGACGAACAACTCAAAGCCTTAGCAGATCCTGATGCCTTTGGTTTTGATGCTCTAAACCTGTGTTTGGTTCCTGGTCTTGTCATTCCTCCAAATTTCAAGACTCCGAAGTTTGAGAAGTACACTGGTGTCAGTTGCCCAAAGCGTCATTTGGTGATGTTCTGTAGAAAAATGACTTCTCATGCCCGCAACGATAAGCTGATGATTCATTGTTTTCAGGATAGTTTAAGCGGTGCATCCTTAAGTTGGTACATGGATTTGGAAAGCAGAAGTATCCAGTCGTGGAATGATTTATCCAGAGCTTTCGTAAAGCAATACCAATACAATGTGGACATGGCGCCCAATTGCATGCATTTACAGAACCTATCTCAGAGAACTGGTGAATCTTTCAGAGAATATGCACAACGGTGGAGAGAATTGGCAGCCCAAGTGCAACCACCACTTTCAGACAGAGAATTAGTGGACCTGTTCGTGGGCACGTTGCAAGGAACGTACTTGGAGAGAATGAGTAGCGTTTGGACATCAAGCTTCTCTGATTTGATAAAAGTTGGAGTACGCATCGAAAGCCTGCTCAAAAGTGGAAAGATCCAAGACTCTTCGAACATCCCGGCTAGTGAAGATGAATCTGTTGTTAGCTCCCAAGAGGAAGAATGGTATGACGCCAGTGCAGTCATGGCCAATATCGAATATTCTAGACCAACATCTTCTCAGAGATCATCTATTCCTATGTCTGGTTACTCTTACGGGCATTCGGCAATGCTCAGAGCACCATACCAGAAGCCCTGAACTCCTCCTCGTCCAAATCTGCAAGCTCAGGGTCGAAGACCTCAGAATCAACTTCAGGGCCAGCCAAGGCCTCGCAACAATCTGGAAAGAAGGAATTCTCCTCTTCATCCAGTCCCCGTGACGTACAGTGAACTATTGCCACATCTAATTCAGAGCTCATTGGTGGTTCCTAAGCCTCTCAAGCCGTTGCCAGAGCCGTACCCTCCAGAGTACAATCCTCATGAGCAGTGTGGGTATCATGGTGGATCAATGGGGCATTCAACTGAAGACTGCAAAGCTTTTCAAGCCAAAGTACAACAGTTGATCGACAAGGGCTACATATCCTTTCCAGAAGGAAGCTTGGTTGTGCACGTCCACCTTTCGCCTGGTTGGGATCGAGGACTTCAAAGGAGTGTCTCCTAATTTCAGTGTCTCAGACAACAAAATGCCATCAGAGTTGGTGGTCATTGTATCCTTTTATCATTTGCATTTGTAGTTTCTTTCCTGTTAGCAGCTACTTGTCTTTTAAGCATTGTTATTTTGAATGGTAATGTTAATGTAGTGATCTTGCACTTTTTGAGTCAATTATGTCGCATTCGCTCATTTTTCTTTCCTTGCATTGAAAAAACAAAAAAAATTGCATCCATTTACCTCCCATTATTTCACTGTTGTGTAGCATGTTTGAGGGAGGATGATGACAACTGAATACCCATAATTGTTGAAGGTATGCTTTCAGAGTAGAAACTGTTGACGATGTACAGGCATTGCTTCAATTCCCAAACACCGGAGATATAAGGGAGATAAACCCTCGTCAACCCCTTTGAGCCTTGAAGTAGGAGTTTCTTTTCTGAACGAAGAACCCTCACATCCAACCCAGGGCAGGGTAGTTATCAGTTAATTTGACCTAGCGTTCAAATTTCCAAAAGAGTGTGCATCCGAGGATCCATTACCTTTATTCATTACACCTCAAGAGGTCAAGAGACATAAAACTACAATGGTTACCCCTCAACAACAAAGGAATGAGGCAGTCAACCCTTTCAGCAAGTCATGACAAACCTGTGTCACACGATTTGTTCAAAAAAATCAAAGAAAAAAAAAAGAGAAATAAAGCCCTCTAAGTCGAAAAAAGTGAAAACATATGACTTAGGCAAAAGTTAGGGCATCCCGCTGGACTTCAAAATCGAAAAATTCGAAAAAAGAACCAGTCCAGGCAAAAGTTAGGGAGTAAAAAAAAATCAGAAAGAAAAAAAAAAAAAAAAATTCATAAGAACAAAGTCGTGTGACCAGACACAAAGTCAGAATGGGTGACTGTTACTCCAAGAAACCTCATCGGTGCTTAAACCGTCAACTTCGTTGGTTTCTCAATCATCACAAAACCCTTTCGAAAGGTGAGCGCTTAGTACAAATTAGCTGAGTGTAGGACTGGAGAACATCAAGGAGAATGGGTGGGCACAAATAAACTTTGAGCCATAAATCCTTTTTTCTAAAACCGTGAACCATACCACTTTATAACCCTTGAAAGTCCTAATTGAATCAGGGTCAATTCTGAAAGCATACTACAACAAGGTTGCGTAAACTGACTCCTAACGATTTGCTAACTCAGCACTACGTTTGGACTAAACGGTCCATTCGTCACACACTGTCACAACATTCAAATAAATAAATTTTCAAAACTTGCATGTGCACTGCATTAAAATTACCATTTGTAAATGAACAGTTTTAATTGCAAGTCAGTTTGTGACATCAGGGAAGTTCCTACAAAGAGCAATCACGAGGGAACTTGATCAGTCAACAATGATGACCAGAATCAAGAGCATCTTGTTAGCCCATGAATCAGGGGCATGTTATCCAGTGGTTTTGTCGGCCAAGGAATTTGTCAGCGTAAAGCGAGCTCCATAGCTTCAGTTGATTGAGGAACATCTTTCAAAGTCAGTTGTACAGAGCTGAAATTGCCAAGCAGGGGCAGGCCACCCGAAATTTTCTATTGACCAAGATTGAATTCTTCCAATGCTCAGTCAGATTGAGTCAAGTCGCTTCCATGCTCATACCGGGGCAGGACACCTCCAGAGATCGCTAAGTGCAACTCTCCTCGAGAGAACATCCAAGTATGCCATGCCAGGAATGGGATAATCAGTGACAGTCTGTTCAGAGACTCACCCCCCCAGGGGCAAACTTTAGCTACACAAAGCAAGTATATCAGAAATTTCCAAGTTCAAGACGAGTATTGGGAAATCATGCTACCCACCATCGCCTTTGTCACCCTTCTCAATCAGAAGCCTTGTCATAAGACCTTTCTTCCCATCCTTGGGAGTTTTTCTAGATTTTCATAAGCATTGCATAAATCATTTGCATACGTTATTCATGTCGCATCTCTAGAGCATATGCATCATAAATGCATTGGGCATCCTAACCCCCCGCAACATCATCAGATCTCACACCCAGGGCCTCGTAACCCCAACTTCTTGACGTCTCAAAGTCCAGTTCTCGTCTGGCAAACCGTTTTAAAGTCCAGTTCTCGTCTGGCAAGCCAATTCAAAGTCCAGTTCTCGTCTGGCAAGTCAACCCAAAGTCCAGTTCTCGTCTGGCAAACCAACTTCAAATACCAGTTCTCGTCTGGTAGGAGAATCTTGTAACCAGTTCTCGTCTGGTCAGCTTTTCATTTAACCTGTTGAACGCCAGTTCTCGCCTGGTAATCATTCTTTCTCAGAGTCAATTCCCGTTTGACAATGAACCCAAGGAGTCAGTTCTCGTCTGACGACTTATTCTTTGTCCATCAGTTCTCGTCTGTTGGCCTAACTTCAATAAACCAGTTCTCGTCTGGTAATTCACCATTTAAGTCCAACTGCTTGGCAACCAAAACAAAAATACCAATGATATCTCTACCACCCTGGCCTTACGCCTAACCATCCTATTTTATCACCCGTATCTTGCATGTTATCATATCCTTAGCATCATAAGCATACATCTGCATCTTGCATCATTTGCATTGCAACTTCATACCGCATGGTTTCTGTTTTAGCTCTGATGTGGGGCAAGAATCGTTTCAAGACGTAATCTGGGGCAGTTATCTCAAGATCTGTTGAACTTCCGTGAGAGTTTGAAGACACTGGGGCAATTCTGAATGACAGGTCTTCTGTAAAATCCTCTGAAGACGATCTCTCTATAGAAGGCGCAATTTGAGGCATAATTTCAGGAATAGGGGATGCTTATGCACTCTTGATAATCAGTATGAAACTGTCGAGCTCAGAAGCTTGAAGCACTGTGTTAATCCTCGGGAACGTCTGGTATTTATTTTACCAGCAGGGCATTGGAAGTTTATTTCTTTCTCAAGCAGAGAATTTCCCTTCAGCCGACAAGGTTTCCTCGTGAGGAGTTGGTATTCTCTACAGTCAAAGTCCAATCTTCATTGGCATATCCTCCCAACGCAGCCGTCGTACTATACTTGGGGCATATCTTAGCTTATTTTGATCTCTAATTCTCCAGCAAAGTCTCTCCTCAGCAGAGCATTGCCAAATCTTCTTCTCAACCATGCCAGAAGGTTGACATCCCCAGCTGAGTCAGAACAGACGATATCCCTAGCAGAACTTCAAGGCTAATTGAATTGTTCTCATCCCCAAGCGGAATTGCCTTTCCACCGGTGAAGTTTTCCCAACAGGCAACTGAAGGCCTTGCTCCCCACAAAGTTAGAATTGTCAGAGCTCTCTCCCCAGCAAGGGTCCCAGCAAGAGTTATTTGACGAACATCTTCCCCAGCCAAGTCTGAAGATGATCTTTCCCCACAGAGTTCATATCTGATCTTCACTTCCGGCAGTGAAATATTTCCCAACAAAGTTGCCATACTGGTGGTCATTTGATGATACAGTCAGGTATATATCACCTCAGTCAGAGATGGGTAGTCAGACCCCTAGACTTATCTTCCCCTGCAGAGTTGTAACTCTCGGTGGCTAATCAGGCATTTGTCTACCGCTTGTCTGCGTTTGTCAACACTCGTCTGTGTTATCTCTAAGCAGAGTTATCCCCAGCAGTGATATATCATGTTTTATTGTTGCTCGTCTGCATATTTCAACACTCGTCTGTGTTAGCTCTGTGGTATTGCTCGTTTGCTTTCCCCAGTAGAGTCTATATCTACTAGCACTCGTCTGTGCTCGCATCTTTATTTGATGCTCATCCTCTTTCAGCACTCGTCCGTGCCTTTTCCTCAGCAGATTCCTCTTTATTTGAGGTATTCCCCAGCACTCGTCCGTGCTAGCATCTTTATTTGATGACCAAATCCGCAGCTCTCGGCACTCGTCCGTGCTTATTAGTCTTTGAAGTTTTTTCCCAGCGAAGTTGCCTGTACTCGTCTGTGCGCGCATCTTTATTTGGTGCTCGTCCGCATCCCTGCCAGTACTCGTCCGTGCATTTTACTTTCGATTCCTCTTTATTTGAGGCATATCCCCAAGAAAGTCGCCAGTACTTGTCCGTGCTCGCATCTTTATTTGATGCTCGACCGCATCTCTTAGCACTCGTACGTGCTTGTTATTCCTTTGAAGATTGCTCGTCCGCATCCTTCGACACTCGTCTGTGCCTATTACTTATCTGGTGCTCGTCTGCATGCCCCGACACTCGTCCGTGTTTGGTATTTTCTTTTAAAGATCGTCTGAAATAAGTTGATACTCGTCCGTATCATTATTAGAAGCACTCGCCCGTGTTTCTTAGATCATCGTCTGGTACTCGTCCGTATCGTCGACTTATAACACTCGTCTGTGTTTCTTTGATGATCATTCCAATGCTCATCCGCATTGAAGAGGTTGAAAATCCTGACGGTGGGATTAAAACGTCAAAACCATTACCGGAACCTGCGTAAGGGTTATCCGAAGAAGACTCGTCCGTCTTATTCCACTTATCTGCGTAAGGATTCATGAAGAGGATTCGTCCATCCTAGTTGCATGTCTGTCCCACAGACTTATATGCATTTCCGGAACCTGCGTAAGGGTTATCCGAAGAAGACTCGTCCGTCTTATTCCACTTATCTGCGTAAGGATTAGTGAAGGAGATTCGTCTATCTCAGGTTACTTTGAAGATTCTTAAGGGCTTGTCCGCTCTCTGCACCTGGCGTCACAAGTCATTCGAAGACTTGTCTGTCAACATGTTCTTATTCCAGATATCAGTTTCAGCTTGGAAGAAGCTCGTCTGCTTTTCCTCTCCTTCTTATCCCCAGAGCGTCATCTGGTTGGGCTTATTTCCCGGTGTTGCATTCTTCGTCAGAGTGCAAATTTTCGGGGTCTTTTTTGGTATTCAATCACTGTTTATCTCGAACGTCTGATAGTCGTTGCTCTCATCCTTTTCGGATTAACAGTTGATTGAATAGGGGCAGCTGTAGACACCCTAAATTTGCCCTCTGGCTTTTCTATCTTTGTCAGCTTTTTCGTTTTGCATTCATACGCATTTTCACATTTTTGCATACCATTCGCATAGGCTCCTAAGACATGGGATCGCTATTTTCTGAGGATTAGGGTTTCACGTCCTTATGTGCGGATTATCAGAAGAATTCAAGTTCTTGGCTATGCAGCCATCAGTGGCATCGTTTTCTTATTGCTCTTGTCACAAAATTAGGGTTTATTTCCCTGGTTTAGTGGTCTTAAAGGATTTCACGTCTACAAGGACTGATCCTTATGCATCTAGCCCGTCATCAGGCTTTTCTCTTTTTCATCAATTTACAAAGCCATTATTCTCTTCCTAGCATCTCAAGTTATTCCTCTCTTCTCAACGTCTCAGGAGATTTCTTCAAATTCAAGTTATTTGTTTCAGTGGTTGGTTTCTCGGGCAGTGTGTATCCAAGGTTGTGATGTGGAATTCTTCAGGTTATCAAGTTTTGGTTTGTGTGATTTGCAGGTTGTCCAATGGTTGTTGTGCCCATTTCGTTTATGGTGTGTGGAAGCCAATGCCAGTCGGTCTCAAAATTAAAATTCAGGAGTTCAGGGTTGTATGCGTATTAGGAAATTCCATAAGTCATATCCATGTCCATATCCATGTTCAAATTCTTATATCTTAATCCATTTTTCAAGTTCATTTTCACGTATCCATTTCTATTCATTTTTATCCAATTAACCTATTCTTATCCATTAAATTCATTTGTCCCTTCAAAACCATGACATATTAAGTCCATTTCTCTAACCAATAACCATTTTCATTTCGATTCATTACTCACAATTTTTTTCATTTTTTTGATTCCATTTATCCACATAAAATCATTATCCAAAATCACGCTTCTATCCATCTTTATTAATTTCAATAATCCATTCATTCATTAACCATTTTCCTTGTCAATTTCTAAATCATGTTTCATTTTTATTGTCCAGTTTTCTAAACCCACCATGTTTATTTATTTATTTTACAATCAAAAAGAAAATAAAGTAAGGAAAAGAGAAACAAGTCAGACCCATGTGAAGTGCCTCGCCACCTTACCATCCTCACCACTGACCCCACATGACCTTCACACCAAAAGTTGGCCCACTCCAACAAACTTTTCACTCAACAACAACGAAAAATGCGCAGCTCACGCACCACCTCAATTCATGATTTATAAACCACACAGCAACAATATTATTAGGAAGAAATAAGCAAAAGAAAGTATAACAGACCATAAAACACCTCTCTGCTCTCGTTTTTCTCGCTACCACAAAACAACACAAACTCGCAAACGCGTTCCACTCACATTCTACAACAAAACTCAACACTAATTTCCACTCTTCAACACCCTGTATGACCTGCTGCAATGGCCCACACGCCCAATGTACTCCACACGCCAAACGCACTCACCACAACAACTTTCAACAACCTCACGCTTCTCACACTACTCTCAGCTCACACCTTCAACAAAATCATACAAAAACTTTGAATAAGCTTCAGCATCATCTTCTACAATCTCTCGACCCTTATCTTCATTATCAAACAAAACCGTCACTCACCACCCTCAAACACAACCTTCCAACCGCATCTTCAAAATCTGCATAAACCCCAACCTGCATAACTTTTTCCGCAGTGAACACTAACACACAAACCTTCAGAGATTCATCAGCAACCAAACACAAAACACAGGGACCTCAACCAGCTGCACACTACGACTCAGCCTCACAAACCATCTCACACTAAGCTTCAACAACTTGCTTCAGACTTCTTCAAACCACCGAACAAGACCTTCAATATTCTTCTTCCAATTCTTCAACAAATCATTTTCTCTTTCAAATCACTTACCACCGCGACCCTCGCAGAAAAAACAGCATAGCCAACACTCTTCTTCTTTCAATCTTCGAACCGAATCACAACATTAAACCTTCAACTCACAATGCCCTGCAAACCGCATCAACACAACAACAACAAACCGGTTTCAAAATCAAAACAAAGAAGAAGTTGAGATGAAGTAAAGAGTGAAAATGGATCTGTTACGAGATAACAAACCGAAACACGACGAGGAAGGGAACGAAGCCGAACAAGCCAGCTGAGATCGCACAGGGGAGGAGAGAAATCGACGACGAAATCTGAGTTGTTGTTGGAGTTTTCTTTTGAAGAAGAGGAACAAATCACCACCGAACCCTCATCAATAGAATCACCGCAAACCACCACTAGTCAAACCTCACTCTTGCTGCGATTCAACTATTACCTTCCACTTTTAATCACGGCCTTCAACCTCACAACTCGTCGGTACCGAAACAAGGATATCGGAGGCGATTGTGAGACCGAGGAGATTGAGACGAAATCCAAGAAGAGAGAGAAGTCACAAGGAGAGAGAGCCGTTCCGGCGCGGTGATGTTTGTGTTTTCGGCGAAACACCTTCAACAGAGAGCCGCGAGTAGGTGTTTCGGCGGCGAAGGTAGTGGTGACGGTTCTTGAAGGAGAAGGGTGTGTCGAGGTCGGCTACCGTTGGTCAATGAGCAGTGGCGATGATTTTGAGAAGAAAAGGATCTTGATGTTTGATTTGCTTGCACCGTGTTGGCTGACCTACCTTCTTACTTTATTTTGTTTTCATTCGCAAGATATAATAGAAAAAGAACCAGCTATTTGTTGTATTGATGTTAACTTCTCTGAATGTTGTTGTCAATAAACATGTGGCAGGCCCATGGATGCATCTTGCTGCTCATAACACCACCATTATCAGCAGACGCCTCCCCCTCTTGTTATTTGTTCTTTTTGTTTCTTTTTTTTGTCATTAGTTTTTTTTCCTTATCAATTATAACATAATATAATTAGCTTTTGGTTAATTTGTCTTGGTTTAGGTTTTCTATTATTTTCTAGGGATTGTTTTGTTAATTCTAGTTTTTGAGTTTAATGATGATTTTATTCTTAATATTGTTTTTTAGTATTGATTTTTTCATTTAGATCCTTAAAAACTTTGGTTAATTAGAATAGGATTTTGATCTAGAATTACAATTACTTGTTGATTTTAGAATGGTTAATTTGCACCTGGTGATTTATTTTCATAATCTTATGTGGACTGATGATGTTTCTTGATGCAGACTGTGCTTAATTCATGATATCGTTTGGATCAATTCCTGTTGTTATTTCTGATTCCCTTTGATGATTGTCTTTGACGCGGGACGCGATGTTTGATACTCTGATCTATTTAGACTTGATGACTGATACCTGCGCTTAACTGCTGGATCTCATTTCTGGTTGAGACTTCTGATAAATATCCTTGAATTCTTGTGAGCGTATTGAAGAGGCAACGGACTTTCTCCGTTAGGTACCACTGAGGACCGATTTTACGTATTGCATGTTGTTGCATCTGGAAGTCCTACTGGTGTAGGCTCTGTTTGTGCATTGTCATCTTATCTCCATTCTGCATTCTTTATCTTCATTCTTATTCATCTTCATACTCCATATCTCATTCTCATCTCTTTATCTTATTTCTATTTCATCCATTTCATCTTTTTCTTTTCTTTCTAACTTGAGGTGTGCTTAGGCCACCATGGAGTTTCTCTTTTCATCTTTCTCTTCTTCTTCCTTCTTCATTAGGATAGTGAGCCTCACTAACCTAGGACCATCCGAGCATGTGAATATTAGGATTAGATTTTTCCCGTTAGCTTTTACCTTTATGATCCTTTTTGGTTCTCTTCTCTTCTCATCTCATAACTCTCTAAAAAAGCACTTTAATAAATGTGAAGTGATGCATTGATCCATAGCCTTATCCCACGAGGTATGCTTGTAGTCTTCCCATCTTGGGATAGTACAAGTTTACCTTGTGATGCACAAGTCTGATCAAGGTATCTTCTTCACCAAGAAAAGCATAAAAAACACTTCTTCATGTAAATAATCAAAAACACTTAATAAGTAAACAAGTTAGTGAGCCTAAGCCCTAATCTTTGGGTTCAAGTTTTGGGGATCTTCTCCTTACTTGAGTGTGCTCGTTCTATTATTCCATCTTGGAATGTAGTGACAAGTGCACATTCCATTGATAAGAGCTTGAGTTCACTTCCTTGTGACACACTCCTAAAAGCTTTCTAAAAAAACACAAACAAACAATAAGCGTCTTTCCTTCGGGAATTCTTTTCTCATCTCCTTCGCTCCGTACGCGAACTTGCTCCTACTTGTCATTTTGCAAGACGGTAACGCACTCGTCGTCCGAGCCTGCAACACCTGAGCAATGGCATAGGCAGTTCAAGCCTTAATTCACAAGCAATCCTTTCCACCCCTAGTTAGGGGAACTACGGCGTCTCTGATCCTCATTATCCTGATGAGGTACGTAGGCAGCGGGGTAGGGCCCGTTCGAGCACAATCTTTATTTTCCCTACATTTTTTTCCCTTTCATTTCTTATTCATTGCTTTTCTCAGTTTCTTTTCCAGTTCCAGTTTCTTTTCATTTTCATTTCTTTTGCTGCAGTTTTCATACCCTCACCCTTTGAAATAGTTTCTTTTGCAAGCGTGGATCCCGTCGGGTACGGCGGACGATCTGGGTGCTAATACCTTCCCAGGTCGTAACCGACTCCCGAACTCAGTCTCTTTGGTTCGCAGGACCCGTGTCCTTCCTTTTCTTTTCTTCTGGTTTGTGCAACATTACCTTTCCCTTTCTTTCGGGATAAAAATGTCTGGCTGGCGACTCTAACCTTTCCGCGCCACTTTCGCGTTTGTACTAGGATGAAAATCCCGGGAGCGACAAGTTGTACCCTACTAGGTGGTCGTCCTCCACCTCTTGATGATCGTCCTTCATCATGCTCATCTGATGGCCGTCCCCATCGTTGATCTTCTATCCGACATTCGTCCTATGTCGTGATTTTTAGCAGCCGTCCCCTGCTAGGTGGTCGTCCTCCACCTTTTTGATGATCGTCCTTCATCATTTTATCCAATGGACGTCCCCATTGTTGATTTTGGTTATCTGGCATTCGTCCTATGTCATGATAAACCCTGAGAGCAGCTGTCCCCTGCTAGGTGGTCGTCCTCCACCTCTTGATGGTCGTCCTCCATCATGCTCATCCGATGGCCGTCCCCATCGTTGACCTTTTATCCGGCATTCGTCCTGTGTCGCGATATTTTCGGCAGCCGTACCCTGCCAGGTGGTCGTCCTCCACCTTAAATGACCGTCCCTCATCTTATCCCCAACAGAGCAGCCGTCCCCTGCTAGGTGATCATCCTTCACCTTTGATGACCATACCTCATCACCTGTGTATTTTATTTATTCTTTAACCCGATGGTTGTCCCCGTCGTGGTCCCTTTTTCCTTTTTTCCTGGTGGTCGTCCTTCATCAGTTTAGCCCGATGGCCGTCCCCATCGTTGGTTACTTTACTTTGTAAACTTGATGGCCGTCCCCGTCATGTTTCATTAATCCCCAGAGAATTTTACAGCTTTACTTGATGGCCGTCCCCATCATAATTCTTTTTATCCCCAGCATGATGGCCGTCCCCGTCATTGCTTCATTTCCCGCACTTTTCCCAGCATGTCGGTCGTCCCCGTCATTGCTCTATACCCAGCAGTCGTCCTCTGCTCGACGGTCGTCCTCCGTCTCCCACACTTTACAATATACTCTATTTTCTTTTGCAATCTATATCCATTTTCTTCTTCATTCTGTGAGTGCAAATTTTGGACTGTCTTTGGTATTCAACCACAAGTTATCTTGTTTGCCTGTTAAGCCGTTGCTTACATCCTGCACAACTAACTCATGTTTGAATAGGGGCAGCTGTAAACACCCCAAATTTGCCCTCACCCATTCACATCATGGCTTGTGATCATTTCATATGCATAAACACAATCATAGCATCTCATACCACATTTTTGATTCACTGCATAGATTCAAAGTCATCTGCATCTAGGATTTGTGATCTGAGCAATCCAAGAGTTTCTTGAGCCACTCCAAAGGCCATCAATCACTTCAAAGAGGTCCATGTATGTTCAATTATCATATTATATCCTCTCAAAGTCAAGAATGTCAAAAATCACAAGAACTAAGAATGGTATGGAAGCAGAGCCAGGCTTGACTGCATAGATGACCTAGAATTAGGGTTTTGGTTTCAAAGGCCATAACTCCAATTTTTTTGGTCATTCTTGTTTCTATTGGTCTCTATATGGTATAGGGAGTATTCATATCAATTTTCATGAAGAAATTCCATGGGGAAGTCATCTGATCAAGAGTTGACTTTTCAAGCAAGTCAGTGCAAAATCAGGGCATCTGAGGCCCCCAATGACCCAACCAAAGGGTGTTCTTCATCATTTTGATGGTATATTATTTTTATTTGATCATAAAAGGAGTTGGAAGTTCACAAAATTGAAGAATCTCAAGTCTTTTGCAAAGTTGACTTTTTGGGCAAGTTTGACTTTTAATGAATTTGCCATTTTAAGCAACTTTTTCAACCCTTACTTTTTGATTCAAAAAAGCTTCAAATGGAAAAACTTTGGTCATGAAAGTTGTAGAATGGATCATTCCCTTTTCAAAAAGTACAAGAACATGACCTAATTCATTTTGGATCAAAAGTTATGGCTTGTCAAAGTTGGCAAAAATCACTAAATTTCAAGTTATGCACCAAAGAGGCAAAGTTGCAAATTCACTTCTCAAGGCAAATTGGGCTGTCAAATGCATTTATAAACTTCACAATATGATCATACAACACATAAAAATCAGAATGGGCCAAGAGATCATTCACTTGTGTGGCCTATGGAGCAAGACTTTTTCATGAAAAGCAAAGGCAAGGCAAGTTGCAAAACTCATCATAAGACACAACCCACTTGCTTGCTAGCCTGCTGAGCCACCCTAGGCCTCTCCCCTCATCATGCTGCGCAGGACACACTCCTTGTACTTGGCTAGAAAGTAGCCCATGCCTTCTTACACCAACTTTGACATTTTGGCAAAAGCACCCATACCAATCAATAAAGCACATGTCACTTCTTCTGACCAATGGCATTTGTTTATACAAAGAAAATGCAAGCCAAACACAACAAGAAGCAAGCCTGAAGCAACACACAAGACATCATTCTCATTTTCACCCTCATTTGCAAGAGCCTTCGAAACTCTCAGCACAAGCCACAAACACAAAAACAAACTTCACAAACAATCTTAACACACTTCCCTGATCACAAAGCACCCATCACCATGGCCTGAAACCCACTGAATCAAAAACACGATCACCACACCACCTTGAACAGAACTTCTGCAAACTCTCAAACCAGCCAAAATAAACTTGCTCCAAGCCTTTCAAAAGCACAAGGGAATTCATAGGATTGGTTTTGCACAAGAGAGGAGGTCAGAAAGCTCCAAACTGAAAAGCTTCAAACTCAGGTAGCTTCATGAACTTTTTTTCCAGAAACATGTTTTTAAGTTCTTAATAGCTTTTATGCACTCCCCTGATCATGAATATGTGCTCACTTTTGAAAATGGTTGAGAAACCAGGATGTATGCTTTGTCTGAAACTTTTGCCCTAGAAAAATGTTTGATTCGATTCTCTCTATTTATGAATGAAAAATGATGTTTGATTGAGGGGTTTGATTCGTTTTTGAATGGGGGAGAGTTCTGGGCAGTTAGTTTTCATTTTCATTGCGTGTAGAGTGATTTAGTGTTTTGGACTCGCCGGAGAAGATGACCGGAACCACTGTTCCGGTCATCTGAAAGTAATTAGGGCTGGATTAGGGCTTAATCATTAATTAGCGAATTTTGAATATAGGCCGTCCAGATGCGCGCCAGGTCCACTCCCGCGCGTCTGAATTTGAATCTGGGCCCTTAGATTTGTTGACTTTTCTTTTTTCAGTTTTAATTCAATTTATTTTTCATTTTAATTCATTTGTTTTCTACATTTTATAAAAAATAACAAAACCTTTTTAAAAATTCCGAATTTTTTTGTATAAACTTTCATTAATTTTCAGAAACCAAAAATATTTTCATTTTTATTTTTTGCATTAAAAAATATTTTTAAATCATTTAAAAGTTTATTTTTAATTAATTAATGAGAATTAATTAATTAAAAATACTTTTAGGTATTTAAAAATCACCAAAACATTCATGAAACCTTCATAATCATTTAGAAACATTTTCCAATCCTCAAACCAAATTTCGTTTTTGATCTTGATGTCTTTTGAGAATTTTTCATGGAATTAAAATCATTTCAAGGCATTATTTTGACCCAAACTTCAAAAAATCATTTCTGCCTAACCATTGAGAGTTGGACTTTGATTCTTTTTGCATTGCATTTTGTTTAGCATGTAGTTTGTGAGATTAAATTGGCATGATTTGATCTTTCATTTTCAATTTGTTTGGCATTTTTCTTGTTAAGGTACCCTAAAACCCTAGAAATCTTAGGAAATTCATAACCCTAATTAGGTTAAGAGTTGGAACCTCTCCTTTGGGCAGTGAGTTTGTATAGGTTTAGGGTTCCTTTGAATGCATTTTCAATTTTTTATCTTGATGTTTGCTTCTGATTTTGGTTTTTGTTTGATGCATGGATCATAAACCCTAATTTGGGATTCCTTTTGCATCCACCTTGCATTTGCTTGCATACCATGACTTGCCATAGCATTTTGTGCATCCATTTGATTCATTAGACATCTTAAGACATATGAAAAGCATGTTTGATCATTGCATCATGTATTTTCCATGTTGTATGCCATTTGCATTTCATAACTTTTCATGTATGTTCATGGTTCTAAACTTGCTTCATTTGCATCCACATGTTTGCATGATCATTCTCATGCCTTGATTCATGTTTGCATCATCTCATAGCATCATTATCATCACACACATGCTTCTGATTTTGATTTGCATCATGCCATTTCATCTCATTTTGCATTGCATTGCATTTCTTTCACTAACTTTTCAGGTGGTAAGTTACTTTGAGAAGTGAATTTGCCTTCACTTCTCACAATTTCTTTTCATCTCTCTTATGCATCATTGCTGCATTTTACTTGGTGCTTGAGATTGAGCTTGCTCTTTCTTCTTCTTCTTACTTTCTTTCTTCAAGTGACTTGTCTTCTTAAATGAAGCAAGTTACTTTGTTTCTCCTGATCCTTTCATCTGCTTCCTGGTGGTTCCATTGAAGATTTCTCTTGTTAACCTCACAAACCTTAGGAACAACCAAGCATGACAATGATTAGGGTTTTGATTAGTCTCCCCACTTAGTTTTACCTTTGTGTCTCTTTGAGTCTTCTTTTCTCACCTCATAATCAGGGACTAAACCCTAAAGGCTTTAAGGCTTTGTGATTAAGCTTATGCCTGCATCCTTCTATTAGGATGGAGTGTATAACTTTAATCCTAAGTGTTAAACCCTTAATGTGTTTAAATCCTTTAATCAATCCACTTAATAATCATCAAGACATCAAGCTTGTAACTTGGGCCTTGCATTAGGGTTCTAATTCTTCCTTAATTGGTTAAGAAGGACTAACCCTAGTGTTAATGGACAAGTCCTCCTCAAGTTGTCTTAAAAACCCTAAAACTCACTTCATCATCATACCATTAACTAAAATCCACTTAATAAAGGCTTTGTTTTGTCATGAGTTTAATCCCTAATCATGGATTAAGTTGAGGAAGCTTTCCTCAGCTTAAACATTCTCATTTATCATCCTTCTATTAGGATGGTGTAATGAGTCTGTTTAATCCCTGATTATGGCTTAATCTCATTACTCAACACTAAAAAAAAAAAAAAAAAGCATCTAAATAATCACAAGTAGGTTAATGATCTTAATCCTACATCAAAGGTGATTAAGTGTGAGAAGCTGACTTCACACTTAAGGTATTCTCATTACCCCTAATCAGAGGGAAGATGTGATGAGTTTACTAAATCCATTGGTTTAGGCTTAAGCTCATTAACTTATGACAAACTTTCAAAAGCAATAAAAGACTGAAAACTCAAAAACAAACAATAATCGTCTCCTTCGGGATTCTTTTCTCATCATCTTCACTCACAAACGAGAACTTGCTTCTTCCATCTAATGCAAGACAGTTTGCACCTGAGCCAGACAGGTCATACACTTGAGCATAGACAAGTAAGCAGTTCACAAGTCAATTCATCTTTCAGTCTCTTTGGGTCGAACTACGGTGTTCTGACTTCCTCATTGCACGAGAGGATACGTAGGCATAACTTAACAGTTATCGAACAAAAGTCTTTGTATATTCCCCTCTTTCCAGCCTCATTCTTTAAGCCTCATTATCATGAGCATTTCACTCTTGTTCTTACACTGACACTGTACATTTACACACTTCACACTTCTTCTACACTGACACTTGCATTCTTTCCAGCCTTTATACACAGATTGCACTGACACTACCCCTTTGAAACACAAATCGTTTAAGCGTGGATCCCGTCGAGTACGACGGACAATCTGGGTGCTAATACCTTCCCAGGTTGTAACCAACCCCCTTTCTCAGTCTCTCTGGTTCGCAACCGTCTTATCCATCTCTTTCTAGGTCTATGCAACATTGCCTTTCCTCCGGGATAAAAATGCCTAGCTGGCGAATCTTTTCATTCCCCGTGAGTTCACTCCTGTGTGTTCTCGCATCTCTTTTCGCCGACCGTTCGCGTCTGTACCCCATTTGACCCGGCTTCATCTGGTGGGAGCGACAGCTTGGCGACTCTGCTGGGGACCCTTATACTGTAACCAGGGCTTCTGGTTCTTTTTGTGGGTTCCTCCTAGCGCTTGATTGATTTGTGTTTACTGGGGTGTTATGTGCTATTTGTGTTTGTATATTTGTATCTATTTTTGCTTTAGGTACAGTTGTTTTATTGCTTTCTTTATAGCTTTACATATATCATACTGTCATACTGTGCTGGCTGGATCTGTTTTATTGCTTTGGTGGGTGGGTGTTCTATTGAGAGTTGAGGTCCTATACCTGGGACCTGAGTGACACCTAGGCTAGAGTGGTTCATGTTCTTTCCCATTCCATTTCGGTCTGGTGCGGGAATATGAAACACGGTTCAGATATGGGTTTCTTCTTGAGAACTCTGTGCTGCAGATTTCCTGTAGTACTAGGGCTATCTGGGAAGCCTGCTAAGTCTGGATGACCTTCAGTATTGACCTTCAAAAACTGAGGTGAATCAGAGGAGGATCTTTTATGGTTATTGTAAACATTGTACCTCCGGGTTAGAAGTGTTTACCCTTCTCATAACTGATCCAAGTCTGAGGATCCTTGTTTTAGAACACTACCTGTGAGGTGGTTGGGCTGTTTACAGGTTTGCAGGAACCCTTGACCTCAGCATACCCTGTTACTTTGTTTTGATTAAGAGTACTCCATTTTGGAACAGTTCTTGTGATTCTTAACCCTGGACATGTGACTCTTTATTTGAGTCCCCCACCTTGGTTACTGGACTTTTGAACCTCCATCTGGATTTCTTGAACATACCTAGACCTATATCAGAGCACTTGATCAGATCCAGCTCAGTCACAAACCCTTGCATATCATTTGCATACATCATCATTGCATCATTTTAACATTTGCTTATTTGTTTTTCAGGGTATCCATACTTTATTTTGGCTTGGTTTTGACCCCATCATCAGCATAGACCTATCCTCATCAGCATCTACTTCAGCTATCAGTTACCTGCTTCAGTCACCTGCACCAGCCTGTCAGTGGCCCTTTTTCGGTGTTATTCTCAGCATCTGTCTCAGCTCTTCTTCAGCAACATGGCACCCAAGAAGAGCAACATCTCATATCATTTCTTTCAGCCTGAGCTAGCTGACATCAGGAGGATTCAGACCTTGATTACTCCAGACCATATACCACTATTCAGAGAACACTACGGAGGCATACTTGATGTGGTTATGGATTTGGACCCTTCACAAAGGAGCCTGATTCATACTTGCCTGCAGTTCTATGACCCCCCTCTGAGGTGCTTTACCTTTCAGGATTTTCAGTTGGGGCCTTTATTAGAGGAGTATTCATCATTGGTTGGTGTACCTATCAGGGGTGGAGTCCCCTTCAACCCTGAGATGGCTTTTCCCAGTAATGAAGAGATAGCAAAGGCACTACATCTGGAACCGGTTCTGATTAGGCAGAATATGACCACCAAGGCTGGAGTCTCTGGTTTACATCTGGATTTCTTGATCTCTCAGGCTACCCTGAAGGCTTCTTTGGGAGAGTGGAAGGCAGTTTGTGCATTATTGGCCCTTAGCATATATGGGGTCCTATTATTTGCAGATGAGCCTAAGTTTGTTAGCAAGAATGCAATCCATCTTTTTATCCTGAGGAACCCAGTGCCTACCTTGCTGGGAGATTTCTACTACTCTGTCCACCAAAGGAATGAAAAGCAAAGAGGAAGATTGGTAAGGTGATGTGCTCCCCTGTTCCATACCTGGCTACTCAAGCACTTGCCCAAGACTGATGCATTTTTGAACCCTCACCAGCAGAGGAACTGGGCCAGAAGACTCACTGCTTTAACTGCAGCTGATATCAGGTGGTGCACTCAAAGCACAAAGGGCAGGGACATCATTACCAGTTGTGGGCAGTTTCCCAATGTACCCCTGATAGGAGTAAAGGGTTTCATCAACTACAACCCTCTGCTATTCAAAAGACAACTGGGCTATGCATTGGTCCACACTCCTAAGGCACAAGACTTGGCTGAGACCCTTTACTGTGAGAATAAGCCTAATCTGGCCATTGTCAGGCAAGCATCCTTGGCTTGGGACAATGTCCAGACTAAAGGAGTAACCATTCTTGGGAAATGCAATAATGTGGCCTCAGCACAGTACTATGAGTGGTCCCATGCCAGGGCTCAATTTTCTGGGATTCCCTTCACCATGGAAGATATCCCTGGGCCATCCACAGCACCACCTCCAGCCACTGTCAGCTTAGAGGAGTTTGAGAATTTGAAAGAGAGAAATGAGAAGTAGACTCAGGCTCTGCAGAAGACCCTCTGGGAGAGGAGTGATGGTCGCTTGGACATTGAAAGGTTAGAAAAACTAAAGGTGGAGCATATGGCTAGGATTGAAAAGTCAGAGGACTATATCAAGAAGTCCAGGGCTGGAGAACAGATTTTGAAGAATGCCTGCAAAGAGGCTCAATTCCAGAAGGCCAGGACTGATTTGTATCTAAAAGAGAGTCAAGCTAGGTGGGTCAGGATCACCGAAGCTCGTACTCTGGAAGATAAGAGGACTCAGGATAAGATTGAGCAGTTGGAGGCTAGTGCAAAAGAGCAACAGGAAGCCCTGCTAGCAGCCCAGAGAGAGATCTCAGAGTTGAAGATTAGAGCTGGTGTGAAGAGGTCAAAGGACCAGAGTCAACACAAAAAGCTAATTGCAGCTGTTACTACCAGGAATCTCCTTATCAGGAATCTCACAGAGCGTCCAGCTGATCCTGTGACTGAAGCACTTCTCAAGGAAGTTCAGGAGGATGAGTTTGGTCTTGGTGTCTGACTTTTGCTTGTTGTTGCTTTCATTTCATGTACTTTTCTTTTCTTATGTTGTATTTTGACCCCTCAGAGGGCATGTATTGTAAAAACCAAATTATGTATCATTTACTTTTTGTAATATATGTGTTGGTTTGATTTATCTGAATTCTTCAAGAAACATCAACAGCATCTTCAAGGGTCTGGAAGGGTCAAAACCAAGTGCCAAGCCGGATACCTTGGAAACAAATAAGCATACTGCATTGCATGCTAACCTTTGTTTGTTTTGTAGGTTTGTTTTGTTTTTTGTTACTAACTCTGTTGTGATCTCAGGAACTATTGCTCGACGTCGGGTGTTCCCACTCAACCGTCCACACAGATATCCAACCCGTAACAACCTTCCGGGTATACAGATGGACCAGGTACAACAGGACCTTACAGAGGTCAGGAACCAAATGGCCAACGAGAGGTTGGAAATGAGGAATCAGATGACACAATTTATGGAGGTGATGAATGGATTGGCACAGAGCCAAGATAGATTAAGAGCCTTGGTAGAGAGGCAGACTCAGGAAGATCCCCATCTAGGGACTGGTGGGACAAGCAACAATGAGAGGGTTCAGCCTCATATCAACCCACCTGTATTTGGACCCCACCTTCATCCGGAAATCAACATCCCTGCTAATGTACAAGGGAATGTTACCGCAGGCAGAGTGCTGCAAGAAGACCCCCAGGAAGATCAGTTCACAGTGATGGGAGCTGGGGAGGAGGCCTATGATAGAAGGCTAGATGAAATTGATGAAAAATTAAGGTCCTTGGAGTCTCAAAATTCCTTGGGTTTTGATGTTATGGACATGGGCTTAGTGGATGGGGTCAGGATTCCCCACAAATTTAAACCACCGTGCTTTGAGAAGTACAACGGGACTTCCTGCCCACGGACCCACTTGCAATCCTTTCTGGGGAGGCTGAAGGCATACACCATGGACGAAAAGCTGTGGATGTTTTATTTCGAAGACAGTTTAACTGGAGCATCAAGGGAATGGTACTCCCATTTGACTAGAGAAACCATAAGGTGTTGGAAGGACTTGGCTGAGGCCTTTATTAGACAATACCAGTATAATTTGGATATGGCACCCAACAGGACCCTCCTGATGGGGATGTCACAGTCATCCAGGGAAAGCTTCCGGGAGTACGCCCAGAGGTGGAGACAGCTAGCTGCTGCTGTCCAGCCACCCATGTCAGAGAGGGAGATGGCTGATATGTTTATGAACACCCTCCAAGGGACATACATTGATAGGCTAGCTGCCTTTTCTTCTACCAGCTTTGCAGATGTCGTTATAGCTGGAGAAAGAATCGAGATCCTGTTAAAGATGGGCAAAATTTCTGACAACGGTGCCAGCTCATCCAGCAACACAAGGAAGCCTTTTGTGGGCCCAAGAAGAACTGGTGAGACCAATGCTATCCATGCCAGCAGAGGCAGACCCCAATATGTTCATAGGTCTGTGGCAGCAGTCACCATTCCCACTCCAATTCATCCACAACCAACTTATCAACCACAACAACAAAATTATCAGCAACAAACTCAGTATCCTCCTCAGAGAAACTACAACAACACCAACAACAACAATCAGCAAAGACCATTTCAACAGAGACCGTCTCAGGCCAATAGGGTGATCGATCTGATCCCTATGCCTTATGCCACAACTCCTAAAACTCAACCTGGTTGAGCTAAGGACGTTGGCACCTCCAGATCCTGCCAGTCTACCCAGAAATTACGACGCCAGCGCCAGATGTGCTTTTCATTCAAATGCACCTGGCCATAGTACAGAGAAGTGCAGAGCCTTGCACATGAAGGTACAAGACCTGGTAGACTCTAAAGCTCTAAACTTTGCACCACCACCGAATGTTAACAAGAACCCTATGCCAAACCATGGTGGCCCCGGAATCATTGCTATTGAAGAAGACAAGCCGTCTTACTTGATAACCAGTGTGGGTCAGATTCGGACACCCTTGGTAGAGATCAAAGCTCAACTCCTTGAATGTCAAATGTTCCCTGGATGCGAGCTAGGGTGTGCTTATTGCAACATTTCAGTGAATGGATGTGATAACTTGAGAGATGGCATAGATGGTCTCATCCAGAGTGGCCTGCTTCAAATCACAACATCAATACCTACCAATCCAGCAATCTCCTTAACAACAGTTCCCGAGTCTTCTACAACTGCAACAACCATTGTTCCAAATGACTTTTCAGTCTCATCAACGAACGTTTCATCTGTTGCTTCAACGGACCAAATATCAGCAAACATCCCTTCTACAACTTCAGCACCCCTTCATTCAGAATCTCCTACAACAACAACACCCATCCAGTCAACAATGTCTCCTACAACATCAACAGCAAACAATGAAGATGTCTCAACTGTTACAATTTATTATGATCCTGAAAATGATTCTGCCTACAACTCACAAAACGCCACTCCTATCAGAGCACCAGTCACAATATACTATGATCCACAGACTATCATGGTCCCTTCTGCAGCCGCTATCAGTCCAGTCACTATCACAGTGCCTGGGCCAGTACCTTATGAAAGCAGTAATGCCATCCCTTGGCATTACGGCTCTGATCTATACTGCGGAGGACAGAAAATCACTCTCGAATCATCAACTTCTTCACCACAAATAGACAATGTGGGAGGAGGCGGAGGCTTCACTCGAAGCGGACGTCTCTTTGCCCCGCAAATTCAAAGACCCCCTGCTGAAGCAGAAGCTGCCGCCAAGGCAAAAGGGAAGAGTATGGCGCAAGAAGAGCAAATTGTTAAGGAATCTTTGAAAACACCTTTTGATCAAGAAGTTGATGAATTCATGAGAATCATCAAGAAAAGTGATTACAAGATAGTGGACCATCTTCACCAGACGCCTTCTAAGATCTCCATTCTATCGTTGTTAATGTGCTCCGAGCCTCACCGGAACGCACTACTAAAAGTCTTGCACGCAGCTTATGTGCCAGAAGAGATCACCGTCAATCAGTTGGAAGCTGTGGTTGGGAATGTTAATGCTAGTAATGGACTAGGGTTTACCAACACTGATTTGACTACGGAAGGCCGCAATCACAACAAGGCTCTGCACATTACCATGGAGTGTAAGGGTGCAGTTCTTTCCCATGTACTGGTAGACACAGGGTCATCCCTCAATGTCTTACCTAAAAAAGCCCTTGTGAAGCTGGAGTATGAAGGATTGGCATTGCGTCCCAGTAACTTGGTAGTAAGAGCCTTTGACGGTTCTAAGAGATCAGTTCTGGGGGAAATTGAGTTGCCGATAACGATTGGCCCACAAACTTTCAAAACGACCTTCTACGTGATGGACATTCATCCTGCCTACAGCTGTTTGTTGGGTAGACCATGGATTCACGCCGCTGGCGCAGTTACGTCTACCTTTCACCAGAAGTTAAAATTCGAGTGGGAGGGCCAAGTCGTTACTATTTGTGGAGAGGAAGATATTTTTGTTAGCCATCTGGCTACCTACAAATACATTGAGATGGATGGGGAGATCCACGAACGATGAGTCAAGGGTTTGAGGCCTTGAACATAAATGAAACATCTGCTGTACCTGGAACCTCAATGACATCTTATCAACAAGCCCGGAAGGTTGTTGAAGAAGGGACTGCCCAAGGCTGGGGCAAGCTGTTACCTGTGGAGAAGAAAGAGGATAGATTTGGGTTGGGTTACAAACCAACTCAACAAGATCAAGCAGAGGCTGCTAAGGAGCCCAGCTTTGTTAGTGGGGGGATGCTCACCCCTGATGCTGTCAACAATTTGGAAGACGAGGATGAAAGCGACGGCAACCTGGAGAGTTGGATCCGTCCGAAGGTCCCGGGGAGCAGTATCTCAAATTGGTCTTCCTAGGAAATTATAAGAGTTACTCCTGCAGAGTAATTATTATTTCCTGTATTTTTATAGCATGCATCAAGTCTTGCATCTTGCCCAAGATGACAAGACTCATTTTGTAATCGGGCCATCTGTGATTTTTGTGCAACAAGAGTAATCAATGAAATATCAGACATCTTTTGCAAATGAGTCTTTTTCTTTTCCGCTCACTGTTTTTCCATTTTTTCTTTTTGTACAAAAAATAAATGGCAATGTTTTCAAAATGACAACTTTATTTCACTTTTCAAAACAAGATTAAAATCAATCACTAAAATGAACAAACTGAACCCTTGCAGAGAGTGCCTTCCAGACCGCACCGACAACAGCACGGCTATGACTTCGTATGACTTTGACAATCCAATCAATCAAGCTGATGAAGGGGTTGAAGAAGATTACGAGCTTCCTGAAGAGCTAGCCAGATTGTTGAGACAAGAGGAAAAGGTTATCACTCCTCATCAGGAGGAGGTAGAGACGATAAATCTTGGTACAGATGAAGACGTGAAAGAAGTTAAAATCGGGGCCTGCTTACAAGACTCAGTGAAGAGACAACTGGTTGACCTACTTCAAGAATATGTGGATGTGTTTTCTTGGTCTTATCAAGATATGCCAGGGTTGGACACCGACATTGTTATGCACAAGTTGCCTTTGAAAGAAGATTGCCCGCCGGTCAAACAGAAATTGCGCCGCACTCGCCCAGACATGGCAATGAAGATCAAAGAAGAGGTACAAAAGCAATGGGACGCCGGGTTCCTTGCTGTAACTAGCTATCCGCCGTGGGCTGCTAATATAGTACCTGTGCCTAAGAAAGACGGCAAAGTAAGGATGTGTGTTGACTACCGGGATCTGAACAGAGCCAGCCCGAAGGATGATTTCCCATTACCTCACATTGATGTATTGGTGGATAATACGGCTCAGTTCTCAGTATTCTCCTTCATGGACGGGTTTTCGGGATACAACCAGATCAAGATGTCACCTGAAGACATGGAGAAGACAACCTTCATCACACCCTGGGGCACGTTCTGTTACAAGGTGATGCCATTCGGACTGAAGAACGCTGGTGCAACATATCAATGGGCTATGGTAACATTATTCCACGATATGATCCATAAAGAAATCGAATGCTATGTGGATGACATGATTGCCAAGTCCCTCACTGAAGAAGACCACTTGGTAAATCTGCTGAAGCTATTCAAGCGTCTGAGGAAGTACCAACTGAAGTTGAACCCCAACAAGTGCACATTCGGGGTGCGATCTGGTAAGCTGCTGGGTTTTATTGTGAGCGAGAAAGGGATTGAAGTTGACCCTGATAAAGTCAAAGCCATCCAAGAAATGCTTGCACCGAAGTCTGAAAAAGAAGTTCGAGGGTTCTTAGGACGATTGAACTACATTTCACGGTTCATATCTCACCTTACCGCAACTTGCGAACCCTTGTTCAAATTACTAAGAAAAGAACAAACGGTCAGGTGGAATGAAGACTGCCAGAAGGCTTTTGACAAAATCAAGGAATACTTGCAAGAACCACCAATCCTTATGCCTCCAGTTGAAGGAAGACCTCTAATTATGTACTTGACAGTATTAGAAGAGTCAATGGGGTGTGTGTTGGGCCAGCATGACGAGTCTGGTCGAAAAGAGTATGCAATATACTACCTAAGCAAAAAGTTTACCGAATGTGAACAACGTTATTCACTGCTCGAGAAAACTTGCTGTGCTTTAGCGTGGGCTGCTCGCCGACTGAGACAGTATATGTTGACCCACACTACTTTATTGATCTCCAAGATGGACCCTGTTAAGTACATATTTGAGAAGCCAGCGCTTACCGGACGGGTTGCAAGATGGCAAATGATCCTTACAGAGTATGACATCCAATACACATCTCAGAAAGCCATCAAGGGCAGTGTATTGTCTGAATATCTTGCTGAGCAACCCATTGATGATTACCAGCCTATGAAATTTGAATTCCCTGATGAAGACATCATGTTCATAAAAGCAAAAGATCATGAAGAGCCTGTTCATACTGAAGGGCCTAACCCGGAAGAAGAATGGACTATGATGTTTGATGGGGCTGTTAACATGAATGGTCGTGGTGTTGGTGCAGTACTCATTACACCTAAAGGAGTTCACATGCCTTTCTCGGCAAAACTCACCTTTAACTGCACTAACAACGAAGTTGAATACGAAGCTTGCATTATGGGTCTTGAGGAAGCCATTGACCTTAGGATCAAGACATTGACCGTGTTCGGAGATTCAGCTCTGGTAATCAATCAAACCAACGGCAAATGGTACACCCACCAGGATCATTTGATACCTTACAGGGATTATACAAGGAGGTTATTGACTTTCTTTACAATAGTCAAGCTTGAGTATATCCCTCGAGACGAAAATCAGTTTGCAGATGCTCTGGCTACCATTTCATCCATGATCAAAGTTCAAGCTGCCACCTTTTTACCTCAAATCTCAGTGTCCAGACTCGACAGACCAGCATATGTATTCGCAGCAGATGCTGTCAAGGATGATAAGCCTTGGTTCCATAACATTAAGTGCTTCTTGGAGGATCAAACATACCCACCTGGGGCATCTTCCAATGATAAGAAGACTTTGAGAAGGCTTGCTGGTAGTTTCTTCCTGAACACTGATGGTTCCCTATACAAGAGAACCACTGATGGTTCCCGAGCGGATCATTACTGATAATGGTTCCAACTTAAACAACAAAATGATGGCAGAGCTGTGCCGGGACTTCAAGATCCAACACCACAATTCTTCTCCTTACAGGCCAAAGATGAATGGCGCTGTTGAGGCAGCTAATAAGAATATCAAGAAGATTGTGCAGAAGATGGTAGTCACCTACAAAGACTAGCATGAAATGCTACCGTTTGCTTTGCATGGGTACCGCACGTCAATCAGAACATCCACTGGGGCAACACCATATCAGCTTGTGTATGGTATGGAGGCAGTCCTACCTGTTGAAGTTGAATTACCCTCCCTACGGGTATTGATGGATGTTAAGCTGAACGAAGCAGAATGGGTCCGATCCCGATACGAACAACTGAGTCTGATTGAAGAGAAAAGATTGGTTGCAATCTGTCATGGGCAGTTGTATCATAAAAGAATGAAGAGAGCCTTCGATCAGAAAGTCAGGCACCGAGAGTACCAAGTAGGGGATCTTGTGCTGAAAAGAATCCTCCCTCCTCATACAGACCACAGGGGCAAGTGGACTCCGAACTATGAAGGGCCATTCGTAGTAAAGAAAGTTTTCTCAGGTGGAGCACTGATGCTCAGTACTATGGATGGTGAAGACTTCCCGTCCCCTGTGAATTCAGATGCAGTTAAAAAATACTTCGCATAAAATGACCCGCTGGACACAAAAACAGAATGTAAGTCCAGGCAAAAATAGGGCATCCCGGCGAGTCAAAAACAGAATAAAAGACTCGGGCAAAAATAAGGGAAAATAAACAAAAAATGTACACCCGCTGAGTTGAAAAGCCGCATTGGACAACTCAGGCAAAAATGGGTATCCTGATGGATTGAAAACCCGAAAGGGCGATCCATGCAAAATAAGGGAATAAGCGAACAACTGCATGTTGAATTCGTCTGCATCACTCACAACTTGGTAAACTTCGAAAGGATCAGGCTTCTGTCAGAATCAGCCTTCTTCAGAAAGCAAGACGAGAAGAACGTCAAATGTCATACGAGTCATAGCAGAAGGGAAGCTCCTCAAAGCGTCGTCAACATTGCCAGCATTTTGTTTCTCAATTTGTAACAATCTCCTCATTTCAGGAGATATGTTTCTTTGACTGTATCTTGCTAATTCAGGGCACATGAATTAATAAAAACAGATTTTTCAGTCACACGTTGTCTCTTACTCATTTTATTTGCAAAAAATGTATGATGTCTTTAAAACACTGATTGCATAAATACAGATGCTTTTCTTCTAAAAAATGCATGCTTGCAGGGAATATATTTACTCTCGAGAGTGTCTAACTCCTATGACGGGATCCGGTAAAGGATACCTCGGGATTACTTGTGTGTTTCCCTATCTTTGCAGGATTGCAGGTATCCAAAGCGCAACTTGGGGCATGAAAGCTTCACCCCAGCAAGCCGACAAATCAACACTCAGTCTTAGCACTCAAAGTGTTTTCTCCCCAGCCGAGTTGCCAACCATTCTTCCTCAGCCAAATACAAAAGTCAGGGAACCATCTCCCCACAGAGTTTCAGCCTCTATCCAGAAGAGCAGCGCATGAAGGGATCACAACAGAGTGAAGAAAGCTTCTACAAACCCCAGTTGGGTCCCTCATTATCAGGATGGGTCTATCAGTGACCTATTCCCCCAAGCAAATATCATCTCATCAGATCTACCAATGATCTCATCCCCAGCTGGGATGTCCCTTTCAATCAGATCGGCCAGAGATCTTCAGAGCAACGGGATCCGAATCCCGGTTTGGTATCTTTGCATAATCATAGCATTTGCATCATATTCACCCACAAAGCGTAGCATTCCGTCTAATACGGAGCATTACGGCAAAAGTCAAACATGTAGCATTATCATAAGCCATGTTCTGAATCAAACACTTGTGAATAATAGCGATCCATCAATATACAGAGTACCCCCAGATTTCCCAGCAAACACAGTTGCCTTACATGCCCAAACACCAGTATATACTCCTTGTGGCACTCGTCCGTGTCATATCCCAAGCCGAAAGCCAAAGTATCCCCTTTGCACTCACAGATACATATATATATACAATTCCTTGACATCCGTCCATGTCATTTTCCCCAGTGCAGTAACATAAACACTTTGTATATCAGATATTTGTTTATACTATACTTTTCTCCTTTTGACACTCGTCCGTGTCACTCTCCCCAACAGTTAAATACTCATATATACACCACTCATACTTATACAGATACTCGTCTGTATCTTGTATACACCATTTATATCCCCGCAGATTCAACACTAGTCCTTGTTCTTTGTTAACCAGTTGGTACTCGTCCGTACCATCATCTCAGAACATGTGTTAAGCGTTTGTTTCTACCTGATACTCGTCCGTATCATAGTCTTAAGGATGCTCGTCCGCATCTTTAATCCATACACTGTGTCAAACACCTTTTGTCTTCTTGAATATAGACACTCGTCTGTGTCTACTATTCCCCAGAAGAGTCCCCTCAGATTTAACACTCGTCCGTGTTCTCTGTTAACCAGTTGATACTCGTCCGTATCATCATCTTTGAACACGTGTCAGTATTTGTTTCTACTCGATACCCGTCCGTATCATAGTCTTAGGGATGCTCGTCTGCATCTTTAATCTATACACAAACATCTAAATACTTATACCTTTTGTTTCTTGGATCTAAACACTCGTCCGTGTTTACTATTCCCCAGTAGATCGCCAACAAAGCAATTTTCTTTTTATCTGACATTCGTCCTATGTCATGATAAGCTTTGAGAGCAGCTGTACCCTACTAGGTGGTCGTCCTCCACCTCTTGATGATCGTCCTTCATCATGCTCATCCGATGGCCGTCCCCATCGTTGATCTTCTATCCGACATTCGTCCTATTTCGTGATTTTTAGCAGCCGTCCCCTGCTAGGTGGTCGTCCTCCACCTTTTTGATGATCGTCCTTCATCATTTTATCCAATGGCCGTCCCCATTGTTGATTTTGGTTATCTGGCATTCGTCCTATGTCATGATAAACCTTGAGAGCAGCCGTCCCCTGCTAGGTGGTCGTCCTCCACCTCTTGATGGTCGTCCTCCATCATGCTCATCTGATGGCCGTCCCCATCGTTGACCTTTTATCCGGCATTCGTCCTGTGTCGCGATATTTTCGGCAGCCGTACCCTGCCAGGTGGTCGTCCTCCACCTTAGATGACCGTCCCTCATCTTATACCCAACAGAGCAGCCGTCCCCTGCTAGGTGATCATCCTTCACCTTTGATGACCATACCTCATCACCTGTGTATTTTATTTATTCTTTAACCCGATGGTCGTCCCCGTCGTGGTCCCTTTTTCCTTTTTTCCTGGTGATCGTCCTTCATCAGTTTAGCCCGATGGCCGTCCCCATCGTTGGTTACTTTACTTTGTGAACTTGATGGCCGTCCCCGTCATGTTTCATTAATCCCCAGAGAATTTTACAGCTTTACTTGATGGCTGTCCCCATTATAATTCTTTTTATCCCCAGCATGATGGCCGTCCCCGTCATTGCTTCATTTCCCGCACTTTTCCCAGCATGTCGGTCGTCCCCGTCATTGCTCTTTACCCAGCAGTCGTCCTCTGCTCGACGGTCTTCCTCCGTCGCCCACACTTTACAATATACTCTATTTTCTTTTGCAATCTATATCCATTTTCTTCTTCATTCTGTGAGTGCAAATTTTGGACTGTCTTTGGTATTCAACCACAAGTTATCTTGTTTGCCTGTTAAGCCGTTGCTTACATCCTGCACAGCTAACTCATGTTTGAATAGGGGCAGCTGTAAACACCCCAAATTTGCCCTCACCCATTCACATCATGGCTTGTGATCATTTCATATGCATAAACACAATCATAGCATCTCATACCACATTTTTGATTCACTGCATAGATTCAAAGTCATCTGCATCTAGGATTTGTGATCTGAGCAATCCAAGAGTTTCTTGAGCCACTCCAAAGGCCATCAATCACTTCAAAGAGGTCCATGTATGTTCAATTATCATATTATATCCTCTCAAAGTCAAGAATGTCAAAAATCACAAGAACTAAGAATGGTATGGAAGCAGAGCCAGGCTTGACTGCACAGATGACCTAGAATTAGGGTTTTGGTTTCAAAGGCCATAACTCCAATTTTTTTGGTCATTCTTGTTTCTATTGGTCTCTATATGGTATAGGGAGTATTCATATCAATTTTCATGAAGAAATTCCATGGGGAAGTCATCTGATCAAGAGTTGACTTTTCAAGCAAGTCAGTGCAAAATCAGGGCATCTGAGGCCCCCAATGACCCAACCAAAGGGTGTTCTTCATCATTTTGATGGTATATGATTTTTATTTGATCATAAAAGGAGTTGGAAGTTCACAAAATTGAAGAATCTCAAGTCTTTTGCAAAGTTGACTTTTTGGGCAAGTTTGACTTTTAATGAATTTGCCATTTTAAGCAACTTTTTCAACCCTTACTTTTTGATTCAAAAAAGCTTCAAATGGAAAAACTTTGATCATGAAAGTTGTAGAATGGATCATTCCCTTTTCAAAAAGTACAAGAACATGACCTAATTCATTTTGGATCAAAAGTTATGGCTTGTCAAAGTTGGCAAAAATCACTAAATTTCAAGTTATGCACCAAAGAGGCAAAGTTGCAAATTCACTTCTCAAGGCAAATTGGGTTGTCAAATGCATTTATAAACTTCACAATATGATCATACAACACATAAAAATCAGAATGGGCCAAGAGATCATTCACTTGTGTGGCCTATGGAGCAAGACTTTTTCATGAAAAGCAAAGGCAAGGCAAGTTGCAAAACTCATCATAAGACACAACCCACTTGCTTGCTAGCCTGCTGAGCCACCCTAGGCCTCTCCCCTCATCATGCTGCGCAGGACACACTCCTTGTACTTGGATAGAAAGTAGCCCATGCCTTCTTACACCAACTTTGACATTTTGGCAAAAGCACCCATACCAATCAATAAAGCACATGTCACTTCTTCTGACCAATGGCATTTGTTTATACAAAGAAAATGCAAGCCAAACACAACAAGAAGCAAGCCTGAAGCAACACACAAGACAACATTCTCATTTTCACCCTCATTTGCAAGAGCCTTCGAAACTCTCAGCACAAGCCACAAACACAAAAACAAACTTCACAAACAATCTTAACACACTTCCCTGATCACAAAGCACCCATCACCATGGCCTGAAACCCACTGAATCAAAAACACGATCACCACACCACCTTGAACAGAACTTCTGCAAACTCTCAAACCAGCCAAAATAAACTTGCTCCAAGCCTTTCAAAAGCACAAGGGAAGTCATAGGATTGGTTTTGCACAAGAGAGGAGGTCAGAAAGCTCCAAACTGAAAAGCTTCAAACTCAGGTAGCTTCATGAACTTTTTTTCCAGAAACATGTTTTTAAGTTCTTAATAGCTTCTATGCACTCCCCTGATCATGAATATGTGCTCACTTTTGAAAATGGTTGAGAAACCAGGATGTATGCTTTGTCTGAAACTTTTGCCCTAGAAAAATGTTTGATTCGATTCTCTCTGTTTATGAATGAAAAATGATGTTTGATTGGGGGTTTGATTCGTTTTTGAATGGGGAAGAGTTCTGGGCAGTTAGTTTTCATTTTCATTGCGTGTAGAGTGATTTAGTGTTTTGGACTCGCCGGAGAAGATGACCGGAACCACTGTTCCGGTCATCTGAAAGTAATTAGGGCTGGATTAGGGCTTAATCATTAATTAGCGAATTTTGAATATAGGCCGTCCGGATGCGCGCCAGGACCACTCCCGCGCGTCTGAATTTGAATCTGGGCCCTTAGATGTGTTGATTTTTCTTTTTTCAGTTTTAATTCAATTTATTTTTCATTTTAATTCATTTGTTTTCTACATTTTATAAAAAATAGCAAAACCTTTTTAAAAATTCTGAATTTTTTTGTATAAACTTTCATTAATTTTCAGAAACCAAAAATATTTTCATTTTTATTTTTTGCATTAAAAAATATTTTTAAATCATTTAAAAGTTTATTTTTAATTAATTAATGAGAATTAATTAATTAAAAATACTTTTAGGTATTTAAAAATCACCAAAAAATTCATGAAACCTTCATAATCATTTAGAAACATTTTCCAATCCTCAAACCAAATTTCGTTTTTGATCTTGATGTCTTTTGAGAATTTTTCATGGAATTAAAATCATTTCAAGGCATTATTTTGATCCAAACTTCAAAAAATCATTTCTGCCTAACCATTGAGAGTTGGACTTTGATTCTTTTTGCATTGCATTTTGTTTAGCATGTAGTTTGTGAGATTAAATTGGCATGATTTGATCTTTCATTTTCAATTTGTTTGGCATTTTTCTTGTTAAGGTACCCTAAAACCCTAGAAATCTTAGGAAATTCATAACCCTAATTAGGTTAAGAGTTGGAACCTCTCCTTTGGGCAGTGAGTTTGTATAGGTTTAGGGTTCCTTTTAATGCATTTTCAATTTTTTATCTTGATGTTTGCTTCTGATTTTGGTTTTTGTTTGATGCATGGATCATAAACCCTAATTTGGGCTTCCTTTTGCATCCACCTTACATTTGCTTGCATACCATGACTTGCCATAGCATTTTGTGCATCCATTTGATTCATTAGACATCTTAAGACATATGAAAAGCATGTTTGATCATTGCATCATGTATTTTCCATGTTGTATGCCATTTGCATTTCATAACTTTTCATGTATGTTCATGGTTCTAAACTTGCTTCATTTGCATCCACATGTTTGCATGATCATTCTCATGCCTTGACTCATGTTTGCATCATCTCATAGCATCATTATCATCACACACATGCTTCTGATTTTGATTTGCATCATGCCATTTCATCTCATTTTGCATTGCATTGCATTTCTTTCACTAACTTTTCAGGTGGTAAGTTACTTTGAGAAGTGAATTTGCCTTCACTTCTCACAATTTCTTTTCATCTCTCTTATGCATCATTGCTGCATTTTACTTGGTGCTTGAGATTGAGCTTGCTCTTTCTTCTTCTTCTTACTTTCTTTCTTCAAGTGACTTGTCTTCTTAAATGAAGCAAGTTACTTTGTTTCTCCTGATCCTTTCATCTGCTTCCTGGTGGTTCCATTGAAGATTTCTCTTGTTAACCTCACAAACCTTAGGAACAACCAAGCATGACAATGATTAGGGTTTTTATTAGTCTCCCCACTTAGTTTTACCTTTGTGTCTCTTTGAGTCTTCTTTTCTCACCTCATAATCAGGGACTAAACCCTAAAGGCTTTAAGGCTTTGTGATTAAGCTTATGCCTGCATCCTTCTATTAGGATGGAGTGTATAACTTTAATCCTAAGTGTTAAACCCTTAATGTGTTTAAATCCTTTAATAAATCCACTTAATAATCATCAAGACATCAAGCTTGTAACTTGGGCCTTGCATTAGGGTTCTAATTCTTCCTTAATTGGTTAAGAAGGACTAACCCTAGTGTTAATGGACAAGTCCTCCTCAAGTTGTCTTACAAACCCTAAAACTCACTTCATCATCATACCATTAACTAAAATCCACTTAATAAAGGCTTTGTTTTGTCATGAGTTTAATCCCTAATCATGGATTAAGTTGAGGAAGCTTTCCTCAGCTTAAACATTCTCATCTATCATCCTTCTATTAGGATGGTGTAATGAGTCTGTTTAATCCCTGATTATGGCTTAATCTCATTACTCAACACTAAACAAAAACAACAAAAGCATCTAAATAATCACAAGTAGGTTAATGATCTTAATCCTACATCAAAGGTGATTAAGTGTGAGAAGCTGACTTCACACTTAAGGTATTCTCATTACCCCTAATCAGAGGGAAGATGTGATGAGTTTACTAAATCCATTGTGTAGATGTTTAAGAATTGGCAGAATTTTTGACCAAACAAGAAATGTTAAATTCAGTTCAGAATGTCCTATCAGATGTTGGGACATTATCAAACAGAGTATGTGAATTTATTTCAGGATGTCTCATCAGATGTTGGGACATTGTGTGAATAAATTAAGTTCAGTTTTTCAGGATGTCCCAACAGATGTTGAGACATCTCAGACCTGCTACCAGAATTAATTATTGATTAACAGATCAGAGATATTTAAGGAGAACTATCTGGAATTAATTAATGCTGGATAAAAACAGAACAAGGCGCATCTGTAGGGAGTTTTAAATTGAAGATTCAGATTAAAACAGAAGACCTAATGCACCTAGAATATAGGAGGTAACAAACCCTAAATTCAAGGTGACAGTTGCTGCACATTAGGGCTGGATCATTCTACAGAAAGCCCAAAATTCAGATACCTATTTAAACAACAGAAACTCATAGAATTGAGTACGAATTTCAGAAGATCAAATAGGGTGTCTAGTGTTTTAATAGCAGGTTGTTTTTATGTACCACTTTATGAGCTTTTAAGCAAAAGTGCATTTGTGACTTGATTGAAACTGTTAAGTAAGATCAAGCTGTTATTGTTTGAAGGATGTCTTCAATTTCTGTAAACTTGTAAACTTGATCACTGGGTGATTGAGGGGGAGTGAGTAGGGTACTCTTATCTAAGTGAGTCTTAGGTAGAAATTGCATTGGGTAAGTATTAAGTGATAGATTAAACAGGGTTGTTTAAGTCTAGAATTAATATTACTAATAGTGGATTTCCTCCTGGCTTGGTAGCCTCCAGATGTAGGTGTGGTTATACACTGAACTGGGTTAACAAACTTCTGTGTTGTTTATTTTTCCTGCTGTTTAAAGTTTTGGTTAAATTTGTCAAATGTCCTATTAAGTGTTGGGACATCTCTTAGGACATCTCATTACAGAATTTCAATTGGCATCAGAGCAGGCACCCTGCCTGTTTATACTGGGTGAGATCTAGGGAAAACAAATTCTGTAACATGGACAGAGATATAGGGTCAGTAAATAGACCACCTATACTGGATGGTTCTAATTATGACTACTGGAAGCCAAGAATGATTGCATTCTTAAAATCTCTTGACAACAGGGCATGGAAAGCAGTAAATGTTGGATGGAAACATCCTGTCCAAGACACCAAAGATGGATCAAAAGTTCTGAAACCTGAAGAAGAATGGAGTAAAGAGGAAGAAGATTCAGAACTAGGCAACTCAAAAGCCCTAAATGCTTTATTCAATGGCATTGATAGAAATATTTTCAGACTGGTGCATCATTGTGAGCTGGCCAAAGATGTGTGGGATACCCTCAAGACAACTCATGAAGGAACATCAAAAGTAAAAATGTCAAGACTTCAACTTCTCACCACCAAGTTTGAAAACTTGAGAATGAAGGAAGATGAATCAATTCATGAGTTCTACATGAACATCTTGGATATAGCCAATACTTCTGGAGCCTTGGGAGAAAAGATGACTGATGAAAAGCTTGTAAGGAAGATTCTCAGATCTTTGCCAAAAAGATTTGACATGAAAGTCACAGCAATAGAAGAGGCACAAGACATATGCTCCATGAAAGCTGAAGAACTCATTGGTTCCCTTCAAACTTTTGAGATGGGAATGAATGACACACATGCTAAAAAGAACAAAAGCATTGCCTTGGTTTCAAATGCAGATGAAGAAGAAGATGATGAACTAGCAAATGATAAAAGCTTATCAGAAAACCTTGTATTGATTACAAGACAGTTCAAACAGATTCTCAGAGGTATGGAAGGTAAATCAAATTCCAGTGGAAGATTCACAAACTCTTCTGAAAACAAGAGAACCTATGATGCTAACAGAAGATCAAATCTTGCTGAAAAGACCAGTCAAGAAAAAGGAATCAAGTGCCATGAATGTGAAGGATATGGACACATCAAGAAGGAATGTCCTAACTTCTTAAAAAGACAAAAGAAGGGACTATCTGTAACCTGGTCTGATGAAGACTCAGGAGATTCAGAAGAAGAATCAGCTAAGCACATTGCTGCTTTAGCTGGACTGTGTGAATATGATAGTGATTCCAGCTGTGGAGAGCTTACTTATGCAGATCTTGAGCAAGCCTTCAAGGATCTGTACAAGAGTAGTACTGAAGTATGCAGTGAGGTCATAAAGCTAAAGAAGCAGAATGAAGTACTAGAAGAAGAAAAAGCAAGTGATCAAGTAATCATTGATACCTTAAAAAGTGAAGTAACTCTTCTCAATTCTAAGCTGGAACATATGTCCAAATCTGTGAGAATGATGAACAGCAGCTCAAATACACTGGATGCTATTCTCTGCAATAATAAACATTCAGGGGACAAAAGTGGACTGGGATATAACAGAGATGAAGCAAGCTCTAGCAAAACTACTTCAAAAACTATACAGTCAAACAAGATGTCTCAACAGATGCTCCAACATCAGAACACAAAGACAAACATAATGTTCCAACAGATGTCTCAACATTCTGGAAAGAACAAAATGAAGAAAAAATATCAAAGATGGAGATGTCATCACTGTGGAAGATTTGGGCATATCAAACCTCACTGTTATAAGCTACATGGATATCCAAATCAGATGTGTCAGCAACCTTCCAAGCAGAAAGTAGAAGGTACCAAGAAAGTGCTGCATAGAAATCAGCAACCTCCTAAGCAAAAGACAGAAGTAATCAAGACAGTTTGGAGACCAAAAGCTGACATTCAGACTGATCAAAGCCACATACACAAGAACAAGATCAACAATCAAGCTTGGAGATCAGCTGAACAACACTCAGAGCAGAGGCATCAAAAGAAATCTCAACTCATCTGGTCAAAGAAAAGTACTGCATACATAGCACATACATCATTGAAAGTATCAGCTAAAGAAGACTGGTACTTTGACAGTGGATGCTCAAGACACATGACTGGATTGAAGAATTTGCTAGTAAACTTAAAGTCACATTCATCCAGGTATGTTACCTTTGGAGATGGAGCTAAAGGAGAGATCAAGGGAGTTGGAACCTTGGATTGTCAAGATGTTCCAAGACTAGATGATGTGCTGCTTGTTAAAGGTTTAACTGCTAACCTGATCAGCATAAGTCAACTATGTGATCAAGGATACAGTGTAAACTTTACAAAAACTGAATGCATAGTGACTAACAAAGAGCAAAAAGTTATCATGAAAGGTGCAAGGTCTAAAGACAACTGTTACATGTGGGAGCCACTAGACTTCAGCCCCACTTCAACTTGTTCTCTAGCTAGAGAAGAAGAAGTAAAACTATGGCACCAAAGGCTAGGTCATCTTCATTTCAGAGGCATAAAGAAGATCATATCTATGGATGCTGTAAGAGGTATCCCTAAACTGAAGATTGATGATGGCAAAATCTGTGGTAACTGTCAAATAGGCAAACAAACCAAGATGTCCCATCCAAAGCTCCAACATCTGACAACTTCCAAAGTTTTGGAATTGTTACATATGGATCTCATGGGACCTATGCAAGTTGAAAGCCTTGGTGGTAAGAGGTATGCATATGTGGTGGTTGATGACTTTTCAAGATATACATGGATAAATTTCATTAAAGAAAAGTCAGATGTCTTTGATGTATTCAAGGAATTATGTCAAAGATTACAAAGGGAAAAATCCAGCTGTGTGATCAGAATTAGAAGTGATCATGGAAAGGAATTTGAGAATCAAAAATTCTTAGATTTCTGCTCTTCAGAAGGAATCAATCATGAATACTCTTCTCCTATCACTCCTCAACAGAATGGGATTGTTGAGAGAAAAAATAGAACTATTCAAGAATCTGCAAGAGCTATGATACATGCTAAAAAGCTACCTCTGTATTTCTGGGCTGAAGCCATGAACACTGCCTGCTATATCCATAACAGAGTCACCTTGAGAAAAGGAACTTTGTCCACAATATATGAAGTCTGGAAGGGCAGAAAACCCACTGTTAAGTATTTTCATGTATTTGGAAGTAAATGCTATATTCTTGCAGATAGGGAGCAAAGGAGAAAAATGGATCCTAAAAGTGATGAAGGAATTTTCCTTGGATACTCTATAAACAGCAGAGCATATAGAGTATTTAACTACAGAACAAATGTTATCATGGAGTCCATAAATGTGATAATTGATGATGCTCCTACAGATGTCCCAGAAGATGTTGGAACATCTGCTGATATCAAGGTTGAAGCTGAAGAAAAGAATGATCAATATAACTTCACTCAAAATGATACAAGGTCAGAAGATTCAAGCAAACCTCCCTCCATCAGAATACAGAAGGATCATCCCAAAGATTTAATAATTGGTGATCCCAACAGAGGTGTGAGCACTAGATCAAGAGAAGTGATTTCAGGTTCTTGTTTTGTTTCCAAAATAGAACCTAAAAATATCAAGGAAGCTCTCACTGATGAATACTGGATTTGTGCTATGCAAGAGGAATTAGGTCAATTCACAAGGAATGAAGTGTGGAATCTTGTACCTAGACCTGATGACATAAATGTGATTGGTACAAAATGGGTGTATAAGAACAAGTCAAATGAACAAGGAATTGTTACAAAGAACAAAGCTAGACTTGTGGCTCAAGGATACACTCAAATTGAAGGAGTAGACTTTGATGAAACCTTTGCACCAGTAGCAAGGCTTGAATCAATAAGACTACTGTTGGGAATTGCTTGTATCTTAAAGTTCAAGCTATTTCAAATGGATGTGAAAAGTGCCTTTCTTAATGGTTATCTTAATGAAGAGGTATATGTAGAACAGCCTAAAGGATTTGTTGATCCAAGCTGTCCAAATCATGTATACAAACTCAAGAAAGCACTTTATGGTCTGAAGCAAGCTCCAAGGGCATGGTATGAAAGACTTACCACATTTCTTATCAAGCAAGGATACAGAAAAGGTGGGATTGATAAAACCCTGTTTGTTAAAGATGAAGAAGGTAATGTCATGATTGCACAAATATATGTGGATGACATTGTGTTTGGTGGTATGTCTGATAAGATGGTCAAACATTTTGTCAAGCAGATGGAAGCTGAATTTGAAATGAGTCTAGTAGGTGAATTAACCTATTTTCTTGGTCTGCAAGTTAAGCAAATGGAAGACTCAATGTTCATCTCACAAAGCAAGTACTCCAAGAACATAGTGAAGAAATTTGGAATGGAAAATGCTTCTCATAAAAGAACTCCTGCTCCTACACATTTAAAGCTGACTAAAGATGAGAAGGGTGAGAATGTAGATCATAGTTTATATAGAAGCATGATTGGGAGCTTGTTATACTTGACTGCTAGCAGACCAGACATTGCATTTGCAGTAGGAGTTTGTGCAAGATATCAAGCTGATCCAAAAGTCAGTCATCTCAATCAAGTCAAGAGAATCCTTAAATATGTTAATGGTACTTGTGACTATGGCATAATGTACTTTCATGGGTGCAAACCAATTCTCACTGGCTTCTGTGATGCTGATTGGGCAGGAAGTGCTGATGACAGAAAAAGCACTTCAGGAGGATGCTTCTTTCTAGGAAACAATCTGATTTCTTGGTTCAGTAAGAAACAGAATTGTGTATCCTTATCTACAGCTGAAGCTGAGTACATAGCAGCAGGTAGCAGTTGTTCTCAGTTGGTTTGGATGAAGCAGATGCTCACTGAGTACAATGTCCCACAGGATGTCATGACATTGTACTGTGACAACTTAAGTGCAATCAACATATCAAAGAATCCCATTCAACATAGCAGGACAAAGCATATTGATATCAGACATCATTTCATCAGAGATCTTGTAGAAGAGAAGGTGATTTCATTGGAGCATGTTGCTACAGATCTGCAATTAGCTGATATCTTTACCAAAGCATTGGATGCTACACAATTTGAGAACTTAAGGGGCAAACTTGGAATCTGTGTATGTGATATCTAGCAGTTAATGAGATGTGCCAACATGTCATATGACATTGCATGGCATAAGTTCCAGATGGCAAAGATAGTCTGGACTAGATCCTTGGGAATTTCATTCCTAATCATTTGGACTGTAACGGCTACTTATTTAGTAATTCCTTATAAGCAGCTATCAAGAGTCTCATCACATCATCACAAACGAATCACATTAACTCTCAAATCTTCAGAAATCAAAAACCCTAAAGTTGTTCATCCTTCTTCCTTTACAATGTCTCAAAACCCTAAAACAGCTGAGGAAATTCTCAACAAGGAAGACGTGGTTCATGCCACTCCAATTTCTGTGGTACCAATGAAATCAACATCATTGGACGAGCTCAGGGGAAGCGTTTCTCACACTAAAAAGGCAAGAACACCAAAGAGAGCTAAAGATCAAGTTTGTAGCAAAGCCAAAGGAGGCATTCCTTCTCCTGCTAACATGCCACCAAAATCTTCAAACTATGTGGATGATTCAATCAAGGAGATTGTCACCCAAATTCTGTTTGAACAAAGAAAGGTGAGTGGGATCTCTGTTCCATTGCAAACCATGCCTGCTCCCCAAGAAGAACCATCTCAAACTGCAGAGGACACTTCTGCAGAACAAGATGTCCCAATAAATGTTGGAACATCTGCAGATGAGAAAGAAAATTCATCTGATGCTGAACAGACTGAGGTCCAAGAAAAGGCCTCAAGTGAAAGTGATAAAGAAAACTCTGAGGATCAGACCAAAGCCTCAGATGAAGATCTAATCCCTGCTGATCAACAAGCTGATGAGGAGACTGCTCAATCCCCTCCAATAGTCAATCTGGAACAGGATTCTGATGCAGAGATCATATCATCTGTCAAACCCAGCATAGCCAAAAGACTCAGGTCCAGGAAGGGTAAGATGCAAGCTGAAGCAGCAATTCCTGAAAAGAAGAAAGCCTCTCCAAAGAAAGGGAAAGCTAAAGCCTCTTTTGGGCCATCAAAACAATGGAGTAAAGTTCAAACTCAGAAAAGAAAGGCTGTCACACCATCAGATTCAGATGTTGAATCAGATGTCCCAACATCTCCTCCCAAGAAGAGACCAGCAACATCCAGAGCTTCAACTGCTGTACCAGAAGCTCCCTTGGACAACATATCATTTCACCATGTCTCTAGTGTGAACAGGTGGAAGTATGTGTACCAAAGAAGGGTTGCCCTGGAAAGAGAACTGAGCAGCAATGCACTTGAGTGCACAGAACTGATTGATCTCATCTCTGCTGCAGGACTATTCAGAACAGTCTCAGACCTCTCTCCCTGCTATGAACTTCTTGTCAAAGAGTTCATTGTGAATCTTCAGGAGGATTGCTCAAATGGTAAGTCTTCTGAGTTTAGAAAAGTTTTTGTTAGAGGTAAATGTGTACAGTTTTCTCCTCAAATCATCAATGAGTATCTAGGAAGAGAAACAGATGGACCCAATGAACTAGGTAAGACAGATAATCAAGTCTGTAAAGTGATCACTGCAAACCAGGTCAAAGCTTGGCCTGTGAAGGGAAAGCTATCTGTAAGCATGCTTACCAGAAAGTATGCCATGCTGAACAGGATTGGTACATCTAATTGGGTGCCTACTAACCACACTTCCTCAATCTCAACTGGTCTAGCCAGATTTATATATGCTGTTGGAACTCAAACCAAAATGGACTATGGAGCTTTCATCTTTGATCAAACCATGAAGCATTCCAGCTCCTCTGCAACCAAGCTACCAATAGCCTTTCCATCATTGTTGTGTGGTATTGCACTCAATCAATATCCTGGGATTTTAACTGACAAGGATACTGCATGCAAAAGAGAGAGCCCCCTGGCTTTTCATTACAAATTATTCCTAAGTCACCATGCTGCAGATGTTAAAGCACCTGCTGGGACATCTGCTGGTCCCTCAACTGCTAAGAATTCTATCTCCAAGAAAGAGTTAATTGCTGAGCTAAAGTGCACATGCAAGGAGCTTGAAGCAAGGAAGCTGAAACTGGAGGAAATAATTGAGAGGTTGGAAAGTGAAGAAGATCAGAATGCTGCATCTGGTGAAGACAGTGAAGCTGAAAGTGAAGCTGATAAAGATGAAGACACTGAAGTGGAAGAAGCAACTGAGAGTGATGAATCTGAGTGATCTTTGTATGTGAGGCATTTGTAATGACAGCAATGATTTGTAATTCTGGATAAGAGTTCTTTGGCCCCTAATTTTGTGTCTACCAAGGGGGAGAACAACATCAAATAACATCAAATGTAATTGCTGTTTAAATGAATGAAATCTGTTTGTCTCTGCCTGAACTGAATAAGTGTGAATATTTCTGTTGAAACAAGACTGGACTCATATATGTTTGAGGGGGAGTAAAACTCAAATATGAATCAACAGAAAAGTAATGATATACTCTGATAAAAAGAACTTCTGCTGCACTCTGAAAACCAGGAAAGATGTTAGCCAAAAATTAGCCAAAGGGGGAGTTTGTAGATGTTTAAGAATTGGCAGAATTTTTGACCAAACAAGAAATGTTAAATTCAGTTCAGAATGTCCTATCAGATGTTGGGACATTATCAAACAGAGTATGTGAATTTATTTCAGGATGTCTCATCAGATGTTGGGACATTGTGTGAATAAATTAAGTTCAGTTTTTCAGGATGTCCCAACAGATGTTGAGACATCTCAGACCTGCTACCAGAATTAATTATTGATTAACAGATCAGAGATATTTAAGGAGAACTATCTGGAATTAATTAATGCTGGATAAAAACAGAACAAGGCGCATCTGTAGGGAGTTTTAAATTGAAGATTCAGATTAAAACAGAAGACCTAATGCACCTAGAATATAGGAGGTAACAAACCCTAAATTCAAGGTGACAGTTGCTGCACATTAGGGCTGGATCATTCTACAGAAAGCCCAAAATTCAGATACCTATTTAAACAACAGAAACTCATAGAATTGAGTACGAATTTCAGAAGATCAAATAGGGTGTCTAGTGTTTTAATAGCAGGTTGTTTTTATGTACCACTTTATGAGCTTTTAAGCAAAAGTGCATTTGTGACTTGATTGAAACTGTTAAGTAAGATCAAGCTGTTATTGTTTGAAGGATGTCTTCAATTTCTGTAAACTTGTAAACTTGATCACTGGGTGATTGAGGGGGAGTGAGTAGGGTACTCTTATCTAAGTGAGTCTTAGGTAGAAATTGCATTGGGTAAGTATTAAGTGATAGATTAAACAGGGTGGATTAAGTCTAGAATTAATATTACTAATAGTGGATTTCCTCCTGGCTTGGTAGCCTCCAGATGTAGGTGTGGTTATACACTGAACTGGGTTAACAAACTTCTGTGTTGTTTATTTTTCCTGCTGTTTAAAGTTTTGGTTAAATTTGTCAAATGTCCTATTAAGTGTTGGGACATCTCTTAGGACATCTCATTACAGAATTTCACATTGGTTTAGGCTTAAGCTCATTAACTTATGACAAACTTTCAAAAGCAATAAAAGACTGAAAACTCAAAAACAAACAATAATCGTCTCCTTCGGGATTCTTTCTCATCATCTTCACTCACAAACGAGAACTTGCTTCTTCCGTCTAATGCAAGACAGTTTGCACCTGAGCCAGACAGGTCATACACTTGAGCATAGACAAGTAAGCAGTTCACAAGTCAATTCATCTTTCAGTCTCTTTGGGTCGAACTACGGTGTTCTGACTTCCTCATTTCACGAGAGGATACGTAGGCATAACTTAACAGTTATCGAACAAAAGTCTCTGTATATTCCCCTCTTTCCAGCCTCATTATCATGAGCATTTCACTCTTGTTCTTACACTGACACTGTACATTTACACACTTCACACTTCTTCTACACTGACACTTGCATTCTTTCCAGCCTTTATACACAGATTGCACTGACACTACCCCTTTGAAACACAAATCTTTTAAGCGTGGATCCCGTCGAGTACGACGGACAATCTGGGTGCTAATACCTTCCCAGGTTGTAACCAACCCCCTTTCTCAGTCTCTCTGGTTCGCAACCGTCTTATCCATCTCTTTCTAGGTCTATGCAGCATTGCCTTTCCTCCGGGATAAAAATGCCTAGCAGGCGACTCTTTTCATTCCCCGTGAGTTCACTCCTGTGTGTTCTCGCATCTCTTTTCGCCGACCGTTCGCGTCTGTACCCCATTTGACCCGGCTTCATCTGGTGGGAGCGACATGTGGTTACTAGAATACCTCCTACAATGGCCTCCCTCAAGGATGCTAAGGCTGTGGTTGAAAAAGGTGGTTGTGCTATTTGGGGTCAGCTTACCAACATCCCTTACAAGTCTGACAAGTTTGGTTTGGGTTTCACTGTAGAATCTCAGAGGGTTGTTAGTCGTGCTCGTGTTGTTCGTATCACTAATAAAGGGGTCATAAGAGATCAAATCAATGTTGTGGGTGACCATGATGAAGACTACAACCTGGATGATTGGATTTTTCCTACCATGGGTGATGAGCTTAACAATTGGAAGAATGAAGACGTTATTCCTATCTCCTTTAGTCAGGAGTAAATACTATTACTGTGTTTTATTTTAAGTTTGTAATTTCGAACAATAAAACCTTTTAAGCCTTGTGTCTTACCCGGGGCACAATGGTATGCTTGTTTTGGGATGTCATTTCATTTGCATACTTCACTCAATAAAATCAATGGACGTTTCGTTTTCGTAAATATTGTGCTCCTTGTCTTTCTTTTTATTATTATTTCTATTTTATCAGCTATGTGTTCTTACACACACCCACATCACTAAAATGCAGATCTTCATCCACTCTGGATCCTGTTGATAACAGTTCCACTATTGCCAATTATAATTTCGAGAATCCGATCTATCAAGCTGAAGATGGGAAGGAGGAAGATTGTGAGGTACCTGTAGAGCTTGCTAGGTTGTTGCAACAAGAAAAGAAAGCTATACAGCCACATGAAGAGCCAATCAAAGTTGTGAATCTGGGAACTAAGGAAAACAGGAAAGAAGTCAAGATAGGGGCTGAACTAGAAGGTGGTGTTAAGAACAGACTAATCCATATGTTAAGTGACTATGTGGATATCTTTGCTTGGTCATATGAAGATATGTCAGGGTTGGATACTGAAGTTGTGGTTCACCATCTACCGGTAAAAGAAGACTGTCGTCCAAAGAAGCAAAAGGTTCGTCGCATGTGTCCTGAAATGTCAGAAAAGATTAAAGCAGAGGTGATGAAACAATTTGATGTAGGGTTCTTAGCTGTGACTTCTTATCCTCAATGGGTTGCAAACATGGTACCGGTACCTAAGAAGGATGGTAAGGTACGCATGTGTGTGGATTACAGGGATTTGAATAAGGTCAGTCCTAAAGATGACTTTCCACTTCCACATATTGATGTTTTGGTAGACAACACTGCTCAACATAAGGTATTCTCTTTCATGGATGGTTTCTCTGGTTATAATCAGATTAAGATGGCACCAGAAGATATGGAGAAGACTACATTTGTTACACAATGGGGCACTTTTTGTTATAAGGTGATGCCATTTGGTTTGAAGAACGCTGGGGCAACATATCAGCATGCTATGGTGGCTTTGTTTCATTATATGATTCACCGTGAGATAGAGGTATATGTGGATGATATGATAGCCAGGTCCCAGAATGAGGAACAACACCTTGATCATCTGTGCAAGTTGTTTGAGAGGTTGAAGAAGTATAAACTGAGATTGAATCCAAACAAGTGTACTTTCGGAGTTAGATATGGTAAACTCCTGAGTTTCATTGTCAGTGGAAAAGGTATTGAAGTGGATCCTGCAAAAGTAAAAGCTATACAAGAGATGCCTGCTCCCCGTAATGAGAAGGAAGTCAGAGGTTTCTTGGGACGACTGAATTACATTGCAAGATTTATTTTCCAGCTAACTGCTACTTGTGAGCCAATCTTCAAGTTGTTGAAGAAAGATCAGGTAATGGAATGGAATGACGAGTGCCAGGTAGCTTTTGATGAAATCAAGAGATACCTCCAAGAACCTCCAATTTTGATGCCACCAGTTGATGGAAGACCCTTGATTATGTACTTAACAATATTAGATAACTCAATGGGGTGTGTGTTGGGGCAACATGACGAGTCTGGTCGAAAAGAGCAGGAAATATACTACCTTAGCAAAAAGTTTACCGACTATAAAACAAGATACTCACTGCTCGAGAAAACTTGTTGCGTTTTGGCATGGGCTGCTCGCCGACTAAGACAATATATGTTGACTCATACTACCTTGTTGATTTCAAGGATGGATCCAATCAAGTACATATTCGAGAAACCTGCTCTCTCTGGACGAATAGCGAGATGGCAAATGATTTTAATAGAATATGATATATAGTACACCACTCAGTAGGCCATTAAGGGCAGTGTGGTAGCTAATCATTTAGCTCATCAGGCAGTGGATGATTATCAGTCTATGAATTTTGAGTTCCCGGATGAAGATATTATGATTGTTACTAAAGAACCTAGACAATATGACGGACCTGAACAGGGATCCCGATGGACTATGGTTTTTGATGGAGCTTCTAATGCGCTTGGTAATGGTGTTGGTGTTGTGATTATTTCCCCTGAAGGTCGTCATACCCCAATTACTGCTAGACTTTGTTTCTATTGTACCAATAACATGGCTGAATATGAAGCATGTATCATGGGTATCAAAGCTGCCATTGAGATGAAGATTCAGTTTCTGGATGTATATGGAGATTCAGCCCTGGTAGTTAGTCAGATTAAAGGAGATTGGGATACCAAGCACCCAAATCTCATTCCTTACAGAGAGCATGTGTTGTCTTTGATCCCATATTTTGAAGAGATTACCTTTGGATATATTCCACGAGAAAAGAATCAGTTGGCAGACGCTTTAGCCACCATGGCATTTATGTTTGAGATTAGTTGGGATGATGAAGCTCCAAGAATCACTATTGATAGATTTGAGAAGCCTGCATATTGTAATGAGATTGATACTGAAGGAGTAGAGGGAAAGCCTTGTTCTATGAAGTGAAAAGGTATCTTGAAGCTCAGGAGTTCCCTGAAGGGGCATCTGTCAATGATAAGAAGTTTCTGAGGAGGTTTTCTGCTAAGTTCTTTTTGAGTAATGGAATTTTGTATAAGCGCAATCATGATTCAACTTTGCTTCGTTGTGTGGATAAGAAGGAAGCAACAGAGATTATGGAAGACATGTATGATGGGATTTTTGGCACTCATTCTAGTGGTCATACCATGGCAAAGAAGATATTGAGAGCAGGTTACTATTGGTCTACCATGGAAGATGACTGCTATCAACATTCCAAAACATGTCACAAGTGTCAGATTTATGCTGATAAGGTGCATGTACCTCCAGTTCTGTTGAATATGTTGACTGCTCCTTGGCCTTTTGCCATGTGGGGCATTGATATGATTGGTGAGATCAAGCCTACTGCTTCTAATGGGCATCGTTTCATCCTGGTTGCCATTGATTACTTTACAAAGTGGGTGGAGGCAGCCTCATTTGCATCTGTTACTAAGAATGTTGTGGCTCGATTCATTAAGAATAATCTCATATGTAGGTATGGCATCCCTGAAAGGATTATCACAGAAAATGGCTCTAATCTGAACAACACTATGATTACTGACCTCTGCACACATTTCAAGATTAAGCATCATAATTCTTCTTCGTATCGTCCAAAGATGAATGGTGCAGTAGAAGCTGGCAATAAGAACATCAAGAAGATTCTACAGAAGATGACTGCTACGTATAAGGACTGGCATGAAATGTTACCATTTTCTCTTCATGGTTATCGTACTACAATACGTACTTCAACAGGGGCAACCCCATTCTCCTTAGTTTATGGTATGGAAGCAGTTCTACCCATTGAGGTTCAGATCCCTTCTTTTAGAATCATGAAGGATGCAGGCTTGGATGAAGATGAGTGGATTCAGACTCGACTTGACCAGATAAATTTGATTGATGAGAAAAGACTGGCAACTGTTTGTCACGGTCAGATGTACCAGAAACGGATGATCAAAGCTTTTAATAAGAAGGTTAAGCAAAAGGTATATCAGACTGGAGACTTGGTAATCAAGTGTATCGTATTACCACAGGGTGATCCTAGGGGCAAGTGGACTCCTACATGTGAAGCACCATTTGTAGTCAAAAGGGTATTTTCAGGAGGTGCCATGATGCTTACTACCATGGATGGTGAAGATTTCCCACAACCCGTAAACGCAGACATAGTTAAAAAATACTACGCATAAAAAGAGACTCGCTAGGTTGACTGGCCTAGGCAAATATAAGGGCATCCCGGCGAACCAAAAGGGTTCGGGCAAAAATTAGGGATATATATAAAAAAGATTATACACCCGGCAAGTCGAAAACCCGAAAGGGAGGCTTGGGCAAAAAAAGGTATCCCGGTGGATTAAAAACCTGAAAAGGCAATCCAGGCAAAAGTTAGGGATTAAAGCGTATGACTATGTCTCGTTGGATCACTCATGTAACCTTAACCAGTTGTGCTACCTGATTCAAGTTCAAACAGATAAAGATCAATCCAATCATTTCTATCTCGACAGCAAAGGATGAGATACTTGAAGATAATGGCAATAGTGGAATTGAAACTCAATAGGATTATTTTTCACATAGCTGCTTTTCTTTGTTTTTGTAAAACTTTTATGGCAAATTCCTCCTACTAGGATTTCTGTCTCCTTGTACAAACTTGCCTGTATATAGGCCATTCTCTAAATAAATAAAGCCTCATCTTTGAATTCAAGTTTACTTTTCCCTTGTTTACTTAAGCGAAAACGTCCATTGGTTATATTTGAATGTGTGTATGCTTTTGAATATGATTGATGTTTACCAGAAATGCATAAAATGCAGTAATAGTATTTACTTAGGACGAACGAGGGTAGGAATTCAACGAAGCTTCGCCGGTTCATCCCCACAGGGTAACTTTACGGATATCCATACAGAACTCTTCAAGTAATATCTTATACGTCCCACTCGACGAAGTCTTCAAGTAGTTTCATATCCTCCGAAGAATTAAGTCTCCCAGATCTATGTCCATCTCTTTTATCCTCAGTCAGGATATTCAGGAACTTATTTCTTCAATAAAAAGCAAGAAGAACGAAGACGGGAGGTTCTGAGTACCATATTATTAAACAAGACGGGAACGAAGTCCTCATGTTCCTCAGCAACGAACCGGGATTTATTTTCCCCAACCAGCAGTTGTTATACAAAGATGCCCAGACGCTTCAGGCGACATGATTCATACATACATCATTTACATTATATCATGGCATACGCATCCATAACCCACATGACATTCTTACTTAAGAGCATCATGTTATACATGCATACATCAAATAATCTTACATAAACTAACTTTTTCTTTTCAGGAAAGTTGCAGGCAGATAAACACTATCAAACAATTCAAAGATAATCGCTACGAAGATTCATTTCTGATGATCAATACAAGTTTTCCTTGAGATGGCACATAAATGGTCTATATGAAGACCTAGTGTTCAGTCCAGGATATTACCAGAAGCAATTCAGGAGTAATCACCACGAAGATTTAATCCTGATACTCAAGTTGTCTATGGAAGGGTACGTAAATGATCTATACGAAGATCTAGTACTTAATCCAGGATATGTCCAGAGGAGATAATCGTTACAAAGATTTATTTCTGATGGTCAACTATCTTTGGGATAGTGTGTAAATGATCTATACGAAGATCTAGAACTTAATCCAAGAGATTCTTTTAGAAGAAGTTTAGGGATAGTCGCCACGAAGATTTAATCCTGATATTCTTTTTTTGTCCTTGGGAAGGTATGTAAATGGTCTATACGAACATCTATTACCTAATCCGGGATATTTCCAAAAGAGATAATCGCTACGAAGATTTATTTCTAATGGTTTATGCAACAGTTTATCTGTGGGATGGTACATAAGTGATCGCTACGAAGATCTTGTACTTAGCCCAAGATATTACCAAAAGCAATTCAGAAAAGATCGCCACGAAGATTTGATTCTGATGCTTAAATTAAAGTATGTTCCTAAAGATGGTTCAGAGCCAGTCTATACGAAGATCTAAGTACTGACACCCAAGGAAGAATATTCTTTTCCCCCAGAGATAATGAAGAGACGATCTATACGAAGATCTAGTGCTGACATTCAACTCAAACCATGTTACAGGAATGATTCAGAGACGGCCTATACAAAGAACTAGTACTGATATCCAGTGACCACCTTTTGATACTATCACTTTCTGATATTATGGATGGCATCTATAAGCCCATCTCTAGTTCCTCTGGATGGCATCTATAAGCCCATCTCCAGTTCCTCTGAGTGGCATCTTTAAGCCCACTCCAGCATATACAACCAATCAGCAGTGTTACTTTACGCACCGGCGAGTGCAAATTTTTGGGTTTTTTGTGTTCAATCCCCTTCAACCTTCCAAGTCACGAATGGCACACAGGCCAATCTAACTCCTTAGGTTTCAGAAAATTGAACAGGGGCAGCTGTTGCACCCCAAATTTTACCCTCCCCTAGTCAAGACATTGTGCACCAAGGTGTCCCAAGAGGTTCACAAGGTTCACAAGGTATCCCAATATGTTCATAAGGTTCACAAGGTTCACAATTAGTCAGAAAGCTTAGAAGTTCCCTCAGGCAGAGCCTCCTCCTAAGCAATGCATCATAAACTAGGGTTTTGGATTTCATCATGCTAAATGGACTTTCAAGGCCTCAAATGAGCTTCATAACATCCTACATGTCTTCAAGAATCCCTACGTCAAGTTTCAAGGCTTTCCCAAAAGGTTTGCTCAGTCAGATGATCAGATATGCAAAAATCAGTCAAAGTGGTTAAAAAGTCAAACTAAGGTCAAACCAAAGTCAAACTTCATGATTTTTTTCCAACATCAAGTTTATGAAGTAAAATTCATCATTCGATCAAGGTTTGATCATGATTCATCAAGGAGATTTCAGATCATCAAGAATCAAGAGTTTCTAAATTAGGGTTTTCATAGGAAAAGTCAACTGAACTTTGACCAGCCATAACTTTCACATGCTTCATCAAAAATTTCCCATCCAAAGCTCATTTTGAATGAAATTGAATTCTCTACAACTTTGTATCTCACAAGCCAATCCTAAAAATGCTTCATTTGAAAGGTATGAGCCAAAACATTACAGGTCATTTCAAAAGTCAACAAAAAGTCAACATATTCCAAAGGGCATAATTTGAAAATGGTAAAGGATATGGACATGATACCAAAGAGGTTGGTTAGAGGACTATCTAAGATTTCCAAAATGTCCAAGAACACCTTCATAGACTTAAAATTGAGGGATTTGTGCCTTTGCAAAGTTGGGAAATTTTTGAGAGGTATATTGAGCAAATGGGATCTTAAAACCAATTCTTTCCAAATGAGCTTGCAATTTTGTGATCCAATATTTACCATGACATCATGCACGACCCAATTCTCATTTATTCAGATTTTTATAATTTATTTTATATTTATTTTGATTTTATTCATTAAAAATCAATTTAAATCAAAATAAAATATGAAAACTCAATATTTAAATGTGTTTCTTCTTCTAGAAACTCTTAAAGACCATTTAAATTGATTTGATGCTATCCAAATTCGTGCTAAGACAATTGGGCATGAATATATTTGATTTTTTGACTAATTTGGCAAGAAGATTTCTTCACATTCAAGTCATCCAAAATCCCACAAAGTCACATGTTATTTTGACCTAATTTGGTTCACTATATGAAGAGGAACATAACACAAACACAAGGGACGAAAAATTAGGATTGATAGGCATTGTTCAAACTTCAAAGTTTCACAAAGAAACTCACATTCAAATTTTGGATTGCTGGCTATACCAAGGCATTTTGAAGGTTTTAACATGTTCCTTGAACATTACTGATGCTATCCCAATCATTTGCATCATTCAAAACATCATCCTATGCTTGAACCGAATCGCACTTCTCCTTGAATTCATCTTTTTTCGATTTCATTTATTTACATGTTTTTAATGCAATTTGATCTTGTTTTGATGCTTGTATGAATTCATAGATCGTTTCTGGACTAATCTCTTGAAGTTTCATGACCTATAACGTAAACTGTCATGGCTAGGGTTCATGCTCTTGATTTGGGGCTTTGCGAAATAATGAATATAAATAAATTCTAAAAACGTAAATGAACTGGATTTTTTATGTAGAATGCAATGGTACTTTCAATTTGATGAAAATTTACAGTTATGGTGATCATTGAAGCAAGCTAGGAAAACCTACGAAGCTGGATTCGCAGGTAAGTTTGTAGGAAAAAGCGTAGATGAATTCGCATGAAAATTGGAGAAGATGAAGTCAGATGGCGCCAAAGCTTGGATTTCAAAATTGAGTTTAATATTTTATTATTGTGTTTCTATCTTATTTCAGTTAACGTTTGCTAGCCCAGTGGTAGAAGACATGTGCGTATGAGGCAATGAACTTGGGTTCGATCCCAGGTTTTAGCGTTTTTCTTCTTAATTATTTCACATGTTTTATAGGATTAATATATAATCTTTGATGGTCATTATAATATCAGACGCGCCCCGTGTGGCTTATTGGCAAAGGTTTGGATGTAAAGTGAGAAAGGCTTGGGTTCGAATCCTGTTGAAGGCCAATTTTTTTAATTCATTGTTTTTCCAGATTTTTCACATATATTATGCAAGACCCCTCCTGATGACAAGCTTGCACGCATGGCCCAGTGGTTAAGGCTTCCTCCAGGTAATGGGGAGGTCCTGGGATCAAAACCAGGCCTCCCCACTTTTCTTTTTGTCATTTGTTTTATTTTTATATAATTATTAAAGTTTAATTAATTTGTTTAATATTAAAACCACTAATTTTATTTAAAACAATAATTAAACTTTATATTTTTATTAATTTCATAATTTTTCTTGATTGTTCATTTTAATTAATTTTATAATAATTTTGTACATAATCTTTATTATATATATAATTTGTAAATAAATATTTAAAACTTTAATTACTTAAAAACTCCAATTATTTTCTAAAACACTAATTTTTTCTATTAATCCTAAAAAACTTAATTTATATTTCTAAACCATAATTAATATATTAACCCTTATTTCTTTTATTATTATGTAAATAATTTAATGTTTTTTTATATTTATTAAATTGTTTAAATTCTTATACTTTCTTAATTAACTTCTAAAAAATTTATAATTTTTGTCTAACCTAAAATAACTTCTCTTTTAAATTCGAATCTTAATTTTTTTATTATTACTATTATCATTATTATTATTGCTATCATTTTATTATTATTGTTTATTTATTATTTTATTATATCTATTATTATTATAATTCATTTTTCGATTATTATGTATCTGCTAAAGCCGTGTAATATTTATAGATTTATTTTTCATCTTTATTTTATTATAAATATTTTATTGTGTGGTTAGTAATTTTAGGGTGTGTATAACCTAAATGTAATTAAAATTATTTTAGAAAATTAGTTAAAAAGATTAAATACTTGAAAATAAACACTCACACACGTAAGTCGATCTTTGATCGCCATCTTACACTTCCTAGGGTATTCCTCTTGGTTGCCTTATTTAAAATGGCCAAGTCCCTCGAATATAGGGATGTCTTAAGCAAAGTCCCTTCCAGTATAAATCATCATAGTCCCTACAGTTTAAAAGATCAAGTCCCTTCGAGGTTGCCTACGGAATAATGATTTTATCCCTTCGAATAAATGATGATAGTCCCTACGAATTGCTAAAGACATCCCTTAAGTTGCCTTCTATGACCATACGATGACTCTACGCTTGTCCCTTACACATCCAAGGTAATGAGTACCTATTCCTTAATAATAGGGATAGTCTTACCATTGAAAGAACATATAAGAACATGAATGACTTAGTCTAGGGTAGGTACCTCATAGTTACTTGCTCACATCTTTCAAAATTACTTTTCACACCTCACTATTTTCAAACATTTTCAAACAAGGCTTTGTATACATCCATACGAGGATCATTACAAAGTACTTAGAAAATTTCTAATCACACACTACACTCTTCAAAAATAATTTAAGTGAGCTAAGTAACTAAGAGCCCATGGATAACCATGGATATAAAGGGTGCTAACAACTTCCCTTTATATAACCTACCCCCCGAACCTAAGTCTTTTAAATAGGTATTTCCTGTTCTTTTATGTCCTTTCCACTTGGATAAAATAAAAGTCGGTGGCGACTCTTGCTTTCCGCAACATGACCAAAAGTCAGTTCTCCCACCGTGTTACACTATCACAAAAATCAAATCTCGTGATTATAATTTATTGACAAATTCATATTCCTGACAATATTTTAATTTAGAGAATTTCTCAATCCACCACATGTATCTCTTAGCCACCTACTGCGTTTCCAATTATGCCCACTGGTTCCGCTATTACAATTTCGAACGCACTATTTTTTTGTTTTACGTTGAAACCTTCCACATATATATTTGCAGAACTATTGCAAAAACATTTTTTTAATTAAGTCAAACTAAATAGTCGGAGATGTATATATAATGTTATAGAGATTAAAAACATGTCTTTAAAGTCAACATGATGAAGATATAAATAGTTGGAGACGTATATATAAGGTTATATGTATCTCTTCAATGTGTTGTTTTGGTGTAGGCATTGATCTTCATTCAATGTGATGTATGATGAAAATAGATTCATTGCAGATCAGCTACAGAGTTTGACTAATAATTTATGTTATACGTAACAACATCATTTGTTTACTTTTTCTTAAATAATGTCTTTTAAATTATTAGTGTTTTCATTTAATTTTAGAAGCCCTTATCTGTCTTGGATAATGTCAAAGAAATAATATTTCACTGTTATCCAAGATAGATGGTAGAGTGGACACAAAGTAAACAAATAATATCGTTACATGTAACATAAGTTATTAGTCTTTATAACATTATATATACGTCTACGACTAACGAATCTAACTTAATTAAAAAAAACTGAAATTCACTAGTTATGCAAATATATCTGCGGAAGATTTCAATGTAATATATATATATATATATATATATATATATATATATATATATATATATCCGGAGGTATATCAATGGAATAAAAAATATAATTGAAAACATACATGAAGTATGAGAGACCTATAAGATGGAATAAAAAATTCTCTTAATTTAATATGTATTTTTTTAGTTTCCACGTTAGATACGCGTTAGATTTAAAATACGATACGAATTCACTATAACACACAAGAGTATAGCAAAATTGATAGTAATTAAAGTTTTCTAGAAAATAGTAATATATACATCTCTAGTTTTAAAAACTGCAAAAGCCCAAAATGCCCCACCCCACTAAGCAACTACTGTAAAATGCAGCGATTGAAAGAGAATTATTTATAAAATAAAAAATAACCAAGTCTCCATTGTAAGAAAACGCATGTGGGATCTGGTGCAATGACAGCCAAAAACAGGAACTAATGAGGTGTTCATTAATAAAAACGCATGTGCATATATCGTCATTTGGAATGAAAGCGACAACCATCACATTTTCAAAATAAGTAACATGTATATAACTTTGATGCAGGCCAAAATTAATCTCTCGGTTGCGTGTTCGATTATTAGTATACAATATGACTCACATGAATTTTTCAATATTAATTCACCCTTTGGATACCTTTGAATATTACACATCTTGAGTTGTTGCGCACTAGCAGTAGCATTGACATTTGACTGAATGTCAGTATCTGCTAGAATAGATCTAGAATATATCTCTTAACAACCATATTAATTATTTGTTTTCTATTCTATGCATAGCGACAAGTATGTTATTTATCAATACAAGTTTTCCACACAGCTAGGTTTTGTTTGTATATGATTTTTCTTCCACCACCTTGTCTTTATATATATATATAGTAAAGTGGCATTCTGTATTCAAGTTATTGTGGCAATATGATCAAAGAATATAAACATAAGTTATTGCACCAAGGCAAGAAGTTTGTTTCAACGTATATATTAGTAGGAGGAATGATATTTATGTGAATACTTTGATCACTGCAAAATAAATAGTATTTTTCAGCAATCTTTTTTCTAGCCTATGCTAAAGTGGTTGTTCTTAAAGTGTGATAGAGAAATTATATTTAGTATTCCTTGTAAAGATTTTTTTAAATAAATATAAGCATTATATAATTATTTATTGTATTAACTAGTTTTGATTAATTGTCAATGTAAAATAATTTACATCCCTTTTAAGTTTAGCTTATTTAATTTGAGTAATTAAAGTGACAAAATTAACTATTGGTACTTTATTTATTGATGTTTTACTACGCATGCATATAATATCAATTATTGATTTGTTTATGGATACTTAGTATCACTCAAATTACCGTTTCTTGTAGAACTATGAATTCATATCTAACGTATCGTATTTACTTTAAATGACATTGAGGGAGAAGCTTACTCATAAATTTTAAGTTCTAGTAACTCAAAAAATAAAAATTGAAATTAGAGAGAGAGGCTCTGCCTTCTCTCTAACTTTCTTTGTTTTGTTGTATTCTTTACATGGAATAGAATGAATTGGACTAGAGTTTCTTATAGGAGGAAAAGGGAAGATACAAATTTCAGATGGAATATCTTTCCTTTTGGGGGTGGGAGAATTGAAGAAGAAGAGAAGACAAACAATTCCATATACTTTTCGGAATTCTCGGATCGTATGTGTGCTAGAGACATATTCGTTCTATTCGGATGCGTGGGAAATGTGGCGGAGGTTATGATTTCACCAAGGAGGAACAATCACAGGAAAAGATTCGGATTTTCAAGATTTAGAGATGTTGAAGATATAAGGTTGCTGAGAGTGAAACTAGATAATATCACGATTGACGGAAATAAGATTTATGCAAATCCTCCGAGATATGTGAGGGGAAGTAAGAATGGAAGGGAAGCAGGAAATAATTCGTATGCAGATAGAGGAAATGCAGGAAACAGATACAATGATAATGAAGCTAGGTTGAATAATCAGAAGGAAAATAACATTTCCTTTGGGAATACTCAGAAGAAGAAAAACATTCCCTTTGGGAAAGTTACGTTCGCTGATATGGTTAATGGTTCGATGAACAAATCAGATCAAGGCATCGCATCTACAAATGTGATATCTTTCAAATCCAAATCTGAAGATTTATTGAGATACAAGAAGGATTTCGTAGGAGTGACGCAAACACCGGGCATGGCTTACAACATTCACACTTATTTTGAAATCGAAGGAGTATTCTCTATTAGGATAACTCCGTTAGGCTCTAGTTTATGTTTGCTGGAAAACTTGGATGAAGGAGCGGTGGAAGAACTGTTAGAAGAGGGATCCACGTGGTGGAAACAATGATTCGCAGAAATTAGAAGATGGAATGAAACTGATGTAGACGATGAGAGGGCAATGTGGATAAGAGTTTATGGCATTCCATGTCATGGGTGGAATGTTGATTTATTTGAGTGCATTGGTAATAAACTGGGAAATTACATTTGTTGTGATGGGAATTCTTTTAAAGGTGTGACTATGGATGTTGTTAGGATGATGCTAAGGGTAGAATCTGGATTCATCTTGCCAGAAAACCTAGCTGTGGAGATCGATGATAGAACCTATTATTTATGCATTAGGGAAGACATGTATGTCCCTGTAAGGATTCCGGCGATTTCACCGAAACCGAAATCCAGCAGCTCCTCAGATACCTCGGAGGACGCATGGTAGGCCGAAGAAAATAATTTTGAAGAACATGAGGATAGAGAATAAGAGCAAGAGTTTGGCACGGCGAAAGGGGACGACGATTCCATTAATAAGGTTATGGCGCCGTTTGAAGACATCCTAGCGGGGCTATCAGAGGCGGACAGTCGTACAGACCAAAACTGCAATCTTAGGAAGGAGCCTATTAGCAGACCTACGAGTGATAGGGTGGGTGAAGACGTAGACAGTTTAAGTCAGCAACCACAGGATATTGAAAAAGTTGTTTGCACCTTAGTTAATAGGGAGGAACTTTATGGTTTATTGGACAAGGTTGTTAGTGTTAGTAAAGAGGACGCGTTTCCCAAGCATAAAGTGGGCCAGTCTTTTATTATAGAAGAATCTATATCTTCTTTTGAGACAGCAGAAGAAAGGTTGGGGCATTTGGATCATCAGTCAAAACTTAGGAGATGGAATTTTAAGAAAAATATCAAGTCATGTGATACGGTAGAGAATACGTGTTCGAAGGAGGGCATTTATTTTAAAGACAAAAATGTTTTGAAAAATAAAAAAGTTAAGTTTAGAAGACTGGGGGTTTTAGTGACCCACTGTAAACACCCCAAATTTGCCCTCACCCATTCACACCATGGCTTGTGATCTTCTCATATGCATAAACTCAATCATAGCATCTCATATCACATTTTTTGTTCATTGCATTGGTTCAAAGTCATCTGCATCTAGGGTTTGTGATCTGAGCAATCCAAGAGCTTCTTGAGCAACTCCAAAGGTCATCAATCACTTCAAAAGGGTACATGTATGTTCAAGAATCATATTATATCCTCTCAAAGTCAAGAATGTCAAAGAATCACAAGAACTGAGAATGGCATGGAAGCAGAGCCAGGCTTAACTGCACAGATGACCTAGAATTAGGGTTTTGGTTTCAAAGGCCATAACTCCAAATTTTTTGGTCATTCTTGTTTCTATTGGTCTCTATATGGTATAGGGATCATGCATATCAGTTTTCATGAAGAAATTCAATGGGGAAGTCACCTGATCAAGGGTTGACTTTCTAAGCAAGCAAGTGTAAAATCAGGGCATCTGAGGCCCCCAAAGACCCAACCAAAGGGTGTTCTTCATCATTTTGATTGTATATGATCTTTATTTGATCATAGAAGATGTTGTAAGTTCACAAAATTGAAGAATTTTATGTCATTTGCAAAGTTGACTTTTTGGGAAAGTTGACTTTTATTGAAAATTGCCATTTTGGGAAACTTTTTCAACCCTTGCTTTTTGATTCAAAAATGCTTCAAATGGAAAAACTTTGGTCATGAAAGTTGTAGAATGGATCATTCCCTTTTCAAAAAGTACAAGAACATGACCTAATTCATTTTGGATCAAAAGTTATGGCTTGTCAAAGTTGGCTAAAATCACAAAATTTGAAGTTTTCCACCAAAGAGACATTTTGCAAAATGGTTTGATCAAGTGTTCTAAAGGCCTCAAATGTGTATCATTTCTTCACAACATGATCATGTGACATCTAAAATTCAGAATGGGCCAAGGGATCACTCATTTTCATGACTTATGGAGCAAGCATTTTCAAAAGAAACCAAAGTGAAGCAAGTTGCAAAAACTCACTCAAGTATGAATCCACTTGCTTGCTGACTTCATAACCAATCCTAGGGCTCTCCACACTTCTTTCTGCGCAGGACACCCCATTTGTCCTTGGCTAGCTAGTAGCCCATGCCTCTCTTACACAAACTTGACATTTTGGCAACTTGAGCCATACCAATCACAACAGCACACATCAACTCATCTGACCAATCCCATTTGTTTATACAAACCAAAAGCAAGACATTTCACACATACACAAGGCTGAAATCACCAAGAACACAACTCTCTCATTTTCCACCCCATTTGCAAAACTCTTTGAAACACTCTCCACAAGCTGCAAACACACAAACCAACTTCACAAACAAACTCAGCATGCTTCACTGATCAAAAACCACCCATCCCCATAGCCTGAAACCCTCAGAAACCAAGATACGATTTCCACCCCCCCTTGAACAGAACTTTTGTAATCTTCCAAACCAGCCATCAAAAACTTCTTCAAAGCATCAAGACTTCATCAGGAGCTCAAAAGGAGTGGTTTGCACAAAGAAAGGAGGTCAGAAAGTTGCAAACTGAGAAAGCTCAAGCTCAGGTACCTCAAGAACTTTTTTTTCCAGAAATGAGTTTTTAAGTTCCTAGATTGTTCCTCATGCTTTGCTGATCACTCTGATGTTTTTACTTTTTGAAATGGTTGAGAAATAAGCATGTATGATTGCTCTGAAACTTTTCTGCCCTAGAAATGTCTTGCTTCGATTTGCCTGATTAATGCATGAAAAATGGTTTTTGTTTGGGGTTTTTGATTTAGTTTCGAATGGGGTTTGATTCTGGGCAATTAGTTTTCATTTTCATGGAGTTTTGAGGATTTTAGCAACTTTCAGGTGAGGGTCTCGCCGGAGAAGACGACCGGAAGTCTTCTCCGGCCACCTGAAAGTGTTTAGGGCTAATCTGTGTAATTAAATGAAGTTTGAATTTGGTATGTTGGATGGGTTGACTAGGGTTGACTGGCGCGTGAATGAGTGGTCCAGATTTCACATTAAAACCCTAATCACATTTAATTAAATTAATTAATTCAGATTAGTTTAATTAGGTTGGTTTGAATCTCAGCCACTGGATGACGCGCGCAGTCAACTCCCGCGCATCCAGTTTGAATGCTGGCCCTTGATCTTGCTTACTTCCCATTAAATTCAATTTTATTTTCATTGAAATCCATTTGTTTTGTTCATTTATTTTAAAATAGTAAAAATCATTGAAAAATTCTGAAAATTTTTATTCAAGCTTTTATTAATTTTCAGAAACCAAAAACATTTTCATTTTATTTTTCGCATTGAAAAATTATTTTTAAATCATTTAAAAGTTTATTTTTAATTAATTAATGAGAATTAATTAATTAAAAATACTTTTAGGTATTTAAAAATCACAAAAAAATTCATGAAACATTTGAAATCATTTAGAAACATTGTCCAACCCTCAAACCAAATTTCTTTTTTGATCTTGATGTCTTTGGACAATTTTCCATGGAATTAATTTCATTTTAAGGCATTATTTTGATCCAATCTTCAAAAATTCATTTCTGCCTAGTCTTTAAGAGTTGGACAATGATTCTTTTTGCATTGCATCTTGCATATCATGTAGTTTATAGGATTAAATTGGCATGAATTGATCTTGCATTTCCTATTTGTTTGACATTTTTCTTGACAAGGTACCTTAAAACCCTAGCAATCTTGAGAAATTCATAACCCTAATTAGGTTAAGAGTTAGAACCCCTCCTTTGGGCAGTGAGTTTGTATAGGTTTAGGGTTCCCTTGGATGCATTTTCAATTTTTTTTCTTGATGTTTGCTTCTGGTTTTGGTTTTTGTTTTGTGCCTTGATCATAAACCCTAATTTGGGCTTCCCTTTGCATTCATCTTGCATTTGCTTGCATACCATGACTTGCCATGACATTTTATGCATCCATTTGATTCATAACACATCTTAGGACATATTAGAATCATGTTTGATCATTGCATCTTTCATTTGTCATGTTGTATGTCATTTGCATTTCATAACTTTTCATGTTTGTTCATGGTTCTAAGCATGCTTCATTTGCATCCATATGTTTGTATGATCATCCTCATGCCTTGTCTCATGTTTGCATCATCCCATAACATCATTAACATCACACTCATGCTTCTAGTTTTGGTTTGCATCATATCATTTCATCTCATTTTGCATTGCATTGCATTTCTTTCATTAACTTTTCAGGTGGTAAGTTGCTTTGAGAAGTGAATTTGCCTTCACTTCTCACAATTTCTTCTCATCTCTTTTATGCATCATTGCTGCATTTTGTTTTGTGTTTGAGATTGAGCTTGCTCATTCTTCTTCTCCTTACTTTCTTTCTTCAAGTGACTTGTCTTCTTAAATGGAGCAAGTTACTTTGCTTCTCTTTGCTCCTTTCATCTGCTTCCTGGTGGTTCCTCTGAAGATCTTTCTTGTAAACCTCACAAACCTTAGAAACAACCAAGCATGATAATAATTAGGGTTCTGATTAGTCCCCCACTTAGCTTTTACCTTTGTGTCTCATTGAGTCTTCTCTTCTCATCTCACAATCAGGGACTAAACCCTAAAGGCTTTAAGGCTTTGTGATTAAGTTTATGCCTGCATCCTTCTATTAGGATGGAGTGTATAACTTTAATCCTAAGTGTTAAACCCTTGATATGTTTAACTCCTTTAATCAATTCACTTAATAATCATCAAAACATCAAGCTTGTAACTTGGGCCTTGCATTAGGGTTCTAATTCTTCCTTAATTGGTTAAGAAGGACTAACCCTAGTGTTAATGGACAAGTCCCCCTCAAGTTGTCTTACAAACCATAAAACTCACTTCATCATCTTATCATTAACTAAAATCCACTTAATAAAGGCTTTGTTTTGTCATGGGTTTAATCCCTAATCATGGATTAAGTTAAGGAGCTTTCCTCAGCTTAAACATTCTCATCTATTATCCTTCCATTATGATGGTGTAATGGGTCTGTTTAATCCCTGATTATGGCTTAACCTCATTACTTAACATTAAACAAAAACACCAAAAACATCTAAATAATCACAAGTAGGTTAATGATCTTAATCCTACATCAAAGGTGATTAAGTGTGAGATGCTGACTTCACACTTAAGGTATTCTCATTACCCCTAATCAGAGGGAGGATGTAATGAGTTTACTAACCCATTGGTTTAGGCTTAAACTCATTAACTTATGACAAATCTTCAAAAAGCAATAAAAGACTAAAAACACAAAAACAAACAATAATAGTCTCCTCCGGGATTCTTTTCTCATCTCATTCACTCACAAACGAGAACTTGCTTCTTCCGTCTAATGCAAGACAGTTTGCACCTGAGCCAGACAGGTCATACACTTGAGCATAGATAAGTAAGCAGTTCACAAGTCAATTCATCTCTCAGTCTCTTTGGGTCGAACTACGGTGTTCTGACTTCCTCATTGCACGAGAGGATACGTAGGCATAACTTAACAGTTATCGAACAAAAGTCTCTGTATATTCCCCCTCTTTCCAGCTATTCTTTAAGCCTCATTGATCCTGAGCATTTCATTCTTGTTCTTACACTGACACTTCACTTATACACTTCACTTCTCTTACACTGACACCTGTACATTCTTTTCCAGCTCTTTATACACAGATTGCACTGACACTACCCCTTTAAAACACAAATCTTTTAAGCGTGGATCCCGTCGAGTACGACGGACAATCTGGGTGCTAATACCTTCCCAGGTTGTAACCAACCCCCTTTCTCAGTCTCTCTGGTTCGCAACCGTCTTATCCATATCTTTTTCTAGGTCTATGCAGCATTACCTTTCCTCCGGGATAAAAATGCCTAGCTGGAGACTCTTTCTTTTCCTGTGAGTTCACTCCTGTGTGTTCTCACACCCTCTTTTCGCCGACCGTTCGCGTCTGTACCTTATTTGAGTTAAGTCTCATCTTTTGGGAGCGACACCCACACAACAAATCAAGTATCTAAGGCAAGAGGAAAGAAAAAAGTCAACAGTAATATTAGTGTGCTAAGGAGGTCACAGATGGACTATTTGATGGAAAACGCTTCAGCCATGGGAGTATTTCGGAAAATTCTTCTTCGTCAATTTTCTATACGAAAAATCTAGTCGAATTGGATATTGTCATAAGTAACAAGCAGTTGTGGGACAATTTGGATACAAATGTTGGTAACAAGTTGTGGGAGTGAATTTCTAACTTGGGTATTGTGGTGGATAGTGCAAAACAAAACTGTATATCAAGAGATTAGAAGAGGTCGAAATCAATGATAAAAACAAAATGATGAAGGGGAAGGCGGAAACAAATGTGTTGAAATGATTATTGGAAGTCTAAAAGTTAGAGGGGATGGTAGTTTAGTGAAGAGGAAGAGAATTAGTAATTTAATTAAAAAAGGGAAGGCGAATATGTTTCTCATTCAGGAATCTAAAATCGAGGAGATGTCGGAGAGTATAGCTATAAGTTTTTGGGATAAGGAGGAAATTAGATGGTCTTATTCGAGTTTGTCGGGTTCGTCTGGCGGAATTATCATCTTGTGGAGAATGGGGAGTTTGGATGTTTTGAATAGTTTTAAGGGAGAAGGGTATGTGGGGGTGAAGGCAGTTTGGAGAGAAGAGGTCTTCTACACTGTAAATGTTTATTCTCCATGCACCATGGCAAAGATGAGAATTCTTTGGAAAAGGATTTTGGATTTGAAAGCTAGATATCTAGACGGTGAGTGGTGTATAGGAGGGGATTTCAATGCGATTGTTCGGGCTACTGAAAGGAAGGGGAGTGTCAATTGGTGCCGCAAATCGGAAATGAAGGAGTTCTCTAAATTTGTTAGTGAAAATGAATTGATAGATGTTGCTTGCAAAGGGAATAAATTTACGTGGTATAATGGCGAGGGGTCCTCTATGAGTCGGATAGACCGTTTCTTGATTTCGGAAGGAGCTATATCGAAATGGGGAATTATGGGTCAATTTGTAGGAGATAGAGATTTATCGGATCATTGTCTGGTTTGGTTGGTCGCGGATGCTTCGGATTGGGGTCTGAAACCTTTCATGGTTAATAATGAATGGTTTAAGGATAAGAATTTTCTAACCTTCGTAGAAAAGGAATGGAATCTTCTTAAAATTGTGGGGAGGAGCGACTATGTCCTAAAAGAAAAACTAAGACTTCTCAAGTTTATTTTAAAGAAGTGGAACTCGGAAGTTTTGGGGAAGATTGAGTTGGAGATTGAAGAGTACGTGGAAGAGATAAATGAGAGTGATCTTCGTGCCGAATTAGTTACCGGATCCTTATCGGAAGTTGAGAGAGAAAATCGCTTGAATGCTTATGGGCGATTTTGGTTGAACCTTAGAATCAAGGAGAATATGCTAATTCAAAAGGCGAGATCAAAGTGGTTAAATGAAGGGGACAAAAATAGTAGGTACTTCCATTGTATGATGAAAGAAAGATGGAGACACAACAATATAGGTTTCATCAAATCTAATAGGGGAATCTTGGTGTCGGTGGAGGATGTCAAGGAGGAGGTTAGAAATCATTTTGCTACTAAATTTAAGGAGCCTTATTTTGATAGACCGAATCTTGAAGAGTTGGAATTCAATCATCTTACTCTTGAAGACAATAAGATGTTAGATAGTCCTTTTAAGGAGGAGGAAATCAAAGAGGCGGTTTGGGGTTGTGATGGTTCTAAAAGTCCGGGACCGGATGGATACACTTTATTTTTCATCAAAAAGTGTTGGTACTTTCTAAAATAGGATTTTCTTAGGTGCTTTAAAGACTTCCATAAGGATGTGATTCTCTCTAAATCTATCATTTCTTCCTTTCTCACTTTAATTCCTAAGAAAGAGATTCCGATGGGTTTAGACGACTATAGGCCTATTTGTCTTGTAGGATGCGTGTAGAAGGGAATGATCAAGCTTTTGGCGGGTAGATTAAAGAAGGTTCTTCATTGCCTTATTTCTAAATGTCAAAGTTCTTTTGTTCCGGGTCGTCAAATGTTCGATGGAATGTTAGTTGCTAATGAGTTGGTTGATTATGCCAGAAAGAGAATAAAGTAGTTACTATTTTCAAGGTTGACTTTGAGAAAGAGTATGATAAGGTGTCTTGGGACTTCCTTCGATTCATGATGACGAAGATGGGATTTAGCCCGAAGTGGATGTGTTAGATGGAGGCTCTTATTTTCAATAGCAAAATGTCTGTGTTGGTAAATGGGAGTCCTACAAAGGAGTTCGTAGTGGAGAGAGGATTGAGGCAAGGGGATCCTTTATATCCTTTTCTTTTTATTTTGATAGTGGAGGGCCTAACGAGGTTGGTTAAAAGATCGGTGGATATATGATAATTTGCGGGGGTAGTGGTCAACCAAAAGTGTTTTCTTGATGTTCTCCAATTCACGGATGACACTATATTGATTGGGGACGATAGTTGGAAACACCTATGGGCTATAAAATCCGTTCTTAGAGGCTTTGAACTTGTATCGGGTTTAGGAATCAACTTCCACAAGAGTAAGTTGATTGGCATAAACACGTCTACTTTATATCTTGAGGCGGCGGCTACTTTCTTGGCATGTAGGACGGAGACGAAAAAGTTCACTTTTCTAGGCATCCCTATTGGGTCTAATCCAAGAAGAATTTCTACTTAGTCTCCTCTTATATCCAAATTGAAGAAAAATTTATCTTGTTGGCATGGTCGTTTTCTTACTATGGGAGGAATGTTTACTCTTATTAGATCGGTTTTAGGGAGCCTTCCAATTTTCTACTTATCCTTTTACAAGATCCCGGTGAAGGTTAGGAAGGAGATTTCCAAACTCCAAAGTAGATTTTTTTGGGGAGTTTCTTCGGAGAAGAGGAAAATCCATTGGATAAAGTAGGAACACTTATGTTTTTCGTTCGGCAAAGGCAGATTAAATTTCAAGGAGGTAGAGGTTTTCGATATTAGTCTTTTGCATAAATGGAGGTGGAGGATTCTTGAAGGTTCGGAGGATTTATGGTACCATATGTTGAGAGCTAGGTACAAGGACATTAGCTTGCTTGTGACGCGAAGCGCTTCTTGGAAGTCTCGGCAGAATTCTTACTCCAATTGGTGGAAGGATATTATGTCCTTATCAAAAAAGTTGAAATTGATATTCTTATAGATAATTGCAAATTCCAAGTAGGAAATGGCTTTCATACTTCCTTTTGTAATATCATTTGGAGAGGAGATTTGAGGTTGAAGGAGATGTTCCTAATCTTATTTTGTGAGTCGAAACTAAAAGATATTTCGGTTGCGGTGATGAGCGGGTGGATTGGAGGAAGATGGAATTGGAACAATTTTGGTATTCCTAATGTTTGTTCCTTTTTTGCAGGTTTTAATTTCACACAAACAGGATTGAACAACAACATTTTGTCAATTGTTCCTATTTTTCCTAGTGAGGCAGCAATAGGAGGCCTCATACTCTATTCATACCTTATGTGGAGATTCATGTTAGTGTTACGGAAGAGGATCAAGCTGGCACTTCTGGTTCTGCAGCAGAGGTTCCTGTAACTGTTACCATGATGCCATGAAGTAATTTCATACATGCAGGAATGAACAACAACTTTTTGTCATTTCTTCATGTTTTTCCTAGACAGGCAGCAACAAGAGGCCTCTCTCCTTCGTTCAGATCGTCTGAGGTGGTTCATGTTAGTGTTGCGAAAGTGGATCAAGCAGACACTTCGGGATTTGCAGCGGAGGTTCCTGTAGCTGATTCCATGTTGCCTGGTGTCTATGGTTTCTCGAGATCAACAGGTAGTAGGCAGGAAGGGATTTTCAGTCGTAATTTCTTTGAGAATACTGCTGGAACGGTTCGGGATTTAGCAACTGCCTCCAACAGCAGAACCGAGTATGCTGGTTTTGTCCCTCGGTTGGAGATTTCTCTTCAGGTTCTTTGTCTTCTGGACGTGTTGTCAAATTTTTCGCTGGTAGTCAAAAAAGAAGATTATGTGGAATGGCAAGTGGAAGGGGAAAAGAGGTTCTCTATCAAATCCTTTTATCGAGAGGCCTTTACGTCTCATATTCTGTTTGGCCCTCCGGAAAAGTATGATGAAGTTTATCATCTTTTATGGAAATCAAGGGCTCCTATGAATATCAAGTTGTTTGGTTGGAGATGTTTCGGGAATAATCTTCCGACAAAAGATAAACTTCAACATAGAGGTATTCTTAGAAATTCATCCGACCTTACGTGCGTTTATGGCAATTCTTTTTCGGAGTCTCTTAATCATTTGTTTTGGGAATGCTCGATTTCTAAGCAAATTTGGCTAGACGTTGTGAATTGGTTGGGAGGTTCTTTGGAGGGAGGTACTAATTGTAAAGATAACTTTATGGCATGGCATTACTTTAGCAAATCTCAGGGAATCAAGGAGGGTCGTCAAGATTTTATGTGGTTGGCGTCGGTTTGGGTGATTTGGTCTATTAGAAACAACATCAATTTTAGGAATGTTAAATGGAGCATTGTAGACATAGTTTGGAGGATTAAATTCCTCTTATGGAGGTGGTTGCTCATAGGTGAAATTCCTTGCACCAAATGTAATTTATATGACTTTAACAAAAATCCGAAGTTGTATTTGATTTAGGTGCATTTGGTTAGAATTTTTTTCTTTTTGTTATTCGAGCGCAACCTCGTTTCTTTTGTAACCAGGTCGAGTGATTTGATACTCTCATCAATATATTTCTTACTTACAAAAAAAAACCTCAAAAAAAAACATTAAGTAAAGATATAAGAAGTGTTAGCGCACAGGGTTAACTAAAATCATTTTTAATCAATGGCTGAAAATAAACCGTAATTTTTCTCTCTCCATATTTAATTATTGATTATTTGCAGAAAACTTACGGCTTATTTTCAGCCATTAATTAAAAATTATTTAAGGGTGAGGATGTGGAGTAAGTTTTATAAACTTACTTCTGGAATAAGAATATCCTCCACTATATATATATATATATATATATATATATATATATATATATATATATATATATAAAAGAACCAAATGTTCTCACTTGAGTCGTATATATATATATATATATATATATATATATATATATAAAAGAACCAAATGTTCTCACTTGAGTCGTATATATATATATATATATATATATATATATATATATATATATATATATATATATATATATATATATATATATATATATATATATATATATATATATACGACTCAAGTGAGAACATTTGGTTATTATGAGAAACGAGTACAATTAACCGTAGCCATTAATTTTTATTTTTTTGAAATTAATAGATTACATTAATTTCTCTTTCTATAATCATCTTTTATTATAATTTATGTACAATAGAAAGAGAAATTAATGTAATCCATTGATTTCAAAAATTTAAAATTATTGGCTATGATTAATTGCTCTCATTTCTCATGATAACCAAGTGTTCTCACTTGAGTCCGTCCCCATTATATAATCACACACACACACACACACACACACACACGTTAAATGCAGTTCAAATGCAAAATCAAATTAATTCTAAATGCAATAGAATTTGAATTTAAATTACACTTTAACACCACCCCTTAATCCACATTTAAGATTAAAATCAACAATACCAATTACATCCCTCAAATTAATAAAATGTTCAGTCTTGATTGCACATAAAATAGAATCTTGTGTCAACGTGTTTGCTCTTTCCATGCAACATTGGGTTTTTGGCAAGACTTATACCTAATTTATTGTTAATCATCAACCTCACACGATTTTGTTCACCTTGATCTTTAGATCCTACAACAAGTTCAGAATCCAAATAACTTGGCACACAGACAAAACACCTGTAATGTACTCAACTTCATAGATTGAGAATGCAACCACTGGTTGCTTCTTAGAGAACCAAGAAATGGAACATCACAGATACTTGAAGAAATACCCAGATGTATTTCTTCTGTCAACTCTATTTCCACACCAATCAAAATATGAATAACACAAAGCTCTGAATCAGATTTACACCAGATGGGAACAAAACTCCATACCTCAAAGTCCCCTTAATATACATCGGTGTCCTGATAGAAGCTTGGTAATATGACTACTTTGATTTGTTCATAAACCTACTCAAAATTCCAACTGCATAGCAAATATCAAGTATGGTATTATAGAGATATCTTAATGACCATACCAACTGTTTAAAAGTTGTAACATCTATATAATCACCCTTAACATCAAAATCAAGCTTGTGATTTGTTTAAGCAGGTGTGATTGCAGACTTGCAATTTATTAGCTCAATTACCTTCAGAAGCTCAAGTTCATACTTTAGTTGATTGCAAAATTATACCTTTATCAGAGTACAAAATCTCCAAACCTTAAAAATATAACATATTTTCTAGATCAATCATCTCAAACTCATTCATCATCACTATTTTGAACTTGACTATCTCATATGAACAACTCCTTGTTAGAAATATGTCATCAACATAAAGACACGCCAAAATCATATTGCTATCAGATTTATGCTAATCATAAACACCATACTTCATCTCACATTTTTTGAATCCTTGAAGATTGAAAAATGAAGCAATTTTCAGATTCTAAGCTCTAAGAGCTTGTTTCCGTCCATTCAAGGCTTTATGTAACTTGTACACCATACCTTCCCGATTCTTTTTCATTAATCTGAGAGGTTGTGACACATAAAATTCCTCTTGTAAATGATCATTCACTACAACAAAAATGACATTTAACAGCGCACCTTAGACAGTGCTTATATGAAAAAGCGCTGCTATAAGTGAAAAATTATAAAACACGGAAACTGTTCACAAAAATATTTTAAAAAGCGCTGTCTAAGGTGCCCTTTAGACAATGCTTTCTAAAAGAGCTTTTAAAGGTATATCTTAGACAATGCTTTTGAGAAAACACTGTCTAAGGTCTTAAAATTTAAAAATAAAAAATAAAATCAAAAGCGCATTGTCTAAGGTTCCCTTTAGACAGTGCTTTCTATAAGCGCTTTTAATGGTATATCTTAGAGAGCGCTTTCTCAAAAGCGCTGTCTAAGGTCTTAAAAAAATCAAAAGCGCTGTCTAAGGTCAACCTTAGATAGCATTTTTCAAAAGCACTTTTCAAGGTCGCCCTTAGACAGCGTTGTCCTCAAATGCGCTGTCTAAGGTCTAATTAAATTAAAATATCAGACTCAGTTTCTATTTTTTGTTATTTTTGTTCATTCATTTTCCCTCCTGGGAAACACGAAACCTAAAACTTGAACCCTCCATAAACCTTGAATCCACTACCTTTCTCAGTTTCGATCATTGAAGAAGTGTTTGAAGAATCGATCGTGAATGGACATTTGGGTGTTGAATGAGTTTTTGGTTTTTGTTGTTCTTCATTTCTTGGTACGTTGTTCTTCCTTTCGTGGTTTTTGTTGAATCCTGTAGAAACTGATTTTTTGTAGCTTTTTTAGTTTATTAATCATTGAGAAGTTGCAGAAACTGAGTTTAGATACCTTAGTTTATTAATCGTTGAGTTTAGAACAGACATATGTTTGCTTGTCTCTATAGATATACCTTAGTTTAGATACCTTTAGCCAAACTATAGAGATACCTTAGTTTAGATAGTGATGTTGAACCAGTATATGGTAACTTTAAAATACCATTTAAATATTTTATTAGAAGTTGTTTTGATTCATAGTGTGAGGAAAATAATATAAGAAACTGAGTTTCTGTTGAATCTGTAGACTGAGTTCGAAAAGCAACCGAGTTCGTCCATTTTCTTGACTGAGTTCGTCTGAATTCGTCCTCTACTGAGTTCTCATAAGGTACATTGTTGTTGTTATGTTCGATAAGTCATAATATTTTTGTTATTTTCTTGACTGAGTTTTTGGTTATAATGTTGATTATTGATTGTAATATCTGTTATATTGTTGTTATTTTTGTTGTTATGTTAGATAAGTCTACGAAAGATGAGATTAGAAGAGGAAATACAGTGATGAGGAGAGTGATCCATGATAGAGACCGAGACATCATTCTAGATGTGCATTGGCGCCTTCAAGGGCAGCTTAAAGAACCTAAGGGTCATACCTTGACTAGTTTCATTGGTGCACTAGTAAGGGATGAGATTCCCATTACTTGTGATGATTGGAGAAACAAAGAGTTGAATGAATCCAAACAAAAAATTTGGACTGAGATAAAGGTACAATAATTATGTCTTTAATTATGAGAACTAATTATGTTCTTTAAATTACTTGTACTAACGCACAATTTGTATGTTTTTCTTAGAGGTGTTTCAACATCGAAGACGATAGAAGAGATTTTTGTCTGAAATTAGCCGAAAAGCTACTAAGAGGGTTTAAAACATTTTTATCATCCAAGTATCTTAGGGATGAAGATGGTAATCATGTTGATGCGGAGCTTCCAAAGAAATATGAAAGTTTGATTTCACAAGAAAAATGGGAAGCGTTCAAATCCAAACGAAAGAACCCATCATTTAAGAGAATAAGTGACACAAATCGGGAAAGAGCATCAAGTCCCGCGTATCCATACCGAAAAGGGCGTGTCAGATATGGATGCTTAAAACAATCTATGGTAAGTATCTATAAATTGAAATAATATATTTGTTCATCATATATGAGTTTTATTTGATCATATTGTATGACTTAATGTGTAGTTGCAGAAGGAGAAAAGTTCTGAAGCATCTCTTCCTGCACATGTTTTATGGAAGGAAGCTCGTGTGGGCAAATCTGGAGTTGATAAAGAAGATGTTCTACAAGTTTATGAGAAATGTGTAAGTATAACATTATTTCTTTAATTAAATAAAAACTTTATTAACAAATATTTGACAAGTATTCATATATTCATCCGATTTTCAGGAGGCGCTATCTCAGTCAGCTTTATCTTCAGATGATACTAGGAACATACTTAGTCGGGCATTAAATGTCCGTGAGTATTCGGGTCGGGTGAGGGGTAAGGTATTTGGGGTCACTCCGACCTCCTTGAGTATTAAAAAAGGAAAGACTCCTAGTAATCGAGAGCTTAATGCAAAATTGGAAGCAATGCAAGCTGAGCTTGATGCATTAAGGAAATAAAAAGAGGTTAGCGCTTCAACATGTTTTAAAGATGGTTCAGACAAAGATAGTATCAACTGTAACTTTCAACCAAACATTCCAGAGGTAATTATATATATTTGTCTTAAATTGAACTATTAGCTTAAATTATGTAATTGACATATACACACATTAACAATTTCATTTTATTATTGGTTTTAGGGCATTTCCCATTGTTAGCTTTATTTATCGTCACCATATTATCGGATGGTTGGCAAGGGAAAAGTGCATAACAATAGCGGAGAATTACTTCACACTAGAGAGCTCCCTACTGGATGTTTGAAAGTCCTTGTTGAAATTGTAGTTGAGCCGAATGCATTATTACCATATTCTGACGATGTTTTGGATGCAACAACGGTGGAACAAGCAATAGGTTCGTTTGTTGCATGGCCGACAAGCCTCATTAGCGTAGGATATGAGGTATGCCTAAAACCATTATGAACCTTTGTTAACCTTAATGTGTAGATTCAAATTTTTTACGCGCATTTTACGTACATTTTTTACTTGGTTATGTTATTTAGACTCCAACAAGATCCAAATCGAAAGATAAGGCTATTCTGCGACATACCGAGTCTGTTGTTTCAAAAAAACAGGTACATTACAATTATATGACATTTATGCATGGAAGATGTTAAATTCTTAATTTTATACTTCATATAACTATTTATATGATACGTAGCTTCATGATAAGGAGGTTAGCAACGTCTCTACACAACAAAAAAAGGTTGGTGCTAAGAAGACCGCGGCTAAGAAAAACCTACCTCAAAGTATAGGTCGTGCCTTCAGACGTTTCTAGAGTTGACAGATATTCCGACCGGAGGTGTTAGTTTTATACATATGGAGGAAGGTATTTTTGGTTTTGAATACGAACAATCAGTTGGTAATAAAGAATTTATGCAAGTTTTTGGTCTTGAAGAAATAGGCGTTAGTGTTGTCAATACATACGTGAGGTATATCCAGTCTACTTTGTTATATTAATTGAATAAAAAATTTACTTTATGTTTCATATGAATAGTCTAATGTTAATGATGTTTTTATTTAAGGTTTTTGTATGACAAAGTGATGCGCCCAAGTGGATTGGATTAAAGATTTAGATTCTTAAGCCCCGCATCCGTCAACTTAGCTTTAATCTTAAGTAGACCAAATGACGTGATGGTGTACGTTCTTAACCTCTTCATGGCCAACAAAGATAAGGAAAAGTTGTTCTTTATACCATTTAATACCGGGTTAGATTTTCATTCTAAATTCATCTATTATAGTTATTTTGTATTTTGACGTCGTGTAGAAAATTTACATCTAACATTTGTTTAATCATACAGTGGACATTGGTTGTTGCTCGCAATCAATCCTATCAGAGAAATTGTTTATTATCTTGACTCGTTAGGAAATGATTGGACAACATACCCGGATATGAAGAACACGATTGACACGTAAGTGAGATTGTTCTAATTATTCATTGATATTTTATTAGCATCATACAAGCTTTTCGAGCCCAGCGAGATATCCAAGTATCAAAGAGGAGAGCCAATAACATTACATGGATAAAAGTGGCGGTATATTATTAATTATCACATTTTTTATTATATTAGTGATGATACTTGATAAAACTTACGATTTATCCATATTTTCTTTTCATCTATAGTGTCCTCAACAACATAATCAAATAGATTACATATATTTCATGTTGAGGTTTATGAGAGATACTCTTTCTTTGAGCCGATTAGAGATTCCATCCGATGTATGTATTTCTAACTTATGAGTTATTTTAATATTTAACACATATATCTCATATAATTAAATAGTTGAAACTAAATCAAACTATGTTATATTATTATGTAGTACTTTGATGAATTCAAGTGTGCATATTATTCAAAAGATCAATTGGAAGAAATGAAAGAGGAATGGTGTCAATTCATTATAGAGCTCGGTGTTTTGTCAGGTATAATATTATACTCTTACTTTAATTGATGAGAATTTAAATGTGTAACTTTGTAACTATAATATTGTATTCTTTTAATTGAATTACAATCTTTGTGTTGTTTCAGGACCTATGTAGATTTGAAGCAATGCTTTAGTTGGATGCAAAAGTAGTATAAGTTATATGTACATTTATAGGAAAAATGTTATGATTTGTAATTATAAATTGGTATATATGTTTGAATTGCCAATTCATTTGGATATATAATTTTGGTGCATAAATTGGTACATTTAAATTGGCCAAATTGGATTGTTTTGAATCTCCAAATTGTGATATTTTTCTGGAAAAAAAATTGGTTCAAAAACAGGTCAAAATTCTGGTTGAAAAACCTGGTATAAATTGTGGTTTAAAAAAATTTATATAAAAAATTCCATATACCTTAGACAGTGTTTTAAACAAAAAGCAATGTCTAAGGTGGGGCTTAGAAAGCGCTTTGACCAAAAGCGTTGTCTATGGTGGGGCTTAGAAAGCGCTTTTACCACAAGCGTTGTCTAAGGTATACCTAAAAAAGTTCAAAAAGGTGGGGCTTAGACAGCGCTTTGCCAAAAGCGTTGTCTAAGGTATACTGAAAAATGTCAAAAAATGATGTCTAATTGTGGGGCTTAGACAGCGCTTTTACCAAAAGCGCTATCTAAGGTATAACTAAAAATGTCAAAAAGCGTTGTTTAATGGTACCATAGACAGCGCTTTTCATTAAATATACCACCCTTTAGACAATGCTTTTAATATTTAAAAGAGCGCTGTTTAAACCTTTAGCAGTGTATGTTTAGACAGCACTTTAAAGCGCTGTCTAAGGGCAAAAAGAGAGATGTCTAAGGTCTTGTTTGGCATAGTGATTCAGAAATGCATATTTTAGATCTAAATGCATTAGAGGTCAATTTCTATTAGCAGTTATGACAATAACCAGTATGATAGTTTCATTCCTAGTTACAGGTGCAAACGTTTCATTGTAATTTAATCCGGATTTCTTTGGAAATTAGTTAGCTACTAACATTTCTTTGTGTTTGCAAATTGATCCATCTGGCTTCAATTTCAACTTGTAAACCCATCTCAAACCAGAGTTATGATTACCACTAGAGTTTGGATCATCATCAAAATCTGGATCAGAATCAGATTCACCTTCAAATTCAGACTCGTCTTCAAACTCAACTTCAGCATCAGAGTCATCTTCAGACACTAACTCATCTTTAGAGGCAAAATCCCCTTTAGAGGCAGATTCTCTGTCAGAGTCTGAAATATTTTCAAAAGTTAACTAATGTGTTAACACTGCTATCGTACCCTAAATTTTGACCCGAGTTTTTCTTTTGTGATCTAAAAAGTCAAAGAGGGGCTCTTTTAATTTTTTAGACATATTTCTTAGTTTTGAGATTTTTTTATAATATATATATATATATATATATATATATATATATAAGGGGGTGAGATTATTTTATTTCTTATCTTAAATTTTTTTGTAGAAATAATATTATCAAGTGTTTTATTAATTGAGATTTTTATAAAGATTTTTTTTATAAATATTTAATCATTTTTATTACCAAAATAAAATTGAGTTAAAAAAACAAAAGTATTCTGTTGTAGAAAATTATTTTAAAATCAATAACTACTTATTAGATTATTAAATTAAAAAAAATGTTTAGGTTGGTAAAAAAGAGTTTGTATTTATTGGTTTAAAAAAATATATTAAAAAATGGTGTTGTTTTTTTTTTATAAATTATTTATTGGTTTTTTGGTTTTATTTCAGTTTTTTATTATTAAAAAAAAAGGTATAAGAGCTATAAGTGTGAGAGGTTGTGAGTTCGACTCCCACCTTCCTTACTTTTTAATATTTTATTTGTTTTTCCTTTACTAGTAACTTTTTCTATTTTATATTTTTAATAGAAATGCACAAAAATAACATTTTTTATTATTTAATTTTATCTTCCTTCCCTTTCTTCAAGCCCAATTGTTTGCCTATCCGATACCAAAACGAAAAGCTTTCTTTCAAATTAGTTGTTTCAAAGATACTACAACCAATCCATTCTGCTATTTCCTTCCAAACCAATTTTGAAACACTACACCCCAATATTAAGTGCTTCAAAGATTTCGGGCGACCATGGCATAAGACACAATCGATATCGTTGGTTGAAAGATTATACCCTCTTATGGATAAATTGACCTTAGAAGGGAGTCTATTCAAAACCCTCTCCAACCTTATACGAAACCTCCATACTTCAAATTACAAAAAAAACATCATCGAACACATCCCTAGGACCGAGAGGAGTCCTAAAAGAATCTGAGATGGTTCTAAAACTCGAAACCAAAAATACTCCCGAAGCCTCCGACCTCCACAAAAGTTGATCGTTTTCGACCCCTACCTGCCCTGCACATCTCAGCATGACAGAAAAGTCTGCTGCTTCCTTAAAAAAGCCCTCTGAATTTCCAGAATCCATGACTGCCACTATTTCCTCTTCCTGTTGCGCCAAAGCTGAAAAAACCTACATGTCTGAAAACGTCACCGAACTGCTATAGGAAGAATTAAAGAGCATCTGTTCACCACCAGAAAACATATCCATCATCATTGTTTTCTCTTCAACCGAAACATCCACTACCAGCAACTCAGATGCGGAAAGAAGCATCCTGTTAGGAGTTGTACTCGAAATGTTAAAGCCAGAATCTGCACTCTCCGGATCAGCACTAGAAAGAATGTGCAGGTTGCTGTGATGACTGCCGTTTGTCGCACCTGTGACAAAACAAACACCTGTAACTATTTCGTATTTGTATTTAATGCATTTTAAAAAATGTGATTTTTTTCCATTAAAATCATTATTTTATGAAAAAAAATCTTAAAATACCACATAAATAAGAAAATTTAAAATCTTTTCTTATTATCATTATTAGACTATTTTTATTATTTAAATTAATGTTTTCACCAAGTTATAAATTCATCCAGATTCATTGGCTTGAGTCTTAAGAGATAGAGGAAATCAGGTCAGATTACATCCTTCATAAATTAGAAAATCACACTCAATTTTTGACTTAATTCTATCCTATAAATAGAACCTCTTCATCTCCAATTTTCTCACTCACTATTCACATATTCAATCTCCAAAGTTGTTGTTCTTATCAATTGATCAAGAAAAGATAGAATAGAGGAAAAGGAGATCGTGATGAACACATAGGAGAAAGGAGAAAAACACAAAAGGTAAAGAAAAGAAGGGAGGAAACAACTTAAGTGGGTCACGACACTCCAAATTAGTACTGTCAAAATTATTATATCAAATATATATATATATATATATATATATATATATATATATATATATATATATATATATATATATATATATATATATATATATATATATATATATATATATATATATATATGTATATATTGTTGTTGGTGTATTGCATTGATATACTTGGTATTGTTGATATATTGATGTTGTAATTAGTAAGTTTTAAATAAAATATAATTAAGGATTAAATAAAAATATAATTGAGTAATTACTGAGATAATTATAAATAAATTTAATTATGATTATGGTTTAATTCTATAACAATCAAGTATATTGGGATTAAGATTTAATTTTTAATGGAATAAAAATATATAGCGGAATTTATGGAATATTAAATTGAGAAATATGAGATAATTTATGGGATATAATTTAAAATGATAAAAGATATAATTAGTTAATATAATATTTGTGGATTTATTTTCTTGATTGGTTGGTTTTGATAACTTTGGATTTATTCATATAATTTTGGGATTTTAATTTATAATCTTGGCTTATTATAGCAAATTTGAGTTTAATTATAATTTTTAGGATTTATTTATATAATTTTGGGGTTTTGATTTATAATCTTGTGTATTATAATAAATTTGGGTTTAATTATAATTGTTGGAATTTATTTATAAAAATGGGGTTTACTTATTTTTATACACTTGATTTTATTCATAATTTTGGGGACTTAAAAATAGGGATTTAATTTTTGGATTCAGGGTTTTAAATTGAGGGTTGATTTTATTAAGTAAACTTATCATTATGATTAATTTTATAAATAATTAAATTAAATTATTTTTCTTTGGGATTGAATTTTATCAAATAAATTATAACATATTTTAAAGGATTTTTTTAATAAGGGATAGTAAGGGATTGATACAAGGGTTTCATAGGGATATTTATGGGGTTTCATAAGGAATATTAAAGGGGTTTTACAATGGACTTAAGGGGTTTTTTCTTGAGATTTAAGATATTGTTTATAAGGGATATTAGGGGATTTAATTAGGAATAATATTATGGGATAGAACTCTTAAAAGTTTGAGAATATAAATAAAGGATTAGGATAAAGGGATAAGGGATAAGAGGTAATTACAATCTAAACATTAAGGGGATTAAAAACGCCAACCAATTAGGGGATAAGGGGTATACGAACTACGGAGCTCTGATCCTTCAAATTGAGGGTAAGTAGGCATAGGGTTGTAAAACCTTAGCGAGTAAGTTAATAAATAATTTGGGATTTAATTTTAAATAAATAAAATAAATAATTGTTAAAAACAAACAAAGCATTCCCTAAAAACCTAAAGAGAATCTTATTGAGTACAATATAGTTGAAAGGTGTCTAATGTAACATCCCGAAAATCTAAATTAGTCATTTATTTATTTAATTTAGAAGGAATTACGAAGTTTTGGTGATTTTTGGAGAATATTGGATTAAGAGAGTATTTTTAAATAATTTTAATAAAATGAGTAATCATGTATTATTTAGACTATTATTAATATTATTATTAAAAATAATAAGAAAAGGGCAATGTGGTCATAAAGGAAAAAGAGTAAGGATAGAATTGGAAGTTCATAAACTGGGATATTTGTCTAAGAAGACAAGACCGATCAAATTCTAACTTATCGTGTTTTTGTGAGGAAGAACGCTGAAGAATAGAAGAGGAAGAGAAAAGCCCTATGATCTTGAAGAATTGCTAGGATATCTTGGAGAAAGACGGAAAAATCTAGGGATTTCTCTAAGGTATGAGGAGTTTTCACGGTTTATTATGATTTTATAGCAATTGGTTTATGAATAGATTAAGTTTTGTGGATTTTTGAGTAATTGTGGTGTTTGATGATATAGATTGTGTTAGTAGTGAATGTTGTGATGAGAATGAGTGAAAGAAATTGGTGTATTTGATGTAAGTGTATTGTATGAGTCTTTTGGTCAAATTTTCGTATTGGAAAAACTGAATTTTAGGGTATTTGAAGTAAAAAATGCAGCAGAAAAATCTTTTGAAAAATTCTGATTTTTTGCATCCTGACACGGTCGTGTCACAGGACACGGGCGGCCGTGTTAGACTACTGTTTTTTCTGTATTTTTTCTTTTTTTGGTTATTAGTGCAGGTCTTCTGACACGGGCCGTGTCACAGGATACAGGTGGCCGTGTCAGGCGACTGTTTTTGCTGTTTTTGATGCTTCTTGATGTTTTCTCTTGCTGATTTTTATTATCTTGTTGTTCTGCTGATGTATTGATGACAAAACATGATTGTATGATGATTATTGATTAACATGCAATGAACGATGCACTTGTTGATACTGTTGATTTGAGAAAAATTTATCATCATTGCTTTTCATAGCATATTATGTTGGAACTTCGGTCCATTGGTAGCTTAATCCCATTGTGCGGATTGAAGTGATATGTTGATTATGTTGTGCTCCTTTTGGAGGGTTGATAGCCAGTGTCCATCTATGGAGAATCGGTACCACATGCATTCTTTGCATTTCATTCTAGTTGACATTGCATATGAATGATATAGATGTGATTGTGTTGTGAAGATTTGTTGATGATACCAAGACGTTGTTGTTGCTTATTCTGTTTATTTTCCATGTCAACATACTATTATAATGGATTGTTATTTCTCACCCTGCCTGCTTAGAAGCGTTCCCTGTTATGTTGGTAACTTATAGATAACCAAGAGTAGACTTGTGGTGCTGGAGGATGTAGTCTCGAAGCGTTTCTTTTGTTGTTTAAGTAGTATTTTAGAGGTGTCTTGCTCTGTGTCATGTAACATCGGGTTGGGAATTATTTGCGAACCTCACATTCTTTTGGTTTATGTTGGAATTTTTCACATCGTTGATGTTATTTTGAATTGGATATATTTCTTATGAAGAATTTTTAATTTACTTGAATAAGAAGTATGATTTCGCTACATAGTTGTCGATTAATATGTCAATGATGAATATGCAACCTGTGTTACGGGACAAGACAATGAATATTAATGATGTTTTGAATATATGTGGCACCTTTCTCATTGATTTTACTCTGATAATATTAATAATTCTTCTATAATTGTTTGTGGGGGTAGAAGGGTGTTACATTATTGGTATTAGAGTAGGTCGGTCTGTCCAACCAAGTTTATTGTTGTCAGTTTGTTGTCAATCCTTACTTGTTAATGATTATTCTCTTTTCTGATGTGGTGAGTGTTATGCATAATGGCTAGAAACAACACATGTGCTATTGCTGATGCTATTTCTTCTCTTTCTCAAACGACGGCTCGAAACAATGCTCATGATGAGTTTCGTGCTTTGGAGAAGTTTCAGAGGAATAACCCACCGTTTTTTATGGCATTCATAGTTCGGCAAGCACACAGGAGTGGCTCAAAGCGATTGAGAAGATTTTTAGGGTGATGGCATGTGCTAATGCGCATAAGGTACAATTTGGTACCCATATGTTGTCTGAGGAGGTTGAAGACTGATGGAATAATACTTGTCAGCGTTTGGAGGATGTTGGTACTATAGTAACTTAGAATGTGGTTAAGGAAGAGTTCCTTAAGAATTATTTTCCTGAAGATGATCGTGGTAAGATGGAAGTACATTTCCTTGAACCGAAGCAAGGAAATATGACTGTAGCAGAGTATGCTGCCAAATTTGAGAGGCTCGTGAAGTTTTGTCCTCACTAAAACCGTGCAGATGCTGAACTTTCTATATGTCTCAAGTTTGAGAACGGGATGAGACCATAGATTAAGCAAGGGATTGGATGCCAACAGATTCTTAGGCACGCATAACTGTTGGATAAGAGTCTGATTTATGATGAGGATACCCGAAATCGATCGGCTCACTCCAAATAGCTGAGTGAGACGAAAGATAAGGGCCAGTTTAGAGGGAAACATTATGTAACTTCAGGTGACAAAGGGAACCATAAGGTATTAGATGAGAAGAATCTAAGTAGGGGAGCCTCTAATGCACCTACTAAGTTCTATAAGTGTGGTGATTCAGATCACAAGGATGATGTGTGCACCAATAAGATTTTGAGATGTTACTGTTGTGGTAAGACGGGGCATAGAATTGGTGATTGTCCGAATGAGGGTCCGACTTATTTCAATTGTGGTGAACAAGGACATATCAGTATTCAATGCCAGAAGCCAAAGAAGTCTGCTACTGTCGCTCGGACTAATGGAAGAATGTTTTCTTTGGATGTTGGATGTTGTGGTATTTGTGCTGAATATTTAGAGACATTATTTGCTTGGTTCGAAATTTGAGGTATTCAATGATCATAAAAGTCTGAAATACTTGTTCGATCAGAAAAAGTTAAATATGAGGCGGAGAAGATGGCTAGAATTGTTAAAGGATTTTGAGTTCGAATTGAATTACCATCCTGGTAAGGCAAATGTAGTGGTTGATGCTTTTAATAGAAAGTCATTGCATATTTCGACGTTGATGGTGAGAGAACTTGAAATGATTGAGCAATTCAGAGACATGAGTTTGTTGTGCGAGACGACGACATATAGTGTAAAATTGGGTATGTTAGAGCTGACGAGTGGATTTTGGAAGAAATTTGTGAGGGTTAGAGATCTGATTTGAAATCAGTTGACCGGTTGATGCTGGTTAATCAAGGTAATGGAGGTGAGTTCCAAATTGATGAGGATGTAGTTTTGAGGTTTCGAGATAGAGTATGTATTTCGGAAATTCCTGGAATTAAAAAGAGTATTTTGGAGGAAGGACATCGAAGTCGATTGAGTATTCATCCTGGTGCTACGAAGATGTACTAAGATCTGCATAAATTATTTTGGTGGCCAAGTATGAAAAGAGATATTGTTGAATTTGTGTATGCATGTTTGACTTGCCAGAAGTCAAATATTGAACATCAGAAGCCTTCGGGTATGATGCAGTCGTTGAATGTTCTTGAATGGAAATAGGATAGCATTTCCATATATTTTGTGATTGGGTTACCGAAGACTGCGAAAGGTAAAGATTTAGTTTGGGTGATTGTGGATAGATTAACTAAATTAGTGTATTTGTTGCCGATGAAGAATAATCATTCTATGCAGAGGTTAACAGAGATGTATATTAAGGAGATTGTGAGATTTCATGGAATACCTTTGAGTATTGTGTCAGATAGAGATCTGCGGTTTACGTCGAGGTTTTGGAAGAGTTTACAAGATGCTTTGGGTACTAAGTTGAGGATGAGTTTTTCTTATCATCCACAGACAGATGGTCAAACTGAAAGAACAATCCAATCTTTAGAAGATTTTCTAAGGGATTATGTGTTGGACCAAGGAGGATCTTGGGATAGTCACTTGTCGTTGATTGAGTTTACATACAACAACAATTTTCATGTTATTATTGGGATGGCTCCATATGAAGTGTTGTATGGTAGATGATGTCGAGCTCCATTATGTTGGTATGAGTCAGAAGAGAGTTATGTGCTTGTACCTGAGATTGTTCAAGAGACAACGAAGAAGACTAAGATGATTCAGGAAAATATAAAGACATCACAGAGTTGTCAGAAGAGTTACCATGATAAGAGAAGAAAATCACTTGAATTCTAGGAGGGAGATCATGTGTTCTTAAGAAATACTCTGATGACGGGTGTGGGCCGAGTTTTGAAGTCTAGAAAGCTCACTCCTCATTTTGTTGGTCTGTATAAGATTATGTAGAGGATAGGAAAGGTTTCCTATTGGGTGGCTTTACCACCGTCTCTTGAGAATTTACATGACGTGTTTCATGTATCACAGTTGAGGAAGTACATTCTGGATCCGTTGCATGTGATCCAGATGGATGATGTTCAGGTAAGGAATAACCTGATATTTGAAGCTTTGACTGTGAGGATTGACGGCCGAGAATTGAAACAACTGTGAGGTAAAGAGATTTCTTTAGTGAAGGAATTGTGGGGCGAATTAGCTGGTGAGAGTTGGACTTGGGAGCATGAAGATCAGATGAAGGAGTCGTATCTGACTCTGTTTACTTCAGGTAATTTTCGAGGGCGGAAATTATTTAAGTAGAGGAGAGTTGTAACACCCCGAAAATCTAAATTAATCATTTATTTATTTATTTAATTTAGAAGAAATTAGGATTTTTTTATGATTTTTGGAGAATATTGGATTAAGATAATATTTTTAAATAATTTTAATAGAATGAATAATCATGTATTATTTAGACTATTATTATTATTATTATTATTATTATTAAAAATAAGGTTAATAGTCATTTACCCCCTACAATATAGGCGTGTTTTGATTTAACCCCCTTTAAAAAAATATTTTGGATTACCCCTATGAAATTTTTGGGTACCCCCTAAGCGTGTAAAAACCAGGGGGATAAATAAAAAATACATATTTTACAGGGGGTAATTTTCCACCTGGGGGGAAAAATACTTAGAATTTTTAAATTTCAGAGGGTAATCAAAAATATTTTCTTAAAGGGGGGGGGGGGTTAGAAAAGGCCAAGGTGGTCATAAAGGAAAATAAGTAAGGATAGAATTGGAAGTTCATAAACTGGAATATTTGTCTAAGAAGAGAAGACTGATCAAATTCTAACTTATCGTGTTTTTGTGAGGAAGAACGCTGAAGAAGATAAGAGGAAGAGAAAAGCCCTAAGATCTTGAAGAATTGCTAGGATATCTTGGAGAAAGAAGGAAATATCTGCAGATTTCTCTATGATATGGGGTGTTTTCATGGTTTATCATGATTTTATAGGAATTGGTTTATGAATAGATTAGGTTTTGTGGATTTTTGAGTAATTTTGGTGTTTGATGATATAGATTGTGTTAGGAGTGAGTGTTGTGATGAGAATGAGTGAAACAAATTGGTGTATTAGATGTATGTGTATTGCGTGAGTCTTTTGGTCAAATTTATGTATTGGAAAAACTGAATTTTGGGTTATTTGAAGTTAAAAACACAACAGAAAAATCTTTTGAAAAATTCCGGGTTTTCGCATCCTGACACGACCGTGTCACAAGACACGGGCGGCCATGTCAGGCTACTATTTTTGTTGTATTTTTTCTGGTTTGGGTTTTTAGTGCAGGTCTTTTGACACGGGTGTCGCTCCCTGGATTTTCATCCTGGTACTAATGCGAAAGTGGCACGGAAGAGGGTAGAGTCGCCATCCAAGAATTTTATCTTGAAGGAACAGGAATGGTAATGTTGCACAAACCAGAAGAAAAGAAAAGGAAGGACACAAGTCCTGCAAACCAAAGAAACTAGGTTCGGGAGTCGGCTACGACCTCGGAAGGTATTAGCACCCCAGATCGTCCGCCGTACCTGACAGGATCCACGCTTGCTAAGAAACTGTTTCAAAGGGTGAAAGAATGAAGTTGCTGCAAAAGAAGGGACTGAAACTGGATAAGAAAAGAAAAGAAAAGGGAAAATGTATGGAAAATAAAAGAGTGCTTGAATGGGTCCTATCCCGCTTCCTACGTACCTCATCTGGACATGAGGATTAGAGTCGTCGTAGTTCCCCTAACTAGGGAGGAAAATGGCTTGTGTGTTAAGGCTTGAATTTCTTATGTCAATGCTCAGGTGTTGCAGGCTCGTCTGGCACGAGTGTGTTACCGTCTTGCAGAGTGATAAGTCGTAGCAAGTCCTTACGATGAGAGTGAGGGTGATGAGAAAGGAATTCCCGAAGGAGAGACGATTATTCTTTGTTTGTGTTTTTTAGAAGTTTTTTATGAGTGTGGCACAAGGAAGTGAAAGAAAATTATTTTCTAGGGAATGTGTCCTTATTGCCACATTCCTAGATAGAATGAGTAATAAGTTCACTAAGAATGAATAAGACCCTCAAACTTGTTTCCAAAGATTAAGGTTTGAATTCACTAACTTATTTAGAATAATTAATTGTTTTGTGAATTAAATAAAGAAGTGTTTTTTTATGGTTTTCTTTGTGAAAATAGTCTTATAATTGAACTTGTGCATCATGCTAGACAAGCTTGTACCACCACCAAGATGGGGTGAGTACAAGTGCCACATGGAATAAGGCCATGCATCAAAGATTACTTCAACCTTTATTAAAGTGTTTTTTAGTTTTTGTATGAAGATGAGAAGAGAAGAACCAAAAGGATCTCAAAAGGAAAAACAATTATGGGGAAAGACTAATCCTAATGTTATCATGCCTAGATGGACCTAGGTTAGTGTGGTTTGAAATCTATCTTAAAGAAAAAGAAGGAAAGAAGAAAAGAAGAGAAGAAGAGAGTTAATCTCTAGAAGGGGAGAGAAAGGAAATGATGGCCTAAGCACATCTCAAAGAAAAATATCCAAGGCATAAAAAAGAAGAGAAAAAGATTGGAAATGTGAATGTCATCCAAACTCCTCACTTACCATTGCCCCTTCAAAGGTTAGAAAAAATTCACTACATATATTCCAGCAAATTGGTAAAGTATTAACATGCCAACAAATCCATATAATCAACATGTTTAAAGCTTCAAGAAAATAAAGTCACCAAACATGTCAAACATCGGAAATACGCGAACTCTCGCGTCAAGGAAATGCAAACATACATCAACTAACACGGAAAACACTCTAAAAAAGCATATAAAATAATAACACAATGATCCATGATGATAAAGAGAGGCATGGCAAGCAAACAGCCTCACAACAACTCAAAAAATTCAACCTGCAACATCGTTAACTAGTTAACCGACCAAAACCTGCAGTAAAGATGTCAACATTACAACGTGTTAACCGGTTAACCCATAACGTTAACTGGTTAACATTGTGCGTACAACACCAAATTCTGCAGAAAAAAGTCAGTTTCAAACACAACTTATTTCAATAATATTTAGAAGTTCCAACAATCAATTGTGCACAAAAATTACACCAAATTTAACATTAATCATACACAATTAGATCCACCAACATCATCATATAAATAAATTCACAAATCAATCAATCAACACAAGCACATTATGGATCTACATCATAAACATGCAAATAAGCTTAAAGCAAAAGTAGATATGAAATTAATCAACCTACAAAGCTGAGATTTGATTTGGTAAGTGTTGTTCAAGCTGAAAATGATGAATCTAACGGAGAACTTCCAAAATCCAATGCTCTTCTTCACACACAATGAAAAAATAAATTGCAAGTTGATGAACTTAATGCAAAAGCTTGATCCAAAAGCACTTCCAAGCATTTAAACAGATCTCAACCAGTAGCAAAAGCCAGAAATGAATGTATAGGAAGAAATGGATGAAGGTTTAGTTCCAAGATCCACAAATTTCAATGCAAAATTTGATGATCTTTAAAGAAAAGGAACTTTGAGTGTTTGAAGGTTGGAAGAGAAATGAGAGAGAATTGTGAGAGCTCTGAAAATTCAGAAAATGAAAATGAGAATTAGGAGAGTGTGTGTGCTGGTTTGGAGGGAAATGAAATAAATAACATCTAGGTTTGGGGCCCAAAAATGTGGTTTGGAGTTAGCTTAGAAAGGTGGTTAGGAATTAGCTTTGGGATTAGGCTTGGTAATCATTCTAGATCCTTCTTTACAATTCCTAATTTATTCAAATGAGATAAAATTTGAAATGTGAGAAAAGGGAGCCAAAACAAGCATGCTGAATTGTTGCAAAAAAATCAAATTTCGCAGCCTTTAACCGGTTAACCCATAGCGTTAACCAGTTAACGCAAGCAAAATTTGAATTTTCCATCCTTTTGGAGGGAAGTTTCAAGAATGCATCTGCATATTCCATTATGAGCTTATCTTGATTTTCCTCCCTTCTAGGGCTTTGAGGAGGACCTTGAGCTTTTATAAGATGTGAGGATCCCTTGTGAGCTTCTTGCAAGACCACTTGGCTCTCATCTTGTCTTTGAAGAATCAAATCTTGCCAGATGACTGATCACATGCCTTATGCTTGCAACTATGAATGCTTATGCCTCATCTTTCTATGCCAAATGCTAGGGTATGCAAGCTACACGTTATGCTTATGATATGCAAAATGAGATGAAACAAAGAGGGCAAATTTGGGGTGTTATAACTACCCCTATTCAAGAAACTATTAATCTGAAAAGGACGAAAGCACCGGCCGTCGGCCGTTCGAGATAAGCCGTGGTTGAATACCAAAAAACCGGAAATTTGCACTCTGTTGGGGAAAGAACAATGGGAAATAAACCCAACCAAAGAGAACAACTGTCTGAAAACCTTGATACGGTAAAAAAAGTTACTCCGTAACCAAGAAGAAATGTCTTTTAAACGACGCCAGGAGACTACTGGCTTGCCACAACGATGATGGACTTTGGAAATAAATGATTCCTTACGAATCTCACGTCTGTATACGTTTCTCAATGGTGCACTTAAGTCTGTGGGATAGACATGCATTGATCAGGATCTCCGCATCTAAATATGCGTTGTAACGACTATGATTAGAATTCGCATCTTAATATGAGCTTATGATTCTATTCGCCTACCCTCGGATCGGATACACAGTGAAAATATGCATGTGGAAGAATCCGCATCTGGAAATACGCTGTTACACTTCTTTGCACCGCTTCGACAATATAACCCACTGTCAGGATCTCGCCCGTATCGCGCTAAAATGACCCTCTTCACATATCATCTTCGTCAGATATAAGGTACAAAGGTGAACTTAAAATTTGCATCTTAACATGCACTGTTACGATTCTGAGCACTATTTTGATAATGAAAACATTGTCGGGATCTCTCCTGAGCTGCGCTGAAATGACCCCGTTTAAAATCCGCATCCTAACATACGATTTACGACTCTAAAGAAAAGTTTCGATGATTTCTATCGTCAGGATCTCGCCTGTATTGCGCTGAAACGACCCTCTTCTTGAAGTGTACACTCTACCAACTAGATGTGCATCCCAAGGTTAATCCACTGAAATTGGATATTGTGTCTGAAATATGCTGAATAAGCAATTCACTGGTATTGAATCTGAAGCTAATCCACTGGCTGGATTAATTCTGTGGGGGGAAATTCTTTCTGTGAAACTCCGATGGGGGTGAGAACATCTTGACTGACATTTTGCTGAGGAAAAAATGATCTCTGAATCGATCTTGCAAATTCCTGAAAGGATAATATTCTGTTGAAGAGGAGTAAGAGAAAATATGTATGTATTGACTTGTCATACTTACCAAAAATAAATTGGTGACTTCTTGAGGAATATTTCAATGATGGACCAATTCCAAACATGAAACTCTGCGGGGAAAACAAAACCTTCAGCCTTGGCTGGGGAAATTCTTGGTCCATACTCTTGCTAGCACAAGAATTATGGAAATTCTGACTCGGTGGGGAAACAAGGCCTTCAGTTGCCTTCTGGGAATGATGACTTTGTTTGGAGAAGAGAACTGTTCAACTGACTTTAAGTTCTGCTAGGGACTTCCCATTTTTCTTTGACTCAGCTGGGGAATTTTTTTTCTTACACTCTACTGAGGAATGTTGTGAATCATGCTCTGGTTAGAGCTGTAAGGTATCTCTTGTTGGGGAGAGAAATTCTGCTTGGGGAGTGTTGTTTAATAACATCTTCTTATTGACTGCAACACCTGCAACAACAAAGTATGCACATATTTCTCGGGGAATCACATGGTATGAATCGATCATCCAATGTCACCCGCCATTCAAAGTGATTTTAAACGTTTTCCCTTTCGCATGTCATTCATAAAGCCAACTCGTTTAAATGCAATGTTCTTTTATAAAAAATTCAGGACTTTTTGCGAACAAAACAAGTAAAATAAAAACAAGGATAAATCTTTTTGACTGAATATTCTTTTATTGATGAGCCTGTGAATAGGAGAAAATATACATCCGGAAGCAGCCACCTAGAAAGAGGTGACCACTGAAAATTGAGAAAAATAAACTATCCTAATGGCAATGTGCACGACATTCCCATAAGTTACAATTCTGTTATGTCCAGTATGTCTTCAAGATTTCTCCGTTTCTGCTCTTGCTTTCTGAAGAAGAAGATTGGACTGACCCCTGCCCTTTTGATATTTCCAAGTTAAATGAGACAATGACGTGGTACAAATTACCCAAATCGCAGTCATTCGCTTATTCCTTTATTTTGTGTGGACCGCCCTTTCGGGTTTTCAATCCACCGGGATACCCTTTTTTTCCTGAGTTATCCAATATGGATTTTCAACTCACCGGGTGTACAATTTTTTATTATATCCCTAACTTTTTCCCAAGCCTTTTATTCTGTTTTTTGCTCGCCGGGATGCCCTTTTTTTTCCTGGACACTTTATTCTGTTTTTTTATCCAGCGGGTCTTTTTATGCGAAGTATTTTTTAACTACGTCTAAGTTAACAGGGGACTGGAAATCTTCTCCATCCATAGTAGTGAGCATCAGTTCTCCACCAGAGAAAACTATCTTTACTATGAATGGGCCTTCATAATTCGGGGTCCACTTGCCCCTGTAATCTGAACCTAGAGAAATAATTCTCTTGAGTACAAGCTCACCAACTTGATACTCCCGAGTGCATACTCGATGATTGAATGCCCACTTCATTCTCCTCTGATAAAGCGGACCATGACATACAACTGCCAATCTCTTTTCCTCAATTAAGCATAACTGATTATATCGGGAACGCACCCATTCAGCCTCGTCAAGCTTGACATCCATAATTACTCGTAAAGAAGGAATCTCAAATTCAACAGGTAAGACTTCCTCCATACCATACACCAGGGAAAAAGAGTTCTCCAAGTGGATGTCCTGACTGACATTTGATACCCATGCAAAGTAAACGGTAACATCTCATGCCAATATTTATAGGTGACGACCATTTTCTGAACAATCTTCTTGATATTCTTATTCGTCGCCTCGACCGCGCCATTCATCTTTGGTCGGTAGGGAGAAGAATTGTGATGTTGGATCTTGAAGTCCCGGCATAGCTCAGCCATAATTTTATTGTTCAGATTGGAACCATTATCAGTAATGATTCTCTCGGGAACTCCATACCTGCAGATAATGTCTTTCTTCAGAAATTTGGCCACCACCTGTCTGGTGACATTAGCATAAGATGTTGCTTTTACCCACTTGGTGAAGTAATCGATTGAGACCAGTATGAAACGACGGTCGTTCGAAGCAGTAGGCTCTATTTTTCTGATTATGTCAATGCCCCACATAGAAAAGGGCCAAGGAGATGACATGACGTTGAGCGGGCTTAGAGGAAAATGCACTTTGTCTGCATAAATCTGACACTTGTGACATTTTCTAGCGTATGAACAACAGTCTGCATCCATTGTTAACCAGTAATACCCCGACCACAATAACTTTTTTGTCATTTCATGTCCTCCTGCATGGGTACCAAATGATCCCTCATGGACTTCCTGCATTAACATGTGTGCTTCGTGTCTATCCACGCATCTGAGCAAGACCATGTCGAAGTTTCTCTTGTACAGAACGCCATCAACATTTAAGAAGAAACTTGTAGCAAGTCGCCTCAAAGTCTTCTTGTTGTTGGAAGTTGCCCTAGCTGGGTACTCTTTACTTTCCAGAAAGTGTTTAATGTCATGATACCAAGGCTTATCATCAGACACTGCTTCAACATAGAACATATAAACAGCTATATGAAGCTTGGAGATGTCAATCTTGGGGACATAGTTCCAACACATCACTTTGATAGACGAAGAAAGTGTAGTCAGTGCATCGGAAAACTGATTTTCATCTTGTGGTATGTACTGAAGCTTTACTGTTGTGAAGAACGTCAACAACCTTCTGGCATAATCCCTATAAGGAATTAAGTGTTCTTGATGAGTATACCACTTGCCGGTAATCTGATTAATCACGAGAGTTGAATCCCCGAATATATCGAGGGTCTTAATCCTGAGATTAATAGCCTCCTCTATTCCCATAATACAGGCCTCGTACTCCGCTTCATTATTGGTGCAACCAAAAGTAATTCTGGCGGCGAAGGGAAAATGAACACCTTCAGGAGTAATTAGAACAACACCAACTCCGCGCCCATTGATAATGACAGCCCCATCAAACATCAATCTCCATTTGGATTCAGGGTCTAGCCCCTCCTCCGGGAGTGGCTCCTCGCAGTCCTTAGCTTTGAGGTACATGATGTCCTCATCAGGAAAGTCAAACTTCATGGGTTGATAATCATCCTTAGAGGTTGTTGTGCAAGATAGTCTGAGAGCACACTTCCTTTGATGGCTTTTTGCGAAGTGTATTGAATATCGTACTCAATCATCACCATCTGCCAACGTGCAACCCTTCCAGTTAACCATGGTTTCTCAAAAATGTATTTGACATGATCCATATTTGAAATTAATAGGGTAATGTGGGTCAACATATATTGTCTCAGTCGGCGAGCAGCCCAAGCCAAAGCATAATAAGTTTTCTTGAGAAGTGAGTATCTTGATTCACAGTCGGTAAACTTTTTGCTAAGGTAGTATATTTCATACTCTTTGCGACCAGACTCGTCATGTTGGCCTAGAACACACCTCATTGATCCTTCGAGCACAGTCAAGTACATGATGAGTGGCCTCCCCGGAACCGGAGGCATCAGGATTGGAGGTTCCTGCAAGTATTATTTAATCATTTCAAAAGCCCTTTGACAATCATCGTTCCTCTTGACCGCCTGCTCTTTTCCTAGCAATTTGAATATTAGTTCATATGTAGCTGTGATGTGAGATATGAACCGTGCAATGTAGTTCAATCTACCCAAGAAGCCACACACTTCTTTTTCTGTTCACGGTGCAGGTATATCTTGTATGACTTTGACTTTAGCAGGATCTACCTCAATCCCTCACTGGCTTACAATGAAACCCAACAGTTTTCCAGAACGCACCCCGAAGGTGCACTTGTTAGGATTTAACCTCAGATGAAACTTTCTTAGTCGTTCGAACAACTTTTTAAGGTTAACTAGATGCTCTTTTTCGTCTCGGGACTTGGCGATCATGTCATCCACATAACATTCAATCTCTTTATGGATCATATCATGAAACAGTATCATCATTGCCCGCTGGTATGTTGCCCTGACGTTCTTCAAACCAAAAGGCATGACCTTGTAGCAAAACGTACCTCAAGGGGTAATGAACTTTGTTTTCTCCATGTCTTTCGGCGCCATTTTAATCTGATTATAATCGGAGAAGTCATCCATGAAGGAAAATACCGAGAACTGAGTCGTATTATCAAACAATACATCAATGTGAGGTAATTGGAAATCATCTTTTGGGCTCGCTCAATTTAAGTCCCGATAGTCAACGCACATCCGGACGTTACCGTCCTTTTTCGGTACTGGAACAATGTTAGCTACCCAGGGTGGATAACTAGTCACGACAAGGAACCCGACGTCCCACTGCTTCTGAATTTCTTCCTTAATTTTTATCGCCATGTCAGGACGAGTTCTACAAAGCTTTTGCTTAACAGGAGGGCAATTTTCCCTCAGTGGCAGCTTATGCATCACAATGTCTGTATCTAAACCTGGCATAGCTTGATACGACCAAGAAAATATGTCCACATATTCTCGAAGCATGCCAATCAACTCTTCTTTTACCCCGGCCTACAGACTGGCCCCAATCTTAATTTCCTTCTTTGTATCTTCCGTTCCGATGTTGATGACTTCAATCTCCTTTTGGTGAGGCTGAATAACTCTTTCCTCATGTCTCAATAACATGGCCAATTCTTCAGGGAGTTCACAGTCTTCCTCAACCCCTTCATCAGCTTGGTAGATTGGATTATCAAAGTCATATCCGATCATAGTAGAATATTTATCAAAGAAATCCGAATGATTGGTTCTGCATAAATAATGTGCTTATTTCAGAATCTGCTTTATGAAAAAGAAAGAAAAATATTGCCATTTTTATTGTTTTTTGTGAAAAAGTGTTAGAAAGAAAGAAAGGGAACACAATTTTGAAAGAAAAATGTCCTTTATAAATGATAAAATAAACTACATAAAATTCAAGGAGGTCCTACCATGAATCCATACACCTTGGGTATAATGCAAGATTTAACATACGTATGATAATGAGAAAACAAAGAAAATTACTTTGGCCGGCAAGTAACTTGGACAAAGTCTTCTGCGAACCAGTTCTTTAGATCTTCTCCTGGGACATACGAGCGCACCTAGTTGTCGAGATCACAATCACTGTCAACATCATCTTCAACAACATAGACTTGATTAGGATCAATCACATCCCCACTGGAGAAACTGATTGCCCTGCTCTGAGACCCTGTTGCCTACCCTGGGACATAGCCTATCCCAAACTTGTCTTCTTTTTTATCAACCTCAACTAACTTTCCCCAGCCTTGGGCATTTCCAAACTGCACCACTTTCATGGTCTGCTTGTATGATGAGATGAACGTGTCGACTCTCTCATTACCTCCATCCTCAGAGATACGAGAAACTTCATTGACATGAGCAACTTTAAAAGCTTGACAAAGCGTCTCATGGATCTCCCCGTCCATTTCGACATATTTGAACGTAGACAAGTGGCTGACAAATATGTCTTCTTCACCACACACAGTGACAACTTGTCTATCAATGACATATTTCAATTTTTGGTGCAAGGCAGAGGTCACAACGCCTGCAACATGAATCCATGGACGTCCCAAAAGACAACTATATGATGGTTGTATATCCATTACATAAAAGATACTTTTGAACACTTGCGATCCAATCTTAACCGGAAACTCAACTTCACCAAAGACTGATCTCCTAGAGCCATCAAATGCTTTTACTACTAAATCGCTTGGCCTCAACACAATACCGTCAACATCCAACTTCATTAAAGCCTTCTTAGAAAGTACATTCAAATAAGATCTCGTGTCTACCAACACATGGGATAATACAACTCCTTTGCATTCCATCGTGATATGCAGGGCCTTGTTCTGATTTTGGCCTTGAGAAGTTAGATCCCTGTCTATGAATCCCAATCCGTGACTGGCGTTTGTAACACGGTGGGAGAACTGACTTTAGTTAAATGTTGCGGATAGCAAGAGTCGCCACCGACTTTTATTTTATCCAAAGGAAAGGGCATAAAAGAACAGGAAAGACCTTTAAAAGATTTTTGGGTTCGGGGGGTAGGTTATGTAAAGGGAAGGTGTTAGCACCCTTTACATCCATGGTTATCCATGGGCTTTTAGTTACTTAGCTCACTTTAAACTGTTTTGAGAAGTGTAGTGTGTGATTAAAAATTTTCTTAAGTACTTTATAATGATCCTTGTACGGATATGTATAAAGACTTTGTTTTGAAAATTGTTTGAAAATGTGAAGTGTTTTTGAAATGTTTTTGAATGAGTGAGCAAGTACTTAAGAGGAACCTACCCTAAATTGAATCTTTACTGTTCTTGAATGTTCTTTCAATGATAAGACTATCCCTATTATTAAGGAATAGGTAGTCATTACCTTGGATGTTATGAGGGACATGTGAAGGGTCATCTGTGATTAGGCAACTGTAAGGTGTATTAGCAATTCGAAGGGACTTATCATCTTTTATTCGAAAGGGACAAGATCATTTACGAAGGCAATAACGAAGGGACTTGATCTTATAATCTTTAAAGGGACTAGATGATTTTTAGAAGAAGGGACATTGCTTTATACACCTTACTTGACCTTTCATTTAGGCAACAGGAGAGGTAACCCTTAAGGAAGTGAGATGGCGATCAAAGATCGACTTACGTGTGTGGATGTACAAATTCAAATATTCATCTTATAATTAGTGATCTAAATTAATTTTTAAACACAAACATGCTTTCATTCCCTAATTTACTAACCATAGCAATTTAAATAAATAAACAATAAAAATTCTACCACTATTACATAGTTTGTACAGTTACATTATGATAAGAACAATTTAAATAATAAGCATATAAATAAATAATAAAAGGATTAGTAATAATAAAAATAAATATAAGAGAAAAAGAGGTTAGCACAATAATATACAATATAGAAATCAAATTAAAAATTTTTAGATTTAAATAAACAAATTTTTTAAGAATTTTAAGATGAGAATAAGATAATAATAATAATTATATACTAATTTATATACAAAAATAAACATGATTTATAAATATTTATTAAGTATAATAAAAAATAAGAAATTAAAAGAAAATTAGGGTTTTGAATTGTTAGAAAATAAATTAGGGTTTAGAAAATAAATTAGGTTATATATAAAAATATTAAGTTTTTAATATACAATATCAATTTAATTCTTATATACATATAAATATAAAAAAAACAATAAAACAAATATACATATTAATTTAGGTTTGTGAAAATAAAGTTTAATTAGAATATACTTTTAAACATTTTTTAGGAATTAATTTAAATAAAGAATAATTATAAGAAATTAATAAAATAAATAAACCTAACAAAAAAAGAAAAGAAAGCCAAAAAACAGGACCTGGGATTGGAACCCAGGTCCTTTACCTGGAAACGCAAGGGCCTATCCACTGGTCTAGTGCGCGCAACTGGTATTGATCCACCTCCCTTTGGTTTTGTTGCTATTATGTGAAAACAAAAGAAATTAAACAAAAAAAATGCCCTGAGGCTGGTTTCGAACCCATGTTTCAAACATTACCAGCGTGCATCACAACCACCAAGCCAAACGTCATCAGTTGAAATATAACGAAACGAAATTCTAAAAATATTAAGATGGATTTTTGAAATTCCAGATGGCGCCAAAAGCCATCGTCTTCTACCTCTAGCCCTATGAAATTTCCTGCGAAATTTCATGGGCATTTTTGCTGCGAATTTATCCGCAAGAAATCCTATGTTCTTGCTAACCTGCAAAACATGTAAAATTTGTCCAAATTGATTGTTTCAATAGCTTACCCAGGTCTCATACAATTAAATTTTATAAATAAACATCATTTATATAGCCTAAACCGTAAATCCCTAAAACGGATCTTGAAACCCTATCTATGGTGAAATACGGTTACGGCCATGAAACTTAAAACAAACTATCCAGATTTCTTCTATGCTTCAAAAAAAACAAGAATTGATGATTAGTTTCAAGTTTTAACAAGCCAACATATGAAAACGATAAATCAAAAAAAATGAAGAGAAAGTGATTCGGTTAGCATGATATGTCATGATTTTAATGGAATGGAGGATTGATTTCGACTCAGGGATATCCAATGAACCTTCTTGTGTCTTTAAAATACCTTAGAACTCCTTGTAAGGATGAAACCGAAAATTGGTTTTGGATGAACTTTTGTGAAGTTTGAAAGTAGTATTAGAGGCTGCAAATTCGTGACCTATGATTGTCTTTGTGTTGTTTATATATGAGTGACTGAATTAGGTTTAAAACATTGCCAATTTGATGGATATTTGGATCATTGAAGATTGAAAAAGATTGGCTTTTAAAACTTGAATATTCTTGATACAATCTTGCTATTTTGGGATGATTTTCATAACTCTTGTATCAATTAGATCCAAATATCATTTATGACATTCTAGAAGCAAAATAATTTTAAATCTTCACTATTTCATATTTTATTTGAATTTAAAATGATTTTTAATATAAAAAATCATAATAAATAAAAATAAAATGAATAAAATTATGAAAATATTAAATAAATTTCGTGCATGATGTCATGGAACATATTGGGTCACAAAAAAGTCAGCCCATTTGAAGAATTATGGTTTTAAGACCCCATTTACTTCATAAACCACTCAAAAATTTTCCAACTTTGGAAGGGCACAAATACTTCAATTTTAATTCTATGAAGGTGTTCTTTGACATTTTGGAAAGCTTAAAAAGTCCTCTAACCAACCTCTTTGGTCTCATGTCCATATCTTTTACCATTCTCAAGTTATGCTCTTTGGAAGTTGTTGACTTTTGGTTGACTTTTAAAAGGACCTATAATGTCTTAGCTCATACCTTCCAAATGAAGCATTTATGGGCTTGGCTTGTGAGACACAAAGTTGTAGAGAATTCAATTTCCTTCAAAATGAGCTTTGGATGGAAAATTTTTGATGAAGCATGTGAAAGTTATTGCTGGTCAAAGTTCAGTTGACTTTTCCTATGAAAACCCTAATTTAGAAACTCCTGATTCTTGATGATCTGAAATCTCCTTGATGAATCATGGTCAACCCTTGATCAAATGATGTATTTTACTTCATATACTTGATGTTGGCAACAAATCATGAAGTTTGACTTTGGTTTGACCACAGTTGACCTCAGTTTGACTTTTTAACTGCTCTGACTGATTTTAACATATCTGATCATCTGACTGAGGAAATCTTTTGGGAAAGTCTTGAAACTTGACATGGGGATTCTTGAACACATATAAGATGCTATGAAGCTAACTTGAAGTCTTGGAAGTCCATTTAGCCTGATTAAAGTCAAAACCCTAGTTTAGGATGCAGTGCTTAGGAGGATGCATTGTCTGAGGGAATTGTCAAACTTTCTGACTAATTGTGAACTTTGTGAACCTCATGAGATGTCTTGTGAACCTTGTGAACCTTGTGAGCTTCTTAGTACCCAATGACTTGTATTGTGGAGGGCAAATTTTGGGGTTCAACAGCTGCCCCTGTTCAATTTTCTGAAACCTAAGGGGTTAGATTGGTATATGTGCCATTCGTGACCTGGAAGGTTGAAGGGGATTGAACACGAAAGCCCAAAAATTTGCACTCACCAGTGCGTAGAGTAACACTGATGATTAGTTTTATATGCTTGAGTGGGCTTGAAGATGCCACTTGGAAGAATTGGAGATGGGCTTAGAGATGCCATCTAGTGATGGGCTTGGAGATGCCATCTAAAGTATCAGGATGTGATGATGCCTTTATGTTGATACTGGATATCAGTACTAGGTCTTTGTATAGGCCGTCTCTGAATTGTTTATGCAACGTGATTTGAATTGTTGACTGGACCAGTAGAAATAAATCTTCGTGGCGATTATCTCTTCTGGAAATATCTTGGATTAGGGAATGGATCTTTGTACAGACTGTTTGCCTACTCTCCAAGGTCAAAAGAACGTCATGATTTGTTCTTCTGAATAATATCTTGAACCAGGGAATGGATCTTTTTACAGACCGTTTGCCTGCTATTCAAGGGCCAAAAGAACGTCAGGATTTGTTCTTCAGAATAATGTCTTGAACCAGGGAATGGATCTTTTTACAGACCGTTTGCCTGCTATTCAAGGGCCAAAAGAACGTCAGGATTTGTTCTTTTGAATAATGTCTTGAACCAGGGAATGGATCTTTTTACAGACCGTTTTCCTGCTATTCAAGGACATCTTGAGCAAATGTATGGATCATTTCTGACCCGTTGTAAGTTGTTGATATTGTTTTACATGCATATAACTTTTCATGCAAGGAGAATGTTAGTTTATGCAACATATATGCATGCGTAGTATGATGCACCTAAGTAAATGTATTATGCATTTATGGATATGTATGTTATGGTATGATGTAAATGATGTATGTATGAATCATGCAGCCTGAAGCGTCTGGATATCTTCGTATAACAACTGTTGGCCAGGGAAAATAAATCCCGACTCGTTGCTGAAGAATATGAGGAACTCGTTCCCGTCTCGTTTGGATGATATAGTATTCATAACTTCCCGTTTTCGTTCGTCGTACTCCTTTTGAAGGAATAAGTTCCTGAATATCCCGACTGAGGATAAAAGAGATGGACATAAGTTCAAGGAGAGATGTAACTCGAAGTATCTATGATGATAGATTTGCCCTACTGGGGATTTGTAGCTGTCTTGTGGGGATGAACCGGCGAAGCTTCGTTGAATTCCTTCCCTCGTTCATCCTTAGTAAATACTATTACTGCATTTTTATGCATTTCTGGTAAACATCAATCATATTAAGCATTTTATGCATTTCCGGTAAACATCAATCATATTCAAAAGCATACATACATTCAAACACAACCAATGGACGTTTCGCTTATGTAAATAGGGTAAAAGTAAATCTGGATTCAAAGATGAAATTTTATTTATATCACAAAGTGGCCCATACATAGGCAAGTTTGTACAAGGAGACAGAAATCCTAGTAAGAGGAATTCGTTATAAATTTTTTTACAAAACAAAGAAAATCAGCTATGTGGGATGCCCTAATTTTTTCCCGAACCCTTTTGGTTTGCCGGGATGCCCTTATTTTTGCCTAGGCCAGTCAACCTAGCGGGTCTCTTTTTATGTGTAGTATTTTTTAACTATGTCTGCGTTTACAGGTTGCGGGAAGTCTTCACCATCCATAGTAGTAAGCATCATGGCACTTCCTGAGAATACTGTTTTGACCACAAATGGTCCTTCATATGTAGGAGTCCACTTGCCCCTAGGATCACCCTATGGTAATATGATACGCTTGATTACAAAGTCACCAACCTGATATACCTTTGGCTTAACCTTCTTATTAAAAGCTTTGATCATTCGTTTCTGGTACATCTGGCCATGACAAACAGCTGCCAACCTCTTCTCATCAATCAAATTTATCTGGTTAAGTCGGGTCTGAATCCACTCATCTTCATCCAAGCTTGCATCCTTCATAATTCTTAAGGAGGGAATCTGAACTTCAATGGGCAGAACTGCTTCCATACCATAGACTAAGGAGAATGGGGTTGCCCCTGTTGAAGTACGTATTGTAGTACGATAACCATGAAGAGCAAATGGTAACATCTCATGCCAATCCTTATAAGTAACAGTCATCTTCTGTATAATCTTCTTAATGTTCTTATTAGCAGCTTTTACTGCCCCATTCATCTTTGGACGATACGGAGAAGAGTTGTGGTGCTTAATCTTGAACTGTGTGCAGAGATCAGTAATCATAGTGTTGTTCATATTAGAGCCATTGTCAGTAATAATCCTTTCAGGGATGCCATACCTGCAGATGAGATTATTCTTAATGAATTGAGCCACCACATTCTTGGTAACAGATGCAAATGAAGCTGCCTCCACCCACTTTGTGAAGTAATCAATAGCAACCAGGATGAAACGATGCCCATTAGAAGCAGTAGGCTTGATCTCACCAATCATATCAATGCCCCACATGGCAAAAGGCCAAGGATCAGTCAACACATTCAATGGTGATGGAGGTATATGTACTTTATCAGCATAGATTTGACACTTGTGACACGTTCTGGAATGTTGATAGAAGTCAGCTTCCATAGTAGACCAATAGTAACCCGCTCTCAATATCTTCTTTGCCATAGTATGACCACTAGAATGAGTTCCAAAGATCCCATCATGCATATCCTCCATAATCTTTGTTTCTTCTTTCTTATCCACACAACGAAGCAAAGTTGAATCATGATTGCGCTTGTACAAAATTCCATTACTCAAGAAGAACTTAGCAGAAAACCTTCTCAGAAACTTCCTATCTTTGACAGATGCCCCTTCAGGGAACTCCTGAGCTTCAAGATATCTTTTCACTTCATAGAACCAAGGATTCTCCTTTGCTTCTTCAGTGTCAATCTCATTGCAGTATGCAGGCTTCTCAAATCTATCAATAGTAATCTTGGGAGCTTCATCATCCCAGCTGATCTCAAACATGGATGCCATGGTGGCTAATGCATTTGCCAACTGATTTTCTCTTCGTGGAATATGCCCAAAGGTAATCTCTTCAAAATATGGGATCAAAGACAAAACATACTCTCTGTAAGGAATGAGGTTATCATGCTTGGTATCCCAATCTCCTTTGATCTGACTTACTACCAGGGCTGAATCTCCATACACGTCGAGGAACTGAATCTTCATATCAATGGCAGCTTTGATACCTAGGATACATGCCTCATACTCAGCCATGTTATTAGTACAATAGAAACAAAGTCTGGAAGTAATCGGGGTATGACAACCTTCAGGGGAACTGATCACAACACCAACACCATTACCAAGTGCATTAGAAGCTCCATCAAAAACCATAGTCCATCGGGATCCTTGTTCAGGTCCGTCATATTGTCCAGGTTCTTTGGTAATAATCATAATGTCTTCATTAGGGAACTCAAAACTTATTGACTGGTAATCATCCACTGCTTGATGAGCCAAATGATCAGCTACAACACTTCCTTTAATGGCCTTCTGGGTAGTATACTGTATATCATATTCTGTTAAGATCATTTTCCATCTTGCTATTCTTCCAGAGAGAGCAGGTTTCTCGAATATGTACTTGATTGGATCCATCTTCGAAATCAATAAGGTAGTATGAGTCAACATATACTGTCTCAGTCGGCGAGCAGCCCATGCCAAAGCGCAGCAAGTTTTCTCGAGCAGTGAGTATCTTGTTTCACAGTCGGTAAACTTTTTGCTAAGGTAGTATATTGCCTGCTCTTTTCGACCAGACTTGTCATGTTGCCCCAACACACACCCCATTGAGTTGTCTAACACTGTTAAGTACATAATCAAGGGTCTTCCATCAACTGGTGGCATCAAAATTGGTGGTTCTAGCAGATATTTCTTGATTTCATCAAATGCTGTTTGGCACTCATCATTCCATTCCATTACCTGATCTTTCTTCAACAACTTGAAGATTGGCTCACAGGTAGCAGTTAATTGGGAAATAAATCTTGCAATGTAATTCAATCGTCCCAAGAAACCTTTTACTTCCTTCTCAGTACGGGGAACTGGAATCTCTTGTATAGCTTTCACTTTCGCAGGATCCACTTCAATACCTTTTCCACTGACAATGAAACCCAGGAGTTTACCGGATCTCACTCCCAAAGTACATTTATTTGGGTTCAATCTCAACTTGTATTTCTTCAATCTTTCAAACAACTTATGCAGATGATCAAGGTGTTGCTCTTCATTCTGGGACCTGGCTATCATATCATCTACATATACCTCTATCTCATGATGAATCATATCGTGAAACAAAGCCACCATAGCACGCTGATATGTTTCCCCTGCATTCTTCAAACCAAATGGCATCACTTTATAACAAAAAGTGCCCCACTGTGTAACAAATGTAGTCTTCTCCATATCTTCAGGTGCCATCTTGATTTGATTGTAACCAGAGAAACCATCCATAAAGAGAATACCTTGTGCTGAGCAGTGTTGTCTACCAGAACATCAATATGAGGAAGTGGAAAGTCATCTTTGGGGCTGGCCTTGTTCAAATCCCTGTAGTCTACACACATACGTACCTTACCATCTTTCTTAGGTACCGGTACCACATTTGCAACCCATTGAGGATAAGAAGTCACAGCTAAGAACCCTGCATCGAACTGTTTCATTACCTCTGCTTTAATCTTTTCTGACATTTCAGGACGCATGCGACGAACCTTTTGCTTCTTTGGACGACAATCTTCTTTTACTGGCAAACGGTGAACCACAATGTCTATATCCAACCCTGGCATATCTTCATAGGACCAAGCAAAGATCTCCACATAATCATGTAACATCTGAATTAATTTGCTCTTAACACCATCTTCTAATTCAGCCCCTATCTTGACTTCTTTCCTGTTTTCTTCAGTTCCCAGATTCATAACTTCGACTGGCTCTTCATGTGGCTATATAGCTTTCTCTTGTTGTTGTAACAACCTAGCAAGCTCTACAGGTACCTCACAATCGTCCTCATTTCCATCTTCAGCTTGATAGATCGGATTCTCGAAATTATAATTGGCAATAGTAGAACTGTTATCAACAGGATCCAGAGTGGATGAGGATCTGCATTTTAGTGATGTGGGTGTGTGTAAGAACACATAGCTGATAAAAGAAAAATAATAAAAGAAAGACAAGGAACACAATATTTACGAAAACGAAACGTCCACTGATTTTTATTGAATGAAGTATGCAAATGAAATGACATCCTGAAACAAGCATACCATTGTGCCCCGGGTAAGGCACAAGGCTTAAGAGTTTAATTGTTCAAAAATTACAAACTTAAAAGTAATAACACAGTAATAGTATTTACTCCTGACTAAAGGATATAGGAATAACATCTTCAGCTTTCCAATTATTGAGCCCAGCACCCACAGTAGGAAAAATCCAAGCATCCAAGTTATAGTCTTCATCATAGTCACCCACAACATTGATCTGATCTTTCATAATCCCTTGATTGGTAATACGAACAACACGAGCACGACGAACAGCCTTCTGGGACTCTGCAGTGAAACCCAAACCAAACTTGTCAGACTTGTAAGGAATGTCAGGAAGCTGACCCCAAATAGTACAACCACCTTCATCCACCACAGCTCTAGCATCCTTGAGGGAGGCCATTGTAGGAGGTACTCTGGTGACCACGGGAACTTTCTTGACAACAGGAGGAACTTCAAAATTAGGAACAACCCAAGGAACTACTTCAAACGTCTGGCACGGAGTTTCAACATATTCACCTTCCACTTCAAGATATTTAAATGTGTTCACATGCCTAATCATATATCCTTCCTCTCCATAAACAGTGACAACCTTTCCCTCTACTGGATATCTCAGCTTCTGATGTAAGGTGGAGGTCACAGCACCTGCCCCATGGTAGCATTGAAGACCTGAGAATACGAAGGACGAATATCCATTACATAAAAGGTAGCATTGAAGACCTGAGAACCTACTTTGATTGGGAGATCTATTTCTCTGTGCACCACTCTTCTTGAACCATCAAAAGCCTTCACCACTATATTACTGGGCCTCAACACAGCATCTTCAGGACTAAGCTTATTCAGAACTTCTTTGGGCAACACATTCAGCGAGGAACCATTGTCTATTAACACATGTGACAGGCTAGTTCCCCTACATTCAATAGAGATATGTAGAGCCCTATTATGATCCCTCTTGGCAGGAGTCAAATCAGCATCGGAGAAACCTAACCCATTATCATATGTCAAGTGTGCAACACAATTTTCAAACTGGTCTACAAAAATCTCATTTGGTACGTGAGCAGTCTTCAAAAATTTAATCAAGGCTTTAGCATGAGCCTCAGAACACAACAATAAAGACAACATGGAAATCTTGGAGGGAGTATGCCCCAATTGATCAACAATGTCATAATCACTCTTGCGAATGATCTTCAATACTTCTTCCATCTGCTTAGAAAGATCATCAACAGTTGGTACATCAGTTTGTATAGGTTCAATAACAGAACCTTTTCCCCGAGCATCAGTAGTGGAGGTAGTAGTTGGAGTAATTGTATTCTTGGATGTAACCGGAGGAGAGAAAACTCTTCCGCTTCGTGTGATCTTACTAGATCCGGAAATCTTATCAACATCAAGATTTTCATCAACAACAGGTGTATCAGCTAAGGATTCCTGCTTAACACCATGAATATAAACCTCGGAGCCATAATGCCAAGGCACCGCTTTATCAGAAGTATATGGAATAGGACCAGAAGTGGTAATGATCATAGGAGCCACTCTAGCTTCAGCAACAATCTTCACAGGGCCTTCAGCAGTAATCTTAATTGGACCCTTATGAGTGATTTTGACAGGGCCCTTGGAAGTGATCCTTACTGGCACTTTATCAACCATATCCACCTCTTCAACCTTCGCACCTTGAGTTATATGTTCAACAATACTCTCCATAGAAGGTGTCCTCTCAAACAATATGGTGTAATTGTCCATGAGGCGTTGAATACCGTCTTTCAACTTCCAGCAACTATCCGGTTTATAAGCACAATAGAAACAATCTTCATTACAACCTGGAAAGAACCCAGCTTGTACCAACTTCTTCTTAATAACAGACAATGGTGTAGTCACATCTGCAACTGAGGAAATGTATGAAACTTCATCAATGGCATTAACAGTCTTTTCATGATTTGGCATGGGAGCAGTAATCACATTTGGAGTACCCGGAGGGTCAAACTCAATCTCTCCAGCATCAATCATATCCTGAATTTTATTCTTCAATATCCAGCAATTATTGGTATCATGTCCCTGACAATTAGAATGATATGCACATCGTGCATTAGGATTGTACCTAGGAGAGGTAACATTGGGGTTTTGAGGAGGGTCTTTCAACGTGATGAGTTCACCCTTCAACAAGTGTTGCAAAGCTTGGGCCATTGACATGTTGAGCTTGGTAAATTGTCTTCTAGGCCTCTGTTGATTGCCCTGTGGTGGCTCTGGTGTTGTGGGAGTAGGATTGGAGATATGAACTGCACTCACAGATTGGTGCCTCCTATTACGATCAGGTTGACCATAAACAACATTTGACTCTTTCTTCCCACTAGGGGGCTTCTTTGTAGTACTTGATGAAGAAGCACCCACTTGTATCTTTCCACTCCTTATACCACTTTCTACGCGCTCTCCCGTCATTATCAACTCAGTGAAGCCAGATGACGAGCTTCCAATGAGATGACTATAAAAAAGACCATTCAACGTACACATGAACATATCCACTAACTCCCTGTCAGTTAGAGGAGGTTGTACTCTACCAGCCAAATCTCTCCACTTCTAGGCATACTCCTTGAAATTCTCTTTAGCTCCCATATACATGCTTTGGAGTTGCATGCGAGTAGGAGCTAGATCAGCATTGTATTGATATTTCATATAAAAGGCCTCAGCAAGATCATTCCAATCACGGATGTTGACACTCTCCAACTGATAGTACCATTCCAACTGAGCTCCAGATAAGCTCTCTTGGAAGAAATGGATCCACAACTTCTTATCAGCAGTATGGGGTTGGATCCTCCGGACATAGGACCTCAGATGCAGCTTGGGACATGACACACCATCATATACTACAAAAGTAGGGACCTTGAAACCAATGGGTATAACCACTCCAGATATCAAACTCAGATCTTCAAAATCCAGCCCTGAAGACTTTTGCAATTCCATAGCATCCATTTTATCCACCAGCATCTTGAACTTATCTTCATTAGGATCATGATAGTAGTTAGCTTCAGAATCAGAATCCCCCATTGTGTTGTGGAGACTGCCTCCCTCTTTCTCAGACTCTTCAGACTCATATTCTTCAACCTGTTCCTTGGTCTTGACAGGACCTCTGAACCTTCTTCCCATGTTGATGAGGCCCCCTGACCTTCTAGTCTTCTTAGTCTTCTTAGCCAACAGTGTCTTCAATTCATCCTGTCCCTTGGACAAGTTCAGGATCAGCTCTTGGAACTGTGCATTTTATGCCTGGAGATCTTTGACTGTTTGTTCAAGAGCCATTGCTGAAATAAACAGCGAGAAGATAAGATACCTGTACATAAGAAACCTGTGATGCAATGATATGGTGTATAGATGCATATGCAATGTTTTCAGGGACCGCAGGATTTAAATTTGTTTAAACAATCAAGAAAGTAAACTTTTATTAGTAATAAATTTGTTTACCCCTTGGGCTTACAATAAAATGAAATGAATACAAAAGATGGGGTTTTAAGTCTCCCATGGATGTTTCCTCTTTGTGTTTAGGTATGAGTTGAGGTTCCGCTCCTCGTGAAGTTGTTTTGTTAGCTCCAGGATTCTTTCCTGACTTGCTTTGTAATGAGTCTCAAAAGTATCCCTTTGCTCCTTCAACTGGATCCAGGACCTCTGTAACTCTTCCATGTTAGTGGGCATGTCTGGATGAAGGATGATATAAGGAGTATCTCCTTCAGCAACAGGCTCCATGGTAACTGGCAGGATGGCAGGATATGGCATCATAAGAGTCTGAGCACGAGATCGTACCCATCTGAGATAAGCTTCCATAGGAATAGTGTACTTTGGTTCCAGAGTCTTGCTGTCAACCTTGTTCACTTTACCCCATGCTCGTATAAACCTTTGACGATAACCTTGCAGATCGTTGTCGTAGTCAAACACAATACCCTGAATCAACATGTCATGGGGACCATCACTCCGAGCGTAACTAAACTGACGTAAAGCTAAGGAAGGGTTGTAAGTAATGCCTCCTCTTATGCCTAGAAGTGGCACATTAGGAAACTCCCCACAACGGTCAATGATAGTAACATTCTCCATAGATCTAGAGCACCAATGATTGTCTGAATGAGAGAGTGACATAATCCTCTTGGACCACCTGAACCCTTGTTCATTCTTCATCACTGATCAAGGAAGGTGAGAAATAAACCACCTAGATAGCAAAGGTATGCAGCACATCAGAGTTCCTCGTGCCTTCGTAGTACGGGTGTGAAGAGAGTGCAAGATGTCTCCAAGTAATGTAGGCACTGGATTGTGACTCAGAAATATGTTGATGGCGTGAACGTCTATGAACTGATCTGGATTGGGGAACAATACTAAGCCATAAATCAACAAGGCTAAAATCTCCTCAAAAGCATCATAGCTCATAGCCTTCAGGAACACTTGAGCCCTCTCTATCAATACCTTAGCAAGAATACCCTTAACTCCGCTTCTCGTTTCTAGAACAATGTCTGACTTCTTCAGATGTAGAGCTGCAACAATGACTTCAGGTTTGGGCTCTTTCTCCAAGCCTGTGAAGGGTCTCTGATCAAGGACAGGTATACCCAGAAGTTTGGAGAACTCTTCCATTGTAGGAACAACCTGATAGTCGGGGAATGTGAAACAGTGATGTTTAGGATCAAAGAACTGAAACAGAACACTCATCATGTCTTCATTGAACCCTGAAGTGACTAAATCCAGTAGGTGACCATGCCTCTTGATGAATTGGGAGTTTTCAGAAACTTGAGAGACCAATTCCTTAAGCTTAGGAGGTATCCCTACAAAGTTGATTCGGATAGTATTCCTACGAGCAGAAGCCATGACCTGCAACAAAGAACAAAGATAAATCCTTTGGTCCTTGAAATGGTTAGTGAAAATGCTATGCTTATGATGCATGATGATGTTATGATGTTATGCTCAATCACAAACATGTGGCACACACAAACAAGTCACACAATAGCCCTTAGGTTTGAAGGCTTGCATGAGGTTTAAAGGTAAGTACCCTCCCCTGAAGTTTAGTTGGTTCATCCTGTCCTACAAAAGTAACCAGGTTCTAAGGGATCTCAATATCATTGATCCTTCACAAGGATGGTTGTTCAGTAGGCAACTTACTTGCCAACCAAAACCCTCCAAGTTTAGAATCTCAATGAGCGTAGTATCGAGTATCAACCAACTTCAGTCTTCACCAAAGCCAGTTATCTCACTACTTTCTAAAGGCCAAGATGGGATGACTAAGGTTCTAAAAGTCAGTTAGTGTATTGACAACATATGGCAGCCTCATATTATCCTCAACTTTACTTAAGGAACATAAGCACCAACCAAGAAGTCACACTAACTATGGCCACCAGATCAACCATATCGGTATACGCCGTACAGTTTCCTTGGTCTATTGCCATTTACCTAAGGTACACTAGATCCGGGTTAGGATCTTTCACACATAAGAGCACCCAACAGATAAGTATAAAGCAAACAAGGCAAAGAATTTTAAAGTGATCTAATTCCTAAGGGTACCCCTCTTTTATTAAGTCCCCAGCAGAGTCTCCAGTTCTGTAACACGGTGGGAGAACTGACTTTAATTAAATGTTGCGGATAGCAAGAGTCTCCACCGACTTTTATTTTATCCAAAGGAAAGGGCATAAAAGAATAGGAAAGACCTTTAAAAGATTTTTGGGTTCGGGGGGTAGGTTATGTAAAGGGAAGGTGTTAGCACCCTTTACATCCATGGTTATCCATGGGCTCTTAGTTACTTAGCTCACTTTAAACTGTTTTGAGAAGTGTAGTGTGTGATTAAAAATTTTCTTAAGTACTTTATAATGATCCTTGTACGGATATATATAAAGACTTTGTTTTGAAAATTGTTTGAAAATGTGAAGTGTTTTTGAAATGTTTTTGAATGAGTGAGCAAGTACTTAAGAGGAACCTACCCTAAATTGAATCTTTACTGTTCTTGAATGTTCTTTCAATGATAAGACTATCCCTATTATTAAGGAATAGGTAGTCATTACCTTGGATGTTATGAGGGACATGTGAAGGGTCATCTGTGATTAGGCAACTGTAAGGTGTATTAGCAATTCGAAGGGACTTATCATCTTTTATTCGAAAGGGACAAGATCATTTACGAAGGCAATAACGAAGGGACTTGATCTTATAATCTTTAAAGGGACTAGATGATTTTTAGAAGAAGGGACATTGCTTTATACACCTTACTTGACCTTTCATTTAGGCAACAGGAGAGGTAATCCTTAAGGAAGTGAGATGGCGATCAAAGATCGACTTACGTGTGTGCATGTACAAATTCAAATATTCATCTTATAATTAGTGATCTAAATTAATTTTTAAACACAAACATGCTTTCACTCCCTAATTTACTAACCATAGCAATTTAAATAAATAAACAATAAAAATTCTACCACTATTACATAGTTTGTACAGTTACATTATGATAAGAACAATTTAAATAATAAGCATATAAATAAATAATAAAAGGATTAGTAATAATAAAAATAAATATAAGAGAAAAAGAGGTTAGCACAATAATATACAATATAGAAATCAAATTAAAATTTTTTAGATTTAAATAAACAAATTTTTTAAGAATTTTAAGATGAGAATAAGATAATAATAATTATTATATACTAATTTATATACAAAAATAAACATGATTTATAAATATTTATTAAGTATAATAAAAAATAAGAAATTAAAAGAAAATTAGGGTTTTGAATTGTTAGAAAATAAATTAGGGTTTTAAATATTAGGGTTTAGAAAATAAATTAGGTTATATATAAAAATATTAAGTTTTTAATATACAATATCCACTGGGCTAGTGCGCGCAGCTGGTATTGATCCACCTCCCTTTGGTTTTGTTGCTATTCTGTGAAAACAAAAGAAATTAAACAAAAAAATGCCTTGAGGCTAGTTTCGAACCCAGGTTTCAAACATTACCAGTGCGCATCACAACCACCAAGCCAAACGTCATCAGTTGAAATATAACGAAACGAAATTCTAAAAATATTAAGATGGATTTTTGAAATTCCAGATGGCGCCAAAAGCCATCATCTTCTACCTCTAGCCCTGTGAAATTTCCTGCGAAATTTCATGGGCATTTTTGCTGCGAATTTATCTGCAGGAAATCCTATGTTCTTGCTAACCTGCAAAACATGTAAAAATTTGTCCAAATTGATTGTTTCAATAGCTTACCCAGGTCTCATACAATTCAATTTTATCAATAAACATCATTTATATAGCCTAAACCGTAAATCCCTAAAACGGATCTTGAAACCCTAGCTATGGTGAAATACGGTTACGACCATGAAACTTAAAACAAACTATCCAGATTTCTTCTATGCTTCAAAACAAACAAGAATTGATGATTAGTTTCAAGTTTTAACAAGCCAACATATGAAAACGATAAATCAAAAAAAATGAAGAGAAAGTGATTCGGTTAGCATGATATGTCATGATTTTAATGGAATGGAGGATTGATTTCATCTCAGGGATATCCAAGGAACCTTCTTGTGTCTTTAAAATACCTTAGAACTCCTTGTAAGGATGAAACCGAAAATTGGTTTTGGATGAACTTTTGTGAAGTTTGAAAGTGGTATTAGAGGCTTCAAATTCGTGACCTATGATTGTCTTTGTGTTGTTTATATATGAGTGACTGAATTAGGTTAAAAACATTGCCAATTTGATGGATATTTGGATCATTGAAGATTGAAAAAGATTGGCTTTTAAAACTTGAATATTCTTGATACAAGCTTGCTATTTTGGGATGATTTTCAGAACTCTTGTATCAATTAGATCCAAATATCATTTATGACATTCTAGAAGCAAAATAATTTTAAATCTTCACTATTTCATATTTTATTTGAATTTAAAATGATTTTTAATATAAAAAATCATAATAAATAAAAATAAAATTATGAAAATTATGAAAATATTAAATAAATTTCGTGCATAATGTCATGGAACATATTGGGTCACAAAAAAGTCAGCCCATTTGAAGAATTATGGTTTTAAGACCCCATTTACTTCATAAACCACTCAAAAATTTCCCAACTTTGCAAGGGCACAAATCCTTCAATTTTAATGCTATGAAGGAGTTCTTGGAAATTTTGGAAAGCTTAAAAAGTCCTCTAACCAACCTCTTTGGTCTCATGTCCATATCATTTACCATTCTCAAGTTATGCTCTTTGGAAGTTGTTGACTTTTTGTTGACTTTTAAAAGGACCTATAATGTCTTAGCTCATACCTTCCAAATGAAGCATTTTTGGGCTTGGCTTGTGAGACACAAAGTTGTAGAGAATTAAATTTCCTTCAAAATGAGCTTTAGATGGAAATTTTTTGATGAAGCATGTGAAAGTTATGGCTGGTCAAAGTCCAGTTGACTTTTCCTGTGAAAACCCTAATTTAGAAACTCCTGATTCTTGATGATCTGAAATCTCCTTGATGAATCATGGTCAACCCTTGATCAAATAATGGATTTTACTTCATATACTTGATGTTGGCAACAAATCATGAAGTTTGACTTTGGTTTGACCACAGTTGACCTCAGTTGACTTTTTAACTGCTCTGACTGATTTTAACATATCTGATCATCTGACTGAGCAAATCTTTTGGGAAAGTCTTGAAACTTGACATGGGGATTATTGAACACATATAAGATGCTATGAAGCTCAATTGAAGTCTTGTAATTCCATTTAGCCTGATTAAAGTCAAAACCCTAGTTTTGGATGCAGTGCTTAGGAGGATGCATTGTCTGAGGGAATTGTCAAACTTTCTGACTAATTGTGAACTTTGTGAACCTTGTGAACCTCATGAGATGTCTTGTGAACCTTGTGAGCTTCTTAGTACCCAATGACTTGTATTGTGGAGGGCAAATTTTGGGGTGCAACAGCGTTCACGTTGGCCACCACTATTTCCAGCTGATTCATAGTGGTTTCTTAAGGTACATAAGCCATTTGCAGCACTTTCAATAAGGCTTCCCGGTGCGCCTTGGAACACATCAACAAAGATAAAATATATATCTTTGAAGGCTTCTAGTTCAACTGCTCGACCACCTTATAATCACTCTTCTTTATTATCCGCGTAAATTCTTCGACTTCTTTCTCAAAGGTACTCTTCTTTGTAGCCGGAGTCACAACCTCTTCAGTAGCTACCTATTTGTCCTTAGCTCTAGCAGCAACATTAGCTTCTGTATTTTTTCTGGGAGTTTATCAAGCGAAAAGTCGTCCACTACGAGTGAAACCCCCTACTCCTCCAACATTGAAAATATTGGAATCCATAATCACAGGCTTCTCTTCAACTTTCTGGCCTTGAATATACACATCAGAGCCATAATGCCAAATAATTTCTCTTTCACTTTCATAAGGCATGGGCCCTACAATAGTGATAGTAACAGGACTTACTGTGACAAGACTAACTTCTTGAGGCACATAAATGGTCACTGGTGCCGGCCGGGGAGACATCTCTTTAGGAGTAAAATAGATTGTCATTGTAGAAACCACATCTCTTTCGTTGTTCACCTTATCAAATTATAGAGAACCTTCATCTATCAACATCTAGATACCAACTCTGAGCTTGTCACACCAATTCTTAGAGGTCAAACAGTCTTCACAGCTTTCATCACAACCGGGGAACACCTGCCCCTTTAACAAACGCTCTTTCACAACTGCCAATGGAGTCTGGACTTTGTTCACATCTAGAATGAAATTCAGAACTCTCCAGTCTTCGATGGAATTAACCCTTGCCCCACCATGATTTGGCATAGTGTTGGTATTAACATTTGGTGGCAGAGAGAAATTAATATCCATTGAGTCAATGAGATCTTGAACTTACATCTGCAAGGCTCGACACTTTTCAGTAGAGTGTCCTGGAGCACCAAAATGAAATGCACAACGTGCATTAGCATCGTACCCAGGAGGAGGGTTACCAACAAGTGGTGCCAACATCCTAAGATGCACCATATTCAAGTCTAACAACCTCTACAAGAGAGCAGTGTAAGTCATCGGGATAACATCAAATTGACGATCAACATGCCTAGGTTGGCGTTGCTAGTAAGGTCTCTGTTGATTGTTACGTTGTTGTTGTTGTGGTTGTGGAGCAGGCGCTGTTGGGATAGTGACAACAACCAATTGTTCATACTGATTTCTACGTCCACGGCCCCTTCCTCTGCCGTATACAACATTGGTCTCACCTTCTTGTCTCCTTTGAGGACCAGCAAAAGGTTTTCTCGACCCGGACGAACTACTCGCACCAATATCCTGAATCTTTCCCAATTTCAACAAAGTTTCAACCCTCTCTCCTGCAATGACCATATCTTTGAACTTAGTAGCTGGGAAGGAAGCTAAATGATCCATAAACACCCCTTGAATAGTCCCCATGAACATGTCACCCATCTCATGTTCTAGCAAAGGAGGTTGAACTCTTGCAGCCAATTAACGCCACCTTTGGGCGTATTCCTTATAACTCTCCTTGGAATTCTGAGACATGTTTTGCAGTTGGGTACGGTTAGGAGCCATATCCATGTTGTACTGGTAATGTTTAACAAAAGCTTCAACCAATTCTTTCTAGTTCATGTTGGACGCCCTACTAAGCTTCATATACCATTCCTGAGATGCCCTGATGAGGTTGTCTTGGAAATAGTGCATCCACAACTTCTCGTCATCAGTTTGGGTAACAATTCTTCCAACATAAGCTTGCAGATGGGTCTTCGGGAAGGAATAACCATTGTACTTATCAAAGATTGGAGCTTTGAACTTTTGGGAAATCTTCACTCCAGGAACTAGGCCCAAATCAGTAATGTCGAAACTCAAGGTGTTCTGAGATTGAATGACCGAATCAGTTCTGCCATTTCCTCGAAACGGTGATTCACATCAGCACCTTGTACTTCCATATCCTCCAGAATTGTAAACTGGTCCTCCTGACCATCAATCATAGGGATGCGAACATGCTCTGGACCACCACCACCATTAATAACAACATTGGGTTGAGGTTGAGGACCATCATTTCCACCACGAGCACCTATACCATCGTTTCCTTTGCCATCTTAATTTATGTCCATCATCTCACATAGACGTTCCTGATTTTGATTAATGCCAGTCACAAGAGTCATGAACTGGTCCATCATGTTGCATAACTCTGCCAACTCTGTTTGCATCTGGTCCATAATTTTGCCTATGTTCTCTTTGGTTGGATACTTGTGCACTCTTTTCGCAACAATAGTGCCCTGAAAACAGAAGTCATTAGAAACCTGTGACTATCCCTGCAAAACAAGAAAGAAGGTGATATGTATGCAATGCAAGCTATTTTTGCTTTCATTGTCAGGTCTTTTTTCCCCAGTTCTGGTATCTGTTAAAGGAATCCAGATAGCCTTTGAGAAAATTCTTTGAGAATACCCCTTTTCAAAGTACCCACATTCAAACACCTTTAAACAACCATTTTCAAAGCACACAGAGCTCAAGAATCTGAAATAACAACTGCATAACATAACCAACGCCCACAAGGCAAAAGTAACATCCCCATAGGGTTACAAGTCTTACAGAAATATAAAGTGCAAGAAAATAAATAAGATTCCTACAAAAATATTGTAGGTAATCTGAAGTACATAAAAAGAAACAAGCTAAAACTCTAGGCTGCAAGAAGACTCTGACCCTTCTTCTGCGAATCCCAGCTCAGTCATGGTTCTCTTGACATCAGCCCTCCACCTAAGATCCGTCATCTCCATGAGTCTTTCATTCAACTACTGGGAAGTCTCCTATTGACTCTTATGGGCTAGCTCCAACTATTATTTCAAGGAAGCAATCTGCAACTCGTACATCTCTTCCTTTTCTTGTACTCTTCCTGATCCTGATCCCTCTGGTCTTGCACCCAAGTGATGGACTGTTTGGCTTCTCTAAGAGATTTCCTGGTCTTCCTGAATTCTTCCTCTCTCTTAATGTCCATCAAACCTCTTCTCTGGAAGTAAGCTTCTCTTTCTACAAACTTCTTCTCTTTGGCCTCCTGAGCTACCTGCATCTTATGCAACTTCTCTTCTAAAACTGTTTTAGAATGAGCCATTTGATGGTACAAACCAGTCATCTCTGCATTTTCAACTCTCAACTCTTTTAGTTGGGCTTCCAACTTTTGGTAGTCCTCCATGGAAATAGTAGTCTGTACAACAACAGTCTGGGGTAACACATCCCTTGGATAAAGTGGAGGTTCCACTGAGAAAGGTAGGAGTGTAATTTCAACATGATTCTTCAACCAAGTGGCCAATGGATCATACATATTTGGGTCCACTCTCCCAAATTCCTTATTTCCCTTTTGTGTCTTTACAGCCCAATATTGATATACTCTGATGACCATCTCCTTATTTCCTTCAACAGGGAGATACAAGGATTCAACAACTTCCTCTCTAGATGGAGGATCTCTCAAGGGATACCCAAATTAGCTAACACTGGGTTGTAGTTAATCAATCATTTTCTTCCTAACAAAGGGACATTAGGAAAGCCATCACACTTGATAATCATCTCCTTTCCCAACACATCTCTATTGCAACCCTAGGCTATATCTTATGCAGTTAACCCCATCAACCTTCGAGACCACTCCCATTCACCTTTTAATTCTTTGAATGGTCCTGGTCATGGAAATTACTTGGCAAACCAATCAACAAATAGAGGAGCATAGAAGTTCATGAACCCTCCTCTTCTCTCATTCCTGTAGTGGAATCTATAATAAAAATCACCCAGCAAAGTAGGCGCAGGACTCCCTCTGAAGAAGATAGAAATGGCTTCTAGGTTTACAATGCCTTTGTTACATGGAAATAGGCTAGTCCCATATATCAATAAAGCCAACAACACACTGAAATCTTCCCACTGGCCTTCCTAATTATAAGCTAAAGCTTCCTGAATGAGCACATCACATGGAAACCCCTTTCCTTTGCTACTGCTCAACCCATATTTTACCCTAACCACTAGCAGATGACAACTCCTGGCAATTTCTTCTTCTTGGAGCACCCTCCCGGAATCATAGTAAGGTTGCTTGCCTCTAAGAGGAATTTGTAGCATGCTGTAAATTTCTTCTAGAGTAGGTACCAACATATAGTCAGGAAACACGAAGCAGCACAACAAAGTGTCATAGAACTGTAGCAAAGTGTGGAGATCGTCCTTCTGATCTTCTATAGGCTTGTCCATATACCGGAGAATCTTCCCAAACTTAGTCTTGAAATCACCCAAAACCTTGTCGTTCATAAGATTCTTCAACTTGTACAAGTTCTTAACCTCTGGCTGTGGAAAGGTGTAATGTGGATTGTTCTTAACTTATGGTGTGTATTTAATCTTGGCCTTTAATCTTGCATGCTTTTGGATTTGTTTGACTGAACCTCACGCGCTTGATTGATCTAAGGGTTTGTGTGAAGTCAATGGTGTTGACTAAGACTTATAATAAGCTATTGATTGCGTTTATGATTTGGACTAGGATACTTTTGCTATCTGAACCCCCTTATTGAACCTAGTTGTGCTTTTAAACATGTTAATTGCTTTTCTTGAACCCCCTAGCTTGTTTCTTCATTCTTTCATTTTATTTTCACAAAGTTTCAATATTTATTTTTATAAAATACTTGTATTCATCCAAAAATAATATAAAAAATCAAGCGACTCATTTTCACATTAAACTAATTTTGTGAAATTTTTATTTCTGATTTTTCTCATTTTTCATCCTATTTTTAATATTTTCTTTTATTTTCTTTTTCATTTGTTTCTATTTTGATTCCTTAACTTCAAAAAATTATTTTGCATAGTTCATTAAACATTTTTCAATTCTTCTTTTCACATTCATCCATCAACATCTAAAACCCCATAAAAACATTTTTTTTTTCATATTTTTTAAATCATTTTAATTTCATTTTGGTCCCTCCCTTTTGCATCTTTGTTATTTGATCCTTATGGAACTTTGATTAATTTTTTGAGGTGGTTTGCTTTTGAGATTTTGTGGGGGATTTTGAAAAGTAAATAGCCTCTGACCTAGGTAACATGAGGTACAATTTTACAATTTTTTAATATTGTTTTGTGTGTGTTGGGTTGCTTGTATTTGAAGGTACTTTTCATGACCATTCCTTGTCTTTCCTTAACCCTAATTGCTTGAAGGCATTTATGCCATTGTGTGAGGTCTCTTTTAAGGGTTGCTTGGGTTGTTTATATGTTTATAGATATCCTTTGATCATTTATAGGTCCATTGTGACTTGTGTTTGCATCTTGCTTGGGTTTATGCCTCCTTGTTCAACTTTGACCTAATTCTTCCATGCCTTTGTCCCACTATGCTTCTTATGTTTGTTTGTGTGCATCTAACATGTTCATATATTCATTTAATTTGTATTACACATCAATTATGCTACTGAATTCATGCATAAGCATCCATATTTGTATATCATGTTGCATCTTTTGTCATCCATCTCAAGTATGAAACATCCTTTCATTATGTGACTTTCTTCTGCATGTTTGGTGAGTTGTTTGAATTTGTTTTACATGTGAATTTGATATGTTTATATATTCATCTTTGAGATTTAATATTGGTCATATGCTAATGACCTTCATCATCTCATTTCCATCTTTGTTTCTTTGACTTTCATCTTGACTTATGTTTTCTCCTTACATGAACATGTGATTGTCTTCTGTTTTTCCTCTTTCATTCTATCATGAACTAATCCATGCACTTTGGTATGCTCATTTAGGATAACATTAGGCACACTAATATGACATAACATTATTACTTTGGTATTTTCATGTGTTTTCCTCCATGCTTATGCTCATTTTCATCCTTACTACTTTATGTGTGCTTCCTTTGAACTTCTTTGCCACTTTGGTGCTTCCTTGCACTTGTTTGATTTGGTTTGGGTTATTTGATCCTCTTAAAGTTCATTTATGGTTTGGTTCTGCCTTGTGAGGTTCTTCAACCTTTGAATCCTTTCCATGTGCCATATTTGTGTGTTTAACTTCTATTTCACATCTTATAAACTTTTGTGTTTCATTTGCTAATATTTCAGAGGCTTTGGTAAGTCTTAGTAGTGTGGATATGCTTCTATATTCCAACCTCTGCATTTTCTTTTACATTTTAGTATTGTGTTTGTTTAAGCATCCAAGATGCTTTAATTTGCATAACTCTTTTTCCTTCCCCTTAGAAACAACTTAACTTCCATCTTGGAAGTAAGCTGTCTACTAATCCTTTTCTTCTTATTTTTTTCTTATTCTCTCCTTCTTATTCATTAGGATAGAGATCTTGAACCTCACTAACTTAGGATATCCCAGCATGGAAAATTACTTAGGATGTTTTAGTTTCCCTTTGATCTTTTACCTTAAGTTTCTTTTGGTGTCTTCTCCTTCTCATCTCCAAACAAAACTAAAAGACACCTAATAAAGGTTAAAGTGACTTCTTGTGTCAAAGACTTATTCCATGGGGAATTTGAATCTATCCCATCTCGGGGTAATATAAACTTGTCTAGTATGATTTACAAGTCTAAACATGAGTTATTTCCACAAAGAAAACCTAAAAAGTACTTCTTAATTCAAAAACTACAAAAACACTTAATAACCAAAAGTAGGCTAGTGTGATTGAGCCTAAATCCTTGGAAATAAGTCTTAGGGATCTTCTCCTTACTTAGGTATGCTTCTTCTTTATTCCATCTTGGAGTGATGTTAGAAGTACACACTCCATTGAATGAGACTTTAATACACTCTCCTATGCAAACTCAAATAAAAAGCTTATAAAAATCTCCAAACCAATAACAAGCATCTCTCCTTCGTGAATTTTCTTCTCATCTCCTCACTCTTAATGAAAAAACTCGCTTCGAATTGTCTTTTACAAGACGGTAAACACACTCGTACTAGACGAGCCTGCAACACCTGATCATAGGCATAAACAGTTCAATCATAAAAAATACAAACAAACAAATTTCCTCCCTAGTTAGGGGAACTACGTCGACTCTGATTCTCATTCCTATGAGATACATAGGCAGTGGGATAGGGCTCATTTGAGCACACTTCTTTCTTTTCCCTACATTTTTTCTCGTTCTTTTTCTTTCCAGTTCAACAAAAGATGTTTATACCCTTTGAAATAGTAAAAGAAAACGTGGATCCCATCGAGTATGACAGACGTGAAAGGGGTGCTAATACCTTCCCTTCACGTAACTGACTCCCTTAACCGTTCTCTCTGGTTCGCAAGACCTAGTTCTTTCCCTTCTTCCAGGTTTGTGTAACATTACCTTTCCCTTTCCTTGGGATAAAAATGCATGGTTGGCGACTCTTCTTCTTTTTTCGCGCCACTTTCAGGTTTGTACTAGGATGAAAATCCCTGGAGCAACATACATGATATTGACCGAGCTTCCCTGGTCGACAAGTACCCTGTGAACGTCTGTCTTTACCATCTTGTCGCGGATCAACAGAGGGATGTGAGAGTTTAGAGAACCACCGAGGAGTTCTTCCATATAAAAAGTAATCGATTGGGACTTCCCCCTTATTTTCTCGAGAGACGAGAGCTAATTTGGTGTTGAATCGACCAAATGCTCGAGCCTTCTTCTAACAGACCCGACAATCATTTCGTTGTAGCCTCCACCTGAGATGAGCATGGCCGACGGGAATGCTTCCCAAGGGTTGTGCGTCGCGAAGTATCCTATTCCTCTTAGTTGTCGAGGAATGAAGAAATCCTTGGGTATGGTGACTGATAGGGCAACTTGCATGGGAGCAACTTATTCGAAGACTTCGTCGACTCTCTTCGCCTCTGCCAATTAAGGATCTCCGTTCTTGACGTACTTCTTGAGGTGTCCCTCCTTAATGAGGATATCAATCACATCTTTGACATTGATGCAGTCCTCGGTGACATGTCTGTGACTACGGTGGAACTGGAAGTATTTTCTTTTGTCAATATTGGCCTTAGAAGTATTTCGTTTCGGGAAACGATTTCATCCCTGTTTGAACTCGGTGCTGATACATTCATTAAGAATTTTCTCGCGGGGAGAAGTGAGAAGAGGATATTCTGAGAAGCAACCCATTGGCCACCTGCTCTCGTGAGAATGACCGTCCTTTCATTTTTCGTGCCGAGGAACCTCGTTGTCGCCTTTCTTCTTATGAGACCTCGCATTCTCCTGATACCTCGAATCTCGTGTCTTGTACACGGACTCCTTTTCCTCATACTAGATATAAGCTCGAGCTTTGTGGAGCATCTCGGTGAGAGACTGGGGAGGCTCAATACCCACAACTCTTCATAATTCGCTATTAGGACGCAAGCCCTTCTCTAGGATATACCGCTTCATGCGGTCGGTAGTGTTCATTTCCACGGCTTCTTAGTTGAATCTGTCGATGTAGTCCCACAAAGGTTCTTCTTTGCCCTGTACGATCCCTTCGAGGGTGGCCTCAGAATTTGGATGACGTCTGGACGCAGTGAAATGCCTAGTGAACTAGTTCTTCAATACTCTCCATGATGTGATAGATTCCGCGGGGAGGTGTTTGTACCATGACATCACACATTTTCATAAGGTGATAGGGAAAATTCTGCATTTGATGGCCCCTTCTATGTTGTGATAGTGGATCATAGCCTCGAGGTTCTCTATGTGATCATCGAGATCGGTGGTTCCATCGTAAGTGGCCAGTGGAGAAGGTTTCTCAAGACGACGAGGGATGCGGGTCTCTATAATTTCGTGATTGAGTGGCCCACGATGATCCCCGTCGTCGCTGCTTCCATACGAGGTATACATGGATCTACTCCGGCGGGGACTTCTGCTATGCTGACAGGAATGATGGTCTTCGTCGTAACGGGACTTCTAGCTCTGGTCCCTATCGTCCGGTGAATGTCTTGTTCTTTGGGGAGGAGACCGAGTGCGTTTCCTAGCTCTTTTTGGGCGTGATCCTTCGGGCCTATCCTGGTCTCTCAGGAGAGGGAGAGTTGCCTGATATCCTTCCTCTTGTGATTCCACGGAGGGGATCGTGAACGACGTGGAGGCGTGCGAGAGTTTCTGCGGGAATCTATATGGCAGCGTCTCTTGGATGGGGAAGGGGAACGACTGTCACCATCGATCATCTGTATGTGTTCGCTCTGCTGGAAGAGTGCGAGGTTTGCCTTATTGAGGGCAGAGATGAGGGCGGAGATGAGGGCGTGCAAAGGGATGGGGATTGGTTCGAATACATGGTCCCCGTGAGCGACCGACGATTGTTTCAGATTGTTGGAAGCTAGGGAAGGAGGATGCCCTTCGTGGTAGTTGGCATTGAGTTGAGCAGTCCCATGGCTTCCTGTGTTATCTCCGCTACTGATGACAATGGTAGGAGGATCTTTCACAATCTCGTTGATCTGGGAAGCCATGAAGACAAACAGAAAAGATGAGCTTTGATCTCATGGTGAAAAAGAACGAATATTGTTCAAGAAAGATGGGGGAGCTGCTAGATTCTCACAGACGGCGCCACTACACAGTAATGATCCGGACAGGTCCTTCTGACCTTTAACTGGGACTGTGATGGTGCTTGTAGGAGAGGGGGTAGTGTACCTGCAAGGTACTCATACGCTCAAGTAAGTTTCAGTGTAAGACGAACTAAATCGTAAGAAGTTGGGTGATTATAATTGAATGCCCTCCAAGGGTGGAAGGTATTTATAAGGGCACATGCTTGTGGATTATGGGCGCGTAGCCTTTGACTGAGCACAACTTCCTTCTGTAAACCCGAAGGACAGTTGGCCGTGTGAAAGGCGTTATGGCACGTGTGAGGGGGTCCCCAATGGCTATATGCCAACGACTCTATCTTATAACGGTCATATCTTCGCTAGTCTCTTATTGGGCTTATGCCCAAACAAATACTAGATTGAGCCTCAATTTGGCGTAGGGCACTTGCTAGGCCAGTCCAGAACAACAAGGATGTGGAAATATGTTGTTGAAAGAAAGATGATTTTAGAGAGTAATATCAGGGATAAGATCTTTATTCCTCGATTACCCTTATCACCACCCAATGTTAGAATTTCTTTCGAATTTTAGCGAAGACAATTTCAATTTGTTATTTATTTTGCAATGACAATTAATAAAAGATTGAAGCTGTTATTATCGATGAAAATATTCAATTTATTAATTTGACATCGAATGCTTTACATTTTTTTTAATTTGTGACATAAAAAATGGTGGCATTATATAAGCATGTGTATGTTTTCTTTACAATAAATTTAATAAATTTAAGGAAAATGCTTATTAGTAAGAAAAGGTAAAAACAAGAAATGCAAGAATTGAGATATGATCCCTATTAAAAATGATGTTAAATTTTAAATTATTGCATTTATTCCTTACTAAATAAAATAAGGTTGCTCTAAATTTAAATCTAATTATATTTATTTTTGAAACATATGAATTTGACACGTCATCCAAGCACTCTCGCTCATGTGGTTCGCTTTGTAAGTTGTAGATTTATTACAATATATAAATACTATTTGTTTTGTTTTATAAAACAATGTGGGACTTGTCTTCCACCATAAAAGCTACATGACCTCATTATGTTGGAATTGTGGCTGACTTGAAAATCATTCTGATTCATGAAGCTACAAATTTGCATAGTCCATAAATAAATAAGCAACAAATCTGGATCATCAATGTGAAATCAGCAAGATTGGAAACATTATATGCTTATTATTGTTGAGATCCATTTTCTGTCTAATGAAGCCTCCTGCAATGAAGCCAAAGCAAACAACCATTATATGCTTACAAGACGTGATCTACTTAGTATTGTAACATGAACTGTAATTTAATCTCAACCTTTATAAACTTTGTTCTGCATCATTGTGCATGGCATTGACACTACATCTAGTAACAATTATGAAAATGAAATATTAGACCTATATTACTATATTCTGAAATTGCTGGGATACTTTGGTTTTCAGATAATAGTTGATTGCAGTGGGGAAGGTGTACAAGAAAAAAAAATTGGACAACATTTTTGAACAAGAAAGTTGCTCTTCTGAAGCTTGCGGAGGGGAGCCGTGTCCCAAGAACTATTGTGTTCTGCAACAAAGTATTCTGAACTTTTAGAAGTTATATTAAATTTTGTAATATCGATTATTGATGCACTTTTTGTTTCTTTTTACTACATTGTTTTATTACAAGATGAAACAAGTGTTTATATAGTGTAATAGATCTACCAATTTCAGAATAAGTACATGTGTAATATATGAGAGAGATAGAGAAAGATTGTGAGATTGGGTGATGTGTTAAATTCATTTTTCAAAAATAAAATTTGAAAATAAAAAAATAATAATAATAAATTAATTAATAATTAATTATTAAAATAATTTATTAAATATCTAAATAATCATTTCCACCTAATTAAAAATTAAAAAATATAGACTAAAAATGCATTTAAACCAAACCAATATAATAAGAAAATGTAAGAGACCCGTGTTTAGTGATTTTTTTTTAAATAACCCAGTTTAATAAACAAATACCATGTGTTTCAAAAGAAATACCAAACTGGCGTAGTTTTATTACAGATTCGCCATTTGATTTGACGAACATGTTCAAAATACAATAGGATTCACCAATCCAAATGGCTAAACCATGCTATTTTTATACACACTCACCACACTATTTGGCGAACATGTCTAAAATTCAAAGGGATTCGCCAAATGAAGTGATGAATGTGTTACTTTGTGATTTTTTTCCTATAAATACATGTGCCGTAAACAAAGTTATCACTTATTTTACACCAATATTCTCTCACTCCTTCCTTTCAACCCCCCTCTCATTCATTCCTTTCAATCTCTCCCTCTCACAACATGACTTCTCCTCGTCCATATACATTTGCATCGACACCATCATCCTCAACATCAGAAGAACCGCTTCCAAAATTTGTTTTTTTGAAGAAAAATGCTTTGGTGTTTTTCTCACCAACAAAGCCTCCTTTGAAGATGCTGCTCTGGAACACGCAAACTTTGAAACACTTGCATAGAGAATTAAACCGCTGGTTAGAAGGAGAAATCGGGCATAAAGAATAGATCATTAAAATTGAGAAGCGGGTTGTGGAGTCTGGTGTGATGAAATGGAGAAAAGTGGTCAATGGTGCGGGTGTTCTTATGATGATGTTAGGTCGAGATGAAGTTGTCTTGATGGTTGTAATAGGCTAGATATGTTGAATGTTCTAGTTGTTTTATTTATGTATGGTCATGTTTTAAATTATGTATTTTCTTGTTTTATTTATGTATGTTTTTGTATGTGGTTGTAAGATTTTATTGGTATGAATGAAACGAACGAGACTTCTATTATAAATAGATATGGTTATAATGGTTTAAATTATGTCGTTGTGCTTGGTCCAACATTGGGACTTTTTTTTTACGATTGTGCCCGGACTGACGACATGAACTGCATAGTTGTAATACCTCAAAATTTGCCCTCTCATTTCCTCAACATTTTGCATAGCATTTTGCATTCATAAATTCATAAAATAACCAAAAACATTGCATCATGTATAGCATATCTGAGGCATGGGTATGTGATCAATGATTGGAGCAACTGAGGGCATTACAAAGGCAATCACATAACCACAAAGCTTCTCAACCTGGTGCGAAGGGTTCACAACATCCCACAAGTCTTCACTTGAAGCCACGAGCCATGGAAAGATGGGGTTTAATCAAAGGAGGAAAGCAGTGCAACATCTCCTGATGGAAATGGCCAAATTAGGGTTTCATATCTTCTGGGCTTCTTCATGAAGTTTTGATTCAAAGTGGATTCCTTTGGCTTTTATATGATGTCAAAGGCATAGGGTTCAAATCTCGTCCACAAATTCATTTTGGAAGGGGTTCGACTGGCCAGACGAATGAAACTCGAGGAATCGGGGAAAAAACAACCGATCTAGGTAAAAAGGGCCGACTCCTGACTTTTAAGACCAAGATCATGAAATTAGGGTTACAATGATTCTATGGTTCAAATTTGGTCAAGAAACGATGGAGGAATCATAAAAAAAATCAAAGAAAAATTATTTGAAAAGTGGTTAATTTCACATTTCCCTCCACTTTTCCTTCCACTTTCTTTCCACACTTCCTTTCATTCTTTCCCTCTTGTTTTTCCATTCCAATTCCACTCCATTTCTCTTGGAAACTTCTACCATGTTCTACCATCTTCTAGAATGTTCCTTCTCCTAACCTAGCTCCATTGCTAAATCCTAACCTCATTACCAAACCATAATTTTGGATCCCAAGCCTAATTTTTGGGCCCCAAACCTAAGCCATATTTAATCCTTTTTCATCCAAACCAAAGAAGGGGACTTACACAATTTTCATTTCCAAATTTCTCATTCTCTCACAATCACTTTTTCTCTCTCACTTTTCCTCTTTTTTTCCTCCTTTCACTAAAGCTTTTTGAATAAGCTCTTCAAGTTTCACATTGAAACTTGAAGATCTTGAAGCTTAGCCCCAACCTTCATTGATTTTGTGGATTGTGGAAGAAGAAGCTACTGAATTTTGTGAGGATTTTGGATTACCAGAAGCGCACTAAGGTTTCAACCATCAAGAACGAATTTATTTTGCGGTTTTCGGTTTTCTCTTCGATCAAGCTCCGATTCTTGCAACAATTACCGAAGCACTTCTCCGCTTTGTAGGTTGGTGATCTAAATCACTTCTTCTTTAAGTTATTCTCTTCATCTCACCATTTCGGAATTCTTTAAGTGCTTTTCGTATTGCTTATGTTTGATTACGTGTTCGTTAAGTTTTGCTTGCGATTTGTGGTTTTTGATGGATTAGAAGTTAGGTTGTAACTTGTTATAGATTCTAGCATGTGTTAATAAGTCCTAATTGAGTAGAAATTCGTGTTAGCATGATTAGGTGGGGGTTAAGGTTTTTTAGAAGGAATATTGTGGCCAAAAGCACTTATTTCAAAAGCATTTTTTACTTTCTGTTCAGCATTAACCGGTTAACGCATTTGGTTAACCGGTTAACGCGTGCGTTTTTTGCCAAAATGCTGTATTTTTCTGTCTGTTAACGGGTTAACAAATTTGGTTAACCGGTTAACGCTGTTCATTTTTGGATTTTTAGCTTATTTTCTTGCTCAATCTTGCTTCCTAGTGCTTCTATGGTTCATGTATGTTTAGGTATTGATTTTAGGGAATTTTTGGGTCTATTTCAAGTAGCCAATTCATTTGTTTTGAGTCGTTTCGACATGATTCCGTTCACTTTTCTATGTTTTGTGTTAAATGTGCAAATGTGATATAAGTGATTCTTGATGTTGTTTTGCTACACTTTAATCATTTGTTTCACATGTTAATTGCTTGCTTAAATTCAACATATGCTTCATGATTATTGTCATTGCTTGCTTGATTGATAAAGTGATTAAATACCATGTTGATTTTTGCCAAAAGTGATTAAATACTTCACATGTTCATGCAAGTTTCTTGTGCTTAATTGATCATATCTTAACATGAGTCCAATTCTGATTTTTATGCCATGCATGTGTAACAATTGATGCTTGTAGTGATACTTGTTCAATCTCATGATAAAATGCTCATTTGTGCAACATGAAAAAGTATGTTTGTTCTTGATTGATCATTGTCATTTTTAATCAAATAAATGATGTAAATAAATTCACATGTTTGAGTTCATTTTGTGATGTATGTAGATCCATGTTAATTCACATTGATGTGTTGTTTATCATTCACTTTGTGCACATAAATAAGAATGATCAAATCTGTCCCATGTTTTCATAGCTGTTTGTTAATATAGGTGTTGTAAAATACATGTGGTTTATTATGTTTGTATGATGTACCTTTTCATGCTGCATGCTGGCTGTAAAAAGCTGCTTTGTATTATGCTTTGTTTTCATAACTGTTTGTGTATTAGGGGCTGTAATAGGTGCTGTATTTTTGTCCTAGCATTTTTTTAGTTTCTTTAGAATTAAAATAGAATTTTGATTGAGTCCTAAAGTCATTAGGATTTAATTAGGGTATGTTTGCCTTGTTATTTTAAATAAAAAAAATGCACATTAACCTTTGTTTTGTAAAGGGGAAGATTGAGGTAAGTTTCCTTACCTTATCCTTTATTTTATTTTTATGCATTTTCTTTATGCATTTAATTCATTTTCTTCTTTTCATACTTGTGTTTGGTAGGTGTAAACACCCCAAATTTGCCCTCACTAAGTTCACACTATGGCTTGTGATCTTTCCTCTTTGCATAAGTTTAAGCATATCATCTCATATTGCATTTTTTGTTTCACTGCATTAGTTCAAGTTCATCTGCATCTAGGGTTTGTGATCTGAGCAATCCAAGGATCCATCTGAGCCACTCCAAAGATATTCAATCACTCCAAGAGGGTCCGTTTATGTTCAATCATCATTTTATATCCCCCAAAGATCAAGGAAGTAAAAAAATCACAAGAACTTGGAAAGCATGGAAGCAGAGCTAGGGTTTCACTGCACAGATGACATGAAATTAGGGTTTTGGTTTCAGAAGCCATAACTCCAAATTTTTTGGTCATTCTTGTTTCTAATGGTCTCAATATGTTATAAGGATCATGTGTACCAAGTTTGATGAAGGAATTCATTGTGGAAGTCATTTGTTCATTGGGTAACTTCTTGAGCAAGTCAGAGCAAAATCAGGGCATCTGAGGCCCCCAACAATGGAATCCAAGGGGATTTTTCATCAAATTGAAGTTATATGATCTTTATTTGATCATTGAAGTGCTTGGAAGTTCACAAAATTGAAGAAAAGTGAGCTAAACCAAAAGTTGCCAAAAATGGAAATGACTTGTAATGTAAACTTTCCATTTTGGGAAAGTATTTCAACCTCCTCTTTCTCAACCAAAAATGCTTCAAATGAAAAATTATTGGTCATGAAAGTTGTAGATTGGATCATTCCCTTTTCAAAAAGTACAAGAACAAGTTCTAATTCATTATGGAACTCAAGTTATGATCTTCCAAAGTTGGCAAAAATCACATAATTTTCAAGAATGCACCAAAGAGGGATTTTTTGTAAAACCACTTGCCAAGCTTCTAAGTGACCTATAATTGATTTCTAAACCTCATAACAACATCACATGACTCATTATGATCAGAATTGCCCAAGATTTCACAAGATTTCATGCCTTGGTTCACAAGAAACTTCAAAGAGGGCAAAATGCAAAATCTATGCCATCTTGCTATCCAAGCCATCCAGCTATATTATTTTGATCCTAGGGCTCACCATAAACCCCGCTGAAGCAAGACACCCCATTGTACCATTTTTGTTCCAGCCCATACTCTCAAGGACACATATTTGACTTTTTGGCAAAAACTCCCATACTCTTGGAATAATGTTTTGCAGCCACTCAGAACCTGCCCCATATTATATTCAAACAATATGGGAGAGATAAGAAAAAGGATTGAAGCCTGAAAACACACACGACATCAGATTCACAAAAACATACACAAAACTTGTTCTCTTCGAAACACCCTCACAACTTAACAAAATCCATAAATTCTTTCACCAACAAATCACTCTTCATCCATAGAACAAAACCCAACCCTTGGAATGGCCTGAATCACTACACACACAAACCTCCATTTCTGCTAAACCAAAATTACACAACACAAACCAACCACTCTCATAGCTTTTCAAGCTTCACATCATCCTCAGGGGGTTCATTGAAGCTGACTTGCACGAAGGAGGAGGCCAGAAAGCCCTGAATTTGAAAGCTCAACCTCAGGTAACATGATGAACATTTTATCCAGAACCTTGTTTTCTTGTTAAAATATTGTTCTATATGTCGCCCTGGTCATGGGGATGTGTTTATTTTCGAAAATGAGCAAGAAACAAGCATGAACTGAACCTCTAAAACTTTGACCTAATTTTTGTTCTTTTTCAATTCTCTTCATTCACGCATGATTAATTGTTTTTGTTGCTGGATTTGAGTTTGTTGATAGTTAAGGATCATTTCTGGAGCTTGTGGTGAGTTTTTGTGGGGTTTTGAGAGGTTCAGGGAGGGAGTCTGGCCGGAGAAGATGACCGGAGGTCTTCTCTGGCCGCCGGAAGGTCATTAGGGCATAATTTCTAATTAATTAGGTTAGTTTAAATCTGGGCCATTAGATCATGTTTCCCGCGCTTGTGGACGGCCCAGATGCTTCATTAGTCATTAATCCTTTAATTAATTAATTTAATTAGGTTTAATTAGGATAATTTAATCAGAGTGGATCTCAGCCACCCATTCACGCGCCAGTAAACATTTTTAACCTCTGTTTGAATCTAGACCCTCAAATCTTCATACTTTTCCTTTTATATCATTTTATTTTATATTTTATCCATTTCTTTTCATATAATTATTAAAAATAGTAAAAATGATCAAAAAAATCTAAAAGGTTTTATCAAGTCTTTTATTAATTTTCAGAAATAAAAATATTTTTATTTTTATTTTTTGCATTAAAAAAGTATTTTTAAATCATTTAAATGTTTTATTTAATTAGTTAATTGATTTTAATTAATTAAAAATACATTTAAGTATTTAAAAATCACCAAAAAAACAGAGAAGATTCTTAGACATTTAGAAACATTTACAAAATCACCATACAAATTTCTTTTTGGTTTTGATCATGCTTTGACATTTTTCAATGAATTAGGGTTCTTAAAATTGTTCATTTTCTAACCCTAACTTCAAAAATTCATAACTTTTAAACCAAGTTAAGTTTGTGAATGATTCTTTTTGCATTGTTCTATGCATGGATTCTAGTTTCTAAAAACATTCTTGTTTCATTTTTATCTTTCATTTTTAATTTGTTTGGCATTTTACATTGAAGATCACCCAAAAAACCCTAGAAACTTAGAAAATTCATAACTCCTTCTAGGTTTAGCTTCTGACCTCCCCCTTTGGATGGTAACCTAGTATAGGTTTGGGGTTCCTTTGAGTTCATTTTCAATTTTTTATCTTATGTTTTGCTTCTGTCTTTGACTTTTGCATCTCATGTTACTTTAAAACCCTAATTTCTCATGTTCATTTGCATACATCTTGCATATGCATTCATTCATGAACTTGCCATGACATTTCATGCATTCACATGACATCTTAGACATCTTAGGACAGATTAGAGTCATACTTGATCATTTCTTCATTCATTTTCCATGATATGCATTCATTTCATTCCATGTGCTTTCATGCTTCCTACATGCTCCATTTGCATTCTCATCTCTTGTATGAACATTCATAACACTTGACATGTCTTTGCATCATCTCATAGCATCATTTGCATCATGAATATGCTTCTGGTTTTGGTTTGCATCCTTGCATACATTTCATTTTCATTTCATTCCTTTCTTTATGCTAACCATTTCAGGTGGTAAGTACTTTGAGAAGTGAATTTGCCTTCACTTCCCATTTCTCTTCTCTTTCTTTTTATGCACCCTTGCTGCATTTCCTTTTGCTTTAGAGTGAGCTTGCTCATTCATGTTCATCATTCACTTTCTTTCTTCAAGTAACTTATCTTCTTCAGTGAAGTAAGTTAACTTGTTTCTTCTGCTTCTCCTCCTTTCATCTGCTTCTTCCATTGGTAGCTTCTCTGAAGATCTCTTGCAAGCCTTACAAACCATAGGAACTTCCAAGCATGAAAATAATTAGGGTTTTGATTAGTTCCCCTTTAGTTTACCTTTGAGTCTTCTTTGTGTCTCTCTTCTCATCTCATAATCAGAGACTAAACCTGTAAGGTTTTAAGACTTTGTGATTAGGGTTATGCATGCATCCTTCTCTTAGGATGGAGTGTATAACTTTAATCCTGAGTGTTAAACCCTTAATTTGTTTAAACCTCTTAATCAATCCATCTTAATAATCACTAAGACAATAGCTTGTAACTTGGGCCTTCCATTAAGGTTCTAATTCTTCCTTAATTGGTTAAGAAGGACTAACCCTAGTGTTAATGGACAAGTCCCCCTCAAGTTGTCTTACAAATCATAAAATTCATTTCTTAACATCACCCTTAATTAAAATCCACTTTAATAAAGGCTTGTTTTGTCATGAGGTTAATACCTAATCATGGATTAAGTTGAGGTATCTTCCTCAGCTTAAGTGTTCTCATCTATTATCCTTCTATTAGGATGGTGTAATGGGTCCATTAAATCCTTGATTATGGCTTAAACTCATTACTTAACACAAAACAAAAACACAAAAACATCTAAATAATCACAAGTAGGTTAATGATCTTAATCCTACATCATCAAGGTAATTAAGTTTGAGATGTTTATCTTATAGTTAAGGTATTCTCATTATCCCTAATCAGAGGGAGAATATGATGAGTTTACTAACCCTTGGTTTAGGCTTAAGCTCATTAACTTATGACAAACAAAAAAAAAAGCAATAAAAGATTAAAAACACAAAAACAAACCATAATCGTCTCCTTCGGGATTCTTTTCTCATCACCTTCAATCACAAACGAGAACTCGCTTCTTCCGTCTAATGCAACACAATTAGCACCTAAGCCAGACAGGTCATACACTTGAGCATAGACAAGCAAGCAGTTCATCAGTCAATTTATCTTTCAGTCTCTTTGAGTCGAACTATGGTGTTCTGACTTCCTCATTGCACGAGAGGATACGTAGGCCTAACTTAACTGTTATCGAACAAAAGTCTCTGTCTCTTCCTCCCTCTTCACGCATTATTCATTAAGCCTCATTCCCGAGCACCTCATTTCACTTTTTTGCACTGACACCTGTACATTCTTTTCCAGCTTTTGCACACAGATAACACAGACACTACCCCTTTAAACATCAACTTTCAAGAGTGGATCCCGTCGAGTACGACGGACAATCTGGGTGCGAATACCTTCCCAGGTTGTAACCAACCCCCTTTCTCAGTTTCTCTAGTTCGCGATCGTCTTATCCATATCTTTCCAGGTTTATGCAGCATTACCTTTCCTTCGGTATAAAAATGCCAAGCTGGCGACTCTATTCACTTCACCTTCATTTCTTCCTTCGCCGACCGTTTGCGTCTGTACCCTATCTGACCCCGGTGTCACTTAATGGGAGCGACAGTAGGATTTCCCCCTCTTTTGTAGAATCAACTTAACTTCTCTAGGAAGTAAGTTGCATTCTATTCTTTTCTTATTAGGATTAGAAAACCTTACAAACCATTAGGACCACTCTTGAATAACAACTAAAATTAGGATTGAGTCTTAGTCCCTTAGTTTTTTCCTTTTGCAACTTGAGTCTTTCTTTCTCTTCTCATAAAAGAAAAATAATAAAAATACTTAATAAAAATTAAATGTTCTTATACGCCATGAGACTTTGTTGCGGAGTACTTATACGCGTCCTGTTTCGAGGCGAGGTGTAAGTATTTACCACGATGGATAGGTCTTAGTATGGGAATGTTCACAAACAAATTCAAAACATTTCTCATAAAAAAGACAAAAAAATAAACAATAAGCGACTATCCTGCGGGAACTTCTTTTCTCATCTTATTCATTCTGAACGCGAACTCGCGACGACTTGTCTCGCATGTAAAACGGTAAACGCACTCGTACTAGACGAGCCTGCAACACCTGAGCATAGACATACGCATTTCCCGCTGTAAAAAACACAAACAAATAGTTCCCGCCTTAGTTAGGCGAACTACGTCAACTCTGATCCTCATTTTCCCGATGAGGTACGTAGGCAGCGGGGTAGGGCCCGTTCGAGCATATTCTTTATTTTCCCTACATTTCCCCCTTTCTTTTCATTTTCTCTTCCAATTCCCTTTCTCATCTCCAGTTCCATTCCAGTAGCAGTTTTATTCAGTAACACTTTATTTTCTCACCCTTTGAAGCAAGCAAGCAAGCGTGGATCCCGTCGGGTACGGCGGCCGATTTGGGGTGCTAATACCTTCCCAGGTCGTAACCGACTCCCGAACCCAGATCTTTGGTTCGCAGGACCTTGTCCTTTCCTTCTTCCTTAGGTTTGTGCAACATTACCTTTCCCATTCTTTCGGGATAAAAATGCCTGGCTGGCGACTCTACCTTTTCCGCGCCACTTTCGCGTTTGTACTAGGATGAAAATCCCGGGAGCAACAATAGTCTCACCATTTTGTTCGTCGTATCCATTTCTGTGCGAATACGCGTGCTGTTAGGACGCCCTTTTTTCTTTCTTCGCATGTTTTCATTGTGCTAGATTATTTCCCTGTTGTATGTGGGCCAGTAGTCCTCATTTGCAACAATCAGAAAGCTTTTTTTGTAGACGTTGCAAAGATTATGGACTTGGTAAACAGGGGACAGTAAGCTTGAATGGTTTAGCCAAACCTTTGAACATGCCGCTATAAGATGGGAGAAAGGCATACGAAAGGTTTGAAATTTTTCGGAGTCGCACCCATTGTTATCAAGTTCTACCCGATAGGATCCCCTCGGTCTCCCTTCGTAGTGATCCATTATCTCAGCAACATTGAAATGTCCTTTATTACAGTTAAACACTGTGACCACATGTCTGTTAGATTTGGAAGCTTTCTCTTTAATGAATGTCATTGAACTATCACCGAACACTTGACCAGACTGTAGGATAAAACTCCATTTTGAACGTCTGGTGTCAAAAAGGTCCCTGAGCCTAAAGTAGGTTGACCTTACCAAAGCGGTTATCAGTAGGTTACGAATGCCTTTAAAAACAGAGTTCATTGATTCCACGAGATTTATGGTCATGTGACCCCATCGTTTTCCTTTGTCGTAGGCCATGATCCACTGATCCAATGGAATTTGGTTGATCCATCTGAATGCATCTTCATTTGTCAGTCTGATTTCATCATGATAATGTTTGAATGATTGTTCGGTTAATGAATACCCTGCATTCACGACCTTCTTCCGCAATGCCTTGTCTTTGATCTCTCTCATGAAATTTTGAGCGATGTGTCTAATGCAATAGAAATTTGTTGAAGGAGGATCCTGCCATCCGTTATCAACATTCTTCCATGCACTCTCAATTGATGCATGTCTGTCCGAAATCAAACATAAGTTAGACTTGGGAGCCACGTGAAGTCGGGGATTTTTCAGGAAAAAACTCCATCCCTCAGCAGTCTCTCCCTTGACTATAGCGAATGCAATTGGGAAGATGTTGTTATTTTCGTCCTGGGTCACTGCCATCAATAGAGTTCCTTTGTATTTGTCGTAGAGCCATGTTTCATCAATTTGGATTATAGGCTTGCAGAAGGAAAAACCCTTTATACATGGGTCAAATGCCTAAAAGAGTCGGTGGAATATGCCATTTCCACTAACACAATGACTTTCTGGAGTATACGCCGACAAGGTCTCAAGAATGACAACAGTCCCTAGAGCGTATTGCTTAAGTGCCAACAAAAACATTGGGAGTTCTTTGTACGAGTCCTCCCAATTTCCAAATACAACGGCAACAACATTCGTTCTAGCTATCCATGCTTTCTTGTACGATGGAGTATACTTGTGTTTATGAACTATGTGCTTAATTATCGTGCTGACCTTTACCGAAGGGTCGTCGCCAACGATTGATAAGATATCATTGCATATTAGCTGAGAGCTCAATTAATGATGATCCTGCAATGCATTAGTTATCACACAAGTATGCTCTGGACCCATAGACACAACCTTCCAATCCCCACTTCTCTTTTTGTATGATGCTGTCAATCGAAACTGACACATTACGTCACGACAACATATCTTATACAGTGTCGGGTTCGTTCAGTCGACCTTATAGTCAGCTGATAAATCCATGTGGTAATATTTGATCGCTCGAACGCAGTCTTCTTTTGTTCGAAATTGGTCGCCCTCCTTTAATGCACCTTGTCTTTGAGGATACGGATCGTAAAATATATCTGAAGATGGGTCATCACCTCCCAAGTTCAGGCTTGTCATGTGTTGAGGAGGACGATATACATGACTAGCCGGGACCTCATTTTCATTGACCATTTCATCAAAAATTTCCTCCTTTTCTTCCTCGTCCTCATCAACAACCTCGACTTCAGCTAAATTATTGTCAGATTCGCAAAACACTTGCGAAGGATCAACGGTTTGAGACATCTGATGTTGGTGTAGCGTAACATAAAGCTCAATATCATTGAAACCAGAATATCATGGCTAAGAAACATAGTACGAACACTTTCATCATCACATATAGTTAATTGGAAAAACATGACCTGGTTATCCTCATAAAATAATGGATTTTTATAAATGATGACGTCTACTGGACCACGCTGTATTTTCTTTTCCATCCTCTGTTTTAGATGAGCAAAATTGGATTGTCGGGTGATTGAGAACCGTGCAAACTCGGTGTTACGAAATTTGAACCCATATAGGTTACAATCGAATATTTCACCATTTATATGGGGGTGGTCATATACTGTGGTGATTGAGCCATAGTTCAAATACGAAGACACTTTGAGTTATGTTTAATGTTTTAAAGTTTTTGGTACATTGAAACAACGAAACATATCTATAAATAGAATTGTGTACATTTATTTTACAATATGTTTACTGTTTTCTTTTTATGTGAAAGTAGTGTACAAGTTGTGGAAAATTATTTTCGTAGGCTTCTGAAATGTAGGCTTATCTTATACTATTTTCCTATTCAATTATGAAACGTAGGCTTATCCTATTTAATTATTTTACAAGTTGTGTACAATTTATTTGTTCTATTATTTGTTTAACCATTTATCAATTGAATGTGCAACTTATTTTTCCTCACAAATGCGTACATGCCATAATAAATTATATTTATCCTAAAACTTATCCCATAAAAAATTATTGTAACAATTATAATGAATATTGTAACAATTATAATGAATACGTACATAAAACAAAATAGTAACACATTAGCCATATGGTTTGTTTTAGGGTTTAAAAAAAAGAGGAGATTTCGCCAATCCATATGGCGAATTAGTGTACATATTCGCCAATCAATGTTGCGAATTGGTGTAACTTCAAAAAAGATGAAGATTCATGCGTCTGCCTGCTCCCTGCGTATGCATTCCTTGCCACAGAGATTCCCAGCAGTGTTCTTTCTAGTCACCTGCATGGATGAATTCATTATGGTCAACAATATCAATCAATACATGTGCATGAGTTCAACAATATCATTCAATGCATGTGCATGAGTTTGTTGCTAGTGAAGTTTGGTGATCCTCATAGTGTTTCATTCACCAATCAGAGAGGATAATGGAGGTGTTGATCCTCACAAAAGCGGTTACACCAATCAGAATTTAGTTTAGGGCTTCACATGCTTACATCAATTCGCCAATCAATGTGGCGAATTCACATGCATTTGCACTAGTTCGCCATTTCATTTGGCTTATGCGTGCATGTATTTTTTTTGCCTATAAATCCAAACTCCAATTTTAAGTTTTAACCATTCACTAAACACTCTAGCTTTCTAAACACTCTAGCTTTCTAAACACTCTAGAAAATCAATATTCAATGGCTCTACTAACTATGGGTGATCAACATAGAGGAACAATTGAAAATATTGATAATTTTGTAAGTTTTATTCTTGCTATAATTATTTTTACTTATTTTTACTTATGTCAATTATATATAATTTTTACTTATCTCAATTATATATAATTTTTACTTATATCATTCTTGTCTACAGAATGTAAAAAGATTTCGTTGTCGGGTGCATGACTACATACCGTATGATCCAATCATAGAACCGTATCTACATTTATGCAGATTTGGTGATGTCATAAAGGTGCACAACAATTCGATAGACACGAAGTTTATTCTGGCACTACAAGAGAGATGGAGACCGAAGACATACACTTTTCACCTGCCATTTGGAGAATGCACGGTAACACTCGAAGATGTTTACATGTTTTCGGGTGAAAATGCAGTTCGAAATGCAACAAGATATTCCGGGCCCTCCTACATGTTTGGGAGAATGGCATTTGAAAAGAGTAAATGACATGTGGAATATGGATGATTGGAAAGACTTTGCTAGGGAGTTGCGTCAACAATGGAGAGATTGCCACTAACATGTCCTAAGGTTTCTAGTCCTGCAAAATGTTAGACCAACTAGAGAATATTTAGTTTGGTTTAGGTCAGTTAAGACGTAACAATGGGTATCTGATAACCCATACTTAATTGACCCACGCTCCCAGGCTGCACGATACGCCCAACCTCCAACCCCACACCATGACCTACCCACCCAATTTCAACCATCAACTTCAAACACCCATAGACCATTCTTCCAAACCCGTAACCCATTCATGCCACAAACCCAATCACAACAACAAGAGCCTAACCCACACCAATATACCCCTGATAACTCCTTCAACTCCACACCAGCCTACCATAGGCCCCCACCTTTGTTTCGTTCTCAAAATGAGGCAATATCCTCATTCGGTCAATTGTACTGTCCTCACCAAACCCAATCCAATCCAGCCCAACCAATACGACCCAACTTTGAAAACATGGGCACTCAACTAAGTTACGGTAGCGCCTTTAGAAGCAACCCTCCTGGTTATTAGGGACAAATGGTTTCAAACATAACTGGATCATCGGCTCAAGAACAACCGACTCCACCAAACACACAAAAATAGGAGGCACCTCAACCACTTCGTGGTAGAGTTCGAAGGCGGGGTCATCCCTGTGGATGTGGTACTGGGGGACAATTAGATCGGGCGGAAAATTAATCTTTTGTAATACCACTGTTGAATTATCAATAATAATTTTCTATTATATTTTTCTTTGTCGAATTCTTTTAATTTAATTTATTAAATTATTATTATTAAGTAAAACAAATTATAATTCTTATCGTATATACTCAAAAAAATTAAAATATAAGTGTTTTACATAGAAAAAAAATTAAGGAAAGCATTAAGCAAAATAAAAAAAATACACACACTACACAGTTCGCCAAATGAATTGGCGAATTATGGGTAAATTAATTCTTATTCGCCATACCATATGGTGAATGTGCATGCTTTAGCCATTTGAATTGGCGAATTGCATGTAAATTTGTACTGATTCGCCATACCAAATGGCAAATGTGTACATAATGTGCGCCATTTTGGTAATTATTTCGAAATGCATGTTATTTTGATATTTTTTTTATTAAACTGTGTTATTTTTTAAAATAATTGTGTTTAGTTTGATAACAAATTTTACATTTATGTTTCTTAACCCTATGATTTTCAGAAAAGGAGGATATAAAAATACAAAATTCTTCACTCGATAAGTAAAATCTAATTAACAATTATTTCAATTAAAATTCAAATTTGATTAAACAAATTATTCTTAAATTGTATTTTATTAATCACTTGGGTTCAATCACATTTAAAACATGAGAAATATCATATGGACAATTTATTTTGAAATTCAACACCATATTTTTATAGAATTTGAATACAATGTTATTTTTTCCTTCCTTGCTATCATATTAAATAAATTCTTTTTTTCTTATCCAACATTAAAATAGTGTACGTTATCGTTCAAATAATACCCCTATTATAAATTACTCAATTTTCTAAGGTTAAAGAGCCGAAATATTTGCATGAGATCATTTAAACTTGTCGACTTGTACATAGAGTCATATCAGACTTATTCAAACCGATCAAAAAACATCATACTTATTCAAATAGAAGTCATTGATCTATAATTATTAATTAGGGATGACAATGGACAAGATATAAGCAGGGTATTATAATATTCATCCTCATATCCGCGATTTAAAAAAATTCTTGTACCCGAGTCAGTACCCGCGTGGGCATCAATATTTATACTTATACTTATATCCTATGGGTACCTAAGTACCCGAACTCATACCCGTTTACCCGCATTTCTAATAAAAATAATTGGTAAACTATTATTTATCATGTAATTTTATGTTTTTAATAACACGAAAAAAAGTAATGTTATTGTTGAATTAAGAAATAAACAAACATTTATATAAAAATGCATACAAGTTTAATAATGATGTATTTAATAAAATTGATAAATTAACTTGTATAAATAATTATAAAAAAAATACATAAATATATATTGTGTGAATATGAAGCGGACTGGGTACTAAGGTACCCGTACCTGCGTCCATACCCACTTATATTAATGGATAATTAGCCGTACCCGAGCCCATACCCATTTGCGGGTTTTTATCATACCCGTTGTGGGTAAATTTTGAGGCTGCCCGCTGGGAATGAGTTCAATTGCCATCCCTAATAATTATTATTGATAAACTTAAATAAAAAATACATTTAACAAAAACTAATTAACTAATTACTAACCTTTAATTAAAATCCAAAAAAAAATATTGTTTTCTTTTATTAACATTTTTAGGGGAAGAACATATAAAAAATACCAAAAATAGCAATTCCTCAGCTCAAACGAATTTCATCTGAACAAAGTTGAAGTTGATCCACAAATAATTCAAATTCATATGATCAAGGATTTCCCAAATTTTAATTGATTATTATTCAAGGAATTTCAAGGTTCATGTGTTTATTTCCATGCCTTCTTCGACAAGCAAAAGAATTAAGCCGAAATAATAACCATGCAATCAAAAGAACAAAAATTTAAATTTTTTACTTGGTTAATCGATTAACCAATGTGTTAATCAATTAACCTGGGAGAAATTTGAATAATTTGTTTAAATTCAGCATCATCCTAGCCCTCGATCTCACTTGGAATATTCTAGACCACTTCACTTTATTCCTATACACCACTTTGATTATTTCCCACCATATACCTTCACTAATCACCACTCTTTTATGAATTTCCCTCCAAACTTGATTTCCAAGCCTAATTTTGATTTTTAAAAGAAAACTCCATTCCATCAAATTTCCATACATAAAGTATTTAAATAGCCCCCTCATTTCATTCATTTTTCAAGCTTTTGATAGCCAAATTCACCTTGCTAAAATTTCTTATAAGCTTTAGAGAGCCAAAAAAACCTTTTGCAAAATATCTTCTCAAACCATAAAATTCACCAAAGCTCATTTTCTTCTTTTGAAAGTTATTAAGAATTTGCATTAAATTATTGATTAACTTTGAGTTAAACCTTTATCCTTTTCATTTTTCTTCATCAATTTCAGTAGATCAAGCTTTCTTGTGGAATGATTTGAAGTTTGTCCTTGGTAATTCATTTTCCTCCATTATTACACCTTCATCATCATCATTCAAGATGTAGATCCTTAGTGCTCTTTGTTGTTGATCTTTTGGATCATAAATTATTGTTTGATTGCAGGGATTCCACTGTATTTTTCACTTTAAAATTCGTGTCAATTTAGTTCATGATCATAAGGTGTTTGAAAATTGTTTTAAAAGAGGATCATTCTGAATTTTGGCCAATTTTCTGCCTCTGGTTCAGTGTTAACCGATTAACCAGTTGTAGTATAAACTGATTAACCAGTTAACCAATGTAAAATGACATAGGATTTGAAATTTCAATATGTTAACCAATTAACCAAACGGTTAATCCATTAACACTGATCCAGAGACAATTTTTGGCTTGTTTTTGGGATTGTTTTGCTTCTTGTTCCCCCCTTTTTCCCTTCGCTTCTTATTTTTTACCTTGGGAGACATTTTTGAGACTGATTTCTCTTTAATCTCAATGGACTTTGGGTGTAGATTAGAGGAGATAATATTAGTTAGTTTAAATTGATTTATAAGTGAATTATTTAATTCACTTTAGGTGCTTTGAATTAGTGATATACTTTCATACCTTGTGTAACACCCCACTTTTCCCGTTTTAGAAAATAACAAATTAATAAGTAAAACCATAGTTTAATTAAAGTGAAATGCCACATCAACAATAATAACCAACTAAAACTCCTTATTTAAAATAGTAGAAAATATTATTTTATTTATCTCACGGCAATTTGCCTAATATTCAGCAATAATCAACATCTCTTAATGTATAAGGTTTTCAACAATAGTACGATACGTAACAATAATGAAAATAAGTAAATATCAAAAATCCATGAGTCTCGTGTTACGTATCAGAGCGACTCCCATGACTCGATCAAGCAAATTATACTCCAAGCGTACTCAAGTACTTGAATCATTTATACTTCTAATGAAGTACAGACACAACAAAAAACAAAGGGAATGAGAACTACATTCAATAATAAAGGTGTATAATATATATTAAAGGGTAGTATCTCACAAAATCAACATAAACAATACATATTCATAACAATAATGATCAACATGACAACATGATTCAACAACATCGATATGCAATGTGACCCAACAAAGACACAATGCATGTGGTACCAGTTTTTGTTCATTCAATCGAACTCGGATAAATCACATACACCCATCCGACAATGATTATCCCACAATTCTCCACAATAGAGTACGAATGAATCGCATACATCCATCCGATAACGATTCATCCCAACAATAATCAACAACAATTTTGTGAATGCATGATAACAAATATGCACACAACACATGTATAATAATCACTATACCTCTTCACGATCCATCCAATCAAATAAGATATACAACATGGCAATCTATGTATTCAACATGTGTATAATAAACATTATACATTATCACGATCCTTTGGATCACACAAAAAATACATACAAAACACATACAACAACATTCAATCATATCCACGATCCTTCTGATCACACAGAACCACTCACGACACCACTACACCAATAATCACACATATTCCCAATTTCCCCAATCACCTAAGAATACGTACTCATCATATCACACCATAATTCTCCACACATATTCAACCAATATAGTCTATACATCACCAAGGAAATGATTCACCTAACCTTAGTTAGTTATTCGCCCAATTCATCCACTAGGTCTCAGTTATTAATCCACTTTACCTTTAATTGTAAGTCTCACAATCACCAAAGTACTTCACACGACTTACTTAATTAGTCGTTTAATTAATCGACCTAAATTTCGTTATTAAGTTACTTTCATCATCAATCCTCGATTAATAAATCCCTAAGGTCTACACTAATGCCTCAGATAAAGAAAATCAACATCGAATGCAAAATCGAGACAAAAATCGCAAAACAGTAATGACCAGCCCATACGCCCTCATTACACATACTACACCTTTTGTACCCCAAAATTTTCCCTCCCACATTCAAGATCCTATATTTCAAGAGGTCTCCTGATAGTCACAAGATTCTTAATTGGTCAAAAGGATTCAAGGTTTCACCAGACAAAGCCTCCTCCTGAACAATGGATCTTAGAACTAGGGTTTTGAGTTTCCCCAAGAAAAGTGGACTTCCCAATCCTCAAATGGACTTCATGACATCCCACATACCTTAAAGAACCCTCATGTTAAGTTTCAAAGCTTTCCTCACAAGTTTGGCCAGTCAGATGGCCAGATACCAAAAAACCAGTTAACTTGGTAAAAAAAAGTCAAATGTGGTCAACTCAAAGTCAAACTTCAATATTTTTGGTAAACATCAAGATTATAAGGTGAAATTCATTATTTTATCAAGGATTGATCATAATTCATCAAGGAAACCTCAGGATCATCAAGAATCAGAAGTTGCTAAATTAGGGTTTTGTGTAGGAAAAGTCAAACTGAACTTTGACCAATCATAACTTTCACATAATTCATCAAGAATTTTCCATCTAAAGCTCATTTTTAAGGAAATTCAATTATCTACAAATTTGTGTGTCACAAGCCAAGTCCAAAAATGCTTCATTTGAAAGATATGAGCCAGAACATTACAGGTCATTTTAAAAGTCAACAAAAAGTCAACTTTTTCAAGAGCTCATAACTTAAACATTTAAAATTATATGGACATGGGACCAAAAGGAGAAGTTATAGGACACTCTAAGCTTTATAAAAAGTCCTAGAACACCTTCATGGGATAAAAATTGAGGGAGTTATGCATTGTTGAAGTTGGACAGTTTTGAGGAGGTGTATGATGCAAAAAAAGGCCAAAACTCAAATTTCTTCCAAATGTGCCCATAATCTTTCAATCCATACTTAAAGATGAGGTCATGCACGACACAATGATTAATTTTTCTGATTTTTATTATTTTGGATTTTAATCATTAAAATTCAATTTTAATTGAAATAAATTATGGAAAATCAAATATTTGATCTAAAACTTATTTTTGGATCAAATATTTTGTAATTAAGATGATTGACAATCTCTAAATTCATATAAGACTAATGGGATATGAAAATATTTGATTTTTTTGATAATTATGGCAATGAGATTTCTTCACATGCAAGCAACTCAAATCCACACAACCAAGGCCCAAAATCTGATCAAATACATTATATTATAAATACATAACAACAATGCAAGGATGAGACACAGAAAAAAATTCTTACACCAAAGAACCCTAACATTTTTTCAATAAAAAAGGTAAACTAGGTTAAGTCACCAAAACCCTTCATAGCAAGTTTCCACGATTTTTTTACATCCAATCATCACCAAAGAACTTCCAAGAGACGATCCATACTCTTTTTGAAGGTTAAAACCATGGGAAACACCTCCTATGAACATGCCACCCTCTAACCTTTTTATAATGTCTAATCTTTTGTTTTATGGCATTTCAATGTATATTCTTTTCTTAATAACGTTCATAATCATATTTAGATGTTTTTTGATCGTTTGCTTTTGAGTTATAATGCAGGTTTCGAAAAACACCATTGTTAAGGCACTAAGAAACTCAAGCTTCGAAATTCATGATCCAGCGACCCTCATCCTAATTTTTATTGTTGTTTTTCTTTATGTTTTTTTCCTAACTTTTTTTTTTCTCTTCTTATTTTCATTTTTTTTTCTTTTAGCTATTTATCTTACATTAATTAAATTAGTAACCATTAAACTATTTTCAATAATGTTTATAAAAATAATAACCTTTTTTTTAAATCCGAAAAATACAATTTTTTTTATCATCTAATTAAACTAATAACCAAATTAAATTTATTTTCTTAAAAAATCATTTTTTTTTAAAAATCAATTAATTCTCTCTTATTTTTCTTATTACCTTTTTCTTTGTTTTTCTCTATTTCTTTAATTCTCTCTTATTTTTTAATTGCTAATTAATCGTTAATAATTAATAATTAGTTACCTATGATAATTAATTTATAATTGAACCTTTTCTAATCAATCATTAACAACAAAAATTAACACTGATTATTTTCCATACAATTTTTTTTATTTAAATTAATAGTTTTTCAAGAAAAATCACAAATAACCCCTTTTTATATAATTCAATTAAATATTTTTTTCTAAATATTTTCTTTTTAATCAACATAAAAAAATCTTATTTAGGTTTTTAGGTCTTTCAAACTATTTTTAATCTTTTCATTATCTTATTTTTTCTATTTGAATCTCTTAGAAAAATAAAATTGTATAGGATATATTAATCGTGTAAATTTATTTTCTCGCTTTTCTGATTATGTAACTGTTCACGGTTTGTAATAGTTAACTAGGTTTAATCTTTTGCACTTTAATTTATGCAATCCCCTAAAAGACAAATGTACCCCCTCCCCTAATGTAATAACGTAGGACTTTAATTTCCGTTTTTAAATTCTACAAATATAAATGTGCGGTTAGTAATCTAGGGAGTGCAAAACATGTATGATAAATAAATTGGACTTAGCCCATTAAATTAAAGATAAATAATTGAAATTGATATACACACACGTAAGTCGATCGTTCCACGATCGCCATCTGCACCTCCTAGGGTTACCCCTCTCAGTTGCCTTAAAACAAATGGTCAGGTCCCTCGAAAGTGGGGGTGTCTTTAAAAGCAAAGTTCCTATAAGTAAATCATCATAGTCCCTTCTAGATTAAAAGATCAAGTATCTACGAGGTTGCCTACGATATAATGATCTTGTCCCTTCGGTAAAGATGATGATAGTCCCTACGAATTGCTAAAGACACCTCTACAAGTTGCCTTCATTGACCATACGATGACCCTACGCCCGTCCCTTAACAAAATGGTAATGACTACCTACTCCTTAATAGTAGGGATAATCTTACCCTTGAAAGGAAATAAAAGAATACGAAAGACCAGTCTAGGGTAGGTACAACTTGGTTACTTGCTCACACTTCAAATTTCTTTTTCACACCCCAACTTTTCAAATATTTTCAAACTCAAAGGCTTTGTATACATCCATACGAGGATCATTACAAAGTAATTAGACAAAATTTCTAAACACACACTACACTTTCCTTTTTCAAACAAACAAGTGAGCTAAGTAACTAATAGCCCACGGATAACCATGGATATAAAGGGTGCTAACACCTTCCCTTTATATAACCTACCCCTCGAAAATCAAGTCTTTTAAAAATAGGTCTTTCCTGTTCTATTATAACCTTTCCATAAGGATAAAATAAAAGTCGGTGGCGACTCTTGCTATCCGCACATGTTTTTGTCAAACAAAAACACCAAGTCAGTTCTCCCACCATGTTACAGAACTGACGACTCTGCTGGGGAGTACTTAGTAAAAGAGGGGTTACCTTAGGAATTAAGATCACTTACTTGTTTGATTTGTTTGCTTTATATTTAAGGGATTGTTGTGGGGTTACTGTGTGAAAGATCCTAACCCGGATCTAGTGTACCTTAGGTAAGTGGCAATAGACCAAGGAAACTGTACGACATATACCGATATGGTTGATCTGGTGGCCACAGTTAGTGTGACTTCTTGGTGGGTGATTATGTTCCTTAAGTAAGTTAAGGATAATATGAGGCTTCCATATGTTGTAATTAACACTAACTACCCTTTAGAACCTTAATTGACCCATCTTGTCTTTTAGAAAGTAGTGAGATAGTCGGCTTTGGAGAAGTCTAAAGTTGGTTGATACTCGATGCTACGCTCATTGAGATAATCTTGGGGGGTTTTGGTTGGCAAGTCAATTGCCTACTGAACAACAACCTTTGAGAAGGATCAATGATATTGAGATCCCTTAGAACCCGGTTACTTTTACTAGGACATGATGAACCAACTAAACTTCAGGGGAATGGTACTTTCCTTTAAACCACATGAAAGCCTCTAAACCTAGGGCTATTGTATGAATTGCTTGTGTGTGCCACATGTTTGTGATTGAACATAACATCATAACATCATGACATCATAAGCATAGCATTCTCACTTACCATTTCAAGGACCAAAGGATTTATCTTTGTTCTTTGTTGCAGGTTATGGCTTCCACTCGTAGGAATACTATTCAGATCAACTTTGTAGGGATACCCTCCAAGCTTAAATAATTAGTCTCTAAAGTTCTTGAATGCTCTCAATTCATCAAGAAGCATGGTTATCTACTTCCTTGGTTACCTCAGGATTTGATGAAGATATGATGAGTGTCCTATTCCAATTCTTTGATCCTAAACATCATTGCTTCACATTTCCCGATTATCAGATGGTACCAACAATGAAAGAATTCTCCAATTTACTTGGTACACCTATCCTTAATCAGAAACCCTTCACAAGCTTAGAGAAAGAGCCTAAATCTAAAGTCATTGTTGCAGCCCTACATTTGAAGAAATCAAATATTGTCCTAGAAACAAGAAATGGAGTTAAGGGTATCCTTGCCAGAGTATTAGTAGAGAAAGCTCAGTTGTTCTTAGATTCTATGAGTTACGATACTTTTGAGGAGATCTTAGCCCTACTGATTTATGGTTTGGTATTATTCCCTAATCTATACCAGTTCATAAAAGTACACGCCATCAACATATTTCTGACTCACAATCTAGTGCCTACATTACTTGGAGATATCTTACACTTTTGTCATACTCGTACTACGAAAGTGAGAGGAACTCTGATGTGTTGCATACCTCTACTATCTAGGTGGTTTATTTCTCTCCTTCCTCGATCTGTGATGAAGAATGAACAAGGTTTAAGGTGGTCTAGAAGGATAATGTCAGTCTAGAAGGATAATGTCAGTCGCTCATTCAGATGGGGCATTACTTATAATCTTTAATGTTCCCTAATGTGCCACTCCTTGGCATAAGATGGGGCATTACTTATAATCCTTCTTTGGCACTACGTCAGTTTGGTTATGCTCAGAGTAATGGTCCTCATGATATGCTTATTCAAGGTATTATGTTTGATTATGACAACGATCTTCAAGGTTACCGTCAAAGGTTTATACGATCTTGGAGTAAAGTGAACAAGGTTGATAGTAAGACTCTGGAACCAAACTACTCCATTCCTATGGAACCTTACCTTGGATGGGTGCGGTCTCGTGCTCAGACTTTTATGATGCCATATCCTGCCATTCTACCGGTTACTATGAAGCCTATTACTGAAGGAGATGTTCCTTATACCATCCTTCATCCAGATATACCCACTGATTTGGAAGAACTGCAGAAGTCTTGGATCCAACTGAAGGAGTAAAGAGATACCTTTGAGGCTCAATTTAGGATTAGCCAAGAAAGAGTGTTGGAACTGACAAAACAACTTCATGAGGAGTGGAATCTCAACACATATCTCAACACCAAGAGGAAGCGTCCACGAGAGAATTAATTCTCAGATGTTTTATTTTCTTTATAAATTTTGTATGTTTTAATTTGTAAGCCTGTCGCTCCCGATAAATGGGAATGGTCCCAGATAAAGGTACAGACGCGAACGGTCGGCGAGAGGGACAATGAGAACACACAGCCGTGAACTCACTGGAGATGAATAGAGTCGCCAGCTAGGCATTTTTATCCCGGAGGAAAGGCAATGCTGCATAGACCTAGAAAAAGATGGATAAGACGGTTTGCGAACCAGAGAGACTGAGAAAGGGGGTTGGTTACAACCTGGGAAGGTATTAGCACCCAGATTGTCCGCCGTACTCGACGGGATCCACGCTTAAAAGATTTGTGCTTAGAGGGGTAGTGTCAGTGCAATCTGTGTATAAAAATAGCTGGAAGAGGATGTACAAGTGTCAGTGTAAAAGAGTGTGAAGTGTATAATGATGTGTCAGTGTAAGGACAGGAATGGAATGCTCATGACTATGAGGCTAAAGAATGAGGCTAGAAAGAGGGGGAATATACAGAGACTTTTGTTCGATAACTGTTAAGTTATGCCTACGTATCCTCTCGTGCAATGAGGAAGTCAGAACACCGTAGTTCGACCCAAAGAGACTGAAAGATGAATTGACTTGTGAACTGCTTACTTGCCTATGCTCAAGTGTATGACCTGTCTGGCTCAGGTGCAAACTGTCTTGCATTAGACGGAAGAAGCAAGTTCTCGTTTGTGAGTGAGTGAGGTGAGAAAAGAATCCCGAAGGAGACGATTATTGTTTGTTTTTGGTGTTTTCAGTCTTTTATTGCTTTTGAAAGTTTGTCATAAGTTAATGAGCTTAAGTCTAAACCAATGGATTTAGTAAACTCATCACATCTTCCCTCTGATTAGGGGTAATGAGAATGCCTTAAGTGTGAAGTCAGCTTCTCACACTTAATCACCTTTGATGCAGGATTAAGATCATTAACCTACTTGTGATTAATTAGATGTTTTTGTTGTTTTTGTTTAGTGTTGAGTAATGAGGTTAAGCCATAATCAGGGATTAAACAGACTCATTACACCATCCTAATAGAAGGATAATAGATGAGAATGTTTAAGCTGAGGAAAGCTCCTCAACTTAATCCATGATTAGGGATTAAACTCATGACAAAACAAGCCTTTGATTAAGTGGATTTTAGATTAATGATATGATGATGAAGTGATTTTTATGATTTGTAAGACAACTTGAGGGGGACTTGTCCATTAACACTAGGGTTAGTCCTTCTTAACCAATTAAGGAAGAATTAGAACCCTAATGCAAGGCCCAAGTTACAAGTGTGATGTCTTGATACTTATTAAGTGAATTGATTAAGGGAGTTAAACACATTAAGGATTTAACACTTAGGATTAAAGTTATACACTCCATCCTAAGATAAGGATGCAGGCATAAACTTAATCACAAAGTCTTAAAGCCTTTAGGGTTTAGTCCCTGATTATGAGATGAGAAGAGATGACTCAAAAGAGACACAAAGGTAAAAACTAAGAGGGGAGACTAATCAAAACCCTAATCATTGTCATGCTTGGTTGTTCCTAAGGTTTGTGAGGTTTTCAAGAGAAGTCTTCAATGGAATCACCAGGAAGCAGATGAAAGGATCAAGAGAAGAAAAGCAACTTGCTTCATTCAAGAAGTCAAGTCACTTGAAGAAAGAAAGTGGGAAGAAGAAGAATGAGCAAGCTCAATCTCAAACACATACAAAAATGCAGCAAGGATGCATGAAAAGAGATGAAGAGAAGTTATGAGAAGTGAAGGCAAATTCACTTCTCAAAGTTACTTACCACCTGAAAGGTTAGAAAAGGAATGCAATGCAATGCAAAATGGGATGAGATGACATGATGAGAAACAAAACCAGAAGCATATACATGATGCTAATGATGCTATGAGATGCTACAAACATGAGGCAGCACATGGAAATGATCATACAAGCTTATGAATGCAAATGAAGCAAGCTAGGAACCATGATCATACATGAAAAGTTATGAAGTGCACATGGCATACAACATGGCAAATACATGATGCAATGATCAAACATGCTTTCAATATGTCTTATGATGTCAAATGAATCACATGGAAGCATGGAATGTCATGGAAAGTCATGTTATGCAAGAGAATGCAAGATGGATGCATATGGAAGCCCAAATTAGGGTTTATGATCAATGCAACAAACAAAAATCAAAATCAGAAGCAAACCCTAAGATAAAAAATTGAAAATTCCACACAAAGGACCCCTAATCCTATACTAAACCAATTCCCAAAGGAGAGGTCTCAACTCTTAACCAAAATCAAGTTATAATTTTCACAAGTTTTTTTGGGTTTTAGGGTTCCTAAACAAGAAAATTGTCAAACAAAAGGAAAATGAAAGATCAAATCATGGCCATTTAATCTCACAAACTACATGCTAAACACAATGCAATGCAAAAAGAATCAATGTCCAACTCTTCATGGATAGGCAGAAATGATTTTTTGAACCTTGGATCAAAATAATGCACAAAAAAGATTTTAATTCAATGAGAAATTCTTAAAATGCAACAAGATCAAAAAAGAAATTTGGTTTGAAGGTTGGACAATGTTTCTAAATGTCTTAGAACATTTCATGAATTTTTTGGTGATTTTTAAATACCTAAAAGTATTTTTAATAAATTAATTTTCATTAATCAATTAAAAATAAACTTTTAAATTTTTAAAAATACATTTTAAATGCTAAAAATGAAAATAAAAATATTTTTGTGTTTTAAAAATTATTGAAACTCTTGACAAAAAGTTTCATAATTTTTAAAACAATTTTGCTATTTTTAATAAATTATGCAAAACAATTATGAAATAAATGAATTAAACAAAGAAAAAGGGAAAGTCAACTGAATGGAGGGCTGGGATAGCTTCTGGGTTTGAATGGGTTGACTGCGCGCGTCATCTGATGGCCCATATTCAAACTGACTTAAACTCAATTAATTAAATAAATAATAGAGATTAGGGTTTAATGACCACATCTGGACCGTTCACACGCGCGCGAAGTCAACAGAGTCAAGGCATCCAACGCTCCAGATTCAAACTGCCTTAATGACTGGGATTATGCCCTAATGATTTTCAGGTGGCCGGAGAAGACCTCCGGTCGTCTTCTCCGGTGGGAACCCCACCTGAAAATCTCCAAAACTCTCAAAACCTAACTAAAATGAAATCTAAAAACATGGAAATGATCCCCACAACTTACTGAATCAAAACCCCAAGCCAAAACTCATTTATATTCCATCAATTTCATGAATCGAAACAAAGAAGATTTTAGGGCAAAACTTTCAGAAACCAATTAAACTCTCATTTCTCCACCATTTTCAAAACTAAAGGTATCAGAGCAATCAGTGAAACAAGGAGAACAACTCTAGAACTTAAAAATCCATTTCTGGAAAAAAAGTTCTTGAGCTACCTGAGTTTCGAAGCTTTCACTCCAGTAGCTTTCTGACCTCTCCCTTTGATGCAATCCACTTTACTTGGTTCCCTGATGATCCTTGAATGCTTAGGGGGAGTTTATGTTGGCTGGTTGAGGAGTTTGAACAGCTTCTGCTCAAGCTCAGTTGAAAATGGCAATGGTGATTCAGGCTGTTTCAGGCCAAGGTAAGTGGTTCTTTGTGATCAGGGTGATGTATTGAGAAGGTTTGTGGAGTTTGTTTGGGTGTTTATGGCCTGTGGAGTGAGTTTCGAATGGTTTTGCTTCTGAGAGTGAAAATGGAGGAATGGTGTTCTTGCTTGATTCAGGCTTGTGTCTTGTTGGTTTTTGCTCAATGGAGCAAGGTGAGTTGATGTGAGGAATTGGTTTGAATGCTTGTGTGTTGTGCAGAGAGATTCGAAGGAAAATGCAAGTGAGGGTGAGTTTGTGTATGCTATGCTCTTGTGTGTTTCAGCCTTGCTTGATGAGTGTTATGGCCAGCATTTTGTCCACATAAACCTCTCTCATTGGTCAGATGACATGACATGTGCTTTATTGATTGGTATGGCCACTTTTGCAATTTGTCAACTTTTGTGTAAGAGAAAGTATGGGCAACTTCTAGGCTAGTACATGGGCTGTGTGATGCGCAGCAAGGTGAGGGGAGAGGGCTAGGGTGGTTCAGCATCCAAGACAGCAAGTTGGTGAAGTGTGATCATGAGTTTTGCAAGTTGGTCCTCTTTTGGTTCACATGAAATTTTCTTGTCCCACAAGCCATAAAACATGAGGAAACCTTGGTCCAATCTGAACTTTAGGACTTACATGATGCTTGTGTAATGGTTTGATGTCAATTAGAAGTCACAAGAATGCTTGGCACATGAAATTGCAAGTTTTCCTTTTGAGGCATAACTTGAAAATTAGTGATTTTTGCCAACTTTGACACACCATAACTTTTGATCCAAAATGAATTAGGTCATGTTCTTGTACTTTTGAAAAGGGAAAAATGTATTCTACAACTTTCATGACCAAAGTTTTTTCATTTGAAGCATTTTTGGATCAAAAAGCAAGGCTTGAAAAATGGCATAAATTGACACATTCTTGAAAAGTCAACCATGCCCTAAAAAGTCAACTTTGCAAAAACTTCAAATTCTTGATTTTTGTGAACTTCAACCTTCTTCCATGATCAAATAAAGATCATATAAACTCAAAATGATGAAGATCACCCCTTGGTTGGGTCATTGGGGGCCTCAGATGCCCTGATTTTGCACTGACTTGTCTGAAAAGTCAACTCTTGATCAGATGACTTCCCCATGGAATTTCTTCATGAAAATTGATATGCATACTCCCTATACCATATGGAGACCAATGGAAACAAGAATGACCAAAAAATTTGGAGCTATGGCCTCTGAAACCAAAACCCTAATTTTAGGTCAACTGTGCAGTCAAACTTGGCTCTGCATCCATACCAATCTCAGTTCTTGTGATTCCTTGGCATTTTTGACTTTGAGAGGATGTAATATGATATAAGAACACACATGGACCCCTTTGAAGTGAATGGTGGCCTTTGGAGTGGCTCAAGAAGCTCTGGGATTGCTCAAATCACAAACCCTAGATGCAGATGACTTAGAAACTATGCAGTGAATCAAAAATGGGATATGAGATGGTATGATTGTGTTTATGCATATGAAATGATCACAACCCATGGTGTGAATGGGTGAGGGCAAATTTGGGGTGTTTACAGCTGCCCCTATTCAAACATGAGTTAGCTGTGCAGGTTGTAAGCGACGGCTTATCAGGCAAACAAGATAACTTGTGGTTGAATACCAAAGACAGTCCAAAATTTGCACTCACAGAATGAAGAAGAAAAGGGATATAGATTGCAAAGGAAAATAAAGTATATTGTAAAGTGTGGGCGACGGAGGACGACCGTCGAGCAGAGGACGACTGCTGGGTAAAGAGCAATGACGGGGACGGCCGACATGCTGGGAAAAGTGTGTGAAGTAAAGCAATGACGGGGACGGTCGATATGCTGGGGATAAAAGGTAAAGCCAAGACGGGGACGACCGACTAGCTGGGAAACATAAGAAATTATGATGGGGACGGCCATCAAGATAAAGCTGTAAAATTCTCTGGGGATTAATGAAACATGACGGGGACGACCATCAAGTTCATAAAGCAAGGTAACCGACGATGGGGACGGCCATCGGGCTAAAAAGAAAAGGGACCACGACGGGGACGGCCATCGGGTTAAAGAATAAATGAAATAAACAGATGATGGGGTACGGCCATCAAAGGTGAAGGACGATCACCTAGCAGGGGACAGCTGCTCTGTTGGGGAATAAAGGAATTATGATGGGGACGACCATCAAAGGTGGAGGACGACCACCTGGCAGGGTACGGCTGCCGAAAATATCAACGATGGGGACGACCATCGGATGAGCATGATGGAGGACGACCATCAAGAGGTGGAGGACGACCACCTAGCAGGGGACGGCTGCTCTCGGGGTTTATCATGACATAGGACGAATGCCAGATAACCAAAATCAACAATGGGGACGGCCATTGGATAAAATGATGAAGGACGATCATCAAGAGGTGGAGGACGACCACCTAGCAGGGGACGGCTACTAAATATCAACGATGGGGACGGCCATCGGATGAGCATGATGGAGGACGACCATCAAGAGGTGGAGGACGACCACCTAGCAGGGGACGGCTGCTCTCAGGGTTTATCATGACACAGGACGAGTGTCAGATAAGAAGGAAAATTTGCTTTATTGGCGATCTACTGGGGAGTAGTAAACACGGACGAGTGTTTATATCCAAGAAACAAAAGGTATAAGTGTTTAGACGTTGTGTATAGATTAAAGATGCGGACGAGCATCCCTAAGACTACGATACGGACGAGTATCGGATAGAAACAAATACTGACGCGTGTTCAAAGATGATGATACGGACGAGTATCAACTGGTTAACAGAGAACACGGGCGAGTGTTGAATCTGAAGGGACTCTCCTGGGGGAATAATAGACACAGACGAGTATCTATATTCAAGAGGACAAAAGTGTTTGACATGGTGTATGGATTAAAGATGCGGACGAGCATCCTTAAGACTATGATACGGACGAGTGTCATGTAGAAACAAACGCTTGACACATGTTCTGAGATGATGATACGGACGAGTACCAACTGGTTAACAAAGAACATGAACCGAAGTTGAATCTGTGGGGATATATAAGTATATACAAGATACGGACGAGTATCTGTATGAGTGTAACATGAGTAACGAGTATGAGTATTGTATAGACGAGTGTTTATCTGCTGGGGAGAGTGACACGGACGAGTGCCAAAAGGAGAAGGGTATAAGTATACAAAAGTGTAGATGACTGTGCTGGGGATATGACACGGACGGGTGTCAAGGAATTGTATATACAAGTAGGTGAGTGCAAAGATGATGCCTTTGGCTTTCTGCTGGTGATTTGACACGGACGGGTGTCAGGACGTATCTGTAATAAGGGTGATTTTGTTCGTAAAGAGTGTTCAGGCGACTTTACTGGGGAAGGATGACACGGACGGGTGCCCAAAATGAGTATATACTGGTGTTTGTGATTTGTGAGGCAACTGCTTTTGCTGGGGACCTTGGTGGGGATTTTTCTTTGTACGTTGATGAACTGTCATTATTCACAAGTGCTGATTCAAAACATGGCTTATGATTATGCTGTATGTTGGATTTTTGCCGTAATGCTTCGTGTTAAAACGGAATGCTACGCTTTGTGGGTGAACATGATGCGAATGCTATGATTATGCAAAGCTACCAAACCGGGATCCGGGTCCCGTTGCTGCGAAGATCTCTGGCCGATCTGCTTGAAGTAGACATCCCAGCTGGGGATGAGATCATTGGTAGATCCGATGAGATGTATCTGCTTGGGGATTCGGGTCACTGATAGACCTATCCTTATAAAAGAGAGACCCAGCTGGGGTTTGTAGAAGCTTTCTTCACTCTGTTGTGATTCCTTCGTGCGTTGCTCCTCTGGATAGAGGCTGGAACTCTGTGGGGAGATAGCTCTCTGACTTTTATACTCGGCTGAGGGCGAGATGGCAACTCGGCTAGGGAGAAGGAGAGGAATCACTGAAAGACTTCCCTAGAAGTTCTGTTACAGTAGCTTCTTGACTCAGCCGGGGATATGGGCATCTCCTGTGATGCCTGCCCATTCTGATGGGGATCAGCAATAAGTGGCCAACTCAGCTGGGAGGGGTCATGAAAGGCAACTCGGCTGGGGAGAGAGCACTTCGGGTGCTAAAATTGAGTGTTGATTTGCCAGCTCACTGGGATACAGTTTTCATGCCCCAAGTTGCGTTCTGGATACCTGCAATCCTGAAAAAGATAGAGAAACGCACAAGATAATCCTGAGGTATCCCTTACTGGATTCCGTCATAGGAGTTAGGATACTTCTGAGAGTAAGCATATTTCCTGCAAGCATGTTCTTATTTGAAGATAAACATCTGTATTCTTATGCAATCAGTTTTTTCTTTTAAGACATCAGACATTTTTGCAAATAAAATGTACAAAACGAGACATGACTGAAAATCTGATTTTATTAATTCATATGCCCCGAATTGGCGAGATACAGTCAAAGGAACATATCCCCTGAAATGAGGAGATTGTTACAAATTGAGAAACAAAAGGTTGGCAGTGTTGATGACGCTTTAAGGAGCTTCCTCTTCACTATGACCCGTATGACTTTTGACGTTCTTCTCATCTTGCTTTCTGAAGAATGTTGATTCTGATTGAAGCCTCACCCTTTCGAAGCTTTACCAAGTTGTAAGTGGTACAGACGAATTCAGAATGCAGTTGTTCGCTCATTCCCTTATTTTGCATGGATCGCCCTTTCGGGTTTTCAATCCATCGGGATACCCATTTTTGCCTGAGCTGTCCAATGCGGCTTTTCAACTCAGCGGGTGTACATTTTTGTTTATTTTCCCTTATTTTTGCCCGAGTCTTTTATTCTGTTTTTGACTCGCCGGGATGCCCTATTTTTGCCTGGACTTACATTCTGTTTTTATGTCCAGCGGGTTATTTTTTTACGCGAAGTATTTTTTAACTGCATCTGAATTCACAGGGGACGGGAAATCTTCACCATCCATGGTGCTGAGCATCAGTGCTCCACCGGAAAAAACTTTATTTACCACGAATGGTCCTTCATAGTTCGGAGTCCATTTGCCCCTGTGGTCTATATGAGGAGGGAGGATTCTTTTCAGCACAAGATCTCCTACTTGGTACTCTCGGTGCCTGACTTTCTGATCGAAGGCTTTCTTCATTCTTTTCTGATATAACTGCCCATGACAGATTGCAGCCAATCTTTTCTCTTCAATCAGACTCAGTTGCTCATATCGGGACCTAACCCATTCTGCTTCGTTCAGCTTAACATCCATCAGTACCCGGAGAGAGGGTAATTCAACTTCGACAGGTAGGACTGCTTCCATACCATACACGAGCTGATACGGTGTTGCCCCAGTGGATGTTCTGATTGACGTGCGGTACCCATGCAAGGCAAATGGTAGCATTTCATGCCAGTCTTTGTAAGTGACTACCATCTTCTGCACAATCTTCTTGATATTCTTATTTGCCGCCTCAATAGCGCCGTTCATCTTTGGCCTGTAAGGAGAAGAATTGTGATGTTGGATCTTGAAGTCCCGGCATAGCTCTGCCATCATTTTGTTGTTTAAGTTGGAACCATTATCAGTAATGATTCGCTCGGGAACTCCATATCGACAGATGATATCTCTTTTCAGAAATCTGGCTACCACTTGTCTTGTAACGTTTGCATATGAGGCTGCTTCAACCCACTTGGTGAAATAGTCAATGGCGACCAGGATGAATCTGTGGCCATTTGAAGCAGTTGGCTCAATCTTGCCAATCATGTCAATGCCCCACATAGCAAAGGGCCAGGGTGAAGACATGATGTTCAAAGGATTGGGAGGCACATGCACCTTATCTGCATAAATCTGGCATTTATGGCATTTTCTGGCGTAGGCACAACAGTCTGCATCCATTGTGATCCAGTAATAACCTGATCTTAACAGTTTCTTAGCCATGGCATGCCCTCCTGCATGGGTACCAAAGGATCCTTCGTGCACTTCATGCATCAACAAGTCCGCTTCTGTCTTATCAACACATCTGAGGAGTACCATATCAAAGTTCCTTTTGTATAAAGACCCATCAGCGTTCAGAAAGAAACTACCAGCAAGCCTTCTCAAAGTCTTCTTATCATTGGAAAATGCCCCAGGTGGGTATGTTTGGTCCTCCAAGAAGCATTTAATGTCATGGAACCAAGGCTTATCATCTTTAACAACATCTGCTGCGAACACATATGCTGGTCTGTCAAGTCTGGACACTGAGATCTGCGGTACAAAGTTGGCAGCTTGAACTTTGATCATGGACGAAATGGTAGCCAAAGCATCTGCAAACTGATTCTCGTCCCGAGGGATATACTCAAGCTTGACTGTTGTAAAGAAAGTCAATAACCTCCTTGTATAGTCCCTGTAAGGTATCAGATGGTCTTGGTGGGTGTACCATTTTCCGTTGGTTTGATTAACTACCAGAGCTGAATCTCCGAATACAGTCAATGTATTGATCCTGAGGTCAATGGCTTCCTCAAGACCCATAATGCAAGCTTCGTATTCAGCTTCGTTGTTAGTGCAGTTGAAAGTGAGTTTTGCCGAGAAAGGCATGTGAACTCCTTTGGGTGTAATGAGTACTGCACCAACACCACGACCATTCATGTTAACAACCCCATCAAACATCATAGTCCATTCTTCTTCCGGGTCAGGCCCTTCAGTGTGAATGGGCTCTTCATGATCTTTTGCTTTTATGAACATGATGTCTTCATCAGGGAAGTCAAATCTCATAGGCTGGTAGTCATCAATGGGTTGCTCAGCAAGATATTCAGACAATACACTGCCTTTGATGGCTTTTTGAGATGTGTATTGGATGTCATACTCTGTGAGGATCATCTGCCATCTTGCAACCCGTCCGGTAAGTGCTGGCTTCTCGAATATGTACTTGACTGGATCCATCTTAGAGATCAACAAAGTAGTGTGGGTCAACATATACTGTCTCAGTCGGCGAGCAGCCCACGCTAAAGCACAGCAAGTTTTCTCGAGCAGTGAATAACGCTGCTCACAGTCAGTAAACCTTTTGCTTAGGTAGTATATTGCATACTCTTTTCGACCAGACTCGTCATGCTGGCCCAGCACACACCCCATTGACTCTTCTAATACTGTCAAGTACATTATCAGAGGTCTTCCTTCAACTGGAGGCATAAGGATTGGAGGTTCTTGTAAGTACTCCTTGATCTTGTCAAAAGCCTTCTGGCAGTCTTCGTTCCACCTGACCGTCTGTTCTTTTCTTAACAACTTGAACAAGGGTTCACAGGTGGCCGTAAGGTGAGATATGAACCGTGAGATGTAGTTCAATCGACCTAAGAACCCTCGAACTTCTTTCTCTGTTTTCGGCGCAGGCATCTCTTGGATGGCTTTGACTTTATCAAGGTCAACTTCGATCCCTTTCTCGCTTACAATAAAACCCAGCAGCTTACCAGATCGCACCCCGAATGTGCATTTGTTGGGGTTCAACTTCAATTGGTACTTCCTCAGACGCTTGAATAGCTTCAGGAGATTCACCAGGTGATCTTCTTCAGTAAGGGACTTGGCAATCATGTCATCCACATAACACTCTATTTCCTTATGGATCATATCGTGGAATAACGTTACCATAGCCCGTTGATATGTGGCACCAGCATTCTTCAGTCCGAATGGCATCACCTTGTAACAGAACGTGCCCCAGGGTGTGATAAAGGTTGTCTTCTCCATGTCTTCAGGTGACATTTTGATCTGATTGTATCCTGAAAATCCATCCATGAAGGAGAATACCGAGAACTGAGCCGTATTATCCACCAATACATCAATGTGAGGTAAAGGAAAATCATCTTTCGGGCTGGCTCTGTTCAGATCCCGGTAGTCAACACACATTCTTACTTTGCCGTCTTTCTTAGGCACAGGTACTATGTTAGCGACCTACGGTGGATAGCTAGTCACAGCAAGGAACCCGGCGTCCCATTGCTTTTGTACCTCCTCCTTGATCTTCATTGCCATGTCCGGGCGAGTACGGCGCAGTTTCTGCTTAACTGGCGGGCATTCTTCCCTCAAAGGCAGCTTGTGCACAACAATATCGGTATCCAAACCCGGCATGTCTTGATATGACCAAGCAAACACGTCCACATATTCTCGAAGCAGATCAATCAGTTGTCTCTTCACTGAGTCTTGTAAGCAGGCCCCGATTTTAACCTCTTTCACGTCTTCATCTGTACCAAGATTAATCACTTCGACCTCCTCCTGGTGAGGAGTAATAACCTTTTCCTCTTGTCTCAACAACCTGGCTAGCTCTTCAGGAAGCTCATACTCTTCTTCAACCCCTTCATCGGCTTGATTGATTGGATTGTCAAAGTCATACGAAGTCATAGCCGTGCTGTTGTTGGTGCTGTCAGGAAGTTACTCTCTGCAAGGGTTCAGTTTGTTCATTTTAGTGATTTGATTTTAATCTTATTTTAGAAAAGTGAAATAAAGTTGTCATTTTGAAAACACTGCCATTTATTTTTTGTACAAAAAGAAAAATGGAAAAACAGTGGACGGAAAAGAAAAAGACTCATTTGCAAAAAGATGTCTGATATTTCATTGATTAATCTTGTTTGCACAAAAAGTACAGATGGCCCGATTACAAAATGAGTCTTGTCATCTTGGGCAAGATGCAAGACTTTGATGCATGCTATAAAAATACAGGAAATAATAATTACTCTGCATGAGTAACTCTTATAATTTCCTGGGAAGACCAGTTTGAGATACTGCTCCCCGGGATCTTTGGACGAATCCAGCTTTCCAGGTTGCGTTCTTCTTCCAGCTCGTCTTCCAGACAGTTGACAGCATCAGGGGTGAGCATCCCCCCACTCACAAAGTTGGGCTCTTTTGTAGCCTCTGCTTGATCTTGTTGAGTTGGTTTGTAACCCAACCCAAATCTGTCCTCTTTCTTCTCCACCGGTAACAATTTGCCCCAGCCTTGGGCAGTTCCTTCCTCAACAACCTTCCGGGCTTGTTGGTACGATGTCATTGAAGTTCCAGGTACAACAGATGTTTCATTGACATTCAAAGCTTCAAAACCCTGGCTCATTGTTTCATGGATCTCTCCATCCATTTCAATATACTTATAGGTAGCCAGGTGGCTGACAAAAATATCCTCCTCTCCACAGATAGTAACGGTTTGACCCTCCCACTCATATTTTAACTTCTGGTGAAGGGTAGAGGTCACGGCGCCAGCGGCGTGAATCCATGGCCTACCCAATAGACAGCTGTAGGCAGGCTGTATATCCATCACGTAGAAGGTCGTTTTGAAAGTTTGCGGGCCAATCGTTATGGGCAACTCAATCTCACCCAGAACCGATCTCTTAGAACCATCAAAGGCTCTCACCACCAGGTTGCTGGGTCTTAACGCCAATCCGTCATACTCTAGCTTCACAAGGGCTTTCTTAGGTAAGACATTGAGGGATGACCCCGTGTCTACCAGCACATGGGAAAGGACTGCACCTTTACATTCCATGGTTATGTGCAAAGCCTTGTTATGGTTGCAGCCTTCCGTGGTCAAATCAGTGTTGGTGAACCCTAGTCCATGACTAGCATTAACATTTCCTACCACAGCTTCCAACTGATTGACGGTGATCTCTTCAGGCACATAAGCTGCGTGCAAGACTTTGAGTAATGCATTTCGATGGGCTTCGGAGCACATAAGCAATGATAGGATTGAGATCTTGGAAGGCGTCTGATGAAGCTGATCCACTATTTTATAATCACTCTTCTTGATGATTCGCATGAACTCATCAACCTCTTGATCAAAGGGTGTTTTCAAAGCTTCTTTAACAGTCTGCTCCTCCTGCACCAAGCTTTTTCCTTTTGCCTTGGCAGCAGCTTCTGCTTCGGCAGTGGGTCTCTGAATTTGTGGAGCGAAAAGACGTCCGCTTCGAGTGAAGCCTCCGCCTCCTCCCACATTGTCAATTTGTGGTGCAGGGGTTGATGATTCAAAAGTGATTCTTTGTCCTTCGCAGTACAGGTCAGAGCCGTAATGCCAGGGGATGGCATTGCTGCTTTCATAAGGTACTGGTCCAGGCACCGTAATAGTGACTGGACTGGCTGCAGCTGCGGAAGGAATTGTGATAGTCTGTGGATCATAATAAATTGTGACTGGTGCTCTGATGGGAGCAGCACCTTCTGAGTTGTAGGCAGAGTTGTTCTCAGGATCATAGAATATTGTGACAGTTGAGACATCTTCATGATTTGTTGCTGGTGTTGTAGGAGACATTGTTGGAAGGATGGATGTTGTTGTTGTAGGAGTTTCAAAATGGAGTGATGCTGAAGTTGTAGAAGAAAAATTTGTTGATAACTGATCAGTTGAGATAATAGATGAAGTACTTGTTGATGAAGCCGAAGAATTGTCAGGAACAATGGTTGTTGCAGTTGTAGGAGGTTCTGGAGTTGTTGCTGATGAGATTGCTGGATTTGTAGGAAATGATGTGGTGATCTGAAGCTGGCCACTCTGAATGAGACCATCTATGCCATTCCTCAGGTTATCGCACCCATTGACTGAAATATTGCAGTAGGCACACCCCAACTCACACCCCGGGAACATTTGACATTCGAGGAGCTGAGCCTTAATTTCTACCAACGGTGTCCGGATCTGACCCACACTGGTTATTAAATAAGACGGTTTGTCTTCTTCAATAGCGTTAATTCTGGGACCACCGTGGTTTGGCATCGGGTTCTTATTGACATTAGGTGGTGGTGCGAAATTCAGAGCTTTTGAGTCTACCAGGTCTTGTACCTTCATGTGCAAAGCTCTGCACTTTTCTGTACTGTGGCCAGGTGCATTTGAATGGAAGGCACATCTGGCGTTGGAATCATAATTCCTGGGTAGACTGTTGGGATCTGGAGGTGCCAACGAACTTAGCTCAACTAGGTTGAGTTTCAGGAGTTGTGGCAGCAATGTAACATATGGCATAGGGATCGGATCGATTACCCTGTTGGCTTGAGAAGGCCTCTGTTGGAATGGCCTTTGCTGGTTGTTGTTGTTGGTGTTGCTGTTGTTGTAATTTCTCGGAGGATACTGATTCTGTTGATGGTACTGAGGTTGCTGCTGATAGTTTTGTTGCGGAGGTTGATAAACTGGCTGAGGATGAGCTGGAGCGGGAATGGTGACTGCTGCCACTGACCTGTGAACATATTGGGGCCTGCCCCTGTTGGTGTGGATGGCATTGGTCTCGCCAGCTCTTCTTGGGCCCGCAAAAGGCTTTCTTGTACTACTGGACGAGCTGGCACCGTTGTCTGAGATCTTGCCCATTTTCAACAGGCTCTCAATTCTCTCCCCAGCTATGACAACATCTGCGAAGCTAGTGGAAGAGAAAGCAGCCAGCCTGTCAATATATGTCCCCTGAAGGGTGTTCATAAACATGTCTGCCATTTCCCTTTCAGACATAGGTGGCTGAACAGCAGCAGCCAATTGCCTCCATCTCTGGGCATATTCTCGGAAACTTTCTCTTGACGACTGTGACATTCCCATTAGGAGGGTCCTGTTGGGTGCCATATCCAGGTTATACTGATACTGTCTGATGAAGGCCTCTGCCAGGTCCTTCCAGCATCTAATAGTTGCCCTTGTCAAGTGAGAGTACCATTCTCTTGACGCTCCAGTTAAGCTATCCTCGAAATAGAACATCCAGAGCTTCTCATCCATAGTATAGGCCTTCAGCCTCCCCAGAAATGATTGTAAATGAGTCCGGGGGCATGAAGTCCCGTTGTATTTCTCAAAACAAGGAGGCTTGAACTTATGGGGAATCCTGACCCCGTCTACCAAGCCCATGTCCATGACATCGAAACCCAAAGAGTTTTGAGACTCTAAGGACCTCAATTTCTCAGCTATCTCATCCAACCTTCTATCATAGGCTTCTTCCCCAGCACCCATTACTGTGAACTGATCCTCCTGGGGGTCTTCTTGAAGTACCCTGGCTGCAGTGGCAGTCCCTTGAACATTTGCAGGAATATTGACCTCTGGATGAAGATGGGGGCCAAATACAGGGGGGTTAACATGAGGTTGGACCCTTTCATTGTTTCTGGTGCCGGCAGTCCCTATATGTGGATCTTCTTGATTCTGCCTTTCCACCATGGCCCTCAATCTTTCCTGGCTCTGAGCCATATTGTTCATCACTTCCATAAACTGAGTCATCTGGTTTCTCATTTCTAGCCTTTCGTTCGCCATTTGATTTCTGACCTCAGTAAGGTCCTGCTGCATCTGATCCATTTGAATGCCCGGAAGGTTGTTACGGGTCGGATAACGGTGCAGACGGTTGAGGGGAAATATCCGGCGCCGAGCAATAGTTCCTGAACATCACAACAGAGTTAGTGGCAATAAATCAAAAACCTACAAAACAAACAAAAGGGTTAGCATGCAATGCAGTATGCTTATTTGCTTTCAAAGTATCCGACTTGGCATTCAGTTTTGACCCTTCCAGACCCTTGAAGATGTTGTTGAGGTTGCTTTCGAAGTGAAACTCGGATGGAACAAACTAATACATATATTACAAAAGCAAAATGGTACACAGTTTGGTTACAAATACAAGCCCTCTGAGGGGTCAAAATACATTACAGGAAAATAAAAGTACATGGAATGAAAGCAACAACAAACAAATGGTCAAACACCAAGACCAAACTCATCCTCACGAACTTCCTTGAGAAGTGCTTCGGTCACAGGATCATCCGGACGCTCCATGAGATTCCTGATGAGGAGATTCCGGGTCGCAATAGCTGCTGTTAACTTCTTGTGCTGACTTTGGTCCTTTGACCTCTTCACTCCAGCTTTGATCTTTAGCTCTGATATCTCCCTCTGGGCTGCTGCCAGGGCTTCTTGCTGCACTTTTGCACTAGCCTCCAGTTGCTCCATCTTGTCTTGAACTCTCTTGTCTTCCAGAGTACGAGCCTCGGTGATCCTGACCCACCTAGCCTGACTCTCCTTCAGATACAAGTCTGTCCTTGCTCTCTGGGACTGGGCTTCTTTGCAAGCATTCTTCAGAATTTGTTCTCCAGCTTTAGACTTCTTGATATAATCCCCAGACTTCTCAATTTTAGCCAGATGCTCCACTCTCAACTTCTCCAACCTCTCAATCTCCATCCCACTCTCACTCCTCTCCCGGAGGGTCTTCTGCAAAGCCTGGGTTAACTTCTCATTCCTTTCCTTCAAGCTCTCAAACTCTTCCACACTGACAGTGGCAGGGGGTGGTGCTGAAGATGATTCAGGCATATCTTCTATGGTAAAGGGCATTCCAGAGAATTGAGCCCTGACATGGGACCACTCATAATATTGTGTTGATGCCACATTGCTGCACTTCCCCAAAATGGTTATTCCCTTGGTTTGAACATTATCCCAGGCCCAAGCAGCCTGCCTAACAATAGCCAGATTAGGCTTGTTCTCACAATAAAGAGTCTCCACCAAGTCCTGTGCCTTAGGAGAGTGGACCAGTGCATAGCCCAGTTGTCTTTTGAACAACAGAGGGTTGTAATTAATACTACCCTTAACTCCTATTAGGGGCACATTGGGAAAATGCCCACAGCTGGTGATGATATCCCTGCCCTTGGTGCTTTGGGTGCACCATCTGATATCGGCTGAAGTTAGAGCAGTGAGTCTTTTAGCCCAGTTTTTCTGCTGATGAGGGTTCAAAAATGCATCTGTCCTGGGTAGATGCCTGAGAAGCCAAGTATGGAACAACGGAGCACAACACCTCACTAATCTTCCCCTCTGCTTTTCATTCCTCTGATGCACTGAATAATAGAGATCCCCCAATAAAGTGGGCACCGGGTTCTGCAAGATGAAAAGATGGATTGCATTCTTGCTAATGAATCGAGGCTCATCTGCAAACAATACAATTCCATATATACTCAAGGCCAATAAAGCACAGACAGCTTTCCACTCTCCTAAAGAAGCTTTCAGGGTAGCTTGAGAGATCAAGAAATCCAGATGGAAACCAGGGATTCCAGCTTTAGAAGTCATATGCTGCTCAATCAGAACAAGTTCCAGATGCAAAGCCTTTGCTACTTCTCCATTACCAGGAAAGACCATCTCAGGGTTGAAAGGGATTCCACCCCTGATAGGCATACCAACCAATGATGAGTATTCTTCTAATAGAGGGCCTAGCTGAAAGTCCTGGAAAGTAAAACATCTCAGTGGGGGATCATAGAACTGAATGCAAGTGTGGATCAGGCTTCTCTGTGAAGGGTCCAGATCCATAACCATATCAAGTATATCTCCATAATGTTCCCTGAACAATGGTATGTGATCTGGAGTGATCAGGGTCTGAATCCTCCTGATGTCAGATAGCTCTGGCTGGAAGAAATGGTAGGTGATGTTGCTCTTTTTAGGAGCCATGATGCTGAAGACGAGTAGAGACAGGTGCTGATGATAACACTGAAGAATGAGCCACTGATTGGCTGGTGCAGATAACCGAAGTAGATAGCTGAAGCAAATGCTGATGAAGATAGGTCAATACTGAAGATGGGGTCAAAACCAAAACCAAATGAAGATGGATACCCTGAAACACAAATAAGCAAATGTCAATATGATGCAATGGTTATGTATGCAAATGATATGCAAGGGTTTGTGACTGAGCTGGATCTGATCAAATGCCCTGATGTAGGTCCAAGTATGTTCAAGAATTCTGGATGGAGGTCTATAAATCCAGTAACCAAGGTGGGGGGCTCAAATAAAGAGCCACATGTCCAGGGTTTTAGAATCACAAGAACTGTTCCAACATGAAGTATTCTTAATCAAGTCAAAGTAACTGGGTGTTCTGAGGTCAAGGTACCTGCAAACCTGTAAACAGCCCAACCCCCTCACAGGTGGTGTTCTAAAACAAGGATCCTCAGACTCGGATCAGTTATGAGAAGTGTAAACACTTCTAACCCGGAGGTACAGTGTTTACAATAACCATAAAAGTTCCTCCTCTAATTCACCCCAATTTCTGAAGGTCAATACTAAAAGGTCATCCAGACTTAGCAGGCTTCCCAGATAGCCCTAGCATTGCAGGAAATCTGCAACACAGAGTTCTCAAGAAGAAACCCATATCTGAACCGTGTTTCATATTCCCGCACCAGACCGAGATGGAATGGGAAAGAATATGATTCACTCTAGCCTAGGTGTCACTCAGGTCCCAGGTATAGGACCTTAACTCTCAATGGAACACCCACCCACCAAAGCAAAACCAGATCCAGCCAGACAGCATGACAGTATGATATATGTAAAGCAGTAAAGAAAGCAGATAAACAACTGTACATAAAGCAAAAATAAAACATATATAAACACAAATAAACACATAACACCCCAGTAAACACAAATCAAACAAGCGCTAGGAGGAACCCACAAAAAGAACCAGAAGCCCTGATTGCAGTATAAGGGTCCCCAGCAGAGTCGCCAAGCTGTCGCTCCCGTTAAATGGGAATGGTCCCAGATAAAGGTACAGACGCGAACGGTCGGCGAGAGGGACAATGAGAACACACAGCCGTGAACTCACTGGAGATGAATAGAGTCGCCAGCTAGGCATTTTTATCCCGGAGGAAAGGCAATGCTGCATAGACCTAGAAAAAGATGGATAAGACGGTTTGCGAACCAGAGAGACTGAGAAAGGGGGTTGGTTACAACCTGGGAAGGTATTAGCACCCAGATTGTCCGCCGTACTCGACGGGATCCACGCTTAAAAGATTTGTGCTTAGAGGGGTAGTGTCAGTGCAATCTGTGTATAAAAATAGCTGGAAGAGGATGTACAGGTGTTAGTGTAAAAGAGTGTGAAGTGTATAATGATGTGTCAGTGTAAGGACAGGAATGGAATGCTCATGACTATGAGGCTAAAGAATGAGGCTAGAAAGAGGGGGAATATACAGAGACTTTTGTTCGATAACTGTTAAGTTATGCCTACGTATCCTCTCGTGCAATGAGGAAGTCAGAACACCGTAGTTCGACCCAAAGAGACTGAAAGATGAATTGACTTGTGAACTGCTTACTTGCCTATGCTCAAGTGTATGACCTGTCTGGCTCAGGTGCAAACTGTCTTGCATTAGACGGAAGAAGCAAGTTCTCGTTTGTGAGTGAGTGAGGTGAGAAAAGAATCCCGAAGGAGACGATTATTGTTTGTTTTTGGTGTTTTCAGTCTTTTATTGCTTTTGAAAGTTTGTCATAAGTTAATGAGCTTAAGTCTAAACCAATGGATTTAGTAAACTCATCACATCTTCCCTCTGATTAGGGGTAATGAGAATGCCTTAAGTGTGAAGTCAGCTTCTCACACTTAATCACCTTTGATGCAGGATTAAGATCATTAACCTACTTGTGATTAATTAGATGTTTTTGTTGTTTTTGTTTAGTGTTGAGTAATGAGGTTAAGCCATAATCAGGGATTAAACAGACTCATTACACCATCCTAATAGAAGGATAATAGATGAGAATGTTTAAGTTGAGGAAAGCTCCTCAACTTAATCCATGATTAGGGATTAAACTCATGACAAAACAAGCCTTTGATTAAGTGGATTTTAGATTAATGATATGATGATGAAGTGATTTTTATGATTTGTAAGACAACTTGAGGGGGACTTGTCCATTAACACTAGGGTTAGTCCTTCTTAACCAATTAAGGAAGAATTAGAACCCTAATGCAAGGCCCAAGTTACAAGTGTGATGTCTTGATACTTATTAAGTGAATTGATTAAGGGAGTTAAACACATTAAGGATTTAACACTTAGGATTAAAGTTATACACTCCATCCTAAGATAAGGATGCAGGCATAAACTTAATCACAAAGTCTTAAAGCCTTTAGGGTTTAGTCCCTGATTATGAGATGAGAAGAGATGACTCAAAAGAGACACAAAGGTAAAAACTAAGAGGGGAGACTAATCAAAACCCTAATCATTGTCATGCTTGGTTGTTCCTAAGGTTTGTGAGGTTTTCAAGAGAAGTTTTCAATGGAATCACCAGGAAGCAGATGAAAGGATCAAGAGAAGAAAAGCAACTTGCTTCATTCAAGAAGTCAAGTCACTTGAAGAAAGAAAGTGGGAAGAAGAAGAATGAGCAAGCTCAATCTCAAACACATACAAAAATGCAGCAAGGATGCATGAAAAGAGATGAAGAGAAGTTATGAGAAGTGAAGGCAAATTCACTTCTCAAAGTTACTTACCACCTGAAAGGTTAGAAAAGGAATGCAATGCAATGCAAAATGGGATGAGATGACATGATGAGAAACAAAACCAGAAGCATATAAATGATGCTAATGATGCTATGAGATGCTACAAACATGAGGCAGCACATGGAAATGATCATACAAGCTTATGAATGCAAATGAAGCAAGCTAGGAACCATGATCATACATGAAAAGTTATGAAGTGCACATGGCATACAACATGGAAAATACATGATTCAATGATCAAACATGCTTTCAATATGTCTTATGATGTCAAATGAATCACATGGAAGCATGGAATGTCATGGCAAGTCATGTTATGCAAGAGAATGCAAGATGGATGCATATGGAAGCCCAAATTAGGGTTTATGATCAATGCAACAAACAAAAATCAAAATCAGAAGCAAACCCTAAGATAAAAAATTGAAAATTCCACATAAAGGACCCCTAATCCTATACTAAACCAATGCCCAAAGGAGAGGTCTCAACTCTTAACCAAAATCAAGTTATAATTTTCACAAGTTTTTTAGGGTTTTAGGGTTCCTAAACAAGAAAATTGTCAAACAAAAGGAAAATGAAAGATCAAATCATGGCCATTTAATCTCACAAACTATATGCTAAACACAATGCAATTCAAAAAGAATCAATGTCCAACTCTTCATGGATAGGCAGAAATGATTTTTTGAACCTTGGATCAAAATAATGCACAAAAAAGATTTTAATTCAATGAGAAATTCTTAAAATGCAACAAGATCAAAAAAGAAATTTGGTTTGAAGGTTGGACAATGTTTCTAAATGTCTTAGAACATTTCATGAATTTTTTGGTGATTTTTAAATACCTAAAAGTATTTTTAATAAATTAATTTTCATTAATCAATTAAAAATAAACTTTTAAATTTTTAAAAATACATTTTAAATGCTAAAAATGAAAATAAAAATATTTTTGTGTTTTAAAAATTATTGAAACTCTTGACAAAAAGTTTCATAATTTTTAAAACAATTTTGCTATTTTTAATAAATTATGCAAAACAATTATGAAATAAATGAATTAAACAAAGAAAAAGGGAAAGTCAACTGAATGGAGGGCTGGGATAGCTTCTGGGTTTGAATGGGTTGACTGCGCGCGTCATCTGATGGCCCATATTCAAACTGACTTAAACTCAATTAATTAAATAAATAATAGAGATTAGGGTTTAATGACCACATCTGGACCGTTCACACGCGCGCGAAGTCAACAGAGTCAAGGCATCCAACGCTCCAGATTCAAACTGCCTTAATGACTGGGATTATGCCCTAATGATTTTCAGGTGGCCGGAGAAGACCTCCGGTCGTCTTCTCCGGTGGGAACCCCACCTGAAAATCTCCAAAACTCTCAAAACCTAACTAAAATGAAATCTAAAAACATGGAAATGATCCCCACAACTTACTGAATCAAAACCCCAAGCCAAAACTCATTTATATTCCATCAATTTCATGAATCAAAACAAAGAAGATTTTAGGGCAAAACTTTCAGAAACCAATTAAACTCTCATTTCTCCACCATTTTCAAAACTAAAGGTATCAGAGCAATCAGTGAAACAAGGAGAACAACTCTAGAACTTAAAAATCCATTTCTGGAAAAAAAGTTCTTGAGCTACCTGAGTTTCGAAGCTTTCACTCCAGCAGCTTTCTGACCTCTCCCTTTGATGCAATCCACTTTACTTGGTCCCCTGATGATCCTTGAATGCTTAGGGGGAGTTTATGTTGGCTGGTTGAGGAGTTTGAACAGCTTCTGCTCAAGCTCAGTTGAAAATGGCAATGGTGATTCAGGCTGTTTCAGGCCAAGGTAAGTGGTTCTTTGTGATCAGGGTGATGTATTGAGAAGGTTTGTGGAGTTTGTTTGGGTGTTTATGGCCTGTGGAGTGAGTTTCGAATGGTTTTGCTTCTGAGAGTGAAAATGGAGGAATGGTGTTCTTGCTTGATTCAGGCTTGTGTCTTGTTGGTTTTTGCTCAATGGAGCAAGGTGAGTTGATGTGAGGAATTGGTTTGAATGCTTGTGTGTTGTGCAGAGAGATTCGAAGGAAAATGCAAGTGAGGGTGAGTTTGTGTATGCTATGCTCTTGTGTGTTTCAGCCTTGCTTGATGAGTGTTATGGCCGGCATTTTGTCCACATAAACCTCTCTCATTGGTCAGATGACATGACATGTGCTTTATTGATTGGTATGGCCACTTTTGCAATTTGTCAACTTTTGTGTAAGAGAAAGTATGGGCAACTTCTAGGCTAGTACATGGGCTGTGTGATGCGCAGCAAGGTGAGGGGAGAGGGCTAGGGTGGTTCAGCATCCAAGACAGCAAGTTGGTGAAGTGTGATCATGAGTTTTGCAAGTTGGTCCTCTTTTGGTTCACATGAAATTTTCTTGTCCCACAAGCCATAAAACATGAGGAAACCTTGGTCCAATATGAACTTTAGGACTTACATGATGCTTGTGTAATGGTTTGATGTCAATCAGAAGTCACAAGAATGCTTGGCACATGAAATTGCAAGTTTTCCTTTTGAGGCATAACTTGAAAATTAGTGATTTTTGCCAACTTTGACACACCATAACTTTTGATCCAAAATGAATTAGGTCATGTTCTTGTACTTTTTGAAAAGGGAAAAATGTATTCTACAACTTTCATGACCAAATTTTTTTCATTTGAAGCATTTTTGGATCAAAAAGCAAGGCTTGAAAAATGGCATAAAATGACACATTCTTGAAAAGTCAACCATGCCCTAAAAAGTCAACTTTGCAAAAACTTCAAATTCTTGATTTTTGTGAACTTCAACCTTCTTCCATGATCAAATAAAGATCATATACACTCAAAATGATGAAGATCACCCCTTGGTTGGGTCATTGGGGGCCTCAGATGCCCTGATTTTGCACTGACTTGTCTGAAAAGTTAACTCTTGATCAGATGACTTCCCCATGGAATTTCTTCATGAAAACTGATATGCATACTCCCTATACCATACGGAGACCAATGGAAACAAGAATGACCAAAAAATTTGGAGCTATGGCCTCTGAAACCAAAACCCTAATTTTAGGTCAACTGTGCAGTCAAACTTGGCTCTGCATCCATACCAATCTCAGTTCTTGTGATTCCTTGGCATTTTTGACTTTGAGAGGATGTAATATGATATAAGAACACACATGGACCCCTTTGAAGTGATTGGTGGCCTTTGGAGTGGCTCAAGAAGCTCTGGGATTGCTCAGATCACAAACCCTAGATGCAGATGACTTAGAAACTATGCAGTGAATCAAAAATGGGATATGAGATGGTATGATTGTGTTTATGCATATGAAATGATCACAAGCCATGGTGTGAATGGGTGAGGGAAAATTTGGGGTGTTTACAAAGCCCAAGGGGCAATATTATTTCAAGCCTACTAATAAGAATTTTGTTTTTTTTTGTTTTAACAAATTTAAATCCTGCAGTCCTTGAAAACGTTGCATATACATCTACATAACATATCATTGCATGACAGGTTTTCACAGAAGGTTTCTCATCCTCTCGTTGTTTATTTCAGCAGATATGGCTCTCGAACAATTTGTCAAAGATCTCCAAGTTCAGAATGCTCAATTTCAAGAAGTGATCCTGAATTTGTCCAAGGGGAAAGAAGAGTTGAAAGCACTCCTCTCTAAGGACATGAAAAAGAAGAATCCTGAAGACAACAAGGATGAACAGTTGGAACAATTGCAAGTTGAGATGGAAGAGATGAGAATCTAGATGAATGGCCAGGTGGCTCTTATCCAGAGCCTAGCCCAGGGGAAAAGAGAGCTGAGACTCTTTGTCAATAAATTTCAAGATAACGGAGTCGGGGATCTAATCATTAGTCAACCTCCGATGAAACAAGCTGACTTGGTTGAAAGGAAGATAAGGATAAAAGAAGGAAAGAGACATGATACTACTGATAGTTCTTTAATTGAAGAAAGAAGATCTTGTAAGGTTAATCCACCTCAACACAAGGAATGTAGAAGAAAATTCATCAAATTCCACACGCCAATATCGCAAACTTTGTAATGCTTGTTGGAGATGAAGCTAATTTCCTTGAAATATTCTCCTTGAAAGCCCAATATTTCTTCTCCTCGCTATAATTTCAATGCAAGGTGCATGTATCACTCCAACTGTCCTGGACATGACACTGATAATTGTTGGGCATTGAGGAATAAGATTCAAGACCTGATTGACGAAGGAATCCTCAATGTTACACCAGAAGATCAGATTGAATTCTTCTATCATCCATCAAACATCGAAGTTGTGAGACAAATTACCCGAGGGAGCAAGAAAGAAAGCTCACTAACCCCTGTTGAAGTTTGGGACACCTTGGGATAGCCAAGTGGCATATTTGATTTCATGGTGAAATATACTGCTCCGAAAAGTTCAGAGATTGCAATCGAAGAGATTCAGTTAACTGGATGGGACATCATTTGAATTTTCATTTGTAATTTCTTTTGTTTGCTTAAGCACTTACTATTATGTCAAACTTTGTTTTTACATTAATGCATTGTGTATGTTTGTCTTGAATTAATCCATTTGTTTCACTATATTTAAAACTATGCTTCTTACTTCTATTTTGTGATATTCAACTCTTGTTAAAATTGTAAGCCTTTAGAGGGACGATGACGAAAACAATACCATAATATTATGCAGTATGATTTTGAACAGATTATGCTGACGATTTACATGCATTGTTTCAATTCCTAAATAGTGGAGATATAAGGAAGTTAATCCCTAGTGAACCCTTTTGAGCCTATGAAGTAGGAGTTTTCATTCTCACTCAAATTAAAACCCTCAATCATAACCTGGGGCAGGGTAGTTCCTCGATTAACTCAATTATGCCAGTTGTCCTTCTTGTACAAAACTAATGATGGTTCCTTGTAATCATTAAGTCTGACAGTCAATATTTAGCAAAAGAAAATCTCACTAAGTCAAAACCTATGAAGGAGACTTAGTAAAAATTTAGACATTCCGCTGACTGTTATCTTGAAACAAACAGTTCAGGCAAAAAGAAGGGATAACAAAGTCATAATAAAAAGAGGTCACTACAAATCCTCAATAAAAAAAGACGACTGACTTTTCAAATAAATTGCTGTCAGTGTTACAATTTTGAACTACTTTGGAGCCTCATTACATGAGTTAACCGAACAAAGGACTGAAGAACATCACAAAGTATGGCTTGGGTACAAATAAAATTTGAGCCTTTATCGTTTGTTTCTTAAACCGTGAACCAGGCCACATTACAACCCTTTAAAAGTCCTAACTGAAGCATGGTTAGTTCGAAAGCATACTGCTACAAAAAGGTATCCTGACTCCTTCAGGGCTTATTATAAATCTCGAGTTAATATTACAATTTTTACAAATATTGTTTTGCTAAAATAATTCTTTTTCAAAACTTCAAGACAGACATAAGTGTTGCATTTTGAATATCATTGTTTGCATATAACTAAGTGTTTGACAGCAGAGAAATTTACGTGATGAACACTCAATAAACCAGAATCTTTCCGACAAACAAAGTTGCTTCCTGGATCAAAGCCAATGTATAAAATGGGTCATGGTCACTATCTTCCACTCAAAGAGGCATTCCATGTTATTGTCTAATTCATTTGGGGCAACCAGGTCAAGATTCAACTATGCTTAAGTAGCCAGGGGCAGGTCTCCTCATCTATCTGAATTACCAAAGGTAACATTACTGAGTTCACGATGCCAGAGGCATATTATTGTGGGGCACTTTGCTTGTTTCTCTTGAGGTAGATTTTCAAATACTGCCATTTTGGGACAAGTCATCCTCAGCTAGGGGCAACGCTCTCTTTTCAAACCTAATTAGATCAAATTCAGTTGCAACCATTGACCGGGACGTACACGATCCACCGCAGTCTGAAAACACATTCCTCTCGGGAAGCCATTGTGAAAATAAATTGTTTGTGCCAATAGTATCAGATGGTGTTAGTATCATGTCTTCGTATTCAGTCATGAGAATTTCTAGGAAATTACTCGGGGAAGTCAAGAATCTCAGAAGTTCTAAATCCATTGGTTATTTTGAATGACTATACACTTTCAAAATTGATACAACTCTATTTCCGAATTCAGGTTTACTTTTCCCTTTTTACTTAGGCGAAAACGTCCATTGCTTATGTTTGAATGTATATATACTTTTGAATATGATTGATGTTTACCATAAATGCATAAAATACAATAATAGTATTTACTAAGGACGATCGAAGGTAGGAATCCAACGAATCTTTGCCGGTTCATCCCTACAGGGTAATCTTTACGGATATTCTAACGAAATACTCCAAGTAGTTTCTTGTACTTACAACTCTACAAAATATCCAAGTAAATTTCTTTCAAATCTAAAATATCCTCCGAAGAATTGAAACTTGACCGGATAAGTCTCCCAGGGGAATGCCCATTTCTTTTATCCTCAGTCAGGGTATTCAGGAATTTAATCCTTCAATAAGAAGTACGACGAACGAAAACAGGAGGTTCTAAGTATGATATTCTAAAACAAGACGGGAACAAAGTCTTTATATTCCTCCGCAACAAATCATGATTTATTTTCCCTAACTAATAGCTATTACACGAAGCTACTAATGAGTTTCAACTACATAATTCATACATACATACTTTACATCATATCATACATATACAACATTCTCATAAGAATATCATCTTGCAAAGTGTTATATACATTATGACATTGCATAGAACTAACCTTGTTTTTTAGGTTAATTTCCTAGTAGACGAACGTCATCAACAACTTATTCTTGGGCTGCTATATCCCCCAAGGGTTACCTCAAACAATATCTTGGACTGCTTCATCCTCCAAGAATACATATAACAATATCTTAGGCTGCTTCATCCTCCAGGAATACATATAACAATATCTTGGAATGCTCTATCCACCAAGAATACATATAACAATATCTTGGAATGCTCTATCCTCCAGGAGTACATATAATAATATCTTGGACTGCTCTATCCTCCAGGAGTACATATACCAATATCTTAAGCTGCTACATCCCTCAAGATTACATCCATCAATGTCTTGGGTTGCTATATCCCCAAGGGCCACGAAAACCAATATCTTAGGCTGCTACATCTCCTAAGATTACATCTATATCCATCTTGGGCTGCTACATTCCCCAAGGGCTATCTCAAACAATATCTCTGGATGCTATAAACCCCCAAGACAATATCTTGGACTACTCTATCCTCTAGGAATACATATAACAAAATCTTGGATTTCTCTATCCTCCAGGAATACATATAACAATATCTTGGACTGCTCTATCCTCCAGGAGTACATATAACAATATCTTGGACTGCTCTATCCTCTAGGAATACATATAACAAAGTCACGGACTGCTCTATCCTCCAGGAATACATATACCAATATCTTGGGCTGCTACATCCCTCAAGATTACGCCCATCCATCTTGGGCTGCTATATCCCCCCAAGGGTTACTTCAAACAATATATTGGACTGCTCTATCCTCCAAGAATACATATACCAATATCTTGGGCTGCTACATGCCTCAAGATTACATCCATCAACGTCTTGGGTTGCTATATCCCCTAAGGCCACGAAAACCAATATCTTAGGCTGCTACATCCCCTAAGATTACATCCATATCCATCTTGGGCTGTTATATCCCCCCAAGGGTTACTTCAAACAATATCTTGGACTGCTATATCCTCCAGGAATACAATATCTTGGGCTGCTACATCCCTCAAGATTACATCCAGCAATGGTTTGGGCTTCTATATCCCCCTAGGACCACGAAAACCAATATCTTAGGCTGCTACATCTCCTGAGATTACATCTATATCCATCTTAGGCTGCTATATCCCACCAAGGGCTATCTCAAACAATATTTCGGGCTGCTATAAACCCTCAGGATAATATCTTGGACTTCTATACCCTCCATGATTATACATAAAAACATCTTGGGCTGCTCTATCCTCCAGGACCACACCAAACAACCTATTGGGCTGCTACATCCCCCAAGATTACATCAATCTACATTTTGGACTACTTTATCCTCCAAGAAGTATATCTGAAGAACATTTTATTCCGAATGTCATCTTTAAGCCCATTCAAATAATACAACCAACCAACAACATTATTTTACGCACCAGCGAGTGCAAATTTTTGGGCTTTAGTGTTCAATCCCCTTTAACCTTCAAGTCACGAATGGCGTACATGCTAATCTAACTTCTCAGGTTTTAGAAAATTGAACAGGGGCAGCTGTTGTACCCCAAAATTTTCCCTCCCACATTCAAGATCATATATTTTAAGAGGTCTCCTAATATTCACAAGATTCTCAATTGGTCAAAAGGATTCAAGGTTTCACCAGGCAAAGCTTCCTCCTGAACAATGGATCTTAGAACTAGGGTTTTGAGTTTCCACAAGCAAAGTGAACTTCCAAAGCCTCAAATGGACTTCATGACATCCCACATACCTTAAAGAACCCTCATGTTAAGTTTCAAAGCTTTCCTCACAAGTTTGGCCAGTCAGATGCTCATATACCTAAAAATCAATTAACTTGGTCAAAAAGTCAACTGTGGTCAACTCAAAGTCAAACTTCAAGATTATTGGTCAACATCAAGTTTATGAGGTGAAATTCATTATTTGATCAAGGGTTGATCATAATTCATCAAGGAAACCTCAGGATCATCAAGAATCAGAAGTTGCTTAATTAGGGTTTTGTGCAGAAAAGTCAACTGAACTTTGACCAATCATAACTTTCACATACTTCATCAAGAATTTTCCATCCAAAGCTCATTTTGAAGGAAATTCAATTATCTACAACTTTGTGTGTCACAAGCCAAGTCCAAAAATGCTTCATTTGAAAGATATGAGCAAAAACATTACAGGTCCTTTTAAAAGTCAACAAAAAGTCAACTTTTTCAAGAGCACATAACTTAAAAATTTAAACTTATATGGACATGAGACCAAAAGGAGAAGTTATAGGACACTCTAAGCCTTCTAAAAAGTCCTAGAACATCTTCATGGGATAAAAAATGAGGGAGTTATGCATTGTTGAAGTTTGGCAATTTTGAGGTGTATGAAGCATAAAAAGGCCAAAACTCAAATTTCTTCCAAATGTGCCCATAATATTTCAATCCAAACTTAAAGATGAGTTCATGCACGACCCAATGATCAATTGTTCTGATTCTTATTATTTATTTTTTATTATTTTGGATTTTATTCATTAAAATTCAATTTTAATTGAAATAAATTATGGAAAATCAAATATTTGATCTAAAACTTTATTTTGGATCAAATATTTTGTGATTAAGATGATTGGCAATCTCCAAATTCATATAAGACTAATGGTATATGAGAATATTTTATTTTTGTGACAATAATGGCAATGACATTTCTTCACATGCAAGTAACTCAAATCCACACAACCAAGGCCCAAAATCTGGTCAAATACATTATATTATAAATACATAACAACAATGCAAGGATGAGACACAAAAAAAAATTCTTACACCAAAGAACCCTAAATGTTTTTCAATAAAAAAGGTAATCTAGGGTAAGCCACCAAAACCCTTCATAGCAAGTTTCCACGATTGTTTTTTACATCCAATCATCACCAAAGAGTTTCCAAGAGACGTTCCATACTCTTTTTGAAGGTTAAAACCATGGGAAACACCTCCTATGAACATGCCACCCTCTAACTTTTCTTTTTAATGTCTAATCTTTTGTTTCATGGTATTTCAATGTATTTTCTTTTCATATAACGTTCATAATCATATTTAGATGCTTTTTGATCGTTTGCTTTTGAGTTATAATGCAGGTTTCGAAAAACATCATTGTTAATGCACTAAGAAACTCAAGCTTCGAAATTCACGATCCAGCGACCCTCATCCTAATTTTTATTGTTGTTTTTCTTTATGTTTTTTCCTAACCCTTTTTTTCTCTTCTTATTTTCATTTTTTTTCTTTTAGCTATTTATCTTATATTAATTAAATTAGTAACCATTAAACTATTTTCTAAATATTAATAAAAATAATATCCCTTTTTTTTATCCGAAAAATACAAAAAATATATATTTTTTATTATCTAATTAAACTAATAATCAAATTAAATTTATTTTCTTAAAAAAATCAAATTTTCTTAAAAAATCAATTAATTCTCTCTTATTTTTTCTTATTACCTTTTTCTTTATTTTTCTCTATTTCTTTAATTCTCTCTTATTTTTTAATTGATAATTAATCGTTAATAATTAATAATTATTTACCTAGGATAATTTTGAACCTTTTTTAATCAATCATTAACAAAAAAATTAACACTAATTATTTTTCATACAAATTATTTTATTTAAATTAATAGTTTTTTTAAGAAAAATCACAAATAACATTTTTTTAATATAATTCAATTAAATCTTTTTTTTTCTAATCATTTTCTTTTTAATCAACATAAAAAATTCTTATTTAGGTTTTTAGGACTTTCAAACAATTTTTAATCTTTTCATTATCTTATTTTTTCTATTTGAATCTCTTAGAAAAAAAATTGTATAGGATATATTAATCGTGTAAATTTATTTTCTCGCTTTTCCGATTATGTAAATGTTCACAGTATGTAATAGTTAACTAGGTTAAATCTTTTGCACTTTAATTTATGCAATCCCCTAAAAGACAAATGTACCCCCTCCCCTAATGTAATAACGTAGGACTTTAATTTCCGTTTTTAAATTCTGCAAATATAAATGTGTGGTTAGTAATCTAGGGAGTGCAAAACATCTATGATAAATAAATTGGACTTAGCCCATTAAATTAAAGATAAATAATTGAAATTGATATTAACACACGTAAGTTGATCGTCCCACGATCGCCACTGCACCTCCTAGGGTTACCCCTCTCAGTTGCCTTAAAACAAATGGTCAGGTCCCTCGAAAGGGGGGTGTCTTTAAAAGCAAAGTCCCTATAAGTAAATCATCATAGTCCTTTCCAGATTAAAAGATTAAGTCCCTACGAGGTTGCCTACGATATAATGATCTTGTCCCTTCGGTAAAGGTGATGATAGTCCCTACGAATTGCTAAAGACACCCCTTACAAGTTTCCTTCATTGACCATACGATGACCCTACGCCCGTCCCTTAACAAAATCCAAGGTAATGACTACCTACTCCTTAATAGTAGGGACAATCTTACCCTTGAAAGGAAATAAAAGAATACGAAAGACCAGTCTAGGGTAGGTACAACTTGGTTACTTGCTCACACTTCAAATTTATTTTTGACACCCCCACTTTTCAAATATTTTCAAACTCAAAGGCTTTGTATACAACCATACGCGGATCATTACAAAGTACTTAGACAAAATTTCTGAACACACACTACACTTTCCTTTTTCAAAAAAATAAGTGAGCTAAGTAACTAAGAGCCCATGGATAACCATGGATATAAAGGGTGCTAACACCTTCCCTTTATATAACCTACCCCCCGAACTCAAGTATTTTAAAAATAGGCCTTTCCTATTCTTTTATAACCTTTCCATATGGATTAAATAAAATACGGTGGCGACTCTTGCTATCCGCGCATGTTTTTGTCAAACAAAAACACCAAGTCAGTTCTCCCACCGTGTTACAACACCTCTTTACGTGTAATAATATCCTATACACATATTGATTTGGTTTTTCACGCGTAATCTATGAGAATGGGCAGATGGCCAAGAAAAGTTCAACTACCATACATGTATATCCTCTCTATTACGCGTATTGCCTCAAATCCATGCACATCATACGCGTATAGACATGCCCCATACGCGTATGGGCAGGAACCAGTAAGTTTTTATCTTTTCTCTTGTTTTCTGAATTTGTTCATCCTAGTTCACGATTTCACACTTCATACCAGACTTAGGAATGTTCCTATACCAGTTCTACACTAATGTCATGTTTTTCTTTCATCTAAAGTTACTAGATTCAATCTTACACGTTTTCTAGATCTAGATTCGCAACTGTTCCTCTACAATAACTAAGTCTGTACCAATTATGCATACAACATAACAACAATAAAAATATTCCACAGCAGAATCAATAAGATTAGATAATCACAATCACATATTTGCAACAACAATCATACAATCACAAATTCATCACAAAACATCATAAACAACGAAAATTCTATTAGGGAAAGGACTCCTTACTACCCATCATGTTATCATCACCAATTATAAACCTATTCTCCCCCTTTACCTTAAATCCTTGGAGATATTTGTAACAGCTCGAGCCTTCTGCGCTCTCGACACTATTACCTCATGATCTTCTCTACCCCCTCACTAGTAGAGTTTTTGCCTTCTGTGGGAATCGAACTCTATACCCTGGGGTTCAAGTACATGTTCATTCCATTCCCACTACCACTTGAGCTACTAGCTCAAGTGGTAGTGGGAATGGAATGAACATGTACTTGAACCCCATGGTACATGGTTCGATTCCCACGGAAGGTAAAAACTCTACTAGTGAGGGGGGTAGAGAAGATCATGAGGTAATAGTGCCGGGAGCGCAAAAGGCTAGGGTTGTTACATAAAAAGGCGCTTGTTTATGTAACAGCCCTAGCCTTCTGTGCTCCTGACACTATTACCTCATGATCTTCTCTACCCCCCTCACTAGTAGAGATTTTGCCTTTCATGGGAATCGAACCCTGTACCCTGGGGTTCAAGTACATGTTCATTCCATTTCCACTACCGATTGAGAATGGAATGAACATGTACTTGAACCCTAGGGTACAAGGTTCGATTCCCACAGAAGGCAAAAACTCTACTAGTGAGGGGGGTAGAGAAGATCATGAGGTAATAGTGTCAGGAGCGCAGAAGGCTCGGGCTGTTACAAGATTCCTGCGAATTTTCTCCACGAAGATTACCTTGGGAGAAGTTCTTCCTCTTCCCAGCCTTTCCTCTTGGTTCCCCAACAACGTTATGACTAATTCTCTTCCTAATTTCTGATTAATCTCATAATATTGACTTTACTAATTCAACCTTATTTTAATTAAAATCGAATAATAATAATAATTCTAATATTTACTAGTATTATTTACATAATAATAATAATAGTTATTAATTGGACTTATTATTATTCTCATACCCCTTATTACTAATCACACCATATTTCTACTCGTCCCACTAGGACACTACACTAAAGCAACAAGACACATGCCTTAAAGAAGGCCAACAATGCACCAAAAATACCTGACAAACAAATATTAAAAAAGGCGTGTTACAACTCTCCCCCACTTAAAATATTTTCATCCTCGAAAATGTACTCAGTGGAATCGACCCAGATATGCTCTCGCATCCGACTAATCACTCCCCTGCCCAAACCGGCAATACTACGAGTAACACAAAACAACAATAATAATGCCAAGACAACTACAACAAATACAAAACACAACAAATCATCAAGTTATAACACACAGGTTTACACCTGAACTAGAATGCAACAAAAATCATTACCATCACCATAGGTAATACTTCCCTAATTCTCCATCATATGAATTAGTCACCCGCACTCGAACAATCACCATAGGTAACGAGGCAACAACAAGAACAAGAATAAAAGTTTCACAATAACACTTCCATTCTGGGACGTCTAATAGTCTTATTATATCAACAAGTTTTATCGCTCAACATCTTGAGCCCTTACTAACATTTATGTATAAACAAATTATACCACCCCACTCCTCCGATGCACTACTCTGATTACTCGGAGCTACCTATCCCATTATGTTCACATCCAAATTTAACTCTCTCTAACAGTCATCAAAAACATCATTGTTCATTTGATATACCCCTTCACACCAGAAATATGTCTCTTGACTGCTAACTCCATTCCAACTCCTCGACTATCAAAGCAAACATGGGAAAAGGTTCCCGACTCACCTCATCAGGAATTCCGACTATCTTTGTCGTCTCACACTCCAATCTTTCCAACCTAACCGGAATTGTACACACTCGCGATTACCAAACCCTTTTATCTCAAATCATAAAAATAATACTACAGAATACTCAACACAATTCCTCCACTCACATCTACTTCCAATCCATGGATAAGGTAAATACTTTCATAATTCCTCAATTATCGTAAAATATAAACTACAACCTTACCATCAAGTACTAACACCCTATCAACGTATCAAAATCATATCTTGATGCTCTACTTCGGCTTCCCAAAACTCTCTCGCAAAAAATCTCCCCAACAAACAACTTATCTTTCGCAAGTTAACTGAGGCAACAAAATGCTAACTTGGAAATTTTTTTATAAACCGCAGTAATAACCAACTAAGTCCAAATACATTCTAATCTCTTTAACCTACTCCGGTTTCCTCATTTGTAGAATCACCTATACTTCAGACGGACTTAAAATAACATCTCCCTCTGAAAAACAAAACCAAGCACATCCACATATGTCCAATCAAAATCACACTTGATAACTTAGCATATAATTGTATCCTTTCCAATATTTATATTTCAATTTCTAAACAAGACATCCTCAAAGAATACAACTTCAAACTTATTCAAGTAAATATGAAAGGCATAATTCATACTCCGTATACACACCTTAATGCATACCGGTCACCACTATCCTCTACACAACGTCCTTGATCAATTCATGGTCCCACATTACATTTACTTCCTAATTGGATTACCCTTCCAATGTTTCAAATCCCATATTAACCAAATCCTTGATCCATAAATTCAGGAAAGACAAATATTGCACACTTACTATTTTACTCTTATCTTATCGATCCAATGCATATAACGATACTTCTACCCATCTCTCCCCATGTTACAACAACAACAAGTAGTTCGCAAACAATTCCGCATCTCATGGTTCAACATCTCGATAACATCTACGAAACAATTCCTATTCTGTGTTGTATCATACTATGCCCAAACATAACTCAATATTGACATCATAAATCTCATTATTTCACATCCATCAACACCAGAAATTTATCCAAAATGACCTATCAACCTCTAATTCCGATTACGACATTCCATGTCTATTATTCTTACAAAGTCCCAACTAACTCAAGGTTTCTGTTGACACAACATTCCAACTCATAACAAAAGTAATACCACTTAGTGCATTCCAGATCACTCGTGATTCTTCCCAAATCAAAACTCATTCCATTCCAACCACAATTGTGAATTCACATATGATTCACCGATTAACATGCAACTTCATGCCATTATCCTCTTCTTTATCACAAATATTAACGTCCATCCCAAGCGACACCCTTTCTTTCATAATTCTCTTTATCAATAAATTTCCTTACGACTAATTTTAGTACCAGAGACCGATCAATGAAAAGTTCTATCTTTCTCTATAACAACACATCCAATATATTCCTCAGAACTACATCTGTAACTCACGCACCACCGACAGTTCATTGTTGTGGCTTTTCTTCCAATCTAAATCATCTTTGAAACTAAGGCAAACATCAGAGTCTCTTCTCAAGGAGTCCTTCTACTTACTCAACATACATAAATCTCAACTTTTCACATTCGTTGAATTCAAGTTCACTCTATACCCAATGAGGAGTAACCATAGTAATATCTGATCAACATACCCAAGCCTCAAATCCATCTCATTTCCGGATACAGGTATCCACATCAATTCCCCCCAAGACAATTTAATAGATACTCGGCGTAACTCCGAACAACTCACTGAACATACTATCTCAGCTGAAAAATAAGTCTATATCATCCAACACGATTTCGTCTACTATTAACAAGGGATTAAGGATGATCAGTTCCTCGATTTTTCAATAGATAGCCGACAATCATGATAGAACATAAACCATATCTCCCAACTCCAATAGCGTTCTAATCGGTACAATAGCAAGTGTATTATTTTATCGATGTAGTAATAATATGGGTTAACCCCAGTGTCGATCTCTTGAGGACTGCGTAGTGAATTAAGTTTTTTTTAATAAATATCAATTGAACAAAAGGAATGGTTGATTGTTTGTTTTAAGCTAAAATTAGATAGGAAATTAAATAACGAGCATAAGTTATACAAAGATGAGAGTAATGCCCGGAGGGTGTATAATTTGCAATGCAATAACTAGATCGTTCCTTGATTCTAAAAAAACATGTTTCAACCTTATCTTTCCCTATGTCCTAAATTATTTTTCCTAAATTCCTTTTAAGAAAAACCTTTCGTATTCCCCCTTGGCCCTAATTCCTCAGAAGCCAAGGAAGAACATCAAGCAATAGTTCTAACATAAAAATAGGTTTTTATAGGGTATTATAATTCCTTAGGAATATCTACTATGATAAAAGCTATGCAACAGGATTAGGGTGGTTGGTCAGGCCAAACCCTAACTAAGATCAATAATCAATTTTTCCAAAAGACTAAGCATTAAGAACATTGCATACAATAAAGATAAAGGTTTAAACATAAAAACTGATATTAAGAAACTCAAACGTCATTGCAAAAGCAAATCAGGGACACCCCATAGCATTGGGGGGTTTAGCCACTCATGTTCATAACAGAAATAAAAACGAAATAAATGAAGAAAAACATTACAATAGGATTAGGATTGCTTGGATCATCAATTGCTTCCGCTCTTGATCGATCCGCGTTTTTCAATATTCTCCAATCTCTAAACGTAATAATTACAAAATAAAAACCTCCCCTTTTTATCAGCTACATTGTGCCTAATATATCAAATCTCCAATTACATCGCGAAATGTACGAACAGCCATCCGGAATAAAACAAGTCTAGGAAAATAAAAAAAGAATAAATTTTTCACTTCCAGGAGCCCTGACACGGGTCGGGTCATGAGACACGGGTGACCGTGTCAGGTTGCTGATTCATCATGTACAAGCATCTTCTTCAGGGGCCATGACACGGGCCGTGTCATGTGACATAGGCACCCGTGTCATGCTTCTGAATAGCCTCAAACTTGATCCAAAGTCTTCTCTCCAAAGAGCCTCCTGACACAGACACTCGTGTCAGGCTTCTGATATCTCTTTTTTTTCCACATTCCTCTGCACTCGGAGCGTCTTCACAATGACGTCTGATCACCAACTTGTTGCGAGCCTGAAAAAACACTGACAAAACAACCAAATCACACGCACCAACAGTAAAAATGATAAAAACATAGAAACATGAATTGCTTGTCAAAATACGAAAACAACGATGAAAGCATAATTAAAAGACTCAAAAACACACGATGTCGCTCCCCCGAAAAGACACCGGGTCAGATGGGGTATAGACGCGAACGGTCGGCGAAAGGAGAAATGGAGATGAAGTGAATAGAGTCGCCAACTAGGCATTTTTATTCCGAAGGAAAGGTAATGCTGCATAAACCTAGAAAGATATGGATAAGACGGTTGCGAACCAGAAAAACTGAGAAAGGGGGTTGGTTACAACCTGGGAAGGTATTAGAACCCAAATTGTCCATCGTACTCGACGGGATCCACACTTAAAAGTTTGTGTTTAAAGGGGTAGGGTATGTGTTATCTGTGTGCAAAAAGCTGGAAAAGGATATACAAGTGTCAGTGCAAAAAGGGTGAATGCTCAGGAACTGAGGCTTAAAAGAGAATGCTGAAAGAGGGGGAAGACACAGAGACTTTTGTTTGATAACAGTTAAGTTATGCCTACGTATCCTCTCGTGCAATGAGGAAGTCAGAACACCGTAGTTCGACTCAAAGAGACTGAAAGATAGATTGACTGTGAACTGCTTACCTGTCTATGCTCAAGTGTATGACTCGTCTGGCTCGAGTGCTAATTGTTTTGCATTAGACGGAAGAAGCAAGTTCTCGTTCATGAATGAAGGTGATGAGAAAAGAATCCCGAAGGAGGAGATTATTGTTTGTTTTTGTGTTTTCAGTTTTGTTATTGTTTTTGGTGTTTGTCATAAGTTAATGAGCTTAAGCCTAAATCAAAGGCTTGCAAACTCATTATATCCTCACTGATTAGGGATAATGAGCCTACTTAAGTATGAGATAAGAATCTCAACTTAATTACCATGATGATGTAGGATTAAGAAAATTAACCTACTTGTGATTATTTAGATGTTTTTGGGTTTTTTGTTTAGTGTTGAGTAATGAGTTTAAGCCATAATCAAGGATTAGTGAACTCATTACACCATCCTAATAGAAGGATGATAGATGAGAACACTTAAGCTGAAGAAGATACCTCAACTTAATCCCTGGTTAGGGATTAAATTCATGACAAAACAAGCCTTTATTAAATGGATTTTAATTAAAGGTGGGATTAAGAAGTGAGTTTTATGATTTGTAAGACAACTTGAGGAGGACTTGTCCATTAAACACTAGGGTTAGTCCTTCTTAACCATAAAGGAAGAATTAGAACCCTAATGTAAGGCCCAAGTTACAAGTTAATGTCAGTGATTATTAGATGGATTAATTAAGAGGTTTAAACAAATTAAAGGTTTAACACTTAGGATTAAAGTTATACACTCCATCCTAAGAGAAGGATACAGGCATAACCCTAATTCCAAAGTCCTAAAACTTTAAGAGTTTAGTCTCTAATGATGAGATGAGAAAAGAGACACAAAGAAGACTCAAAGGAAGAAGTCTAAGGGGAACTAATAAGTCCTATAAAGTTATCATGCTTGGAAGTCCTAGGGTTTGTGAGGCTTAAAAGGAGAAGTCTTCAAGGAAGCCACCAAGGAGAAGCAAGATGAAAGGAGGAGGAAGCAGAATAATAAGTTACTTACTTCCTAAGAAGATAAGTAACTTGAATAAAGAAAGGAAGAGGAACACAAGTGAGCAAGCCCACTTAAAGACAAACAAAAATGCAGTAAGTATGCAATATGAAAGTATGAGAAGAGGTGGGAAGTGAAGGCAAATCCACCTCCCACACAAACTTACCATTAACCTGAAAAGTTAGCACAAGATGCTTAAGGAAAAAGATGAAATGAAATGATGCATATGCAAGGGAAAATACAAAGAACAGAAGCATGCACATGATGTGAATGATGCTATGATATGATGCAAAGACATACAAGATGCATATGTGTGATCATACAAGAGAATGAATGCAAATGAAGCATGTAGGAAACATGTAAACACATGGATGCTTATGAAATGAAATGGGTGCAAAGCATAGCAAATATATGATTAAATTATCAAGAAATGTTCAAGCAATGTCTTAAGATGTCTAAGATGGCATACAAATGCTTAGAATGACATGGCAAGTTCTTATGTTCATGCAATGCAATGTTAGATGCAAGTGAAGATGCAAAATTAGGGTTACATGGAAGGATGAGATGAAAATGGCAAAGAAAGAAGAAAATGATATGATAAAAAATTGAAAATGTACTCAAAGGAACCCTAAACTTACACTAAGTTACCATCCAAAGGGGGAGGTCAGAAGCTAAACCTAGAAGAAGTTATGAATTTCCTAAGTTTCTAGGGTTTTTTGGGTTATCTTCAATGTAAAATACCAAACAAATTGAAAATGCAAGATGAATTCATGCCAAAAATATCCTAGATACTACATGATATGTGTAAAACAATGAAAGAAGAACATTCTTCAAACCCTTCATGGTTAGGCAGAAAATATTTTTTAAAGGTTATGGTTTAAAATGTGATTATATGAACCCTAAATTCAAAGAAAATTATCAAATGATGATCAAAACCAAAAAGAAATTTGTATGAGGGATTTGAAAATGTTTCTAAATGTGTTAAGATGCAACATGAATTTTTTGGTGATTTTTAGAAACCTAAATGCTATTTTAATTAATTCAATTCAATTAATTAATTAAAATAAACATTTAAATATTTTAAAAATACTTTTTATATGCAAAGAATAAAATAAAAATCATTTTCGGATTAAGAAAAATATTTGAAACGAAAATGCAAAAGGAAATATTTTTGGAATTTTTCTAAGTATTTTAAAATAAATATGCAAGAAAAATGAATAAAAATGAAATAAAAATGAATAAAAGAGAAAGTATGCTGATCCAGTGGTCCGGGTTCAAAAGAAAAGGGAGGGAATTGATTGCGGGTCAGATCCAAGGGTGGAGATTCAAACTGGACTTAATTATGTTTTTAAATTAATTAATCAGAATTAACCCTAAGTGAATTGATCCTAGCCACTCATTTCTAATTTAAACCAGATCCAAAGGCCCAGAATGCATCTGGCAAATAAAACCCTAATTAAGCCCTAATCACTTTCAGGTGGCCAGAGAAGACCTCCGGTCGTCTTCTCCGGCAGCCCCCTCATGCCATCTCCCTCAAAACGCAACCCAAGCTCTCAAACTCTCCAGAATCAAACATCTAACAACCCTAAACATGAATCCAACCCTAAAACTCATTTATTTTTCATCAAGAACACGAATCAAAGCAAAACGAAAAATACATCAAAAATTTCAGAAGCACGATACATCCTTATTTCTCAATCATTTTCAAAAGTAAACATATCATGATGATCAGGGGAGTTCATAGATTCATTTAGAAACTTAAAAACACATTTCTGGAAAAAATGTTCTTGAAGTTACCTGAGTTGAAGCTTTCAAAACTGGAGCTTTCTGGCCACTTCTTTGATGTTTTTCCACTCCAATGAACCCCTTGATGCTTCTGTCAAGCTTGAAACAAGTTTATATGGACTGTTTTTGAAGTTTCAGTTCAGAGGAGGGTGAAATCGTGTTTTTGATTCAGGGGGTTTCAGGCTTGTTTAATGGTTGGGAAATGATCTGGAGGATGTATGGAGATGGTTGGTGAAGTTTGCTTGAAGTTTTGTTGGTTAGTTTAAGAGTTTCGAAGAAATGAAGTTTCTTGAGGATTTTGTGAATCTGAGTGTGTGGAATGATTCAAGCTCCAAAATGTTATGAAATGTGATCCTTAGGGCATGTATGTGAAATTGTGATAGGTCAGAAGAGTTGTTGTGGGCTATGCTGATTGGTATGGTTTTATTTGCAAAAAGTAAAACTTGGTTGTACTTGAGCTATGGGTCATAGCAGGCCTGGTTGCAAGGGGTGTCTGGCCTCAGCTGAGTTCAAGGAGGACCATGGAAGCAGATTTTGTGAGCTGGCACAAGTGGATAGAAAGATTTGCACCATTTTGCAACTTTGAGGAGTTTTGGCCCTTTTGGAATTTCTTGAAGTTCAAGGCATGAAAATGCATAATTCTTGGTCCAATTCTGATATTTTGAAGTTTCTTGATCATGTTATGTCACATTTGAGCATGTTAGAAGTCATTAGAAGCCTTGGAAAGTGGTTTTGCAAAAAATCCTCTTTGGTGCATTCTTGAAAATTATAGGATTTTTGCCAACTTTGAAGGACCATAACTTGAGTTCCATAATGAATCAAAACATGTTCTTGTACTTTTTGAAAAGGGAAAGACCTAATATACAACTTTCATGACCAAGAACTTTTCATTTGAAGCATTTTTGATCAAGAAAGAGGAGGTTGAAAAACTTTCCCAAAATGGAAAGTTTCCATTACAAGTCATTTCCATTTTTGGCAACTTTTGGTTTAGCTCAAATTTATTCAATTTTGTGAACTTCCAAGCACTTAAATGATCAAATAAAGATCATAGAACTTCAATTTGATGAAAATACCCCTTTGGTTCCATTGTTGGGGGCCTCAGATGCCCTGATTTTGCTCTGACTTTCTCAAGAAGTTACCCAGTGAACATATGACTTCCATAATGAATTTCTTCACCAAACTTGGTACACATGATCCTTATAACATCTTGAGAACATTAGAAAAAAGAATGGCCCAAAAATTTGGAGTTAAAGCCTCTGAAACCAAAACGCTAATTTTGGTCATCTGTGTAGTGAAAACCCTAGCTCTGCTTCCATGTCTTGCCAGTTCTTGTGATTTCTTGACTTCTTTGAACTTTGAGGGATATAATATGATGATAGAACACACATGGAACCTCTTAGAATTCCTTGAGGCCTTTGGAGTGGCTCATATGGGATCTTGGATTGCTCAGATCACAAACCCTAGATGCAGATGAACTTGAACTTATGCAGTGAAGCAAAAATGCAATATGTAATGTAATGATTATGCTAATGAAAAAATGAAATATCACAAGCCATGGTGTGATAAAGAGTGAGGGAAAAATTGGGGTGTTTACAGCTGCCCCTATTCAAACACGAGTTAGTTGTGCAGGGTGTAAGCGTCTGGCTTAACAGACAAACAAGATAACTCGTGGTTGAATACCAAAGACAGTCCAAAATTTGCACTCACTGGGGATAAGAAGAAAAGGGATATAAATTGTAAAGTATAGTATGGTATGATTATTAAATGAAAACGATGGAGGACGACCATCTAGCAGAGGATGACTGCTGGGGATAAAGCAGTAGGTAAAGCAATGGCGGGTACGGTCGACAAGCTGGGGAAATAAAGAGACCACGACGGGGACGACCATCGGGTAAAGAAACAAGATTCTCTGGTGATTAAAGTAAAGGCAATGATGGGTACGGCCATCAGGTTTGGAAAGTATAGTAAACAATTATGGGGACGACCATCGGGTTAAAGGATAAATGAAATAATGATGAGGGACGGTTATCAAAGGTGAAGGACGATCACCTAGCAGGGGACAACTTCTCTCTATCACGCCATAGGACGAATGTTGGATAGAAAAGGTTGGCGATGGGGACGACCATTGGATAAGCATGATGAAGGACGATCATCAAGAGGTGAAGGACGATCACCTATCAGGGTAAGGCTGCTCTTGGGGTTTATCATGACATATGATGAATGTCGGATAACAAGATCAACGATGGGGACGACCATCAGATAAAATGATGAAGGGCAATCATTAAAAGGTGAAGGACGATCACCTAGCAGGGGACAACTGCTAAATATCACGACATAGGACGAAGGCCGGATAGAAAAGGATTCCAATAATGGAGACTCCGCTGGAGGAAAGGATGAGGGACGGTCATCCAAAGGTGAATGATGATCACCTGGTAGGGGACGGCTACCGGAAGTATCACGACATAAGACGAATGTCGAATAAAAGAAAAGTTGTTCTGTCGGGGAATGGTAAACACGGACGAGTGCTTATGCTTAATAATAAACGGTATAAGTGTTTGACGTTGTGTATAGATTAAAGATGCGGACGAGCATCCTTAAGACCATGATACAGACGAGTATCAGTAGAAACAAACGCTGACGCGTGTTCAAAGATGATGATACGGGCGAGTACCAACTGGTTAACAAAGAACACGGACGAGTGTTGAATCTGTTGAGAAGTGATATATAAACAAGACACGGACGAGTATCAAAGACTTCTGTATAAGTATGAGGGAGTATAGATTTGTTAATGAAGTATGAGCAAGATACGGACGAGTGTTCAACTTGCTTGGGAATATATGACACGGACGAGTGTCAAGTATGTATAAGTTATGAACAAATATTTGTATGTGAGAGTGTAAAAGGTGTTCTAGCGACCTATGGGGATAGGATGACACGGACGGGTGTCGAAAGGAGTGTGTTATAAGTACTTGGTTTGCACCATGTGATTTGGCAACCATGCTGGGGAAAAGTGACACAAACGAGTGTCAAAAGAGAATGTATAGGTATCTGTATTTGAGAATGCAAAGGGGATGCTTTGGCTTTATATCTGTGGGGAATAATACGACACGGACGAGTGCCGAAAAGGGTATGTACAAACAGGTATTTGTGTTGGGGAGTGCAAAAGGGATGCTTTGGCTTTTATTTGCAGGGGGCTGTGAGCTCCCTTTTTTTTATATATATTGCTGATGAAATATTGATGGTAATTTGCAGGTGACTGGTTCGAACCTGACTTGTGATCATGCCAATGTTTGATTTTTGCCGTAATGCTCCGTATTAGACGGAATGCTACGCTTATTTGGTGAATATGATGCAAATTCTATGATTGTGCAAAAAGAGAAACCGATCCAGGATTCGGATCCCACTGGTATAAAGATCTCTAGCTGATCCGCTTGGAGGGATATCCCAGCAGGGGAAGAGATCATTGGTAGATCTGTTAGGAGATATAACTCTGCTTGGGAAAATAGAACATTGATAGATCTATCCGCCAGGAGAACTCAGCTGGGGAGAGGGAAACTTTCGTCACTTTGTGTAATAGTTTCAGGCATTGCTCTTCTAGGGAGAGGCTGGAAATTCTGTGGGGAACTTGGCTGGGGATGCTCCTGTTGAATAGACCTGTGCTGGAGATGGGGAGGCTTTGACAACTTTGCTGGGGAAAAGTATTTCAAATACTTCTTGGGGAGGAGGTATGCTGGGGAAGTGATGTTTGGCATGCCCCATGCTGCGTATTGAATACCTGCAATCTGTTAAGACAAAGAAATGCACCAGTATCCCGAGGTATCACTTACCGGATTCTGTCATAGGAGTTAGATATTCCTGAAAGTAAATAGATTTCCTGCAAGCATTTAAAAAATGGCTCATTTGTTTTATACAAGTATTGTATCATGAATATTGGACATTTTGCAAACGAAACAAAAGTGTACAAAACGAGGTGTGACTGAAAACTCTGATTTTATTAATCTGGGTACCCTAAATTGGCAAATACAGTCAAGAAATAAATCCCCTGGAATGAGGAGATTGCTATAAATTGAGAAACTAAAAGTGCTGGCAATGTAGACGACGCTCCAGTGAGCTTCCTTTGCTATGACCTGTATGACCTTGACGTTCTTCTTATCTTGCTTTCTGAAGAAGGTTGATTCTGAATGATGCTTTATCCTTTCGAAGCTTGCCGGATTATGAGTGATACAGATGAATTCAGAGTGTAGTTGTTCGCTTATTCCCTGATTTTACATGGATCGCCCTTTCGGGTTTTCAATCCACCGGGATACCCATTTTTGCCTGAGCTGTCCAACGCGGCTTTTCAACTCAGCGGGTGCACGTTTTTAAAATTTTCCCTTATTTTTGCCCGAGTCTTTTATTATTTTTTTGACTCGCCGGGATGCCCTATTTTTGCCTAGACTTACATTCTGTTTTTATGTCCAGCGGGTCATTTTATGCGAAGTATTTTTTAACTGCATATGAATTCACAGGGGATAAGAAAACTTCACCATCCATAGTAGTGAGCATCAGCGCTCCACTAGAGAAGACCTTCTTTACTATGAATGGACCATCGTAATATGGAGTCCACTTGCCCCTGTGGTCTGTATGAGGAGGAAGGAGTCTTTTCAACATAAGATCTCCCACTTGGTATTCCCGAAGCCTGACTTTCTGATCGAAGGATTTCTTCATCCTTTTTTGATATAGCTACCCATGACATATTGCAGCTAATCTCTTCTCTTCGATCAAAATTCAGTTGGTTGTACCGAGACCGGACCCACTCTGCTTCGTCCAGCTTAACATCCATCATTACCCGTAAGGATGGTAGCTCAACTTCAACAGGTAGGACAACTTCCATACCGTACACAAGTTGATAAGGTGTTGCCCCAGTGGATGTTCTGATTGAGGTTCGATACCCATGCAAGGCAAATGGTAGAATTTCATGCCAGTCTTTGTAAGTAACCACCATCTTCTGCACAATCTTCTTGATGTTTTTGTTAGCTGCCTCAACAGCGCCATTCATCTTTGGCCTGTAAGGAGAAGAGTTGTGATGTTGGATTTTGAAGTCCCGGCATAGTTCTACCATCATTTTGTTGTTCAAATTGGAACCATTATCAGTAATGATCCGCTCGGGTACTCCATATCGACAGATGATGTCTCTTTTCAAAAATCTGGCTACCACTTGTCTGGTGACGTTTGCATATGAAGCTGCTTCAACCCATTTGGTGAAATAATCAATAGCTACCAGGATGAATCTGTGGCCATTTGAAGTAGTCGGTTCAATCTTTCCAATCATGTCAATGCCCCACATGGCAAAGGGCCAAGGTGAAGACATCATATTCAAAGGATTTAGAGGCACATGCACTTTGTCTGCGTAGATCTGGTATTTGTGGCATTTTCTGGCATAGGAACAACAGTCTGCATCCATTTTGATCCAGTAGTAACCTGATCTTAATAATTTATTAGCCATTGCATGTCCTCCAGCATGGGTACCGAAAGATCCTTCATGCACCTCGTGCATCAGCAAGTCTGCTTCTTTCTTGTCAACACATCTGAGCAGAACCATGTCAAAGTTTCACTTGTATAATGAACCATCATCATTAAGGAAGAAACTACCAGCCAGTCTTCTTAATGTATTCTTATCATTGGATGATGTCCCAGGTGGGTATGTTTGATCCTCTAAGAAGCTCTTGATGTCATGGAACCAAGGCTTGTCATCTTTAGCAATGTCCACAGAGAAAACGTATGTTGGTTGGTCTAGTCTAGATACTAAAATCCGAGGCACATAATTTGCAGTTTGAAGCTTAATCATGGAGGAAATGGTAGCTAAAGCATCTACAAACTGATTCTCATCTCGAGGGATGTACTCAAGTTTGACTGTTGTGAAGAAAGTCAATAATCTCCTCGTATAGTCACGGTATGGGATCAGATGCTCTTGGTGAGTGTACCATTTGCCGTTGGTCTGATTAATTACCAAAGCTGAATCTCCGAATACATTCAATGTCTTGATCCTGAGGTCAATGGCTTCCTCAAGACCCATGATACAGACTTCGTATTTAGCTTCGTTGTTGGTGCAGGAAAAAGTGAGTTTTGCCGAGAAGGGCATATGAACTCCTTTAGGTGTAATGAGCACTTCACCAACTCCGCGACCATTCATATTGACAGCCCCATCAAACATCATAGTCCATTCTTCTTCTGGGTCAGGCCCTTCAGTGTGAACATGCTCTTCATGATCTTTTGCTTTTAGGAACATGATGTCTTCATCAGGGAAGTCAAATCTCATGGGCTGATAATCATCGACGGGTTGCTCAGCTAGATAGTCAGACAGTACACTGCCCTTGATGGCCTTTTGAGATGTGTACTGAATGTCATACTCTGTTAGAATCATTTGCCATCTTGCAACCCTTCCGGTAAGTGCTGGCTTCTCAAATATGTACTTGACGGGGTCCATTTTTGAGATCAATAAGGTAGTGTGGGTCAGCATGTACTATCTTAGTTGGCGAGCAGCCCACGCTAAAGCACAACAAGTTTTCTCGAGCAGTGAATAACGTTGTTCATAGTCGGTAAACATTTTGCTTAGGTAGTATATTGCATACTCTTTTCGACCAGACTCGTCATGCTGGCCCAACACGCACCCATTGATCCTTATAATACTGTTAGGTACATTATTAGAGGTCTTCCTTCAATTGGAGGCATGAGAATTGGAGGTTCTTGCAGGTACTCCTTGATCTTGTTAAAAGCCTTCTGACAATCTTCATTCCACCTGACCGTCTGTTCCTTTCTTAATAATTTGAACAAGGGTTCACATGTTGAAGTGAGGTGAGATATGAACCTTGATATGTATTTCAATCTACCTAAGAACCCCCGAACTTCCTTTTCAGTCCTAGGTGCAGGCATATCCTGAATGGCTTTGACTTTGTCGGGATCAACTTCAATTCCCTTTTCACTTGCAATAAATCCTAGCAGCTTACCAGAACACACCCCGAATGTGCATTTGTTGGGGTTTAACTTCAGCTGATACTTTCTCAGACGCTTGAACAACTTCAACAAATTTACCAAATGATCTTCTTTAGTGAGGGACTTGGCAATCATGTCATCCACGTAGCATTCAATTTCTTTGTGGATCATATCATGGAATAATGTTAGCATAGCTCGTTGATAAGTCGCACCGACATTCTTCAGTCCAAATGGCATTACCTTGTAACAAAAAGTGCGCCAAGGTGTGATGAAGGTTGTTTTCTCCATGTCTTCGGGTAACATTCTAATCTGATTATACCCTGAAAAACCATCCATAAAGGAAAACACCGAGAACTGAGCTGTGTTGTCGACCAATACATCAATGTGAGGTAATGGGAATTCATCCTTCAGGCTAGCTCTATTCAGGTCCCGGTAATCCACACATATCCATACTTTTCCATCCTTCTTAGGTACTGGTTGATAACACTAAATTTCACCGTATTTCTGACTTTGATTTCGCATGCATTCTTAGCTTTTATTGTTATTTTGTTATGTTATTACTTTGTTTTTCTTTACTTTCAGGTTTTCTATGCAATCAAGGCTTAAATCGGGAAGAGGAGCGAAAAAAGGAGTGGAAATGGATGAAAACCAAGAAATTCAGCTTTTTACACTTACGGCATCCGCCATGGCTGGCGCCATGGGGTCTGCCATGACGTGGCCACGTCTCAAGACCACTCCACAAATGCAAAGAATCACGATCCCCACTTTCTTCTTCCATTTACTCTCATGGCGGGCGCCACAACGCAAAAGTGGTTCCCTCCACTTTTTAGTGGAGGGGGGCATCCTGGTCATTTCCCATTTAAGACTTGCCTATAAATAAGACTTTAGAATTTTGTTTTCTTCATCCAAAATTAGAATCTCTTAGGCATATATCAGTTTTAAAGTAGTAATCACTTCACATCGGGGTGTTACTGCAATCGAGTGATCGAGTCTGTATATGTCTGTGTGATCGAGTTTTGGAGCACTCTGGGAGGAAGTTAATCCTGCCGCCATTTTAATTCCAATTCGTATTTTATTTTTCTGCAATCGCTTTATTTTATTTACTTTCCGCATTGCTTTACTTTTATTTATTTCCTGCACTTGCTTTACTTTATTTATTTCTCGCACTACTTTCGTTTATTTTCTGCACTCGCTTTAAATACCTTTATTTCTCGCACTACTTTTATTTACTTTCCGCATTCGCACTACTTTTATTTACTTTACGCACTCGCACTAATTACTTTTATGAAAAATTATAAAAGAACTTTTACTTTACCATGTCTAACTAAATCCATAAAAGTTAGAATGTAAGGATCGTAATTAAACCAGTAATCCGTACAATTGTTCGTGGAAACACTTAAGGGCTATTTTATCTTTCAATTTAAGTTTAATTATTTTTAACTATTTCAAAAACAGCCAAAAGCGCTTTGTCTAGTTCATTAGGAGTTTTTGGATTAAAAAGAAAAGAGATTTTAAAACGATTTTCGGACGCGTTAAGAAGTTTAGAGTCTGGTTCGTGAGAACCTCTTTTTGCTAAGAAATCCAGGTTAAAGTACTTTTCAACTTAGTTAAGATACTATATTTCTTAAAAATAGGTTTACTACTCTAACGCAGTACGCACCTTTTTATCCGTGACAATAGGAGGGGTTGATTAGAGGGTGCAACTCGGTTCTGAATACGCGAAAACGACAGTTCCTGTTAAATTAGTTCTTTTCAAAGTAGAAAACATTGCCCATAAGTAGTTCTATTAACAAGTACCAGATTATCTATCGATTATGTGAATTACATTCGAGACTGTCTTTATTAATTGTTTAAAATTATTATTTTATTTACCATTGCGCACTCCTTAAAACCATTATATTCAGTTTCCTTAGATACACACCATAACAACAGGTACGATAGATTGACACTTGGTCTCTGTGGATTCGACAATCTTTTATATTACTCTGACGTGTTCGTACACTTGCGAAAAACACGCATCAAGTTTTTGGCGCCGTTGCCGGGGATATATTTCGTCAAATTTCATACTCTGTAGTTATCCCGTTTAGACTAAGGTTGTTACCCATCGGTCAATGCGAAAGACTCGCAGTGGCGGAAGCTTAGTAGACCTTCTAGCTGAACCTGAACGTTACGCTCACGCACGTTTATTTTTCCATAGGAATAGGAGAGCTATGGCCGAAGATCAAAACCGAAGACCTCTTAAGGACTTCGCCCAACCATCAAATGAGGAACCTAGTTCCAGTATAGTAAACCCCGCTATCCCAGCCAATAATTTTGAACTTAAACCATCCCTGCTGCAATTAGTGCAATAGAGACAATTCGCAGGTCTTGCTACTGAGAACCCAAACCAACATTTAAAAAACTTTCTTCAGTTAGCAGACACCTTTAAAACCAATGGAGCTCCTCCTGAGGCGATACGCTTAAGATTATTTCCCTTTTCCCTCAGAGATAAAGCTCTATCATGGTTAGATTCCCTTCCACCCAATTCCATAACAACTTGGGAAGACCTTAGGAAATTTTTCCTTGCTAGATATTTTCCCCCAAGTAAGACCGCTCTTCTTCGAAACCTAATAACCAGATTTACCCAACACCAAGGATAGTCATTGTTCGAAGCCTGGGAGAGATATAAAGAGCTATTAAGAGCATGCCCACATCATGGCTTAGAGAATTGGCTAATCATTCAAACCTTCTATAATGGATTTCATTATAACACTAAGATGACCATCGACGCTGCCGCTGGTGGTGCACTGATGAACAAACCTTACCCTGAAGCTAGTGCCCTTATCGAAGACATGGCCCAAAACCATCAATCATGGGGAGTAGAATGAGCGACGGTGGAAAATAAGGAAGCCCAAGGAGGAATACATGAGCTAAGCTCTATGGACATGATGCAAGATAAAATGGACGCATTGGCCCTTATAGTCGAACATATGTGTACAACCCCGAATACTGTAGCTGCAATTTCGCCGAATTGTGAGATATGTGGGACGCAAGGACACTAATCCGCCGAATGTAATCTGTTAAATGAGACCAACCCTGAGCAAGTGAACTACACCCAAGGGAACCCATTTTCAAACACATATAACCATGGATGGAGGAATCACCCAAACTTCTCCTATAAAAATAACAACCATATCCAGAATACCGCACCTCCGAGACAACAAGGTTACCAAGCCCCAACAACAAATCAACATATGCAACCTGTACCACCAAGTCCGAGCCTTGAGAAAATTATGGAAAATTTTATCACCGCTCAAACACAACAAAAAAAAGAGTTCATGAACCAAAACGTCCATGTTAACGAACTAATTACCCAGTTAGGAGCCAAGGTTGACCAAATTATTACTCATAACAAGATGCTTGAAACCCAGATCTCACAGGTAGCTTTAAACCAAGCCCCACAGACTACACCTGGAGGACAGTTCCCTGGACAACCTCAACAAAACCTGAAAGGGCAAGCAAATGCCATTACTCTACGAAGTGGAACCGCTTATAAGGAACCTTTAAACCCTAGATTAAGTGATCCCGAAACTTCTGAGAGAAATGAGGAGAAGGAACTAGAGGAATCTGAAAACCCGGAAAGTCAAGAAAAAGGAGAAGAACCTAAAAACAAAACCTATGTACCACCACCGCCATACAAACCACCAATACCATACCCTCAAAGACTAAAGAAAACCCAAATCGATAATCAGTATCAAAAATTCGTCAAGGTTATAGAAAAACTTCACGTAGAAATCCCTTTTACTGAAGCCATCACCCAAATACCTTTTTATGCTAAGTTTCTCAAAGACATACTTACAAATAAACGTAGACTTGAAGATCTGAAACCCGTGGAATGTAATTCTATTTCCGAAAATAGGTTAGCAAGGAAATATAAAGATCCCGAAAATTTTTCCATTCCTTGTATTTTGGGGAATCATGTCATCGAAAAAGCTTTTCTAGACTTAGGAGCTAATGTGAGCTTAATGCCTTTAGCAGTTTGTGAGAGATTAAACTTAGGAGAATTACAACCTACTAAGATGTCACTTCAATTAACCGATAGATCCGTTAAATACCCTCTAGGCATACTTGAAGACGTCCCTGTTAGGATAGGTCAACTGTTTATACCTACTGATTTTGTTGTCATGGACATTAAAGAAGATGACGACATACCAATCCTCCTAGGTAGACCGTTCTTATCAACTGCTGGAGCCGTTATAGATGTTAAAAAAGGGAAACTAACCTTTGAGGTAGGTGACGAAAAGATAGAATTTGTCCTTTCGAAATTTCTTATGGCACCTATAATAGGAGATGCTTGTTATGCCTTAGATATCATTGATGAATGCATTAGGGAATTAGAACAAGAAGAAGAAATTGAATCTATAAAATTGCCATCAACCCTTATTTGGGAAGATGACAGATATAAAAAACCCTACATTGATGATAACCTTCACGAATTTTTATCTCTTACCCCATATCCCATGCCTTTCCCTATGAAACCAACCGTAAAACTTAAGGAACTACCTAAAAACCTGAGATATGAATTTATTGATGAAGAAATGAACCGTCCAGTTATAGTCAGTGCTACCTTAAACCAAGAGGAAACCAACCAATTGTTTGATGTTTTACGAAGGTACCCATCAGCCTTAGGATATAAGATCTCAGATCTAAAAGGAATAAGCCAATCCGTATGCATGCATCAGATTTTGCTTGAAGAAGATTCAAAACCCTCCAGAGAACACCAACGAAGAATAATCCTATGATGAGTGAAGTAGTTAAGACTGAAGTTCTTAAGTTACTAGAGGTAGGTATAATATATCAGATCTCGGACAATAAATGGGTGAGTCCTGTGCATGTAGTACCTAAAAAGGGAGGCATCACAATCGTGCAAAACGAGAAGGGCGAACATGTAGCAAAAAGAACCGATGGAGGTTGGCGTATGTGCATAGATTATAGAAAATTAAAGCAACTAGGAAGGAAGATTTCCCATTACCTAGACCAAATAGTGGAGCGCCTAGCCAGACACTCTTACTTTTGTTACCTAGATGGATATTCAGGATTCTTCCAAATACCTATTCACCCCGAAGATCAAGAAAAAACTACCTTTACATGCCTTGTTGGGACTTTTGCCTACAGAAGAATGCCTTTTGGACTCTGTAATGCCCCTGCCACTTTCCAACACTGCATGATGTCTATCTTTGCAGACTATTTAGATGGAATCATGGAAGGATTTTAGGACGATTTCTCAGTTTGTGGATCTGATTTCAAAAATTGTCTTATCAACCTTGAGAAAATCCTGGAAAGATGCGTGGAGGTAAACCTTGTGCTAAATTGGGAAAAGTGTCATTTCATGGTCACCGAAGGGATTGTTTTAGGACATATAGTTTCCGAAAAAGGTATAGAGGTAGACAAAGCTAAAATAGAAGTCATAGAGAATCTAAAACCGCCAAAGACTATCAGGGAGATAAGAAGTTTTCTTGGACATTCCAGATTTTACCGACGTTTTATCAAGGACTTCTCCAAAATAACGAATCCATTAACTGGCCTTTTAATGAAAGATGTTGAATTCATCTTTGATGAAAAATGTACTGAAACATTTAATCTTCTCAAGCAAGCTCTGATTTCAGCACCTATAATGAAACCCCCTGATTGGTTAGAACCGTTTGAGATAATGTGTGACGCTAGTGACTATGCTGTAGGAGCCGTTCTAGGTCAGAGAAAAGATAAAAAGTTACACGTAATTTATTATGCCAGTAGAACCCTAGACGCTGCACAGCTCAACTACGCAACAACCGAAAAGGAGCTCCTAGCTGTAGTTTTCTCCATAGACAAATTTATATCGTATCTAGTAGGAGCCAAAATTATAGTTTACACCGACCATGCTGCCATTCGTTACTTACTAAGTAAAAAGGATGCCAAACCTAGGTTACTTCAATGGATTCTATTACTGCAAGAGTTTGATTTAGATATCCATGATAAGAAAGGCACAAATAATGTAGTAGCTGATCACCTTTCTAGGCTAGAATACCTGAAACCTGACTCAGTACCCATAAATGACGATTTTCCCTATGATAGACTGATAGCCCAACTGGAAACTATTGAAGATGATAACCCAGACCCACATGAGCATTCTCATAAATCCTTAGCTATAAGTAATGTACCTTGGTATGCAGACTTTGTTAATTACCTAGCCGCTGACATCATACCCCCTGATCTAAATTACCACCGGAAGAAGAAGTTCTATAGTGATGTGAGAAACTTATATTGGGACAAACCATTTCTTTTCAAGAGAGGTAAAGATGGCATTTTCCGCGGTTGTGTTCTAGAAGAAGAGGTACATAATATAATTGAGCATTGTCACTCTCCGCCCTATGGCGGACATGCAAGCACATCTAAGACCTACGCCAAGATTCTTCAAGCTGGCCTATTCTGGCCTACTATGTGGCGTGATGTCCATGCTTTCATTGTCAAATGTGATAGATGCCAACGCATGGGAAATATTTCAAGACGTAATGAAATGCCTCTAAGAAATATCCAAGAAGTAGAACTCTTCGACGTATGGGGTATAGACTTTATGGGACCATTCCCACCATCTTTAGGAAACCAGTACATCTTAGTAGCTGTTGACTACATGTCTAAATGGATTGAAGCTATCGCCGCACCCACGAATGACACAAAAGTAGTCATGAAATTATTCAAAAACTATATATTTCCCAGGTTTGGAACCCCCCGTTTGGTCATAAGTGATGGAGGATCACACTTTATATCGAGAATATTTGATAAACTTTTAAGCAAGTATGGAGTTAAGCATAGAGTAGCAACACCATACCACCCACAGACCAATGGACAAGTGGAAGTATCTAATAGGGAGATTAAACAAATTCTTGAGAAGACTGTCTCTATATCTAGAAAAGATTGGTCGCAGAAACTTCAAGAAGCATTATGGGCCTATAGAACCGCTTTCAAAACCCCTATAGGAACAACCCCTTATCAACTGGTCTATAGAAAATCATGTCACTTACCTTTTGAGTTGGAGCATAAAGCCTATTGGGCCATCAAAACTTTGAATTTGGATTACTTAACTGTTGGTGAAAAACGTATCCTTGATATCCACAAATTAGAAGAGCTCAGACAATCTGCCTACGAAAATGCCATCATATACAAAGAAAGAACAAAAGCTTGGCATGACAAAAGAATCATAAGGAAAGACTTCAAAATAGGCGATCCTATTCTCCTGTTCGATTCTAGGTTACGAATTTTCCAGGGAAGCTTCGTTCGAGATGGACTGGACCTTTCGAAGTATCTAAGATTCTAAGATCTGGTGCTATTGAAATCAAGAACCAAACATGTAAACCGTTCATCGTCAATGGATAGAGGTTGAAGCCCTACGAAGGAGGTGACATTCCAACAACATACACATGCCATACTCTGAGTGATCCACCATATCCTTCAAATGATGTATAAAATCCGGTCGTCGAGCTAATGACGTTAAACAAGCGCTGCATGGGAGGCAACCCATGGTTTTCTTATTTACGTACTTTTTATTTATTTTTCCTTTATTTTAATTTGTTTACTTTATTATTATGTCAGGACTAACGATTGAATGTTTTATGTGATTTCAGGACTTGTTTGCTAACCTTGTGCAGAATGCAGAACCCTGATGACATGCACGTGGCCTTTAGGGACGACACACAAAGAGAGCGTTACTATGTCCACATGAGACGCCCTATGGAACCTACCAGGTACCCAGACCAAGATTGCATGGATGCCTTAGGGATAGAGCCAAGCGTCAGATTCTTATGTCACCAACTCCAGTGGGACCAGTTTGACGATATGAAAAACACTTACAGGAACTTGACTCTAGAGTTCCTCAGCTCATTTCATTATGATCCTTGGGCTGGGCCTGATGGACATGTTGTTTTCAGGTTGTTCGGGACTGGCTACTCCTTCTCTCAAAAAGAGTTTGGTGATTTACTAGGTTTTCAGACTACTCCTAATGCTATTCCAGAGACACCGATGGGGTATTTTATGAGCAGAGAAGTGGAAAAGTTTTGGTCTAACATCTCAGGTGGAGGAAGCCAAGATCCTTCCACTCAGTTATCTCAGGTAATCCACAACCCTGTGTTAAGGTACTTCCAGATGAATCTAGCACACTCTTTCCTCGGTTTGCCAGATACAGAGACTCTGCTGAGCGAAGAGGAGATTTTCCTACTGTTTTGTGCGACTCAGTCACACCCAGTTGCTTGTGGCAACTTCCTGTTGAAGGGCCTTGCCAGTGTCGCCAGATCATCTGTAGGCATTATACATGTCGGTGGGATTGTTACACAGATTTCTACTGCATTGGGTTTGTCTCGCAAATTATTGCACCTCAGGACCTTCTGCTGCTACACCACTTTAGATGTTGACTTTTGTCTTGACAGAGGACTGATGAGGAGGGCCTCTTTTGAGCCCAACACTTTTAGATTACTGATCGACGGCGAAGTGATACATTACTTTACATTACCAGACGCGCTGATGACCTGTGTCCACGACCCTGCTAATTGGAGTTATGCTTTAGAGGGTTATGGAGAGACTGTCGAAGAGCCAAAATCACCTCCCGCCGCTGAGTACACTCCTACACCTCTTTCTCCCCGAATCACTGTTATGTCTAACAATATGTCTTTGCAGCCGCCTGATCTACAAACTCAGATTTATGACCTCCGCAAGGAGACTGCCCTGCTCAAGCAGGAAGTAGCGGACTTGGAATTACAGATCCAGGTATCTGATCTCACTCATGCCTCAGAGGCCGATGCTCTATATCAGGAGATTGAAGAGCTTCGGAGGGAGATAGCTGAGATTCGTGGATCAAACCAGGAAGAGAAGCCTACCGCATGATTCATTTTACACTGACGTTATTACCCTAGTATTTAATTTCTTTTTCATGCTTTATTTTATTTCTCGCATCTCCAGACATATTTTATATTATTGCATCGATTACATTTTCTTTTTCATGTACTTTGAGTTTATCTTATATATTATTTCATGCACTAATCTCATTTTTTATCTTTTCTTTTGATTTATTTTATTTTATTTTTGTCGAATAAAAAAAAATATATAAAGACAAAAGTATTTTAATTTTTGTCTTCATAAAAAAATATGCAAGCTTCATGCCTTAGAAGAGAGAAGAAAACGCTATCCGGACCCCCCGAAGACCAAAGGTGCAAGAGGGCCCAAAAGAAGAATTGAAAAAATCCAAGGCCCAACAGAAATTGGCCTTATGGCGGACGCCATACCCCCTGTGGCGGGCGCCACACCGTCCTACAACAAATACGGGGCTGATTCCCCATTTCCACCATTTTCACACCTTCAAAGCTCAAAAACCCATTTTTCCAACTTCCAAAAACCCCATTGAACCCCATTAAAGCTCCCTCATTTCCAAAACATTCACCATCTATAAAACCTATCCAAACTCCATTTTCATTTTCATCCACCACAAACCATAAAAATCCAACCTTTATCATTTCTCTCATAAACCATTTTTCACCACTTTTCACTTCTCAAGGAGCAACAACAATGGAGTTCAATGGATATCTTCTTCGCGATGGAAGACCGGGTGATAGGCAAAGAAATATTATTCAAAGGCTTCAGAGTCGAGAAATTCTCTCGACTAGGTACGTCAATGATAACTGTCTTTATGCTTTGGGTCTGTATCATAGTGTTTTTCATTTATTAGATTTTTTAGGCTTGCATGATATTTTTGTTAACCAGGAACCTACCTATGAGAGGCTGACAATTGAGTTTTTAAGTTCATTGATATACACTGTCAGTCCTAACACTGCTAGCACAGTTGGTACTGTTAATTTTAGACTGTTTGGAATTGAATACGAATACAATACCGACGAACTAATAGGCTTGTTAGGAATCCCTCATAGGGAAGGTGCGATATGTGAGGCACCTTTGGATGCGGAATGGTCGGCCGAGGTATTTTCCTTCTGGAAGAGGCTGTCAAGTACTTCAATAAATTCTTTTGAAGGAATACTTGCGTCGACCATCCATAACCCTGCCATAAGAGTTTTTAGATATCATTTGGCATGTACTATTTTTGGCCGGGAGAGTCCAAATAAGGTAAACGCTAAAGAGCTCCTATTTTTGCAAGGATGCCTCACTAGTACCCATATCAATCCAGTCCTGTTTATGCTTGCACACATGGCTTTAACTACTAATAAAACAGGACCGATTGTTTTTGGAGGACTTGTTACGTCTATTGCTCGGGCTCTTGACCTGAACAATGAGATAGCTACACTTGAACCACTACCTCCTCGCACAATTAATTTAAAATTTCTAAAAGACATGAAATTGTGCCGAACAAGGAGAGCAGGTGGTTATGAGCTGATGGTTCATGAGGTAGCTATCCCATCTGTTGCTTTACCTTGTAGTAGACGTACTGATGTACGTAATGAAAGGAACTGGACCTATGATCTGAATGCTCCACCTATTTTGGGTCCACTTCCTCCTAATATTCCTGATGGGGAGGCACATGACACTGATGAAGAATATGATCGGAGAGATCAATCTTCCATACCTCACATGTCCCCCCATCGTCCTTCACAGTCACACACCGCACCATCTTACTCTAACCCTGTTGCAAGTGCTGCTCCTGGATTCTATGTCACTGAGGAGATGTGGCGTGATATGACGGCTAGAGAAGAAAGGCGAGACAACCTACTCTCTACTATTTCACAACAACTGACGGACAACATGAGCTTCAGCAACAATCGCGATCAGTATCGAATTGTGCCTACAATAACGTTTGTCGTGCCTTGACCGATATCACATCAGAGCAGGTCCATCCTAGGTAACCTTCGAGAGGTCTGGGGTGCCCAGACTGCCTTATCAGCATGACTTGACCGGAGGGACCAGCAACGCAGTAGATCCCGTCGTTCCAGACCATCACAACAGGACGGCGAGGGCACCAGTGCTCCTCCGCAATAGTTTCCCAAGTTACCTTCCTTATCTTATTTCGAAACATTGGGGACAATGTTCGATTTAAGTGTGGGAGGGGATTTCATTGCTTTCTGTCATTTCCCTTTCTAGTTATTTATTTGCTTTCTGTTATTTCCCTTTCTAGTAAGTTATCTAGTTTAACTTTTCTTAGATAATGCATGTGTCTGACGAGTCACCAGTATAGTGTATTTTTAGTACATCCTCATTTTTTCCCATTTCCTTAGCCTTACCAAAAAATTTAAAAAAAAGAAAACAATGTTGTTTCACATGTTTTTTGGGCTTTGAGACAGGTTTGGATTAGGATGTGGTGACTTAGGTCAACATTTTGAAACATCAGTACCATTGTAGCACCATAGACCTCTTGAATATAGGAATCACTCCTAAACCCCACACCATGGCCTTTATTATCATTCAATAAAATTGTCCTAAGTAGTTTATTCTAGCAGTCAACTCCGGCCTAAGCATGCTCTACTTAGGGGGCCGATGAACATAAGTGAATGATTCAGTGCTAAATAAAAAAGAAAAAGGCAAACTCTGGGATAGGTGACCCTTACAAAGTCATTTAAACCGAAAAAAGAGAAGAAAATTTTTTTTGCCACAAAAAGAAAAAAATTGCAGTCACCTATTGTTAGTTGGTTCAGAGGTATCTGGCACTGAACTTGTTAGGGCGGATTATGATCTGATCCCTCGCAGCTACATTTAGGCAAAATAAAAATGGGTTTACACATGCTTATATGCCAGAAACCTTATGTTATGGATCAGAATCACTAACCGGTCACTCTACTATGAAGCATGTACAGATAATGGGCTTAATGTGATTGCGCCTGAATGAAAAGGACCCAAAAAGAGATGAGAAGATAGGCCTAGGTATTGTGGGATGACATGGGGTGGTTAATATAGGATTGAAGTTTGTGTCTTTGTTATTATAGTACCCTTGGTTCACTTAGTTAGTACCTGTCACTGCATCCTGACTTGAACTTAGAAGCCCTTTAGCCCAAATCACGTGTTGACACCAGTTTTCTTCATTTTTTGAGCTTTAATGTTTGCTTGAGGACAAGCAAAGGTCTAAGTGTGGGAGGATTTGATAACACTAAATTTCACCGTATTTCTAACTCCGATTTCGCATGCATTCTTAGCTTTTATTGTTATTTTGTTATGTTATTACTTTGTTTTTCTTTATTTTCAGGTTTTCTATGCAATCAGGGCTTAAATCGAGAAGAGGAACGAAAAAGGAGTGGAAACAGACGAAAACCAAGAAATTCAGCTTTTTACACTTACGGCATCCGCCATGGCTGGCACCATGGGGTCTGCCATGACGTGGCCACGTCTCAAGACCACTTCACAACTGCCAAGACCCACGATCCCCACTTTCTTCTTCCATTTTCTCTCATGGCGGGCGCCATGGCCTTGTGGCGGGCGCCACAAGGCAAACGTGGTTCCCTCCACTTTTTAGTGGAGAGGGGCATCCTGGTCATTTCCCATTTAAGACTTGCCTATAAATAGGACTTTAGAATTTCGTTTTCTTCATCCAAACATAGAATCTCTTAGGCATATATCAATTTTAAAGTAGTAATCACTTCACATCAGGGTGTTACTGCAATCGAGTGATCGAGTCTGTATACGTCTGTGTGATCGAGTTTTGGAGCACTCTGGGAGGAAGTTAATCCTGCCTCCATTTTAATTCCAGTTCGTATTTTATTTTTCTGCAATCGCTTTATTTTATTTACTTTCCGCATTGCTTTACTTTTATTTATTTCCCGCGCTCGCTTTACTTTATTTATTTCTCGCACTCGCACTACTTTCGTTTATTTTCCGCACTCGCTTTAAATACCTTTATTTACTTTCCGCACTCGCACTACTTTTATTTACTTTCCGCACTCGCACTAATTACTTTTATGAAAAATTATAAAAAGAACTTTTACTTTACCATGTCTAACTAAATTCATAAAGGTTAGAATGTAAGGATCGTAATTAAACCAGTAATCCGTACAATTGTTCGTGGAAACACTTAAGGGCTATTTTATCTTTCAATTTAAGTTTAATTGTTTTTAACTATTTCAAAAACAGCCAAAAGCGCTTTGTCTAGTTCATTAGGAGTTTTTGGATTAAAAAGAAAAGAGATTTTAAAACGATTTTCGGACGCGTTAAGAAGTTTAGAGTCTGGTTCGTGAGAACCTCTTTTTGCTAAGAAATCCAGGTTAAAGTACTTTTCAACTTAGTTAAGATACTATATTTCTTAAAAATAGGTTTACTACTCTAACGCAGTATGCACCTTTTTATCCGTGACAATAGGAGGGGTTGATTAGAGGGTACAACTCGGTTCTGAATACGCGAAAGCGACAGTTCCTATTAAATTAGTTCTTTTCAAAGTAGAAAACATTGCCCATAAGTAGTTCTATTAACAAGTACCATATTATCTATCGATTATGTGAATTACATTCGAGCCTGTCGTTATTAATTGTTTAAAATTATTATTTTATTTACCATTGTGCACTCCTTAAAACCATTATATTCAGTTGCCTTAGATACACACCATAACAACAGGTACGATAGATTGACACTTGGTCTCTGTGGATTTGACAATCTTTTATATTACTCTGACGTGTTCGTACACTTGTGAAAAGCACGCATCACTGGTACAATATTAGCGACCCACGGTGGGTAACTAGTTATAGCAAGGAAACCGACATCCCACTGTTTTTGTACTTCTTATTTAATCTTCATGGCCATATCTGGGCAAGTACGGCGTAGTTTTTGCTTCACTGGAGGACAATCTTCTTTCAAAGGCATCTTGTGCACAACAATATCTGTATCCAGACCTGGCATGTCTTGATAGGACCAAGCAAAGACGTCGACGTATTCTCGAAGCATGTCGATGAGCTGTTCTTTTACTGAAGCCTACAGACTGGCCCCAATCTTCACTTCTTTCAAATCCTCTTCGGTACCAAGATTAACTGTCTCAACCTCCTCCTGATGAGGAGTGATCACTTTCTCTTCTTACCTCAACAATCTGGATAACTCTTCAGGCAACTCATAGTCTTCTTCAACCCCTTCATCAGCTTGATTAATTGGATTGTCGAAGTCATACAAGGTCATAGCAGTGCTATTGTCGGTGCAATCTGGAGGATATTCTCTGCAAGGTTTGAGATTTGTTCGTTTTAGTGATCAATTTTAATCTTGTTTAAAAAAAAGTGAAAATGAAGTTATTTATTTTGAAAACATTGCCATTTTATTGTTTTGTACAAAAGTGAAAAATGAAAAGACAGTGAGCGAAAAAGAGACTTGTTTGCAAAAGATGTCTGATATTCATTGATAATTCATTTGCACAAAATTACAATATGGCCCTATTACAAAATGAGTCCTGACACCTTGGGCAAGATGCAGGACTTGATGCATTCTAAATAGGTAGGAAATAATAATTACTTTGCAGGAGTAACCCTTATAATTTCCTGGGAAGACCAGTTAAGGACTTGGTGCCCCGGGATCCTTGGACGTATCCAGTTCTCCAGGTTGAGGTTGCTTTCCTCCTCTTCTTCCAGGTTGTTAACAGCATCTGGGGTGAGCATCCCCCCACTGATGAACTTGGGCTCTTTAGCAGCCTCTGATTGATCTTGTCAGAATGGTTTGTAACCCAAACCGAATCTGTCCTCCTTCTTCTCCACTGGCAGTAGCTTACCCCAACCTTGGGCATTACCATCTTCAACAACCTTTCGGGCTTGCTGATAGGAGACAATTGAAGTACTCATCCTATCCTCCTGGGATGCAACAAATACTTCAGTCGTCGCCTCATTGACATTCAAGGATTCGAACCTTTGGCTCATAGTTTCATGGATTTCACCATCCATCTCAATGTATTTGTATGTAGCCAGATGGCTAACAAATATATCCTCTTCACCATAAATGGTGATAATCTGTCATTCCCACTCATATTTCAATTTCTGGTGAAGGGTCGACGTAACTGCGCCAGCAGCGTGAATCCATGGTCGACCCAACAAACAGCTGTAGGCCGGCTGAATGTCCATCACATAGAAAGTAGTCTGAAAGACCTGCGGACAGATTATCACAAGCAACTCCACCTCTCCAAGGACAGACCTCTTGGAGCCATCAAAAGCTCTAACCACCAGATTGCTTGGCCGGAGGGCTATTCCATCATATTCGAGCTTGACAAAAGCCTTCTTTGGCAAAATGTTGAGTGAAGATCCAGTGTCAACAAGAACATGCGAAAGCACAACCCCTTTGCACTCTAGGGTTATGTGCAAAGCTTTGTTGTGGTGACGTCCTTCTGTTGTCAAATCAGCATCAGTGAAACCTAGCCCATGGCTAATATTGATATTAGACACCACTGTCTCAAGCTGATTCACTGTGATCTCTTCTGGCACGTAGGCAGCATGCAGAACTTTGAGTAGTGCATCCCGATGGGCTTCGGAACATAACAGCAGGGATAATATAGAGATCTTAGAAGGAGTCTGGTGGAGCTGATCCACAACTTTGTAGTCACTTCTTTTGATTATCCTCATAAATTTATCCACATCCTGCTCAAAGGATGACTTATGAGTCTCTTTTGGTGGAGATTCTTCAGGCATCATACTTTTTCCTTTGGCTTTGGCAACAACTTCTACCTCAATATTGGTTCTTGGAACTTGTGACGCAAAGAGGCGTCCGCTTCGGGCGAAGCCTCCGCCTCTCCCGACATTATCCACTTGGGGAGTAGGGACTGAAGTATCAAGAAGGACCTTTTCTCCATTGCAGTAAAGGTCAGCACCATAATGCCATGGTACATCATTGTCTTTGTCATATGGAATTGGCCCTGGTACCGTGATGGTGATTGGGCTTACTGTAGCAGAGGTTGGAACCGTTGTTTTATGTGGATCATAGAAAATGGTGACAAGACTTCTTGTGGATGTTGCTGGTGATGAATTGAAGCTTGATTGTTGCTGAAACTATTGCTGAGATTGTTGTTGAAAGTTGCTGGAGTTAGGGACCGTTGTCGGGTCATAATAAATAGTAAATGTGGAGACATCATTGCTAGTGGTTGATGAAGTTGTAGAAGGAGATGAAATGGAACTGTTGTTTGTTGAAGTGATGGAAGAAGTGGTTGCTGAAGTTGTTGATGAATTGGTAGGAACAATTGTTGTTGTAGTTGTAGAAGAATCATTTGTACAAGGAGTTGCTGGTGTTGTAGTAGCAGTTGTAGTTATTTGCAGAATGCCTTCTTTAATCAAATCATTGATGCCATTCCTCAAGCTTTCACACCCATTCACGGAAACCTTGCAAGATTCACAACAGGCCTCACAACCTGGAAACACTTGGCATTTCAAAAGCTGGACTTTAACCTTTGCCAGAGGTGTTTGGATACTTGCAATATCTTCTATTAAACTCATGGGTGAGCCTTCTTCTATAGCATTAATCCTTGGCCCACTGTGGCTTAGCATAGGATTTTTCATGACATTGAGAGGTGGTGCAAAGTTCAGGGCCTTTGAATCTACCAGATCCTGGACCTTCGTATGTAGAGCTCTGCATTTTTGCGTGGAGTGGCCAGGTGCGTTAGAATGAAAATCACACCTAGCGTTGACATCGTAGTTTCTTGGAAGGTTCTGAGGATCAGGTGGAGCCAATGTCCTCAACTCAACAAGATTGAGTTTTAGGAGTTGTGGCAGCAATGTGGCATATGGCATTGGAAAGGGGCAATCACCATGTTGATCTGAGACGGCCGCTGTTGAAAAGGGGGTTGTTGTTGATTGTTGTTATTGTTGTTCTAAGATCTCTGTTGAGGAAACTGTGGCTGTTGAGGAAAATGTTGTGGTTGTTGAGTATACTGAGGAGGTGGAGTAGGAATAGTGATGACAACAACTGATCTAGGCAGATATTGGGGTCTCCCTCATCCCATGTGTACATAATTTGTTTCACCAGATCTGCGGGGCCCAACAAATGTCTTCCTTGCACTGCTTGAACTGGTACCATTGTCAGAAATCATTCCCATCTTCAGTAAGCTCTCAATTCTCTCCCCAGCTATCACCACATCTGCAAAGCTGGTGGAAGAAAATGCAGCCAATTTGTCAATATAGGTACCCTGGAGAGTATTCATGAACATGTCTTCCATCTCCCTCTCTGACATCAGGGGTTGAACGGCAGCAACCAATTGCCTCCACCTTTGGGCATACTCTCTAAAGCTTTCACGGGAAGACTGTGACATTCCCATCAGAAGGGTCCTGTTTGGAGCCATGTCCAGATTATATTGATACTGACGGATGAAAGCTTCATCCAAGTCTTTCCAATTTCTTATTGTGGCTCTGGTCAAGTGAGAATACCATTCCCGGGATGCCCTTGTCAGGCTATCCTCGAAGTAAAACATCCACAGTTTCTCTTCCATGGTGTATGCTTTCAATCTCCCCAGGAAAGACTAAAGGTGGGTACGTGGGCAGGATGTGCCATTGTATCTTTCAAAACATGGGGGTTTAAACTTGTGAGGAATTCTCACCCCTTCCACCAATCCTATGTCCATGACATCAAAACCTAGAGTGTTTTGGGATTCGAGAGACCTTAGCTTCTCTGCAATTTCGTCCAACCGACGATCGTAAACTTCGTCTCCATCCCCAACCACAGTAAACTGCTCTTCTTGAGGGTCTTCCTGCAAAACCCTTCCTCCAGCAGTGTTACCTTGGGTGTTTCTTATGGCATTGATGTCTGGGTTCAGATGAGGTCCAAACTCTGGGGGATCAGTGTGAGGCTGCACGTGATCGTTGTTACTGGTACCCCCTATACCTGGATGGTGTTCCTTAAGAGTTTGTCACTCAACCAACTCCCTCAGTCTTTCCTGGCTCTGAGCTAATCTAGTCATCACTGTCATAAATTGATTCAATTGGGGCTGTCATCTCTGTCCTTTCATTGGCCATCTGGGCCCTTACTTCAGTCAAGTCTTGTTGAACTTGATCCATCTGTAGTCCCGTAAGGTTGTTTCTCGTCGGATACCGGTGTATTCTGTTGACAAGGAACACTCTTCTGCGAGCAATGTTTCCTGAAACCAAAACAAAGTGAGAAACAACAACAAAACAAAAACCTACAAAACAAAGAAAAAGTTAGTATGCAATGCAGGATGCCTATTTGTCTTCCAAGGGTATCCAGTTTGGTTCTTTGGTTTTGACCTTTCCAGACCTCGAGGAAATGCTAATGATGTTGCAGAGAGAGATAAAGCCCACAAAAATAATACAAACCATATATATTAAAAAGAGTGAAGATACATAGTTTGATTACAATAACATTCCCATGGCGGGTCAAAATACACCAACAAAAGGAAAATACAATCAAAATGAAGTAAAAACAAAAAGAGTCAAACATCCAATCCAAAGTCATCTTCTCTGACTTTCTTCAGGAGGGCCTCAGTCACTGGACCAACCGGGTGCTCTGTGATAGTCCTGATGAGGAGGTTCCTGGTGGCAATGGCACTAGTCAACTTTTTATGCTTATCCTGATCCTTTGACCTCTTTAACCCCGCTCGGAGTTTTAACTCAGAGATCTCCTTCTGTGCTGCTATCAAAGCAGCTTGATTCTTCTTCTCACTAGCCTCCAATTGCTCTATCTTAGCTTGGGTCCTTTGATCTTCTTGTGCACGAGCTTCAGTGATCCTGATCCACCTAGTCTGGCTCTCTTCTAAGTAATGCTCTGCCCTAGCCTTCTGAGTCTTTGCTTCCTTGCATGCATTCTTCAGTACTAACTCCCCTGCTCTAGCCTTCCTGATATAGTAATTCGTCTTCTCAATCTTGGTCAAGTGCTCAATCCGGAGCCTCTCTAACCTAACATTATCTAGAAGGCTGTCATTCCTCTCCCAGAGGGTCTTTTTCAAGGCTTTAGAGAGCTGAGTATTTCTCTCTTTCAGTTTCTCAAACTCTTCCAAACTGACAGTAGCTGCAGGTTTCCCTGTTGAAGGTCCAGGTACATCTTCTAAGGTGAATGGCATCCGGGTGATTTGTGCCCTGGTACGAGACCAATCAAGATACTGTGCTGAAGCTATATTGTTGCATTTGCCAAGGATAGCTGTCCCCTTAGTCTAAATGTTGTCCCAGGCCCAGGCTGCCTGTCTGACAATAGCAGAGTTGTGCTAGATGTCACAATAGAGTGTTTCAGTCGAATCTTGCCCTCTTGGGGGATGAACCAAAGCATACCCTAATATCCTCTTAAAAAGCAAAGGGTTGTAGTTGATGCAACCTTTTACTCCAATCAAAGGCACATTGGGATATTGCCCACAGTTGGTAATGATGTCTTTGCCCTTGGTGCTCTGAGTGCACCATCTGATGTCTTCTGATGTGAGAGCAATCAATCTCTTAGCCCAATTCCTTGGCTAATGAGGGTTCAGGAAAGTGTCTGATTTTGGCAAGTGTCTTAACAACCAACAGTAATAGAGGGGAGCACAACATCTGACCAATCTTCCTCTTTGCTTCTCATTCCTTTGGTGCACTGAATAATAGAAGTCTCCAAGCAGGGTAGGAACTGGGTTTCTTAATAAGAATAGGTGAATGGAATTCTTGCTTACAAAATTTAGCTCTTCTGCAAACAAGATAACTCCATATATACTGAGGGCTAAGAGTGCACAAACATCATCCCACTTCGCTGCTGCAGCATATAGGGTGGCCTGGGAGATCAAGAAATCCAAGTGAAGGCCTGGAATCCCAGCCTTGGTGGTCATGTTCTGATCAATGAGGGAAGGCTCCAAATGCAAGGTGTCGCTCCCTGGATTTCCATCCTGGTACAAGCGCGAAAGTGGCACGGAAAGAGGTAGAGTCGCCAGCCAGGCATTTTTATCCCGAAGGAACGGGAATGGTAATGCTGCACAAACCAGAAGAAAAGAAAAGGAAGGACACGGGTCCTGCGAACCAAAGAGACTGAGTTTGGGAGTCGGTTACGACCTGGGAAGGTATTAGCACCCCAGATCGTCCACCGTACCCGACAGGATCCACGCTTGCAAAGAAACTGTTTCAAAGGGTGAAGAAATGAAAGCTGCTGCAAAGAAAATGAACTTAACTGGATAAAAGAAATGAAAAGGAAAAATGTAGGGAAAATAAAGATTGTGCTCGAACTTGCCCTACCCCACTGCCTACGTACCTCATATGGACAATGAGGATCAGAGTCACCGTAGTTCCCCTATCTAGGGGTGGAAAGGATTGCTTGTGTCTTAAGGCTTGAACTGCCTATGTCAATGCTCAGGTGTTGCAGGCTCGGACGACGAGTGCGTTACCGTCTTGCAAAGTGACAAGTAGGAGCAAGTTTGCATGATGAGAGTGAAGGTGATGAGAAAAGAAGTCCCGAAGGAGAGACGCTTATTGTTTGTTTGTGTTTTTTATGAGTTTTATGCTTTGAGGTTTGCATAGGTAAGTGTACCTAAGTCTTACTTAACAGGATGTGTACTTCTTACATCACCCCGAAATGGAATGTGCAAGAGGCACACCTAGCTATGGAGGAAATCCCCAAATTTAGTCCCGCAAGTGAAGGCTCAGACACACTGACCTACTGGAATTTATTAAGTGTTTTTGTTGTTTTTGGTTAAGAAGTGTTTTTTAGCTTTTCTTTGTGAAGTAATCTCATGCTAAGACCTATCCACCACGAAGGATATCCTACACCTCGCCCCGAAACGGAACGCGTGCAAGTATCTCATAGCAAAGTCTCGTGTCACATGAGAAGACTTGTCATTTATTAAAGTGACTTAAAGTTAAATTTGAAGATGAGAAGAGAGAGCACCAAAAGGATCTCAAAGGTAAAATTTAATGGGGAAGACTACTCCTAATGTTATCATGCATGGGAGTCCTAGGTTAGTGAGGTTTGAATTCTATCCTAATGAAGAAGAAGGAAAGAAAAGAAAGAAGAAGAAAGGAGCGGAAAACGCTAGAAGACAACTTACTTCTCTAAAGAAGTTAAATTGTTTCTATAAGGGGAGTGATGAAGTTAATCACGAGATGGCATAAGGCACATCACAAAGACAAATGAGAAAGTAAAAATAAAGGATGAGATGAAGATTTGAAATGTGGATATAATCCACACTTCACTTACCACGAGCCCCTGAAAGGAAAGGTTAGTGAATCGCATAAGCATACGATGAAAATGAGAATATTCAAATAATACGCAAACCAAACAAAGGTCACAAACCAAACCAATAAAAAAGTAAATACCTAAACCCTATAGGTGACCTAAAACAAAGACCAATAAAATCTAATAGGATGGCATAAATACATTCCTCAAACTACGTTAGAAAGAAGGAAGAAAGAGGCACGAAACGCTACCTAAGAAACAAAACACCAAACAAATACCAAAGGACATGAGAAAATTATAAAATTAAATCTCTAAAGTCAACAACCAGAAAAAAATAATGTGTCAAAATGGCTCACAAACATTCACAATGAAACTCCACTAAATGATCGCACAAAGCCGCTTAGGAACAATTAACGGAATCGCACAAATACGACTTACAAAACTATGGATAAAATGGAATTAAAAATGTAACAAAAATATTTTTATGTACTTTTCTAAGTATATGAAATGATGCAAAAAGAATGGAGTCGAAATGTTAATCAAAGTGAAAGAAATAAATCCTACAAGATAATGCGTTAATATGGAGATTAGATGAAAAGGAAATTAAAAGAAAAATTCGAAATAAAAACGAAAATTAATAAAAAACAGAAAATAAAAATATGAAAAACTTCTAAAATGAAATATGAAACTAAAATATTTTTTTATGGAATTTTTTAATGTGGTTTAATATTTTAAATGATTTAAAATGAAACTTATATGAAAAAGGAAATTAAAAACTAAGAAGAAAGGAGGAGGGGGGTGAAATAGTAAAAAGAAGAAGTTAAAAACAGAGTGGGCTTAAGCATGGGGGGTGGCGGTAGCAAGGGTGAGAGGGCCCAACGCAGAAAGGGGCTAAGGGTGTACGGTACGCATGCGGTCAACCTACTTGACCTCGCCTGGATCGTATGATCTGAAGACTGGTGATGGTATTCACATCCAATGGCTGAGGGAGCGAGGGAACATGGGAATACAATGTATGCACGTGCATGAAAGAAAGACGACAGGGACCTACCAGACGGTGACAAGTGTCACCGCCGGTATGGACAGAAATACACAAGAATCCTCCTATCCTTATCTCTTATCACAATATCCAAAGAATCCTTATCACAAATCTCCTTTATTATTTCTATGAGAACCAAACTATTAACATTTAAACTATGAAAATACTAAAACAGTAAGAAAAACGCAGAACACCATCCCTCTCTTCTTTCTCCGCTACGCTCTTCTCCTTCTTAGAACCCTAACGCCGCCGTCATCCTCCCGCCGACCATCATCCAACCACGAAACGTCCTTCATGAAACTTTAACTTAAGTTCCCTCCTCAAGCCAAATCCGAACTCGAAAAACCAAAACAGACGATTAAATATCCGGATAAAAAATCTCAGAAATACAAACCGAAAGCAACCAAACGTAACCACCCATCTATGGAAACTGAAATAACACAAAAAGAGATCGAGGTCAAAACTTACTTGAAACGTCGACAAGTGCAACCTAGTGAGTTCGCCCCCTTCGACTCGATCAATCTTCCCATCCGAAGGTTATGGATCTGTGTTGTTGCATGTCTGTGTTGATTTGCCGGTCACTCTTTGAGATCGAGAAAGAATTTGACATAAAGGAGACCGCGTGAGATTGAAGAGATTAATGCAGCCAGCAATCAATGAAAGGTGTAACGATGATGATTCTGGTTATAATGAAGAGCGAGCAAAGACTTTTGATCAACGAACTTGATGGTGATGGCCATGGATTCGGTTACAGCATGATGATGAAGAAGAGTGCCACTGTTGATTTCGTTTGATGAGAAAGGATGATGAACTCAGTCCTTGATGACAAAGAGGAATTGGCTTTCATTGAATTTATGTGATGAAGAAGATTGAATCACGGTTGTCATTGCAATGGAGAAGATGAGTTTTCTTTCTGTTAATTGCTATGATGCAGAGTTATGGTTCTGGTGTTTTTTCTGTTATAGCTCTATGAAGAAGAGCGACAGTTTTAGGTTTATTATCGGTGATGGTGCCATGAGGAAGATGGAGTGTTTCATGAAGGAGTCTTATTGTGATTTTTTTTCAGAAAAATGATTTCTCCTCTCCTTTTTGGTAAACTGAATTCTGTTGTTATTTTTTTCCGTGTGCTGCCACGAAAATCCCCCCCTCCAATTCGTGAACAAAACAACTTGTACGTGAAGGGTGCATGATCCCAAAATCCTAAGATGAGGATCCAAATTCTGTTATTGAGTCCTCTTCCAAACGCAGGCCATGTGCACTTCCATCTTGAACTTTTTCCAAATAAGTTTCAAGCATAATCACATGTGGTGGAGTGTGTAGTAACAAAGGTGGATTCTTGTTGTGCTGGTGATATGGTGTCCATTGATAAGAGCCAGGTGATGATCTTACGGTAACGATATCATGGTGCAGTTGACATTACATGGTCTGATTACATGTAATATTCTCTTTTCTTTTATTGCAACCAACCATATGACTCAATGCACTAAGAGTGTGAGTGATAAAAGTGTGAGTGGAATGAAAGTCACGACTCCCATGTGCAAGAAAATGTGGCGTGTAGTGAGTGCATTGGTTACTGGTGAAAAGGCAGGTGGGGACGGCCATGTGTAAGCATGTGATTGCATGCGGATTTCTTGCCTCACATGCTCAACTTTGCACCCCTTTTTTCCCATAAAATTAAACCCCAAAAGAATATAACAAAACAAAAAAAGAAACAAGGGAAAATGTATCACTTGGTCACATGAATAGTGGAAAAGTGCTATTAAAAAATTGTGACAAAAGACCTAATAAAACGTGACATAAAAATAAAAGAAACCAAAGGTATCTTGACAAGTGTCACATAACACCCTAAAATGCACCCAAATTTCTAAAATTCACATCTTGAGTTATAAAATAGATATGAAGGTGTTCTAGGACTTTTCGGAAAGGGAAAATCGTGACCTACAACTTTCATGTTCACGGAAAAATCATTCGGAACTTCTTTTGCACATGAAATAATAGCTTGAAGATTTAGGACGAAAATTTCCAAAAATGGAAACTTCTAAATTTCCATATTTAGCAACTTTTTGCATATTCCCAATTTTAGACCTTTAAGCTCGACTAACCTATCCCTTGACATGATATGACCTCCAAAAATTGATGATCCTGATTAAAAACCCTGAAATCCTCCTGTTGACTTTTTGACCATAAAGTTGACTTTCTTGCTTCATTTTCAGGTAACTGGACAAATTCCTGACTTCTTTAGTGAATTTTTGCCTCGAATTCCATACATACGCCATGTAGATCATATGAGAGCCTTTGACCACAAGAATTGGTCAAAGCTGAGAGGATATGAGGATCTGGTCTAAAAACCTGATCAGGATTTCCCTCACATAGGAGAAAATTGCATTTTTGACTTCTGATGAAATTTCTCTCTTCTGAACTTTTAAGGATGACCTTGGGCTTGTTCAAGATATGAGAAAACCTTATGAGCTTCTTGCAATGCTACCTGGCCAATGACTTGGCTTTAAAATCCTGAATTTCCTGACCATATGCCATATGCTAAAACATGTGATTATTATGCCTCATTTTTCTATGCCAGATGCTAAAAAATGATATGCTGATGATATGCTTATGATTAGATGATAATAAAAAGGAGAGGGAAAATTTGGGATGTTACACAAGGCCTTAGCTATATCTTCATTCTTGGGAGCAACCATCTCAGGGTTGAAAGGAACCCCCCTCCTGATGGGGACACCTAACAACATGGAGAACTCTTCTTGCAAAGGTCCCAACTGAAAATCAGGGAATGTGAAACACCTAAGAGGAGGGTCATAAAACTGCAAGCAAGTGTGAATCATGCTCCTCTAGGATGCATCCAGGTCCATGATCATGTACAATATGCCTCCATAATGTTCCCTGAATAGTGGGACATGATCAGGAGTAATGAGAGACTGGATCTGTCTGATGCCTGCCAGAGTAGGCTCAAAGAAGTGGTATGTGATGTTGCTCTTCCTGGAAGTGTCCATGCTGATAATGGATGCTGGTGAAGAAACTGATGAGAAAAACCTGATGAAGGTAGCTGAAAACTGATGAAGATAACTGGAGAAGGTGCTGAAGAATGTCTCTGATGAAGACATCTGATGGAGAGAACTAGGAAGAATCTCTGGTGAAAATGCTAATGGAGAGTCTCTAATGAAGACAAACTAATGAAGGCTAGAGAAGGAACTCTGGTGAAGATGTTGGTGCAGATAACTGAAGAAGTCTGAGCAGCAGAACCGGTCAAAACCAAACCAAAGATAATAAGGTGGATACCCTGTAAAACAAATAGGAAAATGTTAAATGATGCAAAATGATGTATGCAGAATGATATGCAAAGGGTTTGTGATCAAGTGCTGGATCTGGTATCTGCCTTGATAGGGTCCATGTGTGTTCATAAGTCTAGATGGAGGTTTAGAGAACCAGTAACCAGGTGGGGGACTCAAATAAAAAGTCATAAGTCCAGGGTTTCACAAGAACTGTCCAAGGTGGTGCATTCTTAAAACAAAACCGGTAACAGGGTATGATGAGGCCAAGGGTTCCTGCAAACCTGTAAACATCCCAACCCCCTCACATGTATTGTTCTAGAACAAGGATCCTCAGACTTGGATCAGTTTATGAGAAGTGTAAACACTTCTAACCCGGAGGTACAATGTTTACAATAACCATAAAAAATCCTCCTCTAATTCACCTCAGATACTGAAGGTCATAAAAGGTCATCCAGACTTAGCAGGCTTCCCAGATAGCCCTAGTACTACAGGAAATCCGTAGCACATAGTTCTCAAGAAGAAACCCATGTCTGAACCGTGTTTCATATTCCCGTACCAGACCGAAATGGAATGGGAAAGAATATGAAGCCACTCTAGCCTATGTGTCACTCAGGTCCCCGGTATGGAACCTTAAATAATCAATGATCCCCACCCACCAAAACAAACAAGAGATCCAGCACCAATGATATGACAATAGTATGAAATGCATAAAACTGTAAATGAAAGCAATAAATAAGGTTGTACATAAAGAAATAAATAAAGCAAAAAATAAATAAGCACAAGTAGCACATAACACCCCCGTAAACACAAATCAAACAAGCGCTAGGAGGAACCCACAAAAAGAACCAGAAGCCCTGGTTGCAAGATAGGATCCCCAGCAGAGTCGCCAACCTGCCGCTCCCCCCAAAAGACACCAGGTCAGATGGGGTACAGACGCGAACGGTCAACGAAAGGAGAAATGGAGATGAAGTGAATAGAGTCGCCAACTAGGCATTTTTATCCCGAAGGAAAGGTAATGCTGCATAAACCTAGAAAGATATGGATAAGACGGTTGCGAACTAGAGAAACTGAGAAAGGGGGTTGGTTACAACCTGGGAAGGTATTAGCACCCAAATTGTCTGTCGTACTCGACAGGATCCACGCTTAAAAGTTTGTGTTTAAAGGGGTAGGGTATGTGCTATCTGTGCGCAAAAAACTGGAAAAGGATATACAAGTGTCAGTGCAAAAAGGGTGAATGCTCAGGAACTGAGGCTTAAAAGAGAATGCTGAAAGAGGGGAAGACACAAAGACTTTTGTTCGATAATAGTTAAGTTATGCCTATGTATCCTCTCGTGCAATGAGGAAGTCAGAACATTGTAGTTCGACTCAAAGAGACTGAAAGATAGATTGACTGTGAACTGCTTACCTATCTATGCTCAAGTGTATGACTCGTCTGGCTCGAGTGCTAACTGTCTTGCATTAGACGGAAGAAGCAAGTTCTCGTTCATGAATGAAGGTGATGAGAAAAGAATCCTGAAGGAGACGATTATTGTTTGTTTTTGTGTTTTCAGTTTTGTTATTGTTTTTGGTGTTTGTCATAAGTTAATGAGCTTAATCCTAAATCAAAGGCTTGCAAACTCATTATATCCTCCCTGATTAGGGATAATGAGCCTACTTAAGTATGAGATAAGCATCTCAACTTAATTACCATGATGATGTAGGATTAATATCATTAACCTACTTGTGATTATTTAGATGTTTTTGGGTTTTTTGTTTAGTGTTGAGTAATGAGTTTAAGCCATAATCAAGGATTAGTGAACTCATTACACCATCCTAATAGAAGGATGATAGATGAGAACACTTAAGCTGAGGAAGATACCTCAACTTAATCCATGGTTAGGGATTAAATTCATGACAAAACAAGCCTTTATTAAATGGATTTTAATTAAAGGTTGGATTAAGAAGTGAGTTTTATGATTTGTAAGACAACTTGAGGAGGACTTGTCCATTAAACACTAGGGTTAGTCCTTCTTAACCATAAAAGAAGAATTAGAACCGTAATTTAAGGCCCAAGTTACAAGTTAATGTCTTAGTGATTATTAGATGGATTGATTAAGAGGTTTAAACAAATTAAAGGTTTAACACTTAGGATTAAAGTTATACACTCCATCCAAAGAGAAGGATACAGGCATAACCCTAATTCCAAAGTCCTAAAACTTTAAGAGTTTAGTCTCTAATGATGAGATGAGAAAAGAGACACAAAGAAGACTCAAAGGAAGAAGTCTAGGGGGAACTAATACGTCCTATAAATTTATCATGCTTGGAAGTCCTAGGGTTTGTGAGGCTTAAAAGGAGAAGTCTTCAAGGAAGCCACCAAGGAGAAGCAAGATGAAAAGAGGAGGAAGCAGAAGAATAAGTTACTTACTTCCTAAGAAGATAAGTAACTTGAAGAAAGAAAGGAAGAGGAACACAAGTGAGCAAGCCCACTCAAAGACAAACAAAAATGCAGCAAGGATGCAATATGAAAGTATGAGAAGAGGTTGGAAGTGAAGGCAAATCCACCTCCCACACAAACTTACCATTAACCTGAAAAGTTAGCACAAGATGCATAAGGAAAAAGATGAAATGAAATGATGCATATGCAAGGGCAAAGACCAAGACCAGAAGCATGCACATGATGTGAATGATGTTATAATATGATGCAAAGACATACAAGATGCATATGTGTGATCATACAAGAGAATGAATGCAAATGAAGCATGTAGGAAACATGTAAACACATGGATGCTTATGAAATGAAATGGGTGCAAAGCATATCAAATATATGAATAAATGATCAAGCAATGTCCAAGCAATGTCTTACGATGTCTAAGATGGCATAAAAATGCTTAGAATGGCATGGCAAGTTCATATGTTCATGCAATGCAATGTTAGATCCAAGTGAAGATGCAAAATTAGGGTTACATGGAAGGATGAGATGCAAATGGCAAAGACATAAGAAAATGATATGATAAAAAATTTAAAATGCACTCAAAGGAACCCTAAACTTACACTAAGTTACCATCCAAAGGGGGAGGTCAGAAGCTAAACCTAGTAGAAGTTATGAATTTCCTAATTTTCTAGGGTTTTTGGGTGATCTTCAATGTAAAATACCAAACAAATTGAAAATGCAAGATGAATTCATGCCAAAAATATCCTAGATAATACATGATATGTGTAAAACAATGCAAAAAGAAACATCTTCAAACCCTTCATGGTTAGGCATAAATGATTTTTTAAAGGTTAGGGTTTAAAATGTGATTTTATGAACCCTAAATTTAAAGAAAATTGTCAAATGATGATCAAAACCAAAAAAATATTCGTATGAGGGGTTTGAAAATGTTTCTAAATGTGTTAAGATGCAACATGAAGTTTTTGGTGATTTTTAGAAACCTACATGCTATTTTAATTAATTAAATTCAATTAATTAATTAAAATAAACATTTAAATATTTTAAAAATACTTTTTATATGCAAAAAATAAAATAAAATCATTTTCTGATTAAGAAAAATATTTGAAACGAAAATGCAAAAGGAAATATTTTTGGGATATTTCTAAGTATTTTAAAATAAATATGCAAGAAAAATGAATAAAAATGAATAAAAGAGGAAGTATGTTGATCCAGTGGTCCGAGTTCAAAAGAAAAAGGGAGGGACTTGACTGCGTGCCGATCCAAGGGTGGAGATTCAAACTGGCCTTAATTATGTTTTTAAATTAATTAATCAGAATTAACCCTAAGTGAATTGATCCTAGCCACTCATTTCTAATTTAAACCAGATCCAAAGGCCTAGAACACATTTGGCAAATAAAACTCTAATTAAGCCCTACTCACTTTCAGGTGGCCGGAGAAGACCTCTGGTCGTCTTCTCCGGCAGCCCCCTCATGCTATCTCCCTAAAAACGCAAACCCAAGCTCTCAAACTCTCCAGAATCAAACATCTAACAACCCTAAACATGAATCCAACCCTAAAACTCATTTATTTTTCATCAAGAACACGATCAAAGCAAAACGGAAAATACATCAAAAATTTCAGAAGCACGATACATCCTTATTTCTCAATCATTTTCAAAAGTAAACATATCATGATGATCAGGGGAGTTCATAGATTCATTTAGAAACTTAAAAACACATTTCTGGAAAAAATGTTCTTGAAGTTACCTGAGTTGAAGCTTTCGAAACTGGAGCTTTCTGGCCACTTCTTTGATGCTTTTCCACTCCAATGAACCCCTTGATGCTTCTAGCAAGCTTGAAACAAGTTTATATGGACTGTTTTTGAAGTTTCAGTTCAGAGGGGGGTGAAATCGTGTTTTTGATTCAGGGGGTTTCAGGCTTGTTTAATGGTTGGGAAATGATCTGGAGGATGTATGGAGATGATTGGGGAAGTTTGCTTGAAGTTTTGATGGCTGGTTTAGGAGTTTCGAAGAAATGAAGTTTCTTGAGGATTTTGTGAATCTGAGTGTGTGGAATGATTCAAGCTCCAAGATGTTATGAAATGTGATCCTTAGGGCATGTATGTGAAGTTGTGATAGGTCAGAAGAGTTGTTGTGGGCTATGCTGATTGGTATGGCTTTATTTGCAAAAAGTCAAGCTTGGTTGTACTTGAGGTATGGGTCATGGAAGGCCCGGTTGAAAGGGGTGTCTGGCCTCAGCTGAGTTCAAGGAGGACCATGGAAGCAGATTTTGTGAGCTGGCACAAGTGGATAGAAAGATTTGCACCATTTTGCAACTTTGAGGAGTTTTGGCCCTTTTGGAATTTCTTGAAGTTCAAGGCATGAAAATGCATAATTCTTGGGTCAATTCTGATATTGTGAAGTTGCTTGATCCATTTATGTCACATTTGAGCATGTTAGAAGTAATTAGAAGCCTTTGCAAGTTGTTTTGCAAAAAAACCTCTTTGGTGCATTCTTGAAAATTATAGGATTTTTGCCAACTTTGAAGGATCATAACTTGCGTTGCATAATGAATCAAAACATGTTCTTGTACTTTTTGAAAAGGGAAATACCTAATCTACAACTTTCATGACCAAGAATTTTTCATTTGAAGCATTTTTTATCAAGAAAGAGGAGGTTGAAAAACTTTCCCAAAATGGAAAGTTTCCATTACAAGTCATTTCCATTTTTGGCAACTTTTGGTTTAGCTCGAATTTCTTCAATTTTGTGAACTTCAAAGCACTTCAATGATCAAATAAAGATCATAGAACTTCAATTTGATGAAAATACCCCTTTGGTTCCATTGTTGGGGGCCTCAGATGCCCTGATTTTGCTCTGACTTGCTCAAGAAGTTACCCATTGAACAAATGACTTCCATAATGAATTTCTTCATCAAACTTGGTACACATGATCCTTATAACATCTTGAGAACATTAGAAACAAGAATGGCCCAAAAATTTGGAGTTAAAGCCTCTGAAACCAAAACCCTAATTTTGGTCATCTGTGTAGTGAAAACCCTAGCTCTGCTTCCATGTCTTGCCAGTTCTTGTGATTTCTGGACTTATTTGAACTTTGAGGGATATAATATGATGATAGAACACACATGGACCCTCTTGGAATGCCTTGAGGCCTTTGGAGTGGCTCAGATGGGATCTTGGATTGCTCAGATCACAAACCCTAGATGTAGATGAACTTGAACTTATGCAGTGAAGCAAAAATGCAATATGTGATGTAATGCTTATGCTAATGCAAAAATGAAAGATCACAAGCCATGGTGTGATAAAGAGTGAGGGAAAATTTGGGGTGTTTACACACGAAAACATAAAAAAGGAACTACTCAAACAACTTGAAATATACGACTAAACATCACTGATCAAACTCCCCCGAACTTGAACTTTTACTTGACCTCAAGAAAAAGCTTGCATAAACACATTAATCAACCAATCAATGGCTCAAAACATGCGAGATGAAATGATGATACTCGTACATGAATTTCCGTTCCAAGTCATAGGACGGGTACTTTCTGGTACTTCTCTCTCATTAAAGGTATCGCACAAGAACTGAACTGCGATACACCACGGACCTCAATCTCCTATTTGGTAACCCCTCCGAATATGCTTTGGGCTTAGGTGTTATCTTTCGATTTTCCACCCTTTTCATTCGGACAATCACTTTAAGGCTTTTAGGATTTTTCATTGTATGCACAAGATTGATCAATTTTTCTCTTTTTTATTGACACCGTTATTTCCTGGTCCCTTTAGGGACGACCTTTAGGTTCAACCTCCGTTAGGTTGAATAACCGGGTGAGGAATACCCAACTTAGAAGGATCGATTGTCTAAATGTCCTTATTCATTTTTTTGGTGCCTTTTCTCATAATTATTATTTTTTTTCCGATCAAACTTACACACATAATTAGTATAGATTAAGCTTGACTGTCAGTAGAAACTACTTAGGGTGTACTTCTCAGATCAAAGTACCATGGCACAAATCTACATGTCAGACTCATTCCTTACTCAGAAGACTCAGTGTGTTTGTGTTATACCTCAACGTCAATATTTTTATAATTTCCTCATCCAGTTTCTTTTCACTCGACTCTATATACTTTAACCTCACTTCACTCGCAAAAACCAAACAAATGATCCATACTTCTAGCATTAATTTTCTCAGTTCAACTCGGGGGTGTTTTCACAACAGACTTCAAACGTAATTTCAAACAATTAACCAAAAACACTATGAACTTCAAATAGACTTAACATAAATGAAATAAAAACAAAACAAAAAAACCTAAATAAATACCCCCACATCTGAACTCAACAGTGTCCTCACTGTTGAAGAACTAGTGCAGAATGGGACTCACAGTGCCTCACTGAGGAGGAGGAGGGTGAGGATCTTGCAACCTCATCAGTTTCAACCATTCATGCATTTCACCAATGAGTTTCCCTTGGAGGATCTGCTCGTTCCCCTGTCGGATCTGCTCGTCTCCTTGATTTTTTTGCTCACTCCGGAGGTAGCACATTTCATTCTGCATCCAATCCCATTCCTCTTTAGTCATGCTCCACGAACTAGTATCTTGAGTCGGCAAGTCACCAGTAGGCGGTATAGGAACCTCTTCATCTTGATACCCTTCTTCACCATCCGTACCTGTAAAATCGTCAAACTGTTGTTTGTTGCCTTGCATAGGACTCTCATACAACCAATTAGCCTCTTTTTCAATGCTAATAAAGTCTGGAGTAGGTAAAGCTAACATATGACGATTTCTACTTACCAAATAATAATAGTCATTATAAACAGCAATCATACCTTGGGTTGTAAGGGTTGCTAAGTCGATCTTTTTTTTACCTGAAATTGTAGGCTCCCCCATTAACAGTGGACCATACCTGAGGTGATCAACAATCTATGTTATTATTCCTCCTACAGAAATTTCACCAGAAGAAGCGTTCGCAACTCGCTTCAAGTGATCAGCTGTGAATGCAGCTACATTAATGAGCTCTTTGTGTGCCATGCCATAGAGGAAGAATAACTCCTTCTGTGTAGCCACCCCAGTACTGTCTCCTATGCCAAAAAGGGTGTAAGCCAAACCCTTTTGGGTGTACCTAAAGAAAGGGTTGTGAATCCCCGACATTTTTTCCGCCTTTGCGACATAGTCGGGTCTTCCCGTGATAGCTTTCCAAAAGTCTCCTGCACTAAAATTTGTTGGGGGAGCTTCTAGTCCGAAACTAGGAACTTTTAGAACTGCTCCCAACTCAGCAACTGATAGTGAATGGTCAGCGTTAAACATGCGGAATTTCATCGTACCAAAATACTTTTCATCAGACCTTGTCCACCTGTGTTTCAGCTGGAATTCTAGAGTACTTAAAAACTCAAATGTTAAACCCTCATAAGTCGGCACTTCAAATTGCATAAATTCCAACATACCCAGGACGTGAAACATTCTATGAACTTCAATTTTTAATCCTAAGCTATCCAATGTTTCGTTGTGTAGATGTTTAAGAATTGGCAGAATTTTTGACCAAACAAGAAATGTTAAATTCAGTTCAGAATGTCCTATCAGATGTTGGGACATTAGCAAACAGAGTATATGAACTTATTTCAGGATGTCCTACCAGATGTTGGGACATTGTGTAAATAACTTAAGTTCAGTTTTTCAGGATGTCCCAACAGATGTTGAGACATCTCAGACCTGCTACCAGAATTAATTAATGATTAACTGATCAGAGATATTTAAGGAGAAGTATCTGGAATTAATTAATGATGGATAAAAACAGAACAAGGCGCATCTGTAGGGTGTTTTATATTGAAGATTCAGATTAAAACAGAAGACCTAAATCACCTAGAATATAGGAAGTAACAAACCCTAAATTCAAGGTGACAGCTGCTGCACATTAGGGCTGGATCATTCTACAGAAAGCCCAAAATTCAGATACCTATTTAAACAACAGAAACTCATAGAATTGAGTACGAATTTCAGAAGTCAAAATAGGGTGTCTAGTGTTTTTAATAGCAGGTTGTATTATTGTACCACTTTATGAGCTTTTAAGCATAAGTGCATTTGTGACTTGATTGAAACTGTGAAGTAAGATCAAGCTGTATTGTTTGAAGGATGTCTTCAATTTCTGTAAACTTGTAAACTTGATCATTGTGTGATTGAGGGGGAGTGAGTAGGGTACTCTTATCTAAGTGAGTCTTAGGTAGAAATTGCATTGGGTAAGTATTAAGTGATAGATTAAACAGGGTAGTTTAAGTCTAGAATTAATATTACTAATAGTGGATTTCCTCCTGGCTTGGTAGCCTCCAGATGTAGGTGTGGTTGTACACTGAACTGGGTTAACAAACTTCTGTGTTGTTTACTTTTCTTGCTGTTTAAGTTTTGGTTAAATTTTTCAAATGTCCTATTAAGTGTTGGGACATCTCTTAGGACATCTCATACCTGATCACAGAATTTCAATTGGCATCAGAGCAGGCACCCTGCCTGTTTATACTGGGTGAGATCTAGGGAATACAAATTCTGTAACATGGACAGAGATTTAGGGTCAGTAAATAGACCACCTATTCTGGATGGATCTAATTATGACTACTGGAAGCCAAGAATGATTGCATTCTTAAGGTCACTTGACAACAGGGCATGGAGAGCAGTCAATGTTGGATGGGATCATCCTATCCAAGACACCAAAGATGGATCTAAAGTGCTGAAACCTGAAGAAGAATGGAGTAAGGAGGAAGAAGACTCAGCACTAGGCAACTCAAAAGCCTTAAATGCTTTATTCAATGGCATTGATAGGAATATTTTCAGACTTGTGCATCATTGTGAGCTGGCCAAAGATGTTTGGGATACTCTCAAAACAACTCATGAAGGAACATCAAAAGTAAAAATGTCAAGACTTCAACTTCTCACCACCAAGTTTGAAAACTTGAGAATGAAGGAAGATGAATCAATTCATGAGTTCTATATGAACATCTTGGATATAGCCAATACTTCTGGAGCCTTGGGAGAAAAGATGACTGATGAAAAGCTTGTAAGAAAGATTCTCAGATCTTTGCCAAAAAGATTTGATATGAAAGTCACTGCAATAGAAGAAGCTCAAGACATATGCTCCATGAAAGTTGAAGAACTCATTGGTTCCCTTCAAACTTTTGAGATGGGAATGAATGACACAAATGCCAAAAAGAACAAGAGCATAGCCTTAATGTCAAATACAGATGAAGAAGAGGATGATGAATCAGCAAATGATAAAAGCTTATCAGAAAACCATGCCTTGCTTGGAAAATAGTTCAAACAAATTCTCAGAGGAATGGAAGGCAAATCCAAACCTAGTGGAAGAAACACAAACTCTGAGAACAGAAGACCTTATGATGCTAACAAAAGATTAAAGTATGCTGAAAAGACCAGTCAAGATAAAGGAGTCAAATGTCATGAATGTGAAGGATATGGACACATCAAGTTTGAATGTCCTACCTACTTAAAGAGGCAAAAGAAAGGACTCTCTGTGACCTGGTCTGATGAAGACTCAGGAGAGTCAGAAGAAGAATCAGCTAAGCATATTACTGCTTTAGCTGGACTGTGTGAATATGATCGTGATTCCAGTTGTGAAGAACTTACTTATGAAGAACTTGAGCAAGCATTCAAAGATCTATACAAAAGAAGCTCTGAAATATGCAGTGAAGTTATAAAGCTAAAGAAGCAGAATGAGACTTTAGAAGATGACAAAGCAAATGATCAGGAGATCATTGAAGCCTTAAAAAGTGAAGTAAGCCTTCTCAACTCTAAGTTGGAACATATGTCCAAATCTGTTAGAATGTTGAACAGCAGCTCAAACACACTGGATGTTATTCTCAGCAATAATAAACACTCAGGGGACAAAAGTGGACTGGGATATGACAGAGATGAAGCAAGCTCTAGCAGAACTACTTCAAAAACTACACAGTCAAACAAGATGTCCCAACAGATGCTCCAACATCAGAACACAAAGACAAACATAATGTTCCAACAGATGTCTCAACATTCTGGAAAGAACAAAATGAAGAAAAAATATCAAAGATGGAGATGCCATCACTGTGGAAGGTTTGGGCATATCAAACCTCACTGTTATAAGCTTCATGGATATCCAAATCAGATGTGTCAGCAACCTTCCAAGCAGAAAGTAGAAGGTACAAAAAAAGTGCTGCATAGAAATCAGCAACCTCCTAAGCAGAAGACAGAGGTCATCAAGAAAGTTTGGAGACCAAAAGCTGACATTCAGACTGATCAAAGCCACATACCCAAGAACAAGATCAACAATCAAGCTTGGAGATCAGCTGAACAACACTCAGAGCAGAGGCATCAAAAGAAATCTCATCTCATCTGGTCAAAGAAAAGTACTGCATACATAGCACATACATCTCTGAGAGTATCAGCTAAAGAAGACTGGTACTTTGACAGTGGATGCTCAAGACACATGACTGGATTAAAGAATTTGCTAGTAAACTTAAAATCACATTCATCCAGGTATGTTACCTTTGGAGATGGAGCTAAAGGAGAAATCAAGGGAGTTGGAACCTTGGATTGTCAAGATGTTCCAAGACTAGATGATGTGCTGCTAGTTAAAGGTTTAACTACTAACCTGATCAGCATAAGTCAACTATGTGATCAAGGATACAGTGTAAACTTTACCAAATCTGAATGTATAGTGACTAACAAAGAACAAGAGGTTGTCATGAAAGGAGTCAGATCTAAAGACAACTGTTACATGTGGGAATCCCAAAATCTTAGTCTCACTTCAACCTGCTCTCTAGCTAAAGAAGAAGAAGTGAAACTGTGGCATCAAAGACTAGGTCATCTTCATTTCAGAGGCATAAAGAAGATCATATCTATGGATGCTGTAAGAGGTATTCCTAAACTAAAGATTGATGATGGCAAAATATGTGGTGAATGTCAAATAGGCAAGCAAACCAAGATGTCCCATCCAAAGCTCCAACATCTGACAACTTCCAAAGTTTTGGAACTTCTACATATGGATCTTATGGGACCTATGCAGGTTGAAAGTCTTGGTGGTAAGAGGTATGCTTATGTGGTGGTTGATGACTTTTCAAGATATACATGGATAAATTTTATCAAAGAAAAGTCAGATGTATTTGATGTATTCAAAGAATTATGTCAAAGATTACAAAGGGAAAAATCCAGCTGTGTGATCAGAATTAGAAGTGATCATGGAAAGGAATTTGAGAATCAAAAGTTCTTAGATTTCTGCTCTTCAGAAGGAATCAATCATGAATATTCTTCACCTATCACTCCTCAACAGAATGGGATTGTTGAAAGGAAGAATAGAACCATTCAAGAATCAGCAAGAGCTATGATCCATGCTAAAAAGTTGCCTCTATACTTTTGGGCTGAAGCTATGAACACTGCCTGTTACATCCATAACAGAGTTACTTTAAGGAAAGGAACTTTGTCCACAATATATGAAGTCTGGAAGGGCAGAAAACCCACTGTGAAGTACTTTCATGTGTTTGGAAGTAAATGCTATATTCTGGCAGATAGGGAGCAAAGGAGAAAAATGGATCCTAAAAGTGATGAAGGGATTTTCCTTGGATACTCTATAAACAGCAGAGCATATAGAGTATTTAATTACAGAACAAAGGTTATCATGGAGTCCATAAATGTGATAATTGATGATGCTTCTACAGATGTCCCAGAAGATGTTGGAACATCTGCTGATATCAAGATTGAAGCTGAAGAAAAGAATGATCAATATAACTTCACTCAAAATGATACAAGGTCAGAAGATTCAAGCAAACCTCCCTCCATCAGAATACAGAAGGATCATCCCAAAGACTTAATAATTGGTGATCCCAACAGAGGTGTAAGCACTAGATCAAGAGAAGTGATTTCAGGTTCTTGTTTTGTTTCCAAAATAGAACCTAAAAATGTCAAGGAAGCTCTCACTGATGAATACTGGATTTGTGCTATGCAAGAGGAATTAGGTCAATTCACAAGGAATGAAGTGTGGAATCTTGTTCCTAGACCTGATGACATAAATGTGATTGGTACAAAATGGGTGTATAAGAACAAGTCAAATGAACAAGGAGTTGTTACAAAGAACAAAGCTAGACTTGTGGCTCAAGGATACACTCAAATTGAAGGGGTAGACTTTGATGAAACCTTTGCACCAGTAGCAAGGCTTGAATCAATAAGACTACTGTTGGGAATTGCTTGTATCTTAAAGTTCAAGCTATTTCAAATGGATGTGAAAAGTGCCTTTCTTAATGGTTATCTTAATGAAGAGGTATATGTAGAACAGCCTAAAGGATTTGTTGTTCCAAGCTGTCCAAATCATGTATACAAATTAAAGAAAGCACTTTATGGTCTGAAGCAAGCTCCAAGGGCATGGTATGAAAGACTGACCACATTTCTTATTAAGCAAGGATACAGAAAAGGTGGGATTGATAAAACCCTGTTTGTTAAAGATGAAGAAGGAAATGTCATGATTGCACAAATATATGTTGATGACATTGTGTTTGGTGGGATGTCTGATAAGATGGTCAAACATTTTGTCAAGCAGATGGAATCTGAATTTGAAATGAGTCTAGTAGGTGAATTAACCTACTTTCTTGGTCTGCAAGTAAAGCAAATGGAAGACTCAATGTTTATTTCCCAAAGTAAGTACTCCAAGAACATAGTGAAGAAATTTGGAATGGAAAATGCTTCTCATAAAAGAACTCCTGCTCCCACACATTTAAAGCTGACTAAAGATGAAAAGGGTGAGAATGTAGATCAAAGTTTATATAGAAGCATGATTGGAAGCTTGTTATACTTGACTGCTAGCAGACCAGACATTGCATTTGCTGTAGGAGTTTGTGCAAGATATCAAGCTGATCCAAAAGTCAGTCATCTCAATCAAGTCAAGAGAATCCTTAAATATGTTAATGGTACTTGTGACTATGGCATAATGTACTTTCATGGTTGCAAACCAATTCTCACTGGCTTCTGTGATGCTGATTGGGCAGGAAGTGCTGATGATAGAAAAAGCACTTCAGGAGGATGCTTCTTTCTAGGAAACAATCTGATTTCTTGGTTCAGTAAGAAACAGAATTGTGTATCCTTATCTACAGCTGAAGCTGAGTACATAGCAGCAGGTAGCAGTTGTTCTCAGTTGGTTTGGATGAAGCAAATGCTCACTGAGTACAATGTCCCACAGGATGTCATGACATTGTACTGTGACAACTTAAGTGCAATCAACATATCAAATAATCCTATCCAGCATAGCAGGACCAAGCATATTGATATCAGACATCATTTCATTAGAGATTTTGTAGAAGAAAAGGTGATTTCATTGGAGCATGTAGCTATAAATCTGCAGTTAGCTGATATCTTTACCAAAGCATTGGATGCTACACAATTTGAGAACTTAAGGGGCAAACTTGGAATCTGTTTATGTGATATTTAGCAGTTAATGAGATGTGCCAACATGTCATATGACATTGCATGGCATAAGGTCCAGATGGCAAAATCAGTCTGGACAAAATCCTTGGGAATTCCATCTCTCATCATTTGCACTGTAACGGTTACTTATTTAGTAACTACTTATAAGCAGCCATCAAGATTCTCATCATACTATCACAAGCGAATCACATTAACCAGCAATCCTTCAGAAATCATAAACCCTAAAGCTGCACATTCATCTTCCTCAACAATGTCTCAAAACCCTAAAACAGCTGAGGAAATTCTCAACAAGGAAGACGTGGTTCATGCCACTCCAATCTCTGTTGTGCCAATGTCATCAACACCATTGGACGAGCTCAGGGGAAGCTCCTCTCACACTAAAAAGGCAAGAACTCCAAAGAGATGTAAAGATCAAATCAGAAGCAAAGCTAAAGGCATTCCCTCTCCTGCTAACATGTCCTCAAAATACTCCAAATATGTTGATGATTCCATCAAGGAGATTGTCAACCAAGTTTTCTCTGAACAAAGAGTGGTGAAAGGGGTCTCTGTTCCTTTGAACACCATTCCTGCACCTCAAGAAGCTCAAGATACAGAGGACACTGCTGCAGAACAAGATGTCCCAACAGATGTTGGAACATCTGAAGATAAGAATAAGAACTCATCTGATGTTGATCTGGAACAAACTGAGGACAAAGCCTCAAAAGAAAATGATGAAGAGGTCTCTGAAGAACAGGCTCAAGGCTCAAATGAAGATCAAATCCCTGCTGATCAACCAGCTGAAGAGGAGGCTGCTCAATCTCCTCCAGTGGTCAATCTGGAGCAGGACTCTGATGCAGAGATCATATCATCTGTGAAACCCAGCATTGCTAAAAGACTAAGGTCCAGGAAAGGAAAGATGCAAGCTGAACCTGTCATCCCTGAGAAGAAGAAGGCTAGTCCAAAGAAAGGCAAAGATAAAGCTACCTTTGGTCCAACAAAACCCTGGAGCAAAGTCCAATCCCAGAAGAGAAAAGCTGCCACACCATCAGATTCAGATGTTGAATCAGATGTCCCAACATCTCCTCCCAAGAAAAGACCAACACCAGCAAGAGCTTCAATTGCTGTTCCAGAAGCTCCCTTGGACAACATATCATTCCATCTTGTCTCTAGTGTCAACAGATGGAAGTATGTGTACCAAAGAAGGGTTGCCCTGGAAAGAGAACTGAGCAGCAATGCACTTGAGTGCACAGAACTCATTGACCTAATCTCGGCTGCAGGACTATTCAAGACAGTCTCAGAGTTCTCTCCGTGCTATGAACTTCTTGTCAAAGAGTTCATTGTGAATCTTCAGGAGGATTGCTCAAATGGTAAGTCCTCAGAGTTCAAAAAGGTATTTGTGAGAGGTAAGTGTGTTGAGTTCTCTCCCCAAATCATTAATCAGTATCTAGGAAGGGACACAGATGGACCCAATGAGCTAGGCAAGACAGATAATCAAATCTGTAAAGTGATCACTGCAAACCAGGTCAAGGCTTGGCCTGTGAAGGGAAAGCTCTCTGTGAGCATGCTTACCAGAAAGTATGCCATGCTTAACAGGATTGGAACTGCTAACTGGGTGCCTACCAACCACACTTCTTCAATCTCAACTGGTCTGGCCAGATTCATCTATGCTGTGGGAACTCAAACCAAGATGGATTATGGAGCATATATTTTTGATCAGACTATAAAGCATGCCATCTCTAATGCAACAAAGCTGCCAATAGCTTTTCCATCATTGTTGTGTGGTATTGTTCTAAGTCAATACCCTGGAATTTTAAATGAGAAGGACACAGTCTGCAAGAGAGAGAGCCCCCTGGCTTTTCACTACAAATTATTCCTAAGTCACCATGCTGCAGATGTTGAAGCACCTTCTGGGACATCTGCTGGTCCCTCCACTGCTAAGAATCCAATCTCCAGGAAGACTTTAATTGCTGAACTCAAAAGCACCTGCAAAGAGCTTGAAGCTAGAAAGCAGAAGCTTGAGGAAATCATCAAAAGGTTGGAAAGTGAAGAAGATCAGAATGCTGCATCTGGTGAAGACAGTGAGGCTGATGAAGAAAGTGAAGCTGATAAAGATGAAGACACTGAGGTGGAGGAAGCAACTGAGAGTGATGAATCTGAGTGATGAATGTATGTGAGGCAACTGTATTGACAGCAATGTAATGACAATAGTAGTGTCTTTGGCCCCTAATTTTGTGTCTACCAAGGGGGAGAACAACATCAAATGTAATTGCTGTTTTAAGTATGAATGAAAAAAAAAAAAAAAATCTGTTTGTTTGCTTCTGAACTGAATATGTTTTTTTCTGTTGCAACAATACTGGATACATATCTGTTTGAGGGGGAGTAATCTCAAATAAGAATCAACAGAAAAATAATGATATACTCTGATAAAAAGATCTTCTGCTGCACTCTGATAACCAGAAAAGATGTTAGCCAAAAATTAGCCAAAGGGGGAGTTTGTAGATGTTTAAGAATTGGCAGAATTTTTGACCAAACAAGAAATGTTAAATTCAGTTCAGAATGTCCTATCAGATGTTGGGACATTAGCAAACAGAGTATATGAACTTATTTCAGGATGTCCTACCAGATGTTGGGACATTGTGTAAATAACTTAAGTTCAGTTTTTCAGGATGTCCCAACAGATGTTGAGACATCTCAGACCTTCTACCAGAATTAATTAATGATTAACTGATCAGAGATATTTAAGGAGAAGTATCTGGAATTAATTAATGATGGATAAAAACAGAACAAGGCGCATCTGTAGGGTGTTTTATATTGAAGATTCAGATTAAAACAGAAGACCTAAATCACCTAGAATATAGGAAGTAACAAACCCTAAATTCAAGGTGACAGCTGCTGCACATTAGGGCTGGATCATTCTACAGAAAGCCCAAAATTCAGATACCTATTTAAACAACAGAAACTCATAGAATTGAGTACGAATTTCAGAAGTCAAAATAGGGTGTCTAGTGTTTTTAATAGCAGGTTGTTTTATTGTACCACTTTATGAGCTTTTAAGCATAAGTGCATTTGTGACTTGATTGAAACTGTGAAGTAAGATCAAGCTGTATTGTTTGAAGGATGTCTTCAATTTCTGTAAACTTGTAAACTTGATCATTGTGTGATTGAGGGGGAGTGAGTAGGGTACTCTTATCTAAGTGAGTCTTAGGTAGAAATTGCATTGGGTAAGTATTAAGTGATAGATTAAACAGGGTAGTTTAAGTCTAGAATTAATATTACTAATAGTGGATTTCCTCCTGGCTTGGTAGCCTCCAGATGTAGGTGTGGTTGTACACTGAATTGGGTTAACAAACTTCTGTGTTGTTTACTTTTCTTGCTGTTTAAGTTTTGGTTAAATTTGTCAAATGTCCTATTAAGTGTTGGGACATCTCTTAGGACATCTCATACCTGATCACAGAATTTCACGTTGCAAATGTACCTGGTGGGGCTTATCTTACGCTTGAGCAACATTGAGTACTTTCTTTGGTGGGCATCATCCTTGAATAGAATATCATGAGAGTTATCCATCCGATGAGCTTGTTTTCGAGGAAGGGATGCCTCTACAGCCTTTCCGGTATCTCTTCGTGGAGGCATGGTGATAATCCTGCAACAAACACGAAGCAAATTTCGGAAATCAAATGGATTAGTAGAAACAGTCACCGTAAGAGTGACAATGGAGACGAGAAGAACACTTTTTGTAAAGAGGGTAAGGGATTTTGGTGAGTGGGTATTGTAAAAAGTAGACATGGCAATAAAACCCATACCAGCGGGTACCCACCCAAACCTGCCCCGAAGTTGACGGGGAAAACCCGCTTTGACTCTGTTTGGGTTTGGGTTTGGGTTTTCCCCGATTAAAAAATATGGGGATGGGTCGGGTAATGGGGATACTAGTACCCACCCCGAACCCTCCCCGTTTATTTTATTATGTACATTATTATTTAGTTTTGTTAATTTGTAATATTTAATATGTGGTTAATGTTTTGATATTTTGATATTTATTAATTATCTAAAATATTTGAAATGTATGTATGCAATTTTTTGAGATTGTTTTATTTTATTATTTGTAATGTAATTTTATTTTGGAAAAATTAAATATTTCTATTAAAAAAATAACTTTACTAAATAGATAGTGGCGGGGCGGGGATACCTGAACCCAACCCAAACCCATTTTGGACGGGTTTGGGTTTTAATTCCCCATCCCCGTTTGGGTTTGGGGCGGGGAACGGGGGCTGTCTGGAAATATGGGTTTGGGTTTGGGGGAGATAAAAACCGTCCCCGACCCGCCCCGTTTCCATGTCTAGTAAAAAGTGAAGATTTTATGAAGAGAGGCATTGGAGGTTAGGGGTTTTGGAGAGATAGAGAGTTGGAGAAGATGAATGGGTTATGGTAAAGAATAAAATAATATATATTAAATGAGGTTTTAAGAGTTGTTAAGGTGATTAAGTGTGTGGGGACCATGTCATAAAATTGTTGGGAATTTGAAAAAATATTTCAAAATTCAAATGGTAAAACACGGGCCTTCTGACACGGGTCGTGTCATGTGACACGGGCCGTGTCATGTGACACGGGCACCCGTGTCAGGTCCCTGATTCCAGCTCCAAAGATCAACAAATGTAATAGGCTTCAGCACCCACGACACGAGCCGTATCATGTGACATGGGAACCCGTGTCGTACCTCTAATTCTTGTCCATACTTCACTAATTCCTTCATAGCCAGCTTCCCCAGACACGGGCCATGTCAGGCGACACGGGTGGCCGTGTCAGGGCTCGGATATTGCTCAAATTCAGCATTCTTTGCTTGAATTCTAACATGTCATTCCGACTTTTCTTCCTCCCACTCGATCTGTGAGAAACACAAACGACAAACCTACAACAAGAACAAACAAATGTTAGCAAAAACATCGTGGGTTGTGTCCCACGCAGAGCTACGTTTAACGTCACATGGCTCGACGATCCTTCGTCCTACTGAGTAAGACAAATGACATCAACCTGTCCATCTAGTTGACCTTGGAAATATGGCTTTAATCTCTACCCATTAACTTTGAATATGTCTCCATTAGCTTGATTCTTAATCTCAACCGCTCCGTACAGAAACACCTCATGAACCACAAATGGTCCCGACCATTTGGACCTCAATTTTCCCGTGAATAACTTCAAGCGGGAATTGTACAGAAGAACCAGTTGTCCTTCCCAAAACTCTTTTCTCTGGATCCTCCTATCATGCCACTTCTTGGTTTGTTCCATGTATACTTTGGCATTTTCGTACGCACTATTCTGAAACTCTTCTAGTTCATGCAACTGAAGGATTCTTGAATTTCCTGCTAGGGATAGATCCATGTTCAAGAATTTGGTTGCCCAAAATGCCTCGTGTTCCAGCTCTAAAGGAAAATGGCATGCTTTTCCATAGATGAGTTGGTATGGTGACATCCTGATGGGTGTTTTGAAGGCAGTTCGATACGCCCACAATTCATCATCTAACTTCGTTGCCCAATCCTTCCGAGATGAACTCACCGTCTTCTCCAAAATCAGCTTTAGTTGTCTATTAGACACCTCTACCTGACCATTCGTTTGAGGATGGTATGGAGTGGCTACCTGGTGCTTCATATTGTACTTCTGAAGAAGCCTCTCCATGAGGTGATTCAGGAAGTGAGTTCCTTAATCACTTATCAGCGCTCTCGGTACTCCAAACCTCACAAATATAGTTTCCCTCAAGAAATTGACTACTACCTTAACATCATTGGTTGGTAAAGTTACTACTTCAACCCATTTCGATACATAATCCACAATAACTAGGATGTAGTTCTTCTCGAATGACGGTGGGAATGGACCCATGAAGTCAATTCCCCAAACATCGAACAACTCGACTTATAACATGAAATTCAGGGGCATTTGATTCCTCTTTGATATGTTCCCCGTTTGCTGACACTTATCACATTCCTTCACCATCTCCTGAGCGTCCTTGAATAGTGAAGGCCAGTATAAACCTGACTTTAAGACTTTTGATGCGGTGCGGTCACCACTGAAGTGTCCACCGTATTCAGAATCGTGACATGCCTTCAACACATCCTTTTGTTCCTCTTCAGGTACGCATCGCCGTATCAAATCATCCACTCCTCTCTTATATAGGTACAAATCGTCCCATAGATAAAACCTGCAATCATGAACAAACTTTTTCTTACGATTAGAATCAAAATCTTTCGGTATGATACCACCACAAGGTAGTTTGCATAGTCCGCAAACCAAGGTACTCCAACAACAGCTAAGATGTGTTCATCAGCAAACTCATCCTTTATTGGACGTCTATCCTATATTTCCTCAATTGGTGACATCTGAGAAAGGTGATAAAAAATGGTGTTTCACATCCTTTCTTATCACGGATCTCGACATCGAACTCCTGGAGAAATAGAATCCACCTCAGGAGTATGGGCTTAGAATCCTGCTTAGCAAAAAGATATTTCAAGGCAGCATGGTCAGTATAAACAAACACTTTTGAACCCAACAGATACTTCCTGAACTTATCAAAGGCGTAGACCACATCCAACAACTCCTTTTCGGTAGTTGCATAATTCATCTGTGCAGGGTTCAAAATGTGACTGGCATAATAAATAACATGAAGCCGTTTTTCTCTCTGCTGTACAAGAACAACCCCTACCGTAATGTCGCTCGCATCGCATATGATCTCAAAGGGTAGAGACCAATCGGGGGCAATCACAATGGGTGCCGACACTAGTTTATTTTTCAGTGTCTCAAATGCATCGGCACACTCTTTATCGAATACCAAATTCTTGTCTTTAACCAACAAAGTAGTCAACAGTTTGGCTATCTTGGAAAAGTCTCTTATGAACCTACGGTAGAAACCCACATGGCCTAAGAAACTCCGAATACCTTTCTCATTCACAGGGTGAGGTAACTTTGAGATAACCTCCACTTTGGCTTGATCGACTTCGATCCCCTTGTGGGAAATCTTGTGACCAAGAACAATGTCTTCTCGTACCATAAAATGGCACTTTTCCCAGTTTAGGATCAGATTACTTTCTTGACATCGCTGCAAAACAAGTGAAAGGTTAGCCAAACAGTTATCAAATGAGGAACCGAAATTAGAGAAGTCATCAATGAAGACTTCCATATGCTTCTCAAGGATATCAGCAAAAATGGAAGTCATTCATCTTTGAAATGTTGTTGGGACATTACACAACCCGAATGGCATCCTTCTATAGGCAAAGACACCGTATGGGAAGGTAAAGGCCGTCTTCTCTTGATCCTCTGGTGCAACCTCAATTTGGTTGTATATAGAGTACCCATCCAGAAAACAATAGTAGTCATGCCCAACCAATCTTTATAACATATGGTCAATGAATGGCAACAAAAAGTGATCTTTTCTTGTGGCTAAGTTTTGCCTCCTGTAGTCAATGCACACCCGCCAACCACTGACCACTCCGGTAGGGATTAACTCATTCTTTTCATTAGTTATCAAAATTGTACCTCCTTTCTTGGGCACCACATGAACAAGGCTCACCCATGAATTGTCTGATATAGGATAGATAAGCCCTGCATCTAACATCTTAACGACTTCCTTTCTCACTACCTCTTTCATGACAGGGTTCAGTCTCCTTTGGGTTTGCACAAATGGTTTGTGGTCTTCTTCCATGAGGATTTTGTGCAAGCAAACCGTAGGACTTATACCCTTGAGGTCTTCAATTTTCCAACCAATAGCATCCTTAAACTTTTTTATAACTTCAATTAACTTGTCCTCTTGCACATTTTCAAGCTAGAGCTAATGATAGCGGGACATTTTTCTTCAGGGTCGAGGAAAACATATTTGAGATTCTCAGGAAGTTGTTTCAACTATGAACTTTTCGGCTTGTCTTCCTTAGTATCCACCACTATAGGTTACTTAGATCTTCCCACCGATGTGCTCGGGATCCTTTTAGGACAGGTTGAGTTTCCAACATTGCTACCACTTCCACATCACTACCACCAACTTCCTTATCATCCTCAAAAATTGACATGCTTAAAACCCTCTCTAAAGGCAATTGGCACACACTCTCCAAATGTTCACTTTCTACCATTTGTTCTAGCACTTGTATGTTGCTACTCGTGCACACATCATCTTTATGCTTCATGGTATTCCTAACATCAATTTTTAACTCCTCATCATAAACCTTCAAAGTAAGTGTACCCCCTCCATATTTATCATGACTCTCCCAGTTTCCAAGAATGGTCGGCCCAAAATTAATGGAATTTCTTCATCTTCCGGCATTTCAAGGATCACAAAATCTACCAGAAACACAAACTTATCCACTTTCACAAGAACATCGTGGACTACTCCGTAAGGCCGCTTAATTGAATGATCTGTAAATTAAAGAGTCATCTGAGTGTCTTAAACTGCACAAATGCCCAACGTTTTGTAGATAGATAAAGACACGAGACTAATACTTGCTCGCAAATCGATTAGAGCTCTCTTGAATGATCTATCACCAATAGTACATGGAATGGTGACGACTCCTCTGTCTTTTTTCTTCACCGGAATCTTCAGACCCTGCAAAATAGCACTACAAGTTTTGGTTAGAATAATAGGTTCAACCTCAATGGTTCGCTTCTTAGCGATGATATCCTTCATGAATTTAGCATAGGTGGGCATTTTCTCAAGTGCCTCTAATAATAGAATATTCAACTCTATATTTTTGAACAACTCAAGGAACTTCTCAAAATTCTTCTCTTGTTGTCCTTTCTTTTTATTCCTCGAAGGGTAAGGAAGTTTGATCACCGGTTTCGTTTCCACCACTTTTTCTTTAGTTACCGGTGCTGGCGTTACCACTTCTTCTTCAACAACGTCATTCTCTTTTATTTCCAGCTCCACTTCAAGCATTTGATCATCAATCTCAGAACTATCCTTCACCTCTTCACTTGATTTCCCTCTTTGCGTAGTGACTGCATTAACTTTATGGTTTTCCTTGGGATTAGTTACAGTTGCGCTTGGGAGGGCTCCTGGTGTTTGAGGAATTGCAAGATGTTGGGCAATTTGACTCATTTGCACTTCAAGATTCTTGATTGAGGCTCCGGTATTCCTTAAATCTCCTCTTGTTTCTTCTTGGAATTGAGAACTTTGTGTGGCCATCTTTTCAATGGCAATTTCCCAATCCGCCTTTATTGGACCCTGTGGTTGGTATTGTTGTTGAGGTTACTGGTATGGTTGTTGTTGTGGCTGGTACTGTTGGATCTGAGGTTGATATGGTTGTTGGCCTTGAACCGGTTTCTGAACGTTTCCTTGTTGATCTTTCCATGATAAATTCAGGTGATTTTTCCAACCCGGATTATATGTGTTGGCATAAGGATTGTTCTGCCTCAACATATTAATCTGTTCAACATGTTCTTGAGTTGCCAAACAATGCATAGCAAAGTGTGATCCAGTACATATTTCACACAGTACTGCTTGAACTGGTTCCACCTATGCCATTGTCTGAGTTCCAATATTCATCTTCTTCAACCTTCTCTCTACCTTTGCAGCAATTTGATCCTCCATTTTAACAACCTACTCTGTCATCTTCAAATCAATCTTGCCATCCGGTTGGCTCACTGTGCGATCATACAACTCAAGATGCTCATTAGCGGAAATTGCTTCTATGATTCTTTTGATACCAGTGGTTGTTGTGAAATTTGTTGAGCCACCAGCTGCAGTGAGTAGAACCATTCTTCTGCATCATCAGTAAGTGTAAATGGAAACATAACAAGTCTCTTTGCCTCCTCTGAATGACCTTTGATCTTCAAAGAAGTTGTGGTAGTAAGGAATCTCTGAAGATGCTTATTTGCATCCTCGTTGATTCTTCCGGAGAAGGGCTTGCTCTCCAATTGGCGAATGGTGGATGGATGTAGCTGGAAGTGTGCCACATTCACTGGTTGATTAACGATGGTCATCCGGTTTGGTTGAGCATTCACCTTTCCATAATCCCCTAACAATCTCTCTGCAGGAGTTTTAAGTCCTGCCAGGTTACCAAATTCATGATTTATCTCCCTGTCAGAGTCCGACTCACTGTGCTCAGAATGCACAGACACTTCATCTTCCATTTCTTGATTGAAAACACTAGGGCCTGCATTTAAAGTTGTCATTCTTCCAATTCTTGCCTTGCGACGTCTCCCGTGCAATGCTCTTTCAGGTTCTGTGTCAAAGGAAAATTTAGCTGAGTTCTGACCTCGCATAAACAGTTAGACAAAAGTTAGAACAGATAACAAAGTTACAATAAAAATAAAATAATAGAAAAAATAAAATATTGGTTGCAGAGAAACAAAATTTCAATTGAAATAGTTCAAATAAACTTAAATCTTTGGCAGTCCCCGACAACGGCGCCATAAACTTGATCGGTAAAATAGCAAGTGTACTATTTTATCGATGTAGTAATAATAGGGGTTAACCCCCAGTGTCGATCTCTTGAGGACTGCGTAGTGAATTATGTTTTTTTCGAATAAGTATCGATTTAACAAAAGCAATGGTTGATTGTTTGTTTTGAGCTAAAATTATATAGGAAAGTAAATAGCAAAAAGAAGTTATACGAAGATGAGAGTAATGTCCGGATGGTGTATAATTTGCAAAGCAATGACTAGATTGTTCCTTGATTCTAAACAAACATGTTTCAACCTTATCTTTCCCTATGTCCTAAATTATTTTTCCAAAATTCCTTTTAAGAAAAACCTTTGGTATTCACCCTTGGCCCTAATTCCTTAGAAGCCAAGTAAGAACATCAAGCAATAGTTATGACATAAAAACGGGTTTTCATAGGGTATTCTAATTCCTTAGGAATATCTACTATGATAAAAGCTATGCAACAGGATTAGGGTGGTTGGTCAAGCCAAATCCTAACTAAGATCAATAATCGATTTTTCCAAAAGACTAAGCATTAAGAACATTGCATACAATAAAGATAAAGGTTCAAACATAAAAACTGATATTAAGAAACACAAAAGTCATTACAAAAGCAAATCAGGGACACCCCTTAGCATTATGGGGTTTATCCACTCATGTTCATAATAGAAATAAAAACGAAATAGATGAAGAAAAACATTACAATAGGATTAGGATTGCTTGGATCGCCAATTGCTTCTGCACTTGATTGATCCATGTTCTCCGATAATCTCCAATCTCTAAACGTAAGAATTACAAAATAAAACCTTCCCTTTTTATCAGCTACACTGTTCCTAATATATCAGACCTCTAATTACATCGCAAAATGTACGAACTGCCCTCCGGAATAAAACAAGTCCAGTAAAATAAAAAAAAGAATAAATTTTTCACTTCCAGGAGCCTTGACACGGGCCGTGTCATGAGACACGGGTGACCGTGTCAGGTTGCTGATCCATCATGTACACGCATCTTCTTCAGGGGCCATGACACGGGTCGTGTCATGTGACACGGGCACCTGTGTCATGCTTCTGACTAGCCTCAAACTTGATCTGAAGTCTTCTCTCCAAAGGGCCTCCTGACACGGGCCATGTCAAGTGACACGAGCACCCACGTCAGGCTTCTGATATCTTTTTCTTTCTTCACATTCCTCTGCACTCGGAGCGTCTTCTCAATGGCTTCTGATCACCAGCTTGTTGCGAGCCTGAAAACACACTGACAAAACAACCAAATCACACACACCAATGGTAAAAATGATAAAAATATAGAAACATGACTTGCTTGACAAAATACGAAAATAGCGATGAAAGCATGATTAAAAGACTCAAAAACACACGAAAGCATAAGAAACGAACGACTCAAACTACTTGAAATATACGACTAAAGATCACTGATCATGTTCCTTGCATCTTGTGAACTAAGTTTCTTCGTGAACAAATCCTTTGTTAATACAAGCCTCATCAACCTTTGCACCTCTTCAAATTCCAATACAAAACAAACCAACATTCTACAACCAAACATTCCAGAGAAGCAATAGTTTCTCCGTCACTTGTTTTCAACCAACACCTGTAGAAAACAATTAGAAAACAAGTAAGTACCGACAGTGTGTCACACACATATCGCACACTTAGGAACAAACGACACACAACAACCTGGCATGATGGACCAACCTGCTCTGATACCAATTATAACACCCCAACTTTTCCCGTTTTCAAAAATAACAATTTAATAAGTAAAATCAGAGTTCAATTAAAGTGGAATGCCACATCAACAATAATAACCAACTAAAACTCATGATTTAAAATAGTGGAAAAATATTATTTCATTCATCTCACGACAATTTTCCTAATATTCAGCAACAATCAACAATATCTCTTAATGTATAAAGTTTTAAACAAAAGTACGATACATAACAATAATGAAAATAAGTAAACATAAAAAATTCTTGAGTCTCGTGTTACGTATCAGAGCGACTCCTATGACTCGATCAAGCAACCTGTACTCCAAGCATACTCAAGTACCTGAATCATTTGTACTTCTAACGAAGCACATACACAACAAACAACAAAGGGGGTGAGAACTACATTCAATAATTAATGGTGTATAATACATGTTAAAGGGCAGTATCTCACAAAATCAACATAAACAACACATATCCACAACAATAATGATCAACATGACAACATGATTCAACAACATCGATATGCAATGTGACCTAACAAAGACACAATGCATGTGGTACTAGTTTTTGTTCATTCAATCAAATACGGATAAATCACATACACCCATCCGACAATGATTATCCCACCATTCTCCATAACGGAGTACAATGAATCGCATACGCCTATCCGACAATGATTCATCCCAACAATAATCAACAACAATTTTGTGAATGCATGATAATGAATATGCACACAACACAAGTATAATAATCATTATACCTTTTCACGATCCATCTAATCAAATAAGATATACATCATGGAAAACTATGAATACAACATGTATATAATAAACATTATACATTAACACGATCCTTTGGATCACACCAAATATATATACAACACACATACATCAACAACCAATCATAGCCACGATCCTTCTGATCACACAGAACCACTCACGACGCCACTGCACCAATAATCACATATATTCCCGATTTCCCCAACCACCTAAGAATACATACTCCTCATATCACACCATAATTCTCTACACATATTCCACCAATCCAGTCTATACATCACCAAGGAAATGCTTCACCTAACCTTAATTAGTTATTCACCTGATTCATCCACTAGGTCTCAGTTATTAATCCACTTCAACTTTAATCGTAAGTCTCACAATCACCAAAGTACTTAACGCAACTTACTTAATTATTCGTCTAATTAATCGACCAAAAGTTCGTAATTAAGTTACTTTCATCACAAATCCTTGATTAATAAAGCACTAAGGTCTATACTAATGCCTCAGATCAAGAAAATCAATATCACATGCGAAATTGGGACATAAATCACAAAACAACATAATTTTCCCTACAAGACTGGTCATACGCGTATTGGACCAGGCCATACGCGTAATGACCAGCCTCTACGCAACCCATACGCTCTCATTACGCGTACTAAACCCCTTTAAGCTTCCCATTACGCATAATAATACCCATACATGTATTGACTTTGTTTTTTACGCGTAATCTACGAGAATGGGAAGATGCCCGAGAAACAATTAACTCACATACGCGTATACCCTCTCTATTACGCGTATTTCCTTAAATCCACGAACACCATACGTGTAACACCCCATTTTCTACCCGCGAATATAACTGAAATCAGAGTTTACAAACTTTTTTCACAAAAACGGGACATCACATTTTCAACTTAAAACAAATTCCAACTTAATGTAATTCATGCTTAATACATAACACTTTTCATAAAATCAACATAAACAACATCATTCACTCAAATAATTCAACTTCATAAAATATCATGCAGCGGCTTCATAAAATTGATTCATAGCATCTTTAAACAACATAAACAACTTTGAAATACTAAAAAGCATTATAAGTTCTTCAATTAAAATAAAATTCAGCAATGTAAGAAGTTCATCAAAACAGACACGCGTCAATCCCCCCAAGTGCTACGTATCAGAGCGAATGACCATCGACTCGACTAAAGGTAACCACCTACTCCTCAGGATTACCAGCATGTTGCTAACATAAGGAAAACATTCAAACAAAAAGGGTGAGTTACGATAATTATAATCAATATATGAAAAACAATACAATGAATAAGGATCGTAAACAAAACACCACTTTACAACTTCAACCAAACATCAACACAAACAACTCAACGAAAATGCAACTTTAATGCGATTCGACTAATTATGCATGTGGTACCATCAGAGTAAAATTCCCAACTTAAATAATTTCCAGGTTATCGAGGCATCAAGACATAAGCCTTCAACTTTCAATTTAAATTTCCAATCCAGGCCAACATGGTGTGAGAAACGGCTCCGACAAATGCAAATGACTTAATGGCATACACGCCTTAAAACTCAAACAACATAACAACAAGAACAACACAACAATGTTTACGACATAATCAACTTATATTCAACTTTGGCTTATAAAGCCTACAACATAACAACTTTAAGATTTTCCGTAACCGGAACAACTTACCAACTCAGTTGTACCTGTAACACAACTTTACGACTTAATTTCAACAAAAATAACGCATCAAAATCAATTATAATATTACTCGACTTACCCTGAGAAATTTTGCTAAATTCCGCGCAACTCCGTTTTTCGCCTAATTCGGCTAAACCGACTAAACCAATATTGTTTTCTAACTTTCTGCGATTAACACGATTTTATTACAAAACTTGAATTTTCTGTGTTCCTATAAAAATTATTTGTCATCAAGGTATACTGTTGTTACTGTTTCAGTTAAATTTCTAAACCTACATATTTTATGTCAAACTACCTAACACAGTGCTAATTTTAGGAACCTGTGTTTCTGTTTCTTATCAGTAATTAAAATGCTAACCCTATGTACATACTAAATTCATAAGATAGAAAATGCTATACTTAAGATTTAATTAACATAAAAAGGTTATTTGGATTATATAAGAAAATATTAGTTGGAAATTGAAGTTTAGTTGAAAATAATCTCCCCCTCAAACAACAGGGTAGCCTGCGCCACCCTTGTCTCTCTCACGCCATATGCTTGTGAGTCTTTATGGCCTGCACCATAAGTATATGTCCTGTGCCATATGACTTTGTGTGGCCTTTATGGCCTGTGCCATATGTTTTGTTTTCCACCAATAACATGGCCTGCACCATGTGTTCTTCCACCAACAAATTCCACTACCTTTGTTCGTCTTCCCAAATCAACATATTTTCAGAAATAATTTTCAACTCGATAATTCCAACAACCGCCAACATAAATAATACATGTTATAATCAACAAAATTCAGTATCAATCAATCAATTTTCACATGCATATTCACCACAACAATAAGCAATAGATCAATTTTTAACAGTATAGATTTCACAATCTAACTACCCGAATAAAACCCCAATCAAAGAACCGATTTTCATACCCGATTAGAATAATCGAACCCACCCTTACCTTAGGTTTTTGGATCGAAGGTTGCTCTAAGAATCGGATTCCGACTGTTCGCTCTTCGTTCTCTCACGCTCGTGCCGCAGTTTCAATTTCCCTCTTTTCTATTGATCTTTCTAACTTCTGTTTCTACCACTTATGTTGTTTTTATTTTCTTTTTAAAAAACTAATTAAATATTATAATTATTAATGAGCCTAACATAACACCCCCTATTTTACTAATTCGGACATGGTTTCAAGCCCACCAATTAATCCATTACAACAACTATAATATTAATTCTAATAAATAATTCTACGACTTCCGACTTATCGACTTAATCAACCACAACATAAAATATACTGACAAAACAAATATTTAATTAAATACTTAGTAAAATAATTAATTAAATACTTGGGCGTTACAACCCTCCCCCACTTAAAATATTTTCTTCCTCGAAAATTTACCTGATTCAAACAACTCATGATAGGAGTCATTCCTCCTGCTCTCCAACTCCCAGGTCATGCTTTCTCTAGCAACTCCCAACCAAAAAACATTGACTAACACGATCTCTTTCCCTCAAAGAGTCTTTGTTTCACGATCCTCAACTCGTATAGGCTTTGTCTCCACAATGATATTATCTCGCACTTGCACATCGTCTATACTAACCACACGAGACGGATCGGGTATATACTTCCGAAGTTGCGACACATGGAATACATCGTGCAAATTCGAAAGATTTGGCGGTAATGTCATTCGATAAGCAACTTTCCTAACTCTTTCCAAAATCTGATATGGACCAATGAGGCAAGGAGTCAACTTCTTAGACTTCAATGCTCTCCCAACACCGATCACAGGCGTGACTCTCAAAAACACATGGTCACCAGCTTGGAATTCTAAATCCTTCTTTCGCTTTTCATGGTAACTTTTCTGCCTACTCTGAGAAGCCTTCATCTTCTCTCGGATCAACTTTAATTTCTCGGTAGTTTCTCGAACTAATTCCTCTCCAAGTACTACACTCTCACCAGATTCATGCCAACACAACGGAGTTCTACACCTTCGACCATACAGAGCTTCAATATGTGCCATTCCGATACTAGAATGGTAACTATTATTATAAGTGAACTCTATTAACGGAAGATAAGTGTCCCAAGAACCTCCATGCTCAAGAACACAAGCTCTCAACAAGTCCTCCAATGACTGAATAGTTCTCTCAGTTTGCCCATCAGTTTGATGATGATATGCTGAACTCAATCTCAACTTAGAACCCAACGACTCTTGCTGACTTTACCAAAACTCTGACGTAAACCTCAGATCTCTATCCGACATAATACACAGAGGAATACTATACAACTTCACAATTACTCGGATATAAATCTCTTCCAACTTTGTAATTTGATACATGATGTTAATAGGTATAAAATGAGCCGATTTCGTAAGCCTATCAACAATCACCCAAATCGAATCATGCCCTCTTACAGTAATAGGAATCCCCGTTACAGAGTCCATAGAAACTGTCTCTCCCATTTCCATTATGGAACTTCCAGCGGTTGCATCAACCCAACCGGCTTCTGATGCTCAATCTCCGACTTCTGACAAGTTAAACACGCATACACAAAACGAGCTACATCTTCTTTCATTCCGGACCACCAAAATATTTTCTTTAAATCTTGATACATTTTAGTAGCTCCCGGGTGAAGACTCAAATTTCTTCTATGACCCTCTTGAAGAAACCTTCTTCTCATATCTACGTCATCAGGAATACAAATTCTTTCATGCAATCTCAACACACCTCTCGCATCAATCTTAAAGTCACTCTTCTCTGATTGACCACAACTATTCATGATATCTACTAATTTCACATCTAGCTTCTGAGCCTCTCGAATAATATCCATAAAGTCATTATTAATCTTCAACATCCCTAACATCACACCCTGCAGTGTCACTTTGCAAACCAAACTCATATCTCGAAATTGCTCAATTAATTCTAGCTCCTTAATCATCATTTCTGACATATGCAGGGTCTTTCTACTTAAAGCATCGGCCACAACATTCGCCTTACCTGGATGGTAATTCAACCCGAAATCATAATCCTTCGGCAACTACAACCATCTATGTTGTCACATATTCAACTCTTTCTAATCAAACAAATACTTAAGGCTCTTATGATCACTATAAACTTCGAATCTAGAACCATAGAGATAATGCCTCCAGATCTTTAACACAAACACAACAACAACAAGTTCAAGATCATGCGTAGGATAGTTCTTCTCATGGATTCTCAATTGTCGCGATGCATAAGCAATCACCTTACAATTCTGCATAAGCACACCTCCTAAACCCATCAATGAAGAATCATAGTAAATTACAAACGGTTCTTCTGGATTTGGTAAAGTCAAAACTGGCACCAACGTCAACCTCTTTTTCAATTCATTAAAACTCTCTTCACATTGGACATCCCACACAAAAGCTTTACTTTTACAAGTTAATCTAGTTAACGGAAGTGCCAACTTAGAAAATCCTTCAATAAACCTTCTATAATATCCAGCTAACCCCAAAAAGCTTCTAATCTTAGTAGCCGACCTTGGAGTTTCCCATTGCAACACAACTTCTACTTTTGAAGGATCCACAACAATACTTCTTCCTGAAATTACATGGCCAAGAAAACTGACCTCATTCAGCCAAAACTCGCACTTGGACAACTTCTCATACAATTTCTTATCTTTCAAAACCTCCAACATTGATCTCAAATGCTCCTTATGCTCCTATTCTTACTTAGAGTAAATCAGAATATCATCAATAAATACTACTACAAAACGGTCCAGATAAGTATGAAAAATACGATTCATGTATTCCATAAATACTCCCGGCGCATTAGTCACACCAAAAGGCATCATAGAATACTCATAATGTCCATACCGTGTTTTGAACACCGTCTTCTGAATGTCCTCATCTTTCACTTTGATCTGATGATAACCCGATCTCAAATCAATATTACTGAACACACAAGCACCCACTAACTGTTCCATCAAATGATCTATTCTCGGAAGCGGATACTTATTCTTGATTGTCACTTTATTCAACTGTCTATAATAAACAAAAAGTCGCATGCTACCATCTTTCTTCTTCACTAGCAACACTGGAGCTCCCCACGGTGATACACTCGGTCTTACAAACTTTTTCTCAAGTAAATCTTCCAACTGCTTCTTTAATTCATACAATTCGGATGCCGACATTCTATACGGTGCCATTGAAACATGCCTAGTACCAGGTACCAGATCAATTGCAAATTCAACTTCCCTCTCTGGCAGCACACTAGGAATTTCATCAGGGAATTCCTTTACTATCATCAATTCATCAATCTTAGTTTTACTCTCAACAGACAATGTTGCCATCAAAGAAAACATCTGAGCTTCTTCCCTCATCAATTGTTGCAACTCTTTGAAAGATAACAAACCAACTCCTTTCTCTTCAAGGGTAGAAAACCTTACTGACTTGCAATAACAATTTATATGAACATAGTTATACTCTAACCAGTTCATACCAATAATTACGTCCATCCCGGTCAACAGTAAGCATAGTGGATCAACATAGAAGTCTTTATCTAATATCGACAAAGGAAACTTCAAACACACCATAAAAGTAGATACTGATCCCTTAGCTGGAATCTCAACAATCAACTCACCATTCATAGCAGACAAATTTAAACCCAATCTTTGAACATAATCAGCAGAAATAAAACAGTGCGTAGCACCAGTATCAATAATAGTAATTAATGGAGTACTATTAATGAAGCATGTACCTCTGATAAGTTTGTCCTTGTTAACTGTCTGATTTTCGGTCAACGCAAACACTTTTATAGTCTGAGATTTCTTTGGCTTCTGACACTGGCTACCAATATGCCCTTCATCACCACAATTAAAACATATCATTTCCTTGTGCTTGCAATCAACTATTGCATGCACAGTCTTACCACAACGAAAACATCTCTTTACCTCAGCAATGCATACATTACTCTTATGACCAGCCTGACCACACTTGAAGAAAACTATACCAGCAGAAGCACCTCCCTCACTAGTTCTCTGAGCCAGAGCATCTTTATGTTTCCCTTTTCCAACTGGAGCATCATACGGCTTGCCACGATTCTGATGTTGCTTGCCTATGCGATCACTGATAACCTTGTAATGAGCATTATTGTCCTCCTCAAATATCCTGCAGCTATCAACCAACTCAGAAAAGATGCGTATCTTCTGATACCCAACAACCTTCTTGATTTCAGAGCGCAACCCGTTTTCAAACATGATGCACTTTGATAATTCAGCACCAGCACCAGTATAATGAGGATAAAACTTGGACAGTTCAACAAATTTTGCCGCATAATCTGTGACATACATGTTTCCTTGCTTCAACTCAAGGAAATCAATTTCCTTCTTGCCAAAGATGTCCTCAGGATAATACTTTTTCATGAATTCCCTACAGAATACATCCTAAGTAATGACTTCACCTACAAAACCCAACCTTTCACGAGTCTCTAGCCACCAGTCATTGGCTTTGACTGCTAGCATGTGAGTACCATACCGAACCTTCTGCACTGTAGTGCAATCCATAACACGGAAGATTCTCTCAATCTCCTTCAACCAACCCAAAGCTACATCTAGATCATGCTTCCCTTTGAACACTGGTGGATTATCTCTTTGAAAAGTCGCCAAGCTACGTGATCCAGCATCTTCACCAGCATTTGGCAAGTTCTGCACAGCTTGTGCCATCGCTCGCATCGCAACAGCCATCACAGTATTGTTTCTTCCAGCCATCTCAACTTATCACTACAACACAACCAAAATTTAGAACAATAACAATACACGATTGTTAGACAACTAAGACTCGACACTTGGCCGGACATACTGACCTGCTCTGATACCACTAATGTAACACCCTATTTTCTACCCGCGAATATAACTGAAATTAGAGTTTACAAAAAATTTCCACAAAAACGGGATATCACATTTTCAACTTTAAACAAATTCCAACTTAATGTAATTCATGCTTAATACATAGCACTTTTCATAAAATCAACATAAACAACATCATTCACTCCAATAATTCAACTTCATAAAATATCACGCATCGAATTCATAAAATTGATACATAGCATCTTTAAACAACATAAAAAACTTTGAAATACTAAAAAGCATTATAAGTTCTTCAATTAATATAAAATTCAGCAATGTAAGCAGTTCATCAAAACAGACACGCGTCAATCCCACCCGAGTGCTACGTATCAGAGCGACTAACCACCGACTCGACTAAAGGTAACCGACTACTCCTCAGAATTACCTGCATGTTTCCAACATAAGGACAACATTCAAACAGAAGGGGTGAGTTACGATAATTATAATCAATATATGAAAAACAATACAATGAATAAGGATCGTAAACAAAACACCACTTCACAACTTCAACCAAACATCAACACAAACAACTCAACAAAAATGCAACTTTAATGCGACTCGACTAATTATGCATGTGTCGCTCCTCGGATTTCCATCCTGGTACAAACGCGAAAGTGGCGCGGAAAGAGGTAGAGTCGCCAGCCATGCATTTTTATCCCGAAAGAACGGGAATGGTAATGCTGCACAAACCAGAAGAAAAGAAAAGGAAGGACACGGGTCCTGCGAACCAAAGAGACTGAGTTCGGGAGTCGGTTATGACCTGGGAAGGTATTAGCACCCCAGATCGTCCGCCGTACCCGACGGGATCCACGTTTGCAAAGAAGTCTGTTTCAAAGGGTGAAGAAATGAAAGCTGCTGCAAAGGAAAATGAACTGAACTGGATGAAAGAAAAGAAAAGGGAACTGAAAAAGAAATGAAAAGAAAAAAAAATGTAGGGAAAATAAAGATTATGCTCGAACGGGCCCTACCCCGCTGCCTACGTACCTCATCGGGAAAATGAGGATCAGAGACGCCGTAGTTCCCCTAACTAGGGGGAAAAAGATTGCTTGTGAATTAAGGCTTGAACTGCCTATGTCAATGCTTAGGTGTTGCAGGCTCGGACGACGAGTGCGTAACCGTCTTGCAAAATGACAAGTATGAGCAAGTTTGCCTAGGGAGCGAAAGAGATGAGAAAAGAATTCCCGAAGGAAAGACATTTATTATTTGTTTGTGTTTTTTATGAAGCTTTTTATGAGTGTGTCACAAGGAAGTGAACTCAAGCTCTTTTCCATGGAATGTGCACTTGTCACTACATTCCAAGATGGAATAATAGAACAAGCACACTCAAGTAAGGAGAAGATCCCCAAAACTTGAATCCAGAGATTAGGGCCTAAGCTCACTAACTCATTAACTTATTAAGTGTCTTTGGTATTTACAATGAAGAAGTGTTTTTTATGATTTTCTTGGTGATGATGATATCTTGATCAGACTTGTGCATCACAAGATAAGCTTGTACTATCCCAAGATGGGAAGAATACAAGTATCTCATGGGATAAGGCTATTGCTCAAGGCATCACTTCAAACTTTATTAAGTGGTTTTTAGGATTTTTGAGATGAGAAGAGAAAAGAAACCAAAAGGATCGCAAAGGCAAAAGTCTAATGGGGAACTAATGATTCCTAATTGTTGTCATGCATGTGAGATCCTAGGTTAGTGAGGTTTACTATCCTAAAGAAGAAAGAAAGAAAAAAAGAAGAAGAAGAAAGAAAAATATATGAGGAGAGAAGTAAGGCCTAAGCCCAACAATCAAAAGGTTAGCACAAGTAAGAATAAGAAGAGAAGAGATGGGATTTGGAGATGTGGGAATCACATCCACACCTCTCACTTACCATAGCCCCTGAAAAGGTTAGCAACACAAGCATACAAACAAAACCAAATGAACATAATGTCATACCAACATAATAAAAACAGAAGTGAAGTCATACATACAAATTCCCAATGCAAATGCAAGTCATAAGAATGATAAAAGAAGCACACAAGTTAATATGAGGCAACAATGAAACACATGGCAAAGCAAAGCAAACTTAGTAAAATCAAAACAAAATAAACAAAACACAAACTCAAGGCACAAGACCAGAACCATATCCATGTTAAAGAAGTGCTTTAGAAGCAAGAAAGATGAAGAGAAGAGAAGCACAAATCTAAACAAACACATTATGGGAAGAAATAGGCAAAGAAGTGAGGTGGATGTACAAAAGAAAGAAAGAACTTCAAAGGTAAACCAAATGCAAGATTTCCAAAACACAAACCCTAAACCAAGATCAGAAAGGTATCAATACCCTAAAGAGACCCCAAATGAGATGAAGAAGTTGGCATAAGTGCCCTTCTAGGCTAATGAGAGAACTTATGATCAAAAGGAAGAAAAATGGGACAAGTTAAGAACAAAAATTCACATCAAATCAAAAGAGGGCTCAAACATCAACTAGGGTTAAGAAACTTCATTCACAAGTCAAGGACCAAAACCAAATGAACAAGTTCCTAAAAATCAAAATAAAAATAACACATGAAGTAAACTCTATCAAGAGTCCAAAGCAAAAAGAACCACTCAAACATTCAAAATGAGGATCACTATGGAAAATGAACAAGACAACATGCCTAAAAAGGAATTAAAATGAATTAATTAAATGGGAGAATTAATTTACACGTGTCAATTAAAAATAAATGACAAATAAAAATATGAAAAATTAAAGAAAACTCAAATTAACATCCATGAATTATTTCAGAATTTTTTGACACTTAGAAGTATTTTTAAAAATTAAAAAGCAAAATGAAATAAAAAGAAATGAAAAGAAAAAGAAAATAAAATGAGAAAAGGGAGGAGGTGCGAAAAGAAAGGATCTCAGTTCAAATGAAATAGGCTTAAGCAGAAGGGGGTGGGATTAGCAACCCAGGCCCACCCAATCTCAACCCAGCACACAATATAAGGGTGGAAGTTCACAAAAATATGAGAAAAACAATAGCCAATGGATCAAACAGACGCATCCTGGGAGTCATTTCATTAATTTACGTGGCATAATGATTGGATCAGAGTGGGAGAGCACACTAACTAACATGAGGTGCGTAACACATGGAATAATCAGAAGGAAAATATGAGAAACAAAACACGTGAGAGGGAGCATCCTCATTAATTGAGGTGTCACAATCTCACGCGTCCAGATGACCAGATCCAAGGGTGCTGGGACCTTCTTCTTCAATTCAAAACCCTAAACACACAACCCAGATTCTGGTGACCGGAGCTAGGGCTCCGGCACCGGAAAACACATAACAAGAACAAATCTCAATAATAATTCACAAAATGCTCCAGATTACACAATTAAGTCATCCTGAGTTCAAATACGATGATGAAATTCTCAGTAGGTCAAAGGATTTTCCAGATCGAAAGCAAACAGTTTGAACTATGAAACTTCAAATCCACAATACATCCTCAATTCTCAAGCATTTTCAGAATTAAAACGTGCAGTGCAATCAACAAACATCAAAGATCAAAATGCACACCTCAAAAACCATTTGCAGATCTAACTATTGTGATCTTCTCTTGCATTTTGCAAGAGGAAGCTTGATGGAACTTGAATTTGAAGCTTCAAAGTAACCTGCCTTTGAATGGCACCCTTCTATTCTTGCACCTTTAGCTTAAATGAATGGTGGAGTAATGATCTTTATAACTCACTGAACAAGAATATGGAAGAAGTTTGTGAAGAGAGTGAGAGAATGAAGAGATTCGAAAGAATTTGCTTCTAGTGCAAAAACTTGAGAGTGATGAAATGAGAGAGATCTGGATCCTTCTAAAACCCTAATTTGCTTTTAAATGAGGTCATGAGGAAATGCTGAAAGAATGAGAGCCTTTGCACGTGGGAAGAGAGTGTGTGAGAGATTTTGCAAAATTTTCAAGTTTGTGGTGAGAGAATGAAACACTCATGCATTTCCTTGCCTCTTGCCCATGTGCATTCACAATCTGACCCTTGATTGCAATCCAAACAGATCCTGGCCCTTGGATGAAGGTGTCACACAATTTTCATGATCATGCAAAAATTACACTTATGGAATAAAATTCTCATCATGCACGAATTTGGTGTATTTCTTGGAGCAAAATGACTTATTTGAATTGCATTGTAATATTGGAACCATATTTGGTATGTACCAACACCCAAAAAATAGATTCATGACTTTTTGCTTTGGTGCAAAAATGAAAAATCAAGTTTTGCCCTAGTTTTTATGGAATTTTCGAGGGCTCTATCTTCTTAACCATGAAGGCTATGAAAAAGTACTTGTACTTTTTGAAAATGGGAGGATTTAATCTCCAACTTTCATGTTTGACTTTGGTCCATTTGAAGATTTTTTCACCAAGTTATGATCATTTGAAATTTAGGGCAAAAACTTGCTAAAAATGGCATTTTCCATAACCAACTTCACACCAATTTTGCAAAACACCTCAAAACCTCATGATTCTTGATCTTTGAACTTTCCAAACCTCTTTTAACATTATAAGAACATCCCTTGGCTAGAAAAATGGGGTTGGAGCCCTTGAAATCTCACAGTTGACTTTTCTAAGGCACAATCGACCAATTTCTTCATTTACAAGCAACTGAAGAAATGCTTGACTTTCACAAGGAATTTTCTCACCAAATTTCATCCCTAGGATCCTCTTAACATGTGAAAGACTTTGCCCAAATGAAATGGCCAAAGTCTTGAGGTTTTCATGCTTGAAACTCAAACCCTATTTGGGATCCTTGTGTAGGAGCTTTGCCCTAGCCTGGATTCCATGATGATCTTCCAACCTTCTAAGCTTTTGTAAATGAACTTGAACTTGTAAATGCAACATAAACCCCTCATAGGACTTGTTCAAATCCATTGGGACCCTTGTCATGGCTTGTGATGCTTCAAGAACCTCCACAGATGATCATATGCCTAATGCTAGGTCATGAGAAATGTTATGCCTCATCTTTCCATGCTAAGATGCCAAGAGTATGATATGCTTATGATGAATATGATGTGATATGATGCTTAAAAAGAAAAGGGCAAATTTGGGGTGTTACAGCTGCCCCTATTCAAACAACTGTTAATCTGAAAAGGACGGTAGCACGGACTATCGACCGTTCAAGATAAACTGTGGTTGAATACCAAGAAGACCTGAAATTTGCACTCTGACGAAGAATGCAGAAACTGGGAAATAAACCCAACCAAATGACGCTTTGGTGATTGAAGCAGAGAGATAGCAGACGAGCTTCTTCCAAGTTGAAACTGGTATCAGAATACTTTGACAGACGAGTCTTCTTCAAACAATCCTGTTACGCTAGGAGCTGGACATACAAGCCCTCACATACTTTGCAAGACATAACTTGAGACAGACGAATCTCCTTCGGATATACCTGTTACGCCAGGACCGGTGATGCACTAAAGTCTGTGGGATAAACATGCATAATCAAGGTAGACGAACCCTCTTCATATATTATCCGTGGATATATGATCTAAGACAGACGAGTCTTCTTCAAGCGAACCTATTATGCCAGGTGCAACATTAATAATTGATGCCTGAGACGGACGAGCCTCCTTCGGATATACCTTTTACGCTAGGACCGGTAACCATTTTGACATTTATTCCCATAGTCAGGATTTTAAACCTCTTCAATACAGACGAGTATTGGATGATCATCAAGAGAACACAGACGAGTGTCATAAGTCAATGATACAAACGAGTATCAGACGATGATCTAAGAAACATAGACGAGCGCTTCAGGCAATGATACAGACAAATATCAGCCACTGGTATAGACGAATACCAGAAATTCAAACACAGACGAGCATTTGGAGTAGTCATACAGACGAGTGCCATGGTAATTGTCAAATCAAAACATATGGATATAAGTCAACACAGACGAGTGTTAGGGATGATACAGACGAGTATCCAAATAATGCAGATGAGCTTCAAATAGATAATAAACACAGACGAGTGCGAGGGATGATACAGACGAGTATCCAAACAAAGCAGACGAGCTTCAAACAGATAATAAACACAGACGAGTGCTGGAGAATGCAGACGAGCAACCACAAATATCACATATCAAAACACAGACGAGTGCTGGGAAGTGCAGACGAGCAATAAAACTCAAACACAGACGAGTGTTGGAAAGTGCAGACGAGCAACTAATTATCAACATCAAACACAAACGAGTGTTGGAAATTGCAGACGAGCAACAACAAATATCAAACACAGACGAGTGTTGGAAATTGCAGACGAGCAATAAATACCAAACACAAACGAGTGTTGGAAAGTGCAGACGAGCAACAACAAAGTAGTAATGGGCCACTGCTGGGGAAAGCAAACGAGCAATACCAAAGTGATAACACAGACGAGTGTTGAGAAATGCAGACGAGCGATAATGAGGCATGAACACAGACGAGTGTTGGAGATTGCTTCCTCAAATATCCACTGTTGGTGACAAGAGTTCTGCCAAATAACTATGTGGGGAATGGGCCTCCCACTGTTTGCTGGGTATACTTCACTGGGGAAGATAAACTGCTTGGGCTACCTGCCAAGACTTAGTTGGGGAAAATTCTGCTTGGGAGAATGTGACACCATCCTGCAACCTGCAACAACAGAAAACACATATGTGCCCCGGGGACTTGCATGGTATGATCTGTTCATCCATCGTCACCCGACACTCACAGAGGATTTCAAATGTTTCCCTGCAATGTCATTTTCTTTCAAATTATCACCATGTTTTAAATGCAATGCTATTTTTGCCAAAAAAATTCAGGACATTTTGCAAACAAAAATAAACACAACACAGCTTTTTGACTGAATATTCTTTTTATTAAAAGGCCTCTGAATAGGAAAAGATTTTACATCAGGAAGCAGCCACCTGGAAAGAGGTAGCCACCATAAAATTGAGAAAATAAACTATCCTAATGGCAATGGGCACGTCATTCCAATGAGTTTCCTTTCTGCTATGACCAACATGTCTTCAAAACTCTCCATTCTTGCCTTTGCTTTCTGATAAGATGAGGGGACTGATTCCTATCTTTCTGATATTGTCAGGTTGTACGAAACGATGATTTGGTTCAGATTACTCGGATCGCAGTTGTTCGCTTATTCCCTTGTTTTGCGTGGATCGCCCTTTCGGGTTTTCAATCCACCGGGATACCCTTTTTTGCCTGAGCTGTCCGATGTGGCTTTTCAACTCAGCGGGTGTACATTTTTTTTTACTTATTTTCCCTAACTTTTTCCCGAGCTTTTATTCTGTTTTTAGCTCGCCGGGATGCCCTTTTCTTGCCTGGACTTTAATTCTGTTTTTGTGTCAAGCGGGACTTTTTTTTACGCGAAGTATTTTTTAACTGCGTTCGAGTTAACAGGGGATTGGAAATCTTCTCCATCCATAGTGGTGAGCATCAGTGCTCCACCTGAGAAAACTTTCTTCACTATGAATGGTCCTTCGTAGTTTGGGGTCCACTTGCCCATGTGATATGAACTTGGAGGAACAATCCTCTTGAGCACAAGCTCTCCTACTTGATACTCCCGAGTATGTACTCGTGGTCGAATGCTCGCTTCATTCTCCTCTGATAAAGCTGACCATGACAGATAGCCGCTAATCTCTTTTCCTCAATTAGACATAGCTGATTGTAACGAGCACGCACCCATTCAGCCTCATCAAGCTTCACATCAATCATCACACGCAATGAAGGAATCTCTACTTCCACAGGCAGAACTTCCTCCATACCATATACCAGTGAGAAGGGAGTTGCCCCAGTTGACGTCCTGACTGATGTTCGGTACCCATGCAACGCAAATGGTAACATCTCATGCCAATCCTTGTAAGTGACAACCATCTTTTGCACAATCTTCTTGATATTCTTATTTGTCGCCTCTACCGCACCATTCATCTTTGGTCGGTAAGGAGAAGAATTGTGATGCTGAATCTTGAAGTCCCGACACAATTCGGCCATCATCTTGTTGTTCAAGTTAGAACCATTGTCAGTAATGATTCTTTCGGGCACTCCGTATCTGCAGATAATGTCCCTTTTCAGAAAACGAGCTACCACTTGACGAGTGACATTAGCATAAGATGCTGCTTCCACCCACTTAGTGAAGTAATTAATCGCAACCAAGATGAAGCGATGACCATTTGAAGCAGTAGGCTATATTTTTCCGATCATGTCAATGCCCCACATAGAAAAGGGCCAAGGAGATGACATGACGTTGAGCGGGCTAGGAGGAACATGCACTTTGTCTGCATAAATCTGGCACTTGTGGCACTTACGGGCGTATGAACAACAGTTTGCATCCATTGTCATCCAGTAATACCCCGATCTCAACAATTTCTTTGCCATAACATGCCCTCCTGCACGGGTACCTAAAGATCCCTCGTGGACTTCCTGCATTAACAGGCTTGCTTCGTGTCTATCCACGCATCTGAGCAAGACCATGTCAAAGTTTCTCTTGTACAAAACCCCGTCTATATTCAAGAAGAAGCTAGCAGCAAATCTCCTTAAGGTCTTCTTGTCATTGGAAGATGCCCTAGCTGGGTATTCTTGCTTTTCCAGGAATAACTTGATATCAAAGTACCAAGGTTTCTCATCAGACACAGTGTCTATAGAGAAAGCATGAGCTGGAGCGTCAAGCTTGGAAATGTCAATTTTGGGTACATAGTTCCAACACAAGACTTTGATAGACGAAGAAAGAGTGGCCCATGCGCCAGCAAACTGATTTTCACCACGTGGTATGTACTGAAGCTTAACTGTCGTGAAGAACGTCAACAATTTTCTGGCATAATCCCTGTACGGAACTAGGTGCTCTTGATGCGTATACCACTTGCCGGTAATCTGGTTAATGACGAGAGCTGAATCTCCGAATATATTGAGGGTCTTAATCCGAAGATTAATTGTTTCCTCTATTCCCATTATGCATGCCTCGTATTCCGCTTCATTGTTGGTGCAGCCAAAAGTAATTCTGGCAGTGAAGGGAAAGTGAACAACTTCAGGAGTGATAAGAACAGTACCAACTCCACATCCATTGATATTGACTGCCCCATCAAACATCAACTTCCATTTGGATTCAGGGTCTGGCCCCTCCTCCGGAAGTGGTTCCTCGCAATCGTTTGCTTTGAGGTACATGATGTCCTCATCAGGGAAATCAAACTTCATTGGCTGATAATCATCTTCAAGAGGTTGCTGCGCAAGGTAATCTGATAATACACTTTCCTAGATGGATTTCTGAGAAGTATACTGTATGCCATACTATGTTAAAATCATTTGCCACCTAGCAACCCTTCCGGTTAACGCTGGTTTCTCAAAGATGTACTTGACAGGATCCATTTTGGAAATTAGCAGTGTGATATGAGTCAACATGTACTGTCTCAGTCGGCAAGCAGCCCATACCAAAGCGCATCAAGTTTTCTCGAGTAGTGAGTAACGGGATTCACAGTCGGTAAACGTTTTGCTAAGGTAATAAATAGCGTACTCTTTTCGACCAGACTCATCATGTTGGCCTAGAACACACCCCATTGACCCTTCTAGCACAGTCAAATACATGATTAAAGGTATTCCTTCAACTGGAGGCATTATAATCGGAGGCTCCTGCAAATATTCTTTTATCTTGTCAAAAGCTCTTTGGCAGTCCTCATTCCACCTGACCGTTTGCTCTTTTCTTAGCAATTTGAATATTGGTTCGCACGTGGTAGTTAGATGAGATATGAACCGTGAAATGTAGTTCAACCTCCCTAAAAACCCGCGCACTTCTTTTTCTGGTCTCGGTGCAGGCATATCTTGTATTGCTTTTACTTTTGCAGGATCTACCTCAATTCCTTTCTGACTAACAATGATACCGATCCGGGATTCGGATCCCATTGCTTGTGGATATCTCTGGCTGATCTACTTGAAGGGAATGTCCCAGCTGGGTACGAGATCATCGGTAGGTCTGATAAGGTGTATGACTGCTTAGGGAAAACAGGTCACTGATAGACCTATCTTAATGATGAGGGGCCCAGCTGGGGTCTGTGGGAGCTTTCATCACTTTGTTGCGAAATCTTTAGACATTGCTCTTCTGGATAGAGGTTGAGACTCTGCTGGGAGATGGCTCCCTATTTATCACTCGGCCAGGGAGGAGTGATCATTGAACGATCTTCCTTGAGATGTTCATGAGGATCCCTCTGAGGATGATGATTTTGACAACTCATCTGGGGAGGATGAGCATCTGCAATCCTGTTATGACGAAAACGCACAAATACCCCGAGGTATCCCTTACTGGATTCCATCATAGGAATTCGGACACTCCCGGGAGCAAATATATTTCCTGTAAGCATTAATTTTAGAAAAGACGCATCTGTATTAATGCAATCGATATTTATAAGGACATCGGACATTTTTGCAAACGAAAATAAAATGTACGAGACGAAATGTGACTGAAAATCTGATTTTATTAATTTGGGGTGCCCTGAATTTGCAAGTACAGTCAAAGAAACAAATCCCCTGAAATGAGGATATTGCTACAAAACGAGAAAACAAAAAGATGTTGGCAATGTTGATGACGCTTCAGTGCTTCCCTTTTGCTATGACTTGTATGACATTGACGTTCTTCTCATCTTGCTTTTGAAGAATGGCTGACTTTGACCGATGCTTTAACCTTTCGAAGCTTGCCGTGTCGTGGGTGATATAGACGAATTCAGAATGCAGTTGTTCGCTTATTCCCTTATTTTGCGTGGATCGCCCTTTCGGGTTTTCAATCCACCGGGATACCCATTTTTGCCTGAGCTATCCAATGCGGCTTTTCAACTTAGCGGGTGTATATTTTTTATTTATTTTCCCTTATTTTTGCCCGAGTCTTTTATTCTGTTTCGGACTCGCCGGGATGCCCTATTTTTGCCTGGACTTACATTCTGTTTTTATGTCCAGCGGGTCATTTTATGCGAAGTATTTTTTAACTGCATATGAATTCACAGGGGAAAACTTCACCATCCATAGTACTGAGCATCAGTGCTCCACCGGAGAAAACTTTCTTTACTATGAATGGACCATCATAATTCGGAGTCCACTTGCCCCTATGGTCTATATGAGGAGGGAGGAGTCTTTTCAGCACAAAATCTCCTACTTGGTATTCCCGAAGCCTGACTTTCTGATCGAAGGCTTTCTTCATTCTTTTCTGATACATCTGCCCATGACAAATTACAGCTAACCTCTTCTCTTCGATCAGACTCAATTGTTCGTACCGGGATCGGACCCACTCTGCTTCATTCAACTTGACATCCATCAGTACCCGTAAGGAGGGTAATTCAACTTCAACAGGTAGGACTGCCTCCATACCATACACAAGCTGATACAGTGTTGCCCCAATGGATGTTCTGATTGAAGTACGGTACCCATGTAAGGCAAATGGTAACATTTCATGCCAGTCTTTATAGGTGACCACCATCTTCTGCACAATCTTCTTGATATTCTTGTTAGCTGCCTCTACAGCGCCATTCATCTTCGGCGTGTAAGGAGAAGAGTTGTGATGTTGAATCTTGAAGTCCCGGCATAGTTCTGCCATCATTTTGTTGTTCAAGTTGGAACCATTATCAGTAATGATTCGCTCGGGCACTCCATATCGGCAGATGATGTCTCTCTTTAGGAATCGGGCTACCACTTGTCTGGTGACATTGGCATACGAAGCTGCTTCGACCCATTTGGTAAAATAGTCAATGGCTACCAGGATGAATCTGTGGCCATTTGAAGCAGTCGGTTCAATCTTGCCGATCATATCAATGCCCCACATGGCAAAGGGCCAAGGTGAAGACATCACATTCAGGGGATTTGGAGGCACATGCACTTTGTCTGCATAAATCTGGCATTTGTGGCATTTTCTAGCATAAGCACAACAGTCTGCATCCATTGTGATCCAGTAATAACCTGATCTTAGCAACGTTTTAGCCATAGCATGCCCTCCCGCATGGGTACCAAAAGATCCTTCGTGCACCTCGTGCATCAACAAGTCTGTTTCTGCCTTATCAACACATTTGAGAAGTACCATATCAAAGTTTCTCTTGTACAAGGAACCATCAGCATTCAGAAAGAAACTACCAACAAGCCTTCTTAATGTCTTCTTATCATTGGAAGATACCCTAGATGGGTATGTTTTATCCTCCAAGAAGAATTTGATGTCATGGAACCAAGGCTTATCATCCTTAACAATGTCTACTGAGAATACGTATGCTGGTCTGTCAAGTCTGGATACTGAAATCCGAGGCACAAAGTTGGAAGCTTGAACTTTGATCATGGATGAAATGGTAGCTAAAGCGTCTGTGAACTGATTTTCATCCCGAGGGATATACTCAAGTTTGACTGTTGTGAAAAAAGTCAGTAATATCCTTGTATAGTCCCGGTAGGGTATCAGATGATCCTGGTGAGCATACCATTTGCCGTTGGTTTGATTAATTACCAGAGCTGAATCTCCGAACACAGTCAAAGTCTTGATCCTGAGTTCAATGGCTTCCTCAAGACCCATAATACAAGCTTCGTATTCAGCTTAGTTGTTAGTGCAGTTAAAAGTGAGTTTCACCGAGAAAGGAATGTGAACTCCCTTAGGTGTAATGAGTACTGCACCAACACCACGACCATTCATATTAACAGCCCCATCGAACATCATAGTCCATTCTTCTTCTGGGTCAGGCCCTTCAGTGTGAATAGGTTCTTCATGATCTTTTGCTTTTATGAACATGATGTCTTCATCAGGGAAGTCAAATCTCATAAGCTGGTAATCATCAATGGGTTGCTCAGCAAGATAGTCAGACAGTACACTGCCTTTGATGGCCTTTTGGGATGTGTACTGAATGTCATATTCTGTGAGGATCATTTGCCATCTCGCAACCCGTCCGGTAAGAGTTGGCTTCTCAAATATGTACTTGACTGGATCCATCTTTGAGATCAATAAGGTAGTGTGGGTCAACATATACTGCCTTAGTCGGCGAGCAGCCCACACTAAAGCACAGCAAGTTTTCTTGAGCAGTGAATAACGTTGTTCACAGTCGGTAAACTTTTTGCTTAGGTAGTAAATTGCATACTCTTTTCGACCAGACTCGTCATGCTGGCCCAACACACACCCCATTGACTCTTCTAATACTGTCAAGTACATGATTAGAGGTATTCCTTCAACTGGAGGCATAAGGATCGGAGGCTCTTGTAAGTATTCCTTGATTTTGTCAAAAGCCATTTGGCAGTCTTTATTCCACCTGACTGTTTGCTCTTTTCTTAACAACTTGAACAAAGGCTCACAAGTTGCTGTAAGGTGAGATATGAACCTTGAAATGTAGTTCAATCTACCTAGAAACCCCCGAACTTCTTTTTCAGTCTTCGGTGCAGGCATTTCTTGAATGGCTTTGACTTTATCAGGGTCAACTTCAATCCCTTTCTCACTTACAATAAATTCCAGCATCTTACCGGATCAAACCCCGAATGTGCATTTGTTGGGGTTTAACTTCAGTTTGTACTTCCTCAGACGCTTGAATAGCTTCAACAGATTCACCAGGTGGTCTTCTTCTGTAAGGGACTTGGAAATCATGTCATCCACATAACATTCAATTTCCTTGTGGATAATGTCATGGAATAATGTTACCATAGCCCGTTGATAAGTGGCACCAGCATTCTTCAGTCCGAATGGCATCACCTTATAACAGAATGTGCCCCAGGGTGTGATGAAATTTGTCTTCTCCATGTCTTCAGGTGACATTTTGATCTGATTATATCCCGAAAATCCATCCATGAAGGAGAACACCGAGAACTGAGTCGTATTGTCGACCAATACATCAATGTGAGGTAATGGGAAGTCATCTTTCGGGCTGGCTCTGTTCAAATCCCGGTAATCCACACACATCCTCACCTTTCCATCCTTCTTAGGCACAGGTACAATGTTAGCAACCCATGGCGGGTAACTGGTCACAGCAAGGAAACCGGTGTCCCATTGTTTTTGCACCTCTTCTTTTATCTTCATGGCCATATCTGGGCGAGTACGGCGCAACTTCTGTTTTACTGGCGGGCAGTCTTCTTTCAGAGGCGGCTTGTGCATAACAATGTCGGTGTCCAATCCTGGAATATCCTGATAAGACCAAGCGAAAACATCCACGTACTCCCGAAGCATGTCAATCAGTTGCTTTTTCACTGAATCTTGCAGGCAGGCCCCGATCTTGACTTCTTTCAAGTCTTCTTCCGTACCAAGATTAACCGTTTCAACTTCCTCCTGATGAGGAGTGATAACCTTCTCCTCTTGTCTCAACAACCTAGCTAGTTCTTCAGGAAGCTCATAATCTTCTTCAACCCCTTCATCAGCTTGATTAATCGGATTGTCAAAGTCATACGAATTCATAACAGGGTCGTTGTCGGTGCAGTCTGGAGGGCATTTTCTGCAAGTGTTTAGATTTGTTCATTTTAGTGATCAGTTTTATCTTGCTTAGAAAAGGTGAAAATGAAGTTATTTATTTTGAAAAACATTGCCATTTTATTTTTGTACAAAAAATAAAGAATGAAAAACAGTGAGTGGAAAAGAAAAGACTCATTTGCAAAAGATGTCCTGATATTCATTAATTGATCTTTGCACAAAATACAAGATGGCCCGATTACAAAATGAGTCCTGACATCTTGGGCAAGACGCAGGACTTGATGCATGCTTAAAAACAGGAAATAATAATTACTCTGCAGGAGTAACTCTTATAATTTCCTGGGAAGACCAGTTTGAGACACGGTTCCCCGAGATCTTTGGACGTATCCAGCTTTCCAGGTTGCGCTCGTCTTCTGACTCATCTTCCAAATTATTCACAGCATCCGGGGTGAGCATCCCCCCGCTGACAAACTTGGGCTCCTTTGCAGCCTCTGGTTGATCTTGTCGAGTTGGTTTGTAACCCAACCCGAACCGGTCCTCCTTCTTCTCCACGGGCAGCAACTTGCCCCAGCCTTGGTCGGTACCTTCCTCAACAACCTTCCGGGCTTGTTGATATGATGTGATGGAGGTCCCAAGCATAAAAGATGCTTCATTGATGTTCAGGGCTTCAAACCCTTGACTTATGGTCTCATGGATCTCCCCATCCATCTCAATGTATTTGAAAGTAGCCAGCTGGCTAACGAAGATATCATCTTCCCCACAAATGGTAATGACTTGGCCCTCCCACTCGAATTTTAACTTCTGGTGAAGGGTTGACGTCACGGCGCCAGCGGCGTGTATCCATGGTCTACCCAATAGACAGCTGTAGGCAGGCTGTATATCCATCACAAAGAAGGTCGTTTTGAAAACCTGTGGGCCAATCATTATTGGTAACTCTATCTCTCCCAGAACTGATCTTTTAGAACCGTCAAAGGCTCTCACTACCAAATTGCTTGGGCGTAATGCCAATCCATCATGCTCCAGCTTCACAAGGGCTTTCTTGGGCAAGACGTTGAGGGATGACCCTGTGTCTACCAATACGTGAGAAAGAACTGCACCCTTACACTCCAAGGTAATGTGCAAAGCCTTGTTGTGATTGCGACCTTCCATTGATAGATCAGTGTTGGTAAATCCTAGTCCATGACTAGCGTTGACATTTCCAACCACAGCCTCTAACTGATTGACGGTAATCTCCTCCGGCACATAAGTTGCGTGCAGGACTTTTAATAGTGCGTTCCGATGAGCCTCGGAGCACATTAGCAATGATAGTATAGAGATTTTGGAAGGTGTTTGGTGAAGCTGGTCTACCACCTTGTAATCACTTTTCTTTATGATTATCATGAATTCATCAACCTCTTGATCAAAAGGAGTCTTTAAAGCTTCTTTGGCAACTTGTTCTTCTTGCACCAGGCTCTTCCCTTTTGCCTTGGCAGCAGCTTCTGCTTCAGCAACGGGTCTTGGAATTTGCGAGGCAAAGAGACGTCCGCTTCTAGTGAAGCCTCCGCCTCCCCCCACATTGTCTATCTTAGGTGAAGAAGTTGATGATTCTAAAGTGATTTTCTGCCCCTCGCAGTACATATCTGAGCCATAATGCCAAGGGATGGCATTATTGCTTTCGTAAGGAACTGGCCCATGCACTGTGATAGTGACCGGACTGATAGCAGCTGTAGAGGGGATCACAATGGTGTGTGGATCATAGTATATGGTAATAGGTGCTCTGACAGGAGTAGTGTTTTGTGAGTTGTTGGCAGGAACATTTGCAGGATCGTAGTATATTGTAACCGTTGAGACACTTTCACTAATTGCTGCTGATGTTGTAGAAGGCACTATTGACTGGATGGGTGTTGAAGTTGTAGCAGGAATGGTGACTGAACTTGCATCCATTGAAGTGATTGATTGAGCAGTTGTTGGAGTTGTAGTAGAATCCGTTGGAACAATGGTTGCTGAAGTTATAGGAGTATCTGTGATTGTTGATGAAGGGAATGTTGGAGTTGGAGTTGTTGTTATTGTAATCTGAAGGATACCATCCTTAATAAGACCGTCTATGCCGTTTCTCAGCCTTTCACACCCATTGACGGCAATATTGCAATATCCACAGCCAAGCTCACATCCGGGAACACTTGGCATTCTAACAGCTGAGCTTTGATTTCAACCAGAGGTGTTCGGATCTGTGCAACACTGGTGATTAAGGTGGATAGTTTACCTTCTTCAATAGCATTAATCCTAGGCCCGTTGTGACTAGGCATTGGATTTCTTGTGACATTTGGAGGAGGTGCAAAGTTGAGAGCTTTTGAGTCCATCAGATCCTGGACTTTCATCTGTAGGGCCCTGTATTTTTCAGTGTTATGCCCCGATGCGTTTGAGTGGAACGCACACCTGACACTTGCATCGTAGTTCTTTGGCATATTGGTGGGATCTGGAGGTGCCAATGTCCTTAACTCAATTGGGTTGAGCTTCAGGAGTTGTGGCAAGAGTGCAGCATACGACATTGGGATTGGGTCAATCACCCTGTTTGCATGTGATGGCCTTTGTTGGAAAGGACGCTGTTGTTGGTTGTTAGTGTTGTTGTTGTAGGTTCTCTGTTGCGGATAATGAACTTGTTGTTGATACTGTGGTTATTGTTGTTGAGGATATGCTGATTGTTGAGGAATCGGAGCTGGAATGGTAACTGCTGCTACTGACCGGTGCACATACTGAGGCCTGCCCCTGCTTGCATGAATGGAATTTGTTTCACCGGCCCTTCGGGGTCCCACAAAAGGCTTTCTGGGATTACTGGATGAACTTGCACCACTATCGGAAATTTTGCCCATCTTTAAGAGGCTTTCAATCCTCTCACCAGCTATGACCACATCAGCAAAACTGGTAGAGGAGAAGGAAGCCAATCTATCAATATATGTTCCTTGCAATGTATTCATGAACATGTCAGCCATTTCCCTCTCTGACATGGGTGGTTGGACAGCAGCAGCAAGCTATCTCCACCTTTGGGCATATTCCCTGAAGCTCTCTCTAGAAGACTGAGACATGCCCATTAGAAGAGTTATATTGGGAGCCATGTCCAGGTTGTACTGATATTGTCTGATGAAAGCTTCAGCCAAATCTTTCCAGCATCTTATGGTGGCCCTAGACAAATGTGAATATCATTCTCTCGAAGCTCTAGTCAGACTGTCCTCAAAGTAGAACATCCATAGCTTTTCATCCATGGTATACGCTTTGAGTCTTCCCAGGAAAGACTGCAGGTGAGTTCGTGGACAGGAGGTACCATTGTACTTTTCAAAGCATGGGGGTTTGAATTTGTGGGGAATTCTCACCCCATCCACTAGCCCCATGTCCATCACGTCGAAGCCCAAAGAATTCTGAGACTCCAAAGATCTTAACTTCTCAGCAATTTCGTCCAATCTCCTGTCATATACTTCATCTCCAGCCCCCATAACAATAAACTGTTCTTCTTGGGGATCCTCTTGCAAGATTCTCCCCCCAACAATATTACCTTGCACATTTCTCGGGATATTAACTTCTGGATCCATATGAGGTCCAAATACTGGTGGGTCAATACGAGGCTGGCCCCGTTCATTGTTACTAGTTCCTCCTGTTCCAAGATGAGGCTCCTAAGGAGTTTGTTTTTCCACCAGCTCTCTTAACCTTTCTTGACTCTGGGCTAAGCCAGTCATCACCGCCATGAATTGAGACATCTGATTTCTCATCTCTACTCTCTCATTAGCCATCTGATTTCTGACCTCAGTCAGATCCTGCTGTACTTGTTACATTTGAATACCGGGAAGGTTGTTACGAGTCGGGTACCGGTGCGTGCGGTTGACAGGGAACACTCGGCGACGAGCAATGTTTCCTAAAGTCACAACAAAGTTAGAAACAATAATAATAACAAAACCTACAAAACAAAACAAAGTTAGTATGCAATGCAGTATGCTTATTTGTTTTCCAAGGTATCCGGTTTGGTTCTTGGTTTTGACCTTTCCAGACCTCGAGGAAGATGCTTGATGTTGTTGAGAGAAAAGCCCAAATGAAACAAACTAAAATATATTACAAATGATGAACAATACATAATTTTTTTACAACACATGCCCGAGGGTAAAAAATACAATAAAAGGAAAAGTACATCAAATGGAAATAACAACAAACAAAGAATCAGACATCCAGTCTAAACTTATCCTCTTTGACCTCCTTCAGGAGTGCCTCAGTCACTGGACCAGCTGGGTGCTCTGTAATGGTCCTAATGAGGAGGTTCCTGGTAGCAATGGCAGTGGTCAACTTCTTATGCCTGTCCTGGTCCTTTGATCTCTTCAATCCTGCTCTGAGCTTCAACTCTGAAATCTCCTTTTGGGCTGCCAACAAAGCTTCCTGCTGCTTCTTCTCACTGGCCTCTAGCTGTTCAATCTTGGCTTGAGTCTTTTGGTCTTCTTGTGTACAGGCTTCAGTGATCCTGACCCACCTAGCCTGACTCTCTTGCAGATAGAGCTCAGTCCTAGCCTTCTGAATTTTGGCCTCTTTACAGGCATTCTTCAATATTTGTTCCCCAGCTCTTGCTTTCCTGATGTAGTCCTCTGTCTTCTCAATTTTGGCAAGATGCTCCACCCTAAGCTTCTCCAATCTCTCAATATCCAGACGACCATCACTTCTTTCCCAGAGAGTCTTCTTCAAGGCTTGAGATAGGTTTTCATTCCTTTCCTTCAACTTCTCAAATTCTTCTAGGCTGACAGTTACTGCTGGTTGTACTGTAGATGGTCCAGGCATGTCTTCCAATATGAAAGGCATTCTGGTAAATTGAGCTCTAGTACGGGACCAGTCACAGTACTGAGCTGAAGCAACATTACTACACCTTCCAAGGATAGCTACCCCCTTTGTATGGATGTTGTCCCAAGCCCAGGATGCTTGTCTGACAGCAGCTGAATTAGGTTTTACTTCACAATACAGGGTCTCAGCTAAATCTTGTCCTTTGGGAGGGTGAACCAAAGCATAGCCCAGTTGTCTCTTAAACAACAAAGGATTGTTGTTGATGCAACCCTTTACTCCTATCATATGTACATTTGGGTATTGTCCACAGCTGGTGATAATGTCCTTGCCTTTGGTGCTCTGGGTGCACCATCTAATATCATCTGAAGTCAAGGCAATGAGCCTCTTGGCCCAATTCTTCTGTTGGTGGGGATTCAAGAAAGCATCTGACTTAGGCAGGTGTCTGAGCAGCTAGGTATAAAACAAAGGAGCACAACATCTTACTAACTTCCCCCTTTGTTTCTCATTCCTCTGGTGAATGGAGTAGTAAGAATCTCCCAGCAATGTAGGTACTGGGTTCTTTAGAAGACACAGATGGATGGCATTCTTGCTAACAAATTTTGGCTCATCTGCAAATAGTATAGCCCCATATATGCTAAGGGCTAATAATGCACAGACTGCCTTCCATTCTCCTAATGAAGCCTTCAGGATGGCCTGAGAAATCAAGAAGTCCAAATGCAAACCAGGAATCCCAGCTTTTGTTGTCATACTTTGCTCAATCAAGGCAGGCTCCAGGTATAGTGCCTTTGCTATCTCTCCATTTCTGGGAGCTGGCATCTCTGGGTTGAAAGGGATTCCACCTCTGATAGGTACTCCAATCAATGAAGAAAACTCTTCCAGTAGAGGCCCTAACTGAAAGTCTGGGAATGTGAAACATCTCAAAGAAGGGTCATAAAACTGCAAGCACGTGTGGATCATGCTTCTCTGAGAAGGGTCAAGGTCCATAACCATATCCAGGATACCTCCATGGTGCTCTCTAAACAGTGGGATGTGGTCTGGTGTGATAAGCGACTGGACCTGCCTGATACCAGTCAACACAGGCTCAAAGAAGTGGTAGGATATGTTGCTCTTCCTGGGAGTAGTCATGAGTGCTGCTGAAGAAACTGAAGATAAGTGCTGATGAAGATCACAGTCTGATGCTGGAAAAGAGCCACTGACAGGCTGATGCTGGTGAGGATGGAGATAGCTGAAGCAGATAACAGTTGAAGCAGAGGTCTATGCGGAAGAAGGGGTCAAAACCAAACCAGATATGATATGGATACCCTGAAAAGCAAATAAACAAATGTTAAATGATGCAATGATGATATATGCAAATGATATGCAAGGGTTTGTGATCAGGCTAGATCTGATTATCTGTCTTGATATAAGTCCATGTATGTTCAAAAAGGTCCAGATGAAGGCTTAGAAATCCAGTAACCAGGGTGGGGGACTCAAATAAAGGTCACATGTCCGGGGTTAATCACAAGAACTGTCCAAAATGAGGTACTCTTAAACAATACAGTAACAGGGTATGATGTGGCTAAGGGTTCCTGCAAACCTGTAAACAGCCCAACCCCCTCACAGGTAGTGTTCTAGAACAAGGATCCCCAGACTTGGATCAGTTATGAGAAGTGTAAACACTTCTAACCCGGAGGTACAGTGTCTACAATAACCATAAAGGATCCTCCTCTAATTCACCCCAGATTCTGAAGGTCATAATAAAGGTCATCCAGACTTAGCAGGCTTCCCAGATAGCCCTAGCACAACAGGAAATCTGTAGCACAGAGTTCTCAAGAAGAAACCCACATCTGAACTGTGTTTCATATTCCCGCTCCAGACCAAAATGGAATGGGAAAGAACATGAACCACTCTAGCCTAGGTGTCACTCAGGTCCCAAGTATAGGACCTTAAACTCTCAATGGATCCCCACCCACCAAAACAGAAAACCAGATCCAGCACAGTAACAATGACAGTATGAAATATGCAAAATTGTAAAGAAAGCAATAAATAAAGCTGTACATGAAGCAGTAAATAAAGCACAATAAATAAACACACATAGCACATAACACCCCAGTAAACACAAATCAAACAAGCGCTAGGAGGAACCCACAAAAAGAACCAGAAGCCCTGGTTGCAATATAAGGGTCCCCAGCAGAGTCGCCAAGTTGTCGCTCCCACCAAATAACACTGGGTCAAGAGGGGTACAGACGCGAACGGTCGGCGAAAGAGAAGAAATGAAAAGAGTCGCCAGCTAGGAATTTTTATCCTGAGGGAAAGGTAATGCTGCATAAACCTAGAAAGATATGGATAAGACGGTCGCGAACCAGAGAAACTGAGAAAGGGGGTTGGTTACAACCTGGGAAGGTATTAGCACCCAAATTGTCCGTCGTACTCGACGGGATCCACGCTTGAAAGTTTGTGCTTAAAGGGGTGGTGTTAGTGATATTTGTGTGCAAGAGCTGAAAAAGAATACAAGTGTCAGTGCTGGAAAGAAGTGTGAAGTGAAATGAAAGAGTGTCAGTGTAAGAAAAGAATATGAAGCTCAAGACTATGAGGCTTAATGAATAATGCTGGAAGGAGGGGGGATATACAGGGACTTTTGTTCGATAACTGTTAAGTTATGCCTATGTATCCTCTCGTGCAATGAGGAAGTCAGAACACGGTAGTTTGACTCAAAGAGACTGAAAGATGAATTGACTTGTGAACTGCTTACTTGTCTATGCTCAAGTGTATGACCTGTCTGGCTCAGGTGCAAACTGTCTTGCATTAGACGGAATAAGCAAGTTCTTGTTTGTGAGTGAATGAGGTGAGAAAAGAATCCCGGAGGAGACGATTATTGTTTGTTTTTTGTGTTTTTAATCTTTTATTGATTTTTGTGTTTGTCATAAGAAAATGAGCTTAAGCCTAAACCAAGGGTTAGTAAACTCATCACATCCTCCCTCCAATTAGGGGTAATGAGAATACCTTAAGTGTGAAGTAAACACCTCACACTTAATCACCATGATGTAGGATTAAGGTCATTAACCTACTTGCAATTATTTAGATGTTTTTTGGAGTTTTGTTTAGTGTTAAGTAATGAGATTAAGCCATAATCAAGGATTTAATGGACCCATTACACCATCCTAATAGAAGGATAATAGATGAGATCATTTAAGCTGAGGAAGGCTCCTCAACTTAATCCATGATTAGGGATTAACCTCATGACAAAACAAAGCCTTTATTAAAGTGGATTGATTAGTTAATGGTAAGATTAAGAAGTGGATTTTATGGTTTTTAAGACAACTTGAGAGGGATTTGTCCATTAACACTAGGGTTAGTCCTTCTTAACCATTTAAGGAAGAATTAGAACCCTAATGCAAGGCCCAAGTTACAAGCTTGATGTCTTAGTGATTATTAAAGTGAATTGATTAAAGGATTTAAACACATTAAGGGTTTAACACTTAGGATTAAAGTTATACACTCCATCCTAATAGAAGGATACAGGCATAATCCTAATCACAAAGCCTTAAAACCTTTAAGGTTTAGTCCTTGATTAAGAGATGAAAGGAGAGACACAAAGATGACACAAAGGTAAAACTAAATGGGGGACTAATCAAACCCTAATTGTTATCATGCTTGGGTGTTCCTAGGGTTTATGAGGTTTGCAAGAAGATCTTCAGAGAAACCGCCAAGGAAGATGCAGATGAAAGGAGGAAGAAACAGAAGAAGCATGACAACTTACTTCACTTAAGAAGATAAGTTACTTGAAGAAAGAAAAAAGGGGAGGGAGCATGAATTAGCAAGCTCACTCTAATACAAATACAAAATGAAGCAATGATGCATAAAAGAGATGAGAAGAGATTATGAGAAGTGAAGGCAAATTCACTTCTCATACACTTACCACCTGAAAAGTTAGCAACAAGGAATGAAATGAAATGAGAATGATGCAAAGATGAACACCAAATTCAGAAGCAAATTAAGATGTAAATGATGCTAAGAGATGATGCAAATGGTAGACATGAGATGTGCATGATCATACAAGAGATGAGAATGCAAGTAAGACAAGTAAGAAGCATGAAAGTTCATGAAAACTTATGAAATGCAATGGATACATAACATGACAAATGGATGATGAAATGATCAAACATGATTCTAATGTGTCTTAAGATGTCTTATATGTCATGTGGGTGCATAAAATGTCATGGCAAGTTCATGTATGCAAGCATATGAAAGATGAATGCAAATGAAGGCAAAAATTAGGGTTTATGAACAAGATGCAATGCAAGATTCAAAATCAGAAGCAAATGACAAGATAAAAAATTGAAAATAGGATCAAAGGAACCCTAAACCTATACAAGTTCACTGCCCAATGGAGGAGACCTAAATCTTAACCTAATGGAAGTTATGATTTTTCAAGTTTGCTAGGGGTTTTAGGGCACTTCAAAAGGAAAAATGCACAACAAATTGAAAATGAAAGATAAATTCAAACCCATTTTATCCTAGAAACTATATGACATGAGGAATGCAATGCAAAAAGAACCATTATCAAACTCTTCATGGTTAGGCAGAAAGGATTTTTCTAAGTTAGGGTAAAAATATTGACTTTTAAGAACCCTAAATCCAAAGAAAAATGTCAAAATATGTCAAGAACCAAAAATAAATTTGTGTGAAGGGTTTGATAATGTTTCTAAATGTATCAAGATGCAATGTGATTTTTTTGGTGATTTTTAGAAACTTAAATGGTATTTTAATTAATTAATTCTCATTAATTAATTAAAATAAACATTTAAATATTTTAAAAATACGAATTTTATGCAAAAAATAAAATAAAAATTATTTTCAGAATGAGAAAAATATTTGAAAGGGAAATGCAAAAGATAAAATTTTTTGAAAGTGCTTTTCTATTTTTAATAAAATGTAGAAAGAAATGCAATTAAAATGAAATTTAAATGAATTAAAATGGAAGTCAACTGATCCAGTGGTCCAGATTTGAATGAGAAAGGGAGAGAATTGACCAGCGCACACATCTGGATGGCTGAGATTCAAACTACGCTAATTTCGTGATTAAGCCCTAATTCGAACCCTAAACACTTTCAGGTGACCGGAACAGTGTTCCGGTCATCTTCTCCGGCTAGCCTCTTAAGCTATCTCACTCAATACGCAACCCCAAGCCCTAAAACTCTCCATAAATGATCCTCACATCAACCCCAACAAGAATCATCCATCAAAATTCATTTATTCACCACTAAAAACATGAATCGAAGCAAAACGGAAAACATCTCAAAAATTTCAGAAGCTTATGAAATGCTTATTTCTCAACTATTTTCGAAACCAAACATATCATGGCAATCAGGGGAACACATAGAATCATTCTATAACATAAAATGAAGGTTCTGGAAAAATAAATGCCATGGCTACCTGAAGTTGAGCTTTCGAAACAGGAGCTTTCTGGCCAGTTCTTTGCCTCAAACCCACTCCAATTACTCCCCTCAAGAGCTTGCAATGCTTGTTTAGAGTTTAAATGGACTCCAAATGAAGTTGGCAGAAGTTCAGTTCAAAGGATGTGAAAATCGTATTTTTGATATGGTGAGTTTTAAAGCAAAATGAAGGGTGGGAAATGATCAGTGATGTTTATGTAGTTGAATGGTGGAAAAAGCTTGGAGGTTTGATGGTTGAGCTATGAGTTTCGAAGGCTTTTGCAAATTTGGGGGATTTTGTGTATGCTGTCTTCTTGGAGGTTCCAGCTTGTGTTGTGTTATGGAATGGCTTACTTTTGGCACACATATCATGTTGGGATAGGTCAGAGGGTGGGTGCTGGCCTATGTTGATTGGTATGGGCAAGTTGCAAAAATGTCAAGAGTTGGTGTACTTGAGGTATGGGCTGGTCCAGTGGCTGTTTCAAGGCATGGCTCGAGTCAGCTTGGTTCAAGGATAACCATGGAAAAGGTTTTGTGGTGATTCAGCAAATGTGTGAGAGGTTTTGATCCATTTTGCAAATTCATGAAGTTTTGGCCCCTTTTGGATTTTGTAAAGTTCAAGGCATGAAACTTGGAATTTCTTTGTGCAATTATGAATTATAGGTCATGTGTGATGTTTGTGAAATGCTTAGAAGTCAATTAGAAGTCTCATTTGGCTTTGGCAAGTGTTTTTGCAAACTTCCCTCTTTGGTGCATAAGTGAAATTTTGTGATTTTTCCCAACTTTGCAAGGCCATAACTTGAGTTCTATGATGAAATAGATCAAGTTTTTGTACTTTTTGAAAAGGGAATGATCCAATCTACAACTTTCATGACCAAGAATTTTTCATTTGAAGCATTTTTTAATTAAAAAGAGGAGGTTGAAAAACTTTCCCAAAATGGCAAGTTTGCATTACAAGTCACTTTCCCAAAATGGCAACTTTGAAAATGGCTTGAAATTATTAAATTTTTTGAACTTCTAACTTCTTCTAAGATCAAATAAAGATCATATACACCCAAAATGATGGAGAAGACCCTTTAGTTGGATGATTGGGGGCCTCAGATGCCCTGATTTTGCACTGACTTGTTTAAGAAGTCATATATTGATCAGATGCTTTCCCCATTGAATTTCTTCATGAAAATTGGTATGCATGATCCTTATATCATATAGAGACCAATAGAAACAAGAATGACCAAAAAATTTGGAGTTATGGCCTCTGAAACCAAAACCCTAATTTTAGGTCATCTGTGCAGTTAAACTTGGCTCTCCTTCCATACCTTCCTCAGTTCTTTTGATTTTCTGACTTTCTTGATCTTGGGAGGATATAATAAGATGCTTGGACATACATGGACCCTCTTGATATGATTGAAGACCTTTGGAGTGGCTCAGATAGCTCAGGGATTGCTCAAATCACAAACCCTAGATGCAGATGACTTAGAACCAATGCAATGAAGCAAAAATGCAATATGATGATAATATGATTGAACTTATGCAAATGAAAAGAAATCACAAGCCATGGTGAAATGAGTGAGGGAAAATTTGGGTTGTTTACAATATCGTCCACATAACACTTTATGTCCTTGTGTATCATGTCGTGGAACAATGTGACCATAGCCCGCTGATACGTTGCCCCGACGTTCTTCAAACCAAAGGGCATGACCTTATAGCAAAATGTACCCCATGGGGTAATGAACTTTGTTTTCTCCATGTCTTCCGGTGCCATCTTAATCTGATTATATCCGGAGAAGCCATCCATGAAGGAAAATACCGAGAATTGAGCAGTGTTATCTACCAACACATCAATGTGTGGCAACGGAAAGTCATCTTTTGGGCTCGCTCTGTTCAAATCCCGGTAGTCAACGCACATCCGGACCTTGCCATCCTTCTTTGGTACAGGTACAATGTTAGCTACCCAAGGTGGGTAACTAGTTACGGCAAGAAATCCGACATCCCATTGCTTTTGAACTTCCTCTTTGATCTTCATCGCTATGTCAGGAAGAGTTCTTCTCAACTTCTGTTTCACAGGAGGACAGTCTTCTCTCAATGCTAGCTTATGCACAACGATGTTGGTATCCAACCCTGGCATATCTTGATACGACCAGGCAAAGATATCCACATACTCACGCAACATACCAATCAGCTCTTTCTTTATCTTGGCCTATAGACTGGCCCCAATCTTGATCTCTTTCTTCACATCTTCAATGCCGATGTTGATGATCTCAATTTCTTCCTGATGAGGCTGAATAACCCGTTCCTCTTGTTTCAACAATCTGACCAATTCTTCAGGGAGTTCATAGTCTTCCTCAACCCCTTCATCATCTTGGTAGACAGGATTGTCAAAGTCATGCGTGGTCATAGCAGGAACGTTATCAATGGAATCCGGATGATCAACATTGCACAGATGATGTGCTTATTTCAGAATCTGTTTATTTTTAAAAGATACGCAAACACAAAAGCAAAAAAGGAAAAACACATTGCCATTTTTATATTTTTTGTGAAAAATTTAAAATGAAAGAAAGAGAACACAATTTTTCTGAAAATGTCCTTTATTTCATGGTAAAATAAGTGCATAACAAACATGGTGGCCCATACAATGGATCCTAGCATCTTGGGCAGAATGCTGGATTTGACAATGCAGCATGATAAGAAAAGGAAACAAATAAATTACTCTGAGAGCCAGGTAACTTGGACGATGTCTTCAGCAGACCAGTTCTTCGGCTCCTCTCTGGGCGCACACGGATGAATCCATTTGTCCCAGTCACCATCACTGTCTCCCTCTTCATTAGTTGCACATATTTGGTTGCGGTCGAGCATCCTAGCGCTTGTAAAAGTAATGGCTTTACCACTTGAAGACCAATTATACGCACTAGGCTGATAACCCAAACCAAACTTGTCGTCTTTCTTCTTTAATTCCAGCAATTTGCCCCAGCCTTGGGCGATTCCTGACTGAACCACTTCCTTTGCCTGCTTGTAGGAATGAATGGAGGTACCTTCTTTATCACTGCTCTTCTCTACAGGAGTCAAAATGCTGACATTAACTGCTTTGAAAGCCTGACACAGAGTCTCATGGATCTCTCCGTCCATCTCCACATATTTGAAAGTTGATAAGTGGCTCACAAAGATATCTTCCTCTCCGCACACAGTGATTACTTGACCATCAACCACATATTTGAGCTTTTGATGAAGAGTGGAAGTTACAGCTCCGGCAGCATGAATCCATGGGCGTCCCAACAAGCAGCTGTACGCGGGTCGAATGTCCATGATGTAGAAGGTGCTTTTAAAAACCTGAGAACCTATTTTCACGGGTAACTCAACTTCTCCGAACACTGACCTTCTGGACCCATCAAAGGCTTTGACAATCAAATCACTGGGTCTTAGGACAATACCATCAACATTGAGCTCCATTAATGCTTTCTTCGGAAGTACATTAAGAGAAGAGCTTGTGTTAACCAGGACATGCGACAACACAAAACCCTTGCACTCCATAGTAATATGCAGTACTTTGTTATGGTTACAGCCTTCTGAAGTAAGGTCTCTATCTGTAAAGCCCAGCCCGTGGCTTGCATTCACACTGCCCACTACAGCTTCCAGTTGATTAACAGTTATTTCTTGAGGAACATAGGCCATCTGCAACACTTTCAGCAAGGCTTCTCTATGTGCGGGAGAACACATCAACAAAGATAGAATTGATATTTTGGAAGGTGTCTGGTTCAACTGTTCGACCACCTTATAATCACTCTTTTTAATTATGCGCATAAATTCCTCAACCTCCTTCTCAAAGGTACCCTATCCAGCAGCAGGAGTTGTTATTTTATCAGTCGCTGTTTGCTTTCCTTTAGCCTTTTCCGAAGCCTCAGCCTCAGGATCCCCTCTCAGAACTGGGGGAGCAAATAGACGACCACTTCTCGTAAAACCTCCAACCCCTCCGACGTTCACTACAGTCGGTTCAACAGCTACTGACTTACTCTCGATTTTCTGTCCTTCCACGTACACATCTGAGCCATAATTCCATGGAATGACTTTATCATCTGTATAAGGAACAGGCCCAGACATAGTGATAGTCACAGGACTAACTTCAAGAGCATAAATGGTTATAGGCTCTCTTCTAGCAGGCATCTCAGCCGGATCATAGAAAATGGTTATAGTGGACACACAATCACCTCCATTATCAACTTTATCAAACTGCAACGACCCCTCATCAATCAGATTCTGCAACCCCATCTTCAGGTCTTCACAACCGTTCACTGGATTCACACACTTTTCACAATCAGAATTACATCCCGGAAACACTTGTCCTTTCAACAGCCTCTCCTTCACTACCAACAACGGAGTCTTCACTTCTTCTATACTCAGAATCATACTTAACTTCTCACCACCCTCAACAGCATTTATTCTAGCCCCTCCGTGATTCGGAATAGGGTTTGAAGTAACATTCGGTGGTGGTGCAAAGTTAATCGCCTTGGAATCGATCAAATCTTGAACTTTGTGCTGTAACGCCCTGCACTTCTCAGTTGAGTGTCCGGGTGCCCCTGAATGGAAAGCACATCTAGCATTGAAATCGTACCCCACTGGAAGCTCTCCAGGTGGTGGTGGTGCCAAAGTCCTCAGTTGTATCAAATTCAGGTCCAGCAATCTCGGTAGCAATGCAACGTAAGTCATGGGAATTGCCTCAAGCACCCTATTAGCCGGGCGAGTCTGCCTTGGCTGATAAGGTCTTTGTTGATAGTTGTTACGTTGTGGCTGCTGTTGTTGCTGTTGTTGTTGAGGCTGTACCTGCTGCAAAGGGCTAGAAGGAATTGTGACAGCTGCCACTTGCTCATATGATCTTCTATACCCTCGGCCCCGTCCTCGGCCAAACACAACATTGGTCTCACCTTCCCTTCTTCTCGGGGGTCCGCTGAAAGCTTTTCTTACTCCACTAGAACTGCTTGCACTTGTATCCTGAATCTTTCCCATATTTAACAAAGTCTCGACCCTCTCTCCAGCAATTACTATATCATTAAACTTGGTAGCCGAACAAGACGCCAATCTTTCAATAAACACACCTTGCAATGTCCCCATGAACATATAAGCCATCTCATTCTCCAGCAGTGGTGGTTGCACTCTGGCAGCGAGTTGACGCCACCATTGAGCATATTCTTTAAACCCCTCCTTAGCAGTTTGAGACATGTTTTGCAATTGAGTGCGATTTGGAGCCATGTCCAAATTATACTGGTATTCCCTCATGAAAGCCTCTGCCAGGTCCTTCCAGCTCTTAATGTTGACTCTACTTAGCTTCATATACCATTCCAAGGAGGCCCCAACCAGGCTGTCCTGGAAATAGTACATCCATAGCTTTTCATCATCAGTGTGGGCCGCAATCCTTCCTACAAAGGACTGAAGATGAGTCTTTGGACACGCTGTGCCATTGTACTTCTTGAAAGTTGGGACCTTGAACTCGTAAGGGATTCTAACCTCTGTAACCAAGCCCAAGTCAGTAATGTCGAACCCCAAAGAGTTCTGGGATTGAATAGCCTTGATCTGTTCTGCCATCTCCTCAAACTTCCTGTTCATCTCAACCCCCTGGCCTTCAATTTTGTCCAGCAGAGTGAACTGTTCGTCTTGACCATCCATTTGTACATTGTTCAGTCCATCATTGATAATGGTAACCCCTGGCTGTGTTACAGGGATTTCAACCTGACGGGCGCCCGCACCGTTACGATTACCTCCAATCAGTAGTATCATTGTTCCTGGCTTGACTATTTTCAATCAACTCACGCAGACGTTCCTGATTCTGACCCATTCCTGCCATAAGGGTCATAAAATTGTCCATCCTCAACCTCAAGTCAGCTAAATCAGCTTGCATTTGATCCATGACTCTTTCTCTGTTGATTCTTGTGGGATATCTGTGTATGACTGGCTGTTCTCGAACTTTCCTGGGAGCTATAGTGCCTGAAACAACAAGAACGTTAGAAACTGAAGCACTACCTGCAAAACAAACAAACACGTCATATGCATGCAATGTAACTGCTCATGTTCCCAAGTTTTAGGTATTTGCATGCCCCAATTCTGGTATTTACTCCAGACAACCACTTTGAGTATTAACTTTCAGACTTTCTCTTTGAAGAATGTTCAGATATTAGCAGTATCAGACAAACGAGTCTTGCACATTCAGAATTGATAATTTTCATGTTAACACTGTATATCATGGACAACCCACTGCCGGCCAAAAGTTAGAGCACCAACAGAAATATTCCCCGAAGGGTTACAAGCCATTACATGAATAAAAGACAAAAGAATAAAGCAAAACTCCTACAACAAGTCTGTAGGTAGTATGAAAAATAAACTAAACTAAACTGAAGACCCAAGCTCCTCTGCAGCCACCTCTGCTCTGTTCTTCTTCACACCCGCTCTCAGCTTGAGCTCTTCAATCTCCTTGCGTGCCTCCTCCAAGGCTAACTGGCTTTGTGCTAACTGCTGAGTCTTTTCCCTCCGTATGTTGTGGACTTGCTCCACCTCTTCCTTCTTGAAGGCCATTTGCACCTCGAAAAACTCTTCTTTTTCTTTAAACTTCTTTTGCTCCTCCTCCCTTTGGCCTTGCAACCAAACAATGGATTGGCAAGCTTCCTTGAGAGTCTTCAAAGTCTTTTTGTGTTCCGCTTCTCTTTTTGCTTCCATCATACCCAACCTGTGAAAGTGAGCTTCTCTTCCAGCAAAGTCTTTCTCCTTAGCTTCCAAAGAGGCTTGTATCTTCTGCAGCTTTCCCTCTGCTTCATTGTTGGCCCGGTTAGCAAGATGGTACAGGTTGACCATTTCAGCATTCTCCACTCGAACTTCATGCAGTTGAGCTTCCAATTTCTTGTACTCTTCAAGGGAGACAGTACTCTGGCTTGGCACTTCTTTGGGATAAAGTGGAGCTTCTACTGAGAAAGGCATGAGAACTTTTTCTACATGTTTTTGCAACCATGTAGCAAAGGGAGGATATGTCTTGGGATCTACTCTGCCAAAGTCTTTCTTACCCTTCCTTATCCTGTGAGCCCAAGCTTGAGATGCTTGTAGAACTAACTCCTTGTTTCCTTCCACAGGAAAATACAAAGACCCAACAAACTCTTCCATCTGTGGAGGATCTCTCAAAGGATAACCAAATTGTTTCCTGGCTAAAGTTGGATGATAACTGATCACACCCTTCCTTCCCAGCAAAGGCACTCCAGCAAATCTTTTACAGCTGACCAACAACTTTTTTCCCAGCAGATCTCTGTCATATCCCCAGGCTATATCTTCAGTAGTTAACCCCATCAGCCTTCTAGACCATCTCCACTCATCCCTCATTTCCTTGAAAGCACCTGATTTTGGAAATTGTCTGGCAAACCACTCAGCAAACAATGAAGCACAGCAGCTCAGTGGTCCACCTCTACCTTTTTCATTCCGGTAATGAACGCTGTAATAGAAATTACCCAACAGAGTAGGCACATGATTTCCCTTAGCAAAGATAGATATCACTTCCAAGCTTACAAATTCCTTCTCTCCTGGGAACAAGCTAGACCCATACACCATCAAAGCCAGCAAAGCACCAAAGTCACTCCATTTACCCTCTTTAGCATATATCTCAGCCTCTAGTATGAGCACACTCCAAGGGAGTCCTTTGCCTTCACTATCCTTCAGAGCCTTCTTGACTGTAGCAGCTGGTAAACGACAAACTTTGGCTACGTCCTCTTCTTTAAGCACCACCTCAGACCCATAGAAAGGCAAGGTATCTCTGACTGGAACATTCAGAATGCTGGCAATCTCCTCCAAGGTAGGAGCCAAGATGTAATCTGGAAACACGAAGCACCGCAGTAGGGGGTCATAAAACTGAAGCAAGGTATGCAAACTGTCCTTCTGGTCTACAGTGGGTATGTCCACATACTTTAATATCTGGCCATATCTCTTTCTGAAATTTCCCAAGACTTGGTCATTCATCAGACCTGCTAATTTCTGAACACTTCTGACTTCAGGTTGAAGAAAATTATAGTGAACGTTCTTTTTCCTTGTAACTTTTCTGACTTCTTCCATCTGGAGATAAGATTTACCAGAACTGGGAGCTGATTATGAACAATGACCTGAAAAATGGAAACATAAACAGTTAATGCAAGAATGATGCAAATTCAAATGCAATGCAGGCATATGATCAATCTGGGACCATCTAGATACTGGACACTGAACACAAGGACCCTCTGATCAACTGTCAATCAAAATCCTCTGAGTCACAACCCACTGATATGAATCTCAGAATCACAGTACCAAGAAAACCAGAACACCAGAACCATGTGACCAAATCATAACAAGGACCACTGATAATGAGGGTGTGTAGAGGCCAAGGGTTCCTGCAAACCTGTAAACCCCTTCCCAATCTCACTGGCATGCTCTGGGTCAAACATCACAGACTCTCAAAGCCGAATAAAAATAATACTTTCACCATTTCCGAGAAATGGCTCATGACCAAATTAGGGAATCGGTTTGGCATTATATACTACGCAGGGAAGCCTCAGCTGAGTCCGGGAAACAAGGTCATCCTATGTAAGTCCCAGGTGGGCCCTCGGATGCGAATGGGTTTGCCACAAAATGTGGTCTGCCACTGTCACCACTAGAGAGGGATGTTTCCACAAGGTTCTCAATGATCGGTCCCCAGCTGCACATAACTGTCAAGGTTATGAAATGAGAGAGAAAGATCCCCAAATCAAGACATTTCCAAGACGGTCGCAAATCTGGGCGTGGAACTCACTACTACCCCCATGACAAGATCTCATGAGGCCAAAGTGGAACCACTCTAAGTCCTAAGGTGCACTCGAGCCGTGGTAATGAGCTCATCTCTCAGAAACAGTATCACCCAAACCCGCCAAACAGAAGATCCAGTCCAGACAGTCCAGTATATATATATATATGATGCAGAAAATAAATTCTGAAAAACTGTAAATAAAGCTGTAAATAAACTGTAAATAATCAACAGTAAAATACAACACACAACAACAAACATTCAACACCCAAAGAAACACAAGCAAACAAGCGCTAGGAGAGACTCACAGGGGAACCAGAGATACTCGGGTATGCAGTCCCCAGCAGTGTCTCCAGTTGTCGCTCCCCGGATTTCCATCCTGGTACAAACGCGAAAGTGGCACGGAAAGAGGTAGAGTCGCCAGCCAGACATTTTTATCCCGAAAGAACGAGAATGGTAATGCTGCACAAACTAGAAGAAAAGAAAAGGAAGGACACGGGTCCTGCGAACCAAAGAGACTGAGTTCGGGAGTCGGTTACGACCTGGGAAGGTATTAGCACCCCAGATCGTCCTCCGTACCCGACGGGATCCACGCTTGCAAAGAAATCTGTTTCAAAGGGTGAAGAAATGAAAGTTGCTGCAAAGGAAAATAAACTGAACTGGATGAAAGAAAAGAAAAGGGAACTGAAAAAGAAATGAAAAGAAAAAAAAATGTAGGGAAAATAAAGATTGTGCTTGAATGGGCCCTACCCCGCTGCCTATGTACCTCATCAAGAAAATAAGGATCAGAGACGTCGTAGTTCCCCTAACTAGGGGGGAAAAGATTGCTTCCTATGTCAATGCTCAGGTGTTGCAGGCTCGGACGACGAGTGCGTAACCGTCTTGCAAAATGACAAGTAGGAGCAAGTTCGCGTACGGAGCAAAAGAGATGAGAAAAGAATTCCCGAAGGAAAGACGCTTATTGTTTGTTTGTGTTTTTTATGAAGCTTTTTATGAGTGTGTCACAAGGAAGTGAACTCAAGCTCTTTTCCATGGAATGTGCACTTTTCACTACATTCCAAGATGGAATAATAGAACAAGTACACTCAAGTAAGGAGAAGATCCCCAAAACTTGAATCCAGAGATTAGGGCCTAACTTCACTAACTCATTAACTTATTAAGTGTCTTTGGTATTTACAATGAAGAAGTGTTTTTATGATTTTCTTGGTGAAGATGATATCTTGATCAGACTTTTGCATCACAAGATAAGCTTGTACTATCCCAAGATGGGAAGACTACAAGTATCTCATGGGATAAGGCTATTGCTCAAGGCATCACTTCAAACTTTATTAAGTGTTTTTTAGGATTTTTGAGATGAGAAGAGAAAAGAAACCAAAAGGATCACAAAGGCAAAAGTCTAATGGGGAACTAATGAATCCTAATTGTTGTCATGCATGTGAGATCCTAGGTTAGTGAGGTTTACTATCCTAAAGAAGAAAGAAAGAAGAAAAGAAGAAGAAGAAAGAAAAATAGGAGAGGAGAGAAGTAAGGCCTAATCCCAACAATCAAAAGGTTAGCACAAGTAAGAATAAGAAGAGAAGAGATGAGATTTGGAGATGTGGGAATCACATCCACACCTCTCACTTACCATAGCCCCTGAAAAGGTTAGCAACACAAGCATACAAAAAACACCAAATGAACATAATGTCATACCAACATCATACAAACAGAAGTGAAGTCATACATACAAATGCCCAATGCAAATGCAAGTCACAAGAATGAGAAAAGAAGCACACAAGTTAATATGAGGCAACAATGAAACACATGGCAAAGCAAAGCAAACTTAGTAAAATCAAAGCAAAATAAACAAAACACAAACTCAAGGCACAAGACCAGAACCATATCCATGTTAAAGAAGTGCTTTAGAAGTAAGAAAGATGAAGAGAAGAGAAGCACAAAGCTAAACAAACACATTATGGGAAGAAAGAGGCAAAGAAGTGAGGTGGATGTACAAAAGAAAGAAAGAACTTCAAAGGTAAACCAAATGCAAGATTTCCAAAACACAAACCCTAAACAAAGATCAGAAAGGTGTCAATACCCTAAAGAGACCCCAAATGAGATGAAGAAGTTGGCACAAGTGCCCTTCTAAGCTAATGAGAGAACTTATGATCAAAAGGAAGCAAAATGGGACAAGTTAAAAAAAAAATTCACATCAAATCAAATATGCACCCAAAAATTCCACAACCTTGGACAAAAGATCTTCAATCATGATATAACAAAATGCCAAAAGGATAGGAAGAAATTCAGAAGCTATGCAAATCAAAAGAGGGCTCAAACATCAACTAGGGTTAAGAAACTTCATTCACAAGTCAAGGACCAAAACCAAATGAACAAGTTCCTAAAAATCAGAATAAAAATCACACATGAAGTACACTCTATCAAGAGTCCATAGCATAAAGAACCACTCAAAAATTCAAAATGAGGATCTCTATGGAAAATGAACAAGACAGCATGCCTAAAAAGGAATTAAAATGAATTAATTAAATGGGAGAATTAATTTACACGTGTCAATTAAAAATAAATGAAAAATAAAAATATGAAAAATTAAAGAAAACTCAAATTAACATCCATGAATTATTTCAGAATTTATTGACACTTAGAGGTATTTTTAAAAATTAAAAAGAAAAATGAAATAAAAAGAAATGAAAAGAAAAAGAAAATAAAATGAGAAAAGGGAGGAGGTACGAAAAGAAAGGATCTCGGTTTAAATGAAATGGGCTTAAGCAGTAGGGGGTGGGATTAGCAACCCATGCCCACCCAATCTCAACGCAGCACACAATATAAGGATGGAAATTCACAAAAATCTGGGAAAAACAATAGCCAATGGATCAAACAGACGCATCCTGGGAGTCATTTCATTAATTGACGTGGCATAATGATTGGATCAGAGTGGGAGAGCACACTAACTAACATGAGGTGCGTAACACATGGAATAATCAGAAGGAAAATATGAGAAACAAAACACGTGAGAGGGAGCATCCTCATTAATTGAGGTGTCACAATCTTACGCGTCTAGATGACCAGATCCAAGGGTGATGGGACCTTCTTCTTCAATTCAAAACCCTAAACACACAGCCCAGATTCTGGTGACCGGAGCTAGGGCTCCGGCACCGGAAAACACATAACAAGAACAAATCTCAATAATAATTCACAAAATGCTCCAGATTACACAATTAAGTCATCCTGAGTTCAAATATGATGATGAATTTCTCAGTAGGTCAAAGGATTTTCCAGATCGAAAGCAAACAGTTTGAACTATGAAACTTCAAATCCACAATACATCCTCAATTCTCAAGCATTTTCAGAATTAAAACGTGCAGTGCAATCAGCAAACATCAAAGATCAAAATGCACACCTCAAAAACCATTTCCAGATCCAAATATTCAGAGGCTTACCTGAGATGGAGACACCTCAAAAACACCAAGAAAATGCTCCAAAGGCTGCAGATCTAACTCTTGTGATCTCCTCTTGCAAAATAAATGCAAGAGGAACCTTTATGGAACTTGAATCTGAAGCTTCAAAGCAACCTGCCTTTGAATGGCACCATTCTATTCTTGCACCTTTAGCTTAAATGAATGGTGGAGTAATGATCTATGTTACTCACTGAACAAGAATATGGAAGAAGTTTGTGAAGAGAGTGAGAGAATGAAGAGATTAGAAATAATTTGCTTCTAGTGCAAAAAATTAAGAGTGATGAAATGAGAGAGATCTGGATCCTTCTAAAACCCTAATTTGCTTTTAAATGAGGTCATGAGGAAATGCTGAAAGAATGAGAGCCTTTGCACGTGGGAAGAGAGTGTGTGAGAGATTTTGCAAAATTTACAAGTTTGTGGTGAGAGCATGAAACACTCATGCATTTCCTTGCTTCTTTCCCATGTGCATTCACAATATGACCCTTGATTGCAATCCAAACAGATCCTGGCCCTTGGATGAAAGTGTCACACAATTTTCATGATCATGCAAAAATTACACTTATGGAATAAAATTCTCATCATGCACGAATTTGGTGTATTTCTTGGAGAAAAATGACTTATTTGCATTGAATTGTAATATTGGAACCTTATTTTGTATGTACCAACACCCAAAAAATAGATTCATGACTTTTTGCTTTGGTGCACAAATGAAAAATCAAGTTTTGCCCTAGTTTTTATGGAATTTTCGAGGGATCTATCTTCTTAACCATGAAGGCTATGAAAAAGTACTTGTACTTTTTGAAAATGGGAGGATTTAATCTCCAACTTTCATGTTTGACTTTGGTCCATTTGAAGATTTTTTCACCAAGTTATGATCATTTGAAATTTAGGGCAAAAACTTGCTAAAAATGGCATTTTCCATAACCAACTTCACACCAATTTTGCAAAACACCTCAAAACCTCATGATTCTTGATCTTTGAACTTTCCAAACCTCTTTTAACATTATAAGAACATCCCTTGGCTAGAAAATGGGGTTGTACCCCTTGAAATCTCACAGTTGACTTTTCTAAGGCACAGTTGACCAGTTTCTTCATTTACAAGCAACTGAAGAAATGCTTGACTTCCACAAGGAATTTTCTCACCAAATTTCATCCCTAGGATCATCTTAACATGTGAAATACTTTGCCCAAATGAAATGGCCAAAGTATTGAGGTTTTCATGCTTGAAACTCAAACCCTAATTTGGGATCCTTGTGTAGGAGCTTTGCCCTAGCCTGGATTCCCTGATGATCTTCCAACCTTCTGAGCTTTTGTAAATGAACTTGAACTTGTAAATGCAACATAAACCCCTCATAGGACTTGTTCAAATCCATTAGGCCCCTTGTCATGGCTTGTGATGCTTCAAGAACCTCCACAGATGATCATATGCCTAATGTTAGGTCATGAGAAATGTTATGCCTCATCTTTCCATGCTAAGATGCCAAGAGTATGATATGCTTATGATGAATATGATGTGATATGATGCTTAAAAAGAATAGGTCAAATTTGGGGTGTTACAGCATGTGGTACCATCAGATTAAAACTCTCAACTTAAATATTTGCCAGGTTATCGAGGCATCAAGGCATAAGCCTTCAACTTTCAACTTAAATTGCCAATCCAGGCCAACATGGTGTGAGCAACGTCTTCGACAAATGCAAATAACTTAATGGCATACACGATTTAAAACTCAAGCAACATAACAACAAGAACAACACAACAACGTTTACGACGTAATTAACTTATATTCAACTTTGGCTTATAAAGCCTATAACATAGCAACTTTGAGATTTTCCGTAACCGGAACAACTTACCAACTCAGATGTACCTGTAACACAACTTTACGACTTAATTTCAACATAAACAATGCATCAAAATTAACTATAATATTACCCGACTTACCCCGACAAATTTCGCTAAATTCTGAGCAACTCTATTTTTTGCCTAATTTGGCTAAATCGACTAAACCGGTGTTGTTTTCTAACTTTCTGCGATTAACACGATTTTATTACAAAACTTGAATTTTTTGTGTTCCAATAAAAATTATTTGTCATCAAGGTATACTGCTATTACTGTTTATTTTAAATTTCTAAACGTGCATATTTTCTGTCAAACTACCTAACACAATGCTAATTCTAGGAACCTGTGTCTGTTTCTTATTGTTCGCATTATCAGTAATTAAAATGCTAAACCTATGAACTTACTAAATTCATAAGTTAGAAAATTCTATACTTAAGATTTAATTAACATAAAAAAAGTTATTTGGATTATATAAGAAAATATTAGTTGGAAATTGAAGTTTAGTTGAAAATTAATATCCCCCTCAAACAACAAGGTGGCCTACGCCACCCTTGCCTCACTCACGTCATATGCTTGTGAGTCTTTATGGCCTGTGCCTTAAGTATATGTCCTGTGCCATATAACTTTGTGTGGCCTTTATGGCCTGCGCCATATGTTTTGTTTTCCACCAACAACATGGCCTGCGCCATGTGTTCTTCCACCAACAAATTCCACTACCTTTGTTCGTCTTCCCCAAATCAACATATTTTCAGAAATAATTTTCAACTCGATAATTCCAACAACCACCAACATGAATAATACAGGTTATAATCAACAAAATTCAGTATCAATCAATCAATTTTCACATGCATATTCACCACAACAACAAGCAACAAATCAATTTTTAACAGTATAGATTTCACAACCTAACTACCCGAATAAAACCCCAATCAAAGTACCATCTTTCATACCCGATTAGAATAATCGAACCCACCCTTACCTTAGGTTTTTTTGATCGAAGGTTGCTCTAAGAATCAGATTCCGACGGTTCATTCTTTGTTCTCTCAGGCTCGTGCAACAGTTTCAATTTCCCTCTTTTCTACTGATCTTTCTAACTTCTGTTTCTACCACTTATGTTGTTTTTATTTTCTTTTTAATAAACTAATTAAATATTATAATTACTAATGGGCCTAACATAGCACCCCTTATTTTACTAATTTAGACACGATTTCAAGCCCACCAATTAATCCACTACAACAACTATAATATTAATTCTAATAAATAATTCTACAACTTCCGACTTATCGACTTAATCAACCATAACATAAAATATACCAACGGAACACACATAATTAATTAAATACTTAATAAAATAATTAATTAAATATTCTGGCGTTACATTTTTTTGTAACAGTCCGAGACTTCTGCGCTCCCAACACTATTACCTGACGATCTTCTCCACCCCCCTCACTAGTAGAGTTTTTGTCTTCCGTGGGAATCGAACCCTGTACCCTGGGGTTCAAGTACATGTTCATTCCATTCCCACTTCCAATTGAGCTTTAATTGGAAGTGGGAATGGAATGAACATGTACTTGAACCCCAGGGTATAGTTTTCGATTCCCACGGAAGGCAAAAACTTTACTATTGAGGGGGTAGAGAAAATCGTGAGGTAATAGTGTCGGGAGCGCAGAAGGCTCGGGTGTAAACACCCCAAATTTTCCCTCACCCATTCACACCATGGCTTGTGATCATCCTCATATGCATAAACACAATCATATCATCTCACATTTCATTTTTGATTCACTGGATAGTCTCTAAGGCATCTGCACCTAGGGTTTGTGATCTGAGCAGTCCCAATGCTTCTTGAGCCATTCCAAAGGCCACCAATCAACTCAAAGAGGTCCATGTGTGTTCTTGTATCATGTTACATCCTCACAAAGTCCAAAATGCAGAGGAATCACAAGAACTAGGGTTTGAGTGGATGCAGAGCCAGGATGAACTGCACAGTTGACTGAAAATTAGGGTTTTGGTTTCAGAGGCCATAACTCCAAATTTTTTGGTCATTCTTGTTTCCATTGGTCTCTATATGGTATAGGGAGTATGCATATCAATTTTCATGAAGAAATTCCATGGGGAAGTCATCTGATCAAGAGTTGACTTTTCAGACAAGTCAGTGCAAAATCAGGGCATCTGAGGCCCCCAATGACCCAACCAATGGGTGATCTTCATCATTTTGAGTGTATATGATCTTTATTTGATCATGGAAGAAGGTTGAAGTTCATAAAAATCAAGAATTTGGGGTTTTTGCAAATGTTGACTTTTTGGGCATAGTTGACTTTTCAAGAATGCACCATTTTAGGTCAATTTTCAAGCCTTGATTCATGATCCAAAAAGGCTTCAAATGGAAAAACTTTGGTCATGAAAGTTGTAGATCTCATCTTTCCCTTTTCAAAAAGTACAAGAACATGATCAAATTCTTCTTGGATCAAAAGTTATGACCATACAAAGTTGCCAAAAATCACTTATTTTCAAGATGTGCACTAAGTGGAAATTTTGCAAAACCTTGAATCAATGCATTAAGTGACCTCTAGTTCATCTCAAACCAGCATGTAAGCATTCTCCAAGTTACAAAAATCAGATTTGAACTAAGTTTGCCCAAGGTTTCATGTTTGGTTATGCAAAGGATCACATGTGAAACATAAGCCAACCAACTTGCAAAACACTCATGATCACTTCTTACAACTTGTGAACTTGGATGCTGACCTTGCTGGCTCACTCACCTCCCCCATGCTGCGCAGCCCCTAGGCCTTGTACCAAGCTAGCACTTCACCATGCTTGTCTTACACAATTTTTGACTTTTTGCAAAAGGTAACTTACCAATCAAAAAAGCACAAGTCACATCAACTGACCAATGAGAGAGAGTTATGTGGACAATTTGCAAGCTAAACATAACAAGAACAAAGGCTAAAACACAACCATTCACAACTTACACAAAAACCTCCCATTTTGCAACTTGCTTCGAATCCCTTCACACAGCAAGCAAACACTTCAACCACCTTCATCATTCAACTCAGCACACTTCATAGATCAAAAACCACCCAAAGCCCAAGCCTGAAACAGCCAGAAACTCTCACTGCCATCTCTCACCTCAGTTTGCAGTTTCACTTGAAACTATCACCATAGCTCACAAACACACAAACAAACACCATAGACCTTCTCCATTCATCCTCAGGATCACAAACAATCACTCACCATGACCTGAGAGTGCCTGAAACTCCATCACCATTGTTGAGCAAGCTTGAGCAGAAGCTGTCGAATCTCCCTATCCAGCCAGCATAAATTGTTTTTGAGCATTCAAACACATTTGGGGGATCAAGTAGAGCAGCTTGCATCAAAGGAAGTGGCCAGAAAGTTCCTAAACTGAAAGCTCCAAATCTCAGGTAGCTCGAAATTAATTTTTCCAGAAATGATTTTTTATGTTACAAACTTGTTCCTCATGATGCACTGATCATTCTGGTACCTTTAGTTTTTGAAATGGTTTCGTTTTGAGCATTTAATTTGTGTTTGAAGCTCACGAACCCTAGAAATTGTTTGCTTCGATTCAGTTGATTTAGAGAAAATAAATTTGTTTTAGGTTAGGGGTTTGGTTCGTGAGGATGAGAGGAGCATTTCCCTGGTCTTAGATTTCATTTTGGTTACGTTTTGAGGAAGTTGGGTGATTCTCAGGTGAGAGCTGGCCGGAGAAGACGACCGGAAGTCTTCTCCGGCCACCTGAATGTGATTAGGGCATAATCCCAGTCATTAATGTTAGTTTGAATGTGAGCCCTCAGATGCGTTGACATTGTTGACTTCCCTCCCTTTTGGATGGCCCAGATCCCTTCATTAACCCTAATCCACGTGTTAAATTTTAATTAATTGTAATTAGCTCAGATGCAACCTGGACCCTTAGATCACGCGCCAGTCAACCAGTTCAAATCCTGGGCGCATCCTGGCCCTCCATCCCTCTGACTTTTTATTTTATTTGTTTTAATTCATTTTTATTTCAATTAACTTGCACATTTAATTTAAAATAGCAAAAAATCCTTAAAAATTACGAAACTTTTTCTTTAAAGTTTTATTAATTTTTAAGACCCAAAAACATTTTTATTTTTATTTTTATCATTAAAAAAGTATTTTTAAATATTTAAAAGATTATTTTTAATTGATTAATGGGAATTAATTAATTAAAAATACTTTTAGGTATTTAAAAATTTCAAAAAAATTCATGAAATGTTCTAAGACATTTAGAAACATTGTCCAACCTTCAAACCAAATTTCTTTTTTGATCTTGATGCATTTTAAGAATTTTTCATGGAATTAAATCATATTTTGTGCATTATTTTGATCATATGTTTGAAAATTCATTTCTGCCTATTGGTGAAGGTTGAGACATTGATTCTTCTTGCATTGTTTTCCATTTAGCATATACTTTCAAGGGTAAAAAGGCCATGATTTGATCTTGCATTTTCTAATTGATTGGCATTTGTTTTGTTAAGAACCCTAAAAAACCCTATTAACTTGTAAAAATCATAACTTGAGTTTGATTGAGAGTTGAGAGCTCCCCTTTGGGCAGTGGTTTATTATAGGTCTAGGGTTTCCTTGGGTATCATTTTCCATTTTTGCTTTAGGGCTTTGCTTCTGTTTTTGGTTTTGGTTTGATGTTTGTTTCATGAACCCTAATTTGGACTTTCATTTGCATCCCTCTTGCACTTCCTTGCATAACATGATGTGTCTTTGCATTTTGTGCATGTTTATGATCCATTTGACATCATAAGACATATAGGAAACATGTTTGATCATTGCATCTCATATTTGCCATGTCATCTGTCTTGTGTGCTTCATAACATTTCATGTTCATTCATGCTCCTTAACTTGCATCATTTGCATTCATAACCATGTATGAACATCCCCATTGCTTTGCCTCATGTTTGCAGCACCTCATAACATCATAATCATCATGTACATACTTCTGGTTTGGTCTAGCATCATGCCATTTCATCTCATCTTGCATTGCATTGTGTTTCTCTCTAACATTTCAGGTGGTAAGTAACCTGGGAAGTGAATTTGCCTTCACTTCTCATACCTTTTCTTTTCACCTCCCTTGCATCCATTGCTGCATTTTTACTTGTGCTTGAGTTTGAGCTTGTTCATCCTTCTTCCTCCCACTTTTCTTTCTTCAAGTGACTTGACTTCTTGAATGAAGCAAGTCACTTTGCCTCTCTTGATCTTATTCATCTGCTTCCTGGTGGCTCCTGTGAAGATTGTCCTTGAAAACCTCACAAACCTTAGGATCAACCAAGCATGACAATGAATTAGGGTTTTGATTAGTATCCCCTCTTAGTTTTACCTTTGTGTCTCTCTTTGAGTCCTCTCTTCTCACCTCATAATCAGGGACTAAACCCTAAAGGCTTTAATACTTTGTGATTAAGCTTATGCCTGCATCCTTCTCTTAGGATGAAGTGTATAACTTTAAATCCTAAGTATTAAACCCTTAAGGTGTTTAAATCTCTTAATCAATTCATCTAATAAATATCAAGACATCACACTTGTAACTTGGGCCTTGCATTAGGGTTCTAATTCTTCCTTAATTGGTTAAGAAGGACTAACCCTAGTGTTAATGGACAAGTCCCCCTCAAGTTGTCTTATAAACCCTAAAAATCACTTCATCATCTTACCATTAAATAAAATCCACTTAATCAAAGGCTTGTTTTGTCATGAGTTTAATCCCTAATCATGGATTAAGTTGAGGAGCTTTCCTCAGCTTAAACATTCTCATCTATTATCCTTCTATTAGGATGGTGTAATGAGTTTGTTTAAATCCCTGATTATGGCTTAACCTCATTACTCAACACTAAAAAAAAAAACCACAAAAACATCTAAATAATCCCAAGTAGGTTAATGATCCTAATCCTACATCATGGTGATTAAGTGTGAGAAGCTGACTTCACACTTAAGGTATTCTCATTACCCCTAATCAGAGGGAAGATGTGATGAGTTTACTAAATCCATTGGTTTAGACTTAAGCTCATTAACTTATGACAAACTCTCAAAAACAATAAAATACTGAAAACACAAAAACAAACAATAGTCGTCTCCTTCGGGATTCTTTTCTCATCTCTTCACTCATAAACGAGAACTCGCTTCTTTCGTCTAATGCAAGACAGTTTGCACCTGAGCCAGACAGGTCATACACTTGAGCATAGACAAGCAAGCAGTTCACAAGTCAATTCACCTTTCAGTCTCTTTGGGTCGAACTACGGTGTTCTGACTTCCTCATTGCACGAGAGGATACGTAGGCATAACTTAACAGTTATCGAACAAAAGTCTCTGTATATTCCCCCTCTTTCTAGCCTCATTCTTTTAGCCTCATGATCTTGAGCATTTCACTCATGTTCTTACACTGACACTTCACTTATATACTTCACTTTTCTCTTACACTGACACCTGCACATTTTGTTTTCCAGCTCTTTTACACACAAATTGCACTGACACTACCCCTTTAAAACACAAATCTTTTAAGCGTGGATCCCGTCGAGTACGGCGGACAATCTGGGTGCTAATACCTTCCCAGGTTGTAACCAACCCCCTTTCTCAGTCTCTCTGGTTCGCAACCGTCTTATCCATATCTTTCCAGGTCTATGCAGCATTGCCTTTCCTCCGGGATAAAAATGCCTAGCTGGCGACTCTTTTCATCTCCAGTGAGTTCACGGCTGTGTGTTCTCATTGTCCCTCTCGCCGACCGTTCGCGTCTGTACCTTCATGTGACCCCGGTTTCATTTGTTGGGAGCGACAGCTTGGCGACTCTGCTGGGGACCCTTATACTGCAACCAGGGCTTCTGGTTCTTTTTGTGGGTTCCTCCTAGCGCTTGTTTGATTTGTGTTTACTGGGGTGCTATGTGCTTATTTGTGCTTGTACTTATTTTTGTTTATTGCTTTATGTACAGTTGCTTTACTGCTTTCCTTATTGCATTTGTATATATCATACTGCTGCTGGCTGGATCTGGTTATTTGCTTTGACAGGTGGGTGATTCATTGAGAGTTAAGGTCCTATACCTGGGACCTGAGTGACACCTAGGCTAGAGTGAATCATATTCTTTCCCATTCCATTTCGGTCTGGTGCGGGAATATGAAACACGGTTCAGATATGGGTTTCTTCTTGAGAACTCTGTGTTGCAGATTTCCTGCAATGCTAGGGCTATCTGGGAAGCCTGCTAAGTCTGGATGACCTTTTAGTACTGACCTTCAGAAATTGAGGTGAATTAGAGGAGGAATTGTTATGGTTATTGTAAACACTGTACCTCCGGGTTAGAAGTGTTTACACTCCTCATAACTGATCCAAGTCTGAGGATCCTTGTTCTAGATCATCACCTGTGAGGGGGTTGGGCTGTTTACAGGTTTGCAGGTACCTTGGCCTCAGAATACCCTGTTACTTTGACCTTGTTAAGAATGCTCCATGTTGGACAGTTCTTGTGATTCTAAAACCCTGGACATGTGGCTCTTTATTTGAGTCCCCCACCTTGGTTACGGGATTTATAGACCTCCATCTGGAATTATTGAACACACATGGATCTATACCAAGGCAGTTAATCAGATCCGGCTCAGTCACAAACCCTTGCATTTCATCTGCATACATACTCATTGCATCATATTAACATGTGCTTATTTGTGTTTCAGGGTATCCACCTTCATCCCTGGTTTAGGTTTTGACCCCATCTGCAGTTTTGACCTGTTTCCACCAGCACTTGCATCAGTCTGTCAGCCGTATACTTCAGTTACCTGTACTAGCCAGCCAGTGGCCCACTTCTCAGCATCTTCATCAGCACTCATCCTACTCAGTCTCAACATCATGGCTCTAAAGAAAAGCAATATCACCTATCATTTCTTCCAACCAGACTTATCAGACATCAGGAGAATCCAAACCCTGATCACTCCAGATCACATACCCTTGTTCAGGGAGAGCTATGGAAATATACTGGACATGGTTATGGATATGGACCCATCTCAGAGGAGCCTGATCCACACCTGCATTCAGTTTTATGATCCCCCATTGAGATGTTTCACCTTTCAAGACTTTCAGTTGGGGCCTCTATTAGAAGAATACTCATCATTGACTGGTCTGCCCATCAAAAGAGAAATCCCTTTCAACCCTGAAATGGTCTTTCCCAGCAATGGGGAGATAGCAAAAGCTCTGCACCTGGAACTTGTATTGATTGAACAGCATATGACCTCTAAGGCTGGGATCCCTGGATTTCATCTGGACTTCCTGATTTCTCAAGCTAGTTTGAGAGCCTCCCTGGGAGAGTGGAAAGCTGTTTGTGCTCTGTTGGCCTTAAGTGTATATGGAGTTGTGTTGTTTGCAGATGAGCCTCGTTTCATCAGCAAGAATGCAATCCACTTGTTCATCCTAAAGAACCCAGTGCCAACTTTACTGGGTGATCTCTATTACTCAGTCCATCAGAGAAATGAGAAGCAACGGGGAAGGTTAGTGAGGATTTGTGCTCCATTATTCCATGCTTGGCTCCTCAGGCATCTACCCAGGACAGATGCATTTCTTAATCCTCACCAGCAAAGCAACTGGGCTAAGAGACTCACTGTCCTGACTTCAGCAGATATCAGATGGTGTACACAGAGCACCAAGGGCAGAGATATGATCACCAGCTGTGGGCACTTTCCCAATGTGCCCTTAATAGGAGTTAAGGGGAGTATCAACTACAACCCTCTGCTGTTCAGAAGACAATTGGGCTATGCACTGGTTCATACTCCTAGGGAACAAGACTTGGTGGAGACCCTCTACTGTGAGAACAAGATTAGTCTGGCAACTGTTAGGCAGGCTGCCTGGGCCTGGGATCATGTTCAAACCAAGGGAATCACCATTCTGGGGAAGTGCAATAATGTGGCATCAGTCCAATATTATGAGTGGTCCCATGCTAGGGCCCAATTCTCTGGAATGCCCTTTACCATAGAAGACATGCCTGAGTCATCTTCAGCACCACCCCCTGCCACTATCAGTTTGGAGGAGTTTGAGAGCTTGAAGGAAAGAAATGAGAAGTTAACCCAGGCTTTGCAGAAGACCCTCAGGGAGAGGAGTGAAGGTGTAAGGGAGATTGAGAGATTGGAGAAGTTGAGAGTGGGACACTTGACCAAGATTGAGAAGTCTGGGGAGTATATCAACAAGTCTAAAGCTGGTGAGCAGATTCTGAAGAATGCTTGTAAAGAAGCCCAGTTCCAGAGAGCAAGAACAGACTTGTATTTGAAAGAGAGTCAGGCCAGGTGGGTCCGGATCACTGAGGCCCGTACTCTAGAAGACAAGAGAGTTCAGGACAAGATGGAGCAGATGGAAAAAGCCCTGGCAGCAGCCCAGGAGGAAATATCAGAGCTGAAAATCAAAGCAGGATTGAAGAGGTCTAAGGACCAAAGTCAGAGCAAGAAGTTGACTGCAGCAGTTGCAACAAGAAACCTTCTCATCAGAAGTCTCACGGAGCATCCGGCTGATCCTGTGACCGAAGCACTTCTCAAGGAAGTTCGTGAGGATGAGTTTGGCCTTGGAGTTTGATCATTTGCTTGTTGTTGTTCCTTTTTCATGTACTTTTGCTCTTTTGTGATGTATTTTGACCCCTTTGAGGGCTTGTGTTGTAAAAATGAACAATTTGTATTATTTCACCTTTGTAATATATTTTGTGTTAGTTTCCATCTGGGTTCACATCAAAAGCAACTTCAACAGCATCATCTTCAAGGGTCTGGAAGGGTCAAAACTGAAGGCCAAACCGGATACCTTGATAGCAAACAAGCATAACTGCATTGCATGCTAACCCTTTTGTTTGTTTTGTAGGTTTTTGTTTTGTTGTTGCTAACCTCTGTTGTGATGTTCAGGAATTATTGCTCGCCGCCGGGTATTTCCTCTCAACAGGCCACACAGGTACCCAACTAGAAACAACCTTCCGGGAATTCAGATGGATCAGATGCAGCAGGACCTTACGGAGGTCAGAAACCAGATGGCAAATGAAAGGTTAGAGATGAGAACGCAGATGACGCAGTTCATGGAGGTTATGAACAACATGGCTCAGAGCCAGGAGAGACTGAGGGCTATGGTTGAGAGGCAAAATCCAGAGGAGCCTCATGTAGGAACTGCAGGCACCAGTAACAATGAAAGGGTGCAACCACATGTGAATCCCCCTGTGTTTGGTCCACATCTACATCCTGAGATTAATATTCCTGTAAACATTCAAGGAACAGCCACAGCAGCCAGAGTACTTCAAGAAGATCCTCAGGAGGACCAATTTACAGTCATGGGTGCTGGAGAGGATGCTTATGATAGGAGATTGGATGAGATAGCTGAGAAGTTAAGGTCTTTAGAATCTCAAAATTCTTTGGGCTTCGACGTCATGGACATGGGTTTGGTTGATGGGGTCAGGATCCCTCATAAGTTCAAGCCTCCTTGTTTCGAAAAGTATAATGGGACTTCATGCCCCCGGACTCATCTACAATCATTTCTGGGAAGGCTGAAGGCCTATACAATGGATGAGAAACTTTGGATGTTCTACTTCGAAGATAGCTTGACTGGAGCATCAAGGGAATGGTATTCCCATCTGACAAGAGCAACTATAAGATGCTGGAAGGACCTGGCAGAAGCCTTCATCAGACAGTATCAGTATAATCTAGATATGGCACCCAACAGGACCCTCCTAATGGGAATGTCACAGTCTTCGAGGGAGAGTTTCCGAGAGTATGCCCAAAGGTGGAGGCAACTGGCTGCTGCTGTTCAACCACCAATGTCTGAGAGAGAAATGGCAGACATGTTTATGAACACTCTTCAGGGAACGTATATTGACAGGTTGGCTGCTTTCTCTTCCACTAGCTTCGCAGATGTTGTCATAGCTGGGGAGAGAATTGAAAGCCTGTTAAAAATGGGTAAGATATCTGATAATGGTGCAAGCTCGTCCAGTGGTACAAGAAAGCCTTTTGCAGGCCCGAGAAGAACTGGCGAAACCAATGCCATTCACACCAACAGGGGTAGGCCCCAATATGTTCAGAGATCAATAGCAGCAGTTACTATCCCTGCTCCAGCTCATCCACAGCCAGTCTATCAACCTCCTCAACAAAACTTCCAACAACAACCTCAGTATCATCAGCAGAATCAATATCCTCCAAGAAACTACAACAACAACAACTCCAGCAACAACAATCAACAAAGGCCATTCCAACAGAGGCCATCCCAAGCTAACCGAGTGATCGACCCGATCCCAATGCCGTATGCTGCCTTGCTGCCACAACTTCTGAAACTCAACCTAGTTGAGCTAAGAACGTTGGCACCTCCGGATCCCAACAGTCTACCAAGAAACTATGACTCTAATGCTAGGTGTGCTTTTCATTCAAACGCACCTGGTCACAGTACAGAAAAATGCAGGGCTCTGCATATGAAGGTACAAGACTTGGTAGACTCCAAGGCTCTGAATTTTGCACCTCCGCCCAATGTCAATAAAAACCCGATGCCAAACCATGGTGGTCCTCGAATTAACGCAATTGAAGAAGACACACCGTCTTATTTCATAACCAGTGTGGATCAGATCAGGACACCATTGGTGGAAATCAAAGCTCAACTCCGTGAAAACAACATATTTCCAGGGTGTGAACTAGGATGCCCATACTGCAATATTTCATGGAATGGGTGCGAGGACTTGAGAAATGGCATTGACAGCCTTATTCAGAGTGGCTTGCTACAGATCACTACATCATTCCCGGCAAATCCGGCAACTTCATCAACAACGGTTTCAGAACCTCCTACGACTGCAGCAACTATTATTCCCAACAATTCATCAGCACCATCAACAAGTACTTCACCTGTCCTTCCAATTGATCAGTTTTCAACAGTTTCCCCTGCTACAACTTCAGCTTCATTCCATTTCGAATCTCCGTCAGCAACAGCAACAGTCCTTCCAACGGTACCTCCTACAACACCAGCAATCGATCACGAAGATGTCTCTACTGTTACCATATTTTATGATCCTGAGAATAATTCCGCCTACCATTCAGAAGGTGCTGCTCCCACCAGAGCACCAGTTACAATCTTTTATGATCCACAAACAATTACAGTCCCTTCAGCTGCAGCAATCAGTCCAGTCACTGTCACGGTGCCTGGACCAGTACCATATGAAAGTAATAGGGCCATCCCTTGGCACTATGGCTCTGACGTATACTGCGAAGGAAAAAGAATCACTCTTGAAACATCAACACCTGCACCACAAGTAGATAATGTGGGAGGAGGCGGAGGCTTCACTCGAAGCGGACGTCTCTTTGCTTCACAAGTTCAAAAACCTACTGCCGAAGCAGAAGCTGCTGCCAAGGCAAAAGGAAAAGGTCCGGTGCAGGAAGATCCAGCTGCCAAAGAAACCCTGAAGACTCCATTCGATCAGGAAGTTGATGAGTTTATGCGAATTATCAAAAAGAGTGACTACAAAATTGTGGATCAACTTCACCAGACGCCATCCAAAATCTCCATCCTCTCACTGCTTATGTGCTCCGAAGCCCATCGGAATGCACTACTTAAAGTCCTGCACGCAGCTTACGTGCCTGAGGAGATTACTGTCAACCAGTTGGAAACCGTGGTTGGAAATGTTACTGCTAGCAATGGGCTAGGGTTTACCAATTCTGACCTGACAGCGGATGGCCGCAATCACAACAAAGCCTTGCACATAACCATGGAATGCAAAGGAGCTGTCCTTTCTCATGTGCTGGTGGACACAGGTTCTTCCCTGAATGTTTTACCAAAGAAGGATCTGGTGAAGTTAGAATACGATGGATTGGCATTGAGACCCAGCAACCTGGTGGTAAGAGCCTTTGATGGTTCTAAGAGATCGGTGCTGGGAGAGATCGAGCTGCCTGTGACAATTGGCCCACAGACCTTTAAAACTATCTTTTATGTGATGGACATTCAGCCCGCCTACAGCTGTTTGTTGGGTAGACCCTGGATTCACGCCGCCGGCGCAATAACGTCTACCCTTCACCAAAAGTTAAAATTTGAGTGGGAAGGCCAAGTTGTCACAATCTGTGGAGAGGAGGACATTTTTGTTAGCCACCTGGCAACCTACAAGTACATTGAAATGGATGGAGAGATCCATGAAACAATGAGCCAGGGGTTTGAAGCGTTGAATGTGAATGAAGCATCTGCTGTATCTGGTACTCCAATGTCATCTTACCAACAAGCCCGGAAGGTTGTTGAAGAAGGAACTGCCCTAGGCTGGGGCAAGGTTTTAGCTGTGGAGGAGAAGAAGGACAAGTTTGGGTTGGGTTACAGACCAACTCAACATCAAGCAAAGGCTGCTGCAGAGCCTGGTTTTGTCAGTGGGGGGATGCTCACCCCTGATGCTATCAACTGTCTGGAAGACGAGCTGGAAGAGGAGCGCAATCTGGAGAATTGGATTCGTCCAAAGATCCCGGGGAGCAGTGCCTCGAACTGGTCTTCCCAGGAAATTATAAGTGTTACTCGAGCAGAGTAATTATTATTTCCTGTATTTTTATAGCATGCATCCAAGTCTCGCATCTTGCCCAAGATGACAAGACTCATTTTGTAATCAGGGCCATCTGTACTTTTGTGCAAACAAGATTAAATTAATGAAATATCAGACATCTTTTTGCAAACGAGTCTTTTCTTTTCTGCTCACTGTTTTTCCATTTTTCTTTTTGTACAAAAATAAATGGCGGTGTTTTCAAAATGATAACTTCATTTCACTTTTTTTCTAAGGCAAGATTAAAATCAATCACTAAAATGAACAAACTTAACCCTTGCAGAGTGTGCCTTCCAGACAGCACCGACAACAGCACGGCTATGACATCGTATGACTTTGACAATCCGATCAATCAAGCTGATGAAGGGGTTGAAGAAGAATACGAGCTTCCTGAAGAACTAGCCAGGTTGTTAAGACAAGAGGAAAGGGTCATTACCCCTCACCAGGAGGAGGTTGAAGTGATCAATCTTGGTACAGAGGAAAATGTGAAAGAAGTCAAGATCGGGGCCTGCCTGCAAGACTCAGTGAAGAAGCAACTGATAGATCTACTTCAAGAGTATGTGGATGTGTTTGCTTGGTCGTATCAAGACATGCCAGGGTTGGATACCGATATTGTTGTGCACAAGTTGCCTTTGAGAGAAGAGTGCCCTCCAGTCAAACAAAAGCTGCGCCGTACTCGTCCAGACATGGCTATGAAGATCAAAGAGGAGGTACAGAAGCAATGGGACGCCGGGTTCCTTGCTGTGACTAGCTACCCGCCTTGGGTTGCTAATATTGTGCCTGTGCCTAAGAAGGATGGCAAAGTAAGAATGTGTGTTGACTACCGGGATCTGAACAGAGCCAGCCCGAAAGATGACTTCCCATTACCTCACATTGATGTATTGGTGGATAACACGGCTCAGTTCTCGGTATTCTCCTTCATGGATGGATTTTCAGGATATAATCAGATCAAGATGTCACCTGAAGACATGGAGAAGACAACATTCATTACACCTTGGGGCACCTTCTGTTACAAAGTGATGCCATTCGGGCTGAAGAATGCAGGTGCAACATATCAACGGGCTATGGTGACATTATTCCATGATATGATCCACAAGGAAATAGAATGCTATGTGGATGATATGATCGCCAAGTCCCTTACAGAGGAAGATCACCTGGTAAATCTGCTCAAGTTATTCAAGCGTCTGAGGAAGTACCAATTGAAGCTGAACCCCAACAAATGCACGTTCGGGGTGCGATCCGGTAAGCTGCTGGGCTTTATTGTAAGCGAGAAGGGGATTGAGGTTGACCCAGATAAAGTCAAGGCTATCCAAGAAATGCCTGCACCGAAAACTGAGAAAGAAGTTCGAGGGTTCTTAGGTCGATTGAACTACGTCTCCCGGTTCATATCTCACCTCACAGCAACCTGTGAACCTTTGTTTAAGTTGTTAAGAAAAGAACAAACGGTCAGGTGGAACGACGATTGCCAGAAGGCTTTTGACAGGATCAAAGAATACTTACAAGAACCTCCAATCCTCATGCCTCCAGTTGAAGGAAGACCTCTGATCATGTACTTGACAGTATTAGAAGAGTCAATGGGGTGTGTGCTGGGCCAGCATGACGAGTCTGGTCGAAAAGAGTATGCAATATACTACCTAAGCAAAAAGTTTACCGACTGTGAACAGCGTTATTCACTGCTCGAGAAAACTTGCTGTGCTTTAGCGTGGGCTGCTCGCCGACTGAGACAGTATATGTTGACCCACACTACTTTATTAATCTCAAAAATGGATCCAGTTAAGTACATATTTGAGAAGCCAGCTCTTACCGGACGGGTTGCAAGATGGCAGATGATTCTCACAGAATACGACATACAGTACACATCTCAGAAAGCCATCAAGGGCAGTGTACTATCTGAATATCTTGCTGAGCAACCCATTAATGACTACCAGCCTATGAGGTTTGACTTCCCTGATGAAGACATCATGTTCATTAAAGCAAAAGATCACGAAGAGCCTATTCACACTGAAGGGCCTGACCCGGAGGAAGAATGGACTATGATGTTTGATGGGGCTGTTAACATGAATGGCCGTGGTGTTGGTGCAGTACTCATTACACCCAAAGGAGTTCACATGCCTTTCTCGGCAAAACTCACTTTCAACTGCACTAACAACGAAGCTGAATACGAAGCTTGCATTATGGGTCTTGAGGAAGCCATTGACCTCAGGATCAAGACATTGACCGTATTCGGAGATTCGGCTTTGGTAATCAATCAGACCAATGGAAAATGGTACACCCACCAAGATCATCTGATACCTTACAGGGATTATACAAGGAGGTTACTGACTTTCTTCACAACAGTCAAGCTTGAGTATATCCCTCGCGACGAGAATCAGTTCGCAGATGCTCTTGCTACCATTTCATCCATGATCAAAGTTCAAACGGCCAACTTTGTACCTCAGATTTCAGTGTCTAGACTTGATAGACCAGCATATGTATTTGCAGCAGATGTTGTAAAAGATGATAAGCCTTGGTTCCACGACATTAAGTGCTTCTTGGAGGATCAGACATACCCACCTGGGGCATCTTCCAATGATAAGAAGACTTTGAGAAGGCTTGCTGGTAGTTTCTTCCTGAATGCTGATGGGTCTTTATACAAAAGGAACTTTGACATGGTACTCCTCAGATGTGTTGACAAGACGGAAGCAGATTTGTTGATGCATGAAGTGCACGAAGGATCTTTTGGTACCCATGCTGGAGGGCATGCCATGGCTAAAAAGTTGTTAAGATCAGGCTATTACTGGATCACAATGGATGCAGACTGTTGTGCCTACGCCAGAAAATGCCATAAATGCCAGATCTATGCAGATAAGGTGCATGTGCCTCCCAATCCTTTGAATATCATGTCTTCACCCTGGCCCTTTGCTATGTGGGGCATTGATATGATTGGCAAAATTGAGCCGACTGCTTCAAATGGTCACAGATTCATCCTGGTCGCCATCGACTATTTCACCAAGTGGGTTGAAGCAGCCTCCTATGCAAATGTTACAAGACAAGTGGTAGCCAGATTTCTGAAAAGAGATATCATCTGTCGATATGGGGTGCCCGAGCGAATCATTACTGATAATGGTTCCAATTTAAACAACAAGATGATGGCAGAGCTGTGCCGGGACTTCAAGATCCAACATCACAATTCTTCTCCTTACAGGCCAAAGATGAACGGCGCTGTTGAGGCGGCAAATAAGAATATCAAGAAGATTGTGCAGAAGATGGTAATCACATACAAAGACTGGCATGAAATGCTACCATTTGCCTTGCATGGGTATCGCACATCAATCAGAACATCCACTGGGGCAACACCGTATCAACTTGTATATGGTATGGAAGCAGTCCTACCTGTTGAGGTTGAATTACCCTCTCTACGGGTATTAATGGATGTTGAACTGAGTGAAGCAGAATGGGTTCGGTCCCGATACGAGCAACTGAGTCTGATCGAAGAGAAGAGATTGGCTGCAATCTGCCATGGGCAGTTATATCAGAAGAGAATGAAGAGGGCCTTCGATCAGAAAGTCAGGCATCGAGAGTACCAAGTGGGAGATCTTGTGCTGAAAAGAATCCTCCCTCCTCATATAGACCACAGGGGCAAATGGACTCCAAATTACGAAGGACCATTCGTCGTCAAGAAAGTTTTCTCTGGTGGAGCACTGATGCTCAGCACCATGGATGGTGAAGATTTTCCATCCCCTGTGAATTCAGATGCAGTTAAAAAATACTTCGCATAAAATGACCCGCTGGACATAAAAACAGAATGTAAGTCCGGGCAAAAATAGGGCATCCCGGCGAGTCAAAAACAGAATAAAAGACTCGGGCAAAAGTAAGGGAAAATAAACAAAAAATGTACACCCGCTGAGTTGAAAAGCCGCATTGGACAGCTCAGGCAAAAATGGGTATCCCGATGGATTGAAAACCCGAAAGGGCGATCCATGCAAAATAAGGGAATAAGCGAACAACTGCACTCTGAATTCGTCCGTATCACTTACAACTTGGAAAGTTTTGACAGAATCAAGCTCCGATCAGGATCAATTTTCTCCAGAAAGCAAGACGAGAAGAACGTCATTGTCATGCGAGTCGTAGCAGGAGAGGAAGCTCCTTGAAAGCGTCGTCAACATCGCCAGCACTTTGTTTCTCAATTTATAACAATCTCCTCATTTCAGGAGATATGTTTCTTTGACTGTATCTTGCCAATTCAGGGCACATGAATTAATAAAATCAGATTTTCCAGTCATGTCTCGTCTTTTACATTTATGTTTTGCAAAGAGTCGTCTGATATCTCTAAAAATGCAATTGCATAAGTACAGATGCCTTTCTCTAAAAATAAAAAAAAAAACACACACGCTTACAGGGAATATGATTACTCTCGAAAGTACTTAACTCCTATAACGGAATCCAGTAAGGGATACCTCGGGACCTTTTGTACGCTTCCTTACCTTTGCAGGATTGCAGGTATCCAGAACGCAACCTGGAGCATGCAAGTTATGTCTCAGCGAACTGGCAAATCATTATCAACTCACATGGCACTGGGAGGTGCCCACTTCCCCAGCAAAGTTGCCAAATCGACATGCACTCAATCTCAGCATCGGAAATGCTATATCCCCAGCTGAGTTGCCTCTCACAATTCCCCAGCGGAGTTGCCTCTTGTTCATATCCCCAGCTGAGTTGCTTCCCATTGCTCTCCCCAGCTGAGTTACCAACAGCATTCCCCAGTTGAAGCACCAGCTACTCTTCCTCAGCAGAACGCAGAAATCAGGGAATCATCTCCCCACACCTTCCCCAGCCTCTATTCAAAAGAGCAACGCATGAAGAGATCACAACAGAGTGAAGAAAGCTTCCGCAAACCCCAGCTGGGTCCCGTATTATCAAGGTTATGTCAACCAGTGACATATATCCCCGAGCAGATACATCATTAGATCTACCAGTGATCTCATCCCCAGCTGGGACGTCCACTTCAAGCAGATCATCCAGAGATCTTCGCAGCAGCGGGATCCGAGTCCCGGATCTGTGCCCCTTTGCATAATCATAGCATTCACATCATATTCACCCCCCCAGAGCGTAGCATTCCGTCTAATACGGAGCATTACGGCAAAAATCAAATGCATAGCATAATCATAAGTCATGTTGTGAATTGAACACTTGTGAATAATAAGCCGTTCACCATCATTGTACAGAAAAACTCCCACCAGAGTCCCAGCAAAAGCAGCTGCCCTCATAATCACAAACACCCGTATATACACCTTTTGGCACCCGTCCGTGTCATCTTTCCCCGCAGGTCGCCTGAATATACTCAACAAACAAATCACCCGTACTACAGATACATCCTGACACCCGTCCGTGTCATACCCCAGCAGAAAGCCAAAGAGGTCCTCTCTGCACTCACATATACCCATACATACACCCGTCCGTGTCATATCCCCAACGCAGTCGCCTAGACTTTGTATAGCAGATATTTGTTCATATTATACTGTTCTCTCTTGACACTCGTCCGTGTCACTCTCCCCGGCAGATAAACACTCATCCATACAAATCCAATACTCACCACTCATGGTACGCTTATACAGATACTCGTCCGTATCTTGTATACATCACCACTTATATCCCCACAGATTCGACAGTAGTCTTTGTTCTTTGTTGATACTTGTCCGTATCATCATCTCAGAGCATGTGTCAGTTTGTTTCTACATGATACTCGTCCGTATCATAGTCTTAAGGATGCTCGTCCGCATCTTTAATCTATACACAATACCAGACACTTATACCTTTTGTTTCTTGGATGTAAGCGCTCGTCCGTGTTTACTATCTCCCCAGTAGATTGCCAACAAATTTTCCTTTTTTATCTAACACTCGTCCTGTGTTATGATACCTTTGAGAGCAGCCGTACCCTGCTGAGTGGTCGTCCTCCACTTCTTGATGGTCGTCCTCCATCATGCTCATCCGATGGCCGTCCCCATCGTTGTTTTTAGCAGCCGTCCCCTGCTAGGTGGTCGTCCTCCACCTTTTGATGATCGTCCTTCATCACTTTATCCAATGGTCGTCCCCATTGTTGATTTTGGTTATCTAACACTCGTCCTGTGTTATGATAAACCTCGAGAGCAGCCGTCCCCTGCTGAGTGGTCGTCCTCCACTTCTTGATGGTCGTCCTCCATCTTGCTCGTCCGATGGCCGTCCCCATCGTTGACCTTTTCTATCCGATGGCCGTCCCCGTCGTTGATATTTTCGGCAGCCGTACCCTGCCAGGTGGTCGTCCTCCACCTTTGATGGCCGTCCCCATCATATTTCTTTTATACCCAACAGAGCAGCCGTCCCCTGCTAGGTGATCGTCCTTCACCTTTGATGGCCGTACCCCATCATCTGTTTACTTCATTTATTCTTTAACCCGATGGCCGTCCCCGTCATGGTCCCTTTTCCTTTTTAGCCCGATGGCCGTCCCCATCGTCGGTTACTTTGCTTTATGAACTTGATGGCCGTCCCCGTCATGTTTCATTAATCCTCAGAATTTTGCAGTTTTATCCTGATGGCCGTCCCCATCAGGATATTTTGTTTTCCCCAGCTAGTCGGCCGTCCCCGTCTTAGCTTTACCTTTTATCCCCAGCATATCGGCCGTCCCCGTCATTGCTTTATGCATTTTCCCAGCATGTCGGCCGTCCCCGTCATCGCTTTGCTTCACATACCACCTTACCCAGCAGTCGCCCTCTGCTCGACGGTCGTCCTCCGTCGCCTACACTTTACGATATACTTTATTTTTCCTTTACAATCTATACCCCTTTTCTTCTTCATTCTGTGAGTGCAAATTTTGGACTGTCTTTGGTATTCAACCACGAGTTATCTTGTTTGGCCTGTTAAGCCGTCGCTTACATCCTGCACAGCTAACTCATGTTTGAATAGGGGCAGCTGTAAACACCCCAAATTTTCCCTCACCCATTCACACCATGGCTTGTGATCATCCTCATATGCATAAACACAATCATATCATCTCACATTTCATTTTTGATTCACTGGATAGTCTCTAAGGCATCTGCACCTAGGGTTTGTGATCTGAGCAGTCCCAATGCTTCTTGAGCCATTCCAAAGGCCACCAATCAACTCAAAGAGGTCCATGTGTGTTCTTGTATCATGTTACATCCTCACAAAGTCCAAAATGCAGAGAAATCACAAGAACTAGGGTTTGAGTGGATGCAGAGCCAGGATGAACTGCACAGTTGACTGAAAATTAGGGTTTTGGTTTCAGAGGCCATAACTCCAAATTTTTTGGTCATTATTGTTTCCATTGGTCTCTATATGGTATAGGGAGTATGCATATCAATTTTCATGAAGAAATTCCATGGGGAAGTCATCTGATCAAGAGTTGACTTTTCAGACAAGTCAGTGCAAAATCAGGGCATCTGAGGCCCCCAATGACCCAACCAATGGGTGATCTTCATCATTTTGAGTGTATATGATCTTTATTTGATCATGGAAGAAGGTTGAAGTTCATAAAAATCAAGAATTTGGGGTTTTTGCAAATGTTGACTTTTTGGGCATAGTTGACTTTTCAAGAATGCACCATTTTAGGTCAATTTTCAAGCCTTGATTCATGATCCAAAAAGGCTTCAAATGGAAAAACTTTGGTCATGAAAGTTGTAGATCTCATCTTTCCCTTTTCAAAAAGTACAAGAACATGATCAAATTCTTCTTGGATCAAAAGTTATGACCATACAAAGTTGCCAAAAATCACTTATTTTCAAGATGTGCACTAAGTGGAAATTTTGCAAAACCTTGAATCAATGCATTAAGTGACCTCTAGTTCATCTCAAACCAGCATGTAAGCATTCTCCAAGTTACAAAAATCAGATTTGAACTAAGTTTGCCCAAGGTTTCATGTTTGGTTATGCAAAGGATCACATGTGAAACATAAGCCAACCAACTTGCAAAACACTCATGATCACTTCTTACAACTTGTGAACTTGGATGCTGACCTTGCTGGCTCACTCACCTCCCCCATGCTGCGCAGCCCCTAGGCCTTGTACCAAGCTAGCACTTCACCATGCTTGTCTTACACAATTTTTGACTTTTTGCAAAAGGTAACTTACCAATCAAAAAAGCACAAGTCACATCAACTGACCAATGAGAGAGAGTTATGTGGACAATTTGCAAGCTAAACATAACAAGAACAAAGGCTAAAACACAACCATTCACAACTTACACAAAAACCTCCCATTTTGCAACTTGCTTCGAATCCCTTCACACAGCAAGCAAACACTTCAACCACCTTCATCATTCAACTCAGCACACTTCATAGATCAAAAACCACCCAAAGCCCAAGCCTGAAACAGCCAGAAACTCTCACTGCCATCTCTCACCTCAGTTTGCAGTTTCACTTGAAACTATCACCATAGCTCACAAACACACAAACAAACACCATAGACCTTCTCCATTCATCCTCAGGATCACAAACAATCACTCACCATGACCTGAGAGTGCCTGAAACTCCATCACCATTGTTGAGCAAGCTTGAGCAGAAGCTGTCGAATCTCCCTATCCAGCCAGCATAAATTGTTTTTGAGCATTCAAACACATTTGGGGGATCAAGTAGAGCAGCTTGCATCAAAGGAAGTGGCCAGAAAGTTCCTAAACTGAAAGCTCCAAATCTCAGGTAGCTCGAAATTAATTTTTCCAGAAATGATTTTTTATGTTACAAACTTGTTCCTCATGATGCACTGATCATTCTGGTACCTTTAGTTTTTGAAATGGTTTCGTTTTGAGCATTTAATTTGTGTTTGAAGCTCACGAACCCTAGAAATTGTTTGCTTCGATTCAGTTGATTTAGAGAAAATAAATTTGTTTTAGGTTAGGGGTTTGGTTCGTGAGGATGAGAGGAGCATTTCCCTGGTCTTAGATTTCATTTTGGTTACGTTTTGAGGAAGTTGGGTGATTCTCAGGTGAGAGCTGGCCGGAGAAGACGACCGGAAGTCTTCTCCGGCCACCTGAATGTGATTAGGGCATAATCCCAGTCATTAATGTTAGTTTGAATGTGAGCCCTCAGATGCGTTGACATTGTTGACTTCCCTCCCTTTTGGATGGCCCAGATCCCTTCATTAACCCTAATCCACGTGTTAAATTTTAATTAATTGTAATTAGCTCAGATGCAACCTGGACCCTTAGATCACGCGCCAGTCAACCAGTTCAAATCCTGGGCGCATCCTGGCCCTCCATCCCTCTGACTTTTTATTTTATTTGTTTTAATTCATTTTTATTTCAATTAACTTGCACATTTAATTTAAAATAGCAAAAAATCCTTAAAAATTACGAAACTTTTTCTTTAAAGTTTTATTAATTTTTAAGACCCAAAAACATTTTTATTTTTATTTTTATCATTAAAAAAGTATTTTTAAATATTTAAAAGATTATTTTTAATTGATTAATGGGAATTAATTAATTAAAAATACTTTTAGGTATTTAAAAATTTCAAAAAAATTCATGAAATGTTCTAAGACATTTAGAAACATTGTCCAACCTTCAAACCAAATTTCTTTTTTGATCTTGATGCATTTTAAGAATTTTTCATGGAATTAAATCATATTTTGTGCATTATTTTGATCATATGTTTGAAAATTCATTTCTGCCTATTGGTGAAGGTTGAGACATTGATTCTTCTTGCATTGTTTTCCATTTAGCATATACTTTCAAGGGTAAAAAGGCCATGATTTGATCTTGCATTTTCTAATTGATTGGCATTTGTTTTGTTAAGAACCCTAAAAAACCCTATTAACTTGTAAAAATCATAACTTGAGTTTGATTGAGAGTTGAGAGCTCCCCTTTGGGCAGTGGTTTATTATAGGTCTAGGGTTTCCTTGGGTATCATTTTCCATTTTTGCTTTAGGGCTTTGCTTCTGTTTTTGGTTTTGGTTTGATGTTTGTTTCATGAACCCTAATTTGGACTTTCATTTGCATCCCTCTTGCACTTCCTTGCATAACATGATGTGTCTTTGCATTTTGTGCATGTTTATGATCCATTTGACATCATAAGACATATAGGAAACATGTTTGATCATTGCATCTCATATTTGCCATGTCATCTGTCTTGTGTGCTTCATAACATTTCATGTTCATTCATGCTCCTTAACTTGCATCATTTGCATTCATAACCTTGTATGAACATCCCCATTGCTTTGCCTCATGTTTGCAGCACCTCATAACATCATAATCATCATGTACATACTTCTGGTTTGGTCTAGCATCATGCCATTTCATCTCATCTTGCATTGCATTGTGTTTCTCTCTAACATTTCAGGTGGTAAGTAACCTGGGAAGTGAATTTGCCTTCACTTCTCATACCTTTTCTTTTCACCTCCCTTGCATCCATTGCTGCATTTTTACTTGTGCTTGAGTTTGAGCTTGTTCATCCTTCTTCCTCCCACTTTTCTTTCTTCAAGTGACTTGACTTCTTGAATGAAGCAAGTCACTTTGCCTCTCTTGATCTTATTCATCTGCTTCCTGGTGGCTCCTGTGAAGATTGTCCTTGAAAACCTCACAAACCTTAGGATCAACCAAGCATGACAATGAATTAGGGTTTTGATTAGTATCCCCTCTTAGTTTTACCTTTGTGTCTCTCTTTGAGTCCTCTCTTCTCACCTCATAATCAGGGACTAAACCCTAAAGGCTTTAATACTTTGTGATTAAGCTTATGCCTGCATCCTTCTCTTAGGATGAAGTGTATAACTTTAAATCCTAAGTATTAAACCCTTAAGGTGTTTAAATCTCTTAATCAATTCATCTAATAAATATCAAGACATCACACTTGTAACTTGGGCCTTGCATTAGGGTTCTAATTCTTCCTTAATTGGTTAAGAAGGACTAACCCTAGTGTTAATGGACAAGTCCCCCTCAAGTTGTCTTATAAACCCTAAAAATCACTTCATCATCTTACCATTAAATAAAATCCACTTAATCAAAGGCTTGTTTTGTCATGATTTTAATCCCTAATCATGGATTAAGTTGAGGAGCTTTCCTCAGCTTAAACATTCTCATCTATTATCCTTCTATTAGGATGGTGTAATGAGTTTGTTTAAATCCCTGATTATGGCTTAACCTCATTACTCAACACTAAAAAAAAAAACCACAAAAACATCTAAATAATCCCAAGTAGGTTAATGATCCTAATCCTACATCATGGTGATTAAGTGTGAGAAGCTGACTTCACACTTAAGGTATTCTCATTACCCCTAATCAGAGGGAAGATGTGATGAGTTTACTAAATCCATTGGTTTAGACTTAAGCTCATTAACTTATGACAAACTCTCAAAAACAATAAAATACTGAAAACACAAAAACAAACAATAGTCGTCTCCTTCGGGATTCTTTTCTCATCTCTTCACTCATAAACGAGAACTCGCTTCTTTCGTCTAATGCAAGACAGTTTGCACCTGAGCCAGACAGGTCATACACTTGAGCATAGACAAGCAAGCAGTTCACAAGTCAATTCACCTTTCAGTCTCTTTGGGTCGAACTACGGTGTTCTGACTTCCTCATTGCACGAGAGGATACGTAGGCATAACTTAACAGTTATCGAACAAAAGTCTCTGTATATTCCCCCTCTTTCTAGCCTCATTCTTTTAGCCTCATGATCTTGAGCATTTCACTCATGTTCTTACACTGACACTTCACTTATATACTTCACTTTTCTCTTACACTGACACCTGCACATTTTGTTTTCCAGCTCTTTTACACACAAATTGCACTGACACTACCCCTTTAAAACACAAATCTTTTAAGCGTGGATCCCGTCGAGTACGGCGGACAATCTGGGTGCTAATACCTTCCCAGGTTGTAACCAACCCCCTTTCTCAGTCTCTCTGGTTCGCAACCGTCTTATCCATATCTTTCCAGGTCTATGCAGCATTGCCTTTCCTCTGGGATAAAAATGCCTAGCTGGCGACTCTTTTCATCTCCAGTGAGTTCACGGCTGTGTGTTCTCATTGTCCCTCTCGCCGACCGTTCGCGTCTGTACCTTCATGTGACCCCGGTTTCATTTGTTGGGAGCGACATCGGGCTGTTACACTACACGTATGGACATGCCCCATACAGGTATGGGCAGAAACCAGTAATTTTTCATCTTTTCTCTTATTTTCTGAATCTGTTCATCCTAGTTCTCGATTTCACACTTCATACCAGACTTATGAATGTTCCTATACCAGTTTTACACTAATGTTCATGTTTTTCTTTCATCTAATGTTATTAGATTTAATCTTACACGTTTTCTAGATCTAGATTCACAATTGTTCCTCTGCAACAATTAAGTTTGTACCAATTATGCATACAATAAAACAACAACAACAATATTCCACAACAGAATCAACAAGATCAGATAATTACAATCACAGATTCTCAACAACAATCATACAATCACAAATTCATCACAAAACATCATAAACAACGAAAATCCTACGAGGTAAAAGACCATTCACTATCCATCATGTTATCATCACCAATGATGAACCCATTCTCCCCCTTACCTCAAATCCTTGGAAAGATTCCTGCGAATTTTCTCCATGAAGATTACCCTGGGAGAAGTTCTTCCTCTTCCTAGCCCTTCCTCTTGGTTCCCCAACAACGTTATGACTAATTCTCTCCCTAATTTCTGATTAATCTCATAATATTGATTTTACTAATTCAACCTTGTTTTAATTAAAATTTAATAATAATAATAATAATAATTCTAATATTTACTAGTATTATTTACATAATAATAATAATAATAATAATAATAATAATAATAATAACAATATTGATAAATTGGTCTTATTATTATTCTCACACCCCTTATTACTAATCGCACCATATTTCTACCCATCCAACTAGAACACTACACTATAACAACAAGACACACGCCTTAAATAAGGCCAACAATGCACCAAAAATACCCGACGAATAAATATTAAAAATGGGGTGTTACACCTTGAACCCACCAAAAAGAGTGATTGAACTTAAACATGAAATAATACCATAAGTGTAACTCAATTTGGTATTCATCTTTATTTTTATGCGGCATAAGATTCGGATGGAGATTTATATATCGTTTATCTCGCATGTATTAGCACTAACATTGTTAACCTTAATTGGTTTTGTCCGACCTCATTTATTAGGGTAATTACTCCGTAAATTACTCAGCGATTTCTTAACATAGGCCTAAATATATCCTTATTTTGGAATAAAAATCCAATTGGATACTTGCACTTTCATGGACCGTACCTGGTGTTGTTCGCGTCATCCCAATGTTGGTTAATCATTTGCATTAGATCCATAACTTTTAAAGCTTGATGTGTAGTTTCTTTGTGTATCCTAATCTTCTTTCAAGTCTTCATTGAATTTGGGTCTAATTGCATCGGTTAATCACTATAGTGTAAGATACTAAGCGAAATTGGTTGCCTTCTCGGTTTTTAGCACTGAGTGATTTGTTACTCTTTTGGTTGTGGTTGATTAAGTTCAGCATACCACTTTTATGTCTAAATTATTATTACGACTACTATATTACTATTTTTAATTTCATTCTTGCACCTTATCCTATTTAATTTCATTCTCTCTCCCTTATCTCCTTTATTTTATTATCCTTTATCAACCATCATCATGTTTATATTTATGTTTATATATTCTTGTGCTTTTTTCCTTTGTCCATTTGGACAAAAAATATTATTAAAGGATTAAACCTCTAAAAAACTTGGGATCTTGATCTTGAACTATGGTTACTATCATTTGCATTGGAATTGGAGTTTGTGTTTTGGACTTAGATTCTAGGACACTTTCCCTTTGCTTTGATCATCATGGAGTTGGTAATTTAGCCTTTATTTGGCCATTTGCTAGCTTATGCTTATAAGGATGGAACTCTTGTGTTTTTTCTTGAAAGTATCATCAAGTTTGGTTAGATATTTCCTCCTTTATATCATTTATTTTATTTTTTAGGATAGCCTCTACCTCTCCTTCCCTTGTTCAATTTTCAAAACATCCTCTCTTTTTCAAGGGATTCTTGTTTTAAAAACCTTCACCATTTTAATAAATCAAACCTTGACTTTTTGTCAAGTGGATTTTGCTTCTTCTTTCCTTTTAATAAATGTCAATGAACTTAATCATTTTGACTTCAATTCAAAAATAAAAAGAACCAAACTCATTCAAGTTGTTTTTGTGCCTTTGTGCACTTCTTTTGTCTTCACTTAATAAAATCAATCAAAACCAACCATTTTTCATCATTTGTACAACGAACTACGGGGTTTTGATCTTACATTGCACTTTGTGGATACGTAGGTATGAGACAAAAGTCTCGTCAAACACAAAAACATTAAAGATTAATTATTTTCTCATCCCCCCACTCTCATTTAACAAACCATATTCAAACCAAAAGCAATGAATTTTTCAAAGTGCTCCCGCAGAGTGCCACATACATTTTGGATGCTAATACCTTCCCATTTTATAACCGCCCCTTACCCATTCTCTACTTGTTTCTTTTAGCTTTTTGTTTTTAGATTCATTTTAGGATTTATTCACTCTATCGTATCCTAAATTTTGACTCATGGTTTTCCAGGACCTAAAAAGTTAAAGAGGGTCTCTATTTGATTTTTTTAGGCATTATTCTATTTATATTAGGTTTTTTTAGAATTTTGTTTTCTAGTTCATAATTCTAAAAAGAAATATTATTACTAATATTTTTATTAGATATGGGGTTTTCATTACAGAGGTCTTTAAGGTATTTATTTGTTTTAAATTAGGTTTAGTATATGTTTAAGGGGTGGGATTCAATATACATAAATTTAGGGTCCAAAAATCATTTTTTATCATTATTCTAACAAATTTGTTTTTTATTAAAATTCTTATTTTAAAAAAAAAGGAGTTTGTGTTTTTAGAACTATTATTATTTTATATATTTTTTATATATAAAATATAGAGAAGGAGAATTTATTAAAAAAAATTGTCTAAAGATTATTTGTGAAAAAAATATATGTTAGGGAATGTTGGTGTTTTTTGTTATTTTTCATTGTTTTATTTTAAAATATGTGAGTGGGGATTTATATATATATATATATATATATATATATATATATATATATATATATATATATATATATATATATATATATATATATATATATATATATATATATATATATAATTTAGAAATAATAACTACTAATTATTATTTTTGTTTTTTTTTTCGGATCTTTAGTTAGAATAATATTATTCTTTTTTTATTTTTATTTTATTTTAATAAAAAAAGAAAAAGAAGAGAAAGAAAAATAATTATTTTAAAAGGGGGGCGTGTGCCCATATTCTTGTTTCATTTTAAAATTTCAATTTTTAAAATAATTGGGTTTTATAATATATGTTATTTATTAATATTTATTATTTATTAATATTATTATTTTTCAGGCAAAAAAGGGTATCCAGGTGGATTGAAAACCTGAAAGGGCGATCCACACAAAATCAGGGAATAAACGAACAACTGCATTCTGAATTCGTCTGTATCATTCTACATGGCAAGCTTCGAAAGGACGAAGCGTCGGTCAGAATCAACTTCCTTCAAAAAACAAGATAAGAAGGGTGTTCAGGGCATACATGTCATAGCAAAAGGAAGATTGTATCATCAACTTCAGCATTGCCAAATAGAGTACTTTTATTTTCTCAATTTATAGCAATCTCCTCATTTCAGGGATTAGCTTCTTCAAATGTGCTCTCCTATTCAGGGCACACAAAACAATAAAGTCAAAATTTTCATTCACATTTTGTTTTGTACCTTTTTGTTTCGTTTGCAAAAATGTCCAAAGTTCGTAATACAACATTTGCATGAAAACGTATAAGCCATTTTCAATGAATGCTTGTAGGAAATATGTGCTTTTAAGTGAACATAACTCCTATGACGGAATCTGGTTGAGGATACCTCAGGGCACTTATGCGTTTCTTTGTTTTGATAGGTTGCAGGTACTCAAGGAGGACAATCTTTCACAACATGGGGCATATCAGGCATTATATCCCCAGCCAAGCTTGCAGTCACATCATCAAAAGGACTACTTGACGAAAGTATTCCCCCACGGAGCTTTTTAACCCCTCAGAGTATCCCCTGCAAAGCTGATCCTCCGGCAGATTACTTCTCGGAAGTTCTCTCCAAGCAAGATCTCCAAAGCAATGCCTGGATCACTTTTCCCCAGCAAGTTGTCAGATCTTCTAATCCCCAGCATGGGATCCCCACAGTTCTTTCCCCAAAATTCTCCAAAAAGATCGTGCAATGATCCCTTCTCCCTGTAGATTTCAGATCTCAGATCTCATTTCTCTCATTTGCATAATCATAGCATTCGCATCATTACTCGCCAAACAAAGTGTAGCATTCCGTCTAATACGGAGCATTACGGCAAAAATCAAACATTTGCATGATCATAAGCCAAGTTCGAGCCAGTCACCTGCAAATACCAAAATCATTTCTCCAGCAATACGCAAAGAACTTATCCCCTATAGATAAAAGCCAAAATATCCTTTTGTACTCTCAATACAAATACTTGTACATACTTATACATAATCCTTCTGATACTCATTTGTATCCCACTTACATAATTCTTTGATACTCGTCAGTATCTTATGCATCTCCCCGGAAGATCAACACACGTCCGTGTTCTTTGTTCAAACAGTTGATACTCGTGTCGGCGTCTGTTTCTATCGATACTCATCTGTATCGTGGTTCTAAGGATACTCGTCCGTATCCTTAATCTATACACACTTTCGAAACACTTATACCATTTTATTTTTAGGGCTTAAACACTCGTCCGTGTTTATCTATCCCCAGAAGTCGCCTACAAAACAACTTATTATCCGACATTCGTCCTATGTCCCGATAATCCCCAACAGAGCAGTTGTCCCCTGCTAGGTGATCGTCCTTCACCTCTTGATGATCGTCCCTCATCATTTATTTTGATGATCGTCCCTCATCATTTTATCCGATGGTCGCCCCATCGTCGATCTTTGTTGCGATAATCTTCAGCAGCCGTACCCTGCTATGTGATCGTCCTTCACCTTTTGATGATCGTCCCTCATCATGTTATCTGATGGCCGTCCCCATCGTTGATCTGTTTATTCGGCATTCGTCCTATGTCGAGATAATCCCCAACAGAGCAGTCGTCCCCTGCTAGGTGATCGTCCTTCACCTCTTGATGACCGCCCTCATCATTTATTTTGATGATCGTCCCTCATCATTTTATCCGATGGCCTTCCCCATCGTTGATCTTCCTATCCGACATTCGTCCTATGTCGTGATAGCTTTTAGGTTATCGTCCTTCACCTTGTGATGACCATCCCTCATCATTGATTTATTTACTATTTACCCGATGGCCGTCCCTGTCGCGGTTTCTTTATTCTTCAGCCTGACGGTCATCCCCGTTAGTGCTTTTAAGTCCCCAGTAAAGTCGTTTTTCTTTACCCGATGGCCGTCCCCGTCGCGGATTCTTTATTCCCCAGCATGATGGCCGTCTCTGTCAGCGCGTTTCTCACCATTTTATCCCCAGCAGTCGTCCTCTGCTCGATGGTCGTCCTCCGTCGCTATCATTTGATATTCAGTCTATATTGTCTATTACAATTTATATCCCTTTTCTTCTTATAATAAAGAGTGCAAATTTTGGATTGTCTTGGTATTCAACCACAAGTTATCTTGTTTGTCTGTTAAGTCAGGCGCTTACATCCTACACAACTAACTCATGCTTGAATAGGGGCAGCTGTGAACACCCCAAATTTTCCCTCTCTTTTTCTCACACCTTGGCTTGTGATTCTTCATATTGCATTGCATAAGCATACTATCTCACACTGCATAATTATTTCACTACATAAGTTGCATAGCTCGGGTTTGTGGTCAGATGAATCTTAGAAGTGGTTTGAGCTATCTTAGAGGCCATGAAGCATGCCAAGAGGGTCCATGAGTGTTCTATGATCATATTATACCTCCAAGGTTGCTTTGAAGTCACAAAATCTCAGAAGATTACACAATTGTCTAGGCAGGCTCAGGGCTCCTACACAGATGACCATAAATTAGGGTTTGGGTTTGAGGACCTTACACTCAAATTTTTTGGTCATTATTGATTCTATTGGTCTATATATGTTATAAGGAGTATGTGTATCAAATTTGAAGCAAAACTTCCTTGTGGAAGTCATCTGATCAAATGGTAACTTGTTGTGCAAGAAAAGTCAAAATCAGGGCATCTGAGGCCACCAACAAGGGTTCCAAAGGGTCATCTTCATCAATTTGAGGTCCTATGATCTTTATTTGATCTTAGGAAGGCTTGGAAGTTCACAAGATTGAAGAATTTTGAGCCATTTGAAAACTTTCTATTTTTGGGCATGACTTGTAATAGAAACTTTCCATTTTGGGAAAGATCTTCAACCTCCTCTTTCTTGATCAAAAAGGCTTCAAATGAATTTTCCTCAAACATGAAAGTTGTAGATTTGATCTTCCCATTTTCAAAAAGTACAAGAACTCCTCTTGATTCATCCTAAAACTCAAGATATGGCAAGTCAAAGTTGGGAAAAATCTTGTAATTTTCAAGTTCATGTCAAAGAGGGAATTTTGCAAAATGGACTTTCAAGCATTCTAATGACCTATAATTCACTTCCATACTACATAACATTGATGAGGAACATCTCAAGACCAAAATTCATGCCTTGCTTCACAAGTTTCATGAACAATTTCTTCAAAATGCACAAAGTTGTGAAATTTCAAAAACCATTCAAACTCATGAATCAAGCCATACAACTCATCAATTTTGATCCAATGGTGCTCCTTGAACTCAGCTGAGGCAGCCCAAGACCTCAAATCACTTCTGCCATGGCCCATGCTTCAAGTACACCATTTTTGACTTTTTGGCCAATGGAGCCATACCATTCCCACAGTGCACAACCACTCCTCTGACCTATCTCAATATTTTATGCATTGCCTAAGGATCATAAAAGATAACACTTGAAGCCTTGAAACAAGAGAATACTCAGATTGCACAAAAATTGCCTAAAACTTTATCTCTTCGATTCTCACTACTCAGCCATCAAACATCCAAAATTCTTTCACCATTTAATCACACATAACACAAGGAACATTTCCCACCCATCACCATGGCCTGAAACACAACATACCAAGACCTCATTTTCTGCCATATCAGAACTGGAACCCTCAAACCAGCCACTATAAGCTTCATCCAAGCACTCCATTAGCTTCAGGGGGACCAAAGGAGCCACTTTGCACCAAAGTGAGGCTTTGAAAGCTCAAATTCGAAAACCTTCAGTTAAGGTATTATCGTACCTCGAAAAATACGATCCTCGCGAATACGGTTGCGGCTGGGCTGACTTGAGAGTCGCCACCTAATTTTGATTTATTCCCAAGGAGGGAAAGGGAAAATATAGATAAAACCCGAGAAGAAGGGATAAAGACAAGGTCGTCGGAACCATTGCCTAGGTTCGGAAGTCGGTTATGCAGGGGGAAGGTATTAGCACCCCCTACATCCATCGTACTCGATGGGAACCTTCTAAGTTGTCATGTGCGAAAGGATGTCTATGCCTAATGAATTACTTGCTAAAAGGGAAAAAGGATTTAAATTTTATTATCTTTCTTTAACGAAAGGATTCAGGAGTCGAGTTGTACTAAAGACTATGGGCAGTTTATTCCGAACCAACAAGCCAAGCGTCTTGCGACGGAATAATCGGAGCGAATAACAAGAGCTCGTAATCCTCCTTTCTACCACTTAATGCTCGTGACATACAAGTTTTCTCATATTATTAAAGTATTTTATTACCTAAGACCACTTGACGTTGGATCAAGGGTTTGGATTTAAAAGAACCATCTTGGTAGGTCGATTGCGAGGCATAAAGCGATCGCGAAGGGTGAGTGCAAAATGGAAGTTAAGGGTTAATTAGTTACACGAGATCGATTCCTAGTCCTAAACTAACGCGGAGCCGTTGGAGCTCGAATTAAACCGAAAGCGTCAAAATATAGCTCTTTAACTATCTTAGAATCGATTCAAAGTTAGAATCATTCTATGAGAAGTCGAGCATTACTTTATAATCAAATAATTATTTAAATAAAAGAAATGCGATAAAAAAAACAATTGGTCTCATATTAATCTAAATGACACCGATTTGTCGAAATCGAACATTTAGATCGTTTGTTATATCATCGACCATGAAAATAAAATAAAGTCGAAATAATAATAAAATAAGAGTTTGGCCTCATATTTAATTTAAATAACGTCGATTTATTTGAAATCGAATATTTAAATATTTATTCATCGGCCAAAATAAAATAAATTGAGATAATGAGAAATAATAAGGAAAATAAACGTGTGGCCTCAAATTAAGGGATAACGTCGATTTATTAGAAATCGAATATCACCATTTATCATTGGCCGAAATAAGAATAAAGTCGATAAATGACAATGGATCTAAAATTAATTAGAAACCATAAAATAAAAGAAAACGGTCTCATATCAATTTGGACAATGTCGGTAAATCGAATGTCACAAATCGGATAATAATATCATAGACCAAATAACAAATATAAACAAACCAACAAATAGATAAAATAATAAATGAAGAAAAAAGTCGGCCTCAAATTGGTTTAGACAACGTCGCTAAGTGGAATGTCAATAAACCATATTTTTTATCATAGGCCCCAAAAATAAATATAAAATAATGAGAAAATGACGAAATCGGTCTCAATTTAATGGATAACGTCGATTAAATAATCGAATATCACATTTTATCATTAACCGAATAAATCGAATAATCGATTAAATAATGGCGAAAAATAAAAATGGCCTCATAACAGTTTAGATAACGTTGATTTAAAATCGAATATCGAAAAGTTGCAATTATATCATTGGCCCAATGAAAATAATAAATTGATAAATAAATAAATAAGAAATAGAAAAATTGGAAAAAGTTAATAAATAATAAATCAATAACAATAATTCTAAAAAAATTAATTAGATATTGTTAAAGATAAAATGGTCTCATAATAATTCCGATAACGTCGATAAATCGAATATCAAGAAATTATGGTTATATCATAGACCCATAAAGTTTTAATAGATCCAAAACTTACTTCCAAATCTAACCAAAAAAACAAAATATTAGAGAAATAAGGAAAGGGGAGTATGAATCTGATACAGAGGTGCTGTTTTATTTTAGAAAAATGAAGGAACACGGGCTCCAAGCCCGTTACATATCACTATTAAATTATCTTGTTTAAACTAAAAAACATCCGTAAAAAATAAAAAAATAAATCCCTATTTTATGTGTATCAACAGGATGTTAATTAGAATAATAAATAAAAAATAAACAAAGTACCACGAGAATGCACAATTTACAAAAGGGGGGAAGAAGACCCACCCTCAAATCTCATACGACGACGGCGAAAAGAAAATTCACGGCAGTGGTTTTCTCTCTGACTCACGAAGGTTCCTCCCTACTCAACTCTCAATCGCGATTTGTGTCTCAAATTCGATTTTGGCTCGGACTCTCATGGGTTAGCCTTCGTACAGGTTCGTCAACAATATTGGTGGTTATCTTTATATTTAAATACTCGCGGTGATTTTTGAATCTCCATTCAGACTTCTCTGTTCTAACGGATTTTGTGTGTTTCGGTTTCACGATATTTTCGCGGTGATGAAGGTTTTGAGATCCGTTCGCGAAAGCCCGGTTTGTTTTGAAATGGTTTGGTATTGCTCTTCTCACATTTCACGGATTCATCACTCTCTCTCGCGGTTTGCGGTTTGAGGATTTTTCAGATTCATTTTTTTCTCACCACTCAGGTTTCAGTTTTGATTCGTGGTTATGGTTCGGAGCTTGAGCGTATTTGGTTATGGTTTCTTATTTCAGTTTGGAATTGAAGGATTTGTTTGTGGTGTGATTGAAGGAAGAAAATAAAGGGGTAGTTTATTCTGGTTGATATTTATGCAGGATTTTTATATGAGAGATTTGTTATGGTTCTGCATTTCTTTTCCCCCTTTTTTCTCTCTTCCTTGCAGCATGGAATCTGTTTTATAGAGTGATAAAAATGAGGGGATTTTGGGGATTTCATTTTTCTGCTGTGCGTTGCGAAGATTCGTTTGTCCTTTTGGGTGTGCGCGTTGCCGTGCTGAGTGGAGTAGTGTATCGATATTCTTTTCCTGCAGTTTATTCCACTTATTTTTGTATAATGAGTTGGCTGAGAATTGGTGTTAAGGGTGGGGTCCATTAGAATTGGTTAATGGCAAGGTGAACCGAAAAAAATTGAAGGTAGATGTACGGTGGACTGCTTACTACACTTGGCTGTTGTAAATTACAAAATTTTATTTTGGCAGATTAATGAAATGGACCTCCTTTTTTATGTGATGGGCTGCGTTGAAATTTTTTCTATAAATACAAATGCTTTTCTTTATTCGACTTATTCTTTTTAAAAAAAAGAACATAATAACAATGAAAATGGTATAAAAAAAGTAGTCATATATAATAAAAAGAATATAATAATAAATGAATAGAAATAATATAAAAATGGAATTATAGTTTAATCTAAATTAAAATAGAGAAAAAATAATAATAATAAAAGATTAAAAAAATGGTCTAAAAAATAAATGAATTTAAAAAATAAAAAGAAATGAATAATAATCACAAATTAGACCTCCACCAATTTTACCACACACATAAAACCTTGATTGAGCAAAATGAAGCAAATATTTAATTTTCTGGATAATAAATAAATATGCGGATAGGACAAATTTGGGGTATGACAGGTATCCATCAAGAACAATTTTCCAGAACCTTGATTTCTTGTTATAGAATGATTCTACATGCTTTGCTGATCATTCTAATGTGTTTAGAATTGAAAATGGTGTAGAAATGAGTATGTATTGTATCTCTGAAAGTTTGCCCGTGAAAATGTTTTTGATTCGATTTGCATGATTATTGTGATATAAATTATGTTTGATGATTGATTTTAGTTGTATGATGTTTGGGGATCATTTTTGGGCAGGTTTTGGGAGCTTTAGTGGCATATAGAAGAAGTTAGGGTTGGGGATGGTCGGAGAAGATGACCGGAGCTTATCTCCGGTCACCTGAAAGTCATTAGGGTTTTGTTTGCCAGTTTGAATATGAGCCCTTGGATTGATATTAGTTTAAGCAGTGTACGGCCCAGATCATGTCATTAAACCCTAATCCTAATTAATTAAATAAATTATCATTAATTAACTCAGGACAAACCTTGGCCCTTGGATCACGCGCGTAAGCCCAATTTGAATTTAGGCCTTATGATCTTCATACTCTTGGTCAAGCTGACTAGCATTCTGGACCCTTGATCTCTCTCTCTCTCTCACGCAATCTTAGCCATCTGATCAGCATACTTCTCATTTCTTTTAATTTTATTTTTAATTTTATTTCATTTCTTTTGTTTTATTTATTAAAACACCAAAACAATTCCTAAAATTCTGATTTTTTGCATCATTGTTCAATTTAATTTTTAGAACCCAAAAACATTTTTATTTTTTACATTTGCATTAAAAATATATTTTTAAATCATTTAATTGTATTATTTAATTAATTAATTCATTTTAATTAATTAAAAAAATACTTTTAGGTATTTAAAAATCACCAAAAAAATCATGAAGCATTCTTACACATTTATAATAATTTACAAACTCATCTTACAAATTTCTTTAAGGGTTTGATTACATTTAGACAATTAACCATGAATTAGGGTTTCCAAATTTCCTATTTTTCAAACCCTAACTTCAAAAATTCATTTCTGATCAACCAAGATGAGTTTGTACTTGGTTCTTTTTGCATTCTTTCACATGTTGCATCTAGTATCTAGGGTATTTAACTCATGTTTTTGCATTGCATTTTCCATTTGTTTGACATTTTTCATGAAGAAGTACCAAAAACCCTAGCCTAAATTAGAAAAACCATAACTTGACTTTGGTATAGCTTCTGACTTCCACCTTTGGGGTGTGATCTTATGTGGGTTTAGGGTTCATTTTGTTGCAATTTCAATTTTTTATCATGTGTTTTGCTTCTGTTTTGATCATGTGCATCTCATACTTTCTTAAGACCCTAATTTGTCATGTTCATTTGCATTCATCTTTGCATACCTTCATCATGTGAACTTGTCATGACATCTCATGCATTTGTATGTCATCTTAGATGGCTTAGGACATGTCTGAACATTGGTTGACCATTATTGCATCCATTTGGTATGTTTTACATCCATTACATCCTATGTATGTTCATGTGTTCTTAAGCTTCTAACATGCTTTTTTTTGCATCCATCACTTGTATGAGCATACATATGCATTGTATATGACTTTGTATCTCTCCATGACACATTTGCATCATGTATTCACTTCTGGTTGGCATCATTGCATCTTCATCTTTGCATCATTGCATCTTGTTTCACCTTATGCATTCATACTAACCATTGCAGGGGCTTATGGTAAGTTGAACAGAATGTGGATTTGCCTCCACATCCAACCTCTTCTTATCTCTTCATTTGCATTTTTACTTGTATTTGAAGTGAGTTTGACTCACGTATGCTCTCTCTTGCTCCTTTTTTTTCTCCTAGGTTACTTAACTTCTTCATGAAGTAAGTAACTTATTCTTTTTCCTCTTATCTTTTCATCTGCTTCTTCTTCCTTGGTGGCCATCTGAAGACTTTATGAAGATCTTTCTCTAAGCCTCACAAACCATAGGAATATCCAAGCATCATAACTTTAGGGTTGTGCATAGTCTCCCCTAGTTTTTTTAACTTTGAGTCTCCTTGAGTTTCTTCTTCTCATCTCATAATCAAAGGCTAAACAGTTAAAGTTTTGGGGCTCTATATTAGGGTTATGCTTGTATCCTTATCTTAGGATGGAGTGTATAAATTTAATACTTAGTGTTAAACATTTAAATTTTTTACACCTCCTAACCAAAACACCTAATAATCATTAAGACTTAAGCTTGTAACTTGGGCCTTATATTAGGGTTACATCTCTACCTGTTGGTTCAAAGGGACTAACCCTAGTGTTAAATGGACAAGTCCCCCTCAGGTTTAGTCTTACAAACATAAAATCCATTTTTTAATCCCATATCTAATTAAAATCCACTTTAATAAAGGCTTGTTATATAATGATTTTAATCCCTAACCATGGATTAAGTTGAGGTATCTTACTCATCTTAAGTGTCCTCATCTATCATCCTTCTCTTAGGATGGTGTAATGAGTTCACTAATCCATGATTAGAGATTAAACTCATTACTTAACACAAAATAGAAATCCAAAAACACTTAATAATCACAAGTAGGTTAATGATCTTAATCCTGCATCATTAGGGTAATTAAGTTGAGATTTTCATCTCATACTTAAGTAGGCTCATTATCCCTAATCAGGGGTGATATAATGAGTTTACAAACCCTTGATTAAGTCTTAAGCTCATTATCCAATGCAAAACATCAAAAAACAATAAAAAAAATTGAAAACACAAAAAAAAACAATAAACGTCTTCTCCGGGATTCTTTTCTCATCACACACATCTGAAAACAAGAACTCGCTTGTCTAATGCAAGACAGTTAGCACTCGAGCCAGACGAGTCATACACTTGAGCATAGGCAAACAAGCATTTCACAACAAAACCACCAGTCTCTTTGAGTCGAACTACGGTGTTCTGACTTCCTCATTGCACGAGAGGATACATAGGCATAACTTAACGGTTATCGAACAAAAGTCTCTTTCTCTCCCCCTCTCCTCTTCACAGTTTCCCTTTTCTTAGCCTCAGCTTTGAGCACTCACTTTATTTTTGCACTGACACTTTGTACATCCTTTTCTCCCTAGCTTTTATGCACAATTAAGCACATACATTATCCCCCTTTCAAACACAATCAAGTAAGCGTGGATCCTGTCGAGTACGACGGACGATCTGGGTGCTAATACCTTCCCAGGTCGTAACCTACCCCTTACTCAGTCTCTTTGGTTCGCAATCGTTTTATCCATACCTTTTCTAGGTTTATGCAGCATTACCTTTCCTTCGGGATAAAAATGCCTAGCTGGCAACTCTATTCAACCTCAACCTCCAACATCGCCGACGGTTCGCATTTGCACTGGGACGAAAGTCTGGGGAGCGACAATAGGGCGCTCTGATACATAACACGGGAATGGGGATTTTTGTTACTTTGTTTTTATTTTATTTTCCGACTTTGTTTGTTACATATCTGTTTAATAACTAAAGGAATTGTTTTATATTTTTGAGATGGTTATGTTATTGAGCAAGAACGAAATGAACTATTTTAATTCCATTGTTTAATGAAAACTATATTGAAATTGTTTTATTTTGACGTGTAACATCTCACTTTTGTATGAAAAATCTGATTTTTATTACGAATTATGTTATTTTTGAAAAAGGGAAAAGTGGGTGTTACAATTGGTATCAGTGCAGGTTGATCCAACCGGCCAGATGTAGTGTCGAGTTAGTCCTTAGAATAGGAGTTGTTGTGTGTCCTAACCTGAGATGTTTGTGGTATCAGAATGGCAGGAAAGAATGATGTTGCTCTTGTTGCGGATATGCAAGCCATGGCGCAGACAGTCGAGAACATTGTTCAGGTGGTTCAGGTTAGAGGTGACGCTCAGTCTCGGGCATTGGATCAATTCTGGAGTAACAAGCCGCCTAAGTATGAGGGTGGAATCCTGGATCCAGAGGCTGCGCAGAAGTGGTTAAAAGTTGTTGAGAAGATCTTCAAGACTATGGAGTTCACTGATGATCAGAAAGTGAGGTTTGGCACTCACATGCTGGAAGGTAAAATTGAAGTCTGGTGGGACAACAGTCGCCAAGGGTTAGAAGCTGCGGGTACTGCAATCACTTAGGCTGTGTTTCACAGATAATTCTTGGAGAAGTATTTTCCGGAAGACGTATGTAGTGCTAGAGAGGTAGAGTTCCTGGAACTCAAGCAGGGTAACATGACGGTAGCTAAGTATGCTACCAAATTTGAAGAGTTAGTACAATATTGTGCGCACTATAATACTGAGGAAGCTATGTCCTCAAAGTGCATGAAGTATGAGAATGGGTTGCATCCTGAAATCAAGTAGGGCATTTCTTTCCATAAGATCAGGAATTATCAAGAGCTAGTGAGTAGAAGCAGGATTTATGATAATGATAATAGAGCTCGGATCGCGCACTACAAGGTTGTGAATGATAAAAGAGGGAAGTAGATATTCGGTGGTACTCCTTACAGTTCTCCATTTGATAAAGGGAAGTAGAAACCTAGTAATGAGAAAAAGTCAATTGGGGGAGGAGGTACTCCCGGAACACTCAAATGCTACAGATGCCATGGTACGAGTCATCGTGCCAATGATTGTCCTAATGAGATAAAGAAGTGCTTCAAATGTGGGAAGCCAGGTCACGTGATGGCGGATTGTAGGGCGAATGTGCCTACTTGTTATAATTATGGAGAGCAGGGTCATATCAGCCCCCATTGTCAGAAACCAAAGAAACAACAGTCGGGTGGAAAAGTGTTTGTGTTAGTGGGAGCTCAGCCTACTAGTGAAGACCGGTTGGTTAAATGTACTTGCTTTATCAATAATGTTCCTTTATTTGTGATTATTGATATGGGTGCAACACACTCGTTTATTTCTTTGGAATGTGTGAAGAAGCTAGGATTGGAACCTTCTCAGTTGAATCAATGAATGATTATTGATACTCCATCCATAGGTTATGTGACTACCACCTTGGTGTGTCGTAAACGCCCTCTAAATATTTTTGGTAGAGAGTTTGGAGTGGATCTTATATGTATGCCACTTAGTAATCTTGATGTGATTTTGAGAATGAATTGGTTGGAATTCAACCGAGTTTATATTGATTGTTTTAGGAAGAGATTATTGTTCCTGACTCCGGAGGAAGAGGCTTTGGCCAATTCAATTTCTACAAAGGAATTGAGGACCTTATTAGAGAATGAAGCGGAGATGTTTGCGGTGTTATCTTCATTATCTATGGAGGAAACGGTCATTATTGAAGAGTTGCCAGTGGTGAATGAATTTCTAGAAGTGTTTCCTAGTGATATTGCAGAGTTGCCTCCGACGCGTGAGGTGGAGTTCACTATTGACTTGATTCCTGGTACTAGGCCTATTTCTATGGCCCCGTACAGGATGCCTGCGACCAAGTTAGCTGAGTTGAAATATCTGATTGGTGATTTTCTTGATAAGAAATTTATTAGACCCAATGTATCATCGTGGGGAGCGCCAATGTTGTTGGTTAAGAAGAAGGATTGTAGTATGTGTCTATGCATTGATTATCGACAGCTGAATAAGGTGACCATTAAAAATAAATATCCACTTCGGAGGATCGACGATTTAATGGATCAACTTGTTGGAGCTTGTGTTTTTAGCAAAATTGATTTGAGGTCGGGATATCACCAAATTAGGGTGAGGGAAGAAGTAATTCAGAAGATGATGTTTAGAACTCGATATGGTCATTATGAATATGCAGTGATGCCTTTCAGAGTGTCTAACATGCCAGGCGTATTTATTGAGTATATGAACCGTATATTTCACTTTTACTTGGATCAGTTTATTGTAGTGTTCATTGATGATATATTGATATATTCGAAGTATGAAGAAGATCATGCGAGGCATTTGAGAATCACATTTCAGGTGTTGAAAGACAACAAATTGTTTGCCAAGTACTCCAAATGTGAATTTTGGCTGAAGTCGGTGAGCTTTTTGGGGCATGTGATATCTGGTTAAGGTATAATAGTAGATCCTTCAAAGGTCATTGTTGTGCTTGATTAGGAACCTCCGAAGACGGTAACAGAGATTAGAAGTTTTCTTGGTCAGGCTGGTTATTACCGAAGATTTATCGAATGATTTTCTAATTTGGCGTTGCCATTGACTCAATTAACCCGGAAGAGTCAAGCCTTTATTTGGGATGCAGATTGTGAGAAAAGTTTTGAGGATTTGAAGAAGAAATTAACTTCGGCACCGGTATTAATTTTACCAAATCCGAGTGAAGATTTTGTGGTTTACTGTGATGCATCTAAAATGGGTTTAGGTGGTGTGTTAATGCAAGTTGGTAACGTAGTGGCATATGCTTCACAACAATTGAGGGTACATGAGAAGAATTATCCTACCCATGATCTAGAATTGGCTGCGGTGGTGTTTGTGTTGAAAATTTGGAGGCATTACCTTTACGATTCACGGTTTGAGGTATTTAGTGACCATAAAAGCCTGAAGTACTTATTTGATCAGAAGGAACTTAATATGAGGCAGAGGAGGTGGTTAGAATTTCTGAAAGATTATGACTTTGATTTGAGTTACCACCCAGGAAAAGCGAATGTAGTAGCGGATGCATTGAGCAGGAAAACAATTCACATGTCAACGATGATGTTGAAAGAGATGGAATTGATTGAGCAATTTAGAGATTTGAGTATGGTTTGTGAAATGACACCTGTAAGCGTCAAACTGGGTATGTTGCGAGTAAATAATGAATTTCTTGATGTGATTAAGGAAAGCCAAAGGCAGTGAAATTAGTGGACTTAATGCCTATTGAAGGAAATGATCAAGGTGGTGATTTTAGTTTAGATAGTAATGGTATTTTGAGATTTCGAGGAAGAATTTGTGTACCTGGCAATGTTGAGGTAAATAAAGCTATTTTGGAAGAAATTCATCGAAGTAGCTTGAGTATTCCCTCAGGGGCTACGAAGATGTACCATGATTTAAAGAAGATGTTTTGGTGGCATTGTATGAAGAGAGACATTGTGCAGTTTGTTTATGCTTGTTTGGTATGTCAGAAATCTAAAGTGGAACATCAGAAGCCTTAGGGGCTGATGCAACCATTAGAAATTCCGGAGTGGAAATGGGATAGTATTTCTAAGGATTTCATCACGGGTTTACCAAATACAGCAAGAGGTTTTGATGCCATTTGGGTAGTTGTAGATCGATTGACTAAGTCTGCACATTTTATTCCTATCAACATCAGTTTTCCATTAACTAAGTTGGCGGAGATTTATATTCGATTTATTGTAAAATTGCATGGTGTACTGTATATTATAGTGTCGGATAGAGATCCGCGATTCACTTCTGAATTTTGGAAGAGTTTGCAAGAGGCTTTGGGTTCTAAGTTAAGGTTGAGTTTGGCTTACCACCCACATACGGATGGACAACCCAAGAGGACCATTCATTCATTGGAAGACTTGTTGAGAACTTGTGTGTTAGAAAAAGGTGGTGCATGGGATACTCATTTGTCACTAATTGAGTTCACTTACAATAACAGTTACCATTTGAGTATTGGAATGACACCTTTTGAGGCTTTATATGGTAGAAGATGTAGAACACCTTTGTGTTGGTATGAGACGGGTGAGAATATTTTGTTTGGACCTGAGATTATAAGGCAAACTACATATACCATTCAGATGATCAAAGAGAAAATGAAAGCGTCTCAGAGTCGACAGAAAAGTTAACAAGACAATAGAAGGAAGGACTTAGAGTTTAGTGAGGGTGACCATGTATTCTTGAGGGTCAATCCGATGACTGGTGTTGAACGTGCTCTAAAATCTAAGAAGTTGGATCCTAAGTTTATTGGACCGTATCAGATTATGCAGAGAGTAGGCAAAGTGGCTTACAGAGTGGCGTTACCGCTGGAACTTTCGAACTTGCACGAAGTGTTTCATATGTCACAGCTCAGGAAGTATGTATCTGATCCGTCACATGTTATCCAGAGAGATGAGGTGCAAATTCGTGACACCCTTACGTTGGAAACCTTACCTTTGAGGATTGAAGATCATAAGATGAAACAACTACGAGGCAAGGAGATACCTCTTGTGAGAGTAGTCTGGGGATGAGTTGCTGGTGGAAGTGTTACATGGGAACTGGAAAACAAGATGCGGGAATCATACCCAGAGTTATTTCATCTAGGTACATTTTCGAGGACGAAAATCAAATAAGCGGGGGAGAGTTGTAATGCCCCGATTTTATAAATTATTTAATTTAATAATTATTGAGAGTATAGTGGTGTATTTGGAATAATAAGTAGATAAATTATTTTATTTATATAATAATAATAGGATGATGTGGCATTATTATTATGATATTATTATTTAATAAATAAAATAAAATAGTAAGTTGGAGGTTTGAGGGGCAAGGTTGTAATTTGGTTATGTTATGAAAAAGAGAGAACACGATACATTTTCTCATTATCGTGCTTTTTGACGAAGAACAGAGGGCTCTGGGGAAAAGGGGAAAGAGAAGGGAGATCAAGGATCGTAAAGCTCCAAGGTCAAGGGTTTGTGAAGAATTGCTCAATTTCGAGGTAAGGGGGAGAAATGGTTTTATATTGGTGATTTAACATAGGAGGGTAATTGGGAGTTCCTTACTCTCCTAGGGATTGTATGTTATTATTGATTATGATGAAATTGTAATATGAGTATGGATAATATGACGATTGATTGTGTGTGTTTAGGATTTTGATGTTGAATTGCATGTATATATGTGTGTTATGAAGATTGAGTTATGAATGTTATTGAGAATGGAGTAATTGGAGAAGATGAAGAAAACCTAGAATTTTACTAATTTGATTTGTAAATATTAGACTATGTGATTGATTAATGTTAGAGGCATTAAATAGTATTAAGCACGACAATTGGACTGTTTTGGGTGCTAAGAGTGAAATAAAATGAACTGAATTCGGATTGGTGTGAGATCTGTAGCAGGTTGGAGTTTTAGCGTAGAGAGCGATTTTACAAATTGTAGAGCTCTCTTAGTGAGCTAGATCTCGCTCAGCGAGCGAGGGAAAGTGGGAAACCCGAGAGTTGTTTGCTAAGCGAGTAGAGGCCTCGCTCAGCGAGACCTGGAGTGTGAGAAATTATATATATATATATATATATATATATATATATATATATATATATATATATATATATTATTTTTATTTTATTCTGAAAATTACTGAAACACTTATCTAATTCTTTAATAGTGTCTAGGACTGAATATGGTGTAGTTGTGACAATGTTCGTTCTTTTAATTTGAAGATAGTACTTATGAATAATTATAGGACCTGATGACCCGTATGTAATAGTTACTTTTTTTTAATGATTTTTTTAAAAGGAATAATTTTGTTAAAAAGAATCTAATGAGATTGTGTTAATTATGTGTAATGACTCTTGTTTGGATGATATGAATTATATTGACTGTATGATTGGTGAATGTGAAGATCAGGAGGATCGTGTCTTGAATGGTTTTGTTCATGTTTATTTATGTTGATGTATGTGTAATCGATTCTTGCATACACATACATGTTGGTGGAATAATCATGTCTCGGATGGAGCGTAAATGGTTATTTGGATTCATTGTGAATCAATGGGTGGGGGATGATCGTGTCTCAGTAGGAGCATAATCGATTCATCCGGGTTCGAATCGATGAACCATTATTGAAGTCAGTACCGCACTTGCATTGTGTTGTGGAGTCACATTGCATATATTTGAATGAATGGTTTATGTTGCATGTTATGACTTGTGTGTGGTTACTCCTTCAAAATTTTATTTGCACCGTTATGATATAGAATTGTTTCTCACCCCTTTGTTTTTGTTGTTGTATCTGTGCTTCATTGGAAGTACAGATAACCCAGGTACATGAGAGTGCTCTGGTGTTGCTTGTTCGAGTCATAGGGCGCTCTGATACGTAACACATGAATGGGGATTTTTGTTACTTTGTTTTTATTTTATTTTCCTTCTTTGTTAGTTATGTATCTATTTAATAACTAAAGGAATTGTTTTATATTTTTGAGATGGTTATGCTGTTGAGAAAGAACGAAATGAACTATTTTAATTTCGTTGTTTAATGAAAATTATATTGAATTTGTTTTGTTTTGAAGTGTAGCATCTCACTTTTGTATGAAAACTCTTATTTTTATTACGAATTATGTTATTTTTGAAAAAGGGAAAAATGGGTGTTACATTTGACCCCTTTTTTTTTGTGTACTTTCGGGCCAAGAGTTAGATTAGAAAATGGGCCTTGTGCCTAGTGCTTTTCACACCCTACTTTTACAAGCCCATTACGGATTCGGTATAAAACGCACCCCCTAGGATTTCTTAATTAATTAATTATTTTATTTAATTTATTTGTTTGAGATTAGGGTTAATGAAATAACTGAAATTATTTTCTTTTATACTATTTAGGGTTTAAAAATATTATTAATATATTTATTATATTTTAAGGATGTATTAGTTAATTAGTTAATTCACTTGATTAATTAGCTAATTAGGATTTTATAATTATAATTATTTAATTATTACGGGGTTTAGGAATCAGTAATCATATTTATATTTTTGGGATTATTGTGTTTTTTTATTAAATATTTAATAATATTTTTTTCTTTTAATGTGAAGAAGGGATATATTGGGATTTATTTTCTATGGAACATATGCTTCAATTTATTTTTTTTAGTATTTTAGGGTTGTAAAATTCATGTGGGATTTAACTTTGTATTTTTTTATTTCAAACTTATTATTAAGGGATTAAATAAGGGGTTTAATAATCAGGGTTTGGGGCTTTCATAATTATTTTGGGGGTCTTACAAATTATTTTGGGATTTTTATTATTATTTTGGGGTTTTAAATGATATTTTAATTAAAAGTTGTATAAAGCGAAAATCAGGGTTTTCTAAATACTTGATCAAAATGGGGTTTTCAAAATAAGGGTTTTTATCACTTAGTAAGGGATAGGGGATTAGGGGAATTGAACTACGGCGCTAAGGTCCCTCTTTGAGGGTACACAGGCATAGTATTTTTTAAACAAATGCCATATCGAGTAAACTTAAGGAGAGTAGGATTTTGTGATAATAAGAAAAGTTGGATTTATAAATGGAATTTGTACACAAACAAAACATACCCCAGAAATTTAGGAGGGATCCTATTGATTAAAATAGAAGTGAGGGGTGCCTAATACCTTCTTCCCACTTAACTTACACCCAGACCATAGGTCTCTTCCTTAGGATTTAGGTTTATCCATATTTCCCTTACAAAATAGGATGGAGACTCTAGATTTTAAGTCGGCCGCGATAGCTAGCGACTCTGCTGGGGATATGGTAGTCAATCCTACTTCTAGGATTTCTAGGGTTTTGTTTGTGATGGATCTTTTGGAGATTTTGTGTTTTGTTTATTATTTTTTGTTTTATTGTTTATTTGGGTTATTTATCTTTATTATTATTATATTGGATTATTTAAATTGTTTATTTGAATATTATTATGTATTCTCACGCATTTTTTGAATGGATATCTTTGAGAGAAAGCCAAAACCTAGGCTCGAGGAAACACAATAGGTATTAAGTAGGGGGCGTCCTTTCTTGGCCAGCGTGGTTTTCCATCCCTTGGGGTCTTTGACGACGATTTTCGGCTAGAGTAGATCAATTCAAAGGGCCGATCATGAGTGGCTAGCACCACTTTATGGTAAGGACTTTAACTTTTGTCCCTGACTCTAGTGACCTTTAGAACCCCCCACAAACTCATGTTAACCTTGTGTACCTACCCCAAAAGGGGTCGTTACCAGGTTCCTGTCTAAGTTGGACTTATCCCAAAGGATTACCATAGAAATGCTTGCTCCTTCTCATGGTAATACAAGAGTATAGTCCTAGACTTAATGGCTTATCAAAACTTTATGTCTTGCATGTGAGGGGATTGGGTAGATAAATAATAGACCTAACCCATTGTAGGAAGCCTTTCTAGTTAAGGTCATACTTGCATTCACCTTCACAAAAACAAAATATACATGCATCCATATCATCATGCATTTATATGAACATTTTTTTGCATATATTCATTTTGTGGGAATTTCAAAATTTATTGTAGGTACATTGTGAATATGGATTCAAATAAAAGAGGAACCATACACATCAAGGCTCCAAATACTGACTATCAAAGTAAGAAAGTCCTTCAGAACTTAATGCCAAATTTTGTTCAAGGAAGGTTCATACACAAGTATGGGAGGATCCTTGATCTTTTAGAGGTCCATATGAAGACAGAAGCCATAACTACTTTGGCCTAATTATATAACTCACCCCTACGTTGTTTTCTCTTCGAGGATTTTCAACTAGCTCCTAATTTAGAAGAGTTTGAGCTATACCTGAATTTGCAAGGAAACTTACATGGGCATGGAATAAAAAGTAAAGCCCAAGGATCTAGCTTTGACTTTGGGGATACCTGTTGAAGATTTACTGGCATACTACAAGAAAGATAAAGATATACAAGGACTTAAGAAGGGATATCTGAAAGGGGTAGCTCAAAAATTGGCTAAAGTTTGATATTGGGGTATTTTTGTGGATGTTTTCGCGTTGTTCATGTTTGAATAGTTCTCTTCCCAGGGATAGAACATTTCATTGATGCTCCTTCCATTAGTGTATTTTCGGTTGTAAAGAACCAAGGGGTAAACATAGTTCTTATGTTGCTAGCTGATATATATTATACCCTTAATATGTGTCACAACAAAGGAAAAGGATCTTTACACTGTTGCATTTTGTTAGTGTACTTCTGGTTTATTTCACACATCTACAAAGATATTGCTAGGATAGAGACCAAGGGTAACCATGCTTGGGCTCAAAAACTTAGGTCTCTTACTGAAAGTACTATCCTTTGGTATCCAAAGAAGGTGAAGTCCAAGGAAATAATTATACATTACGGAAAATTTCCTAATGTTCCTTTCATTGGGTCTAGGGGATGTATTAACTACAACCCCATACTGTCTTTAAGGAAACTAGGACATGCCATATGGGAAAGACCTAAAGATGAAGATATGAAGGAATTTATCTTGCATGATGGTGATGCTTTGGATAAGGAGTTGTTCAGAAGGATCACTAGAGCTTGGATAAAAGTACATAAAAGGGAAAATAAGCTTAAGAGAAAAGACCCTTCAGCTGAAAACTCTTACATACCATGGGTGAAGGAAAAAGTTCGATTGGTTAAGTTACCCTTTGTAATCGATCCTACTTATCAACCTGAAACTCCTGATGTTAGCCTAATCTCAGTGGAGGAAGTGGATAGTCTTAAAGAGACTAGCACAATTGGAGCAAGACAAATAAAATTTAGACCATAGCCTCTATGATGCAAATTATGAGAAGAATCAGGTGGATTGTGATCTTAAGCAAAAGGATAAGAAACTCCTTGAAACTAAGGAAGAACTTAGGGTTGAAAAAAGTAAGAGGCAGAGGACCTTGGGAGGATTATTTAGTGCTGGAGTAAGCTACCAAAACATGGATAATCAATTAATGGATATGAAAGCTGAAGGTCAAAGGTGGAAAAGGGCATGGGAGATAGCTGTGTGGGATAAACAAGAAGTAAGGGATACTTTGACAACTCAAATTCGTGGGCTCGAAGGATCACTTGAGGAGTCCCAAGTGTCGCAATGCGAAAATAAACCCGGTGGAAAAAAATAGAAGATTCGCCAACAATATGTTTTTTATCCCGACGAGGGAAAGGAGAACAATTGAAGAAAACCTGAAGGAAAAAAAGGAAAAGACGAGGTCATCGCAACCAAGTATGGGCTCGGGAGTCGGTTACACGAAGGGAAAGTATTAGCACCCCTTTGTGTCCATCGTACTCGATGGGATCCACGTTTGCTACTCTGCTCAAAGGGTGTAGTCATCTGAAGCTCCATCTGCAGCTAAACTAGAAAGGAACCAGAAAGAAACGAGAACAAAAACAGAAAAAAAATTGAATGGGTGATAGAAAGAAAAGGACTTGATATGGCCTCTCACCCTAGCCTGACTTATCTCGTCGCAACGAGAATAAGAGTCCACGTAGTTCTTAACAGAATGGGATTTGGGTCGACAAGCATCACACTTGTGCCTACGTATCTCCTAGTGAGAATCAGACCGCCGTAGTTCGGCTAACTACTGGTGACCACAATCTTTGTGTTCTTTTAAGACTTGAACTGCTTATGTTTATGCCCAGGTGCTGTAGGCTCGTCTGGCACGAGTGCGTTACCGTCTTGCAAAGAGACAAGTAGGAACGAGTTCTTACGTGAAGAGTGAAGAAGATGAGAGAAGAATTCCCGAAGGAAAGACGATTATGTGTTTTTTGGATTTTCTTTATGAGGAAAAATATTGTGGCACATGGAGAAGTTCATCCTTTATTAGGTGTTTTTTGGATTTTCTTTATGAGGAAGAAGAGAAAGACTCAAGTTTAAAAGAAAAACACTAAGGGGGAATCGATCCTAAAGTTGACATGAAATGATTGATCCTATAGTTGAGGTTTCTATCCTATTCCAACTTAATTCAAAATTAAGTTGGATTAGGCACCTAATGGAAAACTCGTGAACTAAGCACAAGTGAACCAACAGATAAACCAAAGAAGAATGGAAACTCAAAACTTAAAGCAAATATAGAGTAAAAATAAAAGCAGAAATGAGGTGAAGAAGTAGGTATGCGAATGAAATATGTGACAATAATGAGGGAAGAATGCAATATGAAGTAATCAGACGATGCGCAAACAAAGCCTACACAAGGTAGGGCTTCAGATATACCAATATGCTCCTAACATGGCATCAGGACTAGAATGAGGCATTAAAAATAAAATCGAGTCTCAGTGTTACCTAACAGAGAAAGGTCCGTTGCCTCTTCAATATGCAAACAAACTCAAGAAAACCATCATAAATACCAAACTCAAAGTGTGCATCAAGACGTCTGACCAACAAGAATATTTGTCAAGGCAAGTCTTCAAGCCCAGACAATAGTCCACTATTTGTCACAAATTGTGTAATACCCATATATAAAAGACATACATAAAGCATATTCTTCATATATAAATATTTAAAATTTGGTACTGAAATACAAATAAGTTCTTAGCAACACATTGTATAAGTATAGCCACTACAACATAAGGTACTAAAATAAGGCTATAGAATAATATAAGATGTTCAAACTACAAAAGTCTAAGAACTAGATCCGAAGATCTCAAAATCCACAGCAGAAGAAAAAGCCATCAACTAGTAAGGATATTCAAGTCGCCTTATCCTTACCCTTAACGGAACCTAAAGTACCTAAAATAACAACATCAACATGGGGTGAGATAAAACATCTCAGTGAGTTCCCTATCTTAGAGTTCTCTCGGCTCTAATGGTCGAACCTAATAATTCCACGAATACGAAAGACTCCTCTCAAAGGTAACCAAATCGAAATGGAACATTGAAACAACATTTCGTACAACACTTCCCGTGGGACTCAGTGAAACACCCACCTCAAGTATGAACCACTAGACTTCTCATGGGAATCAATGAAATACCCATCTCAAGCCACACTCGAATACTTCCCGTGGGACTCAGTGTAATACCCACCTCAAGCTAACACTCGCTTCCCGTGGGACTCAATGTAATACCCACCTCAAGCTAACACTCGCTTCCCGTGGGACTCAATGTAATACCCACTGTAAACACCCCAAATTTGCCCTCACTGAGTTCATATCATGGCTTGTGATTTTTCATATTTGCATTACTTTAAGCATATCATCCCATATTACATTTTTGTTTCACTGCATTAGTTCAAGCATTCATTGTGGAAGTCATTTGTTCACTGGGTAACTTCTTGAGCGAGTCAGAGCAAAATCAGGGCATCTGAGGCCCCATCCATGGAACCAAAGTGGATTTTTCATCAAATTGAAGTTATATGATCTTTATTTGATCATTGAAGTGCTTGGAAGTTCACAAAATTGAAGAAAAGTGAGCTAAACCAAAAGTTGCCAAAAATGGAAATGACTTGTAATATATACTTTCCATTTTGGGAAAGTTTTTCAACCTCCTCTTTCTCAACCCAAAATGCTTCAATTGAAAAAATTTTGGTCATGAAAGTTGTAGATTGGATCATTCCCTTTTCAAAAAGTACAAGAACAAGACCTAATTCATTTTGGAACTCAAGTTATGGCTTGTCAAAGTTGGCAAAAATCACATAATTTTCAAGAATGCACCAAAGAGGATTCTTTGCAAAACCACTTGCCAAGGCATTTTGTGACTTCAAACACACTTTTATGTATCATAACATCATAGTACATTGGATAAAGTTCAGAATTGCCCAAAGAATTGCATCATTCCATGCCTTGAACATCAAGAAATTACAAAAGGGCCAAAGCTTCATGAATTTGCAAAACACCACATAAACTTCCATCCACTTGCTGAATTGCATCCAAATGGATTCTATGGACATCCTTGATCCATGATGCGCATGGACAAGCCAATGAGCCAGCTACACCATTGCCCATACCTCAAGTACAAAACTTTTGACTTTTTGGCAAGAAGCCCATACCAATCACCACAGTCCACCACCCATTCTCTGCCATTTCCAGATCTTACAAGCATGCTCCAAGGATTCATTTTCATAAGACACACAAGCCTAACACTCCAAGAACTGATCTCAGCTCACTCACTCAATCTTCAAACCAATTTCACCATTGATCTCAAAATCACTCACTGACCACAAAGCAACCATTAAATCAGCCAAGAACACCCCATACACAAAACACGATTCTTGGCCAGTTGAAGTGTAATCTCATAAACCAGCCACTCTCAAGGCCTTCCAAGCATCAAAGCTTCATTAGGAGGTCAAAGGGAGTCATTTTGCGCAAAGGAAGTGGCCAGAAAGCTCAAGTTTGGAAAGCTTCATCTCAGGTAGTCATCTCAAATCATTTTTCCAGAACTCCTATTTTGAGTTCCAATGTGAAAGAGCATGCTTCACTGATCATTCTGAGCTTTGTATTTCTGAAAATGGTGAAGAAATGAGTATTTACTGAACCTCTGAAATTTTTACCATTTTTGATCTTTTCTTTGAATCTTGTTTGTAAGCCATCATAAATTTGTTTTGAGAGTGGATTTGAGTTCAGGGAGATGAGGGGAGTTGATCTGGAGCTTTAGAGCTCCAGAAATAACCTACGGTGAGAGTTGGGGATTTTCAGGGGAAGAGGCTGCCGGAGAAGACGACTGGAGCTCTTCCCCGATGACCTGAAAGTAATTAATGTCTTAATTAGGGTTAGGGCAGTGTTTGAATGAGGACCTTTGGATTTGGCTTTCCCGCGTGTGATGGACGCCCAGGATCATTTCATTAGTTTTAATTATGGATTAAATAATTAATTAATTAAGTTTAGCTGAGTTTGAATTCAGGCCATAGGATCTGGCGCGTAGTCAACCACTTAAATCCCCAGAAACAAAGCAAACCCTTGGACCAGCATACTTCAGTCTTATTTAATTTTTATTTAATTTTTTTCATTTATTTTGCACAATTAATTTAAAATAGCTATAAAATCTCAAAAAATGTTTTCTTCTGCATTTTGCATTCAAATAATTTTCTTAACCCAAAAATATTTTAATTTTTACTTTTTGCATTAAAAAATTATTTTTAAAACATTTAAATGTTTATTTTAATTAATTAATGGAAATTAATTAATTAAAATATCATTTAGGTTTCTAAAAATCCCAAAAAATTTCACATTGCATCTTAAGACATTTAGAAACATTGTCATACCATCCATACAAATTTCTTTTTGGTTTTGAACAATCTTTGACAATTTTCTTGAATTTAGGGTTCATAAAATTCTTATTTTTGAACCCTAACTTCAAGAATTCTTTCCTGCCTAACCCTGAATGGTATCACAATGATTCTTTTTGCATTGATCTTCATTTGACATATAGTATCTAACTTAATTTTTTCACAAATTTCTTCTGCATTTTTGATTTGATTTGCATTTTTTCCCTTTAGGTGCCTTAAAACCCTAGATAACTTAGGAAAATCACAACTTTCATTAGGTTAAGAGTTAGGTCTCCTCCTTTTGGGTTTGATATCCTATGGGGTTAGGGTTCCTTTGATTGCATTTTCAATTTTTTATCTTGTCATTTGCTTCTGTTTTTGACTTTTGCATCTCATGTTGCATGAAAACCCTAATTTCTCATGTTCATTCACATACATCTTGCATATGCATTCATTCAAAAATTTGACATGACATTTCTTGCATCCATATAGCTTCTAAGACATCATAGGACACATTAGAATCATGCTTGATCATTTCTTTATCCATTTGACATGTTATGCATTCATTACATTCCATGAACATTCATGAACTTTCATGCATCCTATATGCTTCATTTGCATTCTCATCCCTTGTATGATCATCCATAGCTCTTGAAACACATTTGCATCATCTCATAGCATCATTTACATGATGAACATGCTTCTGGTTTTGGTTTGCATCTTAGCACACATTTCATTTTCATTTCATTTCATTCTTTATGCTAACTTTTCAGGTGGTAAGTACTTTGAGAAGTGAATTTGCCTTCACTTCTCACTTCTCTTCTCATCTCTCTTATGCATTCATTACTGAATTTCTCTTTTCTTTAGAGTGAGCTTTCTCATTCATTTTCTTCCTTCACTTTCTTTCTTCAAGTAACTTATCTTCTTAAGTGAAGTAAGTTAGCTTGTTTCTTCTGCTTCTCCTTTCATTTGCTTCTTCCTTGGTGGCTTTTCCTTGAAGATCTCTTGCAAGCCTTATAAACTAGGAACACCCAAGAATGTTAACAATTAGGATTTGATTAGTCCCCCATTAGTTTTACCTTTGTGTCTCCTTTTGTGTCTCTCCTCTCATCTCATAATCAGAGACTAAATCTTTAAGGTTTTAAGGCTTTGTGATTAAGATTATGCCTGCATCCTTCTCTTAGGATGGAGTGTATAATTTTAATCCTAAGTGTTAAACTCTTGATGTGTTTAAATCTCTTAATCAATCTATCTAATAATCACTAAGACAATAAGCTTGTAACTTGGGCCTTGCATTAGGGTTCTAATTCTTCCTTAATTGGTTAAGAAGGACTAACCCTAGTGTTAATGGACAAGTCCCCCTCAAGTTGTCTTACGAACCATAAAATTCACTTCTTAATCTTACCCTTAACTAAAATCCACTTTAATAAAGGCTTTGTTTTGTCATGAGGTTAATCCCTAATCATGGATTAAGTTGAGGTATCTTCCTCAGCTTAAATGTTCTCATCTATTATCCTTCTATTAGGATGGTGTAATGGGTCCATTAAATCCTTGATTATGGCTTAAACTCATTACTAAACACTAAACAAAAATTCCAAAAACATCTAAATAATCAAAAATAGGTTAATGATCTTAATCCTACATCATGGTAATTAAGTTTGAGGTGTTTACTTCATACTTAAGGTATTCTCATTACCCCTAATCAGAGGGAGGATGTGATGAGTTTACTAACCCTTGGTTTAGGCTTAAGCTCATTATCTTATGACAAACACACAAAAAAAGCAATAAAAGATTGAAAACACCAAAAACAAACAATAATCGTCTCCTTCGGGATTCTTTTCTCACCTCATTCACTCATAAACAAGAACTCGCTTCTTCCGTCTAATGCAAGACAGTTAGCACCTGAGCCAGACAGGTCATACACTTGAGCATAGACAAGCAAGCAGTTCATCAGTCAATTTATCTTTCAGTGTCTTTGAGTCGAACTATGGTGTTCTGACTTCCTCATTGCACGAGAAGATACGTAGGCATAACTTAATTGTTATCGAACAAAAGTCTTAGTCTCTCCTCCCTCTTCCAGCATTATTCTTTAAGCCTCATTCCTGAGTATTTCATTTCACATCTCTTTTGCACTGACACCTGCACATTCTTTTCCAGCTTTTGCACACAGATAGCACTGACACTACCCCTTTAAACACAAAGTTTCAAGCGTGGATCCCGTCGAGTACGACGGACAATCTGGGTGCTAATACCTTCCCAGGTTGTAACCAACCCCCTTTCTCAGTTTCTCTGGTTCGCGACCGTTTTATCCATCTCTTCCCAGGTTTATGCAACATTACCTTTCCTTCGGGATAAAAATGCCTAGTTGACAACTCTTTTCAGTTCATCTTCATGTCCTCCATTCGTCGACCGTTCGCGTCTGTACCCCTTCTGACCCGGTGTCATTTGGCGGGAGCGACAACCACCTCAAGCTAACGGAGGATACGATCAAATGTGATTCTCATTTCTTACTAGTCTACGGAAATCCTAGGTACCTCATAAGTCTTACCATTTCATTTCTTTAAGCACATACTTTTCATAATTTCACATTCTTACGGTTAAGTCGGAAAAATCCGGGTAAAAATAATATACTTTGACATCATAAGAAAATACATAATTTTAGCTTCACAACGGTATGTGGAACGTTACAAACGGATAACCGGATCAAAAGTTATGAATTAAATACCAAAATTGAAACCTACAAGTCTCGCTGAGCGAACCCTCAGCTCGCTGAGCAAAACAACTTCTGGAATTCTCGCTGAGTGAGGAACTGCTTGTTGAGTGAGCTATACCAGTTCAGGAATTCCAATCGTACGGGAAAACAAATCTTCCAAGCCAAACTCAACTCCAAACATCAACAATTGCAGAAAAACATAGCCAAACATGTTCATAGACATAATGTGAGTATTATAGTTAAGTTTTAATCGAGTTTTAACCGTTAAACTTTCAATTTCTTAGATTTTCCAATAAAACCCTAAATCAAAAAATCTCTAAAACTCAATCAAAATCAAAGATAAAAGCTTCTAACTAAGAACCCACCTCGGGAGATGAAGATTGACGGAAAGATTGAGTGTACTCGACGAACGGATGGTGAAGTAAGATGAATTTGAAGTCTTGGGGTTTTTCCTCATTTTCTTCTCTTCTCTCTCTTTTCTTCCTTCTTCTTTCTATTATTTTCCTTACTAACTCCTTCCTCTTCTTATTTCCTTTCTATTAATTATAAAAACATATATTTAACCATTGTGTTCAAAATTAGAGAGTATCCACAAAAGTCTCTTAATCTGATATTTTATAAAACCTTTGAGTCAGCTAACATCAATAAATAAAATAATATCCTGTTGATTACTCTATTTAGTTCCGTTAAAATTTCTTAGAGTAATCCAGAATAATATTATTACCAATTAATATTATTCAGATCCTTAAATAAAATACGGGGTATTACATCCTCCCCCCCTTAAATAAAATTCGTCCACGAATTTAAAGGATTACCTGAACAGGTGAGGATATGATTCCCACATCTATGATTCCAACTCCCAAGTAGCATTACCCGGATGCATCTCATCCCATTGCATTTTAACAAGTGGTATCTCTTTATTCCTTAACACCTTGGTTTCTCTCCCAACAATACGGCTCGATTGGGGTTCAAAAGTCAAATATATTTCTATCTTTATAGAATCTGGTAGAATAGGCTGAAGAGGATCGGGAACGAACCTACGAAGTTGAGATACATGAAAAACATCATGCATTTCAGATAGAGAGGGCGGTAAGGCTAAGCGGTAAGTGTAAACACCCCAAATTTGCCCTCACCCATTCACACCATGGCTTGTGATCATCTCATATGCATAAACACAATCATGTCATCTCACATCTCATTTTTGATTCACTGCATAGCTTTCAAGGCATCTGCACCTAGGGTTTGTGATCTGAGCAATCCCAAAGCATCTTGAGCCATTCCAAAGGCAACCAATCAACTCAAAGGGGTCCATGTGTGTTCCTATATCATATTCCATCTCCTTAAAGTCAAAATTGCAGAGGAATCACAAGAACTAGGGTTTGAGTGGATGCAGAGCCAGGTTGAACTGCACAGTTGACTGAAAATTAGGGTTTTGGTTTCAGAGGCCATAACCCCAAATTTTTTGGTCATTCTTGTTTCCATTGATCTCTATATGGTGTAGGGAGTATGCATATCAATTTTCATGAAGAAATTCCATGGGGAAGTCATCTGATCAAGAGTTGACTTTTCAGACAAGTCAGTGCAAAATCAGGGCATCTGAGGCCCCCAATGACCCAACCAATGGGTAATCTTCATCATTTTGAGTGTATGTGGTTTTTATTTGATCATGGAAGAAGATTGAAGTTCATGAAAATCAAGAATTTAGGGTTTTTGCAAATGTTGACTTTTTGGGCATAGTTGACTTTTCAAGAATGCTTCATTTTAGGTCATTTTTCAAGCCTTGATTCTTGATCCAAAAATGCTTCAAATGGAAAAACTTTGGTCATGAAAGTTGAAGATCTCATCTTTCCCTTTTCAAAAAGTACAAGAACATGATCAAACTCTTCTTGGATCAAAAGTTATGGTGTGGCAAAGTTGGCAAAAATCACTAAAATTCAAGTTATGCACCAAATGGAAATTTTGCAAAACCTTGAACCAATGCATTTTGTAACTTCTAATTGGCTTCAAACCAGTATGCAAACATTCTACAAGTCACAAAATTCAGAATGGACTAGGCATTGCTCATGTTTCATGGCTTTTGGGACAAGATCTTTCCATGTGAACCATAAAGCAACAACTTGCAAAATCATCATTGTGCTTCTACCACTTGATACATTGGATGCTGCACTTTGGCTAGCCTCTCACCTCACCATGCTGCACCAGAACCATATCTTGTACTTAGCTAGAGCTTAGCCCATGCCCTCTCTTACAAAATTTGACTTTTTTGCAAAAGGTAACTTACCAATCAATAAAGCACATGTCCAATCAACTGACCAATGAGAGAGGTTTATGTGGACAAAGGGCAAGCCATTCCATACATCTAGCAAGGCTGAAAACACTTCATTGAACACATTTCACAAAATCACCTCACATTGCAAAAACTTTCGAATCTGCCTCCACAGCCAAGAAACACTCAAACTTTCTTCATCATCCAACTCAACACACTCCATAGGCCTCAAACCACCAAAGCTCAGGCCTGAAACAAGCCTGACCTGAGCTTCACCATTCTTCACTTTCCAAACCAGTTCTCTTCGAATCTCACTATCCAGCCATCAAACACTTCATTTTTCTTCACCAACAAGTCAGGCATACCACAAGGAGTCAAAACCACCTTTCATTTTGATCTGAAACTGCCTGTACACAAATCCCCATTTCTGCTACACCAGAGTTGGATCTTTCAAGCCAGCCACTCTCCAAGCATTTTGAGCCTCATTTTGCATTCAGAGGGTCCAAGGAAGCAAGCTTGCACAAGAAAGAAGCCCTGAAAGCTCACAAACAGAGGAGCTTCATCTCAGGTGAGCTACATGAACTTTTTTCCCAGAAACTAGTTTTTTAGTTCTTTTATGATGCCTTGTGTTCCCCTGATCATGAATGTATCCTTGCTTTTGAAAATAGTGTAGAAACCAGCATGTATGGAGTTCCTGAACATTTGCCCGTGTTTTATCTTTTGTTTCGATTCATGCTCATGGACGAAAATAAATGAATTTAGGCTTAGGGTTTAGGTTTAGATTGATGAGAGAGTCAGTTTGGTGGAAGAAATTCGTGATTTGGTGACCTATAGAAGAATCTAGGGTTTTGGATGGCCGGAGAAGACGACCGGAAGTCTTCTCCGGCGGCCTGAAAGTCATTTAACCCTAATTATGTCATTAATTGAAGTTTGAATGAGGAGCGTAGATCAGGCAGACTTTGGTTGACTTGCGCGCAAACGTGTGGCCAGGATGCATCATTAAAACCCTAAGCATGTTTAATTAATTCAAAAATCTGATTAATTAGGTCATAAATAAGTTTAGCCAGATTTGAATCTGGGCCCTTGGATCTGGCGCGCAGTCAACCAGTCCAAGCCCAGATCAAATCCTGGCCATCCCTTGTGATTACTTCTCATTTTCATTAATTTTTATTTCATTTTTTCTCATTTGTTTTGTACAATTTATTTAAAATAGCAAAAGTGTTTTAAAAATTATGAAACTTTTTGTCAAGAGTTTCACTAATTTTTAAAACCCAAAAATATTTTTATTTTATTTTTTATCATTAAAAAAGTATTTTTAAATATTTAAAAGACTATTTTTAATTGATTAATGAAAATTAATTTATTAAAAATGCTTTTAGGTATTTAAAAATTACAAAAAAAATTCATGAAATGTTCTAAGACATTTAGAAACATTGTCCAACCTTCAAACCAAATTTCTTTTTTGATCTTGATGCATTTTAAGAATTTTTCATTGAATTAAATCATTTTTTATGCATTATTTTGATCATGGATTCAAAAATTCATTTCTGCCAATTGGTGAAGGTTGAGACATTGATTCTTCTTGCATTGTCTTTTGTTTTGCATGTAGTTCCTAGGATAAAAAGGCCATGATTTGTTCTTGCATTTTCAAATTGGTTGGCATTTGTTTTGTTAAGAACCCTAAAAAACCCTAATAACTTAGAAAATTCATATCTTGAGTTTGGTTGAGAGTTGAGAGCTCCCCTTTGGGCAGTGGTTCATTATAGGCCTAGGGTTTCTTTGGGTGCCATTTTCCATTTTTTATCATGAGGTTTGCTTCTGTTTTTGGTTTGTGTTTGATGTTTGATCCATGAACCCTAATTTGGGCTTTCATTTGCATCCCTCTTGCATTTCCTTGCATAACATGACTTGTCTTTGCATTTTGTGCATTCTTATGATTCATTTGACATCTTAAGACATGTAGAAAGCATGTTTGATCATTGCATCTCATATTTGCCATGTCATTTGTCTTGTATGATTCATAACTTTTCATGCTTGTTCATGCTCCTTAGCTTGCATCATTTGCATTCATAATCTTGTATGAACATCCCCATTGTCTTGCCTCATGTTTGCAGCACCTCATAACATCATAATCATCATCAACATGCTTCTGATCTTGCTTTGCATCATATCATTTCATCTCATCTTGCATTGCATTGCATTTCTTTCTAACATTTCAGGTGGTAAGTAAACTTGAGAAGTGGATTTGACTTCACTTCTCATAACTTTTCTTTTCATCTCTCTTGCATCCATTGCTGCATTTTTTTGTATGTGTTTGGATTGAGCTTGCTCATTCTTGTTCCTCCCACTTTCTTTCTTCAAGTGACTTGACTTCTTGAATGAAGCAAGTTACTTTGCTTCTCTTGATCCTTTCATCTGCTTCCTGGTGGCTCCTTTGAAGATTGTTCTTGTTTAACCTCACAAACCTTAGGAACAACCAAGCATGACAATGATTAGGGTTTTGATTAGTCTCCCCTCATAGTTTTACCTTTGTGTCTCTCTTTGAGTCTTCTCTCCTCACCTCATAATCAGGGACTAAACCCTAAAGGCTTTGAGACTTTGTGATTAAGCTTATGCCTGCATCCTTCTCTTAGGATGGAGTGTATAACTTTAATCCTAAGTATTAAACCCTTAAGGTGTTTAAATCTCTTAATTAATTCACTTAATAAATATCAAGACATTACACTTGTAACTTGGGCCTTGCATTAGGGTTCTAATTCTTCCTTAAGTGGTTAAGAAGGACTAACCCTAGTGTTAATGGACAAGTCTCCCTCAAGTTGTCTTACAAACCATAAAAATCACTTCATCATCATACCATTAAATAAAATCCACTTAATCAAAGGCTTGTTTTGTCATGGGTTTAATCCCTAATCATGGATTAAGTTGAGGAGTCTTCCTCAGCTTAAACATTCTCACCTATTATCCTTCTTTTAGGATGGTGTAATGAGTCTTTTTAATCCTTGATTATGGCTTAACCTCATTACTCAACACTAAACAAAATCACAAAAACATCTAAATAATCACAAGTAGGTTAATGATCTTAATCCTACGTCGAAGGTGATTAAGTGTGAGAATCTGACTTCACACTTAAGGTATTCTCATTACCCCTAATCAGAGGGAAGATGTGATGAGTTTACTAAATCCATTGGTTTAGGCTTAAGCTCATTTTCTTATGACAAAAATCCAAAAAGAAATAAAAGACTGAAAACTCAAAAACAAGCAATAATCGTCTCCTCCGGGATTCTCTTCTCATCACACTCATTCACAAACGAGAACTTGCTTCTTCCGTCTAATGCAAGACAGTAAGCACCTGAGCCAGACAGGTCATACACTTGAGCATTGACAAGCAAGCAGTTCACAAGTCAATTCATCCTTCAGTCTCTTTGAGTCGAACTACGGTGTTCTGACTTCCTCATTGCACGAGAGGATACGTAGGCATAACTTAACAGTTATCGAACAAAAGTCTCTGTACATTCCCCCTCTTTCCAGCTCATTTCTTTAAGCCTCATAATCTTGAGCAATTCATTCTCATTCTTACACTGACACATCATTTATACATATCACACTTCACTTCTTCTACACTGACACCTGTACATCTTTCCAGCTCTTTTACACACAGATTGCACTGACACTACCCCTTTAAAACACAAATCTTTTAAGCGTGGATCCCGTCGAGTACGACGGACAATCTGGGTGCTAATACCTTCCCAGGTTGTAACCAACCCCCTTTCTCAGTCTCTCTGGTTCGCAACCGTCTTATCCATTCTTTTTCTAGGTCTATGCAGCATTGCCTTTCCTCCGGGATAAAAATGCCTAGCTGGCGACTCTTTTCATCTCCAGTGAGTTCACGGCTGTGTGTTCTCACTGTCCCCCTCGCCGACCGTTCGCGTCTGTACCTTCATCTGACCCTGTGTCACTTGTCGGGAGCGACAGCTTGGCGACTCTGCTGGGGAACCTTATACTGCAACCAGGGCTTCTGGTTCTTTTTGTGGGTTCCTCCTAGCGCTTGATTGATTTGTGTTTATTGGGGGTGTTATGTGCTATTTGTATGTGTATATTTGCTTTATTTACTGCTTTCTGTACAGCTTTATTTATTGCTTTCCTTACTGTTTTTTTTCATTTATCATACTATCATACTGCTGGCTGGATCTGGTTTCTTGTTTTGGTGGGTGGGTGTTCCATTGAGAGTTAAGGTCCTATACCTGGGACCTGAGTGACACCTAGGCTAGAGTGAATCATATTCTTTCCCATTCCATTTCGGTCTGGTGCGGGAATATGAAACACGGTTCAGATATGGGTTTCTTCTTGAAAACTCTGTGTTGCAGATTTCCTGCAATGCTAGGGCTATCTGGGAAGCCTGCTAAGTCTGGATGACCTTTTTAGTATTGACCTTCAGAAACTGAGGTGAATTAGAGGAGGAATTGTTATGGTTATTGTAAACACTGTACCTCCGGGTTAGAAGTGTTTACACTTCTCATAACTGATCCAAGTCTGAGGATCCTTGTTCTAGATCACCACCTGTGAGGGGGTTGGGCTGTTTACAGGTTTGCAGGTACCTTGACCTCAGAATACCCTGTTACTTTGACTTTGTTAAGAGTACTCCATGTTGGATAGTTCTTGTGATTCTGAACCCTGGACATGTGGCTCTTTATTTGAGTCCCCCTACCCTGGTTACTGGATTTTTTAGACCTCCATCTGGATTTCTTGAACACACATGGATCTATACCAAGGCAGTTAATCAGATCCAGCTCAGTCACAAACCCTTGCATTTCATCTGCATACATACTCATTGCATCATATTAACATGTGCTTATTTGTGTTTCAGGGTATCCACCTTCATCAGGTTTTGGTTTTGACCCCATCTGCAGTTTTGACCTACCTCCACCAGCACTTGCATCAGTTTGTCAGCCATATACTTCAGTTACTTGCACTAGCCAGCCAGTGGCCCACTCCTCAGCATCTTCATCAGCACTCATCCTACTCAGTCTCAACATCATGGCTCCAAAGAAAAGCAACATCACCTATCATTTCTTCCAACCAGACTTATCAGACATCAGGAGGATCCAAACCCTGATCACTCCAGAGCACATACCTTTGTTCAGGGAGCATTATGGGGATATACTTGACTTGGTCATGGATCTGGACCCATCTCAAAGGAGTTTGATCCACACCTGCATTCAGTTCTATGACCCCCCATTGAGATGTTTCACCTTTCAAGACTTTCAGTTGGGTCCTCTTTTGGAAGAATACTCATCTTTGGTTGGTTTGCCTATCAAAAGAGAAATCCCTTTCAACCCTGAAATGGTCTTTCCCAGCAATGGAGAGATAGCAAAAGCTTTGCACCTGGAGCCTGTTTTGGTTGAGCAACACATGACCTCTAAAGCTGGAATCCCTGGTTTTCATCTTGACTTCCTGATTTCTCAAGCTAGTCTGAAGGCCTCCCTGGGGGAGTGGAAAGCTGTCTGTGCTCTGTTGGCCTTAAGTGTATATGGAATTGTGTTGTTTGCAGATGAGCCTCGATTCATCAGCAAAAATGCAATCCACTTGTTCATCCTGAAGAACCCTGTGCCAACTTTACTGGGTGATCTCTATTACTCAGTCCATCAGAGAAATGAGAAGCAGAGGGGAAGATTAGTGAGGATTTGTGCTCCATTATTCCATGCTTGGCTTCTCAGGCATCTACCCAGGACAGATGCATTTCTAAATCCTCATCAGCAAAGCAACTGGGCTAAGAGGCTCACTACTCTCACTTCAGCAGATATCAGATGGTGTACTCAGAGCACCAAGGGCAGAGATATGATCACCAGCTGTGGGCACTTTCCCAATGTGCCTTTGATAGGAGTTAAGGGAAGTATAAACTACAACCCTCTGCTGTTCAGGAGACAATTAGGCTATGCACTGGTTCATACTCCTAGGGAACAAGATTTGGTGGAGACCCTCTACTGTGAGAACAAGATTAGTTTGGCTGCTGTTAGGCAGGCTTCCTGGGCCTGGGATCATGTTCAAACCAAGGGAATAACTATTCTGGGGAAGTGCAATAATGTGGCATCAGTCCAATATTATGAGTGGTCCCATGCTAGGGCCCAATTCTCTGGAATGCCCTTTACCATAGAAGACATGCCTGAGTCATCTTCAGCACCACCCCCTGCCACTATCAGTTTGGAGGAGTTTGAAAGCTTGAAGGAAAGGAATAAGAAGTTAACCCAAGCCTTGCAGAAGACCCTCAGGGAGAGGAGTGAAGGTGTAAGGGAGATTGAGAGATTGGAGAAATTAAGAGTGGAACACTTGACTAAGATTGAGAAGTCTGGAGATTATATCAACAAGTCTAAAGCTGGTGAGCAGATTCTGAAGAATGCTTGTAAAGAAGCCCAGTTCCAAAGAGCAAGAACAGACTTGTATTTGAAAGAGAGTCAGGCCAGGTGGGTCCGGATCACTGAGGCCCGTACTCTAGAAGACAAGAGAGTTCAGGACAAGATGGAGCAGATGGAAAAAGCCCTGGCAGCAGCCCAGGAGGAAATATCAGAGCTGAAAATCAAAGCAGGAGTGAAGAGGTCTAAAGACCAAAATCAGAATAAGAAGTTGACTGCAGCTGTTGCAACAAGAAACCTTCTCATCAGAAGTCTCACGGGGCAGCCGGCTGATCCTGTGACCGAAGCGCTTCTTAAGGAAGTTCGTGAGGATGAGTTTGGCCTTGGAGTTTGATCATTTGCTTGTTGTTGTTCCTTTTCCATGTACTTTTGCTTTTTGTGATGTATTTTGGCCCCTTCGAGGGTTTGTGTTGTAAAATGAACAAATTGTATTATTTCACCTTTGTAATATATTTGTTGGTTCACATCAAAAGCAACTTCAACAGCATCATCTTCAAGGGTCTGGAAGGGTCAAAACTGAAGACCAAACCGGATACCTTGATAGCAAATAAGCATAACTGCATTGCATGCTAACCCTTTTGTTTGTTTTGTAGGTTTTTGTTTTGTTGTTGCTAACCTCTGTTGTGATATTCAGGAATTATTGCTCGCCGCCGGGTATTTCCTCTCAACAGGCCTCACAGGTACCCAACTAGAAACAACCTTCCGGGAATCCAGATGGATCAGATGCAGCAAGACCTTACAGAGGTCAGAAACCAGATGGCCAACGAAAGGTTGGAGATGAGAACCCAGATAACACAGTTCATGGAAGTGATGAACAACTTAGCTCAAAGCCAGGAGAGGCTCAGAACTTTGGTAGAAGGGAGGAATCAAGAGGAGCCCCATGTGGGGACTGCAGGCACAAGCAACAATGAACGGGTGCAACCACATGTTAACCCCCCTGTGTTTGGTCCACATCTACATCCTGAGATTAACATTCCTGCAAATGTTCAAGGAACAGCCACTGCAGCCAGAGTACTTCAAGAAGATCCTCAGGAGGACCAGTATACAGTGATGGGTGCCGGAGAGGAAACATATGATAGACGATTGGAAGAAATAGCTGAGAAGTTGAGATCACTGGAGTCTCAAAACTCTTTGGGGTTCGACGTCATGGACATGGGTTTGGTAGAAGGGGTCAGGATCCCCCATAAGTTCAAGCCTCCTTGCTTCGAAAAGTATAATGGGACTTCATGCCCCCGGACTCATTTGCAATCATTTCTAGGAAGGCTGAAGGCCTATACAATGGATGAGAAATTGTGGATGTTCTATTTTGAAGATAGCTTGACTGGAGCTTCGAGGGAGTGGTATTCCCATCTGACAAGAGCAACAATTAGATGCTGGAAGGACCTGGCAGAAGCCTTCATCAGACAGTATCAGTATAATCTAGATATGGCACCCAACAGGACTCTCCTAATGGGAATGTCACAGTCTTCAAGGGAGAGCTTCAGAGAATATGCTCAGAGATGGAGACAATTGGCTGCTGCCGTTCAACCCCCAATGTCTGAGAGAGAAATGGCAGACATGTTTATGAACACTCTTCAGGGAACGTATATTGACAGGTTAGCTGCTTTCTCTTCCACCGGCTTCGCAGATGTTGTCATAGCTGGGGAGAGAATTGAAAGCCTGTTAAAAATGGGAAAGATCTCAGACAACGGTGCAAGCTCGTCCAGTGGTACAAGAAAGCCTTTTGCAGGCCCGAGAAGAACTGGCGAGACCAATGCCATCCACACCAACAGGGGTAGGCCCCAATATGCTCAGAGGTCAATAGCAGCGGTCACTATCCCTGCTCCAGCTCATCCTCAGCCAGTCTATCAACCTCCTCAACAAAACTTCCAACAACAACCTCAGTATCAGCAGAATCAGTATCCTCCGAGGAACTTCAACAACAACTCCAACAACAACAATCAACAGAGGCCATTCCAACAAAGGCCATCCCAAGCTAACCGAGTGATCGACCCGATCCCAATGCCGTATGCTGCCTTGCTGCCACAACTTCTGAAACTCAACCTGGTTGAGCTAAGAACGTTGGCACCTCCGGATCCCAACAGTCTACCAAGGAACTATGACTCCAATGCTAGGTGTGCTTTCCACTCGAACGCACCTGGTCACAGTACAGAAAAATGCAGGGCTCTGCATATGAAGGTACAAGACTTGGTAGACTCCAAGGCTCTGAATTTTGCACCTCCGCCCAATGTCAATAAAAACCCAATGCCAAACCATGGTGGTCCCCGAATTAACGCTATTGAAGAAGACCAACCGTCTTATTTGATAACTAGTGTGGATCAGATCCGGACGCCATTGGTGGAAATCAAAGCTCAACTCCGTGAAAACCAGATATTTCCGGGGTGTGAACTAGGGTGCCCATACTGCAATATTTCTTGGAATGGGTGTGAAGACCTGAGGAATGGCATTGACAGCCTTATTCAGAGTGGCCTGCTACAGATCACTACATCATTTCCGACAAATCCGGCAACTTCATCAACAACGGTTTCAGAACCTCCTACAACTACAGCAACTATTGTTCCCGACAATTCATCAGCAACATCAACAAGTACTTCACCTGTCCTCCCAAATGATCAGTTTTCAACAGTTTCTCCTGCTACAACTTCAGCTTCATTCCATTTCGACTCTCCATCAGCAACAACAACAGTCCTTCCAACAGAACCTCCTACAACACCAGCGATCAATCATGAAGATGTCTCTACCGTCACCATATTCTACGATCCTGAAAGTAATTCTGCCTACCCTTCAGAAGGTGCTGCTCCCACCAGAGCACCAGTTACAATCTTTTACGATCCACAAACAATTACAGTCCCTTCAGCAGCAGCAATCAGTCCAGTCACTGTCACGGTGCCTGGACCAATACCATATGAAAGCAATAGGGCCATCCCTTGGCACTATGGCTCTGACGTGTACTGTGAAGGGAAAAGAATCACTCTGGAAACATCAACACCTGCACCACAAGTAGATAATGTGGGGGGAGGCGGAGGCTTCACTCGAAGCGGACGTCTCTTTGCTTCACAAGTTCAAAGACCTACTGCCGAAGCAGAAGCTGCTGCCAAGGCAAAAGGAAAAGGCCCGGTGCAGGAAGATCCAGCTGCCAAAGAAGCCCTGAAGACTCCATTTGATCAGGAAGTTGATGAGTTTATGCGAATCATCAAAAAGAGTGATTATAAAATTGTGGATCAACTTCACCAGACGCCATCCAAAATCTCTATCCTCTCACTGCTTATGTGCTCCGAAGCCCATCGGAATGCACTACTTAAAGTCCTGCACGCAGCTTACGTGCCTGAGGAGATTACTGTCAACCAATTGGAAACCGTGGTTGGAAATGTTACTGCTAGCAATGGGCTAGGGTTTACCAATTCTGACTTGACAGCGGATGGCCGCAACCACAACAAAGCCTTGCACATAACCCTGGAATGCAAAGGAGCTGTCCTTTCTCATGTGCTGGTGGACACGGGTTCTTCCCTGAATGTCTTACCAAAGAAGGCTCTGGTGAATCTTGAATATGATGGGTTGGCATTGAGACCCAGCAACCTGGTAGTAAGAGCCTTTGATGGTTCTAAGAGATCGGTTCTGGGAGAGATTGAGCTGCCTGTGACAATTGGCCCACAGACTTTTAAAACTATCTTTTATGTGATGGACATTCAGCCCGCCTACAGCTGTTTGTTGGGTAGACCCTGGATTCACGCCGCCGGCGCAATAACGTCTACCCTTCACCAAAAGTTAAAATTTGAGTGGGAAGGCCAAGTTGTCACAATCTGTGGAGAGGAGGACATTTTTGTCAGCCACCTGGCAACCTATAAGTACATTGAAATGGATGGAGAGATCCATGAAACAATGAGCCAGGGGTTTGAAGCTTTGAATGTGAATGAAGCATCTGCTGTATCTGGTACCCCAATGTCATCTTACCAACAAGCCCGGAGGGTTGTTGAAGAAGGAACTACCCTAGGCTGGGGCAAGGTCTTAGCTGTGGAGGAGAAGAAGGACAAGTTTGGGTTGGGTTACAAACCAACTCAACATCAAGCGAAGGCTGCTGCAGAGCCAGGTTTTGTCAGTGGGGGGATGCTCATCCCTGATGCTATCAACTGTCTGGAAGACGAGCTGGAAGAGGAGCGCAATCTGGAGAATTGGATTCGTCCAAAGATCCCGGGGAGCAGTGTCTCGAACTGGTCTTCCCAGGAAATTATAAGAGTTACTCATGCAGAGTAATTATTATTTCCTGTATTTTTTATAGCATGCATCCAAGTCTTGCATCTTGCCCAAGATGACAAGACTCATTTTGTAACCAGGGCCATCTGTACTTTTGTGCAAACAAGATCAAATTAATGAAATATTAGACATCTTTTTGCAAACGAGTCTTTTTCTTTTCTGCTCACTGTTTTTTCCATTTTTCTTTTTGTACAAAAAATAAATGGCGGTGTTTTCAAAATGATAACTTCATTTCACTTTTTCTAAAGCAAGATTAAAATCAATCACTAAAATGAACCAACTTAACCCTTGCAGAGAGTGCCTTCCAGACAGCACCGACAACAGCACGGCTATGACATCGTATGACTTTGACAATCCAATCAATCAAGCTGATGAAGGGGTTGATGAAGAATATGAGCTTCCTGAAGAGCTAGCCAGGTTGTTAAGACAGGAGGAAAAGGTTATTACTCCTCACCAGGAGGAGATTGAAGTGATTAATCTTGGTACCAATGAAGACGTGAAAGAGGTTAAAATCGGGGCCTGCCTGCAAGACTCAGTGAAGAGACAACTGATAGATCTGCTTCAAGAGTATGTTGATGTGTTTGCTTGGTCGTATCAAGACATGCCAGGGTTGGATACCGATATAGTTGTGCACAAGCTGCCTTTGAAAGAAGAGTGCCCACCGGTCAAACAGAAGCTGCGCCGAACTCGCCCAGACATGGCTATGAAAATCAAAGAAGAGGTACAAAAGCAATGGGACGCCGGGTTCCTTGCTGTAACTAGCTATCCACCGTGGGTTGCTAATATTGTACCTGTGCCTAAGAAGGGCGGCAAAGTAAGGATGTGTGTTGATTACCGGGATCTGAACAGAGCCAGCCCGAAAGATGACTTCCCATTACCTCACATTGATGTATTGGTGGATAACACGGCTCAGTTCTCGGTATTCTCCTTCATGGATGGATTTTCAGGATATAATCAGATCAAGATGTCACCTGAAGACATGGAGAAGACAACATTCATTACACCTTGGGGCACTTTCTGTTACAAAGTGATGCCATTCGGACTGAAGAATGCTGGTGCAACGTATCAACGGGCTATGGTAACATTATTCCACGATATGATTCATAAAGAAATAGAATGTTATGTGGATGACATGATTGCCAAGTCCCTCACTGAAGAAGAACATCTGGTGAATCTGCTCAAGTTATTCAAGCGTCTGAGAAAGTACCAACTGAAGTTGAACCCCAACAAATGCACATTCGGGGTGCGGTCCGGTAAGCTGCTGGGCTTTATTGTAAGCGAGAAAGGGATTGAAGTTGACCCTGATAAAGTCAAAGCTATTCAAGAGATGCCTGCACCGAAAACTGAGAAGGAAGTTCGAGGGTTCTTAGGTCGATTGAACTACATTTCGAGGTTCATATCTCACCTCACAGCAACCTGCGAACCCTTGTTCAAGCTGTTAAGAAAGGAACAAACGGTCAGGTGGAACGAAGACTGCCAGAAGGCTTTTGACAAGATCAAGGAGTATCTACAAGAACCTCCAATCCTTATGCCGCCAGTTGAAGGAAGACCTCTGATAATGTACTTGACAGTATTAGAAGAGTCAATGGGGTGTGTGCTGGGCCAGCATGACGAGTCTGGTCGAAAAGAGTATGCAATATACTACCTAAGCAAAAAGTTTACCGACTGTGAACAGCGTTATTCACTGCTCGAGAAAACTTGCTGTGCTTTAGCGTGGGCTGCTCGCCGACTGAGACAGTATATGTTGACCCACACTACCTTATTAATCTCAAAAATGGATCCAGTTAAGTACATTTTCGAGAAGCCAGCTCTTACCGGACGGGTTGCAAGATGGCAGATGATTCTCACAGAATACGACATACAGTACACATCTCAGAAAGCCATCAAAGGCAGTGTACTATCTGAATATCTTGCTGAGCAACCCATTGATGACTACCAGCCTATGAGGTTTGACTTCCCTGATGAAGACATCATGTTCATTAAAGCAAAAGATCACGAAGAGCCTATTCACACTAAAGGGCCTAACCCAGGAGAAGAATGGACTATGATGTTTGATGGGGCTGTTAACATGAATGGTCGCGGTATTGGTGCAGTACTCATAACACCAAAAGGAGTTCACATGCCTTTCTCGGCAAAACTCACTTTCAACTGCACTAACAACGAAGCTGAATACGAAGCTTGCATTATGGGTCTTGAGGAAGCCATTGACCTCAGGATCAAGACATTGACCGTATTCGGAGATTCAGCTTTGGTAGTCAATCAAACCAACGGGAAATGGTACACCCACCAAGATCATCTGATACCTTACAGGGATTATACAAGGAGGTTATTGACTTTCTTCACAACAGTCAAGCTTGAGTATATCCCTCGGGACGAGAATCAGTTTGCGGATGCTCTTGCTACCATTTCATCCATGATCAAAGTTCAAGCCGCTAACTTTATACCTCAGATTTCAGTGTCCAGACTCAACAGACCAGCATATGTATTTGCAGCGGATGTTGTAAAAGATGATAAGCCTTGGTTCCATGACATTAAGTGCTTCTTGGAGGATCAAACATACCCACCTGGGGCATCTTCCAATGATAAGAAGACTTTGAGAAGGCTTGCTGGTAGTTTCTTTCTGAACGCTGATGGGTCTTTGTACAAGAGGAACTTTGACATGGTACTCCTCAGATGTGTTGACAGGACGGAAGCAGATTTGCTGATGCATGAAGTGCACGAAGGATCTTTTGGTACCCATGCTGGAGGGCATGCCATGGCTAAGAAGTTGTTAAGATCAGGCTATTACTGGATCACGATGGATGCAGACTGTTGTGCTTACGCCAGAAAATGCCATAAATGCCAGATCTACGCAGATAGGGTGCATGTGCCTCCTAATCCTTTGAACATCATGTCTTCACCATGGCCCTTTGCTATGTGGGGCATTGATATGATTGGCAAGATTGAGCCAACTGCTTCAAACGGCCATAGATTCATCCTGGTCGCCATCGACTATTTCACCAAGTGGGTTGAAGCAGCCTCCTATGCAAATGTTACTAGGCAAGTGGTAGCCCGATTCCTGAAGAGAGACATCATCTGTCGGTATGGAGTGCCCGAGCGAATCATTACTGATAATGGTTCCAATTTAAACAACAAAATGATGGCAGAGCTGTGCCGGGACTTCAAGATCCAACATCACAATTCTTCTCCTTACAGGCCAAAGATGAACGGCGCTGTTGAGGCAGCAAATAAGAATATCAAGAAGATTGTGCAGAAGATGGTAGTCACATACAAGGACTGGCATGAAATGCTACCGTTTGCCTTGCATGGGTACCGCACGTCAATCAGAACGTCCACTGGGGCAACACCTTATCAGCTTGTATATGGTATGGAAGCGGTCCTACCTGTTGAAGTTGAATTACCCTCGTTACGGGTATTAATGGATGTTAAACTGAGTGAAGCAGAATGGGTTCGGTCCCGATTCGAACAACTGAGTCTGATCGAAGAGAAAAGATTGGCTGCAATCTGCCACGGGCAGTTGTATCAGAAAAGAATGAAGAAAGCCTTCGATCCGAAAGTCAGGCATCGAGAGTACCAAGTAGGGGATCTTGTGCTGAAAAGAATCCTCCCTCCTCATACAGACCACAGGGGCAAATGGACTCCAAATTATGAAGGACCATTCGTTGTAAAGAAAGTTTTCTCTGGTGGAGCACTGATGCTCAGCACCATGGATGGTGAAGATTTCCCGTCCCCTGTGAATTCAGATGCAGTTAAAAAATACTTCGCATAAAATGACCCGCTGGACATAAAAACAGAATGGAAGTCCAGGCAAAATAGGGCATCCCGGCGAGTCAAAAACAGAATAAAAGACTCGGGCAAAAGTAAGGGAAATAAATGAAAAAATGTACACCCGCTGAGTTGAAAAGCCGCATTGGACAGCTCAGGCAAAAATGGGTATCCCGATGGATTGAAAACCCGAAAGGGCGATCCATGCAAAATAAGGGAATAAGCGAACAACTGCATTCTGAGTTCGTCTGCATTATCTACAACTTGGTAAGCTACAAAGAATCAAGCTTCAATCAGAATCAACCCTCTCCAGGAAGCAAGACGAGAAGAACGTCATTGTCATACGAGTCATAGCAGGAGAGGAAGCTCCTCAAAGCGTCGTCAACACCGCCGGCACTTTATTTCTCAATTTGTAACAATCTCCTCATTTCAGGAGATATGTTTCTTTGACTGTATCTTGCCAATTCAGGGCACATGAATTAATAAAATCAGATTTTCAGTCATGTTTCGTCTTTTACATTTATGTTTTGCAAAGAGTTGTCTGATATCTCTAAAAATACAATTGCATAAGTACAGATGCCTTTCTCTAAAAACAAAGCACATGCTTGCAGGGAATATGATTACTCTCGAAAGTACTTATCTCCTATGACGGAATCCGGTAAGGGATACCTCGGGACCTTTTGTACGTTTCCTTATCTTTGCAGGATTGCAGGTATCCAGAGCGCAACTTGGGGCATGCAAGTTACGTCTCAGCAAACTGGCGAATCATTATCAACTCACATGGCACTGGGAGATGCCCACTTCCCCAGCAAGGCTGCCAAATCAGCATACACTCAATCTCAGCATCCGGAATGCTCTATCCCTAGATGAGTTGCTCCCCATTGCTTCCCCCAGCAAAGTTACCAAATCAACTAACAGGCTTAACACTCAGGATGCTATATCCCCAGCTGAGTTGCCTCTCATTACTCTCCCCAGCTGAGTTATCAACAACATTCCCCAGCTGTAGTGCCAACCATTCTTCCTCAACAGAATACAGAAGTCAGGGAACCATCTTCCCACAGAGCCCCAGCCTCTATTCAGAAGAGCAATGCACGAAGAAGTCACAACAGAGTACAGAAGCTTCTGCAAACCCCAGCTGGGTCCCGTATTATAAGGATATGTCAATCAGCGACCTATATCCCCAAACAGATACATCATTAGATCTACCAGTGATCTCATCCCCAGCTGGGATGTCCATTTCAAGCAGATCGACCAGAGATCTTCGCAGCAACGGGATCCGAATCCCGGATCTGTGCCCCTTCGCATAACCATGGCATCCGCATCATATTCGCCCCCAGAGCGTAGCATTCCGTCTAATACGGAGCATTACGGCAAAAATCAAATGCATAGCATAATCATAAGTCATGTTGTGAATTGAACGCTTGTGATTAGTAATCATTCATCAGAATACAGATTACTTTCCCCAAGAGTCCCCATCAGAGTCCCAGCAAAAGCAGCTGCCCTTTCAAATCGCAAACACCAGTATATGCACCTTTTGGCACCCGTCCGTGTCATCTTTCCCCAGTAAGGTCGCCTGAACACCCTTTACAAACAAATCACCCTCATTACAGATACGTCCTGACGCCCGTCCGTGTCACATCACCTGCAGAAAGCCAAAGACACCCTCTTTGCACTCTCACATATACTTATATATACACCCTTTTTGACACCCGTCCGTGTCATATCCCCAGCTGAGTTGCCTCTCATTACTCTCCCCAGCAGATCAATACATTACCCACTACTCATGGTACGCTTATACAGATACTCGTCCGTATCTTGTATACATCATCACTCATATCCCCACAGATTCGACAGTAGTCCCTGTCCTTTGTTAACCAGTTGGTACTCGTCCGTACCACCATCTCAGAGCATTGCGTCTAGTGTTTGTTTCTACATGATACCCGTCCGTATCATAGTCCTAAGGATGCTCGTCCGCATCTTTAATCCATACACCGTGTCAAACACTCATGTCTTCTTGAATTTAGATACTCGTCTGTGTCTACCATTCCCCAGAAAAGTCCCCTCAGAATCAACACTCGTCCGTGTTCCTTGTTAACCAGTTGATACCCGTCCGTATCATCATCTCTGAACATGTGTCAGTTTGTTTCTACATGATACTCGTCCGTATCATAGTCTTAAGGATGCTCGTCCGCATCTTTAATCTATACACAATACTAAACACTTATACCTTTTGTTTCTTGGATGTAAACGCTCGTCCGTGTTTACTATATCCCCAGTAGATCGCCAACAAAGCATTTGCTTTTATCTGACACTCGTCCTGTGTCATGGTAACCCTGAGAGCAGCCGTACCCTGCTGAGTGGTCGTCCTCCACTTCTTGATGGTCGTCCTCCATCATGCTCATCCGATGGCCGTCCCCATCGTGGTTTTTAGCAGCCGTCCCCTGCTAGGTGGTCGTCCTCCACCTTTTGATGATCGTCCTTCATCACTTTATCCAATGGCCGTCCCCATTGTTGATTTTGGTTATCTGGCATTCGTCCTGTGTCATGATAAACCCTGAGAGCAGCCGTCCCCTGCTGAGTGGTCGTCCTCCACTTCTTGATGGTCGTCCTCCATCTTGCTCGTCCGATGGCCGTCCCCATCGTTGACCTTTTCTATCCGATGGCCGTCCCCATCGTTGATATTTTTGGCAGCCGTACCCTGCCAGGTGGTCGTCCTCCACCTTTGATGGCCGTCCCCATCATATTTCTTTTATCCCCAACAGAGCAGCCGTCCCCTGCTAGGTGATCGTCCTTCACCTTTGATGGCCGTACCCCATCATCTGTTTATTTCATTTATTCTTTAACCCGATGGCCGTCCCCGTCGTGGTCCCTTTTCCTTTTTAGCCCGATGGCTGTCCCCATCGTTGGTTACTTGACCTTTATGAACTTGATGGCCGTCCCCGTCATGTTTCATTAATCCTCAGAAATTTTACAGTTTTATCGTGATGGCCGTCCCCATCATGATTTTGTTTTCCCCAGCTAGTCGGCCGTCCCCGTCTTAGCTTTACTTTTTATCCCCAGCATGTCGGCCGTCCCCGTCATCGCTTTATTTCCTGCACTTTCCCCAGCATGTCGGCCGTCCCCGTCATCGCTCTTTACCCAGCGGTCGTCCTCCGTCGCCCATACTTTACAATATACTTTATTTTGCCTTTACAATCTATATCCCTTTTCTTCTTCATTCTGTGAGTGCAAATTTTGGACTGTCTTTGGTATTCAACCACAAGTTATCTTGTTTGGCCTGTTAAGCCGTCGCTTACATCCGGCACAGCTAACTCATGTTTGAATAGGGGCAGCTGTAAACACCCCAAATTTGCCCTCACCCATTCACACCATGGCTTGTGATCATCTCATATGCATAAACACAATCATGTCATCTCACATCTCATTTTTGATTCACTGCATAGCTTTCAAGGCATCTGCACCTAGGGTTTGTGATCTGAGCAATCCCAAAGCATCTTGAGCCATTCCAAAGGCAACCAATCAACTCAAAGGGGTCCATGTGTGTTCCTATATCATATTCCATCTCCTTAAAGTCAAAATTGCAGAGGAATCACAAGAACTAGGGTTTGAGTGGATGCAGAGCCAGGTTGAACTGCACAGTTGACTGAAAATTAGGGTTTTGGTTTCAGAGGCCATAACCCCAAATTTTTTGGTCATTCTTGTTTCCATTGATCTCTATATGGTGTAGGGAGTATGCATATCAATTTTCATGAAGAAATTCCATGGGGAAGTCATCTGATCAAGAGTTGACTTTTCAGACGAGTCAGTGCAAAATCAGGGCATCTGAGGCCCCCAATGACCCAACCAATGGGTAATCTTCATCATTTTGAGTGTATGTGGTTTTTATTTGATCATGGAAGAAGATTGAAGTTCATGAAAATCAAGAATTTAGGGTTTTTGCAAATGTTGACTTTTTGGGCATAGTTGACTTTTCAAGAATGCTTCATTTTAGGTCATTTTTCAAGCCTTGATTCTTGATCCAAAAATGCTTCAAATGGAAAAACTTTGGTCATGAAAGTTGAAGATCTCATCTTTCCCTTTTCAAAAAGTACAAGAACATGATCAAACTCTTCTTGGATCAAAAGTTATGGTGTGGCAAAGTTGGCAAAAATCACTAAAATTCAAGTTATGCACCAAATGGAAATTTTGCAAAACCTTGAACCAATGCATTTTGTAACTTCTAATTGGCTTCAAACCAGTATGCAAACATTCTACAAGTCACAAAATTCAGAATGGACTAGGCATTGCTCATGTTTCATGGCTTTTGGGACAAGATCTTTCCATGTGAACCATAAAGCAACAACTTGCAAAATCATCATTGTGCTTCTACCACTTGATACATTGGATGCTGCACTTTGGCTAGCCTCTCACCTCACCATGCTGCACCAGAACCATATCTTGTACTTAGCTAGAGCTTAGCCCATGCCCTCTCTTACAAAATTTGACTTTTTTGCAAAAGGTAACTTACCAATCAATAAAGCACATGTCCAATCAACTGACCAATGAGAGAGGTTTATGTGGACAAAGGGCAAGCCATTCCATACATCTAGCAAGGCTGAAAACACTTCATTGAACACATTTCACAAAATCACCTCACATTGCAAAAACTTTCGAATCTGCCTCCACAGCCAAGAAACACTCAAACTTTCTTCATCATCCAACTCAACACACTCCATAGGCCTCAAACCACCAAAGCTCAGGCCTGAAACAAGCCTGACCTGAGCTTCACCATTCTTCACTTTCCAAACCAGTTCTCTTCGAATCTCACTATCCAGCCATCAAACACTTCATTTTTCTTCACCAACAAGTCAGGCATACCACAAGGAGTCAAAACCACCTTTCATTTTGATCTGAAACTGCCTGTACACAAATCCCCATTTCTGCTACACCAGAGTTGGATCTTTCAAGCCAGCCACTCTCCAAGCATTTTGAGCCTCATTTTGCATTCAGAGGGTCCAAGGAAGCAAGCTTGCACAAGAAAGAAGCCCTGAAAGCTCACAAACAGAGGAGCTTCATATCAGGTGAGCTACATGAACTTTTTTCCCAGAAACTAGTTTTTTAGTTCTTTTATGATGCCTTGTGTTCCCCTGATCATGAATGTATCCTTGCTTTTGAAAATAGTGTAGAAACCAGCATGTATGGAGTTCCTGAACATTTGCCCGTGTTTTATCTTTTGTTTCGATTCATGCTCATGGACGAAAATAAATGAATTTAGGCTTAGGGTTTAGGTTTAGATTGATGAGAGAGTCAGTTTGGTGGAAGAAATTCGTGATTTGGTGACCTATAGAAGAATCTAGGGTTTTGGATGGCCGGAGAAGACGACCGGAAGTCTTCTCCGGCGGCCTGAAAGTCATTTAACCCTAATTATGTCATTAATTGAAGTTTGAATGAGGAGCGTAGATCAGGCAGACTTTGGTTGACTTGCGCGCAAACGTGTGGCCAGGATGCATCATTAAAACCCTAAGCATGTTTAATTAATTCAAAAATCTGATTAATTAGGTCATAAATAAGTTTAGCCAGATTTGAATCTGGGCCCTTGGATCTGGCGCGCAGTCAACCAGTCCAAGCCCAGATCAAATCCTGGCCATCCCTTGTGATTACTTCTCATTTTCATTAATTTTTATTTCATTTTTTCTCATTTGTTTTGTACAATTTATTTAAAATAGCAAAAGTGTTTTAAAAATTATGAAACTTTTTGTCAAGAGTTTCACTAATTTTTAAAACCCAAAAATATTTTTATTTTATTTTTTATCATTAAAAAAGTATTTTTAAATATTTAAAAGACTATTTTTAATTGATTAATGAAAATTAATTTATTAAAAATGCTTTTAGGTATTTAAAAATTACAAAAAAAATTCATGAAATGTTCTAAGACATTTAGAAACATTGTCCAACCTTCAAACCAAATTTCTTTTTTGATCTTGATGCATTTTAAGAATTTTTCATTGAATTAAATCATTTTTTATGCATTATTTTGATCATGGATTCAAAAATTCATTTCTGCCAATTGGTGAAGGTTGAGACATTGATTCTTCTTGCATTGTCTTTTGTTTTGCATGTAGTTCCTAGGATAAAAAGGCCATGATTTGTTCTTGCATTTTCAAATTGGTTGGCATTTGTTTTGTTAAGAACCCTAAAAAACCCTAATAACTTAGAAAATTCATATCTTGAGTTTGGTTGAGAGTTGAGATCTCCCCTTTGGGCAGTGGTTCATTATAGGCCTAGGGTTTCTTTGGGTGCCATTTTCCATTTTTTATCATGAGGTTTGCTTCTGTTTTTGGTTTGTGTTTGATGTTTGATCCATGAACCCTAATTTGGGCTTTCATTTGCATCCCTCTTGCATTTCCTTGCATAACATGACTTGTCTTTGCATTTTGTGCATTCTTATGATTCATTTGACATCTTAAGACATGTAGAAAGCATGTTTGATCATTGCATCTCATATTTGCCATGTCATTTGTCTTGTATGATTCATAACTTTTCATGCTTGTTCATGCTCCTTAGCTTGCATCATTTGCATTCATAATCTTGTATGAACATCCCCATTGTCTTGCCTCATGTTTGCAGCACCTCATAACATCATAATCATCATCAACATGCTTCTGATCTTGCTTTGCATCATATCATTTCATCTCATCTTGCATTGCATTGCATTTCTTTCTAACATTTCAGGTGGTAAGTAAACTTGAGAAGTGGATTTGACTTCACTTCTCATAACTTTTCTTTTCATCTCTCTTGCATCCATTGCTGCATTTTTTTGTATGTGTTTGGATTGAGCTTGATCATTCTTGTTCCTCCCACTTTCTTTCTTCAAGTGACTTGACTTCTTGAATGAAGCAAGTTACTTTGCTTCTCTTGATCCTTTCATCTGCTTCCTGGTGGCTCCTTTGAAGATTGTTCTTGTTTAACCTCACAAACCTTAGGAACAACCAAGCATGACAATGATTAGGGTTTTGATTAGTCTCCCCTCATAGTTTTACCTTTGTGTCTCTCTTTGAGTCTTCTCTCCTCACCTCATAATCAGGGACTAAACCCTAAAGGCTTTGAGACTTTGTGATTAAGCTTATGCCTGCATCCTTCTCTTAGGATGGAGTGTATAACTTTAATCCTAAGTATTAAACCCTTAAGGTGTTTAAATCTCTTAATTAATTCACTTAATAAATATCAAGACATTACACTTGTAACTTGGGCCTTGCATTAGGGTTCTAATTCTTCCTTAAGTGGTTAAGAAGGACTAACCCTAGTGTTAATGGACAAGTCTCCCTCAAGTTGTCTTACAAACCATAAAAATCACTTCATCATCATACCATTAAATAAAATCCACTTAATCAAAGGCTTGTTTTGTCATGGGTTTAATCCCTAATCATGGATTAAGTTGAGGAGTCTTCCTCAGCTTAAACATTCTCACCTATTATCCTTCTTTTAGGATGGTGTAATGAGTCTGTTCAATCCTTGATTATGGCTTAACCTCATTACTCAACACTAAACAAAATCACAAAAACATCTAAATAATCACAAGTAGGTTAATGATCTTAATCCTACGTCGAAGGTGATTAAGTGTGAGAATCTGACTTCACACTTAAGGTATTCTCATTACCCCTAATCAGAGGGAAGATGTGATGAGTTTACTAAATCCATTGGTTTAGGCTTAAGCTCATTTTCTTATGACAAAAATCCAAAAAGAAATAAAAGACTGAAAACTCAAAAACAAGCAATAATCGTCTCCTCCGGGATTCTCTTCTCATCACACTCATTCACAAACGAGAACTTGCTTCTTCCGTCTAATGCAAGACAGTAAGCACCTGAGCCAGACAGGTCATACACTTGAGCATTGACAAGCAAGCAGTTCACAAGTCAATTCATCCTTCAGTCTCTTTGAGTCGAACTACGGTGTTCTGACTTCCTCATTGCACGAGAGGATACGTAGGCATAACTTAACAGTTATCGAACAAAAGTCTCTGTACATTCCCCCTCTTTCCAGCTCATTTCTTTAAGCCTCATAATCTTGAGCAATTCATTCTCATTCTTACACTGACACATCATTTATACATATCACACTTCACTTCTTCTACACTGACACCTGTACATCTTTCCAGCTCTTTTACACACAGATTGCACTGACACTACCCCTTTAAAACACAAATCTTTTAAGCGTGGATCCCGTCGAGTACGACGGACAATCTGGGTGCTAATACCTTCCCAGGTTGTAACCAACCCCCTTTCTCAGTCTCTCTGGTTCGCAACCGTCTTATCCATTCTTTTTCTAGGTCTATGCAGCATTGCCTTTCCTCCGGGATAAAAATGCCTAGCTGGCGACTCTTTTCATCTCCAGTGAGTTCACGGCTGTGTGTTCTCACTGTCCCCCTCGCCGACCGTTCGCGTCTGTACCTTCATCTGACCCTGTGTCACTTGTCGGGAGCGACAGTAAGCAACTTCACCAATCCTTTCTATGATCTGATACGGTCCCACGTATCTCGGACTTAACTTACACGACTTATAACGGTCCTTTCAACCTCAATCTCAGATTAACTTTCAAGTATACATGATCACCTTCATCAAATTCCAAAGGTCTCCTTCGATTGTCAGCATAGCTCTTCTGACGATCTTGGGCTTGTTCAATCTTTTCTCGGATCATATGAATCTTTTTCGTAGTCTCTTGAATAACTTCCGGTCCTAAAATCCTATCTTCACCCACTTCCGACCAACACAACGGTGTTCCACACTTTCTTCCGTACAAAGCCTCATACGGAGCCATTCCGATGCTCGCATGGTAACTATTATTGTACGAAAATTCGATCAACGGAAAAAGTTCTTTCCAATTTCCTTTACTTTCCAAGACACATGCTCTCAACATATCTTCCATCGTTTGAATCGTACGTTCCGTATGACCATCCGTTTGAGGATGATTAGAAGTACTTAAACGCAAATTCGTACCCATGGCTTGTTGGAACACCTTCCAAAACCTCAAAGTGAACTTCAGATCTCTATCTGACAAAATACTAGACAGGACACCATGCAATCTCACAATTTCAGCAATAAACAGCCTCACAAGATGACTTGCCTTATACGTGGTCTTCATGGCTAAGAAATGCGCAGATTTCGTTATTCGGTCTACATTCACCCAAATAGAGTCATAGCCACCCTGAGTACTCGGTAAACCTATGGCAAAGTCCACATAGATACTATCCCATTTCCAAATTGGGATGTCCAAAGGTTGTAACAATCCGCCCGGTCGTTGGTGTTCAATCTTCACTTGCTGACACACCGCACATTCGGACACAAATACAGCAATGTCCTTTTTCATTCCGGACCACCAATACTCTCTCTTCAAGACTTGATACATCTTTGAAGAACCCAGATGTATCGTAAAAGAACCTTTATGTGCTTCTTCCAGAATCTTTCTCTTTAACACATCATCATCCGGAATGTAAATTCTTTGGTTGAATAGGATAATCCCATCTAACGCTCTTACGAAACCCGGTTGGAGTAACAATACTTGCAATTTCTCATCTAAAACTTGCGCTTGTTGAATATCATTCCTCAAAGTAGAATTAATATTCAAGTTTCCCATGATTACACCATTCGGAGTCCAAACAAATTGAAGATTAAGATCTTGAAACTTTTCCAACAATGCATACTCCAACACCATCAATCCGACACTATGAATCACTTTTCTACTTAAAGCATATGCCACTTTATTCTCTTTTCTTGGATGATACTTCAAATCAAGGTCATAATCTTTCAAATACTCCATCCATCTTCTCTGTCTCATATTCAGTTCCTTTTGATCAAAGAGGTACTTCAAACTCTTATGATCACTAAAAATCTCAAAGCGCACACCATACAAATAGTGCCTTCACACTTTCAAGGTAAACACCACGGCCGCTAATTCCAAATCATGAGTAGGATAATTATTCTCATGAACTCTCAACTTTCTAGAAGCATAGGCTACCACCTGACCTTCTTGCATGAGAACACCTCCTAATCCCATCTTCGAAGCATCACAAAACACTTCATAAGATTTGTTAGGATCAGGAATAATCAAAACTGGAGCAGTTGTCAATTTCTCCTTCAACCACACAAAACTTTTCTCATAACTAGAATCTCATTCGTAAGCGAAGTCCTTCCTAGTGAGTTTAGTTAACAGTAACGCCATCTGAGAAAAACCTTTAATAAATCCTCTATAGTAATCTGCCAAACCTAGGAAGCTTCTCACTTCTGAAACATTCTTCAGTCTCTCCCAATTAATTACAGCTTCTATCTTTGACGGATCCATTGCTACACCTCCCTGTGATATAACATGTCCAAGGAACTTGACTTCTGACATCCAGAACTCACACTTACTAAACTTAGCAAAAAGTTGTTTCTCTTGCAGTATCGATAGGACAATCCTTAGATGCTCTCCGTGCTCTTGAGGAGTACGAGACTATATAAGAATGTCATCGATAAAGATCACTACAAATTGATCCAAATAATTCTGAAATATCTGATTCATGTAGTCCATAAAAACAGCTGGAGCATTCATCCCACCGAAAGGCATCACTAAGAATTAGTAATGGCCGTAACGGGTTCTGAACGCAATCTTCAGAACATCAGAACTCTTCACACGAATCTGGTGATAGCCCGATCTCAGATCAATCTTCGAGAACACGCAGGCTCCTTTCAATTGATCTAAAAGATCATCTATCCTCGGTAAGGGGTGTTTATTCTTGATTGTAACCTTGTTCAACTTACGATAATCGATACACAGCCGCATACCACCATCTTTCTTCTTTACCAATAACACAGGAGCTCCCCACGGTGAAACACTAGGCCTTACAAAATGCTTTGCCATCAAATCCTCCAATTGATCCATTAACTCTTTCAACTCGAGCGGAGCCATCCGACAAGGGGAAACGGATATAGGGGTCGTTCCCGGTATCAGGTCGACTGAGAACTCAACTTCCTTCACCGGAGGTAAGGAAGTGACATCTTCAGGAAAAACATCAGGAAATTCACAAACTATCGGAATGTTCAAAACTTGCTGGTCATCACTCTCCTCTTTAGTAAGGACAAGCAAAACAGACTTCTCTTGTTCAAACAAAAAATTTACATTCCAACCGTACCTTCTAAGATCGTTCTCAAAACATCCTTCGGAGGCACTTCAATGGAGGGAATAAGGATCAACTTTTCTTCACATCCAATAAACACCGAATTAGCAGACAACCAGTCCATTCCCAGGATACATCAATTTTCTTAAGAGGCAAACAAATGAGGTCAATCTGAAAGATCCTACCATCCACGGACAACGTACAATTCTCGCACTTAAGGGTTGTCTCGACATTTTCATCCATGGTGGTAGTAACCACCATCGGAGGAGACAAAGGAAATACCCGCAACCCAAGTCGTTTCGCACAACTAGAAGATATAAAAGAATGCGTGGCTCCATAATCAAATAAAACAAGACAAGGATGATTGTTAACAAGACAATTACCCGCAATCAAGGAATTGTCGCCCTTCGTCTTCCTAGTGTCCCTAGTATAAACTATCGCTTGCACTTGGTCTTTCTTCTAGGGACAATCTCTAGCAAAATGTCCTTCTCTCTGACACAGGAAACAAATCACGGCACTCGGATTGCATCTTCCAAAATGATTTTTATGGCATCGGGAGCAAGAAGGAGAAGAACTGGATCTAGGACTTGACACCTGTTTCCCCTTGAAGGTTTGAGGCCTCGGCCTAAAAGATTGACTAGCTCTCCCCCTATATCCTTGAAGGTTTGAGGCCTCGGCCTAAAAGATTGGCACTTGCATCTGTTTGCACTTTCATCAAATTATGTTCTACAACATAGCATTGTCTCAACATCTCAGAGTAGGTAGTGAACTCCCTTTGAGAGACACTATGCGAGATTTTGGCCCTTAATCCAAACAAGAACTGGTCAATTTGCCACCTTTCATTGCGGGCATACATAGCTTGCCTAGAATAGGCTACCATGTTCTCAAACTTCTCAACATAACTAGCCACAGTCATGCTCCCTTGCCTCAATTGTTGAAATTCGAACTCCTTTTGTGTCCTTAAGGAACTCGGGATATACTTATCCATAAAAATTGTCTTAAATTGTTGCCACACTCTCGGAACCCCTTGTACCATCATCAAATTGGAAGTACTCTCCCACCACCTAGCAGCATGACCCTTTAGTAAATGCGACGCGAAGGTCACCTTGTCTTCTTCACTACAAATCACAATATGGAATATCTTCTCCATTCTAGTCACTCATTCATGAGCCTTAACCGGGTCCAATCCGCCATGAAACACCTGAGGGTTCATGCGGAAGAAGTCTCTAAATATCCCACCCACAACTTCAGGAGCAACCACGTGAGGGTGAAGGCCCCCACTCATCTGATGCATTATTTATTGCATGAATTGGTGTTGTTGCTGCTGCATCTGCTGCATAAATTGGAACATAGGAGCATTCCCATCACCACCTGCTTGATCGCTACCGGGAGGAGTGACACTGGGTCGAGCACAAGTTCCACGTCTACCAGCCATATTCCAAAATGTCATCAAAATAGGATTAAGTTGATCAGGCTCAATACCATAAACATAACATTTAGTCCTACCGCAAGTCAACGTGTATGAACGGAAGAAAACACTTATAATATTCCAAGGCTAGGTCGAGGATACGACCTGCTCTGATACCAACTGTAATACCCATATACAAAAGACATACATAAAGCATATTCTTCATATATAAATATTTAAAATTTGGTACTGAAATACAAATAAGTTCTTAGCAACACATTGTATAAGTATAGTCACTACAACATAAGGTACTAAAATAAGGCTATAGAATAATACAAGATGTTCAAACTACAAAAGTCTAAGAACTAGATCCGAAGAACTCAAAATCCACAGCGGAAGACAAAGCCATCAACTAGTAAGGATAATCAAGTCGCCTTATCCTTACCATTAATGGGGTGAGATAAAACATCTTAGCGAGTTCCATATCTTAGAGTTATCTCGGCTCTAAGGGTCGAACCTAATAATTCCACTAATACGAAAGATTCATCTCAAAGGTAACCAAACCGAAATGGAACACACAAACAACATTTCGTACAACACTTCCCGTGGGACTCAGTGAAACACCCACCTCAAGTATGAACCATTAGACTTCTCATGGGACTCAATGAAATACCCATCTCAAGCCACACACGAATACTTCCCGTGGGACTCAGTGTAATACCCACCTCAAGCTAACACTCGCTTCACGTGGGAATCAATGTAATACCCACCTCAAGCTAACACTGGCTTCTCGTGGGACTCAATGTAATACCCACCTCAAGCTAACACCCGCTTCTCATGGGACTCAATGTAATACCCACCTCAAGCTAATGAGGGATACGATTAAATGAGATTCTCATTTCTTACTAGTCTACGAAAATCCTAGGTACCTCACAAGTCTTACCATTTCATTTCTTTAATCTCATACTTTTCATAATTTCACATTCTTACGGTTAAGTCGGAAAAATTCGGCAAAAATTCGGGTAAAAATAATATTCTTCGACATCATAAGAAAATACATAATTTTAGCTTCACAACGGTATGTGGGACGTTACAAACGGATACCCGGATCAAAAGTTTTGAATTAAATACCAAAATTGAAACCTACAGGTCTCGCTGAGCGAAAAAACTTCTGGAATTCTTGCTGAGCAAGGAACTTCTCGGTGAGCGAGCTATACCAGTTCAGGAATTCCGGTCTTACGAGAAAACAACTCTTCCAAGCCAAACACAACTCCAAACATCAAAAATTGTAGAAAAACATATCCAAACATGTTCATAGACATAATGTAAGTATTATAGTTAAGTTTTAATCGAGTTTTAACCGTTAAACTTTCAATTTCTTATATTTTCCAATAAAACCCTAAATCACAAAATCTCTAAAACTCAACCAAAATCAAAGATAAAAGCTTCTAACTAAGAACCCACCTCGGGAGATGAAGATTGGTGGATAGATTGAGTTGATTCGACGGACGGATGGTGAAGTAAGATGAATTTGATGTCTTGTATAAAATGGTCGATTAAATTAAGACTCCTATGAAGAAGATAAGAGATGCACTGATTGAGTACAAAACATTTGAAAAGAAGCTCGCTAATTTCATAGATTGCATAATTAACCCTAATAAATGCAAGAAAAGGAGGAAGATACTCCAACAACTGATGGATCAAGGGGTAATAAAAATTGGATATTCAAGCAAGGTGAATCAAGTGGCAGCCATTGAACCTTTTGACATCCCATATCGAAGAAGGGAGGCTCCAGCGCCAAGTCAGATCACATATCCGAGAAGTGAGGCTCCAGTGCCGATTCAGATCCCATATCAAAGAAGGGAGGTGAAAAGACCAATTTAGATACCATGTTAAAGGCCCACACAAGCACCAATCCAGAATCCTTTCTCAAAACCTGTGCAAGCGTCCAGTCAAATAACAGTAGGGAAAGGTGTACAAAAATCGACTACAATGCCTTATAGTGCGAAGACAGTACCTTGGGATTATGGTAATGTTACTCTTGAAGGAAAGCATGCCACACCAACGCCAATTGTCACCAACATAGCTGATATTAGGAGTATGACTCGTAACAGAAGAATATATACACCTGAGCCACCTAAGAATAAGGGTCCAAAGGATTAAAAGGGAAGGGAACTATGGAAGTGGGGTGAAGGGTCTTCAAAGAAGAATGTGTCTCAAGAAGATGGTGAGGAATTTATAAGGCTCATAAGGAAAAGTGATTATAGGGTGATATATCAACTTGGTCAAACACCCTCTAAAATATATATGCTATCATTGTTACTATGCTCAGACTCTCACTAAGAAGCTTTACTCAATGTCTTGAACGAAGCTCATGTTACTAAAGATATAACGGTGGATCAATTTGATGGGGTTGTTTCTAATATCGTTGCTAGTACTTGTTTGGGTTTTAGTAGTGACAAATTACCTCCTGAAGGTAAAGCACATAACAAGGCCTTGCAAATATCAGTAAAATGTCAAGATACTATTCTCTCAAGGGTGTTGGTGGATACAGGATCAACTCTAAATGTCATGCCTAAAGATACTTTCATGAAACTAACTTCTGTAAGGACTTTTATGAAAGTTATCACTTTAGTTGTTAGTTATGTATTTCTAGGATTGGCATTAATTTGGTAAAATAAATATAGCAAAAATAAAATGTATAGGATCTTGCTAAATAAGAACGGGTTAAGCTAAGAAGTCCTATTATGCGCCTGAACATGTTGAGTTGAAGTGTTTCAACATCTGAAGCAACATGTTGAAGAAGATGTCATAAACAGTTCATTCAACACCATAAACTGATACAGGTGGATTGAAGATTCTGTTATAATTTAATAGAAGCAGAATATTCAGTGAATTAAAGCAATCCAATGTGGCGTTGATTTAAAGATATTGAAGTTTCAAATATATTGGAGACAAATATTGAATAAATATAGACTTTCTATATTTAGAGATATTTTAGGAAGCTGTTATTTTTGAAGATCTTATTTGTAGCAGATTTTTCTACATGATTGTAGCAGTTGCTATGCTGCATTTTTAGGCCCAAAATCCAGTTAGGATCAGGTTATAAAAATAAACCTTGTAACCTAGGTTTAGTAACCAACCAAAGATGTAAAAGTCATATCATTAGGGTTGAGTTCTAGTCACATCCGTATGCAACAAGATTCATTCTTTGTGGTTGTTTTTCTTTGTAATCCTCGAAGTTGTTAAGCAAGAGGTTGTGTGTACTTGACTAAAGCTTTGAAGCAAGGTTAATATATTATCATGGAAGTGTGTCTTCTGATTCTGAATTATTAATTTAGTTATCACTGTTTTGATTGAGAGTGAGTGAGATGGTTTTCTCATATTTAGGAGTTCCTAAGTAGAAGTTGCATTGGTAATGATTAAGTGAGAGGATTGTAAAATGAGTGGTTTGATGTGGGTCCTTGAATTTATACTGCATAGTGGATTTCCTTCATGGCTTGGTAGCCCCTATAGTAGATGTGGTTGCATTGAACTGGGTTAACAATTTGAATGTGTTATTTATGCTTTTCTGTTATGTAAATTATTCAGTGTTCATACTTGTAAACACCCCAAATTTGCCCTCACTCATTTCACCATGGCTTGTGATTCTTTTCATTTGCATAAGTTCAATCATATAATCTCATATTGCATTTTTGCTTCATTGCGTTGGTTCTAAGTCATCTACATCTAGGGTTTGTGAATTGAGCAATTCCTGAGCTATCTGAGCAACTCCAAAGGTCTTCAATCATCTCAAAAGGGTCCATGTATGTTCAAGAATCATATTATATCCTCCCAAGATCAAGGAACTCAAAGAATCACAAGAACTGGGAAAGGCATGGAGGCAGAGCCAAGCTTAACTACACAGATGACCTAAAATTAGGGTTTTGATTTCAGAGGCCATAACTCCAATTTTTTTGGTCATTCTTGTTTCTATTGGTCTCTATATGTTATAAGGATCATGCATACCAATTTTCATGAATAAATTAAATGGGGAAGGCATCTGATCAAAAGTTGACTTCTTGAGCAAGTCTGTGCAAAATCAGGGCATCTGAGTCCCCAATCATCCAACCAAAGGGTATTCTTCATCATTTTGGATTTATATGATCTTTATTTGATCTTAGAAGAAGTTAGAAGTTCACAAAATTGAAGAATTTCAAGCCATTTGCAAAGTTGCCTTTTTGGGAAAGTGACTTGTAATATAAACTTGCCATTTTGGGAAAGTTTTTCAACCTCCTCTTTTTGATTCAAAAATGCTTCAAATGAAAAATTCTTGGTCATGAAAGTTGTAGATTGGATCCTCCCATTTTCAAAAAGTACAAGAACTTGATCTAATTCATTCTAGAATTAAAGTTATGGCTTTGCAAAGTTGGGAAAAATCACAAAAAAATTCACTTATGTGCCAAAGAGGGAAACTTGCAAATTCTTGTACCAAGGCAATTTGTGACTTCTAATTGATGTCTAAGCATCACACAAACATCACACATGACTTAAACTTCAGATTGGCCCAAAAAATTTCTTAAGTTCCATGCCTTAAACTTCAAGAATTTCAAAAGGGGCCAAAGTTGGACAAAATTGCAAAATGCTCCATAACTCTTCATCCACTTGAGCTTGCTCACTAAATCAATTTCCATGGACCTCCCTAAAGCCAGCTGACTCAAGCCATGCCCCTAAACCAGCCTGCCACTTGCCCATACCTTCAAGTACAACTTTCTTGACTTTTTGCAACATGAGCCAAACCAATCACACTGCTCCACAACAACTCTCTGCCCAATCAGAACCTCATATGTGGACCTCAAGCAAGCCATTACACACAACAAGCAAGCCTGAAACTCCAAGAACTCAGCACACTCAAAAATTCCCAACTTGGCAAAAACCTTCGAATCCCTTGATTCAACCATCAAACCTTCAAACTTCTTTCACCATTCAACTCACCATGATCCACTGATCATTTCCCACCTTTCATTTGGCCCTAAAACCTTCACAATCAAAAATACGATTTTCACATTTCACAAATTGAACTTCTGCCATTTTCATTTTGAGGCCATATAAACTCCAACTAAGCATCACAAACACTTGAGGAGGATTATTGGAGCTGGTTTGAAGCAAGGAACTGGCCAGAAAGCACCATTTTCGAAAGCTTCAGTTCAGGTATCATCAAGAACTTTTTTTCCAGAAACCTGATTTTAAGTTCTTAGATTGTTCTCCATGCTTCACTGATCACACTGCACTTTTTGGTTTTGAAAATGATTGAATATTAAGCATGTATGAAGCTTCTGAAATTTCTGTGATTTTTTCCGTTTTGCTTCGAATCTCTCTGATCATGTGAAATAAATCTTGTTTGATGATTGATTATTGTTTAGATTGGGGTGGGGATCATTTCTGGAGAGTTAGAGAGCTTAGGGTTGCGTATTGAGTGAGATTGTAGAAATGGATGGTCGGAGAAGATGACCGGAACACTGTTCCGGTCACCTGAGAGTAATTAGGGCAGCAGATTAGGGCTTAATCATAATTAGCGTAGTTTGAATTCTGGCCCTTGGATGATGCGCGAAGTCAATTCCCTCCATCCTGAGTTTGAACCTGGGCCCTTGGATTGGCTGACTTTCTCATTTTCTCATTAAATTCAATTTTTATTTCATTTGTTTTACATTTAATTTCTACGAATTTTAAAAAATAGTAAACTACATCAAAAAATTCTGAAATTTTTTATCCAAGCTTTTATTAATTTTCAGAACCCAAAAATATTTTTATTTTTATTTTTTCTATTAAAAATTATTTTTAAATCATTTAAATGATTATTTTTAATTAGTTAATGAGAATTAATTAATTAAAAATACATTTAGGTATTTAAAAATTCCAAAAAAATTCAGAGAGCTTTTTAAAACATTTAGAAACATTATCCAACCCTTCAAACAAATTTCTTTTTGGTTCTTTACATATTTTGACATTTTTCTTTGGAATTGAAGTCCTTAAAAGTCAATATTTTTGTCTTAACTTAGAAAAATTCATTCTGCCTAACCTTGAAGAGTTTGATGATGGTTCTTTTTGCATTACATTCTCCATATCATGTAGTTTCTAGGGTAAATTTGGTTTGAATTTATCTTTCATTTTTCAATTTGTTGTGCATTTTTCCTTTTGAAGTTCCTTAAAACCCTAGCTAACTTGAGAAAATCATAGCTTCCATTAGGTTAAGAGTTAGGTCTCCCCCTTTGGACAATGAACTTGTGTAGGGTTAGGGTTCCTTTGATACCATTATCAATTTTTTATCTTGTCATTTGCTTCTGATTTTGAATTTTGCTTTGTGTCTTGTGCATAAACCCTAATTTTTGCCTTCATTTGCATTCATCTCTCATATGCTTGCATACATGAACTTGCCATGACACTTTGTGCATTCACATGACTTCTAAGACATCTTAGGACACATTAGAATCATGTTTGATCATTACACCATTCATTTTCCATGTTATACCTCCATTGCATTTCATAAACTTTCATGAACTTTCATGGTACAAAACATGCTTCATTTGCATCCTCATTCTTGTATGATCATCCACAACTCTTGACTTGTGTTTGCTTTATCTCTTAGCATCATTAACATCATGTTTATGCTTCTGGTTTTGGTTTGCATCATTGCATTTCCTCTCATTTTCATTTCATTTCATTTCTTGTTACTAACTTTTCAGGTGGTAAGTCATTGAGAAGTGAATTTGCCTTCATTTCTCATAACCTCTCCTCATCTCTCTTATGCATCATTGCTACATTTTATTTGTGAATTAGAGTGAGCTTGCTCATTAATATCTCCTTCTCATTTTCTTTCCTCAAGCAACTTATCTTCTTAAGTGAAGTAAGTTGACTTGCTTCTTCTGCTTCTTCCTCCTTTCATTTGCTTCTTCCTTGGTGGATTTTCTCTTGAAGATCTATTGCAAGCCTCATAAACCCTAGGAACCCCCGAGCATGATCACAATTAGGGTTTGATTAGTCCCCCATTAGTTTTACCTTTGTGTCATCTTTGAGTCTTCCCTTCTCATCTCCTAATCGGGGACTAAACCTTAAAGGTTTTAAGGATTTGTGATTAAGGTTATGCCTGCATCCTTCTATTAGGATGAAGTGTATAACTTTAATCCTAAGTGTTAAACCCTTAATGTGTTTAAGTCCTCTAATTAATTCACCTAATAATCACTAAGACATCAAGCTTGTAACTTGGGCCTTGCATTAGGGTTCTAATTCTTCCTTAATTGGTTAAGAAGGACTAACCCTAGTGTTAATGGACAAGTCCCTCTCAAGTTGTCTTACAAACCATAAAATCCACTTCTTAATCCTACCATTAACTAAAATCCATCTAATAAAGGCTTTGTTTTGTCATGAGGTTAATCCCTCATCATGGATTAAGTTGAGGTATCTTCCTCAGCTTAAATGTTCTCATCTATTATCCTTCTATTAGGATGGTGTAATGAGTCCATTAAATCCTTGATTATGGCTTAAACTCATTACTTAACACTAAACAAAAGCAACAAAAACATCTAAGTAAATGCAAGTGGGTTAATGATCTTAATCCTACATCATGGTGATTAAGTGTGAGGTGTTTACCTCATACTTAAGGTATTCTCATTACCCCTAATCAGAGGGAGGATGTGATGAAGTTTACTAACCCTTGGTTCAGGCTTAAGCTCATTTTCTTATGGAAAACTTCAAAAAGCAATAAAAGATTGAAAACACAAAAACAAACAATAATTGTCTCCTCCGGGATTCTTTTCTCATCATCTTCATTCACAAACGAGAACTTGCTTCTTCCGTCTAATGCAAGACAGTTTGCACCTGAGCCAGACAGGTCATACACTTGAGCATAGGCAAGCAAGCAGTTCACAAGTCAATTTATTCTTTCAATCTCTTTGAGTCGAACTACGGTGTTCTGACTTCCTCATTGCACGAGAGGATACGTAGGCATAACTTCACAGTTATCGAACAAAAGTCTTTGTACATTCCCCCTCCTTCCAGCATTAATCTTTGAGCCTCATAGTCTTGAGCTTTGCACTCTTTCCTTGCACTAACACTCCTTTATTTCACTTCACATTTCTTTCTCACACAGACACTTGTATTTTTCCAGCTTTTGCACACAAAATAGCACTGACACTACCCTTTTAAAACACAAATCTTTCAAGCGTGGATCCCTTCGAGTACGGCGGACAATCTGGGTGCTAATACCTTCCATTGTTGTAACCAACCCCCGTTCTCAGTTTCTCTGGTTCGCAACCGTCTTATCCATCTTTTCTTAGGTTTATGCAGCATTACCTTTCCTTTGGGATAAAAATGCCTAGCTGGCGACTCTTTTCATACCTTCCTCTTTCGCCGACCGTTCGCGTCTGTACCCCTTCTGACCAGGTGTCATTTGGTGGGAGCGACAGCTTGGCGACTCTGCTGGGGACCCTTATACTGTAACCAGGGCTTCTGGTTCTTTTTGTGGGTTCTTCCTAGCGCTTGTTTGATTTGTGTTTATCGGGGTGTTATGTTCTAATTGTGTTTATTTATTTGCTTTATTTATTGCTATATGTACAGTTATTTATTGCTTTCCTTTACAGTTTTTCATTTTTCATATTGTCATTATCATTGCTGGATCTGGTTTCTGTTTTGGTGGGTACGGTTCCATTGAGAGTTTGAGGTCCTATACCTGGGACCTGAGTGACACCTAGGCTAGAGTGGTTCATGTTCTTTCCCATTCCATTTTGGTCTGGTGCGGGGATATGAAACACGGTTCAGATGTGGGTTTCTTCTTGAGAACTCTGTGCTACAGATCTCCTGTAGTGCTAGGGCTATCTGGGAATCCTGCTAAGTCTGGATGACCTTTGTTATGACCTTCAGAAACTGAGGTGAATTAGAGGAGGATCTTTTATGGTTATTGTAAACATTGTACCTCTGGGTTAGATGTGTTTACACTTCTCATAACTGATCCAAGTCTGAGGATCCTTGTTCTAGAACATTACATGTGAGAGGGTTGGGTTGTTTACAGGCTTGCAGGTACCCTTGGCCACATCATACCCTGTTACTATTTTGTTTAAGAGTACCTCATTTTGGACAGTTCTTGTGATCAAACCCTGGACATGTGACTCTATATTTGAGTCCCCCACCTTGGTTACTGGATTTCTAAGCCTTCATCTGGACCTTTGAACATACATGGACTTATATCAAGACAGATAATCAGATCCAGCTTGATCACAAACCCTTGCATATCATTTGCATATATCATCATTGCATCATTTAACATTTGTTTATTTGTTTTTCAAGGTATCCATATCATATCTGGTTTGGTTTTGACCCCTTCTTCTGCATAGACCTTTGCTTCATCAGTTATCTGCTTCAGCTATCTTCATCATCACCAGCATCAGCCTGTCAGTGGCTCACTTCCAACATCAGTCTGTGATCTTCATCAGTACCAATCTTTAGTTTCTTCAGCAGCATTCATGACTACTCCCAGGAAGAGCAACATATCCTACCATTTCTTTGAACCTGTGTTGACTGGTATAAAGCAGGTCCAGTCACTTATCACACCTGACCACATCTCATTGGTTAGAGAACACTATGGAGGTATCCTGGATATGGTTATGGACCTTGACCCTTCTCAGAGGAGCATGATCCACACATTCTTGCAGTTTTATGATCCTCCATTGAGATGTTTCACCTTTCCAGACTTCCAGCTAGGGCCTCTGCTGGAGGCGTTTTCTTCATTGATTGGAGTACCTATCAGGGGTGGAATCCCTTTCAACCCAGAAATGCCAGCTCCCAGAAATGGAGAAGTAGCAAAAGCACTGTACCTGGAGCCTGCCTTGATTGAGCAAAGTATGACAACAAAAGCTGGGATCCCTGGTTTACACTTGGACTTATTGATTTCTCAGGCCATCCTGAAGGATTCATTGGGAGAATGGAGGGCAGTTTGTGCACTGTTAGCCCTCAGCATATATGGGGCTGCACTGTTTGCAGATGAGCCCAAATTTGTCAACAAGAATGCCATCCATCTGTTTCTTCTGAGGAACCTAGTGCCTACACTGCTGGGAGACTTTTACTACTCCATTCATCAGAGGAATGAGAAACAAAGGGGGAAGTTGGTGAGATGTTGTGCTCCTTTGTTTTACACCTGGCTGCTCAGACACCTGCCTATGTCAGATGCCTTCCTGAATCCTCACCAACATAAGAATTGGCCTAAAAGGCTCATTACTTTTACTTCTTATGATATTAGATGGTGCACCCAGAGCACCAAAGGCAAGGACATTATCACCAGCTGTGGACAATACCCAAATGTGCCTATGATAGGAGTAAAGGGTTGCATCAACTACAATCCTTTGTTGTTTAAGAGACAACTGGGCTATGCTTTGGTTCACCCTCCCAGAGGGAAAGATTTGGCTGAGACCTTGTATTGTGAAGTGAAACCTAATTCAGCTGTTGTCAGGCAAGCATCCTGGGCTTGGGACAACATTCAGACAAAAGGGATGGCTAATGTTGGAAGGTGTAATAATGTTGCTTCAGCTCAGTACTATGACTCGTCCCGTACTAGAGCCCAGATCACCGGAATGCCTTTCACATTGGAAGACATACCTGGACCATCCATAGTACAGCCAGCAGCAACTGTCAGCCTAGAAGAATTTGAGAAGTTGAAAGAAAGGAATGAGAACCTATCTCAAGCTTTGAAGAAGACTCTTTGGGAGAGGAGTGATGGTCGTCTGGACATTGAGAGGTTGGAGAAGCTTAGAGTGGAGCATCTTGCCAAAATTGAGAAGACAGAGGACTACATCAGGAAAGCAAGAGCTAGGGAACAAATATTGAAGAATGCCTGCAAGGAGGCCAAAATTCAGATGGCTAGAACTGAGCTCTATCTGCAGGAGAGTCAGGCTAGGTGGGTCAGGATCACTGAAGCTCGTACACAAGAAGACCAGAAGACTCAAGCCAAGATTGAACAGCTAGAGGCCAATGAGAAAAAGCAGCAGGAAGCTTTGTTGGCAGCCCAGAAGGAGATTTCAGAGTTGAAGCTCAGAGCAGGATTGAAAAGATCAAAGGACCAGGACAGACATAAAAAGCTGACCACTGCCATTGCCACCAGGAACCTCCTCATTAGGACCATTACAGAGCACCCGGCTGGTCCAGTGACTGAGGCACTCCTGAAGGAGGTCAAAGAGGATGAGTTTGGCCTGGATGTCTGACTCTTTGTTTGTTGTTATTTCCATTTGTTGTATTTTTATTGTATTTTGACCCCCCTTGGGCATGTGTTGTAAAAATAGACTATGTATTGTTCCTCGTTTGTAATATATTAGTTTTCTCTCAACAACATCAAACATCTCCCTCGAGGTCTGGAAAGGTCAAAACCAAGAACCAAACCGGATACCTTTGAAAACAAATAGGCATACTACATTGCATACTAACTTTTGTTTTGTTTTGTAGGTTTTATTATTATTGTTTCTAACTTTGTTGTGATCTCAGGAAACATTGCTCGTCTCCGAGTGTTCCCTGTCAACCGCGCGCACCGGTACCCGACTCGTAACAACCTTCCCGGTATTCAAATGGAACAAGTACAGCAGGATCTGACTGAGGTCAGAAGTCAGATGGCTAAGGAGAGAGTAGAGATGAGAAATCAGATGTCTCAATTCATGGCTGTGATGACTGGCTTAGCCCAGAGACAGGAAAGGTTAAGAGAGCTGGTGGAAAGGCAAACTCCTGAGGAACCTCATCTTGGAACAAGAGGAACTAGTAACAATGAACGGGGCCAGCCTCGTATTGACCCACCAGTATTTGGACCTCATCTGGATCCGGAAGTTAACATCCCGAGAAATGTGCCAAGTAATACTGCTGGAGGGAGAATCTTGCAAGAAGATGCCCAAGAAGAACAATTTACTGTTATGGGGACTAGAGAAGAAGTATATGATCGGAGATTGGACGAAATTGCTGAGAAATTAAGATCTTTGGAGTCACAGAATTCTTTGGGCTTCGATGTGATGGAGATGGGGCTAGTGGATGGGGTGAGAATTCCCCACAAATTCAAACCCCTATGCTTTGAAAAGTACAATGGTACCTCCTATCCTCGCACTCATCTGCAGTCTTTCTTGGGAAGACTTAAAGCTTATACTATGGATAAAAGCTGTGGATGTTCTACTTTGAAGACAGTCTGACTGGGGCTTCAAGAGAGTGGTATTCACACTTGTCTAGAGCCACCATAAGATGCTGGAAGGATTTGGCTGAGGCTTTCATCCGTCAATATCAATACAACCTGGATATGGCTCCCAATAGGACCCTCCTAATAGGAATGTCTCAGTCTTCTAGGGAGAGCTTAAGGGAATATGCCCAAAGATGGAGACAACTTGCTGCTGTTGTCCAACCACCCATGTCAGAGAGGGAAATGGCTGACATGTTCATGAATACATTGCAAGGGACCTCTATTGATAGACTGGCCGCTTTTTCCTCTACCAGTTTTGCTGATGTGGTCATAGCTGGTGAAAGGATTGAAAGCCTTTTAAAGATGGGCAAAATCTCCGAAAGTGGTGCAAGTTCATCCAGTAATCCCAGAAAGCCTTTTGTGGGACCCCGAAGAGCCGTTGAGACCAATTCCATTCATGCAAGCAGGGGCAGACCTCAGTATGTGCACCGATCAGTAGCAGCAGTTACCATTCCAGCTCCGATTCCTCAACAATCAGCATATCCTCAACAACAACAACCACAGTATCAACAACAAGTTCATTATCCGCAACAGAGAACCTACAACAATAGCAATAACAACCAACAACAGCGTCCTTTCCAGCAAAGGCCATCACAAGCAAACAGGGTAATTGACCCAATCCCAATGCCGTATGCTGCACTCTTGCCACAACTCCTGAAGCTCAACCTAGTTGAGTTAAGGACATTGGCACCTCCAGATCCTCTTAATTTGCCAAAGAACTATGATGCCAATGCCAGGTGTGCATTCCACTCAAACGCACTGGGGCATAATACTGAAAAATGCAGGGCCTTACAGATGAAAGTCCAAGACCTGGTAGACTCGAAAGCTCTCAACTTTGCACCTCCTCCAAATGTCACCAGGAATCCAATGCCTAGTCACAACGGGCCTAGGATTAATGCTATTGAGGAAGGCAAACTATCCACCTTAATCACCAGTGTTGCATATATTCGAACACCTTTGGTTGAAATCAAAGCTCAGCTTTTAGAATGCCAAGTATTCCCTGGGTGTGAGCTCGGCTGTGGGTATTGCAATATCACAGTCAATGGGTGTGAAAGGATGAGAGACGGCATAGATGGTCTTATTAAGGATGGTATTCTTCAGATTACGACAACAGCGCCTACAACTCCAACAATTCCTTCACCAACAATCACAGGTACTCCTACAACGTCAGCAACCATTGTTCCAACGGATTCTACTACAACTCCAATAACTGCTCAATCAATCACTTCAACGGATACAAGTTCAGTCACCATTCCTGCTACAACTTCAACACCCATCCAGTCAATAGTGTCTTCTACAACATCAGCAACAATTGATGAAAGCGTCTCAACGATTACCATATACTATGACCCTGCAAATGTTCCTGCCAACAACTCACAAAATCCCACTCCTGTCAGAGCACCAGTTACCATATACTATGATCCACACACCATTGTGGTCCCTTCTGCAGCTGCTATCAGTCCAGTCACTATCACAGTTCCTGGGCCAGTTCCTTACGAAAGTAATAATGCCATCCCTTGGCATTATGGCTCAGATCTATACTGCGAGGGGCAGAAAATCACTTTAGAATCATCAACTTCTTCACCTCAGATTGACAATGTGGGGGGAGGTGGAGGCTTCACTAGAAGCGGACGTCTCTTTGCCTCGCAAATTCCAAGACCCATTGCCGAAGCAGAAGCTGCTGCTAAGGCAAAAGGGAAGAGCATGGTGCAAGAAGAACAAGTTGTCAAAGAAGCTTTGAAGACTCCTTTTGATAAAGAGGTTGATGAATTCATGAGAATCATAAAGAAAAGTGACTACAAGGTGGTAGACCAGCTTCACCAAACACCTTCCAAGATCTCCATATTATCATTGTTAATGTTCTCCGAGGCTCATCGGAACGCACTATTGAAAGTCCTGCACGCAGCTTACGTGCCGGAGGAGATTACCGTCAATCAGTTAGAGGTAGTGGTTGGAAATGTCAACGCTAGTAATGGACTAGGGTTTACCAATACTGATCTGACGACGGAAGGTCGCAATCACAACAAGGACTTGCATATTACCTTGGAGTGTAAGGGTGCAGTTCTTTCTCACGTACTGGTGGACACAAGGTAATCCCTCAATGTCCTGCCCAAGAAAGCCCTTATGAAGCTGGAGTATGATGGATTGGCACTACGCCCAAGTAACTTGGTAGTGAGAGCCTTTGACGGTTCTAAAAGATCAGTTCTGGGAGAGATAGAATTACCAATAATGATTGGCCCACAGGTTTTCAAAACGACCTTCTTTGTGATGGATATACAGCCTGCCTACATCTGTCTATTGGGTAGGCCATGGATACACGCCGCCGGCGCTGTGACGTCAACCCTTCACCAGAAGTTAAAATTCGAGTGGGAAGGCCAAGTCATTACTATTGTGGGGAGGAGGATATTTTTGTTAGCCAGCTGGCCACCTTCAAATACATTGAGATGGATGGGGAGATCCATGAAACCATGAGCCAAGGGTTTGAGGCCCTTAATATTAATGAAACATCTGCTGTGCTTGGGACCTCCATCACATCATATCAGCAAGCCCGGAAGGTTGTTGAAAAGGGTACCGCCCAAGGCTGGGGCAAGCTGCTGCCCGTGGAGAAGAAAGAAGACCGATTCGGGTTGGGTTACAGACCAACTCGACAAGATCAACCAGAGGCTGCAAAGGAGCCCAAGTTTGTCAACAGGGGGATGCTCACCCCGGATGCTTGATGCGTGTTTTTCGCAAGTGTACGAATCACGTCAAAGTAATATAAAATATTATCGAATCCACAGAGACCAAGTGTCAATCTATCGTACCTGTTGTTATGGTGCTTATCTAAGGCAACTATTTTTAAGGGTTTTAATAAGGGTGCAATGGTAAATAAAATTATAATTTTAAATAATAGATAAAGGACAGGCTCGAATGTAATTCACGTAATCAATGATAATCCAGTACTTGTTAGTGGAACTACTTATGGGCAATGTTTTCTTCTTTGAAAAGAACTAATTTAACAGGAACTGTCGCTTTCGCGTATTCAAAACCGAGTTGTACTCTCTAATCAACCCCTCCTATTGTCACGGATAAAAAGGTGCGTACTGCGTTAGAGTAGTAAACCTATTTTTAAGAAATATAGTATCTTAACTAAGTTGAAAAGTACTTTAACCTGGATTTCTTAGCAAAAAGAGGTTCTCACGAACCAGACTCCAAACTTCTTTAACGCGTTCAAAAGTCGTTTTAAAATCTCCTTTCTTTTTAATCTAAAAACTCCTAATAAACTAGACAAAGCGCTTTTGGCTGTTTTTGAAATAGTTAAAAACAATTACTTGGATTGAAAGATAAAATAGCCCTTAGGTGTTTCCACGAACAATTATACTGATTACTGGTTTAATTACGATCCTTACATTCTAACCTTTATGGAATTAGTTAGACATGATAAAGTAAAGATTCTTTTTATAATTTTTCATAAAAGTAATTTAAAGCGAGTGCGGATAATAAACAAAGTAAATGTGCGAGTGCGGGAAATAAACAAAGTAAATGTGCGAGTGCGGGAAATAAACAAAGTAAATGTGCGAGTGCGGGAAATAAACAAAGTAAATGTGCGAGTGCGGGAAATAAACAAAGTAAATGTGCGAGTGCGGGAAATAAATAAAAGTAAAGTACGAACTTGAATTAAAATGGCGGCAGGATTAACTTCCTCCAGAGTGCTCCAAAACTCGAACCACAGACAGATTACAGACTCGATCACTCGATTGCAGAGGCACCCCGATGTGGAATGGCAACTGCTTTATAACTGATATATGCCTAGAGAATTCTAATTCTGGATGAAGAAAAACGAAAATCTAAGGTCCTATTTATAGGAAAAACTGAAAGCATGAAATGACCGGGACGCCCCTCCACTAAAAAGTGGAGGTTACTGATTTTGGCCTTGTGGCGCCCGCCACAGGCCTATGGCGCCCGCCATGGTCCCTACAGGGGATGATGGAGTGGGGAACGTGGGTCTTGGAGGTTGAGGAGTGGTCTTGAGACGTGGCCACGTCATGGCTAACCCCATGGCGCCCGCCACGGTGGGTGCCGCAAGTGCAAAACGCTGAATTTCTAGGTTTTCGTCCGTTTTCACTCCTTTTTCGCTCCTTTTCCTGATTCAAGCTCCGATTATTATAAAAACCTGAAAACATAAGAAAACAAAGCAATAACAAAGCAAAACAACAATAAAAGCTAAGAATGCATGCGAAATCGGAGTCAGAAATACGGTGAATTTTAGTGTGATCAAATTCTCCCACACTTAAACCTTTGCTTGTCCTCAAGCAAACATTAAAGCTTAAGAAAATATGGTGTCAACACGTGTCTTTGGGCTAAAGGGATTCTAAGTTCAAGTCAGGATGCAGTGACAGATACTAACTAAGTGAACCAAGGGTACCATAGTAACACAAACACAAACTTCAATCCTATATTAACCACTCCATATCATCCCACGATACCTAGGCCTATCTTCTCATCTTTTTGTGTCCTTTTCATTCGGGCGCAATCACATTAAGCCCGTTATCCGTACATGCTTCATAGTAGAGTGACCGGTTAGTGATTCTGATCCAAAACATAAGGTTTCTGGCACATAAGCATGTGTAAACCTGTTTTTATTTCGCCTAAATGTAGCTGCGGGGGATCAGATCGTAATCCGCCCTACCAAGTTCAGTGCCAGATACCTCTGAACCAACTAACAATAGGTGACTTGCAATTTTTTTTTCTTTTTGTGGCAAATTTTTTTCTTCTCTTTTTTTCGGTTTAAATGACTTTGTGAGGGTCACCTATACCAGAGTTTGCCTTTTTTTTTTTTTTTTTTTTTTTTCTTTTTTTATTAGCACTGGATCATTCACTTATATTCATCGGCCCTCTACGTAGAGCATGCTTAGGCCGGAGCTGACTGCTAAAATAAACTACTTAGGACAATTTTTTAAATGATAATAAAGGCCATGGTGGTGGGGTTTAGGAGTGATTCCTATATTCAAGAGGTCTATGGTGCTAAAATGGTTCTGATGTTTCAAAAAGTTGACCTAAGTCACCACATCCTAATCTAAACCTGTCTCAAAGCCCAAAAAAACATGTGAAACAACATTATTTTCTTTTTAAAAATTTTCTGGTAAGGCTAAGGAAATGGGAAAAAATGAAGATGAACTAAAAAAAACACTATACTGGTGACTCGTCAGACTCATGCATTATCTAAGAAAATTAAATTACTGAAAAGGGAAATAACTGAAAGGAAATTAACTAAAAAGGGAAATAACAGAAAGCAATAAAATCCCCTCCCACACTTAAATCGAACATTGTCCCCAATGTTTCGAAATAAGATAAGGGGGGTAACCTGGAAAAAGACTACTGAGGAGGGGCACTGGTGCCTTCGCCGTCCTGATGTGATGGTCTGGAACGACGGGATCTACTACGATGCTGGTCCCTCCGGTCGAGTCGTGCTGATAAAGCAGCCTGAGCACTCCGGACCTCTCGAAGGTTACCCAAGATGGAACCCTGAGTAGCCTCTACAAGCTGGTAGTGTCGGCTGTTGAACTCTCTCTGACGGTTCTGCTCTAATGAAATACCGTTCAAGGTACGGCAAACGTTGCTATAAGCACGATCCGAAACCAATCGCGATTGTTGCATGAAGCTCATGTTGTCCGTCAGCTGCTGTGAAATAGTAGAGAGAAGGCCATCACGCCTTTCTTCTCTAGCTGTCATATCACGCCACATCTCCTCGGTGACAAAGAATCCAGGAGCAGTACCTACAACAGGGTTAGAGGAAGATGGTGCAGTGTGTGACTGTGAAGGACGATGAGGGGACATGTGAGGGATGGGAGACTGCTCTCTCCGATCATACTCATCATCAGTGTCATGTGCCTCCCCATCGGGAATATTAGGAGGAAGTGGACACAAAACACGTGGAGCATTAAGATCATAGGTCCAGTTCCTTTCATCACGTACATCAGTACGTCTACTGCATGGTAAAGCAACAGATGGGATAGCTACCCCATGAATCATCAACTCATAACCACCTTCTCTCCTCGTTCGGCACAATTTCATGTCTTTCAGAAATTTTAAATTAATTGTGCGAGGAGGTAGTGGTTCAAGTGTAGCTATCTCATCGTTCAGGCCAAGAGCCCGAGCAATAGACGTAACAAGCCCTCCAAATACAATCGGTCCTGTTTTATTAGTAAATAAAGTCATATGGGCAAGCATAAACGGGACCGGATTGATGTGGGTTCTAGTGAGGCATCCTTGCAAAAATAGGAGTTCACGAGCATTTACCTTGTTTGGACTTTCCCGGCCAAAAATAGTACATGCCAAAAGAAGTCTAAAAACTCTTATGGCCGGGTTGTGAATGGTCGACGCAAGTATCCCTTCAAAAGAATTAATTGAAGTACTTGAAAGCCTTAGCCAGAAGGTAAATACCTCGGCCGACCATTCAACATCCAAAGGTGCCTCACAGATCGAACCTTCCCAATGAGGGATTTCTAACAAACCTGCTAGCTCATTGGTACTGAATTCATATTCAATTCCAAACAGTCTAAAAATAACAGTACCGACAGTGCTAGCAGTGTTAGGACTGACAGTGTATATCAAAGAACTCAAAAACTCAATTGTCAGTTTCTCATAGGTAGGTTCCTGATTAATGAAAATATTATGCAAGCTTAGAAATTCTAATAAATTAAAAACACTATGATAAATACCCAAAGCATACAGACAGTTATCGTCGACGTACCTAGTCGAGAGAATTTCTCGACTTTGAAGCCTCTGAATAATTTTCCGTTGCCTTTCGCCCGGTCTTCCATCACGAAGAAGAAATCCATTGAACTCCATTGTTGAAAAGCTCCTTAGGTAGTGAAAATGGTAGAAAAGTGGTTTATGAGGGGAATGATAAAGTTTTGATTTTTTTGGTTTTTGATGGATGAAAATGGAAATGGATGTTGGATATGTGTTATGGATGGAGGGTATTTTGGAAATGGGTGAGCTTTAATGGGGTTCAAGGAGGATTTGGAAGGTTGTAAAAATGGGTTTTTGGTGAAGAAAGGGATGAAAATGGTGGAAATGGGGATTGAATCCCGTATATGTTGATGGTACGGTGTGGCGCCCGCCACAGGGCCTATGGCGCCCGCCACAAGGCCAATTCCTGGGCCTTGTGGTTTTGGGTCCTCCTTTGGGCCTTCCTTGCACCTTGGTCTTCGGGGGGGTCTGGATAGCGTTTTCTTCTTCTTTTCAAGGCTTGAGGCTTGCATATTTTTTTGTGAAGACAAAAATGAAAATATTTTTGTCTTATATTTTTTTCTTTGCACGACAAAAATAAAATAATTAAAAATCAAAAAAGAAAAAGAAAAATTAGTGCATAATATGTATATATATAAGGAATTCAAAGTGCATGAAAATATAAAAGCTGCAATAAAGTAAAATATATGTCTGGAAATGCGATAAATAAAATACTAGGGTAGTGCTGTCAGTGTAGAATGAGTCATGTGGTAGGTTTCTTTTCCTGGCTTGATCCACGAATCTCAGCTATCTCCCTCCGAAGCTCTTCAATCGCCTGATGTAGAGCATCGGCCTCTGAGGCATGAGTGAGATCAGAAACCTGCATCTGTAACTCCAAGTCTGCCACTTCCTGCTTGAGCAGGGCAGTCTCCTTACGGAGCTCATAAATCTGTGTTTGTAGGTCAGGTGGCTGCAGAGACATATTGTTAGACATAACAGTGATTCGGGGAGTAAGAGGTGTAGGAGTGTACTCAGCGGCGGGAGGCGATTTCGGCTCTTCGACAGTCTCTCCATAACCCTCTAGAGCATAACTCCAATTGCAGGATCATGGACACTGGTCATCAGCGGATCTGGTAATGTAAAGTAGTGTATCTCTTCACCGTCGATCAGTAATTTAAACATGTTGGGCTCAAAGGAAGCCCTCCTCATCAGTCCTCTATCAAGACAAAAATCAATATCCAGGGTGGTGTAGCAGCAGAAGGTCCTGAGGTGCAATAACTTGCGAGACAAACCCAATGCAGTAGCTATCTGTGTAACAATCCCACCGACATGGATGATGCCTACTGATGATCTGGCAACACTAGCAAGGCCCTTCAATAGAAAGTTGCCACAAGCAACAGGGCGAGACTGAGTCGCACAAAACAGTAGGAAAATCTCCTCTTCACTTAGCAGTGTCTCTGTATCTGGAAAACCTAGGAAAGAATGTGCTAGAATCATCTGGAAGTACCTCAATGCAGGGTTGTGGATTACCTGAGAAAACTGGGTAGAAGGATCTTGGCTCCCTCCGCCTGATATTTTAGTCCAAAACTTTTCCACTTCTCTGCTCATAAAATACCCCATCGGAGTCTCTGGAATAACATCAGGAGTAGTCTGGAAACCTAGTAAGTCACCAAACTCTTTGTGAGAGAATGAGTAGTCAATCCCGAACAACCTGAAAACAGCGAGTCCATCGGGTCCAGCCCAAGGGTCATGATGAAATGAGTTGAGGAACTCAAGAGTCAAGTTCCTATAAGTGTTGTTCCTGTAGTCAAACTGGTCCCACTGGAGTTGATGGCATAAAAATCTGACGCTTGGCTCTATCCCCAAGGCATCCATGCAGTCATGGTTAGGGTACCTGGTAGGAGCCATAGGGCGTCTCATGTGAACATAGTAACGCTCTCTCTGTGCATCATCTCTAAAGGCCACGTGCATGTCATCAGGGTTCTGCATTCTGTACAAGGTTAGCAAACAAGTCCTGAAAGCACATAAAACATTCAATCGTTAGTCCTGACATAATAATAATAATAAACAAATTAAAATAAAGTAAAAATAAATAAAAAGTACAAAAATAAGAAAACCATGGGTTGCCTCCCATGCAGCGCTTGTTTAACGTCATTAGCTCGACGACCGATATTTAAACATCATTGGAAGGATACGGTGGATCACTCAGAGTATGGCAGGTGTATGTTGTTGGAATGTCACCTCCTTCGTAGGGCTTCAACCTCTGTCCATTAACGATGAATGGTTTACATGTCTGGTTCTTGATTTCAATAGCACCGGATCTTAGGATCTTAGATACTTCGAAGGGGCCAGTCCATCTCGAACGGAGTTTACCTGGAAATAGTCGTAACCTAGAATCGAACAGGAGAACAGGATCGCCTATTTTGAAGTCTCTTCTTACGATTCTTTTGTCATGCCAAGCTTTTGTTCTTTCTTTGTATATGATGGCATTTTCGTAGGCAGATTGTCTGAGCTCTTCTAATTTGTGGATGTCAAGGATACGTTTCTCACCAGCTGTCAAGTAATCCAGATTCAAAGTTTTGATGGCCCAATAGGCCTTATGCTCCAACTCAAAAGGTAAGTGACATGATTTTCCATAGACCAGTTGATAAGGGGTTGTTCCTATAGGAGTTTTGAAAGCGGTTCTATAGGCCCATAATGCTTCTTGAAGTTTCTGTGACCAATCCTTTCTAGATATAGAGACAGTCTTCTCGAGGATTTGTTTTATCTCCCTATTAGATACTTCCACTTGTCCATTGGTCTGTGGGTGGTATGGTGTTGCTACTCTATGCTTAACTCCATACTTGCTTAAAAGTTTATCAAATATTCTCGATATGAAGTGTGATCCTCCATCACTTATGACTAAACGGGGGGTTCCAAACCTGGGAAATATATAATTCTTGAATAATTTGATGACTACTCTGGTGTCATTTGTGGGTGCTGCGATAGCTTCAATCCATTTAGACACGTAGTCAACAGCTACTAATATGTACTGATTTCCAAAATATGGTGGGAACGGTCCCATAAAGTCTATACCCCATACGTCGAAGAGTTCTACTTCTTGGATATTTCTTAACGGCATTTCATTACGTCTTGAAATATTTCCTGTGCATTGGCATCTGTCACACTTGACAATGAAAGCATGGACATCACGCCACATAGTAGGCCAGAATAGGCCAGCTTGAAGAATCTTGGCGTAGGTCTTAGATGTGCTTGCATGTCCACCATAGGGTGCAGAATGACAATGCTCAATTATATTATTTACCTCTTCTTCTGGAACACAACGGCGAAAAATGCCATCTTTACCTCTCTTGAAAAGAAATGGATCGTCCCAATAGAAATTTCTCACATCACTATAGAACTTCTTCTTCCAGTGGTAGTTTAGATCAGGGGGTATGATGTCAGCGGCTAGGTAATTAACAAAATCTGCATACCAAGGTGCATTACTTATAGCTAAGGATTTATGAAAATGCTCATGAGGGTCTGGGTTATCATCTTCAATGGTTTCTAGTTGGGCTATCAGTCTATCATAGGCAAAATCGTCATTTATGGGAACTGAGTCAGGTTTCAGGTATTCTAGCCTAGATAGGTGATCAGCTACCACATTATCAGTGCCTTTCTTATCACGGATATCCAAATCAAACTCTTGCAGTAATAGAATCCATCGAAGTAACTTAGGCTTGGCATCCTTTTTGCTTAGTAAGTAACGAATGGCAGCATGGTCGGTATAAACTATAATCTTGGCTCCTACTAGATAAGATCTAAATTTGTCTATTGCAAAAACTACAGCTAGGAGCTCTTTTTCGGTTGTTGCGTAGTTGAGCTGTGCAGCGTCTAGGGTTCTCACTTACCATAGCCCCTGAAAAGGTTAGCAACACAAGCATACAAACAAAACCAAATGAACATAATGTCATACCAACATAATAAAAACAGAAGTGAAGTCATACATACAAATTCCCAATGCAAATGCAAGTCATAAGAATGATAAAAGAAGCACACAAGTTAATATGAGGCAACAATGAAACACATGGCAAAGCAAAGCAAACTTAGTAAAATCAAAGCAAAATAAACAAAACACAAACTCAAGGCACAAGACCAGAACCATATCCATGTTAAAGAAGTGCTTTAGAAGCAAGAAAGATGAAGAGAAGAGAAGCACAAATCTAAACAAACACATTATGGGAAGAAAGAGGCAAAGAAGTGAGGTGGATGTACAAAAGAAAGAAAGAACTTCAAAGGTAAACCAAATGCAAGATTTCCAAAACACAAACCCTAAACCAAGATCAGAAAGGTATCAATACCCTAAAGAGACCCCAAATGAGATGAAGAAGTTGGCATAAGTGCCCTTCTAAGCTAATGAGAGAACTTATGATCAAAAGGAAGAAAAATGGGACAAGTTAAGAACAAAAATTCACATCAAATCAAAAGAGGGCTCAAACATCAACTAGGGTTAAGAAACTTCATTCACAAGTCAAGGACCAAAACCAAATGAACAAGTTCCTAAAAATCAGAATAAAAATAACACATGAAGTAAACTCTATCAAGAGTCCAAAGCAAAAAGAACCACTCAAACATTCAAAATGAGGATCACTATGGAAAATGAACAAGACAACATGCCTAAAAAGGAATTAAAATGAATTAATTAAATGGGAGAATTAATTTACACGTGTCAATTAAAAATAAATGACAAATAAAAATATGAAAAATTAAAGAAAACTCAAATTAACATCCATGAATTATTTCAGAATTTTTTGACACTTAGAAGTATTTTTAAAAATTAAAAAGAAAAATGAAATAAAAAGAAATGAAAAGAAAAAGAAAATAAAATGAGAAAAGGGAGGAGGTGCGAAAAGAAAGGATCTCAGTTCAAATGAAATAGGCTTAAGCAGAAGGGGGTGGGATTAGCAACCCAGGCCCACCCAATCTCAACCCAGCACACAATATAAGGGTGGAAGTTCACAAAAATATGGGAAAAACAATAGCCAATGGATCAAACAGACGCATCCTGGGAGTCATTTCATTAATTTACGTGGCATAATGATTGGATCAGAGTGGGAGAGCACACTAACTAACATGAGGTGCGTAACACATGGAATAATCAGAAGGAAAATATGAGAAACAAAACACGTGAGAGGGAGCATCCTCATTAATTGAAGTGTCACAATCTCACGCGTCCAGATGACCAGATCCAAGGGTGCTGGGACCTTCTTCTTCAATTCAAAACCCTAAACACACAACCCAGATTCTGGTGACCGGAGCTAGGGCTCCGGCACCGGAAAACACATAACAAGAACAAATCTCAATAATAATTCACAAAATGCTCCAGATTACACAATTAAGTCATCTTGAGTTCAAATACGATGATGAAATTCTCAGTAGGTCAAAGGATTTTCCAGATCGAAAGCAAACAGTTTGAACTATGAAACTTCAAATCCACAATACATCCTCAATTCTCAAGCATTTTCAGAATTAAAACGTGCAGTGCAATCAACAAACATCAAAGATCAAAATGCACACCTCAAAAACCATTTGCAGATCTAACTATTGTGATCTTCTCTTGCATTTTGCAAGAGGAAGCTTGATGGAACTTGAATTTGAAGCTTCAAAGTAACCTGCCTTTGAATGGCACCCTTCTATTCTTGCACCTTTAGCTTAAATGAATGGTGGAGTAATGATCTTTATAACTCACTGAACAAGAATATGGAAGAAGTTTGTGAAGAGAGTGAGAGAATGAAGAGATTCGAAAGAATTTGCTTCTAGTGCAAAAACTTGAGAGTGATGAAATGAGAGAGATCTGGATCCTTCTAAAACCCTAATTTGCTTTTAAATGAGGTCATGAGGAAATGCTGAAAGAATGAGAGCCTTTGCACGTGGGAAGAGAGTGTGTGAGAGATTTTGCAAAATTTTCAAGTTTGTGGTGAGAGAATGAAACACTCATGCATTTCCTTGCTTCTTGCCCATGTGCATTCACAATCTGACCCTTGATTGCAATCCAAACAGATCCTGGCCCTTGGATGAAGGTGTCACACAATTTTCATGATCATGCAAAAATTACACTTATGGAATAAAATTCTCATCATGCACGAATTTGGTGTATTTCTTGGAGCAAAATGACTTATTTGAATTGCATTTTAATATTGGAACCATATTTGGTATGTACCAACACCCAAAAAATAGATTCATGACTTTTTGCTTTGGTGCAAAAATGAAAAATCAAGTTTTGCCCTAGTTTTTATGGAATTTTCGAGGCCTCTATCTTCTTAACCATGAAGGCTATGAAAAAGTACTTGTACTTTTTGAAAATGGGAGGCTTTAATCTCCAACTTTCATGTTTGACTTTGGTCCATTTGAAGATTTTTTCACCAAGTTATGATCATTTGAAATTTAGGGCAAAAACTTGCTAAAAATGGCATTTTCCATAACCAACTTCACACCAATTTTGCAAAACACCTCAAAACCTCATGATTCTTGATCTTTGAACTTTCCAAACCTCTTTTAACATTATAAGAACATCCCTTGGCTAGAAAAATGGGGTTGGACCCCTTGAAATCTCACAGTTGACTTTTCTAAGGCACAATCGACCAATTTCTTCATTTACAAGCAACTGAAGAAATGCTTGACTTTCACAAGGAATTTTCTCACCAAATTTCATCCCTAGGATCCTCTTAACATGTGAAAGACTTTGCCCAAATGAAATGGCCAAAGTCTTGAGGTTTTCATGCTTGAAACTCAAACCCTATTTGGGATCCTTGTGTAGGAGCTTTGCCCTAGCCTGGATTCCCTGATGATCTTCCAACCTTCTAAGCTTTTGTAAATGAACTTGAACTTGTAAATGCAACATAAACCCCTCATAGGACTTGTTCAAATCCATTGGGACCCTTGTCATGGCTTGTGATGCTTCAAGAACCTCCACAGATGATCATATGCCTAATGCTAGGTCATGAGAAATGTTATGCCTCATCTTTCCATGCTAAGATGCCAAGAGTATGATATGCTTATGATGAATATGATGTGATATGATGCTTAAAAAGAAAAGGGAAAATTTGGGGTGTTACAGCTGCCCCTATTCAAACAACTGTTAATCTGAAAAGGACGGTAGCACGGACTATCGACCGTTCAAGATAAACTGTGGTTGAATACCAAGAAGACCTGAAATTTGCACTCTGACGAAGAATGCAGAAACTGGGAAATAAACCCAACCAAATGACGCTTTGGTGATTGAAGCAGAGAGATAGCAGACGAGCTTCTTCCAAGTTGAAACTGGTATCAGAATACTTTGACAGACGAGTCTTCTTCAAACAATCCTGTTACGCTAGGAGCTGGACATACAAGCCCTCACATACTTTGCAAGACATAACTTGAGACAGACGAATCTCCTTCGGATATACCTGTTACGCCAGGACCGGTGATGCACTAAAGTCTGTGGGATAAACATGCATAATCAAGGTAGACGAACCCTCTTCATATATTATCCGTGGATATATGATCTAAGACAGACGAGTCTTCTTCAAGCGAACCTATTATGCCAGGTGCAACATTAATAATTGATGCCTGAGACGGACGAGCCTCCTTCGGATATACCTTTTACGCTAGGACCGGTAACCATTTTGACATTTATTCCCATAGTCAGGATTTTAAACCTCTTCAATACAGACGAGTATTGGATGATCATCAAGAGAACACAGACGAGTGTCATAAGTCAATGATACAAACGAGTATCAGACGATGATCTAAGAAACATAGAAGAGCGCTTCAGGCAATGATACAGACAAATATCAGCCACTGGTATAGACGAATACCAGAAATTCAAACACAGACGAGCATTTGGAGTAGTCATACAGACGAGTGCCAGGGTAATTGTCAAATCAAAACATATGGATATAAGTCAACACAGACGAGTGTTAGGGATGATACAGACGAGTATCCAAATAATGCAGACGAGCTTCAAACAGATAATAAACACAGACGAGTGCGAGGGATGATACAGACGAGTATCCAAACAAAGCAGACGAGCTTCAAACAGATAATAAACACAGACGAGTGCTGGAGAATGCAGACGAGCAACCACAAATATCACATATCAAAACACAGACGAGTGCTGGGAAGTGCAGACGAGCAATAAAACTCAAACACAGACGAGTGTTGGAAAGTGCAGACGAGCAACTAATTATCAACATCAAACACAAACGAGTGTTGGAAATTGCAGACGAGCAACAACAAATATCAAACACAGACGAGTGTTGGAAATTGCAGACGAGCAATAAATACCAAACACAAACGAGTGTTGGAAAGTGCAGACGAGCAACAACAAAGTAGTAATGGGCCACTGCTGGGGAAAGCAAACGAGCAATACCAAAGTGATAACACAGACGAGTGTTGAGAAATGCAGACGAGCGATAATGAGGCATGAACACAGACGAGTGTTGGAGATTGCTTCCTCAAATATCCACTGTTGGTGACAAGAGTTCTGCCAAATAACTATGTGGGGAATGGGCCTCCCACTGTTTGCTGGGTATACTTCACTGGGGAAGATAAACTGCTTGGGCTACCTGCCAAGACTTAGTTGGGGAAAATTCTGCTTGGGAGAATGTGACACCATCCTGTAACCTGCAACAACAGAAAACACATATGTGCCCCGGGGACTTGCATGGTATGATCTGTTCATCCATCGTCACCCGACACTCACAGAGGATTTCAAATGTTTCCCTGCAATGTCATTTTCTTTCAAATTATCACCATGTTTTAAATGCAATGCTATTTTTGCCAAAAAAATTCAGGACATTTTGCAAACAAAAATAAACACAACACAGCTTTTTGACTGAATATTCTTTTTATTAAAAGGCCTCTGAATAGGAAAAGATTTTACATCAGGAAGCAGCCACCTGGAAAGAGGTAGCCACCATAAAATTGAGAAAATAAACTATCCTAATGGCAATGGGCACGTCATTCCAATGAGTTTCCTTTCTGCTATGACCAGCATGTCTTCAAAACTCTCCATTCTTGCCTTTGCTTTCTGATAAGATGAGGGGACTGATTCCTATCTTTCTGATATTGTCAGGTTGTACGAAACAATGATTTGGTTCAGATTACTCGGATCGCAGTTGTTCGCTTATTCCCTTGTTTTGCGTGGATCGCCCTTTCGGGTTTTCAATCCACCGGGATACCCTTTTTTGCCTGAGCTGTCCGATGTGGCTTTTCAACTCAGCGGGTGTACATTTTTTTTTACTTATTTTCCCTAACTTTTTCCCGAGCTTTTATTCTGTTTTTAGCTCGCCGGGATGCCCTTTTCTTGCCTGGACTTTAATTCTGTTTTTGTGTCAAGCGGGACTTTTTTTTACGCGAAGTATTTTTTAACTGCGTTCGAGTTAACAGGGGATTGGAAATCTTCTCCATCCATAGTGGTGAGCATTAGTGCTCCACCTGAGAAAACTTTCTTCACTATGAATGGTCCTTCGTAGTTTGGGGTCCACTTGCCCATGTGATATGAACTTGGAGGAACAATCCTCTTGAGCACAAGCTCTCCTACTTGATACTCCCGAGTATGTACTCGTGGTCGAATGCTCGCTTCATTCTCCTCTGATAAAGCTGACCATGACAGATAGCCGCTAATCTCTTTTCCTCAATTAGACATAGCTGATTGTAACGAGCACGCACCCATTCAGCCTCATCAAGCTTCACATCAATCATCACACGCAATGAAGGAATCTCTACTTCCACAGGCAGAACTTCCTCCATACCATATACCAGTGAGAAGGGAGTTGCCCCAGTTGACGTCCTGACTGATGTTCGGTACCCATGCAACGCAAATGGTAACATCTCAAGCCAATCCTTGTAAGTGACAACCATCTTTTGCACAATCTTCTTGATATTCTTATTTGTCGCCTCTACCGCACCATTCATCTTTGGTCGGTAAGGAGAAGAATTGTGATGCTGAATCTTGAAGTCCCGACACAATTCGGCCATCATCTTGTTGTTCAAGTTAGAACCATTGTCAGTAATGATTCTTTCGGGCACTCCGTATCTGCAGATAATGTCCCTTTTCAGAAAACGAGCTACCACTTGACGAGTGAAATTAGCATAAGATGCTGCTTCCACCCACTTAGTGAAGTAATTAATCGCAACCAAGATGAAGCGATGACCATTTGAAGCAGTAGGCTATATTTTTCCGATCATGTCAATGCCCCACATAGAAAAGGGCCAAGGAGATGACATGACGTTGAGCGGGCTAGGAGGAACATGCACTTTGTCTGCATAAATCTGGCACTTGTGGCACTTACGGGCGTATGAACAACAGTTTGCATCCATTGTCATCCAGTAATACCCCGATCTCAACAATTTCTTTGCCATAACATGCCCTCCTACACGGGTACCTAAAGATCCCTCGTGGACTTCCTGCATTAACAGGCTTGCTTCGTGTCTATCCACGCATCTGAGCAAGACCATGTCAAAGTTTCTCTTGTACAAAACCCCGTCTATATTCAAGAAGAAGCTAGCAGCAAATCTCCTTAAGGTCTTCTTGTCATTGGAAGATGCCCTAGCTGGGTATTCTTGCTTTTCCAGGAATAACTTGATATCAAAGTACCAAGGTTTCTCATCAGACACAGTGTCTATAGAGAAAGCATGAGCTGGAGCGTCAAGCTTGGAAATGTCAATTTTGGGTACATAGTTCCAACACAAGACTTTGATAGACGAAGAAAGAGTGGCCCATGCGCCAGCAAACTGATTTTCACCACGTGGTATGTACTGAAGCTTAACTGTCGTGAAGAACGTCAACAATTTTCTGGCATAATCCCTGTACGGAACTAGGTTCTCTTGATGCGTATACCACTTTCCGGTAATCTGGTTAATGACGAGAGCTGAATCTCCGAATATATTGAGGGTCTTAATCCGAAGATTAATTGTTTCCTCTATTCCCATTATGCATGCCTCGTATTCCGCTTCATTGTTGGTGCAGCCAAAAGTAATTCTGGCAGTGAAGGGAAAGTGAACAACTTCAGGAGTGATAAGAACAGTACCAACTCCACATCCATTGATATTGACTGCCCCATCAAACATCAACTTCCATTTGGATTCAGGGTCTGGCCCCTCCTCCGGAAGTGGTTCCTCGCAATCGTTTGCTTTGAGGTACATGATGTCCTCATCAGGGAAATCAAACTTCATTGGCTGATAATCATCTTCAAGAGGTTGCTGCGCAAGGTAATCTGATAATACACTTTCCTAGATGGATTTCTGAGAAGTATACTGTATGCCATACTATGTTAAAATCATTTTCCACCTAGCAACCCTTCCGGTTAACGCTGGTTTCTCAAAGATGTACTTGACAGGATCCATTTTGGAAATTAGCAGTGTGATATGAGTCAACATGTACTGTCTCAGTCGGCAAGCAGCCCATACCAAAGCGCATCAAGTTTTCTCGAGTAGTGAGTAACGGGATTCACAGTCGGTAAACGTTTTGCTAAGGTAATAAATAGCGTACTCTTTTCGACCAGACTCATCATGTTGGCCTAGAACACACCCCATTGACCCTTCTAGCACAGTCAAATACATGATTAAAGGTATTCCTTCAACTGGAGGCATTATAATCGGAGGCTCCTGCAAATATTCTTTTATCTTGTCAAAAGCTCTTTGGCAGTCCTCATTCCACCTGACCGTTTGCTCTTTTCTTAGCAATTTGAATATTGGTTCGCACGTGGTAGTTAGATGAGATATGAACCGTGAAATGTAGTTCAACCTCCCTAAAAACCCGCGCACTTCTTTTTCTGGTCTCGGTGCAGGCATATCTTGTATTGCTTTTACTTTTGCAGGATCTACCTCAATTCCTTTCTGACTAACAATGATACCGATCCGGGATTCGGATCCCATTGCTTGTGGATATCTCTGGCTGATCTACTTGAAGGGAATGTCCCAGCTGGGTACGAGATCATCGGTAGGTCTGATAAGGTGTATGACTGCTTAGGGAAAACAGGTCACTGATAGACCTATCTTAATGATGAGGGGCCCAGCTGGGGTCTGTGGGAGCTTTCATCACTTTGTTGCGAAATCTTTAGACATTGCTCTTCTGGATAGAGGTTGAGACTCTGCTGGGAGATGGCTCCCTATTTATCACTCGGCCAGGGAGGAGTGATCATTGAACGATCTTCCTTGAGATGTTCATGAGGATCCCTCTGAGGATGATGATTTTGACAACTCATCTGGGGAGGATGAGCATCTGCAATCCTGTTATGACGAAAACGCACAAATACCCCGAGGTATCCCTTACTGGATTCCATCATAGGAATTCGGACACTCCCGGGAGCAAATATATTTCCTGTAAGCATTAATTTTAGAAAAGACGCATTTGTATTAATGCAATCGATATTTATAAGGACATCGGACATTTTTGCAAACGAAAATAAAATGTACGAGACGAAATGTGACTGAAAATCTGATTTTATTAATTTGGGGTGCCCTGAATTTGCAAGTACAGTCAAAGAAACAAATCCCCTGAAATGAGGATATTGCTACAAAACGAGAAAACAAAAAGATGTTGGCAATGTTGATGACACTTCAGTGCTTCCCTTTTGCTATGACTTGTATGACATTGACGTTCTTCTCATCTTGCTTTTGAAGAATGGCTGACTTTGACCGATGCTTTAACCTTTCGAAGCTTGCCGTGTCGTGGGTGATATAGACGAATTCAGAATGCAGTTGTTCGCTTATTCCCTTATTTTGCGTGGATCGCCCTTTCGGGTTTTCAATCCACCGGGATACCCATTTTTGCCTGAGCTATCCAATGCGGCTTTTCAACTCAGCGGGTGTATATTTTTTATTTATTTTCCCTTATTTTTGCCCGAGTCTTTTATTCTGTTTCGGACTCGCCGGGATGCCCTATTTTTGCCTGGACTTACATTCTGTTTTTATGTCCAGCGGGTCATTTTATGCGAAGTATTTTTTAACTGCATATGAATTCACAGGGGAAAACTTCACCATCCATAGTACTGAGCATCAGTGCTCCACCGGAGAAAACATTCTTTACTATGAATGGACCATCATAATTCGGAGTCCACTTGCCCCTATGGTCTATATGAGGAGGGAGGAGTCTTTTCAGCACAAAATCTCCTACTTGGTATTCCCGAAGCCTGACTTTCTGATCGAAGGCTTTCTTCATTCTTTTCTGATACATCTGCCCATGACAAATTACAGCTAACCTCTTCTCTTCGATCAGACTCAATTGTTCGTACCAGGATCGGACCCACTCTGCTTCATTCAACTTGACATCCATCAGTACCCGTAAGGAGGGTAATTCAACTTCAACAGGTAGGACTGCCTCCATACCATACACAAGCTGATACACTGTTGCCCCAATGGATGTTCTGATTGAAGTACGGTACCCATGTAAGGCAAATGGTAACATTTCATGCCAGTCTTTATAGGTGACCACCATCTTCTGCACAATCTTCTTGATATTCTTGTTAGCTGCCTCTACAGCGCCATTCATCTTCGGCATGTAAGGAGAAGAGTTGTGATGTTGAATCTTGAAGTCCCGGCATAGTTCTGCCATCATTTTGTTGTTCAAGTTGGAACCAATTATCAGTAATGATTCGCTCGGGCACTCCATATCGGCAGATGATGTCTCTCTTTAGGAATCGGGCTACCACTTGTCTGGTGACATTGGCATACGAAGCTGCTTCGACCCATTTGGTAAAATAGTCAATGGCTACCAGGATGAATCTGTGGCCATTTGAAGCAGTCGGTTCAATCTTGCCGATCATATCAATGCCCCACATGGCAAAGGGCCAAGGTGAAGACATCACATTCAGGGGATTTGGAGGCACATGCACTTTGTCTGCATAAATCTGGCATTTGTGGCATTTTCTAGCATAAGCACAACAGTCTGCATCCATTGTGATCCAGTAATAACCTGATCTTAGCAACGTTTTAGCCATAGCATGCCCTCCCGCATGGGTACCAAAAGATCCTTCGTGCACCTCGTGCATCAACAAGTCTGTTTCTGCCTTATCAACACATTTGAGAAGTACCATATCAAAGTTTCTCTTGTACAAGGAACCATCAGCATTCAGAAAGAAACTACCAGCAAGCCTTCTTAATGTCTTCTTATCATTGGAAGATACCCTAGATGGGTATGTTTTATCCTCCAAGAAGAATTTGATGTCATGGAACCAAGGCTTATCATCCTTAACAATGTCTACTGAGAATACGTATGCTGGTCTGTCAAGTCTGGATACTGAAATCCGAGGCACAAAGTTGGAAGCTTGAACTTTGATCATGGATGAAATGGTAGCTAAAGCGTCTGTGAACTGATTTTCATCCCGAGGGATATACTCAAGTTTGACTGTTGTGAAAAAAGTCAGTAATATCCTTGTATAGTCCCGGTAGGGTATCAGATGATCCTGGTGAGCATACCATTTGCCGTTGGTTTGATTAATTACCAGAGCTGAATCTCCGAACACAGTCAAAGTCTTGATCCTGAGTTCAATGGCTTCCTCAAGACCCATAATACAAGCTTCGTATTCAGCTTAGTTGTTAGTGCAGTTAAAAGTGAGTTTCGCCGAGAAAGGAATGTGAACTCCCTTAGGTGTAATGAGTACTGCACCAACACCACGACCATTCATATTAACAGCCCCATCGAACATCATAGTCCATTCTTCTTCTGGGTCAGGCCCTTCAGTGTGAATAGGTTCTTCATGATCTTTTGCTTTTATGAACATGATGTCTTCATCAGGGAAGTCAAATCTCATAAGCTGGTAATCATCAATGGGTTGCTCAGCAAGATAGTCAGACAGTACACTGCCTTTGATGGCCTTTTGGGATGTGTACTGAATGTCATATTCTGTGAGGATCATTTGCCATCTCGCAACCCGTCCGGTAAGAGTTGGCTTCTCAAATATGTACTTGACTGGATCCATCTTTGAGATCAATAAGGTAGTGTGGGTCAACATATACTGCCTTAGTCGGCGAGCAGCCCACACTAAAGCACAACAAGTTTTCTTGAGCAGTGAATAACGTTGTTCACAGTCGGTAAACTTTTTGCTTAGGTAGTAAATTGCATACTCTTTTCGACCAGACTCGTCATGCTGGCCCAGCACACACCCCATTGACTCTTCTAATACTGTCAAGTACATGATTAGAGGTATTCCTTCAACTGGAGGCATAAGGATCGGAGGCTCTTGTAAGTATTCCTTGATTTTGTCAAAAGCCATTTGGCAGTCTTTATTCCACCTGACCGTTTGCTCTTTTCTTAACAACTTGAACAAAGGCTCACAAGTTGCTGTAAGGTGAGATATGAACCTTGAAATGTAGTTCAATCTACCTAGAAACCCCCGAACTTCTTTTTCAGTCTTCGGTGCAGGCATTTCTTGAATGGCTTTGACTTTATCAGGGTCAACTTCAATCCCTTTCTCACTTACAATAAATTCCAGCAGCTTACCGGATCGAACCCCGAATGTGCATTTGTTGGGGTTTAACTTCAGTTTGTACTTCCTCAGACGCTTGAATAGCTTCAACAGATTCACCAGGTGGTCTTCTTCTGTAAGGGACTTGGAAATCATGTCATCCACATAACATTCAATTTCCTTGTGGATAATGTCATGGAATAATGTTACCATAGCCCGTTGATAAGTGGCACCAGCATTCTTCAGTCCGAATGGCATCACCTTATAACAGAATGTGCCCCAGGGTGTGATGAAATTTGTCTTCTCCATGTCTTCAGGTGACATTTTGATCTGATTATATCCCGAAAATCCATCCATGAAGGAGAACACCGAGAACTGAGTCGTATTGTCGACCAATACATCAATGTGAGGTAATGGGAAGTCATCTTTCGGGCTGGCTCTGTTCAAATCCCGGTAATCCACACACATCCTCACCTTTCCATCCTTCTTAGGCACAGGTACAATGTTAGCAACCCATGGCGGGTAACTGGTCACAGCAAGGAAACCGGTGTCCCATTGTTTTTGCACCTCTTCTTTTATCTTCATGGCCATATCTGGGCGAGTACGGCGCAACTTCTGTTTTACTGGCGGGCAGTCTTCTTTCAGAGGCGGCTTGTGCATAACAATGTCGGTGTCCAATCCTGGAATATCCTGATAAGACCAAGCAAAAACATCCACGTACTCCCGAAGCATGTCAATCAGTTGCTTTTTCACTGAATCTTGCAGGCAGGCCCCGATCTTGACTTCTTTCAAGTCTTCTTCCGTACCAAGATTAACCGTTTCAACTTCCTCCTGATGAGGAGTGATAACCTTCTCCTCTTGTCTCAACAACCTAGCTAGTTCTTCAGGAAGCTCATAATCTTCTTCAACCCCTTCATCAGCTTGATTAATCGGATTGTCAAAGTCATACGAATTCATAACAGGGTCGTTGTCGGTGCAGTCTGGAGGGCATTTTCTGCAAGTGTTTAGATTTGTTCATTTTAGTGATCAGTTTTATCTTGCTTAGAAAAGGTGAAAATGAAGTTATTTATTTTGAAAAACATTGCCATTTTATTTTTGTACAAAAAATAAAGAATGAAAAACAGTGAGCGGAAAAGAAAAGACTCATTTGCAAAAGATGTCCTGATATTCATTAATTGATCTTTGCACAAAATACAAGATGGCCCGATTACAAAATGAGTCCTGACATCTTGGGCAAGACGCAGGACTTGATGCATGCTTAAAAACAGGAAATAATAATTACTCTGCAGGAGTAACTCTTATAATTTCCTGGGAAGACCAGTTTGAGACACGGTTCCCCGAGATCTTTGGACGTATCCAGCTTTCCAGGTTGCGCTCGTCTTCTGACTCATCTTCCAAATTATTCACAGCATCCGGGGTGAGCATCCCCCCGCTGACAAACTTGGGCTCCTTTGCAGCCTCTGGTTGATCTTGTCGAGTTGGTTTGTAACCCAACCCGAACCAGTCCTCCTTCTTCTCCACGGGCAGCAACTTGCCCCAGCCTTGGTCGGTACCTTCCTCAACAACCTTCCGGGCTTGTTGATATGATGTGATGGAGGTCCCAAGCATAAAAGATGCTTCATTGATGTTCAGGGCTTCAAACCCTTGACTTATGGTCTCATGGATCTCCCCATCCATCTCAATGTATTTGAAAGTAGCCAGCTGGCTAACGAAGATATCATCTTCCCCACAAATGGTAATGACTTGGCCCTCCCACTCGAATTTTAACTTCTGGTGAAGGGTTGACGTCACGGCGCCAGCGGCGTGTATCCATGGTCTACCCAATAGACAGCTGTAGGCAGGCTGTATATCCATCACAAAGAAGGTCGTTTTGAAAACCTGTGGGCCAATCATTATTGGTAACTCTATCTCTCCCAGAACTGATCTTTTAGAACCGTCAAAGGCTCTCACTACCAAATTGCTTGGGCGTAATGCCAATCCATCATGCTCCAGCTTCACAAGGGCTTTCTTGGGCAAGACGTTGAGGGATGACCCTGTGTCTACCAATACGTGAGAAAGAACTGCACCCTTACACTCCAAGGTAATGTGCAAAGCCTTGTTGTGATTGCGACCTTCCATTGATAGATCAGTGTTGGTAAATCCTAGTCCATGACTAGCGTTGACATTTCCAACCACAGCCTCTAACTGATTGACGGTAATCTCCTCCGGCACATAAGTTGCGTGCAGGACTTTTAATAGTGCGTTCCGATGAGCCTCGGAGCACATTAGCAATGATAGTATAGAGATTTTGGAAGGTGTTTGGTGAAGCTGGTCTACCACCTTGTAATCACTTTTCTTTATGATTATCATGAATTCATCAACCTCTTGATCAAAAGGAGTCTTTAAAGCTTCTTTGGCAACTTGTTCTTCTTGCACCAGGCTCTTCCCTTTTGCCTTGGCAGCAGCTTCTGCTTCAGCAACGGGTCTTGGAATTTGCGAGGCAAAGAGACGTCCGCTTCTAGTGAAGCCTCCGCCTCCCCCCACATTGTCTATCTTAGGTGAAGAAGTTGATGATTCTAAAGTGATTTTCTGCCCCTCGCAGTACATATCTGAGCCATAATGCCAAGGGATGGCATTATTGCTTTCGTAAGGAACTGGCCCATGCACTGTGATAGTGACCGGACTGATAGCAGCTGTAGAGGGGATCACAATGGTGTGTGGATCATAGTATATGGTAATAGGTGCTCTGACAGGAGTAGTGTTTTGTGAGTTGTTGGCAGGAACATTTGCAGGATCGTAGTATATTGTAACCGTTGAGACACTTTCACTAATTGCTGCTGATGTTGTAGAAGGCACTATTGACTGGATGGGTGTTGAAGTTGTAGCAGGAATGGTGACTGAACTTGCATCCGTTGAAGTGATTGATTGAGCAGTTGTTGGAGTTGTAGTAGAATCCGTTGGAACAATGGTTGCTGAAGTTATAGGAGTATCTGTGATTGTTGATGAAGGGAATGTTGGAGTTGGAGTTGTTGTTATTGTAATCTGAAGGATACCATCCTTAATAAGACCGTCTATGCCGTTTCTCAGCCTTTCACACCCATTGACGACAATATTGCAATATCCACAGCCAAGCTCACATCCGGGAACACTTGGCATTCTAACAGCTGAGCTTTGATTTCAACCAGAGGTGTTCGGATCTGTGCAACACTGGTGATTAAGGTGGATAGTTTACCTTCTTCAATAGCATTAATCCTAGGCCCGTTGTGACTAGGCATTGGATTTCTTGTGACATTTGGAGGAGGTGCAAAGTTGAGAGCTTTTTAGTCCACCAGATCCTGGACTTTCATCTGTAGGGCCCTGCATTTTTCAGTGTTATGCCCCGATGCGTTTGAGTGGAACGCACACCTGACACTTGCATCGTAGTTCTTTGGCATATTGGTGGGATCTGGAGGTGCCAATGTCCTTAACTCAATTGGGTTGAGCTTCAGGAGTTGTGGCAAGAGTGCAGCATACGACATTGGGATTGGGTCAATCACCCTGTTTGCATGTGATGGCCTTTGTTGGAAAGGACACTGTTGTTGGTTGTTAGTGTTGTTGTTGTAGGTTCTCTGTTGCGGATAATGAACTTGTTGTTGATACTGTGGTTATTGTTGTTGAGGATATGCTGATTGTTGAGGAATCGGAGCTAGAATGGTAACTGCTGCTACTGACCGGTGCACATACTGAGGCCTGCCCCTGCTTGCATGAATGGAATTTGTTTCACCGGCCCTTCGGGGTCCCACAAAAGGCTTTCTGGGATTACTGGATGAACTTGCACCACTATCGGAAATTTTGCCCATCTTTAAGAGGCTTTCAATCCTCTCACCAGCTATGACCACATCAGCAAAACTGGTAGAGGAGAAGGAAGCCAATCTATCAATATATGTTCCTTGCAATGTATTCATGAACATGTCAGCCATTTCCCTCTCTGACATGGGTGGTTGGACAGCAACAGCAAGCTATCTCCACCTTTGGGCATATTCCCTGAAGCTCTCTCTAGAAGACTGAGACATGCCCATTAGAAGAGTTATATTGGGAGCCATGTCCAGGTTGTACTGATATTGTCTGATGAAAGCTTCAGCCAAATCTTTCCAGCATCTTATGGTGGCCCTAGACAAATGTGAATATCATTCTCTCGAAGCTCTAGTCAGATTGTCCTCAAAGTAGAACATCCATAGCTTTTCATCCATGGTATACGCTTTGAGTCTTCCCAGGAAAGACTGCAGGTGAGTTCGTGGACAGGAGGTACCATTGTACTTTTCAAAGCATGGGGGTTTGAATTTGTGGGGAATTCTCACCCCATCCACTAGCCCCATGTCCATCACGTCGAAGCCCAAAGAATTCTGAGACTCCAAAGATCTTAACTTCTCAGCAATTTCGTCCAATCTCCTGTCATATACTTCATCTCCAGCCCCCATAACAATAAACTGTTCTTCTTGGGGATCCTCTTGCAAGATTCTCCCCCCAACAATATTACCTTGCACATTTCTCGGGATATTAACTTCTGGATCCATATGAGGTCCAAATACTGGTGGGTCAATACGAGGCTGGCCCCGTTCATTGTTACTAGTTCCTCCTGTTCCAAGATGAGGCTCCTAAGGAGTTTGTTTTTCCACCAGCTCTCTTAACCTTTCTTGACTCTGGGCTAAGCCAGTCATCACCGCCATGAATTGAGACATCTGATTTCTCATCTCTACTCTCTCATTAGCCATCTGATTTCTGACCTCAGTCAGATCCTGCTGTACTTGTTACATTTGAATACCGGGAAGGTTGTTACGAGTCGGGTACCGGTGCGTGCGGTTGACAGGGAACACTCGGCGACGAGCAATGTTTCCTAAAGTCACAACAAAGTTAGAAACAATAATAATAACAAAACCTACAAAACAAAACAAAGTTAGTATGCAATGCAGTATGCTTATTTGTTTTCCAAGGTATCCGGTTTGGTTCTTGGTTTTGACCTTTCCAGACCTCGAGGAAGATGCTTGATGTTGTTGAGAGAAAAGCCCAAATGAAACAAACTAAAATATATTACAAATGATGAACAATACATAATTTTTTTACAACACATGCCCGAGGGTAAAAAATACAATAAAAGGAAAAGTACATCAAATGGAAATAACAACAAACAAAGAATCAGACATCCAGTCTAAACTTATCCTCTTTGACCTCCTTCAGGAGTGCCTCAGTCACTGGACCAGCTGGGTGCTCTGTAATGGTCCTAATGAGGAGGTTCCTGGTAGCAATGGCAGTGGTCAACTTCTTATGCCTGTCCTGGTCCTTTGATCTCTTCAATCCTGCTCTGAGCTTCAACTCTGAAATCTCCTTCTGGGCTGCCAACAAAGCTTCCTGCTGCTTCTTCTCACTGGCCTCTAGCTGTTCAATCTTGGCTTGAGTCTTTTGGTCTTCTTGTGTACAGGCTTCAGTGATCCTGACCCACCTAGCCTGACTCTCTTGCAGATAGAGCTCAGTCCTAGCCTTCTGAATTTTGGCCTCTTTACAGGCATTCTTCAATATTTGTTCCCCAGCTCTTGCTTTCCTGATGTAGTCCTCTGTCTTCTCAATTTTGGCAAGATGCTCCACCCTAAGCTTCTCCAATCTCTCAATATCCAGACGACCATCACTTCTTTCCCAGAGAGTCTTCTTCAAGGCTTGAGATAGGTTTTCATTCCTTTCCTTCAACTTCTCAAATTCTTCTAGGCTGACAGTTACTGCTGGTTGTACTGTAGATGGTCCAGGCATGTCTTCCAATATGAAAGGCATTCTGGTAAATTGAGCTCTAGTACGGGACCAGTCACAGTACTGAGCTGAAGCAACATTACTACACCTTCCAAGGATAGCTACCCCCTTTGTATGGATGTTGTCCCAAGCCCAGGATGCTTGTCTGACAGCAGCTGAATTAGGTTTTACTTCACAATACAGGGTCTCAGCTAAATCTTGTCCTTTGGGAGGGTGAACCAAAGCATAGCCCAGTTGTCTCTTAAACAACAAAGGATTGTTGTTGATGCAACCCTTTACTCCTATCATATGTACATTTGGGTATTGTCCACAGCTGGTGATAATGTCCTTGCCTTTGGTGCTCTGGGTGCACCATCTAATATCATCTGAAGTCAAGGCAATGAGCCTCTTGGCCCAATTCTTCTGTTGGTGGGGATTCAAGAAAGCATCTGACTTAGGCAGGTGTCTGAGCAGCTAGGTATAAAACAAAGGAGCACAACATCTTACTAACTTCCCCCTTTGTTTCTCATTCCTCTGGTGAATGGAGTAGTAAGAATCTCCCAGCAATGTAGGTACTGGGTTCTTTAGAAGACACAGATGGATGGCATTCTTGCTAACAAATTTTGGCTCATCTGCAAATAGTATAGCCCCATATATGCTAAGGGCTAATAATGCACAGACTGCCTTCCATTCTCCTAATGAAGCCTTCAGGATGGCCTGAGAAATCAAGAAGTCCAAATGCAAACCAGGAATCCCAGCTTTTGTTGTCATACTTTGCTCAATCAAGGCAGGCTCCAGGTATAGTGCCTTTGCTATCTCTCCATTTCTGGGAGCTGGCATCTCTGGGTTGAAAGGGATTCCACCTCTGATAGGTACTCCAATCAATGAAGAAAACTCTTCCAGTAGAGGCCCTAACTGAAAGTCTGGGAATGTGAAACATCTCAAAGAAGGGTCATAAAACTGCAAGCACGTGTGGATCATGCTTCTCTGAGAAGGGTCAAGGTCCATAACCATATCCAGGATACCTCCATGGTGCTCTCTAAACAGTGGGATGTGGTCTGGTGTGATAAGCGACTGGACCTGCCTGATACCAGTCAACACAGGCTCAAAGAAGTGGTAGGATATGTTGCTCTTCCTGGGAGTAGTCATGAGTGCTGCTGAAGAAACTGAAGATAAGTGTTGATGAAGATCACAGTCTGATGCTGGAAAAGAGCCACTGACAGGCTGATGCTGGTGAGGATGGAGATAGCTGAAGCAGATAACAGTTGAAGCAGAGGTCTATGCGGAAGAAGGGGTCAAAACCAAACCAGATATGATATGGATACCCTGAAAAGCAAATAAACAAATGTTAAATGATGCAATGATGATATATGCAAATGATATGCAAGGGTTTGTGATCAGGCTAGATCTGATTATCTGTCTTGATATAAGTCCATGTATGTTCAAAAAGGTCCAGATGAAGGCTTAGAAATCCAGTAACCAGGGTGGGGGACTCAAATAAAGGTCACATGTCCGGGGTTAATCACAAGAACTGTCCAAAATGAGGTACTCTTAAACAATACAGTAACAGGGTATGATGTGGCTAAGGGTTCCTGCAAACCTGTAAACAGCCCAACCCCCTCACAGGTAGTGTTCTAGAACAAGGATCCCCAGACTTGGATCAGTTATGAGAAGTGTAAACACTTCTAACCCGGAGGTACAGTGTCTACAATAACCATAAAGGATCCTCCTCTAATTCACCCCAGATTCTGAAGGTCATAATAAAGGTCATCCAGACATAGCAGGCTTCCCAGATAGCCCTAGCACAACAGGAAATCTGTAGCACAGAGTTCTCAAGAAGAAACCCACATCTGAACTGTGTTTCATATTCCCGCTCCAGACCAAAATGGAATGGGAAAGAACATGAACCACTCTAGCCTAGGTGTCACTCAGGTCCCAAGTATAGGACCTTAAACTCTCAATGGATCCCCACCCACCAAAACAGAAAACCAGATCCAGCACAGTAACAATGACAGTATGAAATATGCAAAACTGCAAAGAAAGCAATAAATAAAGCTGTACATGAAGCAGTAAATAAAGCACAATAAATAAACACACATAGCACATAACACCCCAGTAAACACAAATCAAACAAGCGCTAGGAGGAACCCACAAAAAGAACCAGAAGCCCTGGTTGCAATATAAGGGTCCCCAGTAGAGTCGCCAAGCTGTCGCTCCCACCAAATAACACTGGGTCAAGAGGGGTACAGACGCGAACGGTCGGCGAAAGAGAAGAAATGAAAAGAGTCGCCAGCTAGGAATTTTTATCCTGAGGGAAAGGTAATGCTGCATAAACCTAGAAAGATATGGATAAGACGGTCGCGAACCAGAGAAACTGAGAAAGGGGGTTGGTTACAACCTGGGAAGGTATTAGCACCCAAATTGTCCGTCGTACTCGACGGGATCCACGCTTGAAAGTTTGTGCTTAAAGGGGTGGTGTTAGTGATATTTGTGTGCAAGAGCTGAAAAAGAATACAAGTGTCAGTGCTGGAAAGAAGTGTGAAGTGAAATGAAAGAGTGTCAGTGTAAGAAAAGAATATGAAGCTCAAGACTATGAGGCTTAATGAATAATGCTGGAAGGAGGGGGGATATACAGGGACTTTTGTTCGATAACTGTTAAGTTATGCCTATGTATCCTCTCGTGCAATGAGGAAGTCAGAACACGGTAGTTTGACTCAAAGAGACTGAAAGATGAATTGACTTGTGAACTGCTTACTTGTCTATGCTCAAGTGTATGACCTGTCTGGCTCAGGTGCAAACTGTCTTGCATTAGACGGAATAAGCAAGTTCTTGTTTGTGAGTGAATGAGGTGAGAAAAGAATCCCGGAGGAGACGATTATTGTTTGTTTTTTGTGTTTTTAATCTTTTATTGATTTTTGTGTTTGTCATAAGAAAATGAGCTTAAGCCTAAACCAAGGGTTAGTAAACTCATCACATCCTCCCTCCAATTAGGGGTAATGAGAATACCTTAAGTGTGAAGTAAACACCTCACACTTAATCACCATGATGTAGGATTAAGGTCATTAACCTACTTGCAATTATTTAGATGTTTTTTGGAGTTTTGTTTAGTGTTAAGTAATGAGATTAAGCCATAATCAAGGATTTAATGGACCCATTACACCATCCTAATAGAAGGATAATAGATGAGATCATTTAAGCTGAGGAAGGCTCCTCAACTTAATCCATGATTAGGGATTAACCTCATGACAAAACAAAGCCTTTATTAAAGTGGATTGATTAGTTAATGGTAAGATTAAGAAGTGGATTTTATGGTTTTTAAGACAACTTGAGAGGGATTTGTCCATTAACACTAGGGTTAGTCCTTCTTAACCATTTAAGGAAGAATTAGAACCCTAATGCAAGGCCCAAGTTACAAGCTTGATGTCTTAGTGATTATTAAAGTGAATTGATTAAAGGATTTAAACACATTAAGGGTTTAACACTTAGGATTAAAGTTATACACTCCATCCTAATAGAAGGATACAGGCATAATCCTAATCACAAAGCCTTAAAACCTTTAAGGTTTAGTCCTTGATTAAGAGATGAAAGGAGAGACACAAAGATGACACAAAGGTAAAACTAAATGGGGGACTAATCAAACCCTAATTGTTATCATGCTTGGGTGTTCCTAGGGTTTATGAGGTTTGCAAGAAGATCTTCAGAGAAACCGCCAAGGAAGATGCAGATGAAAGGAGGAAGAAACAGAAGAAGCATGACAACTTACTTCACTTAAGAAGATAAGTTACTTGAAGAAAGAAAAAAGGGGAGGGAGCATGAATTAGCAAGCTCACTCTAATACAAATACAAAATGCAGCAATGATGCATAAAAGAGATGAGAAGAGATTATGAGAAGTGAAGGCAAATTCACTTCTCATACACTTACCACCTGAAAAGTTAGCAACAAGGAATGAAATGAAATGAGAATGATGCAAAGATGAACACCAAAGTCAGAAGCAAATTAAGATGTAAATGATGCTAAGAGATGATGCAAATGGTAGACATGAGATGTGCATGATCATACAAGAGATGAGAATGCAAGTAAGACAAGTAAGAAGCATGAAAGTTCATGAAAACTTATGAAATGCAATGGATACATAACATGACAAATGGATGATGAAATGATCAAACATGATTCTAATGTGTCTTAAGATGTCTTATATGTCATGTGGGTGCATAAAATGTCATGGCAAGTTCATGTATGCAAGCATATGAAAGATGAATGCAAATGAAGGCAAAAATTAGGGTTTATGAACAAGATGCAATGCAAGATTCAAAATCAGAAGCAAATGACAAGATAAAAAATTGAAAATAGGATCAAAGGAACCCTAAACCTATACAAGTTCACTGCCCAATGGAGGAGACCTAAATCTTAACCTAATGGAAGTTATGATTTTTCAAGTTTGCTAGGGGTTTTAGGGCACTTCAAAAGGAAAAATGCACAACAAATTGAAAATGAAAGATAAATTCAAACCCATTTTATCCTAGAAACTATATGACATGAGGAATGCAATGCAAAAAGAACCATTATCAAACTCTTCATGGTTAGGCAGAAAGGATTTTTCTAAGTTAGGGTAAAAATATTGACTTTTAAGAACCCTAAATCCAAAGAAAAATGTCAAAATATGTCAAGAACCAAAAATAAATTTGTGTGAAGGGTTTGATAATGTTTCTAAATGTATCAAGATGCAATGTGATTTTTTTGGTGATTTTTAGAAACTTAAATGGTATTTTAATTAATTAATTCTCATTAATTAATTAAAATAAACATTTAAATATTTTAAAAATACGAATTTTATGCAAAAAATAAAATAAAAATTATTTTCAGAATGAGAAAAATATTTGAAATGGAAATGCAAAAGATAAAATTTTTTGAAAGTGCTTTTCTATTTTTAATAAAATGTAGAAAGAAATGCAATTAAAATGAAATTTAAATGAATTAAAATGGAAGTCAACTGATCCAGTGGTCCAGATTTGAATGAGAAAAGGAGAGAATTGACCAGCGCACACATCTGGATGGCTGAGATTCAAACTACGCTAATTTCGTGATTAAGCCCTAATTTGAACCCTAAACACTTTCAGGTGACCGGAACAGTGTTCCGGTCATCTTCTTCGGCTAGCCTCTTAAGCTATCTCACTCAATACGCAACCCCAAGCCCTAAAACTCTCCATAAATGATCCTCACATCAACCCCAACAAGAATCATCCATCAAAATTCATTTATTCACCACTAAAAACATGAATCGAAGCAAAACGGAAAACATCTCAAAAATTTCAGAAGCTTATGAAATGCTTATTTCTCAACTATTTTCGAAACCAAACATATCATGGCAATCAGGGGAACACATAGAATCATTCTATAACATAAAATGAAGGTTCTGGAAAAATAAATGCCATGGCTACCTGAAGTTGAGCTTTCGAAACAGGAGCTTTCTGGCCAGTTCTTTGCCTCAAACCCACTCCAATTACTCCCCTCAAGAGCTTGCAATGCTTGTTTAGAGTTTAAATGGACTCCAAATGAAGTTGGCAGAAGTTCAGTTCAAAGGATGTGAAAATCGTATTTTTGATATGGTGAGTTTTAAAGCAAAATGAAGGGTGGGAAATGATCAGTGATGTTTATGTAGTTGAATGGTGGAAAAAGCTTGGAGGTTTGATGGTTGAGCTATGAGTTTCGAAGGCTTTTGCAAATTTGGGGGATTTTGTGTATGCTGTCTTCTTGGAGGTTCCAGCTTGTGTTGTGTTATGGAATGGCTTACTTTTGGCACACATATCATGTTGGGATAGGTCAGAAGGTGGGTGCTGGCCTATGTTGATTGGTATGGGCAAGTTGCAAAAATGTCAAGAGTTGGTGTACTTGAGGTATGGGCTGGTCCAGTGGCTGTTTCAAGGCATGGCTCGAGTCAGCTTGGTTCAAGGATAACCATGGAAAAGGTTTTGTGGTGATTCAGCAAATGTGTGAGAGGTTTTGATCCATTTTGCAAATTCATGAAGTTTTGGCCCCTTTTGGATTTTGTAAAGTTCAAGGCATGAAACTTGGAATTTCTTTGTGCAATTATGAATTATAGGTCATGTGTGATGTTTTTGAAATGCTTAGAAGTCAATTAGAAGTCTCATTTGGCTTTGGCAAGTGTTTTTGCAAACTTCCCTCTTTGGTGCATAAGTGAAATTTTGTGATTTTTCCCAACTTTGCAAGGCCATAACTTGAGTTCTATGATGAAATAGATCAAGTTTTTGTACTTTTTGAAAAGGGAATGATCCAATCTACAACTTTCATGACCAAGAATTTTTCATTTGAAGCATTTTTTAATTAAAAAGAGGAGGTTGAAAAACTTTCCCAAAATGGCAAGTTTGCATTACAAGTCACTTTCCCAAAATGGCAACTTTGAAAATGGCTTGAAATTATTAAATTTTGTGAACTTCTAACTTCTTCTAAGATCAAATAAAGATCATATACACCCAAAATGATGGAGAAGACCCTTTAGTTGGATGATTGGGGGCCTCAGATGCCCTGATTTTGCACTGACTTGTTCAAGAAGTCATATATTGATCAGATGCTTTCCCCATTGAATTTCTTCATGAAAATTGGTATGCATGATCCTTATATCATATAGAGACCAATAGAAACAAGAATGACCAAAAAATTTGGAGTTATGGCCTCTGAAACCAAAACCCTAATTTTAGGTCATCTGTGCAATTAAACTTGGCTCTCCTTCCATACCTTCCTCAGTTCTTGTGATTTTCTGACTTTCTTGATCTTGGGAGGATATAATAAGATGCTTGGACATACATGGACCCTCTTGATATGATTGAAGACCTTTGGAGTGGCTCAGATAGCTCAGGGATTGCTCAAATCACAAACCCTAGATGCAGATGACTTAGAACCAATGCAATGAAGCAAAAATGCAATATGATGATAATATGATTGAACTTATGAAAATGAAAAGAAATCACAAGCCATGGTGAAATGAGTGAGGGAAAATTTGGGTTGTTTACAATATCTTCCACATAACACTTTATGTCCTTGTGTATCATGTCGTGGAACAATGTGACCATAGCCCGCTGATACGTTGCCCCGGCGTTCTTCAAACCAAAGGGCATGACCTTATAGCAAAATGTACCCCATGGGGTAATGAACTTTGTTTTCTCCATGTCTTCCGGTGCCATCTTAATCTGATTATATCCGGAGAAGCCATCCATGAAGGAAAATACCGAGAATTGAGCAGTGTTATCTACCAACACATCAATGTGTGGCAACGGAAAGTCATCTTTTGGGCTCGCTCTGTTCAAATCCCGGTAGTCAACGCACATCCGGACCTTGCCATCCTTCTTTGGTACAGGTACAATGTTAGCTACCCAAGGTGGGTAACTAGTTACGGCAAGAAATCTGACATCCCATTGCTTTTGAACTTCCTCTTTGATCTTCATCGCTATGTCAGGAAGAGTTCTTCTCAACTTCTGTTTCACAGGAGGACAGTCTTCTCTCAATGCTAGCTTATGCACAACGATGTTGGTATCCAACCCTGGAATATCTTGATACGACCAGGCAAAGATATCCACATACTCACGCAACATACCAATCAGCTCTTTCTTTATCTTGGCCTATAGACTGGCCCCAATCTTGATCTCTTTCTTCACATCTTCAATGCCGATGTTGATGATCTCAATTTCTTCCTGATGAGGCTGAATAACCCGTTCCTCTTGTTTCAACAATCTGACCAATTCTTCAGGGAGTTCATAGTCTTCCTCAACCCCTTCATCATCTTGGTAGACAGGATTGTCAAAGTCATGCGTGGTCATAGCAGGAACGTTATCAATGGAATCCGGATGATCAACATTGCACAGATGATGTGCTTATTTCAGAATCTGTTTATTTTTAAAAGATACGCAAACACAAAAGCAGAAAAGGAAAAACACATTGCCATTTTTATATTTTTTGTGAAAAATTTAAAATGAAAGAAAGAGAACACAATTTTTCTGAAAATGTCCTTTATTTCATGGTAAAATAAGTGCATAACAAACATGGTGGCCCATACAATGGATCCTAGCATCTTGGGCAGAATGCTGGATTTGACAATGCAGCATGATAAGAAAAGGAAACAAATAAATTACTCTGAGAGCCAGGTAACTTGGACGATGTCTTCAGCAGACCAGTTCTTCGGCTCCTCTCTGGGCGCACACGGATGAATCCATTTGTCCCAGTCACCATCACTGTCTCCCTCTTCATTAGTTGCACATATTTGGTTGCGGTCGAGCATCCTAGCGCTTGTAAAAGTAATGGCTTTACCACTTGAAGACCAATTATACGCACTAGGCTGATAACCCAAACCAAACTTGTCGTCTTTCTTCTTTAATTCCAGCAATTTGCCCCAGCCTTGGGCGATTCCTGACTGAACCACTTCCTTTGCCTGCTTGTAGGAATAAATGGAGGTACCTTCTTTATCACTGCTCTTCTCTACAGGAGTCAAAATGCTGACATTAACTGCTTTGAAAGCCTGACACAGAGTCTCATGGATCTCTCCGTCCATCTCCACATATTTGAAAGTTGATAAGTGGCTCACAAAGATATCTTCCTCTCCGCACACAGTGATTACTTGACCATCAACCACATATTTGAGCTTTTGATGAAGAGTGGAAGTTACAGCTCCGGCAGCATGAATCCATGGGCGTCCCAACAAGCAGCTGTACGCGGGTCGAATGTCCATGACGTAGAAGGTGCTTTTAAAAACCTGAGAACCTATTTTCACGGGTAACTCAACTTCTCCGAACACTGACCTTCTGGACCCATCAAAGGCTTTGACAATCAAATCACTGGGTCTTAGGACAATACCATCAACATTGAGCTCCATTAATGCTTTCTTCGGAAGTACATTAAGAGAAGAGCTTGTGTTAACCAGGACATGCGACAACACAAAACCCTTGCACTCCATAGTAATATGCAGTACTTTGTTATGGTTACAGCCTTCTGAAGTAAGGTCTCTATCTGTAAAGCCCAGCCCATGGCTTGCATTCACACTGCCCACTACAGCTTCCAGTTGATTAACAGTTATTTCTTGAGGAACATAGGCCATCTGCAACACTTTCAGCAAGGCTTCTCTATGTGCGGGAGAACACATCAACAAAGATAGAATTGATATTTTGGAAGGTGTCTGGTTCAACTGTTCGACCACCTTATAATCACTCTTTTTAATTATGCGCATAAATTCCTCGACCTCCTTCTCAAAGGTACCCTATCCAGCAGCAGGAGTTGTTATTTTATCAGTCGCTGTTTTCTTTCCTTTAGCCTTTTCCGAAGCCTCAGCCTCAGGATCCCCTCTCAGAACTGGGGGAGCAAATAGACGACCACTTCTCGTAAAACCTCCAACCCCTCCGACGTTCACTACAGTCGGTTCAACAGCTACTGACTTACTCTCGATTTTCTGTCCTTCCACGTACACATCTGAGCCATAATTCCATGGAATGACTTTATCATCTGTATAAGGAACAGGCCCAGGCATAGTGATAGTCACAGGACTAACTTCAAGAGCATAAATGGTTATAGGCTCTCTTCTAGCAGGCATCTCAGCCGGATCATAGAAAATGGTTATAGTGGACACACAATCACCTCCATTATCAACTTTATCAAACTACAACGACCCCTCATCAATCAGATTCTGCAACCCCATCTTCAGGTCTTCACAACCGTTCACTAGATTCACACACTTTTCACAATCAGAATTACATCCCGGAAACACTTGTCCTTTCAACAGCCTCTCCTTCACTACCAACAACGGAGTCTTCACTTCTTCTATACTCAGAATCATACTTAACTTCTCACCACCCTCAACAGCATTTATTCTAGCCCCTCCGTGATTCGGAATAGGGTTTGAAGTAACATTCGGTGGTGGTGCAAAGTTAATCGCCTTGGAATCGATCAAATCTTGAACTTTGTGCTGTAGCGCCCTGCACTTCTCAGTTGAGTGTCCGGGTGCCCCTGAATGGAAAGCACATCTAGCATTGAAATCGTACCCCACTGGAAGCTCTCCAGGTGGTGGTGGTGCCAAAGTCCTCAGTTGTATCAAATTCAGGTCCAGCAATCTCGGTAGCAATGCAGCGTAAGTCATGGGAATTGCCTTAAGCACCCTATTAGCCGGGCGAGTCTGCCTTGGCTGATAAGGTCTTTGTTGATAGTTGTTACGTTGTGGCTGCTGTTGTTGCTGTTGTTGTTGAGGCTGTACCTGCTGCAAAGGGCTAGAAGGAATTGTGACAGCTGCCACTTGCTCATATGATCTTCTATACCCTCGGCCCCGTCCTCGGCCAAACACAACATTGGTCTCACCTTCCCTTCTTCTCGGGGGTCCGCTGAAAGCTTTTCTTACTCCACTAGAACTGCTTGCACTTGTATCCTGAATCTTTCCCATATTTAACAAAGTCTCGACCCTCTCTCCAGCAATTACTATATCATTAAACTTGGTAGCCGAACAAGACGCCAATCTTTCAATAAACACACCTTGCAATGTCCCCATGAACATATAAGCCATCTCATTCTCCAGCAGTGGTGGTTGCACTCTGGCAGCGAGTTGACGCCACCATTGAGCATATTCTTTAAACCCCTCCTTTGCAATTGAGTGCGATTTGGAGCCATGTCCAAATTATACTGGTATTCCCTCATGAAAGCCTCTGCCAGGTCCTTCCAGCTCTTAATGTTGACTCTACTTAGCTTCATATACCATTCCAAGGAGGCCCCAACCAGGCTGTCCTGGAAATAGTACATCCATAGCTTTTCATCATCAGTGTGGGCCGCAATCCTTCCTACAAAGGACTGAAGATGAGTCTTTGGACACGCTGTGCCATTGTACTTCTTGAAAGTTGGGACCTTGAACTCGTAAGGGATTCTAACCCCTGTAACCAAGCCCAAGTCAGTAATGTCGAACCCCAAAGAGTTCTGGGATTGAATAGCCTTGATCTGTTCTGCCATCTCCTCAAACTTCCTGTTCATCTCAACCCCCTGGCCTTCAATTTTGTCCAGCAGAGTGAACTGTTCGTCTTGACCATCCATTTGTACATTGTTCAGTCCATCATTGATAATGGTAACCCCTGGCTGTGTTACAGGGATTTCAACTTGACGGGCGCCCGCACCGTTACGATTACCTCCAATCAGTAGTATCATTGTTCCTGGCTTGACTATTTTCAATCAACTCACGCAGACGTTCCTGATTCTGACCCATTCCTGCCATAAGGGTCATAAAATTGTCCATCCTCAACCTCAAGTCAGCTAAATCAGCTTGCATTTGATCCATGACTCTTTCTCTGTTGATTCTTGTGGGATATCTGTGTATGACTGGCTGTTCTCGAACTTTCCTGGGAGCTATAGTGCCTGAAACAACAAGAACGTTAGAAACTGAAGCACTACCTGCAAAACAAACAAACACGTCATATGCATGCAATGTAACTGCTCATGTTCCCAAGTTTTAGGTATTTGCATGCCCCAATTCTGGTATTTACTCCAGACAACCACTTTGAGTATTAACTTTCAGACTTTCTCTTTGAAGAATGTTCAGATATTAGCAGTATCAGACAAACGAGTCTTGCACATTCAGAATTGATAATTTTCATGTTAACACTGTATATCATGGACAACCCACTGCCGGCCAAAAGTTAGAGCACCAACAGAAATATTCCCCGAAGGGTTACAAGCCATTACATGAATAAAAGACAAAAGAATAAAGCAAAACTCCTACAACAAGTCTGTAGGTAGTATGAAAAATAAACTAAACTAAACTGAAGACCCAGGCTCCTCTGCAGCCACCTCTGCTCTGTTCTTCTTCACACCCGCTCTCAGCTTGAGCTCTTCAATCTCCTTGCGTGCCTCCTCCAAGGCTAACTGGCTTTGTGCTAACTGCTGAGTCTTTTCCCTCCGTATGTTGTGGACTTGCTCCACCTCTTCCTTCTTGAAGGCCATTTGCACCTCGAAAAACTCTTCTTTTTCTTTAAACTTCTTTTGCTCCTCCTCCCTTTGGCCTTGCAACCAAACAATGGATTGGCAAGCTTCCTTGAGAGTCTTCAAAGTCTTTTTGTGTTCCGCTTCTCTTTTTGCTTCCATCATACCCAACCTGTGAAAGTGAGCTTCTCTTCCAGCAAAGTCTTTCTCCTTAGCTTCCAAAGAGGCTTGTATCTTCTGCAGCTTTCCCTCTGCTTCATTGTTGGCCCGGTTAGCAAGATGGTACAGGTTGACCATTTCAGCATTCTCCACTCGAACTTCATGCAGCTGAGCTTCCAATTTCTTGTACTCTTCAAGGGAGACAGTACTCTGGCTTGGCACTTCTTTGGGATAAAGTGGAGCTTCTACTGAGAAAGGCATGAGAACTTTTTCTACATGTTTTTGCAACCATGTAGCAAAGGGAGGATATGTCTTGGGATCTACTCTGCCAAAGTCTTTCTTACCCTTCCTTATCCTGTGAGCCCAAGCTTGAGATGCTTGTAGAACTAACTCCTTGTTTCCTTCCACAGGAAAATACAAAGACCCAACAAACTCTTCCATCTGTGGAGGATCTCTCAAAGGATAACCAAATTGTTTCCTGGCTAAAGTTGGATGATAACTGATCACACCCTTCCTTCCCAGCAAAGGCACTCCAGCAAATCTTTTACAGCTGACCAACAACTTTTTTCCCAGCAGATCTCTGTCATATCCCCAGGCTATATCTTCAGTAGTTAACCCCATCAGCCTTCTAGACCATCTCCACTCATCCCTCATTTCCTTGAAAGCACCTGATTTTGGCAATTGTCTGGCAAACCACTCAGCAAACAATGAAGCACAGCAGCTCAGTGGTCCACCTCTATCTTTTTCATTCCGGTAATGAACGCTGTAATAGAAATTACCCAACAGAGTAGGCACATGATTTCCCTTAGCAAAGATAGATATCACTTCCAAGCTTACAAATTCCTTCTCTCCTGGGAACAAGCTAGACCCATACACCATCAAAGCCAGCAAAGCACCAAAGTCACTCCATTTACCCTCTTTAGCATATATCTCAGCCTCTAGTATGAGCACACTCCAAGGGAGTCCTTTGCCTTCACTATCCTTCAGAGCCTTCTTGACTATAGCAGCTGGTAAACGACAAACTTTGGCTACGTCCTCTTCTTTAAGCACCACCTCAGACCCATAGAAAGGCAAGGTATCTCTGACTGGAACATTCAGAATGCTGGCAATCTCCTCCAAGGTAGGAGCCAAGATGTAATCTGGAAACACGAAGCACCGCAGTAGGGGGTCATAAAACTGAAGCAAGGTATGCAAACTGTCCTTCTGGTCTACAGTGGGTATGTCCACATACTTTAATATCTGGCCATATCTCTTTCTGAAATTTCCCAAGACTTGGTCATTCATCAGACCTGCTAATTTCTGAACACTTCTGACTTCAGGTTGAAGAAAAGTATAGTGAACGTTCTTTTTCCTTGTAACTTTTCTGACTTCTTCCATCTGGAGATAAGATTTACCAGAACTGGGAGCTGATTATGAACAATGACCTGAAAAATGGAAACATAAACAGTTAATGCAAGAATGATGCAAATTCAAATGCAATGCAGGCATATGATCAATCTGGGACCATCTAGATACTGGACACTGAACACAAGGACCCTCTGATCAACTGTCAATCAAAATCCTCTGAGTCACAACCCACTGATATGAATCTCAGAATCACAGTACCAAGAAAACCAGAACACCAGAACCATGTGACCAAATCATAACAAGGACCACTGATAATGAGGGTGTGTAGAGGCCAAGGGTTCCTGCAAACCTGTAAACCCCTTCCCAATCTCACTGGCATGCTCTGGGTCAAACATCACAGACTCTCAAAGCCGAATAAAAATAATACTTTCACCATTTCCGAGAAATGGCTCATGACCAAATTAGGGAATCGGTTTGGCATTATATACTACGCAGGGAAGCCTCAGCTGAGTCCGGGAAACAAGGTCATCCTATGTAAGTCCCAGGTGGGCCCTCGGATGCGAATGGGTTTGCCACAAAATGTGGTCTGCCACTGTCACCACTAGAGAGGGATGTTTCCACAAGGTTCTCAATGATCGGTCCCCAGCTGCACATAACTGTCAAGGTTATGAAATGAGAGAGAAAGATCCCCAAATCAAGACATTTCCAAGACGGTCGCAAATCTGGGCGTGGAACTCACTACTACCCCCATGACAAGATCTCATGAGGCCAAAGTGGAACCACTCTAAGTCCTAAGGTGCACTCGAGCCGTGGTAATGAGCTCATCTCTCAGAAACAGTATCACCCAAACCCGCCAAACAGAAGATCCAGTCCAGACAGTCCAGTATATATATATATATATGATGCAGAAAATAAATTCTGAAAAACTGTAAATAAAGCTGTAAATAAACTGTAAATAATCAACAGTAAAATACAACACACAACAACAAACATTCAACACCCAAAGAAACACAAGCAAACAAGCGCTAGGAGAGACTCACAGGGGAACCAGAGATACTCGGGTATGCAGTCCCCAACAGAGTCTCCAGTTGTCGCTCCCCGAATTTCCATCCTGGTACAAACGCGAAAGTGGCGCGGAAAGAGGTAGAGTCGCCAGCCAGACATTTTTATCCCGAAAGAACGAGAATGGTAATGCTGCACAAACCAGAAGAAAAGAAAAGGAAGGACACGGGTCCTGCGAACCAAAGAGACTGAGTTCGGGAGTCGGTTACGACCTGGGAAGGTATTAGCACCCCAGATCGTCCTCCGTACCCGACGGGATCCACGCTTGCAAAGAAATCTGTTTCAAAGGGTGAAGAAATGAAAGTTGCTGCAAAGGAAAATAAACTGAACTGGATGAAAGAAAAGAAAAGGGAACTGAAAAAGAAATGAAAAGAAAAAAAAATGTAGGGAAAATAAAGATTGTGCTTGAACGGGCCCTACCCCGCTGCCTATGTACCTCATCGAGAAAATAAGGATCAGAGACGTCGTAGTTCCCCTAACTAGGGGGGAAAAGATTGCTTCCTATGTCAATGCTCAGGTGTTGCAGGCTCGGACGACGAGTGCGTAACCGTCTTGCAAAATGACAAGTAGGAGCAAGTTCGCGTACGGAGCAAAAGAGATGAGAAAAGAATTCCCGAAGGAAAGACGCTTATTGTTTGTTTGTGTTTTTTATGAAGCTTTTTATGAGTGTGTCACAAGGAAGTGAACTCAAGCTCTTTTCCATGGAATGTGCACTTTTCACTACATTCCAAGATGGAATAATAGAACAAGTACACTCAAGTAAGGAGAAGATCCCCAAAACTTGAATCCAGAGATTAGGGCCTAACTTCACTAAATCATTAACTTATTAAGTGTCTTTGGTATTTACAATGAAGAAGTGTTTTTATGATTTTCTTGGTGAAGATGATATCTTGATCAGACTTTTGCATCACAAGATAAGCTTGTACTATCCCAAGATGGGAAGACTACAAGTATCTCATGGGATAAGGCTATTGCTCAAGGCATCACTTCAAACTTTATTAAGTGTTTTTTAGGATTTTTGAGATGAGAAGAGAAAAGAAACCAAAAGGATCACAAAGGCAAAAGTCTAATGGGGAACTAATGAATCCTAATTGTTGTCATGCATGTGAGATCCTAGGTTAGTGAGGTTTACTATCCTAAAGAAGAAAGAAAGAAGAAAAGAAGAAGAAGAAAGAAAAATAGGAGAGGAGAGAAGTAAGGCCTAATCCCAACAATCAAAAGGTTAGCACAAGTAAGAATAAGAAGAGAAGAGATGAGATTTGGAGATGTGGGAATCACATCCACACCTCTCACTTACCATAGCCCCTAAAAAGGTTAGCAACACAAGCATACAAAAAACACCAAATGAACATAATGTCATACCAACATCATACAAACAGAAGTGAAGTCATACATACAAATGCCCAATGCAAATGCAAGTCACAAGAATGAGAAAAGAAGCACACAAGTTAATATGAGGCAACAATGAAACACATGGCAAAGCAAAGCAAACTTAGTAAAATCAAAGCAAAATAAACAAAACACAAACTCAAGGCACAAGACTAGAACCATATCCATGTTAAAGAAGTGCTTTAGAAGTAAGAAAGATGAAGAGAAGAGAAGCACAAAGCTAAACAAACACATTATGGGAAGAAAGAGGCAAAGAAGTGAGGTGGATGTACAAAAGAAAGAAAGAACTTCAAAGGTAAACCAAATGCAAGATTTCCAAAACACAAACCCTAAACAAAGATCAGAAAGGTGTCAATACCCTAAAGAGACCCCAAATGAGATGAAGAAGTTGGCACAAGTGCCCTTCTAAGCTAATGAGAGAACTTATGATCAAAAGGAAGCAAAATGGGACAAGTTAAGAAAAAAAATTCACATCAAATCAAATATTCACCCAAAAATTCCACAACCTTGGACAAAAGATCTTCAATCATGATATAACAAAATGCCAAAAGGATAGGAAGAAATTCAGAAGCTATGCAAATCAAAAGAGGGCTCAAACATCAACTAGGGTTAAGAAACTTCATTCACAAGTCAAGGACCAAAACCAAATGAACAAGTTCCTAAAAATCAGAATAAAAATCACACATGAAGTACACTCTATCAAGAGTCCAGAGCATAAAGAACCACTCAAAAATTCAAAATGAGGATCTCTATGGAAAATGAACAAGACAGCATGCCTAAAAAGGAATTAAAATGAATTAATTAAATGGGAGAATTAATTTACACGTGTCAATTAAAAATAAATGAAAAATAAAAATATGAAAAATTAAAGAAAACTCAAATTAACATCCATGAATTATTTCAGAATTTATTGACACTTAGAGGTATTTTTAAAAATTAAAAAGAAAAATGAAATAAAAAGAAATGAAAAGAAAAAGAAAATAAAATGAGAAAAGGGAGGAGGTACGAAAAGAAAGGATCTCGGTTTAAATGAAATGGGCTTAAGCAGTAGGGGGTGGGATTAGCAACCCATGCCCACCCAATCTCAACGCAGCACACAATATAAGGATGGAAATTCACAAAAATCTGGGAAAAACAATAGCCAATGGATCAAACAGACGCATCCTGGGAGTCATTTCATTAATTGACGTGGCATAATGATTGGATCAGAGTGGGAGAGCACACTAACTAACATGAGGTGCGTAACACATGGAATAATCAGAAGGAAAATATGAGAAACAAAACACGTGAGAGGGAGCATCCTCATTAATTGAGGTGTCACAATCTTACGCGTCTAGATGACCAGATCCAAGGGTGATGGGACCTTCTTCTTCAATTCAAAACCCTAAACACACAGCCCAGATTCTGGTGACCGGAGCTAGGGCTCCGGCACCGGAAAACACATAACAAGAACAAATCTCAATAATAATTCACAAAATGCTCCAGATTACACAATTAAGTCATCCTGAGTTCAAATATGATGATGAAATTCTCAGTAGGTCAAAGGATTTTCCAGATCGAAAGCAAACAGTTTGAACTATGAAACTTCAAATCCACAATACATCCTCAATTCTCAAGCATTTTCAGAATTAAAACGTGCAGTGCAATCAGCAAACATCAAAGATCAAAATGCACACCTCAAAAACCATTTCCAGATCCAAATATTCAGAGGCTTACCTGAGATGGAGACACCTCAAAAACACCAAGAAAATGCTCCAAAGGCTGCAGATCTAACTCTTGTGATCTCCTCTTGCAAAATAAATGCAAGAGGAACCTTTATGGAACTTGAATCTGAAGCTTCAAAGCAACCTGCCTTTGAATGGCACCATTCTATTCTTGCACCTTTAGCTTAAATGAATGGTGGAGTAATGATCTCTGTTACTCACTGAACAAGAATATGGAAGAAGTTTGTGAAGAGAGTGAGAGAATGAAGAGATTCGAAATAATTTGCTTCTAGTGCAAAAAATTAAGAGTGATGAAATGAGAGAGATCTGGATCCTTCTAAAACCCTAATTTGCTTTTAAATGAGGTCATGAGGAAATGCTGAAAGAATGAGAGCCTTTGCACGTGGGAAGAGAGTGTGTGAGAGATTTTGCAAAATTTACAAGTTTGTGGTGAGAGCATGAAACACTCATGAATTTCCTTGCTTCTTTCCCATGTGCATTCACAATATGACCCTTGATTGCAATCCAAACAGATCCTGGCCCTTGGATGAAAGTGTCACACAATTTTCATGATCATGCAAAAATTACACTTATGGAATAAAATTCTCATCATGCACGAATTTGGTGTATTTCTTGGAGAAAAATGACTTATTTGCATTGAATTGTAATATTGGAACCTTATTTTGTATGTACCAACACCCAAAAAATAGATTCATGACTTTTTGCTTTGGTGCACAAATGAAAAATCAAGTTTTGCCCTAGTTTTTATGGAATTTTCGAGGGATCTATCTTCTTAACCATGAAGGCTATGAAAAAGTACTTGTACTTTTTGAAAATGGGAGGATTTAATCTCCAACTTTCATGTTTGACTTTGGTCCATTTGAAGATTTTTTCACCAAGTTATGATCATTTGAAATTTAGGGCAAAAACTTGCTAAAAATGGCATTTTCCATAACCAACTTCACACCAATTTTGCAAAACACCTCAAAACCTCATGATTCTTGATCTTTGAACTTTCCAAACCTCTTTTAACATTATAAGAACATCCCTTGGCTAGAAAATGGGGTTGGACCCCTTGAAATCTCACAGTTGACTTTTCTAAGGCATAGTTGACCAGTTTCTTCATTTACAAGCAACTGAAGAAATGCTTGACTTCCACAAGGAATTTTCTCACCAAATTTCATCCCTAGGATCATCTTAACATGTGAAATACTTTGCCCAAATGAAATGGCCAAAGTATTGAGGTTTTCATGCTTGAAACTCAAACCCTAATTTGGGATCCTTGTGTAGGAGCTTTGCCCTAGCCTGGATTCCCTGATGATCTTCCAACCTTCTGAGCTTTTGTAAATGAACTTGAACTTGTAAATGCAACATAAACCCCTCATAGGACTTGTTCAAATCCATTAGGCCCCTTGTCATGGCTTGTGATGCTTCAAGAACCTCCACAGATGATCATATGCCTAATGTTAGGTCATGAGAAATGTTATGCCTCATCTTTCCATGCTAAGATGCCAAGAGTATGATATGCTTATGATGAATATGATGTGATATGATGCTTAAAAAGAATAGGGCAAATTTGGGGTGTTACAGCATGTGGTACCATCAGATTAAAACTCTCAACTTAAATATTTGCCAGGTTATCGAGGCATCAAGGCATAAGCCTTCAACTTTCAACTTAAATTGCCAATCCAGGCCAACATGGTGTGAGCAACGTCTTCGACAAATGCAAATAACTTAATGGCATACACGATTTAAAACTCAAGCAACATAACAACAAGAACAACACAACAACGTTTACGACGTAATTAACTTATATTCAACTTTGGCTTATAAAGCCTATAACATAGCAACTTTGAGATTTTCCGTAACCGGAACAACTTACCAACTCAGATGTACCTGTAACACAACTTTACGACTTAATTTCAACATAAACAATGCATCAAAATTAACTATAATATTACCCGACTTACCCCGACAAATTTCGCTAAATTCTGAGCAACTCTATTTTTCGCCTAATTTGGCTAAATCGACTAAACCGGTGTTGTTTTCTAACTTTCTGCGATTAACACGATTTTATTACAAAACTTGAATTTTTTGTGTTCCAATAAAAATTATTTGTCATCAAGGTATACTGCTATTACTGTTTATTTTAAATTTCTAAACGTGCATATTTTCTGTCAAACTACCTAACACAATGCTAATTCTAGGAACCTGTGTCTGTTTCTTATTGTTCGCATTATCAGTAATTAAAATGCTAAACCTATGAACTTACTAAATTCATAAGTTAGAAAATTCTATACTTAAGATTTAATTAACATAAAAAAAGTTATTTGGATTATATAAGAAAATATTAGTTGGAAATTGAAGTTTAGTTGAAAATTAATATCCCCCTCAAACAACAAGGTGGCCTACGCCACCCTTGCCTCACTCACGTCATATGCTTGTGAGTCTTTATGGCCTGTGCCTTAAGTATATGTCCTGTGCCATATAACTTTGTGTGGCCTTTATGGCCTGCGCCATATGTTTTGTTTTCCACCAACAACATGGCCTGCGCCATGTGTTCTTCCACCAACAAATTCCACTACCTTTGTTCGTCTTCCCCAAATCAACATATTTTCAGAAATAATTTTCAACTCGATAATTCCAACAACCACCAACATGAATAATACAGGTTATAATCAACAAAATTCAGTATCAATTAATCAATTTTCACATGCATATTCACCACAACAACAAGCAACAAATCAATTTTTAACAGTATAGATTTCACAACCTAACTACCCGAATAAAACCCCAATCAAAGTACCATCTTTCATACCCGATTAGAATAATCGAACCCACCTTACCTTAGGTTTTTTTGATCGAAGGTTGCTCTAAGAATCAGATTCCGACGGTTCATTCTTTGTTCTCTCAGGCTCGTGCAACAGTTTCAATTTCCCTCTTTTCTACTGATCTTTCTAACTTCTGTTTCTACCACTTATGTTGTTTTTATTTTCTTTTTAATAAACTAATTAAATATTATAATTACTAATGGGCCTAACATAGCACCCCTTATTTTACTAATTCAGACACGATTTCAAGCCCACCAATTAATCCACTACAACAACTATAATATTAATTCTAATAAATAATTCTACAACTTCCGACTTATCGACTTAATCAACCATAACATAAAATATACCAACGGAACACACATAATTAATTAAATACTTAATAAAATAATTAATTAAATATTCTGGCGTTACATTTTTTTGTAACAGTCCGAGACTTCTGCGCTCCCAACACTATTACCTGACGATCTTCTCCACCCCCCTCACTAGTAGAGTTTTTGTCTTCCGTGGGAATCGAACCCTGTACCCTGGGGTTCAAGTACATGTTCATTCCATTCCCACTTCCAATTGAGCTTTAATTGGAAGTGGGAATGGAATGAACATGTACTTGAACCCCAGGGTATAGTTTTCGATTCCCACGGAAGGCAAAAACTTTACTATTGAGGGGGTAGAGAAAATCGTGAGGTAATAGTGTCGGGAGCGCAGAAGGCTCGGGCTGTTACACTACACGTATGGACATGCCCCATACGGGTATGGGCAGAAACTAGTAATTTTTCATCTTTTCTCTTATTTTCTGAATCTGTTCATCCTAGTTCTCGATTTCACACTTCATACCAGACTTATGAATGTTCCTATACCAGTTTTACACTAATGTTCATGTTTTTCTTTCATCTAATGTTATTAGATTTAATCTTACACGTTTTCTAGATCTAGATTCACAATTGTTCCTCTGCAACAATTAAGTTTGTACCAATTATGCATACAATAAAACAACAACAACAATATTCCACAACAGAATCAACAAGATCAGATAATTACAATCACAGATTCTCAACAACAATCATACAATCACAAATTCATCACAAAACATCATAAACAACGAAAATCCTACGAGGTAAAAGACCATTCACTATCCATCATGTTATCATCACCAATGATGAACCCATTCTCCCCCTTACCTCAAATCCTTGGAAAGATTCCTGCGAATTTTCTCCATGAAGATTACCCTGGGAGAAGTTCTTCCTCTTCCTAGCCCTTCCTCTTGGTTCCCCAACAACGTTATGACTAATTCTCTCCCTAATTTCTGATTAATCTCATAATATTGATTTTACTAATTCAACCTTGTTTTAATTAAAATTTAATAATAATAATAATAATAATTCTAATATTTACTAGTATTATTTACATAATAATAATAATAATAATAATAATAATAATAATAATAACAATATTGATAAATTGGTCTTATTATTATTCTCACACCCCTTATTACTAATCGCACCATATTTCTACCCATCCAACTAGAACACTACACTATAACAACAAGACACACGCCTTAAATAAGGCCAACAATGCACCAAAAATACCCGACGAATAAATATTAAAAATGGGGTGTTACACCTTGAACCCACCAAAAAGAGTGATTGAACTTAAACATGAAATAATACCATAAGTGTAACTCAATTTGGTATTCATCTTTATTTTTATGCGGCATAAGATTCGGATGGAGATTTATATATCGTTTATCTCGCATGTATTAGCACTAACATTGTTAACCTTAATTGGTTTTGTCCGACCTCATTTATTAGGGTAATTACTCCGTAAATTACTCAGCGATTTCTTAACATAGGCCTAAATATATCCTTATTTTGGAATAAAAATCCAATTGGATACTTGCACTTTCATGGACCGTACCTGGTGTTGTTCGCGTCATCCCAATGTTGGTTAATCATTTGCATTAGATCCATAACTCTTAAAGCTTGATGTGTAGTTTCTTTGTGTATCCTAATCTTCTTTCAAGTCTTCATTGAATTTGGGTCTAATTGCATCGGTTAATCACTATAGTGTAAGATACTAAGCGAAATTGGTTGCCTTCTCGGTTTTTAGCACTGAGTGATTTGTTACTCTTTTGGTTGTGGTTGATTAAGTTCAGCATACCACTTTTATGTCTATATTATTATTACGACTACTATATTACTATTTTTAATTTCATTCTTGCACCTTATCCTATTTAATTTCATTCTCTCTCCCTTATCTCCTTTATTTTATTATCCTTTATCATCCATCATCATGTTTATATTTATGTTTATATATTCTTGTGCTTTTTTCCTTTGTCCATTTGGACAAAAAATATTATTAAAGGATTAAACCTCTAAAAAACTTGGGATCTTGATCTTGAACTATGGTTACTATCATTTGCATTGGAATTGGAGTTTGTGTTTTGGACTTAGATTCTAGGACACTTTCCCTTTGCTTTGAGCATCATGGAGTTGGTAATTTAGCCTTTATTTGGCCATTTGCTAGCTTATGCTTATAAGGATGGAACTCTTGTGTTTTTTCTTGAAAGTATCATCAAGTTTGGTTAGATATTTCCTCCTTTATATCATTTATTTTATTTTTTAGGATAGCCTCTACCTCTCCTTCCCTTGTTCAATTTTCAAAACATCCTCTCTTTTTCAAGGGATTCTTGTTTTAAAAACCTTCACCATTTTAATAAATCAAACCTTGACTTTTTGTCAAGTGGATTTTGCTTCTTCTTTCCTTTTAATAAATGTCAATGAACTTAATCATTTTGACTTCAATTCAAAAATAAAAAGAACCAAACTCATTCAAGTTGTTTTTGTGCCTTTGTGCACTTCTTTTGTCTTCACTTAATAAAATCAATCAAAACCAACCATTTTTCATCATTTGTACAACAAACTACGGGGTTTTGATCTTACATTGCACTTTGTGGATACGTAGGTATGAGACAAAAGTCTCGTCAAACACAAAAACATTAAAGATTAATTATTTTCTCATCCCCCCACTCTCATTTAACAAACCATATTCAAACCAAAAGCAATAAATTTTTCAAAGTGCTCCCGCAGAGTGCCACATACATTTTGGATGCTAATACCTTCCCATTTTATAACCGCCCCTTACCCATTCTCTACTTGTTTCTTTTAGCTTTTTGTTTTTAGATTCATTTTAGGATTTATTCACTCTATCGTATCCTAAATTTTGACTCATGGTTTTCCAGGACCTAAAAAGTTAAAGAGGGTCTCTATTTGATTTTTTTAGGCATTATTCTATTTATATTAGGTTTTTTTAGAATTTTGTTTTCTAGTTCATAATTCTAAAAAGAAATATTATTACTAATATTTTTATTAGATATGGGGTTTTCATTACAGAGGTCTTTAAGGTATTTATTTGTTTTAAATTAGGTTTAGTATATGTTTAAGGGGTGGGATTCAATATACATAAATTTAGGGTCCAAAAATCATTTTTTATCATTATTCTAACAAATTTGTTTTTTATTAAAATTCTTATTTTAAAAAAAAAGGAGTTTGTGTTTTTAGAACTATTATTATTTTATATATTTTTTATATATAAAATATAGAGAAGGAGAATTTATTAAAAAAAATTGTCTAAAGATTATTTGTGAAAAAAATATATGTTAGGGAATGTTGGTGTTTTTTATTATTTTTCATTGTTTTATTTTAAAATATGTGAGTGGGGATTTATATATATATATATATATATATATATATATATATATATATATATATATATATATATATATATATATATATATATATATATATATATATATATATATATATATATATATATATATATATATATATATATATATATATATATATATAATTTAGAAATAATAACTACTAATTATTATTTTTGTTTTTTTTTTCCGGATCTTTAGTTAGAATAATATTATTCTTTTTTTATTTTTATTTTATTTTAATAAAAAAAGAAAAAGAAGAGAAAGAAAAATAATTATTTTAAAAGGGGGGCGTGTGCCCATATTCTTGTTTCATTTTAAAATTTCAATTTTTAAAATAATTGGGTTTTATAATATATGTTATTTATTAATATTTATTATTTATTAATATTATTATTTTTCAGGCAAAAAAGGGTATCCAGGTGGATTGAAAACCTGAAAGGGCGATCCACACAAAATCAGGGAATAAGCGAACAACTGCATTCTGAATTCGTCTGTATCATTCTACATGGCAAGCTTCGAAAGGACGAAGCGTCGGTCATAATCAACTTCCTTCAAAAAACAAGATAAGAAGGGTGTTCAGGGCATACATGTCATAGCAAAAGGAAGATTGTATCATCAACTTCAGCATTGCCAAATAGAGTACTTTTATTTTCTCAATTTATAGCAATCTCCTCATTTCAGGGATTAGCTTCTTCAAATGTGCTCTCCTATTCAGGGCACACAAAACAATAAAGTCAAAATTTTCATTCACATTTTGTTTTGTACCTTTTTGTTTCGTTTGCAAAAATGTCCAATGTTCGTAATACAACATTTGCATGAAAACGTATAAGCCATTTTCAATGAATGCTTGTAGGAAATATGTGCTTTTAAGTGAACATAACTCCTATGACGGAATCTGGTTGAGGATACCTCAGGGCACTTATGCGTTTCTTTGTTTTGATAGGTTGCAGGTACTCAAGGAGGACAATCTTTCACAGCATGGGGCATATCAGGCATTATATCCCCAGCCAAGCTTGCAGTCACATCATCAGAAGGACTACTTGACGAAAGTATTCCCCCACGGAGCTTTTTAACCCCTCAGAGTATCCCCTGCAAAGCTGATCCTCCGGCAGATTACTTCTCGGAAGTTCTCTCCAAGCAAGATCTCCAAAGCAATGCCTGGATCACTTTTCCCCAGCAAGTTGTCAGATCTTCTAATCCCCAGCATGGGATCCCCACAGTTCTTTCCCCAAAATTCTCCAAAAAGATCGTGCAATGATCCCTTCTCCCTGTAGATTTCAGATCTCAGATCTCATTTCTCTCATTTGCATAATCATAGCATTCGCATCATTACTCGCCAAACAAAGTGTAGCATTCCGTCTAATACGGAGCATTACGGCAAAAATCAAACATTTGCATGATCATAAGCCAAGTTCGAGCCAGTCACCTGCAAATACCAAAATCATTTCTCCAGCAATACGCAAAGAACTTATCCCCTATAGATAAAAGCCAAAATATCCTTTTGTACTCTCAATACAAATACTTGTACATACTTATACATAATCCTTCTGATACTCATTTGTATCCCACTTACATAATTCTTTGATACTCGTCAGTATCTTATGCATCTCCCCGGAAGATCAACACACGTCCGTGTTCTTTGTTCAAACAGTTGATACTCGTGTCGGCGTCTGTTTCTATCGATACTCATCTGTATCGTGGTTCTAAGGATACTCGTCCGTATCCTTAATCTATACACACTTTCGAAACACTTATACCATTTTATTTTTAGGGCTTAAACACTCGTCCGTGTTTATCTATCCCCAGAAGTCGCCTACAAAACAACTTATTATCCGACATTCGTCCTATGTCCCGATAATCCCCAACAAAGCAGTTGTCCCCTGCTAGGTGATCGTCCTTCACCTCTTGATGATCGTCCCTCATCATTTATTTTGATGATCGTCCCTCATCATTTTATCCGATGGTCGCCCCATCGTCGATCTTTGTTGCGATAATCTTCAGCAGCCGTACCCTGCTAGGTGATCGTCCTTCACCTTTTGATGATCGTCCCTCATCATGTTATCTGATGGCCGTCCCCATCGTTGATCTGTTTATTCGGCATTCGTCCTATGTCGAGATAATCCCCAACAGAGCAGTCGTCCCCTGCTAGGTGATCGTCCTTCACCTCTTGATGACCGCCCTCATCATTTATTTTGATGATCGTCCCTCATCATTTTATCCGATGGCCTTCCCCATCGTTGATCTTCCTATCCGACATTCGTCCTATGTCGTGATAGCTTTTAGGTTATCGTCCTTCACCTTGTGATGACCATCCCTCATCATTGATTTATTTACTATTTACCCGATGGCCGTCCCTGTCGCGGTTTCTTTATTCTTCAGCCTGACGGTCATCCCCGTTAGTGCTTTTAAGTCCCCAGTAAAGTCGTTTTTCTTTACCCGATGGCCGTCCCCGTCGCGGATTCTTTATTCCCCAGCATGATGGCCGTCTCTGTCAGCGCGTTTCTCACCATTTTATCCCCAGCAGTCGTCCTCTGCTCGATGGTCGTCCTCCGTCGCTATCATTTGATATTCAGTCTATATTGTCTATTACAATTTATATCCCTTTTCTTCTTATAATAAAGAGTGCAAATTTTGGATTGTCTTGGTATTCAACCACAAGTTATCTTGTTTGTCTGTTAAGTCAGGCGCTTACATCCTACACAACTAACTCATGCTTGAATAGGGGCAGCTGTGAACACCCCAAATTTTCCCTCTCTTTTTCTCACACCTTGGCTTGTGATTCTTCATATTGCATTGCATAAGCATACTATCTCACACTGCATAATTATTTCACTACATAAGTTGCATAGCTCGGGTTTGTGGTCAGATGAATCTTAGAAGTGGTTTGAGCTATCTTAGAGGCCATGAAGCATGCCAAGAGGGTCCATGAGTGTTCTATGATCATATTATACCTCCAAGGTTGCTTTGAAGTCACAAAATCTCAGAAGATTACACAATTGTCTAGGCAGGCTCAGGGCTCCTACACAGATGACCATAAATTAGGGTTTGGGTTTGAGGACCTTACACTCAAATTTTTTGGTCATTATTGATTCTATTGGTCTATATATGTTATAAGGAGTATGTGTATCAAATTTGAAGCAAAACTTCCTTGTGGAAGTCATCTGATCAAATGGTAACTTGTTGTGCAAGAAAAGTCAAAATCAGGGCATCTGAGGCCACCAACAAGGGTTCCAAAGGGTCATCTTCATCAATTTGAGGTCCTATGATCTTTATTTGATCTTAGGAAGGCTTGGAAGTTCACAAGATTGAAGAATTTTGAGCCATTTGAAAACTTTCTATTTTTGGGCATGACTTGTAATGGAAACTTTCCATTTTGGGAAAGATCTTCAACCTCCTCTTTCTTGATCAAAAAGGCTTCAAATGAATTTTCCTCAAACATGAAAGTTGTAGATTTGATCTTCCCATTTTCAAAAAGTACAAGAACTCCTCTTGATTCATCCTAAAACTCAAGATATGGCAAGTCAAAGTTGGGAAAAATCTTGTAATTTTCAAGTTCATGTCAAAGAGGGAATTTTGCAAAATGGACTTTCAAGCATTCTAATGACCTATAATTCACTTCCATACTACATAACATTGATGAGGAACATCTCAAGACCAAAATTCATGCCTTGCTTCACAAGTTTCATGAACAATTTCTTCAAAATGCACAAAGTTGTGAAATTTCAAAAACCATTCAAACTCATGAATCAAGCCATACAACTCATCAATTTTGATCCAATGGTGCTCCTTGAACTCAGCTGAGGCAGCCCAAGACCTCAAATCACTTCTGCCATGGCCCATGCTTCAAGTACACCATTTTTGACTTTTTGGCCAATGGAGCCATACCATTCCCACAGTGCACAACCACTCCTCTGACCTATCTCAATATTTTATGCATTGCCTAAGGATCATAAAAGATAACACTTGAAGCCTTGAAACAAGAGAATACTCAGATTGCACAAAAATTGCCTAAAACTTTATCTCTTCGATTCTCACTACTCAGCCATCAAACATCCAAAATTCTTTCACCATTCAATCACACATAACACAAGGAACATTTCCCACCCATCACCATGGCCTGAAACACAACATACCAAGACCTCATTTTCTGCCATATCAGAACTGGAACCCTCAAACCAGCCACTATAAGCTTCATCCAAGCACTCCATTAGCTTCAGGGGGACCAAAGGAGCCACTTTGCACCAAAGTGAGGCTTTGAAAGCTCAAATTCGAAAACCTTCAGTTAAGGTATTATCGTACCTCGAAAAATACGATCCTCGCGAATACGGTTGCGGCTGGGCTGACTTGAGAGTCGCCACCTAATTTTGATTTATTCCCAAGGAGGGAAAGGGAAAATATAGATAAAACCCGAGAAGAAGGGATAAAGACAAGGTCGTCGGAACCATTGCCTAGGTTCGGAAGTCGGTTATGCAGGGGGAAGGTATTAGCACCCCCTACATCCATCGTACTCGATGGGAACCTTCTAAGTTGTCATGTGCGAAAGGATGTCTATGCCTAATGAATTACTTGCTAAAAGGGAAAAAGGATTTAAATTTTATTATCTTTCTTTAACGAAAGGATTCAGGAGTCGAATTGTACTAAAGACTATGGGCAGTTTATTCCGAACCAACAAGCCAAGCGTCTTGCGACGGAATAATCGGAGCGAATAACAAGAGCTCGTAATCCTCCTTTCTACCACTTAATGCTCGTGACATACAAGTTTTCTCATATTATTAAAGTATTTTATTACCTAAGACCACTTGACGTTGGATCAAGGGTTTGGATTTAAAAGAACCATCTTGGTAGGTCGATTGCGAGGCATAAAGCGATCGCGAAGGGTGAGTGCAAAATGGAAGTTAAGGGTTAATTAGTTACACGAGATCGATTCCTAGTCCTAAACTAACGCGGAGCCGTTGGAGCTCGAATTAAACCGAAAGCGTCAAAATATAGCTCTTTAACTATCTTAGAATCGATTCAAAGTTAGAATCATTCTATGAGAAGTCGAGCATTACTTTATAATCAAATAATTATTTAAATAAAAGAAATGCGATAAAAAAAACAATTGGTCTCATATTAATCTAAATGACACCGATTTGTCGAAATCGAACATTTAGATCGTTTGTTATATCATCGACCATGAAAATAAAATAAAGTCGAAATAATAATAAAATAAGAGTTTGGCCTCATATTTAATTTAAATAACGTCGATTTATTTGAAATCGAATATTTAAATATTTATTCATCGGCCAAAATAAAATAAATTGAGATAATGAGAAATAATAAGGAAAATAAACGTGTGGCCTCAAATTAAGGGATAACGTCGATTTATTAGAAATCGAATATCACCATTTATCATTGGCCGAAATAAGAATAAAGTCGATAAATGACAATGGATCTAAAATTAATTAGAAACCATAAAATAAAAGAAAACGGTCTCATATCAATTTGGACAATGTCGGTAAATCGAATGTCACAAATCGGATAATAATATCATAGACCAAATAACAAATATAAACAAACCAACAAATAGATAAAATAATAAATGAAGAAAAAAGTCGGCCTCAAATTGGTTTAGACAACGTCGCTAAGTGGAATGTCAATAAACCATATTTTTTATCATAGGCCCCAAAAATAAATATAAAATAATGAGAAAATGACGAAATCGGTCTCAATTTAATGGATAACGTCGATTAAATAATCGAATATCACATTTTATCATTAACCGAATAAATCGAATAATCGATTAAATAATGGCGAAAAATAAAAATGGCCTCATAACAGTTTAGATAACGTTGATTTAAAATCGAATATCGAAAAGTTGCAATTATATCATTGGCCCAATGAAAATAATAAATTGATAAATAAATAAATAAGAAATAGAAAAATTGGAAAAAGTTAATAAATAATAAATCAATAACAATAATTCTAAAAAAATTAATTAGATATTGTTAAAGATAAAATGGTCTCATAATAATTCCGATAACGTCGATAAATCGAATATCAAGAAATTATGGTTATATCATAGACCCATAAAGTTTTAATAGATCCAAAACTTACTTCCAAATCTAACCAAAAAAACAAAATATTAGAGAAATAAGGAAAGGGGAGTATGAATCTGATACAGAGGTGCTGTTTTATTTTAGAAAAATGAAGGAACACGGGCTCCAAGCCCGTTACATATCACTATTAAATTATCTTGTTTAAACTAAAAAACATCCGTAAAAAATAAAAAAATAAATCCCTATTTTATGTGTATCAACAGGATGTTAATTAGAATAATAAATAAAAAATAAACAACGTACCACGAGAATGCACAATTTACAAAAGGGGGGAAGAAGACCCACCCTCAAATCTCATACGACGACGGCGAAAAGAAAATTCACGGCGGTGGTTTTCTCTCTGACTCACGAAGGTTCCTCCCTACTCAACTCTCAATCGCGATTTGTGTCTCAAATTCGATTTTGGCTCGGACTCTCATGGGTTAGCCTTCGTACAGGTTCGTCAACAATATTGGTGGTTATCTTTATATTTAAATACTCGCGGTGATTTTTGAATCTCCATTCAGACTTCTCTGTTCTAACGGATTTTGTGTGTTTCGGTTTCACGATATTTTCGCGGTGATGAAGGTTTTGAGATCCGTTCGCGAAAGCCCGGTTTGTTTTGAAATGGTTTGGTATTGCTCTTCTCACATTTCACGGATTCATCACTCTCTCTCGCGGTTTGCGGTTTGAGGATTTTTCAGATTCATTTTTTTCTCACCACTCAGGTTTCAGTTTTGATTCGTGGTTATGGTTCGGAGCTTGAGCGTATTTGGTTATGGTTTCTTATTTCAGTTTGGAATTGAAGGATTTGTTTGTGGTGTGATTGAAGGAAGAAAATAAAGGGGTAGTTTATTCTGGTTGATATTTATGCAGGATTTTTATATGAGAGATTTGTTATGGTTCTGCATTTCTTTTCCCCCTTTTTTCTCTCTTCCTTGCAGCATGGAATCTGTTTTATAGAGTGATAAAAATGAGGGGATTTTGGGGATTTCATTTTTCTGCTGTGCGTTGCGAAGATTCGTTTGTCCTTTTGGGTGTGCGCGTTGCCGTGCTGAGTGGAGTAGTGTATCGATATTCTTTTCCTGCAGTTTATTCCACTTATTTTTGTATAATGAGTTGGCTGAGAATTGGTGTTAAGGGTGGGGTCCATTAGAATTGGTTAATGGCAAGGTGAACCGAAAAAAATTGAAGGTAGATGTACGGTGGACTGCTTACTACACTTGGCTGTTGTAAATTACAAAATTTTATTTTGGCAGATTAATGAAATGGACCTCCTTTTTTATGTGATGGGCTGCGTTGAAATTTTTTCTATAAATACAAATGCTTTTCTTTATTCGACTTATTCTTTTTAAAAAAAAGAACATAATAACAATGAAAATGGTATAAAAAAAGTAGTCATATATAATAAAAAGAATATAATAATAAATGAATAGAAATAATATAAAAATGGAATTATAGTTTAATCTAAATTAAAATAGCGAAAAAATAATAATAATAAAAGATTAAAAAAAATGGTCTAAAAAATAAATGGATTTAAAAAATAAAAAGAAATGAATAATAATCACAAATTAGACCTCCACCAATTTTACCACACACATAAAACCTTGATTGAGCAAAATGAAGCAAATATTTAATTTTCTGGATAATAAATAAATATGCGGATAGGACAAATTTGGGGTATGACAGGTATCCATCAAGAACAATTTTCCAGAACCTTGATTTCTTGTTATAGAATGATTCTACATGCTTTGCTGATCATTCTAATGTGTTTAGAATTGAAAATGGTGTAGAAATGAGTATGTATTGTATCTCTGAAAGTTTGCCCGTGAAAATGTTTTTGATTCGATTTGCATGATTATTGTGATATAAATGATGTTTGATGATTGATTTTAGTTGTATGATGTTTGGGGATCATTTCTGGGCAGGTTTTGGGAGCTTTAGTGGCATATAGAAGAAGTTAGGGTTGGGGATGGTCGGAGAAGATGACCGGAGCTTATCTCCGGTCACCTGAAAGTCATTAGGGTTTTGTTTGCCAGTTTGAATATGAGCCCTTGGATTGATATTAGTTTAAGCAGTGTACGGCCCAGATCATGTCATTAAACCCTAATCCTAATTAATTAAATAAATTATCATTAATTAACTCAGGACAAACCTTGGCCCTTGGATCACGCGCGTAAGCCCAATTTGAATTTAGGCCTTATGATCTTCATACTCTTGGTCAAGCTGACTAGCATTCTGGACCCTTGATCTCTCTCTCTCTCACGCAATCTTAGCCATCTGATCAGCATACTTCTCATTTCTTTTAATTTTATTTTTAATTTTATTTCATTTCTTTTGTTTTATTTATTAAAACACCAAAACAATTCCTAAAATTCTGATTTTTTGCATCATTGTTCAATTTAATTTTTAGAACCCAAAAACATTTTTATTTTTTACATTTGCATTAAAAATATATTTTTAAATCATTTAATTGTATTATTTAATTAATTAATTCATTTTAATTAATTAAAAAAATACTTTTAGGTATTTAAAAATCACCAAAAAAATCATGAAGCATTCTTACACATTTATAATAATTTACAAACTCATCTTACAAATTTCTTTAAGGGTTTGATTACATTTAGACAATTAACCATGAATTAGGGTTTCCAAATTTCCTATTTTTCAAACCCTAACTTCAAAAATTCATTTCTGATCAACCAAGATGAGTTTGTACTTGGTTCTTTTTGCATTCTTTCACATGTTGCATCTAGTATCTAGGGTATTTAACTCATGTTTTTGCATTGCATTTTCCATTTGTTTGACATTTTTCATGAAGAAGTACCAAAAACCCTAGCCTAAATTAGAAAAACCATAACTTGACTTTGGTATAGCTTCTGACTTCCACCTTTGGGGTGTGATCTTATGTGGGTTTAGGGTTCATTTTGTTGCAATTTCAATTTTTTATCATGTGTTTTGCTTCTGTTTTGATCATGTGAATCTCATACTTTCTTAAGACCCTAATTTGTCATGTTCATTTGCATTCATCTTTGCATACCTTCATCATGTGAACTTGTCATGACATCTCATGCATTTGTATGTCATCTTAGATGGCTTAGGACATGTGTGAACATTGGTTGACCATTATTGCATCCATTTGGTATGTTTTACATCCATTACATCCTATGTATGTTCATGTGTTCTTAAGCTTCTAACATGCTTTTTTTTGCATCCATCACTTGTATGAGCATACATATGCATTGTATATGACTTTGTATCTCTCCATGACACATTTGCATCATGTATTCACTTCTGGTTGGCATCATTGCATCTTCATCTTTGCATCATTGCATCTTGTTTCACCTTATGCATTCATACTAACCATTGCAGGGGCTTATGGTAAGTTGAACAGAATGTGGATTTGCCTCCACATCCAACCTCTTCTTATCTCTTCATTTGCATTTTTACTTGTATTTGAAGTGAGTTTGACTCACGTATGCTCTCTCTTGCTCCTTTTTTTTCTCCTAGGTTACTTAACTTCTTCATGAAGTAAGTAACTTATTCTTTTTCCTCTTATCTTTTCATCTGCTTCTTCTTCCTTGGTGGCCATCTGAAGACTTTCTGAAGATCTTTCTCTAAGCCTCACAAACCATAGGAATATCCAAGCATCATAACTTTAGGGTTGTGCATAGTCTCCCCTAGTTTTTTTAACTTTGAGTCTCCTTGAGTTTCTTCTTCTCATCTCATAATCAAAGGCTAAACAGTTAAAGTTTTGGGGCTCTATATTAGGGTTATGCTTGTATCCTTATCTTAGGATGGAGTGTATAAATTTAATACTTAGTGTTAAACATTTAAATTTTTTACACCTCCTAATCAAAACACCTAATAATCATTAAGACTTAAGCTTGTAACTTGGGCCTTATATTAGGGTTACATCTCTACCTGTTGGTTCAAAGGGACTAACCCTAGTGTTAAATGGACAAGTCCCCCTCAGGTTTAGTCTTACAAACATAAAATCCATTTTTTAATCCCATATCTAATTAAAATCCACTTTAATAAAGGCTTGTTATATAATGATTTTAATCCCTAACCATGGATTAAGTTGAGGTATCTTACTCATCTTAAGTGTCCTCATCTATCATCCTTCTCTTAGGATGGTGTAATGAGTTCACTAATCCATGATTAGAGATTAAACTCATTACTTAACACAAAATAGAAATCCAAAAACACTTAATAATCACAAGTAGGTTAATGATCTTAATCCTGCATCATTAGGGTAATTAAGTTGAGATTTTCATCTCATACTTAAGTAGGCTCATTATCCCTAATCAGGGGTGATATAATGAGTTTACAAACCCTTGATTAAGTCTTAAGCTCATTATCCAATGCAAAACATCAAAAAACAATAAAAAAAATTGAAAACACAAAAAAAAACAATAAACGTCTTCTCCGGGATTCTTTTCTCATCACACACATCTGAAAACAAGAACTCGCTTGTCTAATGCAAGACAGTTAGCACTCGAGCCAGACGAGTCATACACTTGAGCATAGGCAAACAAGCATTTCACAACAAAACCACCAGTCTCTTTGAGTCGAACTACGGTGTTCTGACTTCCTCATTGCACGAGAGGATACATAGGCATAACTTAACGGTTATCGAACAAAAGTCTCTTTCTCTCCCCCTCTCCTCTTCACAGTTTCCCTTTTCTTAGCCTCAGCTTTGAGCACTCACTTTATTTTTGCACTGACACTTTGTACATCCTTTTCTCCCTAGCTTTTATGCACAATTAAGCACATACATTATCCCCCTTTCAAACACAATCAAGTAAGCGTGGATCCTGTCGAGTACGACGGACGATCTGGGTGCTAATACCTTCCCAGGTCGTAACCTACCCCTTACTCAGTCTCTTTGGTTCGCAATCGTTTTATCCATACCTTTTCTAGGTTTATGCAGCATTACCTTTCCTTCGGGATAAAAATGCCTAGCTGGCAACTCTATTCAACCTCAACCTCCAACATCGCCGACGGTTCGCATTTGCACCGGGACGAAAGTCTGGGGAGCGACAATAGGGCGCTCTGATACATAACACGGGAATGGGGATTTTTGTTACTTTGTTTTTATTTTATTTTCCGACTTTGTTTGTTACATATCTGTTTAATAACTAAAGGAATTGTTTTATATTTTTGAGATGGTTATGTTATTGAGCAAGAACGAAATGAACTATTTTAATTCCATTGTTTAATGAAAACTATATTGAAATTGTTTTATTTTGACGTGTAACATCTCACTTTTGTATGAAAAATCTGATTTTTATTACGAATTATGTTATTTTTGAAAAAGGGAAAAGTGGGTGTTACAATTGGTATCAGTGCAGGTTGATCCAACCGGCCAGATGTAGTGTCGAGTCAGTCCTTAGAATAGGAGTTGTTGTGTGTCCTAACCTGAGATGTTTGTGGTATCAGAATGGCAGGAAAGAATGATGTTGCTCTTGTTGCGGATATGCAAGCCATGGCGCAGACAGTCGAGAACATTGTTCAGGTGGTTCAGGTTAGAGGTGACGCTCAGTCTCGGGCATTGGATCAATTCTGGAGTAACAAGCCGCCTAAGTATGAGGGTGGAATCCTGGATCCAGAGGCTGCGCAGAAGTGGTTAAAAGTTGTTGAGAAGATCTTCAAGACTATGGAGTTCACTGATGATCAGAAAGTGAGGTTTGGCACTCACATGCTGGAAGGTAAAATTGAAGTCTGGTGGGACAACAGTCGCCAAGGGTTAGAAGCTGCGGGTACTGCAATCACTTAGGCTGTGTTTCACAGATAATTCTTGGAGAAGTATTTTCCGGAAGACGTATGTAGTGCTAGAGAGGTAGAGTTCCTGGAACTCAAGCAGGGTAACATGACAGTAGCTAAGTATGCTACCAAATTTGAAGAGTTAGTACAATATTGTGCGCACTATAATATTGAGGAAGCTATGTCCTCAAAGTGCATGAAGTATGAGAATGGGTTGCATCCTGAAATCAAGTAGGGCATTTCCTTCCATAAGATCAGGAATTATCAAGAGCTAGTGAGTAGAAGCAGGATTTATGATAATGATAATAGAGCTCGGATCGCGCACTACAAGGTTGTGAATGATAAAAGAGGGAAGTAGATATTTGGTGGTACTCCTTACAGTTCTCCATTTGATAAAGGGAAGTAGAAACCTAGTAATGAGAAAAAGTCAATTGGGGGAGGAGGTACTCCCGGAACACTCAAATGCTACAGATGCCATGGTACGAGTCATCGTGCCAATGATTGTCCTAATGAGATAAAGAAGTGCTTCAAATGTGGGAAGCCAGGTCACGTGATGGCGGATTGTAGGGCGAATGTGCCTACTTGTTATAATTATGGAGAGCAGGGTCATATCAGCCCCCATTGTCAGAAACCAAAGAAACAACAGTCGGGTGGAAAAGTGTTTGTGTTAGTGGGAGCTCAGCCTACTAGTGAAGACCGGTTGGTTAAATGTACTTGCTTTATCAATAATGTTCCTTTATTTGTGATTATTGATATAGGTGCAACACACTCGTTTATTTCTTTGGAATGTGTGAAGAAGCTAGGATTGGAACCTTCTCAGTTGAATCAATGAATGATTATTGATACTCCATCCATAGGTTATGTGACTACCACCTTGGTGTGTCGTAAACGCCCTCTAAATATTTTTGGTAGAGAGTTTGGAGTGGATCTTATATGTATGCCACTTAGTAATCTTGATGTGATTTTGAGAATGAATTGGTTGGAATTCAACCGAGTTTATATTGATTGTTTTAGGAAGAGATTATTGTTCCTGACTCCGGAGGAAGAGGCTTTGGCCAATTCAATTTCTACAAAGGAATTGAGGACCTTATTAGAGAATGAAGCGGAGATGTTTGCGGTGTTATCTTCATTATCTATGGAGGAAACGGTCATTATTGAAGAGTTGTCAGTGGTGAATGAATTTCTAGAAGTGTTTCCTAGTGATATTGCAGAGTTGCCTCCGACGCGTGAGGTGGAGTTCACTATTGACTTGATTCCTGGTACTAGGCCTATTTCTATGGCCCCGTACAGGATGCCTGCGACCAAGTTAGCTGAGTTGAAATATCTGATTGGTGATTTTCTTGATAAGAAATTTATTAGACCCAATGTATCATCGTGGGGAGCGCCAATGTTGTTGGTTAAGAAGAAGGATTGTAGTATGTGTCTATGCATTGATTATCGACAGCTGAATAAGGTGACCATTAAAAATAAATATCCACTTCGGAGGATCGACGATTTAATGGATCAACTTGTTGGAGCTTGTGTTTTTAGCAAAATTGATTTGAGGTCGGGATATCACCAAATTAGGGTGAGGGAAGAAGTAATTCAGAAGATGATGTTTAGAACTCGATATGGTCATTATGAATATGCAGTGATGCCTTTCAGAGTGTCTAACATGCCAGGCGTATTTATTGAGTATATGAACCGTATATTTCACTTTTAGTTGGATCAGTTTATTGTAGTGTTCATTGATGATATATTGATATATTCGAAGTATGAAGAAGATCATGCGAGGCATTTGAGAATCACATTTCAGGTGTTGAAAGACAACAAATTGTTTGCCAAGTACTCCAAATGTGAATTTTGGCTGAAGTCGGTGAGCTTTTTGGGGCATGTGATATCTGGTTAAGGTATAATAGTAGATCCTTCAAAGGTCATTGTTGTGCTTGATTAGGAACCTCCGAAGACGGTAACAGAGATTAGAAGTTTTCTTGGTCAGGCTGGTTATTACCGAAGATTTATCGAATGATTTTCTAATTTGGCGTTGCCATTGACTCAATTAACCCGGAAGAGTCAAGCCTTTATTTGGGATGCAGATTGTGAGAAAAGTTTTGAGGATTTGAAGAAGAAATTAACTTCGGCACCGGTATTAATTTTACCAAATCCGAGTGAAGATTTTGTGGTTTACTGTGATGCATCTAAAATGGGTTTAGGTGGTGTGTTAATGCAAGTTGGTAACGTAGTGGCATATGCTTCACGACAATTGAGGGTACATGAGAAGAATTATCCTACCCATGATCTAGAATTGGCTGCGGTGGTGTTTGTGTTGAAAATTTGGAGGCATTACCTTTACGATTCACGGTTTGAGGTATTTAGTGACCATAAAAGCCTGAAGTACTTATTTGATCAGAAGGGACTTAATATGAGGCAGAGGAGGTGGTTAGAATTTCTGAAAGATTATGACTTTGATTTGAGTTACCACCCAGGAAAAGCGAATGTAGTAGCGGATGCATTGAGCAGGAAAACAATTCACATGTCAACGATGATGTTGAAAGAGATGGAATTGATTGAGAAATTTAGAGATTTGAGTATGGTTTGTGAAATGACACCTGTAAGCGTCAAACTGGGTATGTTGCGAGTAAATAATGAATTTCTTGATGTGATTAAGGAAAGCCAAAGGCAGTGAAATTAGTGGACTTAATGCCTACTGAAGGAAATGATCAAGGTGGTGATTTTAGTTTGGATAGTAATGGTATTTTGAGATTTCGAGGAAGAATTTGTGTACCTGGCAATGTTGAGGTAAATAAAGCTATTTTGGAAGAAATTCATCGAAGTAGCTTGAGTATTCCCTCAGGGGCTACGAAGATGTACCATGATTTAAAGAAGATGTTTTGGTGGCATTGTATGAAGAGAGACATTGTGCAGTTTGTTTATGCTTGTTTGGTATGTCAGAAATCTAAAGTGGAACATCAGAAGCCTTAGGGGCTGATGCAACCATTAGAAATTCCGGAGTGGAAATGGGATAGTATTTCTAAGGATTTCATCACGGGTTTACCAAATACAGCAAGAGGTTTTGATGCCATTTGGGTAGTTGTAGATCGATTGACTAAGTCTGCACATTTTATTCCTATCAACATCAGTTTTCCATTAACTAAGTTGGCGGAGATTTATATTCGATTTATTGTAAAATTGCATGGTGTACTGTATATTATAGTGTCGGATAGAGATCCGCGATTCACTTCTGAATTTTGGAAGAGTTTGCAAGAGGCTTTGGGTTCTAAGTTAAGGTTGAGTTTGGCTTACCACCCACATACGGATGGACAACCCAAGAGGACCATTCATTCATTGGAAGACTTGTTGAGAACTTGTGTGTTAGAAAAAGGTGGTGCATGGGATACTCATTTGTCACTAATTGAGTTCACTTACAATAACAGTTACCATTTGAGTATTGGAATGACACCTTTTGAGGCTTTATATGGTAGAAGATGTAGAACACCTTTGTGTTGGTATGAGACGGGTGAGAATATTTTGTTTGGACCTGAGATTATAAGGCAAACTACATATACCATTCAGATGATCAAAGAGAAAATGAAAGCGTCTCAGAGTCGACAGAAAAGTTAACAAGACAATAGAAGGAAGGACTTAGAGTTTAGTGAGGGTGACCATGTATTCTTGAGGGTCAATCCGATGACTGGTGTTGAACGTGCTCTAAAATCTAAGAAGTTGGATCCTAAGTTTATTGGACCGTATCAGATTATGCAGAGAGTAGGCAAAGTGGCTTACAGAGTGGCGTTACCGCTGGAACTTTCGAACTTGCACGAAGTGTTTCATATGTCACAGCTCAGGAAGTATGTATCTGATCCGTCACATGTTATCCAGAGAGATGAGGTGCAAATTCGTGACACCCTTACGTTGGAAACCTTACCTTTGAGGATTGAAGATCATAAGATGAAACAACTACGAGGCAAGGAGATACCTCTTGTGAGAGTAGTCTGGGGATGAGTTGCTGGTGGAAGTGTTACATGGGAACTGGAAAACAAGATGCGGGAATCATACCCAGAGTTATTTCATCTAGGTACATTTTCGAGGACGAAAATCAAATAAGCGGGGGAGAGTTGTAATGCCCCGATTTTATAAATTATTTAATTTAATAATTATTGAGAGTATAGTGGTGTATTTGGAATAATAAGTAGATAAATTATTTTATTTATATAATAATAATAGGATGATGTGGCATTATTATTATGATATTATTATTTAATAAATAAAATAAAATAGTAAGTTGGAGGTTTGAGGGGCAAGGTTGTAATTTGGTTATGTTATGAAAAAGAGAGAACACGATACATTTTCTCATTATCGTGCTTTTTGACGAAGAACAGAGGGCTCTGGGGAAAAGGGGAAAGAGAAGGGAGATCAAGGATCGTAAAGCTCCAAGGTCAAGGGTTTGTGAAGAATTGCTCAATTTCGAGGTAAGGGGGAGAAATGGTTTTATATTGGTGATTTAACATAGGAGGGTAATTGGGAGTTCCTTACTCTCCTAGGGATTGTATGTTATTATTGATTATGATGAAATTGTAATATGAGTATGGATAATATGACGATTGATTGTGTGTGTTTAGGATTTTGATGTTGAATTGCATGTATATATGTGTGTTATGAAGATTGAGTTATGAATGTTATTGAGAATGGAGTAATTGGAGAAGATGAAGAAAACCTAGAATTTTACTAATTTGATTTGTAAATATTAGACTATGTGATTGATTAATGTTAGAGGCATTAAATAGTATTAAGCACGACAATTGGACTGTTTTGGGTGCTAAGAGTGAAATAAAATGAACTGAATTCGGATTGGTGTGAGATCTGTAGCAGGTTGGAGTTTTAGCGTAGAGAGCGATTTTACAAATTGTAGAGCTCTCTTAGTGAGCTAGATCTCGCTCAGCGAGCGAGGGAAAGTGGGAAACCCGAGAGTTGTTTGCTAAGCGAGTAGAGGCCTCGCTCAGCGAGACCTGGAGTGTGAGAAATTATATATATATATATATATATATATATATATATATATATATATATATATATATTATTTTTATTTTATTCTGAAAATTACTGAAACACTTATCTAATTCTTTAATAGTGTCTAGGACTGAATATGGTGTAGTTGTGACAATGTTCGTTCTTTTAATTTGAAGATAGTACTTATGAATAATTATAGGACCTGATGACCCGTATGTAATAGTTACTTTTTTTTAATGATTTTTTTAAAAGGAATAATTTTGTTAAAAAGAATCTAATGAGATTGTGTTAATTATGTGTAATGACTCTTGTTTGGATGATATGAATTATATTGACTGTATGATTGGTGAATGTGAAGATCAGGAGGATCGTGTCTTGAATGGTTTTGTTCATGTTTATTTATGTTGATGTATGTGTAATCGATTCTTGCATACACATACATGTTGGTGGAATAATCATGTCTCGGATGGAGCGTAAATGGTTATTTGGATTCATTGTGAATCAATGGGTGGGGGATGATCGTGTCTCAGTAGGAGCATAATCGATTCATCCGGGTTCGAATCGATGAACCATTATTGAAGTCAGTACCGCACTTGCATTGTGTTGTGGAGTCACATTGCATATATTTGAATGAATGGTTTATGTTGCATGTTATGACTTGTGTGTGGTTACTCCTTCAAAATTTTATTTGCACCGTTATGATATAGAATTGTTTCTCACCCCTTTGTTTTTGTTGTTGTATCTGTGCTTCATTGGAAGTACAGATAACCCAGGTACATGAGAGTGCTCTGGTGTTGCTTGTTCGAGTCATAGGGCGCTCTGATACGTAACACATGAATGGGGATTTTTGTTACTTTGTTTTTATTTTATTTTCCTTCTTTGTTAGTTATGTATCTATTTAATAACTAAAGGAATTGTTTTATATTTTTGAGATGGTTATGCTGTTGAGAAAGAACGAAATGAACTATTTTAATTTCGTTGTTTAATGAAAATTATATTGAATTTGTTTTGTTTTGAAGTGTAGCATCTCACTTTTGTATGAAAACTCTTATTTTTATTACGAATTATGTTATTTTTGAAAAAGGGAAAAATGGGTGTTACATTTGACCCCTTTTTTTTTGTGTACTTTCGGGCCAAGAGTTAGATTAGAAAATGGGCCTTGTGCCTAGTGCTTTTCACACCCTACTTTTACAAGCCCATTACGGATTCGGTATAAAACGCACCCCCTAGGATTTCTTAATTAATTAATTATTTTATTTAATTTATTTGTTTGAGATTAGGGTTAATGAAATAACTGAAATTATTTTCTTTTATACTATTTAGGGTTTAAAAATATTATTAATATATTTATTATATTTTAAGGATGTATTAGTTAATTAGTTAATTCACTTGATTAATTAGCTAATTAGGATTTTATAATTATAATTATTTAATTATTACGGGGTTTAGGAATCAGTAATCATATTTATATTTTTGGGATTATTGTGTTTTTTTATTAAATATTTAATAATATTTTTTTCTTTTAATGTGAAGAAGGGATATATTGGGATTTATTTTCTATGGAACATATGCTTCAATTTATTTTTTTTAGTATTTTAGGGTTGTAAAATTCATGTGGGATTTAACTTTGTATTTTTTTATTTCAAACTTATTATTAAGGGATTAAATAAGGGGTTTAATAATCAGGGTTTGGGGCTTTCATAATTATTTTGGGGGTCTTACAAATTATTTTGGGATTTTTATTATTATTTTGGGGTTTTAAATGATATTTTAATTAAAAGTTGTATAAAGCGAAAATCAGGGTTTTCTAAATACTTGATCAAAATGGGGTTTTCAAAATAAGGGTTTTTATCACTTAGTAAGGGATAGGGGATTAGGGGAATTGAACTACGGCGCTAAGGTCCCTCTTTGAGGGTACACAGGCATAGTATTTTTTAAACAAATGCCATATCGAGTAAACTTAAGGAGAGTAGGATTTTGTGATAATAAGAAAAGTTGGATTTATAAATGGAATTTGTACACAAACAAAACATACCCCAGAAATTTAGGAGGGATCCTATTGATTAAAATAGAAGTGAGGGGTGCCTAATACCTTCTTCCCACTTAACTTACACCCAGACCATAGGTCTCTTCCTTAGGATTTAGGTTTATCCATATTTCCCTTACAAAATAGGATGGAGACTCTAGATTTTAAGTCGGCCGCGATAGCTAGCGACTCTGCTGGGGATATGGTAGTCAATCCTACTTCTAGGATTTCTAGGGTTTTGTTTGTGATGGATCTTTTGGAGATTTTGTGTTTTGTTTATTATTTTTTGTTTTATTGTTTATTTGGGTTATTTATCTTTATTATTATTATATTGGATTATTTAAATTGTTTATTTGAATATTATTATGTATTCTCACGCATTTTTTGAATGGATATCTTTGAGAGAAAGCCAAAACCTAGGCTCGAGGAAACACAATAGGTATTAAGTAGGGGGCGTCCTTTCTTGGCCAGCGTGGTTTTCCATCCCTTGGGGTCTTTGACGACGATTTTCGGCTAGAGTAGATCAATTCAAAGGGCCGATCATGAGTGGCTAGCACCACTTTATGGTAAGGACTTTAACTTTTGTCCCTGACTCTAGTGACCTTTAGAACCCCCCACAAACTCATGTTAACCTTGTGTACCTACCCCAAAAGGGGTCGTTACCAGGTTCCTGTCTAAGTTGGACTTATCCCAAAGGATTACCATAGAAATGCTTGCTCCTTCTCATGGTAATACAAGAGTATAGTCCTAGACTTAATGGCTTATCAAAACTTTATGTCTTGCATGTGAGGGGATTGGGTAGATAAATAATAGACCTAACCCATTGTAGGAAGCCTTTCTAGTTAAGGTCATACTTGCATTCACCTTCACAAAAACAAAATATACATGCATCCATATCATCATGCATTTATATGAACATTTTTTTGCATATATTCATTTTGTGGGAATTTCAAAATTTATTGTAGGTACATTGTGAATATGGATTCAAATAAAAGAGGAACCATACACATCAAGGCTCCAAATACTGACTATCAAAGTAAGAAAGTCCTTCAGAACTTAATGCCAAATTTTGTTCAAGGAAGGTTCATACACAAGTATGGGAGGATCCTTGATCTTTTAGAGGTCCATATGAAGACAGAAGCCATAACTACTTTGGCCTAATTATATAACTCACCTCTACGTTGTTTTCTCTTCGAGGATTTTCAACTAGCTCCTAATTTAGAAGAGTTTGAGCTATACCTGAATTTGCAAGGAAACTTACATGGGCATGGAATAAAAAGTAAAGCCCAAGGATCTAGCTTTGACTTTGGGGATACCTGTTGAAGATTTACTGGCATACTACAAGAAAGATAAAGATATACAAGGACTTAAGAAGGGATATCTGAAAGGGGTAGCTCAAAAATTGGCTAAAGTTTGATATTGGGGTATTTTTGTGGATGTTTTCGCGTTGTTCATGTTTGAATAGTTCTCTTCCCAGGGATAGAACATTTCATTGATGCTCCTTCCATTAGTGTATTTTCGGTTGTAAAGAACCAAGGGGTAAACATAGTTCTTATGTTGCTAGCTGATATATATTATACCCTTAATATGTGTCACAACAAAGGAAAAGGATCTTTACACTGTTGCATTTTGTTAGTGTACTTCTGGTTTATTTCACACATCTACAAAGATATTGCTAGGATAGAGACCAAGGGTAACCATGCTTGGGCTCAAAAACTTAGGTCTCTTACTGAAAGTACTATCCTTTGGTATCCAAAGAAGGTGAAGTCCAAGGAAATAATTATACATTACGGAAAATTTCCTAATGTTCCTTTCATTGGGTCTAGGGGATGTATTAACTACAACCCCATACTGTCTTTAAGGAAACTAGGACATGCCATATGGGAAAGACCTAAAGATGAAGATATGAAGGAATTTATCTTGCATGATGGTGATGCTTTGGATAAGGAGTTGTTCAGAAGGATCACTAGAGCTTGGATAAAAGTACATAAAAGGGAAAATAAGCTTAAGAGAAAAGACCCTTCAGCTGAAAACTCTTACATACCATGGGTGAAGGAAAAAGTTCGATTGGTTAAGTTACCCTTTGTAATCGATCCTACTTATCAACCTGAAACTCCTGATGTTAGCCTAATCTCAGTGGAGGAAGTGGATAGTCTTAAAGAGACTAGCACAATTGGAGCAAGACAAAGAAAATTTAGACCATAGCCTCTATGATGCAAATTATGAGAAGAATCAGGTGGATTGTGATCTTAAGCAAAAGGATAAGAAACTCCTTGAAACTAAGGAAGAACTTAGGGTTGAAAAAAGTAAGAGGCAGAGGACCTTGGGAGGATTATTTAGTGCTGGAGTAAGCTACCAAAACATGGATAATCAATTAATGGATATGAAAGCTGAAGGTCAAAGGTGGAAAAGGGCATGGGAGATAGCTGTGTGGGATAAACAAGAAGTAAGGGATACTTTGACAACTCAAATTCGTGGGCTCGAAGGATCACTTGAGGAGTCCCAAGTGTCGCAATGCGAAAATAAACCCGGTGGAAAAAAATAGAAGATTCGCCAACAATATGTTTTTTATCCCGACGAGGGAAAGGAGAACAATTGAAGAAAACCTGAAGGAAAAAAAGGAAAAGACGAGGTCATCGCAACCAAGTATGGGCTCGGGAGTCGGTTACACGAAGGGAAAGTATTAGCACCCCTTTGTGTCCATCGTACTCGATGGGATCCACGTTTGCTACTCTGCTCAAAGGGTGTAGTCATCTGAAGCTCCATCTGCAGCTAAACTAGAAAGGAACCAGAAAGAAACGAGAACAAAAACAGAAAAAAAATTGAATGGGTGATAGAAAGAAAAGGACTTGATATGGCCTCTCACCCTAGCCTGACTTATCTCGTCGCAACGAGAATAAGAGTCCACGTAGTTCTTAACAGAATGGGATTTGGGTCGACAAGCATCACACTTGTGCCTACGTATCTCCTAGTGAGAATCAGACCGCCGTAGTTCGGCTAACTACTGGTGACCACAATCTTTGTGTTCTTTTAAGACTTGAACTGCTTATGTTTATGCCCAGGTGCTGTAGGCTCGTCTGGCACGAGTGCGTTACCGTCTTGCAAAGAGACAAGTAGGAACGAGTTCTTACGTGAAGAGTGAAGAAGATGAGAGAAGAATTCCCGAAGGAAAGACGATTATGTGTTTTTTGGATTTTCTTTATGAGGAAAAATATTGTGGCACATGGAGAAGTTCATCCTTTATTAGGTGTTTTTTGGATTTTCTTTATGAGGAAGAAGAGAAAGACTCAAGTTTAAAAGAAAAACACTAAGGGGGAATCGATCCTAAAGTTGACATGAAATGATTGATCCTATAGTTGAGGTTTCTATCCTATTCCAACTTAATTCAAAATTAAGTTGGATTAGGCACCTAATGGAAAACTCGTGAACTAAGCACAAGTGAACCAACAGATAAACCAAAGAAGAATGGAAACTCAAAACTTAAAGCAAATATAGAGTAAAAATAAAAGCAGAAATGAGGTGAAGAAGTAGGTATGCGAATGAAATATGTGACAATAATGAGGGAAGAATGCAATATGAAGTAATCAGACGATGCGCAAACAAAGCCTACACAAGGTAGGGCTTCAGATATACCAATATGCTCCTAACATGGCATCAGGACTAGAATGAGGCATTAAAAATAAAATCGAGTCTCAGTGTTACCTAACAGAGAAAGGTCCGTTGCCTCTTCAATATGCAAACAAACTCAAGAAAACCATCATAAATACCAAACTCAAAGTGTGCATCAAGACGTCTGACCAACAAGAATATTTGTCAAGGCAAGTCTTCAAGCCCAGACAATAGTCCACTATTTGTCACAAATTGTGTAATACCCATATATAAAAGACATACATAAAGCATATTCTTCATATATAAATATTTAAAATTTGGTACTGAAATACAAATAAGTTCTTAGCAACACATTGTATAAGTATAGCCACTACAACATAAGGTACTAAAATAAGGCTATAGAATAATATAAGATGTTCAAACTACAAAAGTCTAAGAACTAGATCCGAAGATCTCAAAATCCACAGCAGAAGAAAAAGCCATCAACTAGTAAGGATATTCAAGTCGCCTTATCCTTACCCTTAACGGAACCTAAAGTACCTAAAATAACAACATCAACATGGGGTGAGATAAAACATCTCAGTGAGTTCCCTATCTTAGAGTTCTCTCGGCTCTAATGGTCGAACCTAATAATTCCACGAATACGAAAGACTCCTCTCAAAGGTAACCAAATCGAAATGGAACATTGAAACAACATTTCGTACAACACTTCCCGTGGGACTCAGTGAAACACCCACCTCAAGTATGAACCACTAGACTTCTCATGGGAATCAATGAAATACCCATCTCAAGCCACACTCGAATACTTCCCGTGGGACTCAGTGTAATACCCACCTCAAGCTAACACTCGCTTCCCGTGGGACTCAATGTAATACCCACCTCAAGCTAACACTCGCTTCCCGTGGGACTCAATGTAATACCCACTGTAAACACCCCAAATTTGCCCTCACTGAGTTCATATCATGGCTTGTGATTTTTCATATTTGCATTACTTTAAGCATATCATCCCATATTACATTTTTGTTTCACTGCATTAGTTCAAGCATTCATTGTGGAAGTCATTTGTTCACTGGGTAACTTCTTGAGCGAGTCAGAGCAAAATCAGGGCATCTGAGGCCCCATCCATGGAACCAAAGTGGATTTTTCATCAAATTGAAGTTATATGATCTTTATTTGATCATTGAAGTGCTTGGAAGTTCACAAAATTGAAGAAAAGTGAGCTAAACCAAAAGTTGCCAAAAATGGAAATGACTTGTAATATATACTTTCCATTTTGGGAAAGTTTTTCAACCTCCTCTTTCTCAACCCAAAATGCTTCAATTGAAAAAATTTTGGTCATGAAAGTTGTAGATTGGATCATTCCCTTTTCAAAAAGTACAAGAACAAGACCTAATTCATTTTGGAACTCAAGTTATGGCTTGTCAAAGTTGGCAAAAATCACATAATTTTCAAGAATGCACCAAAGAGGATTCTTTGCAAAACCACTTGCCAAGGCATTTTGTGACTTCAAACACACTTTTATGTATCATAACATCATAGTACATTGGATAAAGTTCAGAATTGCCCAAAGAATTGCATCATTCCATGCCTTGAACATCAAGAAATTACAAAAGGGCCAAAGCTTCATGAATTTGCAAAACACCACATAAACTTCCATCCACTTGCTGAATTGCATCCAAATGGATTCTATGGACATCCTTGATCCATGATGCGCATGGACAAGCCAATGAGCCAGCTACACCATTGCCCATACCTCAAGTACAAAACTTTTGACTTTTTGGCAAGAAGCCCATACCAATCACCACAGTCCACCACCCATTCTCTGCCATTTCCAGATCTTACAAGCATGCTCCAAGGATTCATTTTCATAAGACACACAAGCCTAACACTCCAAGAACTGATCTCAGCTCACTCACTCAATCTTCAAACCAATTTCACCATTGATCTCAAAATCACTCACTGACCACAAAGCAACCATTAAATCAACCAAGAACACCCCATACACAAAACACGATTCTTGGCCAGTTGAAGTGTAATCTCATAAACCAGCCACTCTCAAGGCCTTCCAAGCATCAAAGCTTCATTAGGAGGTCAAAGGGAGTCATTTTGCGCAAAGGAAGTGGCCAGAAAGCTCAAGTTTGGAAAGCTTCATCTCAGGTAGTCATCTCAAATCATTTTTCCAGAACTCCTATTTTGAGTTCCAATGTGAAAGAGCATGCTTCACTGATCATTCTGAGCTTTGTATTTCTGAAAATGGTGAAGAAATGAGTATTTACTGAACCTCTGAAATTTTTACCATTTTTGATCTTTTCTTTGAATCTTGTTTGTAAGCCATCATAAATTTGTTTTGAGAGTGGATTTGAGTTCAGGGAGATGAGGGGAGTTGATCTGGAGCTTTAGAGCTCCAGAAATAACCTACGGTGAGAGTTGGGGATTTTCAGGGGAAGAGGCTGCCGGAGAAGACGACTGGAGCTCTTCCCCGATGACCTGAAAGTAATTAATGTCTTAATTAGGGTTAGGGCAGTGTTTGAATGAGGACCTTTGGATTTGGCTTTCCCGCGTGTGATGGACGCCCAGGATCATTTCATTAGTTTTAATTATGGATTAAATAATTAATTAATTAAGTTTAGCTGAGTTTGAATTCAGGCCATAGGATCTGGCGCGTAGTCAACCACTTAAATCCCCAGAAACAAAGCAAACCCTTGGACCAGCATACTTCAGTCTTATTTAATTTTTATTTAATTTTTTTCATTTATTTTGCACAATTAATTTAAAATAGCTATAAAATCTCAAAAAATGTTTTCTTCTGCATTTTGCATTCAAATAATTTTCTTAACCCAAAAATATTTTAATTTTTACTTTTTGCATTAAAAAATTATTTTTAAAACATTTAAATGTTTATTTTAATTAATTAATGGAAATTAATTAATTAAAATATCATTTAGGTTTCTAAAAATCCCAAAAAATTTCACATTGCATCTTAAGACATTTAGAAACATTGTCATACCATCCATACAAATTTCTTTTTGGTTTTGAACAATCTTTGACAATTTTCTTGAATTTAGGGTTCATAAAATTCTTATTTTTGAACCCTAACTTCAAGAATTCTTTCCTGCCTAACCCTGAATGGTATCACAATGATTCTTTTTGCATTGATCTTCATTTGACATATAGTATCTAACTTAATTTTTTCACAAATTTCTTCTGCATTTTTGATTTGATTTGCATTTTTTCCCTTTAGGTGCCTTAAAACCCTAGATAACTTAGGAAAATCACAACTTTCATTAGGTTAAGAGTTAGGTCTCCTCCTTTTGGGTTTGATATCCTATGGGGTTAGGGTTCCTTTGATTGCATTTTCAATTTTTTATCTTGTCATTTGCTTCTGTTTTTGACTTTTGCATCTCATGTTGCATGAAAACCCTAATTTCTCATGTTCATTCACATACATCTTGCATATGCATTCATTCAAAAATTTGACATGACATTTCTTGCATCCATATAGCTTCTAAGACATCATAGGACACATTAGAATCATGCTTGATCATTTCTTTATCCATTTGACATGTTATGCATTCATTACATTCCATGAACATTCATGAACTTTCATGCATCCTATATGCTTCATTTGCATTCTCATCCCTTGTATGATCATCCATAGCTCTTGAAACACATTTGCATCATCTCATAGCATCATTTACATGATGAACATGCTTCTGGTTTTGGTTTGCATCTTAGCACACATTTCATTTTCATTTCATTTCATTCTTTATGCTAACTTTTCAGGTGGTAAGTACTTTGAGAAGTGAATTTGCCTTCACTTCTCACTTCTCTTCTCATCTCTCTTATGCATTCATTACTGAATTTCTCTTTTCTTTAGAGTGAGCTTTCTCATTCATTTTCTTCCTTCACTTTCTTTCTTCAAGTAACTTATCTTCTTAAGTGAAGTAAGTTAGCTTGTTTCTTCTGCTTCTCCTTTCATTTGCTTCTTCCTTGGTGGCTTTTCCTTGAAGATCTCTTGCAAGCCTTATAAACTAGGAACACCCAAGAATGTTAACAATTAGGATTTGATTAGTCCCCCATTAGTTTTACCTTTGTGTCTCCTTTTGTGTCTCTCCTCTCATCTCATAATCAGAGACTAAATCTTTAAGGTTTTAAGGCTTTGTGATTAAGATTATGCCTGCATCCTTCTCTTAGGATGGAGTGTATAATTTTAATCCTAAGTGTTAAACTCTTGATGTGTTTAAATCTCTTAATCAATCTATCTAATAATCACTAAGACAATAAGCTTGTAACTTGGGCCTTGCATTAGGGTTCTAATTCTTCCTTAATTGGTTAAGAAGGACTAACCCTAGTGTTAATGGACAAGTCCCCCTCAAGTTGTCTTACGAACCATAAAATTCACTTCTTAATCTTACCCTTAACTAAAATCCACTTTAATAAAGGCTTTGTTTTGTCATGAGGTTAATCCCTAATCATGGATTAAGTTGAGGTATCTTCCTCAGCTTAAATGTTCTCATCTATTATCCTTCTATTAGGATGGTGTAATGGGTCCATTAAATCCTTGATTATGGCTTAAACTCATTACTAAACACTAAACAAAAATTCCAAAAACATCTAAATAATCAAAAATAGGTTAATGATCTTAATCCTACATCATGGTAATTAAGTTTGAGGTGTTTACTTCATACTTAAGGTATTCTCATTACCCCTAATCAGAGGGAGGATGTGATGAGTTTACTAACCCTTGGTTTAGGCTTAAGCTCATTATCTTATGACAAACACACAAAAAAAGCAATAAAAGATTGAAAACACCAAAAACAAACAATAATCGTCTCCTTCGGGATTCTTTTCTCACCTCATTCACTCATAAACAAGAACTCGCTTCTTCCGTCTAATGCAAGACAGTTAGCACCTGAGCCAGACAGGTCATACACTTGAGCATAGACAAGCAAGCAGTTCATCAGTCAATTTATCTTTCAGTGTCTTTGAGTCGAACTATGGTGTTCTGACTTCCTCATTGCACGAGAAGATACGTAGGCATAACTTAATTGTTATCGAACAAAAGTCTTAGTCTCTCCTCCCTCTTCCAGCATTATTCTTTAAGCCTCATTCCTGAGTATTTCATTTCACATCTCTTTTGCACTGACACCTGCACATTCTTTTCCAGCTTTTGCACACAGATAGCACTGACACTACCCCTTTAAACACAAAGTTTCAAGCGTGGATCCCGTCGAGTACGACGGACAATCTGGGTGCTAATACCTTCCCAGGTTGTAACCAACCCCCTTTCTCAGTTTCTCTGGTTCGCGACCGTTTTATCCATCTCTTCCCAGGTTTATGCAACATTACCTTTCCTTCGGGATAAAAATGCCTAGTTGACAACTCTTTTCAGTTCATCTTCATGTCCTCCATTCGTCGACCGTTCGCGTCTGTACCCCTTCTGACCCGGTGTCATTTGGCGGGAGCGACAACCACCTCAAGCTAACGGAGGATACGATCAAATGTGATTCTCATTTCTTACTAGTCTACGGAAATCCTAGGTACCTCATAAGTCTTACCATTTCATTTCTTTAAGCACATACTTTTCATAATTTCACATTCTTACGGTTAAGTCGGAAAAATCCGGGTAAAAATAATATACTTTGACATCATAAGAAAATACATAATTTTAGCTTCACAACGGTATGTGGAACGTTACAAACGGATAACCGGATCAAAAGTTATGAATTAAATACCAAAATTGAAACCTACAAGTCTCGCTGAGCGAACCCTCAGCTCGCTGAGCAAAACAACTTCTGGAATTCTCGCTGAGTGAGGAACTGCTTGTTGAGTGAGCTATACCAGTTCAGGAATTCCAATCGTACGGGAAAACAAATCTTCCAAGCCAAACTCAACTCCAAACATCAACAATTGCAGAAAAACATAGCCAAACATGTTCATAGACATAATGTGAGTATTATAGTTAAGTTTTAATCGAGTTTTAACCGTTAAACTTTCAATTTCTTAGATTTTCCAATAAAACCCTAAATCAAAAAATCTCTAAAACTCAATCAAAATCAAAGATAAAAGCTTCTAACTAAGAACCCACCTCGGGAGATGAAGATTGACGGAAAGATTGAGTGTACTCGACGAACGGATGGTGAAGTAAGATGAATTTGAAGTCTTGGGGTTTTTCCTCATTTTCTTCTCTTCTCTCTCTTTTCTTCCTTCTTCTTTCTATTATTTTCCTTACTAACTCCTTCCTCTTCTTATTTCCTTTCTATTAATTATAAAAACATATATTTAACCATTGTGTTCAAAATTAGAGAGTATCCACAAAAGTCTCTTAATCTGATATTTTATAAAACCTTTGAGTCAGCTAACATCAATAAATAAAATAATATCCTGTTGATTACTCTATTTAGTTCCGTTAAAATTTCTTAGAGTAATCCAGAATAATATTATTACCAATTAATATTATTCAGATCCTTAAATAAAATACGGGGTATTACATCCTCCCCCCCTTAAATAAAATTCGTCCACGAATTTAAAGGATTACCTGAACAGGTGAGGATATGATTCCCACATCTATGATTCCAACTCCCAAGTAGCATTACCCGGATGCATCTCATCCCATTGCATTTTAACAAGTGGTATCTCTTTATTCCTTAACACCTTGGTTTCTCTCCCAACAATACGGCTCGATTGGGGTTCAAAAGTCAAATATATTTCTATCTTTATAGAATCTGGTAGAATAGGCTGAAGAGGATCGGGAACGAACCTACGAAGTTGAGATACATGAAAAACATCATGCATTTCAGATAGAGAGGGCGGTAAGGCTAAGCGGTAAGTGTAAACACCCCAAATTTGCCCTCACCCATTCACACCATGGCTTGTGATCATCTCATATGCATAAACACAATCATGTCATCTCACATCTCATTTTTGATTCACTGCATAGCTTTCAAGGCATCTGCACCTAGGGTTTGTGATCTGAGCAATCCCAAAGCATCTTGAGCCATTCCAAAGGCAACCAATCAACTCAAAGGGGTCCATGTGTGTTCCTATATCATATTCCATCTCCTTAAAGTCAAAATTGCAGAGGAATCACAAGAACTAGGGTTTGAGTGGATGCAGAGCCAGGTTGAACTGCACAGTTGACTGAAAATTAGGGTTTTGGTTTCAGAGGCCATAACCCCAAATTTTTTGGTCATTCTTGTTTCCATTGATCTCTATATGGTGTAGGGAGTATGCATATCAATTTTCATGAAGAAATTCCATGGGGAAGTCATCTGATCAAGAGTTGACTTTTCAGACAAGTCAGTGCAAAATCAGGGCATCTGAGGCCCCCAATGACCCAACCAATGGGTAATCTTCATCATTTTGAGTGTATGTGGTTTTTATTTGATCATGGAAGAAGATTGAAGTTCATGAAAATCAAGAATTTAGGGTTTTTGCAAATGTTGACTTTTTGGGCATAGTTGACTTTTCAAGAATGCTTCATTTTAGGTCATTTTTCAAGCCTTGATTCTTGATCCAAAAATGCTTCAAATGGAAAAACTTTGGTCATGAAAGTTGAAGATATCATCTTTCCCTTTTCAAAAAGTACAAGAACATGATCAAACTCTTCTTGGATCAAAAGTTATGGTGTGGCAAAGTTGGCAAAAATCACTAAAATTCAAGTTATGCACCAAATGGAAATTTTGCAAAACCTTGAACCAATGCATTTTGTAACTTCTAATTGGCTTCAAACCAGTATGCAAACATTCTACAAGTCACAAAATTCAGAATGGACTAGGCATTGCTCATGTTTCATGGCTTTTGGGACAAGATCTTTCCATGTGAACCATAAAGCAACAACTTGCAAAATCATCATTGTGCTTCTACCACTTGATACATTGGATGCTGCACTTTGGCTAGCCTCTCACCTCACCATGCTGCACCAGAACCATATCTTGTACTTAGCTAGAGCTTAGCCCATGCCCTCTCTTACAAAATTTGACTTTTTTGCAAAAGGTAACTTACCAATCAATAAAGCACATGTCCAATCAACTGACCAATGAGAGAGGTTTATGTGGACAAAGGGCAAGCCATTCCATACATCTAGCAAGGCTGAAAACACTTCATTGAACACATTTCACAAAATCACCTCACATTGCAAAAACTTTCGAATCTGCCTCCACAGCCAAGAAACACTCAAACTTTCTTCATCATCCAACTCAACACACTCCATAGGCCTCAAACCACCAAAGCTCAGGCCTGAAACAAGCCTGACCTGAGCTTCACCATTCTTCACTTTCCAAACCAGTTCTCTTCGAATCTCACTATCCAGCCATCAAACACTTCATTTTTCTTCACCAACAAGTCAGGCATACCACAAGGAGTCAAAACCACCTTTCATTTTGATCTGAAACTGCCTGTACACAAATCCCCATTTCTGCTACACCAGAGTTGGATCTTTCAAGCCAGCCACTCTCCAAGCATTTTGAGCCTCATTTTGCATTCAGAGGGTCCAAGGAAGCAAGCTTGCACAAGAAAGAAGCCCTGAAAGCTCACAAACAGAGGAGCTTCATCTCAGGTGAGCTACATGAACTTTTTTCCCAGAAACTAGTTTTTTAGTTCTTTTATGATGCCTTGTGTTCCCCTGATCATGAATGTATCCTTGCTTTTGAAAATAGTGTAGAAACCAGCATGTATGGAGTTCCTGAACATTTGCCCGTGTTTTATCTTTTGTTTCGATTCATGCTCATGGACGAAAATAAATGAATTTAGGCTTAGGGTTTAGGTTTAGATTGATGAGAGAGTCAGTTTGGTGGAAGAAATTCGTGATTTGGTGACCTATAGAAGAATCTAGGGTTTTGGATGGCCGGAGAAGACGACCGGAAGTCTTCTCCGGCGGCCTGAAAGTCATTTAACCCTAATTATGTCATTAATTGAAGTTTGAATGAGGAGCGTAGATCAGGCAGACTTTGGTTGACTTGCGCGCAAACGTGTGGCCAGGATGCATCATTAAAACCCTAAGCATGTTTAATTAATTCAAAAATCTGATTAATTAGGTCATAAATAAGTTTAGCCAGATTTGAATCTGGGCCCTTGGATCTGGCGCGCAGTCAACCAGTCCAAGCCCAGATCAAATCCTGGCCATCCCTTGTGATTACTTCTCATTTTCATTAATTTTTATTTCATTTTTTCTCATTTGTTTTGTACAATTTATTTAAAATAGCAAAAGTGTTTTAAAAATTATGAAACTTTTTGTCAAGAGTTTCACTAATTTTTAAAACCCAAAAATATTTTTATTTTATTTTTTATCATTAAAAAAGTATTTTTAAATATTTAAAAGACTATTTTTAATTGATTAATGAAAATTAATTTATTAAAAATGCTTTTAGGTATTTAAAAATTACAAAAAAAATTCATGAAATGTTCTAAGACATTTAGAAACATTGTCCAACCTTCAAACCAAATTTCTTTTTTGATCTTGATGCATTTTAAGAATTTTTCATTGAATTAAATCATTTTTTATGCATTATTTTGATCATGGATTCAAAAATTCATTTCTGCCAATTGGTGAAGGTTGAGACATTGATTCTTCTTGCATTGTCTTTTGTTTTGCATGTAGTTCCTAGGATAAAAAGGCCATGATTTGTTCTTGCATTTTCAAATTGGTTGGCATTTGTTTTGTTAAGAACCCTAAAAAACCCTAATAACTTAGAAAATTCATATCTTGAGTTTGGTTGAGAGTTGAGAGCTCCCCTTTGGGCAGTGGTTCATTATAGGCCTAGGGTTTCTTTGGGTGCCATTTTCCATTTTTTATCATGAGGTTTGCTTCTGTTTTTGGTTTGTGTTTGATGTTTGATCCATGAACCCTAATTTGGGCTTTCATTTGCATCCCTCTTGCATTTCCTTGCATAACATGACTTGTCTTTGCATTTTGTGCATTCTTATGATTCATTTGACATCTTAAGACATGTAGAAAGCATGTTTGATCATTGCATCTCATATTTGCCATGTCATTTGTCTTGTATGATTCATAACTTTTCATGCTTGTTCATGCTCCTTAGCTTGCATCATTTGCATTCATAATCTTGTATGAACATCCCCATTGTCTTGCCTCATGTTTGCAGCACCTCATAACATCATAATCATCATCAACATGCTTCTGATCTTGCTTTGCATCATATCATTTCATCTCATCTTGCATTGCATTGCATTTCTTTCTAACATTTCAGGTGGTAAGTAAACTTGAGAAGTGGATTTGACTTCACTTCTCATAACTTTTCTTTTCATCTCTCTTGCATCCATTGCTGCATTTTTTTGTATGTGTTTGGATTGAGCTTGCTCATTCTTGTTCCTCCCACTTTCTTTCTTCAAGTGACTTGACTTCTTGAATGAAGCAAGTTACTTTGCTTCTCTTGATCCTTTCATCTGCTTCCTGGTGGCTCCTTTGAAGATTGTTCTTGTTTAACCTCACAAACCTTAGGAACAACCAAGCATGACAATGATTAGGGTTTTGATTAGTCTCCCCTCATAGTTTTACCTTTGTGTCTCTCTTTGAGTCTTCTCTCCTCACCTCATAATCAGGGACTAAACCCTAAAGGCTTTGAGACTTTGTGATTAAGCTTATGCCTGCATCCTTCTCTTAGGATGGAGTGTATAACTTTAATCCTAAGTATTAAACCCTTAAGGTGTTTAAATCTCTTAATTAATTCACTTAATAAATATCAAGACATTACACTTGTAACTTGGGCCTTGCATTAGGGTTCTAATTCTTCCTTAAGTGGTTAAGAAGGACTAACCCTAGTGTTAATGGACAAGTCTCCCTCAAGTTGTCTTACAAACCATAAAAATCACTTCATCATCATACCATTAAATAAAATCCACTTAATCAAAGGCTTGTTTTGTCATGGGTTTAATCCCTAATCATGGATTAAGTTGAGGAGTCTTCCTCAGCTTAAACATTCTCACCTATTATCCTTCTTTTAGGATGGTGTAATGAGTCTTTTTAATCCTTGATTATGGCTTAACCTCATTACTCAACACTAAACAAAATCACAAAAACATCTAAATAATCACAAGTAGGTTAATGATCTTAATCCTACGTCGAAGGTGATTAAGTGTGAGAATCTGACTTCACACTTAAGGTATTCTCATTACCCCTAATCAGAGGGAAGATGTGATGAGTTTACTAAATCCATTGGTTTAGGCTTAAGCTCATTTTCTTATGACAAAAATCCAAAAAGAAATAAAAGACTGAAAACTCAAAAACAAGCAATAATCGTCTCCTCCGGGATTCTCTTCTCATCACACTCATTCACAAACGAGAACTTGCTTCTTCCGTCTAATGCAAGACAGTAAGCACCTGAGCCAGACAGGTCATACACTTGAGCATTGACAAGCAAGCAGTTCACAAGTCAATTCATCCTTCAGTCTCTTTGAGTCGAACTACGGTGTTCTGACTTCCTCATTGCACGAGAGGATACGTAGGCATAACTTAACAGTTATCGAACAAAAGTCTCTGTACATTCCCCCTCTTTCCAGCTCATTTCTTTAAGCCTCATAATCTTGAGCAATTCATTCTCATTCTTACACTGACACATCATTTATACATATCACACTTCACTTCTTCTACACTGACACCTGTACATCTTTCCAGCTCTTTTACACACAGATTGCACTGACACTACCCCTTTAAAACACAAATCTTTTAAGCGTGGATCCCGTCGAGTACGACGGACAATCTGGGTGCTAATACCTTCCCAGGTTGTAACCAACCCCCTTTCTCAGTCTCTCTGGTTCGCAACCGTCTTATCCATTCTTTTTCTAGGTCTATGCAGCATTGCCTTTCCTCCGGGATAAAAATGCCTAGCTGGCGACTCTTTTCATCTCCAGTGAGTTCACGGCTGTGTGTTCTCACTGTCCCCCTCGCCGACCGTTCGCGTCTGTACCTTCATCTGACCCTGTGTCACTTGTCGGGAGCGACAGCTTGGCGACTCTGCTGGGGAACCTTATACTGCAACCAGGGCTTCTGGTTCTTTTTGTGGGTTCCTCCTAGCGCTTGATTGATTTGTGTTTATTGGGGGTGTTATGTGCTATTTGTATGTGTATATTTGCTTTATTTACTGCTTTCTGTACAGCTTTATTTATTGCTTTCCTTACTGTTTTTTTTCATTTATCATACTATCATACTGCTAGCTGGATCTGGTTTCTTGTTTTGGTGGGTGGGTGTTCCATTGAGAGTTAAGGTCCTATACCTGGGACCTGAGTGACACCTAGGCTAGAGTGAATCATATTCTTTCCCATTCCATTTCGGTCTGGTGCGGGAATATGAAACACGGTTCAGATATGGGTTTCTTCTTGAAAACTCTGTGTTGCAGATTTCCTGCAATGCTAGGGCTATCTGGGAAGCCTGCTAAGTCTGGATGACCTTTTTAGTATTGACCTTCAGAAACTGAGGTGAATTAGAGGAGGAATTGTTATGGTTATTGTAAACACTGTACCTCCGGGTTAGAAGTGTTTACACTTCTCATAACTGATCCAAGTCTGAGGATCCTTGTTCTAGATCACCACCTGTGAGGGGGTTGGGCTGTTTACAGGTTTGCAGGTACCTTGACCTCAGAATACCCTGTTACTTTGACTTTGTTAAGAGTACTCCATGTTGGATAGTTCTTGTGATTCTGAACCCTGGACATGTGGCTCTTTATTTGAGTCCCCCTACCCTGGTTACTGGATTTTTTAGACCTCCATCTGGATTTCTTGAACACACATGGATCTATACCAAGGCAGTTAATCAGATCCAGCTCAGTCACAAACCCTTGCATTTCATCTGCATACATACTCATTGCATCATATTAACATGTGCTTATTTGTGTTTCAGGGTATCCACCTTCATCAGGTTTTGGTTTTGACCCCATCTGCAGTTTTGACCTACCTCCACCAGCACTTGCATCAGTTTGTCAGCCATATACTTCAGTTACTTGCACTAGCCAGCCAGTGGCCCACTCCTCAGCATCTTCATCAGCACTCATCCTACTCAGTCTCAACATCATGGCTCCAAAGAAAAGCAACATCACCTATCATTTCTTCCAACCAGACTTATCAGACATCAGGAGGATCCAAACCCTGATCACTCCAGAGCACATACCTTTGTTCAGGGAGCATTATGGGGATATACTTGACTTGGTCATGGATCTGGACCCATCTCAAAGGAGTTTGATCCACACCTGCATTCAGTTCTATGACCCCCCATTGAGATGTTTCACCTTTCAAGACTTTCAGTTGGGTCCTCTTTTGGAAGAATACTCATCTTTGGTTGGTTTGCCTATCAAAAGAGAAATCCCTTTCAACCCTGAAATGGTCTTTCCCAGCAATGGAGAGATAGCAAAAGCTTTGCACCTGGAGCCTGTTTTGGTTGAGCAACACATGACCTCTAAAGCTGGAATCCCTGGTTTTCATCTTGACTTCCTGATTTCTCAAGCTAGTCTGAAGGCCTCCCTGGGGGAGTGGAAAGCTGTCTGTGCTCTGTTGGCCTTAAGTGTATATGGAATTGTGTTGTTTGCAGATGAGCCTCGATTCATCAGCAAAAATGCAATCCACTTGTTCATCCTGAAGAACCCTGTGCCAACTTTACTGGGTGATCTCTATTACTCAGTCCATCAGAGAAATGAGAAGCAGAGGGGAAGATTAGTGAGGATTTGTGCTCCATTATTCCATGCTTGGCTTCTCAGGCATCTACCCAGGACAGATGCATTTCTAAATCCTCATCAGCAAAGCAACTGGGCTAAGAGGCTCACTACTCTCACTTCAGCAGATATCAGATGGTGTACTCAGAGCACCAAGGGCAGAGATATGATCACCAGCTGTGGGCACTTTCCCAATGTGCCTTTGATAGGAGTTAAGGGAAGTATAAACTACAACCCTCTGCTGTTCAGGAGACAATTAGGCTATGCACTGGTTCATACTCCTAGGGAACAAGATTTGGTGGAGACCCTCTACTGTGAGAACAAGATTAGTTTGGCTGCTGTTAGGCAGGCTTCCTGGGCCTGGGATCATGTTCAAACCAAGGGAATAACTATTCTGGGGAAGTGCAATAATGTGGCATCAGTCCAATATTATGAGTGGTCCCATGCTAGGGCCCAATTCTCTGGAATGCCCTTTACCATAGAAGACATGCCTGAGTCATCTTCAGCACCACCCCCTGCCACTATCAGTTTGGAGGAGTTTGAAAGCTTGAAGGAAAGGAATAAGAAGTTAACCCAAGCCTTGCAGAAGACCCTCAGGGAGAGGAGTGAAGGTGTAAGGGAGATTGAGAGATTGGAGAAATTAAGAGTGGAACACTTGACTAAGATTGAGAAGTCTGGAGATTATATCAACAAGTCTAAAGCTGGTGAGCAGATTCTGAAGAATGCTTGTAAAGAAGCCCAGTTCCAAAGAGCAAGAACAGACTTGTATTTGAAAGAGAGTCAGGCCAGGTGGGTCCGGATCACTGAGGCCCGTACTCTAGAAGACAAGAGAGTTCAGGACAAGATGGAGCAGATGGAAAAAGCCCTGGCAGCAGCCCAGGAGGAAATATCAGAGCTGAAAATCAAAGCAGGAGTGAAGAGGTCTAAAGACCAAAATCAGAATAAGAAGTTGACTGCAGCTGTTGCAACAAGAAACCTTCTCATCAGAAGTCTCACGGGGCAGCCGGCTGATCCTGTGACCGAAGCGCTTCTTAAGGAAGTTCGTGAGGATGAGTTTGGCCTTGGAGTTTGATCATTTGCTTGTTGTTGTTCCTTTTCCATGTACTTTTGCTTTTTGTGATGTATTTTGGCCCCTTCGAGGGTTTGTGTTGTAAAATGAACAAATTGTATTATTTCACCTTTGTAATATATTTGTTGGTTCACATCAAAAGCAACTTCAACAGCATCATCTTCAAGGGTCTGGAAGGGTCAAAACTGAAGACCAAACCGGATACCTTGATAGCAAATAAGCATAACTGCATTGCATGCTAACCCTTTTGTTTGTTTTGTAGGTTTTTGTTTTGTTGTTGCTAACCTCTGTTGTGATATTCAGGAATTATTGCTCGCCGCCGGGTATTTCCTCTCAACAGGCCTCACAGGTACCCAACTAGAAACAACCTTCCGGGAATCCAGATGGATCAGATGCAGCAAGACCTTACAGAGGTCAGAAACCAGATGGCCAACGAAAGGTTGGAGATGAGAACCCAGATAACACAGTTCATGGAAGTGATGAACAACTTAGCTCAAAGCCAGGAGAGGCTCAGAACTTTGGTAGAAGGGAGGAATCAAGAGGAGCCCCATGTGGGGACTGCAGGCACAAGCAACAATGAACGGGTGCAACCACATGTTAACCCCCCTGTGTTTGGTCCACATCTACATCCTGAGATTAACATTCCTGCAAATGTTCAAGGAACAGCCACTGCAGCCAGAGTACTTCAAGAAGATCCTCAGGAGGACCAGTATACAGTGATGGGTGCCGGAGAGGAAACATATGATAGACGATTGGAAGAAATAGCTGAGAAGTTGAGATCACTGGAGTCTCAAAACTCTTTGGGGTTCGACGTCATGGACATGGGTTTGGTAGAAGGGGTCAGGATCCCCCATAAGTTCAAGCCTCCTTGCTTCGAAAAGTATAATGGGACTTCATGCCCCCGGACTCATTTGCAATCATTTCTAGGAAGGCTGAAGGCCTATACAATGGATGAGAAATTGTGGATGTTCTATTTTGAAGATAGCTTGACTGGAGCTTCGAGGGAGTGGTATTCCCATCTGACAAGAGCAACAATTAGATGCTGGAAGGACCTGGCAGAAGCCTTCATCAGACAGTATCAGTATAATCTAGATATGGCACCCAACAGGACTCTCCTAATGGGAATGTCACAGTCTTCAAGGGAGAGCTTCAGAGAATATGCTCAGAGATGGAGACAATTGGCTGCTGCCGTTCAACCCCCAATGTCTGAGAGAGAAATGGCAGACATGTTTATGAACACTCTTCAGGGAACGTATATTGACAGGTTAGCTGCTTTCTCTTCCACCGGCTTCGCAGATGTTGTCATAGCTGGGGAGAGAATTGAAAGCCTGTTAAAAATGGGAAAGATCTCAGACAACGGTGCAAGCTCGTCCAGTGGTACAAGAAAGCCTTTTGCAGGCCCGAGAAGAACTGGCGAGACCAATGCCATCCACACCAACAGGGGTAGGCCCCAATATGCTCAGAGGTCAATAGCAGCGGTCACTATCCCTGCTCCAGCTCATCCTCAGCCAGTCTATCAACCTCCTCAACAAAACTTCCAACAACAACCTCAGTATCAGCAGAATCAGTATCCTCCGAGGAACTTCAACAACAACTCCAACAACAACAATCAACAGAGGCCATTCCAACAAAGGCCATCCCAAGCTAACCGAGTGATCGACCCGATCCCAATGCCGTATGCTGCCTTGCTGCCACAACTTCTGAAACTCAACCTGGTTGAGCTAAGAACGTTGGCACCTCCGGATCCCAACAGTCTACCAAGGAACTATGACTCCAATGCTAGGTGTGCTTTCCACTCGAACGCACCTGGTCACAGTACAGAAAAATGCAGGGCTCTGCATATGAAGGTACAAGACTTGGTAGACTCCAAGGCTCTGAATTTTGCACCTCCGCCCAATGTCAATAAAAACCCAATGCCAAACCATGGTGGTCCCCGAATTAACGCTATTGAAGAAGACCAACCGTCTTATTTGATAACTAGTGTGGATCAGATCCGGACGCCATTGGTGGAAATCAAAGCTCAACTCCGTGAAAACCAGATATTTCCGGGGTGTGAACTAGGGTGCCCATACTGCAATATTTCTTGGAATGGGTGTGAAGACCTGAGGAATGGCATTGACAGCCTTATTCAGAGTGGCCTGCTACAGATCACTACATCATTTCCGACAAATCCGGCAACTTCATCAACAACGGTTTCAGAACCTCCTACAACTACAGCAACTATTGTTCCCGACAATTCATCAGCAACATCAACAAGTACTTCACCTGTCCTCCCAAATGATCAGTTTTCAACAGTTTCTCCTGCTACAACTTCAGCTTCATTCCATTTCGACTCTCCATCAGCAACAACAACAGTCCTTCCAACAGAACCTCCTACAACACCAGCGATCAATCATGAAGATGTCTCTACCGTCACCATATTCTACGATCCTGAAAGTAATTCTGCCTACCCTTCAGAAGGTGCTGCTCCCACCAGAGCACCAGTTACAATCTTTTACGATCCACAAACAATTACAGTCCCTTCAGCAGCAGCAATCAGTCCAGTCACTGTCACGGTGCCTGGACCAATACCATATGAAAGCAATAGGGCCATCCCTTGGCACTATGGCTCTGACGTGTACTGTGAAGGGAAAAGAATCACTCTGGAAACATCAACACCTGCACCACAAGTAGATAATGTGGGGGGAGGCGGAGGCTTCACTCGAAGCGGACGTCTCTTTGCTTCACAAGTTCAAAGACCTACTGCCGAAGCAGAAGCTGCTGCCAAGGCAAAAGGAAAAGGCCCGGTGCAGGAAGATCCAGCTGCCAAAGAAGCCCTGAAGACTCCATTTGATCAGGAAGTTGATGAGTTTATGCGAATCATCAAAAAGAGTGATTATAAAATTGTGGATCAACTTCACCAGACGCCATCCAAAATCTCTATCCTCTCACTGCTTATGTGCTCCGAAGCCCATCGGAATGCACTACTTAAAGTCCTGCACGCAGCTTACGTGCCTGAGGAGATTACTGTCAACCAATTGGAAACCGTGGTTGGAAATGTTACTGCTAGCAATGGGCTAGGGTTTACCAATTCTGACTTGACAGCGGATGGCCGCAACCACAACAAAGCCTTGCACATAACCCTGGAATGCAAAGGAGCTGTCCTTTCTCATGTGCTGGTGGACACGGGTTCTTCCCTGAATGTCTTACCAAAGAAGGCTCTGGTGAATCTTGAATATGATGGGTTGGCATTGAGACCCAGCAACCTGGTAGTAAGAGCCTTTGATGGTTCTAAGAGATCGGTTCTGGGAGAGATTGAGCTGCCTGTGACAATTGGCCCACAGACTTTTAAAACTATCTTTTATGTGATGGACATTCAGCCCGCCTACAGCTGTTTGTTGGGTAGACCCTGGATTCACGCCGCCGGCGCAATAACGTCTACCCTTCACCAAAAGTTAAAATTTGAGTGGGAAGGCCAAGTTGTCACAATCTGTGGAGAGGAGGACATTTTTGTCAGCCACCTGGCAACCTATAAGTACATTGAAATGGATGGAGAGATCCATGAAACAATGAGCCAGGGGTTTGAAGCTTTGAATGTGAATGAAGCATCTGCTGTATCTGGTACCCCAATGTCATCTTACCAACAAGCCCGGAGGGTTGTTGAAGAAGGAACTGCCCTAGGCTGGGGCAAGGTCTTAGCTGTGGAGGAGAAGAAGGACAAGTTTGGGTTGGGTTACAAACCAACTCAACATCAAGCGAAGGCTGCTGCAGAGCCAGGTTTTGTCAGTGGGGGGATGCTCATCCCTGATGCTATCAACTGTCTGGAAGACGAGCTGGAAGAGGAGCGCAATCTGGAGAATTGGATTCGTCCAAAGATCCCGGGGAGCAGTGTCTCGAACTGGTCTTCCCAGGAAATTATAAGAGTTACTCATGCAGAGTAATTATTATTTCCTGTATTTTTTATAGCATGCATCCAAGTCTTGCATCTTGCCCAAGATGACAAGACTCATTTTGTAACCAGGGCCATCTGTACTTTTGTGCAAACAAGATCAAATTAATGAAATATTAGACATCTTTTTGCAAACGAGTCTTTTTCTTTTCTGCTCACTGTTTTTTCCATTTTTCTTTTTGTACAAAAAATAAATGGCGGTGTTTTCAAAATGATAACTTCATTTCACTTTTTCTAAAGCAAGATTAAAATCAATCACTAAAATGAACCAACTTAACCCTTGCAGAGAGTGCCTTCCAGACAGCACCGACAACAGCACGGCTATGACATCGTATGACTTTGACAATCCAATCAATCAAGCTGATGAAGGGGTTGATGAAGAATATGAGCTTCCTGAAGAGCTAGCCAGGTTGTTAAGACAGGAGGAAAAGGTTATTACTCCTCACCAGGAGGAGATTGAAGTGATTAATCTTGGTACCAATGAAGACGTGAAAGAGGTTAAAATCGGGGCCTGCCTGCAAGACTCAGTGAAGAGACAACTGATAGATCTGCTTCAAGAGTATGTTGATGTGTTTGCTTGGTCGTATCAAGACATGCCAGGGTTGGATACCGATATAGTTGTGCACAAGCTGCCTTTGAAAGAAGAGTGCCCACCGGTCAAACAGAAGCTGCGCCGAACTCGCCCAGACATGGCTATGAAAATCAAAGAAGAGGTACAAAAGCAATGGGACGCCGGGTTCCTTGCTGTAACTAGCTATCCACCGTGGGTTGCTAATATTGTACCTGTGCCTAAGAAGGGCGGCAAAGTAAGGATGTGTGTTGATTACCGGGATCTGAACAGAGCCAGCCCGAAAGATGACTTCCCATTACCTCACATTGATGTATTGGTGGATAACACGGCTCAGTTCTCGGTATTCTCCTTCATGGATGGATTTTCAGGATATAATCAGATCAAGATGTCACCTGAAGACATGGAGAAGACAACATTCATTACACCTTGGGGCACTTTCTGTTACAAAGTGATGCCATTCGGACTGAAGAATGCTGGTGCAACGTATCAACGGGCTATGGTAACATTATTCCACGATATGATTCATAAAGAAATAGAATGTTATGTGGATGACATGATTGCCAAGTCCCTCACTGAAGAAGAACATCTGGTGAATCTGCTCAAGTTATTCAAGCGTCTGAGAAAGTACCAACTGAAGTTGAACCCCAACAAATGCACATTCGGGGTGCGGTCCGGTAAGCTGCTGGGCTTTATTGTAAGCGAGAAAGGGATTGAAGTTGACCCTGATAAAGTCAAAGCTATTCAAGAGATGCCTGCACCGAAAACTGAGAAGGAAGTTCGAGGGTTCTTAGGTCGATTGAACTACATTTCGAGGTTCATATCTCACCTCACAGCAACCTGCGAACCCTTGTTCAAGCTGTTAAGAAAGGAACAAACGGTCAGGTGGAACGAAGACTGCCAGAAGGCTTTTGACAAGATCAAGGAGTATCTACAAGAACCTCCAATCCTTATGCCGCCAGTTGAAGGAAGACCTCTGATAATGTACTTGACAGTATTAGAAGAGTCAATGGGGTGTGTGCTGGGCCAGCATGACGAGTCTGGTCGAAAAGAGTATGCAATATACTACCTAAGCAAAAAGTTTACCGACTGTGAACAGCGTTATTCACTGCTCGAGAAAACTTGTTGTGCTTTAGCGTGGGCTGCTCGCCGACTGAGACAGTATATGTTGACCCACACTACCTTATTAATCTCAAAAATGGATCCAGTTAAGTACATTTTCGAGAAGCCAGCTCTTACCGGACGGGTTGCAAGATGGCAGATGATTCTCACAGAATACGACATACAGTACACATCTCAGAAAGCCATCAAAGGCAGTGTACTATCTGAATATCTTGCTGAGCAACCCATTGATGACTACCAGCCTATGAGGTTTGACTTCCCTGATGAAGACATCATGTTCATTAAAGCAAAAGATCACGAAGAGCCTATTCACACTAAAGGGCCTAACCCAGGAGAAGAATGGACTATGATGTTTGATGGGGCTGTTAACATGAATGGTCGCGGTATTGGTGCAGTACTCATAACACCAAAAGGAGTTCACATGCCTTTCTCGGCAAAACTCACTTTCAACTGCACTAACAACGAAGCTGAATACGAAGCTTGCATTATGGGTCTTGAGGAAGCCATTGACCTCAGGATCAAGACATTGACCGTATTCGGAGATTCAGCTTTGGTAGTCAATCAAACCAACGGGAAATGGTACACCCACCAAGATCATCTGATACCTTACAGGGATTATACAAGGAGGTTATTGACTTTCTTCACAACAGTCAAGCTTGAGTATATCCCTCGGGACGAGAATCAGTTTGCGGATGCTCTTGCTACCATTTCATCCATGATCAAAGTTCAAGCCGCTAACTTTATACCTCAGATTTCAGTGTCCAGACTCAACAGACCAGCATATGTATTTGCAGCGGATGTTGTAAAAGATGATAAGCCTTGGTTCCATGACATTAAGTGCTTCTTGGAGGATCAAACATACCCACCTGGGGCATCTTCCAATGATAAGAAGACTTTGAGAAGGCTTGCTGGTAGTTTCTTTCTGAACGCTGATGGGTCTTTGTACAAGAGGAACTTTGACATGGTACTCCTCAGATGTGTTGACAGGACGGAAGCAGATTTGCTGATGCATGAAGTGCACGAAGGATCTTTTGGTACCCATGCTGGAGGGCATGCCATGGCTAAGAAGTTGTTAAGATCAGGCTATTACTGGATCACGATGGATGCAGACTGTTGTGCTTACGCCAGAAAATGCCATAAATGCCAGATCTACGCAGATAGGGTGCATGTGCCTCCTAATCCTTTGAACATCATGTCTTCACCATGGCCCTTTGCTATGTGGGGCATTGATATGATTGGCAAGATTGAGCCAACTGCTTCAAACGGCCACAGATTCATCCTGGTCGCCATCGACTATTTCACCAAGTGGGTTGAAGCAGCCTCCTATGCAAATGTTACTAGGCAAGTGGTAGCCCGATTCCTGAAGAGAGACATCATCTGTCGGTATGGAGTGCCCGAGCGAATCATTACTGATAATGGTTCCAATTTAAACAACAAAATGATGGCAGAGCTGTGCCGGGACTTCAAGATCCAACATCACAATTCTTCTCCTTACAGGCCAAAGATGAACGGCGCTGTTGAGGCAGCAAATAAGAATATCAAGAAGATTGTGCAGAAGATGGTAGTCACATACAAGGACTGGCATGAAATGCTACCGTTTGCCTTGCATGGGTACCGCACGTCAATCAGAACGTCCACTGGGGCAACACCTTATCAGCTTGTATATGGTATGGAAGCGGTCCTACCTGTTGAAGTTGAATTACCCTCGTTACGGGTATTAATGGATGTTAAACTGAGTGAAGCAGAATGGGTTCGGTCCCGATTCGAACAACTGAGTCTGATCGAAGAGAAAAGATTGGCTGCAATCTGCCACGGGCAGTTGTATCAGAAAAGAATGAAGAAAGCCTTCGATCCGAAAGTCAGGCATCGAGAGTACCAAGTAGGGGATCTTGTGCTGAAAAGAATCCTCCCTCCTCATACAGACCACAGGGGCAAATGGACTCCAAATTATGAAGGACCATTCGTTGTAAAGAAAGTTTTCTCTGGTGGAGCACTGATGCTCAGCACCATGGATGGTGAAGATTTCCCGTCCCCTGTGAATTCAGATGCAGTTAAAAAATACTTCGCATAAAATGACCCGCTGGACATAAAAACAGAATGGAAGTCCAGGCAAAATAGGGCATCCCGGCGAGTCAAAAACAGAATAAAAGACTCGGGCAAAAGTAAGGGAAATAAATGAAAAAATGTACACCCGCTGAGTTGAAAAGCCGCATTGGACAGCTCAGGCAAAAATGGGTATCCCGATGGATTGAAAACCCGAAAGGGCGATCCATGCAAAATAAGGGAATAAGCGAACAACTGCATTCTGAGTTCGTCTGCATTATCTACAACTTGGTAAGCTACAAAGAATCAAGCTTCAATCAGAATCAACCCTCTCCAGGAAGCAAGACGAGAAGAACGTCATTGTCATACGAGTCATAGCAGGAGAGGAAGCTCCTCAAAGCGTCGTCAACACCGCCGGCACTTTATTTCTCAATTTGTAACAATCTCCTCATTTCAGGAGATATGTTTCTTTGACTGTATCTTGCCAATTCAGGGCACATGAATTAATAAAATCAGATTTTCAGTCATGTTTCGTCTTTTACATTTATGTTTTGCAAAGAGTTGTCTGATATCTCTAAAAATACAATTGCATAAGTACAGATGCCTTTCTCTAAAAACAAAGCACATGCTTGCAGGGAATATGATTACTCTCGAAAGTACTTATCTCCTATGACGGAATCCGGTAAGGGATACCTCGGGACCTTTTGTACGTTTCCTTATCTTTGCAGGATTGCAGGTATCCAGAGCGCAACTTGGGGCATGCAAGTTACGTCTCAGCAAACTGGCGAATCATTATCAACTCACATGGCACTGGGAGATGCCCACTTCCCCAGCAAGGCTGCCAAATCAGCATACACTCAATCTCAGCATCCGGAATGCTCTATCCCTAGATGAGTTGCTCCCCATTGCTTCCCCCAGCAAAGTTACCAAATCAACTAACAGGCTTAACACTCAGGATGCTATATCCCCAGCTGAGTTGCCTCTCATTACTCTCCCCAGCTGAGTTATCAACAACATTCCCCAGCTGTAGTGCCAACCATTCTTCCTCAACAGAATACAGAAGTCAGGGAACCATCTTCCCACAGAGCCCCAGCCTCTATTCAGAAGAGCAATGCACGAAGAAGTCACAACAGAGTACAGAAGCTTCTGCAAACCCCAGCTGGGTCCCGTATTATAAGGATATGTCAATCAGCGACCTATATCCCCAAACAGATACATCATTAGATCTACCAGTGATCTCATCCCCAGCTGGGATGTCCATTTCAAGCAGATCGACCAGAGATCTTCGCAGCAACGGGATCCGAATCCCGGATCTGTGCCCCTTCGCATAACCATGGCATCCGCATCATATTCGCCCCCAGAGCGTAGCATTCCGTCTAATACGGAGCATTACGGCAAAAATCAAATGCATAGCATAATCATAAGTCATGTTGTGAATTGAACGCTTGTGATTAGTAATCATTCATCAGAATACAGATTACTTTCCCCAAGAGTCCCCATCAGAGTCCCAGCAAAAGCAGCTGCCCTTTCAAATCGCAAACACCAGTATATGCACCTTTTGGCACCCGTCCGTGTCATCTTTCCCCAGTAAGGTCGCCTGAACACCCTTTACAAACAAATCACCCTCATTACAGATACGTCCTGACGCCCGTCCGTGTCACATCACCTGCAGAAAGCCAAAGACACCCTCTTTGCACTCTCACATATACTTATATATACACCCTTTTTGACACCCGTCCGTGTCATATCCCCAGCTGAGTTGCCTCTCATTACTCTCCCCAGCAGATCAATACATTACCCACTACTCATGGTACGCTTATACAGATACTCGTCCGTATCTTGTATACATCATCACTCATATCCCCACAGATTCGACAGTAGTCCCTGTCCTTTGTTAACCAGTTGGTACTCGTCCGTACCACCATCTCAGAGCATTGCGTCTAGTGTTTGTTTCTACATGATACCCGTCCGTATCATAGTCCTAAGGATGCTCGTCCGCATCTTTAATCCATACACCGTGTCAAACACTCATGTCTTCTTGAATTTAGATACTCGTCTGTGTCTACCATTCCCCAGAAAAGTCCCCTCAGAATCAACACTCGTCCATGTTCCTTGTTAACCAGTTGATACCCGTCCGTATCATCATCTCTGAACATGTGTCAGTTTGTTTCTACATGATACTCGTCCGTATCATAGTCTTAAGGATGCTCGTCCGCATCTTTAATCTATACACAATACTAAACACTTATACCTTTTGTTTCTTGGATGTAAACGCTCGTCCGTGTTTACTATATCCCCAGTAGATCGCCAACAAAGCATTTGCTTTTATCTGACACTCGTCCTGTGTCATGGTAACCCTGAGAGCAGCCGTACCCTGCTGAGTGGTCGTCCTCCACTTCTTGATGGTCGTCCTCCATCATGCTCATCCGATGGCCGTCCCCATCGTGGTTTTTAGCAGCCGTCCCCTGCTAGGTGGTCGTCCTCCACCTTTTGATGATCGTCCTTCATCACTTTATCCAATGGCCGTCCCCATTGTTGATTTTGGTTATCTGGCATTCGTCCTGTGTCATGATAAACCCTGAGAGCAGCCGTCCCCTGCTGAGTGGTCGTCCTCCACTTCTTGATGGTCGTCCTCCATCTTGCTCGTCCGATGGCCGTCCCCATCGTTGACCTTTTCTATCCGATGGCCGTCCCCATCGTTGATATTTTTGGCAGCCGTACCCTGCCAGGTGGTCGTCCTCCACCTTTGATGGCCGTCCCCATCATATTTCTTTTATCCCCAACAGAGCAGCCGTCCCCTGCTAGGTGATCGTCCTTCACCTTTGATGGCCGTACCCCATCATCTGTTTATTTCATTTATTCTTTAACCCGATGGCCGTCCCCGTCGTGGTCCCTTTTCCTTTTTAGCCCGATGGCTGTCCCCATCGTTGGTTACTTGACCTTTATGAACTTGATGGCCGTCCCCGTCATGTTTCATTAATCCTCAGAAATTTTACAGTTTTATCGTGATGGCCGTCCCCATCATGATTTTGTTTTCCCCAGCTAGTCGGCCGTCCCCGTCTTAGCTTTACTTTTTATCCCCAGCATGTCGGCCGTCCCCGTCATCGCTTTATTTCCTGCACTTTCCCCAGCATGTCGGCCGTCCCCGTCATCGCTCTTTACCCAGCGGTCGTCCTCCGTCGCCCATACTTTACAATATACTTTATTTTGCCTTTACAATCTATATCCCTTTTCTTCTTCATTCTGTGAGTGCAAATTTTGGACTGTCTTTGGTATTCAACCACAAGTTATCTTGTTTGGCCTGTTAAGCCGTCGCTTACATCCGGCACAGCTAACTCATGTTTGAATAGGGGCAGCTGTAAACACCCCAAATTTGCCCTCACCCATTCACACCATGGCTTGTGATCATCTCATATGCATAAACACAATCATGTCATCTCACATCTCATTTTTGATTCACTGCATAGCTTTCAAGGCATCTGCACCTAGGGTTTGTGATCTGAGCAATCCCAAAGCATCTTGAGCCATTCCAAAGGCAACCAATCAACTCAAAGGGGTCCATGTGTGTTCCTATATCATATTCCATCTCCTTAAAGTCAAAATTGCAGAGGAATCACAAGAACTAGGGTTTGAGTGGATGCAGAGCCAGGTTGAACTGCACAGTTGACTGAAAATTAGGGTTTTGGTTTCAGAGGCCATAACCCCAAATTTTTTGGTCATTCTTGTTTCCATTGATCTCTATATGGTGTAGGGAGTATGCATATCAATTTTCATGAAGAAATTCCATGGGGAAGTCATCTGATCAAGAGTTGACTTTTCAGACGAGTCAGTGCAAAATCAGGGCATCTGAGGCCCCCAATGACCCAACCAATGGGTAATCTTCATCATTTTGAGTGTATGTGGTTTTTATTTGATCATGGAAGAAGATTGAAGTTCATGAAAATCAAGAATTTAGGGTTTTTGCAAATGTTGACTTTTTGGGCATAGTTGACTTTTCAAGAATGCTTCATTTTAGGTCATTTTTCAAGCCTTGATTCTTGATCCAAAAATGCTTCAAATGGAAAAACTTTGGTCATGAAAGTTGAAGATCTCATCTTTCCCTTTTCAAAAAGTACAAGAACATGATCAAACTCTTCTTGGATCAAAAGTTATGGTGTGGCAAAGTTGGCAAAAATCACTAAAATTCAAGTTATGCACCAAATGGAAATTTTGCAAAACCTTGAACCAATGCATTTTGTAACTTCTAATTGGCTTCAAACCAGTATGCAAACATTCTACAAGTCACAAAATTCAGAATGGACTAGGCATTGCTCATGTTTCATGGCTTTTGGGACAAGATCTTTCCATGTGAACCATAAAGCAACAACTTGCAAAATCATCATTGTGCTTCTACCACTTGATACATTGGATGCTGCACTTTGGCTAGCCTCTCACCTCACCATGCTGCACCAGAACCATATCTTGTACTTAGCTAGAGCTTAGCCCATGCCCTCTCTTACAAAATTTGACTTTTTTGCAAAAGGTAACTTACCAATCAATAAAGCACATGTCCAATCAACTGACCAATGAGAGAGGTTTATGTGGACAAAGGGCAAGCCATTCCATACATCTAGCAAGGCTGAAAACACTTCATTGAACACATTTCACAAAATCACCTCACATTGCAAAAACTTTCGAATCTGCCTCCACAGCCAAGAAACACTCAAACTTTCTTCATCATCCAACTCAACACACTCCATAGGCCTCAAACCACCAAAGCTCAGGCCTGAAACAAGCCTGACCTGAGCTTCACCATTCTTCACTTTCCAAACCAGTTCTCTTCGAATCTCACTATCCAGCCATCAAACACTTCATTTTTCTTCACCAACAAGTCAGGCATACCACAAGGAGTCAAAACCACCTTTCATTTTGATCTGAAACTGCCTGTACACAAATCCCCATTTCTGCTACACCAGAGTTGGATCTTTCAAGCCAGCCACTCTCCAAGCATTTTGAGCCTCATTTTGCATTCAGAGGGTCCAAGGAAGCAAGCTTGCACAAGAAAGAAGCCCTGAAAGCTCACAAACAGAGGAGCTTCATCTCAGGTGAGCTACATGAACTTTTTTCCCAGAAACTAGTTTTTTAGTTCTTTTATGATGCCTTGTGTTCCCCTGATCATGAATGTATCCTTGCTTTTGAAAATAGTGTAGAAACCAGCATGTATGGAGTTCCTGAACATTTGCCCGTGTTTTATCTTTTGTTTCGATTCATGCTCATGGACGAAAATAAATGAATTTAGGCTTAGGGTTTAGGTTTAGATTGATGAGAGAGTCAGTTTGGTGGAAGAAATTCGTGATTTGGTGACCTATAGAAGAATCTAGGGTTTTGGATGGCCGGAGAAGACGACCGGAAGTCTTCTCCGGCGGCCTGAAAGTCATTTAACCCTAATTATGTCATTAATTGAAGTTTGAATGAGGAGCGTAGATCAGGCAGACTTTGGTTGACTTGCGCGCAAACGTGTGGCCAGGATGCATCATTAAAACCCTAAGCATGTTTAATTAATTCAAAAATCTGATTAATTAGGTCATAAATAAGTTTAGCCAGATTTGAATCTGGGCCCTTGGATCTGGCGCGCAGTCAACCAGTCCAAGCCCAGATCAAATCCTGGCCATCCCTTGTGATTACTTCTCATTTTCATTAATTTTTATTTCATTTTTTCTCATTTGTTTTGTACAATTTATTTAAAATAGCAAAAGTGTTTTAAAAATTATGAAACTTTTTGTCAAGAGTTTCACTAATTTTTAAAACCCAAAAATATTTTTATTTTATTTTTTATCATTAAAAAAGTATTTTTAAATATTTAAAAGACTATTTTTAATTGATTAATGAAAATTAATTTATTAAAAATGCTTTTAGGTATTTAAAAATTACAAAAAAAATTCATGAAATGTTCTAAGACATTTAGAAACATTGTCCAACCTTCAAACCAAATTTCTTTTTTGATCTTGATGCATTTTAAGAATTTTTCATTGAATTAAATCATTTTTTATGCATTATTTTGATCATGGATTCAAAAATTCATTTCTGCCAATTGGTGAAGGTTGAGACATTGATTCTTCTTGCATTGTCTTTTGTTTTGCATGTAGTTCCTAGGATAAAAAGGCCATGATTTGTTCTTGTATTTTCAAATTGGTTGGCATTTGTTTTGTTAAGAACCCTAAAAAACCCTAATAACTTAGAAAATTCATATCTTGAGTTTGGTTGAGAGTTGAGATCTCCCCTTTGGGCAGTGGTTCATTATAGGCCTAGGGTTTCTTTGGGTGCCATTTTCCATTTTTTATCATGAGGTTTGCTTCTGTTTTTGGTTTGTGTTTGATGTTTGATCCATGAACCCTAATTTGGGCTTTCATTTGCATCCCTCTTGCATTTCCTTGCATAACATGACTTGTCTTTGCATTTTGTGCATTCTTATGATTCATTTGACATCTTAAGACATGTAGAAAGCATGTTTGATCATTGCATCTCATATTTGCCATGTCATTTGTCTTGTATGATTCATAACTTTTCATGCTTGTTCATGCTCCTTAGCTTGCATCATTTGCATTCATAATCTTGTATGAACATCCCCATTGTCTTGCCTCATGTTTGCAGCACCTCATAACATCATAATCATCATCAACATGCTTCTGATCTTGCTTTGCATCATATCATTTCATCTCATCTTGCATTGCATTGCATTTCTTTCTAACATTTCAGGTGGTAAGTAAACTTGAGAAGTGGATTTGACTTCACTTCTCATAACTTTTCTTTTCATCTCTCTTGCATCCATTGCTGCATTTTTTTGTATGTGTTTGGATTGAGCTTGATCATTCTTGTTCCTCCCACTTTCTTTCTTCAAGTGACTTGACTTCTTGAATGAAGCAAGTTACTTTGCTTCTCTTGATCCTTTCATCTGCTTCCTGGTGGCTCCTTTGAAGATTGTTCTTGTTTAACCTCACAAACCTTAGGAACAACCAAGCATGACAATGATTAGGGTTTTGATTAGTCTCCCCTCATAGTTTTACCTTTGTGTCTCTCTTTGAGTCTTCTCTCCTCACCTCATAATCAGGGACTAAACCCTAAAGGCTTTGAGACTTTGTGATTAAGCTTATGCCTGCATCCTTCTCTTAGGATGGAGTGTATAACTTTAATCCTAAGTATTAAACCCTTAAGGTGTTTAAATCTCTTAATTAATTCACTTAATAAATATCAAGACATTACACTTGTAACTTGGGCCTTGCATTAGGGTTCTAATTCTTCCTTAAGTGGTTAAGAAGGACTAACCCTAGTGTTAATGGACAAGTCTCCCTCAAGTTGTCTTACAAACCATAAAAATCACTTCATCATCATACCATTAAATAAAATCCACTTAATCAAAGGCTTGTTTTGTCATGGGTTTAATCCCTAATCATGGATTAAGTTGAGGAGTCTTCCTCAGCTTAAACATTCTCACCTATTATCCTTCTTTTAGGATGGTGTAATGAGTCTGTTCAATCCTTGATTATGGCTTAACCTCATTACTCAACACTAAACAAAATCACAAAAACATCTAAATAATCACAAGTAGGTTAATGATCTTAATCCTACGTCGAAGGTGATTAAGTGTGAGAATCTGACTTCACACTTAAGGTATTCTCATTACCCCTAATCAGAGGGAAGATGTGATGAGTTTACTAAATCCATTGGTTTAGGCTTAAGCTCATTTTCTTATGACAAAAATCCAAAAAGAAATAAAAGACTGAAAACTCAAAAACAAGCAATAATCGTCTCCTCCGGGATTCTCTTCTCATCACACTCATTCACAAACGAGAACTTGCTTCTTCCGTCTAATGCAAGACAGTAAGCACCTGAGCCAGACAGGTCATACACTTGAGCATTGACAAGCAAGCAGTTCACAAGTCAATTCATCCTTCAGTCTCTTTGAGTCGAACTACGGTGTTCTGACTTCCTCATTGCACGAGAGGATACGTAGGCATAACTTAACAGTTATCGAACAAAAGTCTCTGTACATTCCCCCTCTTTCCAGCTCATTTCTTTAAGCCTCATAATCTTGAGCAATTCATTCTCATTCTTACACTGACACATCATTTATACATATCACACTTCACTTCTTCTACACTGACACCTGTACATCTTTCCAGCTCTTTTACACACAGATTGCACTGACACTACCCCTTTAAAACACAAATCTTTTAAGCGTGGATCCCGTCGAGTACGACGGACAATCTGGGTGCTAATACCTTCCCAGGTTGTAACCAACCCCCTTTCTCAGTCTCTCTGGTTCGCAACCGTCTTATCCATTCTTTTTCTAGGTCTATGCAGCATTGCCTTTCCTCCGGGATAAAAATGCCTAGCTGGCGACTCTTTTCATCTCCAGTGAGTTCACGGCTGTGTGTTCTCACTGTCCCCCTCGCCGACCGTTCGCGTCTGTACCTTCATCTGACCCTGTGTCACTTGTCGGGAGCGACAGTAAGCAACTTCACCAATCCTTTCTATGATCTGATACGGTCCCACGTATCTCGGACTTAACTTACACGACTTATAACGGTCCTTTCAACCTCAATCTCAGATTAACTTTCAAGTATACATGATCACCTTCATCAAATTCCAAAGGTCTCCTTCGATTGTCAGCATAGCTCTTCTGACGATCTTGGGCTTGTTCAATCTTTTCTCGGATCATATGAATCTTTTTCGTAGTCTCTTGAATAACTTCCGGTCCTAAAATCCTATCTTCACCCACTTCCGACCAACACAACGGTGTTCCACACTTTCTTCCGTACAAAGCCTCATACGGAGCCATTCCGATGCTCGCATGGTAACTATTATTGTACGAAAATTCGATCAACGGAAAAAGTTCTTTCCAATTTCCTTTACTTTCCAAGACACATGCTCTCAACATATCTTCCATCGTTTGAATCGTACGTTCCGTATGACCATCCGTTTGAGGATGATTAGAAGTACTTAAACGCAAATTCGTACCCATGGCTTGTTGGAACACCTTCCAAAACCTCAAAGTGAACTTCAGATCTCTATCTGACAAAATACTAGACAGGACACCATGCAATCTCACAATTTCAGCAATAAACAGCCTCACAAGATGACTTGCCTTATACGTGGTCTTCATGGCTAAGAAATGCGCAGATTTCGTTATTCGGTCTACATTCACCCAAATAGAGTCATAGCCACCCTGAGTACTCGGTAAACCTATGGCAAAGTCCACATAGATACTATCCCATTTCCAAATTGGGATGTCCAAAGGTTGTAACAATCCGCCCGGTCGTTGGTGTTCAATCTTCACTTGCTGACACACCGCACATTCGGACACAAATACAGCAATGTCCTTTTTCATTCCGGACCACCAATACTCTCTCTTCAAGACTTGATACATCTTTGAAGAACCCAGATGTATCGTAAAAGAACCTTTATGTGCTTCTTCCAGAATCTTTCTCTTTAACACATCATCATCCGGAAGTGAAATTCTTTGGTTGAATAGGATAATCCCATCTAACGCTCTTACGAAACCCGGTTGGAGTAACAATACTTGCAATTTCTCATCTAAAACTTGCGCTTGTTGAATATCATTCCTCAAAGTAGAATTAATATTCAAGTTTCCCATGATTACACCATTCGGAGTCCAAACAAATTGAAGATTAAGATCTTGAAACTTTTCCAACAATGCATACTCCAACACCATCAATCCGACACTATGAATCACTTTTCTACTTAAAGCATATGCCACTTTATTCTCTTTTCTTGGATGATACTTCAAATCAAGGTCATAATCTTTCAAATACTCCATCCATCTTCTCTGTCTCATATTCAGTTCCTTTTGATCAAAGAGGTACTTCAAACTCTTATGATCACTAAAAATCTCAAAGCGCACACCATACAAATAGTGCCTTCACACTTTCAAGGTAAACACCACGGTCGCTAATTCCAAATCATGAGTAGGATAATTATTCTCATGAACTCTCAACTTTCTAGAAGCATAGGCTACCACCTGACCTTCTTGCATGAGAACACCTCCTAATCCCATCTTCGAAGCATCACAAAACACTTCATAAGATTTGTTAGGATCAGGAATAATCAAAACTGGAGCAGTTGTCAATTTCTCCTTCAACCACACAAAACTTTTCTCATAACTAGAATCTCATTCGTAAGCGAAGTCCTTCCTAGTGAGTTTAGTTAACAGTAACGCCATCTGAGAAAAACCTTTAATAAATCCTCTATAGTAATCTGCCAAACCTAGGAAGCTTCTCACTTCTGAAACATTCTTCAGTCTCTCCCAATTAATTACAGCTTCTATCTTCGACGGATCCATTGCTACACCTCCCTGTGATATAACATGTCCAAGGAACTTGACTTCTGACATCCAGAACTCACACTTACTAAACTTAGCAAAAAGTTGTTTCTCTTGCAGTATCGATAGGACAATCCTTAGATGCTCTCCGTGCTCTTGAGGAGTACGAGACTATATAAGAATGTCATCGATAAAGATCACTACAAATTGATCCAAATAATTCTGAAATATCTGATTCATGTAGTCCATAAAAACAGCTGGAGCATTCATCCCACCGAAAGGCATCACTAAGAATTAGTAATGGCCGTAACGGGTTCTGAACGCAATCTTCAGAACATCAGAACTCTTCACACGAATCTGGTGATAGCCCGATCTCAGATCAATCTTCGAGAACACGCAGGCTCCTTTCAATTGATCTAAAAGATCATCTATCCTCGGTAAGGGGTGTTTATTCTTGATTGTAACCTTGTTCAACTTACGATAATCGATACACAGCCGCATACCACCATCTTTCTTCTTTACCAATAACACAGGAGCTCCCCACGGTGAAACACTAGGCCTTACAAAATGCTTTGCCATCAAATCCTCCAATTGATCCATTAACTCTTTCAACTCGAGCGGAGCCATCCGACAAGGGGAAACGGATATAGGGGTCGTTCCCGGTATCAGGTCGACTGAGAACTCAACTTCCTTCACCGGAGGTAAGGAAGTGACATCTTCAGGAAAAACATCAGGAAATTCACAAACTATCGGAATGTTCAAAACTTGCTGGTCATCACTCTCCTCTTTAGTAAGGACAAGCAAAACAGACTTCTCTTGTTCAAACAAAAAATTTACATTCCAACCGTACCTTCTAAGATCGTTCTCAAAACATCCTTCGGAGGCACTTCAATGGAGGGAATAAGGATCAACTTTTCTTCACATCCAATAAACACCGAATTAGCAGACAACCAGTCCATTCCCAGGATACATCAATTTTCTTAAGAGGCAAACAAATGAGGTCAATCTGAAAGATCCTACCATCCACGGACAACGTACAATTCTCGCACTTAAGGGTTGTCTCGACATTTTCATCCATGGTGGTAGTAACCACCATCGGAGGAGACAAAGGAAATACCCGCAACCCAAGTCGTTTCGCACAACTAGAAGATATAAAAGAATGCGTGGCTCCATAATCAAATAAAACAAGACAAGGATGATTGTTAACAAGACAATTACCCGCAATCAAGGAATTGTCGCCCTTCGTCTTCCTAGTGTCCCTAGTATAAACTATCGCTTGCACTTGGTCTTTCTTCTAGGGACAATCTCTAGCAAAATGTCCTTCTCTCTGACACAGGAAACAAATCACGGCACTCGGATTGCATCTTCCAAAATGATTTTTATGGCATCGGGAGCAAGAAGGAGAAGAACTGGATCTAGGACTTGACACCTGTTTCCCCTTGAAGGTTTGAGGCCTCGGCCTAAAAGATTGACTAGCTCTCCCCCTATATCCTTGAAGGTTTGAGGCCTCGGCCTAAAAGATTGGCACTTGCATCTGTTTGCACTTTCATCAAATTATGTTCTACAACATAGCATTGTCTCAACATCTCAGAGTAGGTAGTGAACTCCCTTTGAGAGACACTATGCGAGATTTTGGCCCTTAATCCAAACAAGAACTGGTCAATTTGCCACCTTTCATTGCGGGCATACATAGCTTGCCTAGAATAGGCTACCATGTTCTCAAACTTCTCAACATAACTAGCCACAGTCATGCTCCCTTGCCTCAATTGTTGAAATTCGAACTCCTTTTGTGTCCTTAAGGAACTCGGGATATACTTATCCATAAAAATTGTCTTAAATTGTTGCCACACTCTCGGAACCCCTTGTACCATCATCAAATTGGAAGTACTCTCCCACCACCTAGCAGCATGACCCTTTAGTAAATGCGACGCGAAGGTCACCTTGTCTTCTTCACTACAAATCACAATATGGAATATCTTCTCCATTCTAGTCACTCATTCATGAGCCTTAACCGGGTCCAATCCGCCATGAAACACCTGAGGGTTCATGCGGAAGAAGTCTCTAAATATCCCACCCACAACTTCAGGAGCAACCACGTGAGGGTGAAGGCCCCCACTCATCTGATGCATTATTTATTGCATGAATTGGTGTTGTTGCTGCTGCATCTGCTGCATAAATTGGAACATAGGAGCATTCCCATCACCACCTGCTTGATCGCTACCGGGAGGAGTGACACTGGGTCGAGCACAAGTTCCACGTCTACCAGCCATATTCCAAAATGTCATCAAAATAGGATTAAGTTGATCAGGCTCAATACCATAAACATAACATTTAGTCCTACCGCAAGTCAACGTGTATGAACGGAAGAAAACACTTATAATATTCCAAGGCTAGGTCGAGGATACGACCTGCTCTGATACCAACTGTAATACCCATATACAAAAGACATACATAAAGCATATTCTTCATATATAAATATTTAAAATTTGGTACTGAAATACAAATAAGTTCTTAGCAACACATTGTATAAGTATAGTCACTACAACATAAGGTACTAAAATAAGGCTATAGAATAATACAAGATGTTCAAACTACAAAAGTCTAAGAACTAGATCCGAAGAACTCAAAATCCACAGCGGAAGACAAAGCCATCAACTAGTAAGGATAATCAAGTCGCCTTATCCTTACCATTAATGGGGTGAGATAAAACATCTTAGCGAGTTCCATATCTTAGAGTTATCTCGGCTCTAAGGGTCGAACCTAATAATTCCACTAATACGAAAGATTCATCTCAAAGGTAACCAAACCGAAATGGAACACACAAACAACATTTCGTACAACACTTCCCGTGGGACTCAGTGAAACACCCACCTCAAGTATGAACCATTAGACTTCTCATGGGACTCAATGAAATACCCATCTCAAGCCACACACGAATACTTCCCGTGGGACTCAGTGTAATACCCACCTCAAGCTAACACTCGCTTCACGTGGGAATCAATGTAATACCCACCTCAAGCTAACACTGGCTTCTCGTGGGACTCAATGTAATACCCACCTCAAGCTAACACCCGCTTCTCATGGGACTCAATGTAATACCCACCTCAAGCTAATGAGGGATACGATTAAATGAGATTCTCATTTCTTACTAGTCTACGGAAATCCTAGGTACCTCACAAGTCTTACCATTTCATTTCTTTAATCTCATACTTTTCATAATTTCACATTCTTACGGTTAAGTCGGAAAAATTCGGCAAAAAGTCGGGTAAAAATAATATTCTTCGACATCATAAGAAAATACATAATTTTAGCTTCACAACGGTATGTGGGACGTTACAAACGGATACCCGGATCAAAAGTTTTGAATTAAATACCAAAATTGAAACCTACAGGTCTCGCTGAGCGAAAAAACTTCTGGAATTCTTGCTGAGCAAGGAACTGCTCGGTGAGCGAGCTATACCAGTTCAGGAATTCCGGTCTTACGAGAAAACAACTCTTCCAAGCCAAACACAACTCCAAACATCAAAAATTGTAGAAAAACATATCCAAACATGTTCATAGACATAATGTAAGTATTATAGTTAAGTTTTAATCGAGTTTTAACCGTTAAACTTTCAATTTCTTATATTTTCCAATAAAACCCTAAATCACAAAATCTCTAAAACTCAACCAAAATCAAAGATAAAAGCTTCTAACTAAGAACCCACCTCGGGAGATGAAGATTGGTGGATAGATTGAGTTGATTCGACGGACGGATGGTGAAGTAAGATGAATTTGATGTCTTGTATAAAATGGTCGATTAAATTAAGACTCCTATGAAGAAGATAAGAGATGCACTGATTGAGTACAAAACATTTGAAAAGAAGCTCGCTAATTTCATAGATTGCATAATTAACCCTAATAAATGCAAGAAAAGGAGGAAGATACTCCAACAACTGATGGATCAAGGGGTAATAAAAATTGGATATTCAAGCAAGGTGAATCAAGTGGCAGCCATTGAACCTTTTGACATCCCATATCGAAGAAGGGAGGCTCCAGCGCCAAGTCAGATCACATATCCGAGAAGTGAGGCTCCAGTGCCGATTCAGATCCCATATCAAAGAAGGGAGGTGAAAAGACCAATTTAGATACCATGTTAAAGGCCCACACAAGCACCAATCCAGAATCCTTTCTCAAAACCTGTGCAAGCGTCCAGTCAAATAACAGTAGGGAAAGGTGTACAAAAATCGACTGCAATGCCTTATAGTGCGAAGACAGTACCTTGGGATTATGGTAATGTTACTCTTGAAGGAAAGCATGCCACACCAACGCCAATTGTCACCAACATAGCTGATATTAGGAGTATGACTCGTAACAGAAGAATATATACACCTGAGCCACCTAAGAATAAGGGTCCAAAGGATTAAAAGGGAAGGGAACTATGGAAGTGGGGTGAAGGGTCTTCAAAGAAGAATGTGTCTCAAGAAGATGGTGAGGAATTTATAAGGCTCATAAGGAAAAGTGATTATAGGGTGATATATCAACTTGGTCAAACACCCTCTAAAATATATATGCTATCATTGTTACTATGCTCAGACTCTCACTAAGAAGCTTTACTCAATGTCTTGAACGAAGCTCATGTTACTAAAGATATAACGGTGGATCAATTTGATGGGGTTGTTTCTAATATCGTTGCTAGTACTTGTTTGGGTTTTAGTAGTGACAAATTACCTCCTGAAGGTAAAGCACATAACAAGGCCTTGCAAATATCAGTAAAATGTCAAGATACTATTCTCTCAAGGGTGTTGGTGGATACAGGATCAACTCTAAATGCCATGCCTAAAGATACTTTCATGAAACTAACTTCTGTAAGGACTTTTATGAAAGTTATCACTTTAGTTGTTAGTTATGTATTTCTAGGATTGGCATTAATTTGGTAAAATAAATATAGCAAAAATAAAATGTATAGGATCTTGCTAAATAAGAACGGGTTAAGCTAAGAAGTCCTATTATGCGCCTGAACATGTTGAGTTGAAGTGTTTCAACATCTGAAGCAACATGTTGAAGAAGATGTCATAAACAGTTCATTCAACACCATAAACTGATACAGGTGGATTGAAGATTCTGTTATAATTTAATAGAAGCAGAATATTCAGTGAATTAAAGCAATCCAATGTGGCGTTGATTTAAAGATATTGAAGTTTCAAATATATTGGAGACAAATATTGAATAAATATAGACTTTCTATATTTAGAGATATTTTAGGAAGATGTTATTTTTGAAGATCTTATTTGTAGCAGATTTTTCTACATGATTGTAGCAGTTGCTATGCTGCATTTTTAGGCCCAAAATCCAGTTAGGATCAGGTTATAAAAATAAACCTTGTAACCTAGGTTTAGTAACCAACCAAAGATGTAAAAGTCATATCATTAGGGTTGAGTTCTAGTCACATCCGTATGCAACAAGATTCATTCTTTGTGGTTGTTTTTCTTTGTAATCCTCGAAGTTGTTAAGCAAGAGGTTGTGTGTACTTGACTAAAGCTTTGAAGCAAGGTTAATATATTATCATGGAAGTGTGTCTTCTGATTCTGAATTATTAATTTAGTTATCACTGTTTTGATTGAGAGTGAGTGAGATGGTTTTCTCATATTTAGGAGTTCCTAAGTAGAAGTTGCATTGGTAATGATTAAGTGAGAGGATTGTAAAATGAGTGGTTTGATGTGGGTCCTTGAATTTATACTGCATAGTGGATTTCCTTCATGGCTTGGTAGCCCCTAGAGTAGATGTGGTTGCATTGAACTGGGTTAACAATTTGAATGTGTTATTTATGCTTTTCTGTTATGTAAATTATTCAGTGTTCATACTTGTAAACACCCCAAATTTGCCCTCACTCATTTCACCATGGCTTGTGATTCTTTTCATTTGCATAAGTTCAATCATATAATCTCATATTGCATTTTTGCTTCATTGCGTTGGTTCTAAGTCATCTACATCTAGGGTTTGTGAATTGAGCAATTCCTGAGCTATCTGAGCAACTCCAAAGGTCTTCAATCATCTCAAAAGGGTCCATGTATGTTCAAGAATCATATTATATCCTCCCAAGATCAAGGAACTCAAAGAATCACAAGAACTGGGAAAGGCATGGAGGCAGAGCCAAGCTTAACTACACAGATGACCTAAAATTAGGGTTTTGATTTCAGAGGCCATAACTCCAATTTTTTTGGTCATTCTTGTTTCTATTGGTCTCTATATGTTATAAGGATCATGCATACCAATTTTCATGAATAAATTAAATGGGGAAGGCATCTGATCAAAAGTTGACTTCTTGAGCAAGTCTGTGCAAAATCAGGGCATCTGAGGCCCCAATCATCCAACCAAAGGGTATTCTTCATCATTTTGGATTTATATGATCTTTATTTGATCTTAGAAGAAGTTAGAAGTTCACAAAATTGAAGAATTTCAAGCCATTTGCAAAGTTGCCTTTTTGGGAAAGTGACTTGTAATATAAACTTGCCATTTTGGGAAAGTTTTTCAACCTCCTCTTTTTGATTCAAAAATGCTTCAAATGAAAAATTCTTGGTCATGAAAGTTGTAGATTGGATCCTCCCATTTTCAAAAAGTACAAGAACTTGATCTAATTCATTCTAGAATTAAAGTTATGGCTTTGCAAAGTTGGGAAAAATCACAAAAAAATTCACTTATGTGCCAAAGAGGGAAACTTGCAAATTCTTGTACCAAGGCAATTTGTGACTTCTAATTGATGTCTAAGCATCACACAAACATCACACATGACTTAAACTTCAGATTGGCCCAAAAAATTTCTTAAGTTCCATGCCTTAAACTTCAAGAATTTCAAAAGGGGCCAAAGTTGGACAAAATTGCAAAATGCTCCATAACTCTTCATCCACTTGAGCTTGCTCACTAAATCAATTTCCATGGACCTCCCTAAAGCCAGCTGACTCAAGCCATGCCCCTAAACCAGCCTGCCACTTGCCCATACCTTCAAGTACAACTTTCTTGACTTTTTGCAACATGAGCCAAACCAATCACACTGCTCCACAACAACTCTCTGCCCAATCAGAACCTCATATGTGGACCTCAAGCAAGCCATTACACACAACAAGCAAGCCTGAAACTCCAAGAACTCAGCACACTCAAAAATTCCCAACTTGGCAAAAACCTTCGAATCCCTTGATTCAACCATCAAACCTTCAAACTTCTTTCACCATTCAACTCACCATGATCCACTGATCATTTCCCACCTTTCATTTGGCCCTAAAACCTTCACAATCAAAAATACGATTTTCACATTTCACAAATTGAACTTCTGCCATTTTCATTTTGAGGCCATATAAACTCCAACTAAGCATCACAAACACTTGAGGAGGATTATTGGAGCTGGTTTGAAGCAAGGAACTGGCCAGAAAGCACCATTTTCGAAAGCTTCAGTTCAGGTATCATCAAGAACTTTTTTTCCAGAAACCTGATTTTAAGTTCTTAGATTGTTCTCCATGCTTCACTGATCACACTGCACTTTTTGGTTTTGAAAATGATTGAATATTAAGCATGTATGAAGCTTCTGAAATTTCTGTGATTTTTTCCGTTTTGCTTCGAATCTCTCTGATCATGTGAAATAAATCTTGTTTGATGATTGATTATTGTTTAGATTGGGGTGGGGATCATTTCTGGAGAGTTAGAGAGCTTAGGGTTGCGTATTGAGTGAGATTGTAGAAATGGATGGTCGGAGAAGATGACCGGAACACTGTTCCGGTCACCTGAGAGTAATTAGGGCAGCAGATTAGGGCTTAATCATAATTAGCGTAGTTTGAATTCTGGCCCTTGGATGATGCGCGAAGTCAATTCCCTCCATCCTGAGTTTGAACCTGGGCCCTTGGATTGGCTGACTTTCTCATTTTCTCATTAAATTCAATTTTTATTTCATTTGTTTTACATTTAATTTCTACGAATTTTAAAAAATAGTAAACTACATCAAAAAATTCTGAAATTTTTTATCCAAGCTTTTATTAATTTTCAGAACCCAAAAATATTTTTATTTTTATTTTTTCTATTAAAAATTATTTTTAAATCATTTAAATGATTATTTTTAATTAGTTAATGAGAATTAATTAATTAAAAATACATTTAGGTATTTAAAAATTCCAAAAAAATTCAGAGAGCTTTTTAAAACATTTAGAAACATTATCCAACCCTTCAAACAAATTTCTTTTTGGTTCTTTACATATTTTGACATTTTTCTTTGGAATTGAAGTCCTTAAAAGTCAATATTTTTGTCTTAACTTAGAAAAATTCATTCTGCCTAACCTTGAAGAGTTTGATGATGGTTCTTTTTGCATTACATTCTCCATATCATGTAGTTTCTAGGGTAAATTTGGTTTGAATTTATCTTTCATTTTTCAATTTGTTGTGCATTTTTCCTTTTGAAGTTCCTTAAAACCCTAGCTAACTTGAGAAAATCATAGCTTCCATTAGGTTAAGAGTTAGGTCTCCCCCTTTGGACAATGAACTTGTGTAGGGTTAGGGTTCCTTTGATACCATTATCAATTTTTTATCTTGTCATTTGCTTCTGATTTTGAATTTTGCTTTGTGTCTTGTGCATAAACCCTAATTTTTGCCTTCATTTGCATTCATCTCTCATATGCTTGCATACATGAACTTGCCATGACACTTTGTGCATTCACATGACTTCTAAGACATCTTAGGACACATTAGAATCATGTTTGATCATTACACCATTCATTTTCCATGTTATACCTCCATTGCATTTCATAAACTTTCATGAACTTTCATGGTTCAAAACATGCTTCATTTGCATCCTCATTCTTGTATGATCATCCACAACTCTTGACTTGTGTTTGCTTTATCTCTTAGCATCATTAACATCATGTTTATGCTTCTGGTTTTGGTTTGCATCATTGCATTTCCTCTCATTTTCATTTCATTTCATTTCTTGTTACTAACTTTTCAGGTGGTAAGTCATTGAGAAGTGAATTTGCCTTCATTTCTCATAACCTCTCCTCATCTCTCTTATGCATCATTGCTACATTTTATTTGTGAATTAGAGTGAGCTTGCTCATTAATATCTCCTTCTCATTTTCTTTCCTCAAGCAACTTATCTTCTTAAGTGAAGTAAGTTGACTTGCTTCTTCTGCTTCTTCCTCCTTTCATTTGCTTCTTCCTTGGTGGATTTTCTCTTGAAGATCTATTGCAAGCCTCATAAACCCTAGGAACCCCCAAGCATGATCACAATTAGGGTTTGATTAGTCCCCCATTAGTTTTACCTTTGTGTCATCTTTGAGTCTTCCCTTCTCATCTCCTAATCGGGGACTAAACCTTAAAGGTTTTAAGGATTTGTGATTAAGGTTATGCCTGCATCCTTCTATTAGGATGAAGTGTATAACTTTAATCCTAAGTGTTAAACCCTTAATGTGTTTAAGTCCTCTAATTAATTCACCTAATAATCACTAAGACATCAAGCTTGTAACTTGGGCCTTGCATTAGGGTTCTAATTCTTCCTTAATTGGTTAAGAAGGACTAACCCTAGTGTTAATGGACAAGTCCCTCTCAAGTTGTCTTACAAACCATAAAATCCACTTCTTAATCCTACCATTAACTAAAATCCATCTAATAAAGGCTTTGTTTTGTCATGAGGTTAATCCCTCATCATGGATTAAGTTGAGGTATCTTCCTCAGCTTAAATGTTCTCATCTATTATCCTTCTATTAGGATGGTGTAATGAGTCCATTAAATCCTTGATTATGGCTTAAACTCATTACTTAACACTAAACAAAAGCAACAAAAACATCTAAGTAAATGCAAGTGGGTTAATGATCTTAATCCTACATCATGGTGATTAAGTGTGAGGTGTTTACCTCATACTTAAGGTATTCTCATTACCCCTAATCAGAGGGAGGATGTGATGAAGTTTACTAACCCTTGGTTCAGGCTTAAGCTCATTTTCTTATGGAAAACTTCAAAAAGCAATAAAAGATTGAAAACACAAAAACAAACAATAATTGTCTCCTCCGGGATTCTTTTCTCATCATCTTCATTCACAAACGAGAACTTGCTTCTTCCGTCTAATGCAAGACAGTTTGCACCTGAGCCAGACAGGTCATACACTTGAGCATAGGCAAGCAAGCAGTTCACAAGTCAATTTATTCTTTCAATCTCTTTGAGTCGAACTACGGTGTTCTGACTTCCTCATTGCACGAGAGGATACGTAGGCATAACTTCACAGTTATCGAACAAAAGTCTTTGTACATTCCCCCTCCTTCCAGCATTAATCTTTGAGCCTCATAGTCTTGAGCTTTGCACTCTTTCCTTGCACTAACACTCCTTTATTTCACTTCACATTTCTTTCTCACACAGACACTTGTATTTTTCCAGCTTTTGCACACAAAATAGCACTGACACTACCCTTTTAAAACACAAATCTTTCAAGCGTGGATCCCTTCGAGTACGGCGGACAATCTGGGTGCTAATACCTTCCATTGTTGTAACCAACCCCCGTTCTCAGTTTCTCTGGTTCGCAACCGTCTTATCCATCTTTTCTTAGGTTTATGCAGCATTACCTTTCCTTTGGGATAAAAATGCCTAGCTGGCGACTCTTTTCATACCTTCCTCTTTCGCCGACCGTTCGCGTCTGTACCCCTTCTGACCAGGTGTCATTTGGTGGGAGCGACAGCTTGGCGACTCTGCTGGGGACCCTTATACTGTAACCAGGGCTTCTGGTTCTTTTTGTGGGTTCTTCCTAGCGCTTGTTTGATTTGTGTTTATCGGGGTGTTATGTTCTAATTGTGTTTATTTATTTGCTTTATTTATTGCTATATGTACAGTTATTTATTGCTTTCCTTTACAGTTTTTCATTTTTCATATTGTCATTATCATTGCTGGATCTGGTTTCTGTTTTGGTGGGTACGGTTCCATTGAGAGTTTGAGGTCCTATACCTGGGACCTGAGTGACACCTAGGCTAGAGTGGTTCATGTTCTTTCCCATTCCATTTTGGTCTGGTGCGGGGATATGAAACACGGTTCAGATGTGGGTTTCTTCTTGAGAACTCTGTGCTACAGATCTCCTGTAGTGCTAGGGCTATCTGGGAATCCTGCTAAGTCTGGATGACCTTTGTTATGACCTTCAGAAACTGAGGTGAATTAGAGGAGGATCTTTTATGGTTATTGTAAACATTGTACCTCTGGGTTAGATGTGTTTACACTTCTCATAACTGATCCAAGTCTGAGGATCCTTGTTCTAGAACATTACATGTGAGAGGGTTGGGTTGTTTACAGGCTTGCAGGTACCCTTGGCCACATCATACCCTGTTACTATTTTGTTTAAGAGTACCTCATTTTGGACAGTTCTTGTGATCAAACCCTGGACATGTGACTCTATATTTGAGTCCCCCACCTTGGTTACTGGATTTCTAAGCCTTCATCTGGACCTTTGAACATACATGGACTTATATCAAGACAGATAATCAGATCCAGCTTGATCACAAACCCTTGCATATCATTTGCATATATCATCATTGCATCATTTAACATTTGTTTATTTGTTTTTCAAGGTATCCATATCATATCTGGTTTGGTTTTGACCCCTTCTTCTGCATAGACCTTTGCTTCATCAGTTATCTGCTTCAGCTATCTTCATCATCACCAGCATCAGCCTGTCAGTGGCTCACTTCCAACATCAGTCTGTGATCTTCATCAGTACCAATCTTTAGTTTCTTCAGCAGCATTCATGACTACTCCCAGGAAGAGCAACATATCCTACCATTTCTTTGAACCTGTGTTGACTGGTATAAAGCAGGTCCAGTCACTTATCACACCTGACCACATCTCATTGGTTAGAGAACACTATGGAGGTATCCTGGATATGGTTATGGACCTTGACCCTTCTCAGAGGAGCATGATCCACACATTCTTGCAGTTTTATGATCCTCCATTGAGATGTTTCACCTTTCCAGACTTCCAGCTAGGGCCTCTGCTGGAGGCGTTTTCTTCATTGATTGGAGTACCTATCAGGGGTGGAATCCCTTTCAACCCAGAAATGCCAGCTCCCAGAAATGGAGAAGTAGCAAAAGCACTGTACCTGGAGCCTGCCTTGATTGAGCAAAGTATGACAACAAAAGCTGGGATCCCTGGTTTACACTTGGACTTATTGATTTCTCAGGCCATCCTGAAGGATTCATTGGGAGAATGGAGGGCAGTTTGTGCACTGTTAGCCCTCAGCATATATGGGGCTGCACTGTTTGCAGATGAGCCCAAATTTGTCAACAAGAATGCCATCCATCTGTTTCTTCTGAGGAACCTAGTGCCTACACTGCTGGGAGACTTTTACTACTCCATTCATCAGAGGAATGAGAAACAAAGGGGGAAGTTGGTGAGATGTTGTGCTCCTTTGTTTTACACCTGGCTGCTCAGACACCTGCCTATGTCAGATGCCTTCCTGAATCCTCACCAACATAAGAATTGGCCTAAAAGGCTCATTACTTTTACTTCTTATGATATTAGATGGTGCACCCAGAGCACCAAAGGCAAGGACATTATCACCAGCTGTGGACAATACCCAAATGTGCCTATGATAGGAGTAAAGGGTTGCATCAACTACAATCCTTTGTTGTTTAAGAGACAACTGGGCTATGCTTTGGTTCACCCTCCCAGAGGGAAAGATTTGGCTGAGACCTTGTATTGTGAAGTGAAACCTAATTCAGCTGTTGTCAGGCAAGCATCCTGGGCTTGGGACAACATTCAGACAAAAGGGATGGCTAATGTTGGAAGGTGTAATAATGTTGCTTCAGCTCAGTACTATGACTCGTCCCGTACTAGAGCCCAGATCACCGGAATGCCTTTCACATTGGAAGACATACCTGGACCATCCATAGTACAGCCAGCAGCAACTGTCAGCCTAGAAGAATTTGAGAAGTTGAAAGAAAGGAATGAGAACCTATCTCAAGCTTTGAAGAAGACTCTTTGGGAGAGGAGTGATGGTCGTCTGGACATTGAGAGGTTGGAGAAGCTTAGAGTGGAGCATCTTGCCAAAATTGAGAAGACAGAGGACTACATCAGGAAAGCAAGAGCTAGGGAACAAATATTGAAGAATGCCTGCAAGGAGGCCAAAATTCAGATGGCTAGAACTGAGCTCTATCTGCAGGAGAGTCAGGCTAGGTGGGTCAGGATCACTGAAGCTCGTACACAAGAAGACCAGAAGACTCAAGCCAAGATTGAACAGCTAGAGGCCAATGAGAAAAAGCAGCAGGAAACTTTGTTGGCAGCCCAGAAGGAGATTTCAGAGTTGAAGCTCAGAGCAGGATTGAAAAGATCAAAGGACCAGGACAGACATAAAAAGCTGACCACTGCCATTGCCACCAGGAACCTCCTCATTAGGACCATTACAGAGCACCCGGCTGGTCCAGTGACTGAGGCACTCCTGAAGGAGGTCAAAGAGGATGAGTTTGGCCTGGATGTCTGACTCTTTGTTTGTTGTTATTTCCATTTGTTGTATTTTTATTGTATTTTGACCCCCCTTGGGCATGTGTTGTAAAAATAGACTATGTATTGTTCCTCGTTTGTAATATATTAGTTTTCTCTCAACAACATCAAACATCTCTCTCGAGGTCTGGAAAGGTCAAAACCAAGAACCAAACCGGATACCTTTGAAAACAAATAGGCATACTACATTGCATACTAACTTTTGTTTTGTTTTGTAGGTTTTATTATTATTGTTTCTAACTTTGTTGTGATCTCAGGAAACATTGCTCGTCTCCGAGTGTTCCCTGTCAACCGCGCGCACCGGTACCCGACTCGTAACAACCTTCCCGGTATTCAAATGGAACAAGTACAGCAGGATCTGACTGAGGTCAGAAGTCAGATGGCTAAGGAGAGAGTAGAGATGAGAAATCAGATGTCTCAATTCATGGCTGTGATGACTGGCTTAGCCCAGAGACAGGAAAGGTTAAGAGAGCTGGTGGAAAGGCAAACTCCTGAGGAACCTCATCTTGGAACAAGAGGAACTAGTAACAATGAACGGGGCCAGCCTCGTATTGACCCACCAGTATTTGGACCTCATCTGGATCCGGAAGTTAACATCCCGAGAAATGTGCCAAGTAATACTGCTGGAGGGAGAATCTTGCAAGAAGATGCCCAAGAAGAACAATTTACTGTTATGGGGACTAGAGAAGAAGTATATGATCGGAGATTGGACGAAATTGCTGAGAAATTAAGATCTTTGGAGTCACAGAATTCTTTGGGCTTCGATGTGATGGAGATGGGGCTAGTGGATGGGGTGAGAATTCCCCACAAATTCAAACCCCTATGCTTTGAAAAGTACAATGGTACCTCCTATCCTCGCACTCATCTGCAGTCTTTCTTGGGAAGACTTAAAGCTTATACTATGGATAAAAGCTGTGGATGTTCTACTTTGAAGACAGTCTGACTGGGGCTTCAAGAGAGTGGTATTCACACTTGTCTAGAGCCACCATAAGATGCTGGAAGGATTTGGCTGAGGCTTTCATCCGTCAATATCAATACAACCTGGATATGGCTCCCAATAGGACCCTCCTAATAGGAATGTCTCAGTCTTCTAGGGAGAGCTTAAGGGAATATGCCCAAAGATGGAGACAACTTGCTGCTGTTGTCCAACCACCCATGTCAGAGAGGGAAATGGCTGACATGTTCATGAATACATTGCAAGGGACCTCTATTGATAGACTGGCCGCTTTTTCCTCTACCAGTTTTGCTGATGTGGTCATAGCTGGTGAAAGGATTGAAAGCCTTTTAAAGATGGGCAAAATCTCCGAAAGTGGTGCAAGTTCATCCAGTAATCCCAGAAAGCCTTTTGTGGGACCCCGAAGAGCCGTTGAGACCAATTCCATTCATGCAAGCAGGGGCAGACCTCAGTATGTGCACCGATCAGTAGCAGCAGTTACCATTCCAGCTCCGATTCCTCAACAATCAGCATATCCTCAACAACAACAACCACAGTATCAACAACAAGTTCATTATCCGCAACAGAGAACCTACAACAATAGCAATAACAACCAACAACAGCGTCCTTTCCAGCAAAGGCCATCACAAGCAAACAGGGTAATTGACCCAATCCCAATGCCGTATGCTGCACTCTTGCCACAACTCCTGAAGCTCAACCTAGTTGAGTTAAGGACATTGGCACCTCCAGATCCTCTTAATTTGCCAAAGAACTATGATGCCAATGCCAGGTGTGCATTCCACTCAAACGCACTGGGGCATAATACTGAAAAATGCAGGGCCTTACAGATGAAAGTCCAAGACCTGGTAGACTCGAAAGCTCTCAACTTTGCACCTCCTCCAAATGTCACCAGGAATCCAATGCCTAGTCACAACGGGCCTAGGATTAATGCTATTGAGGAAGGCAAACTATCCACCTTAATCACCAGTGTTGCATATATTCGAACACCTTTGGTTGAAATCAAAGCTCAGCTTTTAGAATGCCAAGTATTCCCTGGGTGTGAGCTCGGCTGTGGGTATTGCAATATCACAGTCAATGGGTGTGAAAGGATGAGAGACGGCATAGATGGTCTTATTAAGGATGGTATTCTTCAGATTACGACAACAGCGCCTACAACTCCAACAATTCCTTCACCAACAATCACAGGTACTCCTACAACGTCAGCAACCATTGTTCCAACGGATTCTACTACAACTCCAATAACTGCTCAATCAATCACTTCAACGGATACAAGTTCAGTCACCATTCCTGCTACAACTTCAACACCCATCCAGTCAATAGTGTCTTCTACAACATCAGCAACAATTGATGAAAGCGTCTCAACGATTACCATATACTATGACCCTGCAAATGTTCCTGCCAACAACTCACAAAATCCCACTCCTGTCAGAGCACCAGTTACCATATACTATGATCCACACACCATTGTGGTCCCTTCTGCAGCTGCTATCAGTCCAGTCACTATCACAGTTCCTGGGCCAGTTCCTTACGAAAGTAATAATGCCATCCCTTGGCATTATGGCTCAGATCTATACTGCGAGGGGCAGAAAATCACTTTAGAATCATCAACTTCTTCACCTCAGATTGACAATGTGGGGGGAGGTGGAGGCTTCACTAGAAGCGGACGTCTCTTTGCCTCGCAAATTCCAAGACCCATTGCCGAAGCAGAAGCTGCTGCTAAGGCAAAAGGGAAGAGCATGGTGCAAGAAGAACAAGTTGTCAAAGAAGCTTTGAAGACTCCTTTTGATAAAGAGGTTGATGAATTCATGAGAATCATAAAGAAAAGTGACTACAAGGTGGTAGACCAGCTTCACCAAACACCTTCCAAGATCTCCATATTATCATTGCTAATGTTCTCCGAGGCTCATCGGAACGCACTATTGAAAGTCCTGCACGCAGCTTACGTGCCGGAGGAGATTACCGTCAATCAGTTAGAGGTAGTGGTTGGAAATGTCAACGCTAGTAATGGACTAGGGTTTACCAATACTGATCTGACGACGGAAGGTCGCAATCACAACAAGGACTTGCATATTACCTTGGAGTGTAAGGGTGCAGTTCTTTCTCACGTACTGGTGGACACAAGGTAATCCCTCAATGTCCTGCCCAAGAAAGCCCTTATGAAGCTGGAGTATGATGGATTGGAACTACGCCCAAGTAACTTGGTAGTGAGAGCCTTTGACGGTTCTAAAAGATCAGTTCTGGGAGAGATAGAATTACCAATAATGATTGGCCCACAGGTTTTCAAAACGACCTTCTTTGTGATGGATATACAGCCTGCCTACATCTGTCTATTGGGTAGGCCATGGATACACGCCGCCGGCGCCGTGACGTCAACCCTTCACCAGAAGTTAAAATTCGAGTGGGAAGGCCAAGTCATTACTATTGTGGGGAGGAGGATATTTTTGTTAGCCAGCTGGCCACCTTCAAATACATTGAGATGGATGGGGAGATCCATGAAACCATGAGCCAAGGGTTTGAGGCCCTTAATATTAATGAAACATCTGCTGTGCTTGGGACCTCCATCACATCATATCAGCAAGCCCGGAAGGTTGTTGAAAAGGGTACCGCCCAAGGCTGGGGCAAGCTGCTGCCCGTGGAGAAGAAAGAAGACCGATTCGGGTTGGGTTACAGACCAACTCGACAAGATCAACCAGAGGCTGCAAAGGAGCCCAAGTTTGTCAACAGGGGGATGCTCACCCCGGATGCTTGATGCGTGTTTTTCGCAAGTGTACGAATCACGTCAAAGTAATATAAAATATTATCGAATCCACAGAGACCAAGTGTCAATCTATCGTACCTGTTGTTATGGTGCTTATCTAAGGCAACTATTTTTAAGGGTTTTAATAAGGGTGCAATGGTAAATAAAATTATAATTTTAAATAATAGATAAAGGACAGGCTCGAATGTAATTCACGTAATCAATGATAATCCAGTACTTGTTAGTGGAACTACTTATGGGCAATGTTTTCTTCTTTGAAAAGAACTAATTTAACAGGAACTGTCGCTTCCGCGTATTCAAAACCGAGTTGTACTCTCTAATCAACCCCTCCTATTGTCACGGATAAAAAGGTGCGTACTGCGTTAGAGTAGTAAACCTATTTTTAAGAAATATAGTATCTTAACTAAGTTGAAAAGTACTTTAACCTGGATTTCTTAGCAAAAAGAGGTTCTCACGAACCAGACTCCAAACTTCTTTAACGCGTTCAAAAGTCGTTTTAAAATCTCCTTTATTTTTAATCTAAAAACTCCTAATAAACTAGACAAAGCGCTTTTGGCTGTTTTTGAAATAGTTAAAAACAATTACTTGGATTGAAAGATAAAATAGCCCTTAGGTGTTTCCACGAACAATTATACTGATTACTGGTTTAATTACGATCCTTACATTCTAACCTTTATGGAATTAGTTAGACATGATAAAGTAAAGATTCTTTTTATAATTTTTCATAAAAGTAATTTAAAGCGAGTGCGGATAATAAACAAAGTAAATGTGCGAGTGCGGGAAATAAACAAAGTAAATGTGCGAGTGCGGGAAATAAACAAAGTAAATGTGCGAGTGCGGGAAATAAACAAAGTAAATGTGCGAGTGCGGGAAATAAACAAAGTAAATGTGCGAGTGCGGGAAATAAATAAAAGTAAAGTACGAACTTGAATTAAAATGGCGGCAGGATTAACTTCCTCCAGAGTGCTCCAAAACTCGAACCACAGACAGATTACAGACTCGATCACTCGATTGCAGAGGCACCCCGATGTGGAATGGCAACTGCTTTATAACTGATATATGCCTAGAGAATTCTAATTCTGGATGAAGAAAAACGAAAATCTAAGGTCCTATTTATAGGAAAAACTGAAAGCATGAAATGACCGGGACGCCCCTCCACTAAAAAGTGGAGGTTACTGATTTTGGCCTTGTGGCGCCCGCCACAGGCCTATGGCGCCCGCCATGGTCCCTACAGGGGATGATGGAGTGGGGAACGTGGGTCTTGGAGGTTGAGGAGTGGTCTTGAGACGTGGCCACGTCATGGCTAACCCCATGGCGCCCGCCACGGTGGGTGCCGCAAGTGCAAAACGCTGAATTTCTAGGTTTTCGTCCGTTTTCACTCCTTTTTCGCTCCTTTTCCTGATTCAAGCTCCGATTATTATAAAAACCTGAAAACATAAGAAAACAAAGCAATAACAAAGCAAAACAACAATAAAAGCTAAGAATGCATGCGAAATCGGAGTCAGAAATACGGTGAATTTTAGTGTGATCAAATTCTCCCACACTTAAACCTTTGCTTGTCCTCAAGCAAACATTAAAGCTTAAGAAAATATGGTGTCAACACGTGTCTTTGGGCTAAAGGGATTCTAAGTTCAAGTCAGGATGCAGTGACAGATACTAACTAAGTGAACCAAGGGTACCATAGTAACACAAACACAAACTTCAATCCTATATTAACCACTCCATATCATCCCACGATACCTAGGCCTATCTTCTCATCTTTTTGTGTCCTTTTCATTCGGGCGCAATCACATTAAGCCCGTTATCCGTACATGCTTCATAGTAGAGTGACCGGTTAGTGATTCTGATCCAAAACATAAGGTTTCTGGCACATAAGCATGTGTAAACCTGTTTTTATTTCGCCTAAATGTAGCTGCGGGGGATCAGATCGTAATCCGCCCTACCAAGTTCAGTGCCAGATACCTCTGAACCAACTAACAATAGGTGACTTGCAATTTTTTTTTCTTTTTGTGGCAAATTTTTTTCTTCTCTTTTTTTCGGTTTAAATGACTTTGTGAGGGTCACCTATACCAGAGTTTGCCTTTTTTTTTTTTTTTTTTTTTTTCTTTTTTTATTAGCACTGGATCATTCACTTATATTCATCGGCCCTCTACGTAGAGCATGCTTAGGCCGGAGCTGACTGCTAAAATAAACTACTTAGGACAATTTTTTAAATGATAATAAAGGCCATGGTGGTGGGGTTTAGGAGTGATTCCTATATTCAAGAGGTCTATGGTGCTAAAATGGTTCTGATGTTTCAAAAAGTTGACCTAAGTCACCACATCCTAATCTAAACCTGTCTCAAAGCCCAAAAAAACATGTGAAACAACATTATTTTCTTTTTAAAAATTTTCTGGTAAGGCTAAGGAAATGGGAAAAAATGAAGATGAACTAAAAAAAACACTATACTGGTGACTCGTCAGACTCATGCATTATCTAAGAAAATTAAATTACTGAAAAGGGAAATAACTGAAAGGAAATTAACTAAAAAGGGAAATAACAGAAAGCAATAAAATCCCCTCCCACACTTAAATCGAACATTGTCCCCAATGTTTCGAAATAAGATAAGGGGGGTAACCTGGAAAAAGACTACTGAGGAGGGGCACTGGTGCCTTCGCCGTCCTGATGTGATGGTCTGGAACGACGGGATCTACTACGATGCTGGTCCCTCCGGTCGAGTCGTGCTGATAAAGCAGCCTGAGCACTCCGGACCTCTCGAAGGTTACCCAAGATGGAACCCTGAGTAGCCTCTACAAGCTGGTAGTGTCGGCTGTTGAACTCTCTCTGACGGTTCTGCTCTAATGAAATACCGTTCAAGGTACGGCAAACGTTGCTATAAGCACGATCCGAAACCAATCGCGATTGTTGCATGAAGCTCATGTTGTCCGTCAGCTGCTGTGAAATAGTAGAGAGAAGGCCATCACGCCTTTCTTCTCTAGCTGTCATATCACGCCACATCTCCTCGGTGACAAAGAATCCAGGAGCAGTACCTACAACAGGGTTAGAGGAAGATGGTGCAGTGTGTGACTGTGAAGGACGATGAGGGGACATGTGAGGGATGGGAGACTGCTCTCTCCGATCATACTCATCATCAGTGTCATGTGCCTCCCCATCGGGAATATTAGGAGGAAGTGGACACAAAACACGTGGAGCATTAAGATCATAGGTCCAGTTCCTTTCATCACGTACATCAGTACGTCTACTGCATGGTAAAGCAACAGATGGGATAGCTACCCCATGAATCATCAACTCATAACCACCTTCTCTCCTCGTTCGGCACAATTTCATGTCTTTCAGAAATTTTAAATTAATTGTGCGAGGAGGTAGTGGTTCAAGTGTAGCTATCTCATCGTTCAGGCCAAGAGCCCGAGCAATAGACGTAACAAGCCCTCCAAATACAATCGGTCCTGTTTTATTAGTAAATAAAGTCATATGGGCAAGCATAAACGGGACCGGATTGATGTGGGTTCTAGTGAGGCATCCTTGCAAAAATAGGAGTTCACGAGCATTTACCTTGTTTGGACTTTCCCGGCCAAAAATAGTACATGCCAAAAGAAGTCTAAAAACTCTTATGGCCGGGTTGTGAATGGTCGACGCAAGTATCCCTTCAAAAGAATTAATTGAAGTACTTGAAAGCCTTAGCCAGAAGGTAAATACCTCGGCCGACCATTCAACATCCAAAGGTGCCTCACAGATCGAACCTTCCCAATGAGGGATTTCTAACAAACCTGCTAGCTCATTGGTACTGAATTCATATTCAATTCCAAACAGTCTAAAAATAACAGTACCGACAGTGCTAGCAGTGTTAGGACTGACAGTGTATATCAAAGAACTCAAAAACTCAATTGTCAGTTTCTCATAGGTAGGTTCCTGATTAATGAAAATATTATGCAAGCTTAGAAATTCTAATAAATTAAAAACACTATGATAAATACCCAAAGCATACAGACAGTTATCGTCGACGTACCTAGTCGAGAGAATTTCTCGACTTTGAAGCCTCTGAATAATTTTCCGTTGCCTTTCGCCCGGTCTTCCATCACGAAGAAGAAATCCATTGAACTCCATTGTTGAAAAGCTCCTTAGGTAGTGAAAATGGTAGAAAAGTGGTTAATGAGGGGAATGATAAAGTTTTGATTTTTTTGGTTTTTGATGGATGAAAATGGAAATGGATGTTGGATATGTGTTATGGATGGAGGGTATTTTGGAAATGGGTGAGCTTTAATGGGGTTCAAGGAGGATTTGGAAGGTTGTAAAAATGGGTTTTTGGTGAAGAAAGGGATGAAAATGGTGGAAATGGGGATTGAATCCCGTATATGTTGATGGTACGGTGTGGCGCCCGCCACAGGGCCTATGGCGCCCGCCACAAGGCCAATTCCTGGGCCTTGTGGTTTTGGGTCCTCCTTTGGGCCTTCCTTGCACCTTGGTCTTCGGGGGGGTCTGGATAGCGTTTTCTTCTTCTTTTCAAGGCTTGAGGCTTGCATATTTTTTTGTGAAGACAAAAATGAAAATATTTTTGTCTTATATTTTTTTCTTTGCACGACAAAAATAAAATAATTAAAAATCAAAAAAGAAAAAGAAAAATTAGTGCATAATATGTATATATATAAGGAATTCAAAGTGCATGAAAATATAAAAGCTGCAATAAAGTAAAATATATGTCTGGAAATGCGATAAATAAAATACTAGGGTAGTGCTGTCAGTGTAGAATGAGTCATGTGGTAGGTTTCTTTTCCTGGCTTGATCCACGAATCTCAGCTATCTCCCTCCGAAGCTCTTCAATCGCCTGATGTAGAGCATCGGCCTCTGAGGCATGAGTGAGATCAGAAACCTGCATCTGTAACTCCAAGTCTGCCACTTCCTGCTTGAGCAGGGCAGTCTCCTTACGGAGCTCATAAATCTGTGTTTGTAGGTCAGGTGGCTGCAGAGACATATTGTTAGACATAACAGTGATTCGGGGAGTAAGAGGTGTAGGAGTGTACTCAGCGGCGGGAGGCGATTTCGGCTCTTCGACAGTCTCTCCATAACCCTCTAGAGCATAACTCCAATTTGCAGGATCATGGACACTGGTCATCAGCGGATCTGGTAATGTAAAGTAGTGTATCTCTTCACCGTCGATCAGTAATTTAAACATGTTGGGCTCAAAGGAAGCCCTCCTCATCAGTCCTCTATCAAGACAAAAATCAATATCCAGGGTGGTGTAGCAGCAGAAGGTCCTGAGGTGCAATAACTTGCGAGACAAACCCAATGCAGTAGCTATCTGTGTAACAATCCCACCGACATGGATGATGCCTACTGATGATCTGGCAACACTAGCAAGGCCCTTCAATAGAAAGTTGCCACAAGCAACAGGGCAAGACTGAGTCGCACAAAACAGTAGGAAAATCTCCTCTTCACTTAGCAGTGTCTCTGTATCTGGAAAACCTAGGAAAGAATGTGCTAGAATCATCTGGAAGTACCTCAATGCAGGGTTGTGGATTACCTGAGAAAACTGGGTAGAAGGATCTTGGCTCCCTCCGCCTGATATTTTAGTCCAAAACTTTTCCACTTCTCTGCTCATAAAATACCCCATCGGAGTCTCTGGAATAACATCAGGAGTAGTCTGGAAACCTAGTAAGTCACCAAACTCTTTGTGAGAGAATGAGTAGTCAATCCCGAACAACCTGAAAACAGCGAGTCCATCGGGTCCAGCCCAAGGGTCATGATGAAATGAGTTGAGGAACTCAAGAGTCAAGTTCCTATAAGTGTTGTTCCTGTAGTCAAACTGGTCCCACTGGAGTTGATGGCATAAAAATCTGACGCTTGGCTCTATCCCCAAGGCATCCATGCAGTCATGGTTAGGGTACCTGGTAGGAGCCATAGGGCGTCTCATGTGAACATAGTAACGCTCTCTCTGTGCATCATCTCTAAAGGCCACGTGCATGTCATCAGGGTTCTGCATTCTGTACAAGGTTAGCAAACAAGTCCTGAAAGCACATAAAACATTCAATCGTTAGTCCTGACATAATAATAATAATAAACAAATTAAAATAAAGTAAAAATAAATAAAAAGTACAAAAATAAGAAAACCATGGGTTGCCTCCCATGCAGCGCTTGTTTAACGTCATTAGCTCGACGACCGATATTTAAACATCATTGGAAGGATACGGTGGATCACTCAGAGTATGGCAGGTGTATGTTGTTGGAATGTCACCTCCTTCGTAGGGCTTCAACCTCTGTCCATTAACGATGAATGGTTTACATGTCTGGTTCTTGATTTCAATAGCACCGGATCTTAGGATCTTAGATACTTCGAAGGGGCCAGTCCATCTCGAACGGAGTTTACCTGGAAATAGTCGTAACCTAGAATCGAACAGGAGAACAGGATCGCCTATTTTGAAGTCTCTTCTTACGATTCTTTTGTCATGCCAAGCTTTTGTTCTTTCTTTGTATATGATGGCATTTTCGTAGGCAGATTGTCTGAGCTCTTCTAATTTGTGGATGTCAAGGATACGTTTCTCACCAGCTGTCAAGTAATCCAGATTCAAAGTTTTGATGGCCCAATAGGCCTTATGCTCCAACTCAAAAGGTAAGTGACATGATTTTCCATAGACCAGTTGATAAGGGGTTGTTCCTATAGGAGTTTTGAAAGCGGTTCTATAGGCCCATAATGCTTCTTGAAGTTTCTGTGACCAATCCTTTCTAGATATAGAGACAGTCTTCTCGAGGATTTGTTTTATCTCCCTATTAGATACTTCCACTTGTCCATTGGTCTGTGGGTGGTATGGTGTTGCTACTCTATGCTTAACTCCATACTTGCTTAAAAGTTTATCAAATATTCTCGATATGAAGTGTGATCCTCCATCACTTATGACTAAACGGGGGGTTCCAAACCTGGGAAATATATAATTCTTGAATAATTTGATGACTACTCTGGTGTCATTTGTGGGTGCTGCGATAGCTTCAATCCATTTAGACACGTAGTCAACAGCTACTAATATGTACTGATTTCCAAAAGATGGTGGGAACGGTCCCATAAAGTCTATACCCCATACGTCGAAGAGTTCTACTTCTTGGATATTTCTTAACGGCATTTCATTACGTCTTGAAATATTTCCTGTGCATTGGCATCTGTCACACTTGACAATGAAAGCATGGACATCACGCCACATAGTAGGCCAGAATAGGCCAGCTTGAAGAATCTTGGCGTAGGTCTTAGATGTGCTTGCATGTCCACCATAGGGTGCAGAATGACAATGCTCAATTATATTATTTACCTCTTCTTCTGGAACACAACGGCGAAAAATGCCATCTTTACCTCTCTTGAAAAGAAATGGATCGTCCCAATAGAAATTTCTCACATCACTATAGAACTTCTTCTTCCAGTGGTAGTTTAGATCAGGGGGTATGATGTCAGCGGCTAGGTAATTAACAAAATCTGCATACCAAGGTGCATTACTTATAGCTAAGGATTTATGAAAATGCTCATGAGGGTCTGGGTTATCATCTTCAATGGTTTCTAGTTGGGCTATCAGTCTATCATAGGCAAAATCGTCATTTATGGGAACTGAGTCAGGTTTCAGGTATTCTAGCCTAGATAGGTGATCAGCTACCACATTATCAGTGCCTTTCTTATCACGGATATCCAAATCAAACTCTTGCAGTAATAGAATCCATCGAAGTAACCTAGGCTTGGCATCCTTTTTGCTTAGTAAGTAACGAATGGCAGCATGGTCGGTATAAACTATAATCTTGGCTCCTACTAGATAAGATCTAAATTTGTCTATTGCAAAAACTACAGCTAGGAGCTCTTTTTCGGTTGTTGCGTAGTTGAGCTGTGCAGCGTCTAGGGTTCTCACTTACCATAGCCCCTGAAAAGGTTAGCAACACAAGCATACAAACAAAACCAAATGAACATAATGTCATACCAACATAATAAAAACAGAAGTGAAGTCATACATACAAATTCCCAATGCAAATGCAAGTCATAAGAATGATAAAAGAAGCACACAAGTTAATATGAGGCAACAATGAAACACATGGCAAAGCAAAGCAAACTTAGTAAAATCAAAGCAAAATAAACAAAACACAAACTCAAGGCACAAGACCAGAACCATATCCATGTTAAAGAAGTGCTTTAGAAGCAAGAAAGATGAAGAGAAGAGAAGCACAAATCTAAACAAACACATTATGGGAAGAAAGAGGCAAAGAAGTGAGGTGGATGTACAAAAGAAAGAAAGAACTTCAAAGGTAAACCAAATGCAAGATTTCCAAAACACAAACCCTAAACCAAGATCAGAAAGGTATCAATACCCTAAAGAGACCCCAAATGAGATGAAGAAGTTGGCATAAGTGCCCTTCTAAGCTAATGAGAGAACTTATGATCAAAAGGAAGAAAAATGGGACAAGTTAAGAACAAAAATTCACATCAAATCAAAAGAGGGCTCAAACATCAACTAGGGTTAAGAAACTTCATTCACAAGTCAAGGACCAAAACCAAATGAACAAGTTCCTAAAAATCAGAATAAAAATAACACATGAAGTAAACTCTATCAAGAGTCCAAAGCAAAAAGAACCACTCAAACATTCAAAATGAGGATCACTATGGAAAATGAACAAGACAACATGCCTAAAAAGGAATTAAAATGAATTAATTAAATGGGAGAATTAATTTACACGTGTCAATTAAAAATAAATGACAAATAAAAATATGAAAAATTAAAGAAAACTCAAATTAACATCCATGAATTATTTCAGAATTTTTTGACACTTAGAAGTATTTTTAAAAATTAAAAAGAAAAATGAAATAAAAAGAAATGAAAAGAAAAAGAAAATAAAATGAGAAAAGGGAGGAGGTGCGAAAAGAAAGGATCTCAGTTCAAATGAAATAGGCTTAAGCAGAAGGGGGTGGGATTAGCAACCCAGGCCCACCCAATCTCAACCCAGCACACAATATAAGGGTGGAAGTTCACAAAAATATGGGAAAAACAATAGCCAATGGATCAAACAGACGCATCCTGGGAGTCATTTCATTAATTTACGTGGCATAATGATTGGATCAGAGTGGGAGAGCACACTAACTAACATGAGGTGCGTAACACATGGAATAATCAGAAGGAAAATATGAGAAACAAAACACGTGAGAGGGAGCATCCTCATTAATTGAAGTGTCACAATCTCACGCGTCCAGATGACCAGATCCAAGGGTGCTGGGACCTTCTTCTTCAATTCAAAACCCTAAACACACAACCCAGATTCTGGTGACCGGAGCTAGGGCTCCGGCACCGGAAAACACATAACAAGAACAAATCTCAATAATAATTCACAAAATGCTCCAGATTACACAATTAAGTCATCTTGAGTTCAAATACGATGATGAAATTCTCAGTAGGTCAAAGGATTTTCCAGATCGAAAGCAAACAGTTTGAACTATGAAACTTCAAATCCACAATACATCCTCAATTCTCAAGCATTTTCAGAATTAAAACGTGCAGTGCAATCAACAAACATCAAAGATCAAAATGCACACCTCAAAAACCATTTGCAGATCTAACTATTGTGATCTTCTCTTGCATTTTGCAAGAGGAAGCTTGATGGAACTTGAATTTGAAGCTTCAAAGTAACCTGCCTTTGAATGGCACCCTTCTATTCTTGCACCTTTAGCTTAAATGAATGGTGGAGTAATGATCTTTATAACTCACTGAACAAGAATATGGAAGAAGTTTGTGAAGAGAGTGAGAGAATGAAGAGATTCGAAAGAATTTGCTTCTAGTGCAAAAACTTGAGAGTGATGAAATGAGAGAGATCTGGATCCTTCTAAAACCCTAATTTGCTTTTAAATGAGGTCATGAGGAAATGCTGAAAGAATGAGAGCCTTTGCACGTGGGAAGAGAGTGTGTGAGAGATTTTGCAAAATTTTCAAGTTTGTGGTGAGAGAATGAAACACTCATGCATTTCCTTGCTTCTTGCCCATGTGCATTCACAATCTGACCCTTGATTGCAATCCAAACAGATCCTGGCCCTTGGATGAAGGTGTCACACAATTTTCATGATCATGCAAAAATTACACTTATGGAATAAAATTCTCATCATGCACGAATTTGGTGTATTTCTTGGAGCAAAATGACTTATTTGAATTGCATTGTAATATTGGAACCATATTTGGTATGTACCAACACCCAAAAAATAGATTCATGACTTTTTGCTTTGGTGCAAAAATGAAAAATCAAGTTTTGCCCTAGTTTTTATGGAATTTTCGAGGCCTCTATCTTCTTAACCATGAAGGCTATGAAAAAGTACTTGTACTTTTTGAAAATGGGAGGCTTTAATCTCCAACTTTCATGTTTGACTTTGGTCCATTTGAAGATTTTTTCACCAAGTTATGATCATTTGAAATTTAGGGCAAAAACTTGCTAAAAATGGCATTTTCCATAACCAACTTCACACCAATTTTGCAAAACACCTCAAAACCTCATGATTCTTGATCTTTGAACTTTCCAAACCTCTTTTAACATTATAAGAACATCCCTTGGCTAGAAAAATGGGGTTGGACCCCTTGAAATCTCACAGTTGACTTTTCTAAGGCACAATCGACCAATTTCTTCATTTACAAGCAACTGAAGAAATGCTTGACTTTCACAAGGAATTTTCTCACCAAATTTCATCCCTAGGATCCTCTTAACATGTGAAAGACTTTGCCCAAATGAAATGGCCAAAGTCTTGAGGTTTTCATGCTTGAAACTCAAACCCTATTTGGGATCCTTGTGTAGGTGCTTTGCCCTAGCCTGGATTCCCTGATGATCTTCCAACCTTCTAAGCTTTTGTAAATGAACTTGAACTTGTAAATGCAACATAAACCCCTCATAGGACTTGTTCAAATCCATTGGGACCCTTGTCATGGCTTGTGATGCTTCAAGAACCTCCACAGATGATCATATGCCTAATGCTAGGTCATGAGAAATGTTATGCCTCATCTTTCCATGCTAAGATGCCAAGAGTATGATATGCTTATGATGAATATGATGTGATATGATGCTTAAAAAGAAAAGGGCAAATTTGGGGTGTTACAGCTGCCCCTATTCAAACAACTGTTAATCTGAAAAGGACGGTAGCACGGACTATCGACCGTTCAAGATAAACTGTGGTTGAATACCAAGAAGACCTGAAATTTGCACTCTGACGAAGAATGCAGAAACTGGGAAATAAACCCAACCAAATGACGCTTTGGTGATTGAAGCAGAGAGATAGCAGACGAGCTTCTTCCAAGTTGAAACTGGTATCAGAATACTTTGACAGACGAGTCTTCTTCAAACAATCCTGTTACGCTAGGAGCTGGACATACAAGCCCTCACATACTTTGCAAGACATAACTTGAGACAGACGAATCTCCTTCGGATATACCTGTTACGCCAGGACCGGTGATGCACTAAAGTCTGTGGGATAAACATGCATAATCAAGGTAGACGAACCCTCTTCATATATTATCCGTGGATATATGATCTAAGACAGACGAGTCTTCTTCAAGCGAACCTATTATGCCAGGTGCAACATTAATAATTGATGCCTGAGACGGACGAGCCTCCTTCGGATATACCTTTTACGCTAGGACCGGTAACCATTTTGACATTTATTCCCATAGTCAGGATTTTAAACCTCTTCAATACAGACGAGTATTGGATGATCATCAAGAGAACACAGACGAGTGTCATAAGTCAATGATACAAACGAGTATCAGACGATGATCTAAGAAACATAGACGAGCGCTTCAGGCAATGATACAGACAAATATCAGCCACTGGTATAGACGAATACCAGAAATTCAAACACAGACGAGCATTTGGAGTAGTCATACAGACGAGTGCCAGGGTAATTGTCAAATCAAAACATATGGATATAAGTCAACACAGACGAGTGTTAGGGATGATACAGACGAGTATCCAAATAATGCAGACGAGCTTCAAACAGATAATAAACACAGACGAGTGCGAGGGATGATACAGACGAGTATCCAAACAAAGCAGACGAGCTTCAAACAGATAATAAACACAGACGAGTGCTGGAGAATGCAGACGAGCAACCACAAATATCACATATCAAAACACAGACGAGTGCTGGGAAGTGCAGACGAGCAATAAAACTCAAACACAGACGAGTGTTGGAAAGTGCAGACGAGCAACTAATTATCAACATCAAACACAAACGAGTGTTGGAAATTGCAGACGAGCAACAACAAATATCAAACACAGACGAGTGTTGGAAATTGCAGACGAGCAATAAATACCAAACACAAACGAGTGTTGGAAAGTGCAGACGAGCAACAACAAAGTAGTAATGGGCCACTGCTGGGGAAAGCAAACGAGCAATACCAAAGTGATAACACAGACGAGTGTTGAGAAATGCAGACGAGCGATAATGAGGCATGAACACAGACGAGTGTTGGAGATTGCTTCCTCAAATATCCACTGTTGGTGACAAGAGTTCTGCCAAATAACTATGTGGGGAATGGGCCTCCCACTGTTTGCTGGGTATACTTCACTGGGGAAGATAAACTGCTTGGGCTACCTGCCAAGACTTAGTTGGGGAAAATTCTGCTTGGGAGAATGTGACACCATCCTGTAACCTGCAACAACAGAAAACACATATGTGCCCCGGGGACTTGCATGGTATGATCTGTTCATCCATCGTCACCCGACACTCATAGAGGATTTCAAATGTTTCCCTGCAATGTCATTTTCTTTCAAATTATCACCATGTTTTAAATGCAATGCTATTTTTGCCAAAAAAATTCAGGACATTTTGCAAACAAAAATAAACACAACACAGCTTTTTGACTGAATATTCTTTTTATTAAAAGGCCTCTGAATAGGAAAAGATTTTACATCAGGAAGCAGCCACCTGGAAAGAGGTAGCCACCATAAAATTGAGAAAATAAACTATCCTAATGGCAATGGGCACGTCATTCCAATGAGTTTCCTTTCTGCTATGACCAGCATGTCTTCAAAACACTCCATTCTTGCCTTTGCTTTCTGATAAGATGAGGGGACTGATTCCTATCTTTCTGATATTGTCAGGTTGTACGAAACAATGATTTGGTTCAGATTACTCGGATCGCAGTTGTTCGCTTATTCCCTTGTTTTGCGTGGATCGCCCTTTCGGGTTTTCAATCCACCGGGATACCCTTTTTTGCCTGAGCTGTCCGATGTGGCTTTTCAACTCAGCGGGTGTACATTTTTTTTACTTATTTTCCCTAACTTTTTCCCGAGCTTTTATTCTGTTTTTAGCTCGCCGGGATGCCCTTTTCTTGCCTGGACTTTAATTCTGTTTTTGTGTCAAGCGGGACTTTTTTTTACGCGAAGTATTTTTTAACTGCGTTCGAGTTAACAGGGGATTGGAAATCTTCTCCATCCATAGTGGTGAGCATTAGTGCTCCACCTGAGAAAACTTTCTTCACTATGAATGGTCCTTCGTAGTTTGGGGTCCACTTGCCCATGTGATATGAACTTGGAGGAACAATCCTCTTGAGCACAAGCTCTCCTACTTGATACTCCCGAGTATGTACTCGTGGTCGAATGCTCGCTTCATTCTCCTCTGATAAAGCTGACCATGACAGATAGCCGCTAATCTCTTTTCCTCAATTAGACATAGCTGATTGTAACGAGCACGCACCCATTCAGCCTCATCAAGCTTCACATCAATCATCACACGCAATGAAGGAATCTCTACTTCCACAGGCAGAACTTCCTCCATACCATATACCAGTGAGAAGGGAGTTGCCCCAGTTGACGTCCTGACTGATGTTCGGTACCCATGCAACGCAAATGGTAACATCTCAAGCCAATCCTTGTAAGTGACAACCATCTTTTGCACAATCTTCTTGATATTCTTATTTGTCGCCTCTACCGCACCATTCATCTTTGGTCGGTAAGGAGAAGAATTGTGATGCTGAATCTTGAAGTCCCGACACAATTCGGCCATCATCTTGTTGTTCAAGTTAGAACCATTGTCAGTAATGATTCTTTCGGGCACTCCGTATCTGCAGATAATGTCCCTTTTCAGAAAACGAGCTACCACTTGACGAGTGACATTAGCATAAGATGCTGCTTCCACCCACTTAGTGAAGTAATTAATCGCAACCAAGATGAAGCGATGACCATTTGAAGCAGTAGGCTATATTTTTCCGATCATGTCAATGCCCCACATAGAAAAGGGCCAAGGAGATGACATGACGTTGAGCGGGCTAGGAGGAACATGCACTTTGTCTGCATAAATCTGGCACTTGTGGCACTTACGGGCGTATGAACAACAGTTTGCATCCATTGTCATCCAGTAATACCCCGATCTCAACAATTTCTTTGCCATAACATGCCCTCCTACACGGGTACCTAAAGATCCCTCGTGGACTTCCTGCATTAACAGGCTTGTTTCGTGTCTATCCACGCATCTGAGCAAGACCATGTCAAAGTTTCTCTTGTACAAAACCCCGTCTATATTCAAGAAGAAGCTAGCAGCAAATCTCCTTAAGGTCTTCTTGTCATTGGAAGATGCCCTAGCTGGGTATTCTTGCTTTTCCAGGAATAACTTGATATCAAAGTACCAAGGTTTCTCATCAGACACAGTGTCTATAGAGAAAGCATGAGCTGGAGCGTCAAGCTTGGAAATGTCAATTTTGGGTACATAGTTCCAACACAAGACTTTGATAGACGAAGAAAGAGTGGCCCATGCGCCAGCAAACTGATTTTCACCACGTGGTATGTACTGAAGCTTAACTGTCGTGAAGAACGTCAACAATTTTCTGGCATAATCCCTGTACGGAACTAGGTTCTCTTGATGCGTATACCACTTTCCGGTAATCTGGTTAATGACGAGAGCTGAATCTCCGAATATATTGAGGGTCTTAATCCGAAGATTAATTGTTTCCTCTATTCCCATTATGCATGCCTCGTATTCCGCTTCATTGTTGGTGCAGCCAAAAGTAATTCTGGCAGTGAAGGGAAAGTGAACAACTTCAGGAGTGATAAGAACAGTACCAACTCCACATCCATTGATATTGACTGCCCCATCAAACATCAACTTCCATTTGGATTCAGGGTCTGGCCCCTCCTCCGGAAGTGGTTCCTCGCAATCGTTTGCTTTGAGGTACATGATGTCCTCATCAGGGAAATCAAACTTCATTGGCTGATAATCATCTTCAAGAGGTTGCTGCGCAAGGTAATCTGATAATACACTTTCCTAGATGGATTTCTGAGAAGTATACTGTATGCCATACTATGTTAAAATCATTTTCCACCTAGCAACCCTTCCGGTTAACGCTGGTTTCTCAAAGATGTACTTGACAGGATCCATTTTGGAAATTAGCAGTGTGATATGAGTCAACATGTACTGTCTCAGTCGGCAAGCAGCCCATACCAAAGCGCATCAAGTTTTCTCGAGTAGTGAGTAACGGGATTCACAGTCGGTAAACGTTTTGCTAAGGTAATAAATAGCGTACTCTTTTCGACCAGACTCATCATGTTGGCCTAGAACACACCCCATTGACCCTTCTAGCACAGTCAAATACATGATTAAAGGTATTCCTTCAACTGGAGGCATTATAATCGGAGGCTCCTGCAAATATTCTTTTATCTTGTCAAAAGCTCTTTGGCAGTCCTCATTCCACCTGACCGTTTGCTCTTTTCTTAGCAATTTGAATATTGGTTCGCACGTGGTAGTTAGATGAGATATGAACCGTGAAATGTAGTTCAACCTCCCTAAAAACCCGCGCACTTCTTTTTCTGGTCTCGGTGCAGGCATATCTTGTATTGCTTTTACTTTTGCAGGATCTACCTCAATTCCTTTCTGACTAACAATGATACCGATCCGGGATTCGGATCCCATTGCTTGTGGATATCTCTGGCTGATCTACTTGAAGGGAATGTCCCAGCTGGGTACGAGATCATCGGTAGGTCTGATAAGGTGTATGACTGCTTAGGGAAAACAGGTCACTGATAGACCTATCTTAATGATGAGGGGCCCAGCTGGGGTCTGTGGGAGCTTTCATCACTTTGTTGCGAAATCTTTAGACATTGCTCTTCTGGATAGAGGTTGAGACTCTGCTGGGAGATGGCTCCCTATTTATCACTCGGCCAGGGAGGAGTGATCATTGAACGATCTTCCTTGAGATGTTCATGAGGATCCCTCTGAGGATGATGATTTTGACAACTCATCTGGGGAGGATGAGCATCTGCAATCCTGTTATGACGAAAACGCACAAATAACCCGAGGTATCCCTTACTGGATTCCATCATAGGAATTCGGACACTCCCGGGAGCAAATATATTTCCTGTAAGCATTAATTTTAGAAAAGACGCATTTGTATTAATGCAATCGATATTTATAAGGACATCGGACATTTTTGCAAACGAAAATAAAATGTACGAGACGAAATGTGACTGAAAATCTGATTTTATTAATTTGGGGTGCCCTGAATTTGCAAGTACAGTCAAAGAAACAAATCCCCTGAAATGAGGATATTGCTACAAAACGAGAAAACAAAAAGATGTTGGCAATGTTGATGACACTTCAGTGCTTCCCTTTTGCTATGACTTGTATGACATTGACGTTCTTCTCATCTTGCTTTTGAAGAATGGCTGACTTTGACCGATGCTTTAACCTTTCGAAGCTTGCCGTGTCGTGGGTGATATAGACGAATTCAGAATGCAGTTGTTCGCTTATTCCCTTATTTTGCGTGGATCGCCCTTTCGGGTTTTCAATCCACCGGGATACCCATTTTTGCCTGAGCTATCCAATGCGGCTTTTCAACTCAGCGGGTGTATATTTTTTATTTATTTTCCCTTATTTTTGCCCGAGTCTTTTATTCTGTTTCGGACTCGCCGGGATGCCCTATTTTTGCCTGGACTTACATTCTGTTTTTATGTCCAGCGGGTCATTTTATGCGAAGTATTTTTTAACTGCATATGAATTCACAGGGGAAAACTTCACCATCCATAGTACTGAGCATCAGTGCTCCACCGGAGAAAACATTCTTTACTATGAATGGACCATCATAATTCGGAGTCCACTTGCCCCTATGGTCTATATGAGGAGGGAGGAGTCTTTTCAGCACAAAATCTCCTACTTGGTATTCCCGAAGCCTGACTTTCTGATCGAAGGCTTTCTTCATTCTTTTCTGATACATCTGCCCATGACAAATTACAGCTAACCTCTTCTCTTCGATCAGACTCAATTGTTCGTACCGGGATCGGACCCACTCTGCTTCATTCAACTTGACATCCATCAGTACCCGTAAGGAGGGTAATTCAACTTCAACAGGTAGGACTGCCTCCATACCATACACAAGCTGATACAGTGTTGCCCCAATGGATGTTCTGATTGAAGTACGGTACCCATGTAAGGCAAATGGTAACATTTCATGCCAGTCTTTATAGGTGACCACCATCTTCTGCACAATCTTCTTGATATTCTTGTTAGCTGCCTCTACAGCGCCATTCATCTTCGGCATGTAAGGAGAAGAGTTGTGATGTTGAATCTTGAAGTCCCGGCATAGTTCTGCCATCATTTTGTTGTTCAAGTTGGAACCAATTATCAGTAATGATTCGCTCGGGCACTCCATATCGGCAGATGATGTCTCTCTTTAGGAATCGGGCTACCACTTGTCTGGTGACATTGGCATACGAAGCTGCTTCGACCCATTTGGTAAAATAGTCAATGGCTACCAGGATGAATCTGTGGCCATTTGAAGCAGTCGGTTCAATCTTGCCGATCATATCAATGCCCCACATGGCAAAGGGCCAAGGTGAAGACATCACATTCAGGGGATTTGGAGGCACATGCACTTTGTCTGCATAAATCTGGCATTTGTGGCATTTTCTAGCATAAGCACAACAGTCTGCATCCATTGTGATCCAGTAATAACCTGATCTTAGCAACGTTTTAGCCATAGCATGCCCTCCCGCATGGGTACCAAAAGATCCTTCGTGCACCTCGTGCATCAACAAGTCTGTTTCTGCCTTATCAACACATTTGAGAAGTACCATATCAAAGTTTCTCTTGTACAAGGAACCATCAGCATTCAGAAAGAAACTACCAGCAAGCCTTCTTAATGTCTTCTTATCATTGGAAGATACCCTAGATGGGTATGTTTTATCCTCCAAGAAGAATTTGATGTCATGGAACCAAGGCTTATCATCCTTAACAATGTCTACTGAGAATACGTATGCTGGTCTGTCAAGTCTGGATACTGAAATCCGAGGCACAAAGTTGGAAGCTTGAACTTTGATCATGGATGAAATGGTAGCTAAAGCGTCTGTGAACTGATTTTCATCCCGAGGGATATACTCAAGTTTGACTGTTGTGAAAAAAGTCAGTAATATCCTTGTATAGTCCCGGTAGGGTATCAGATGATCCTGGTGAGCATACCATTTGCCGTTGGTTTGATTAATTACCAGAGCTGAATCTCCGAACACAGTCAAAGTCTTGATCCTGAGTTCAATGGCTTCCTCAAGACCCATAATACAAGCTTCGTATTCAGCTTAGTTGTTAGTGCAGTTAAAAGTGAGTTTCGCCGAGAAAGGAATGTGAACTCCCTTAGGTGTAATGAGTACTGCACCAACACCACGACCATTCATATTAACAGCCCCATCGAACATCATAGTCCATTCTTCTTCTGGGTCAGGCCCTTCAGTGTGAATAGGTTCTTCATGATCTTTTGCTTTTATGAACATGATGTCTTCATCAGGGAAGTCAAATCTCATAAGCTGGTAATCATCAATGGGTTGCTCAGCAAGATAGTCAGACAGTACACTGCCTTTGATGGCCTTTTGGGATGTGTACTGAATGTCATATTCTGTGAGGATCATTTGCCATCTCGCAACCCGTCCGGTAAGAGTTGGCTTCTCAAATATGTACTTGACTGGATCCATCTTTGAGATCAATAAGGTAGTGTGGGTCAACATATACTGCCTTAGTCGGCGAGCAGCCCACACTAAAGCACAACAAGTTTTCTTGAGCAGTGAATAACGTTGTTCACAGTCGGTAAACTTTTTGCTTAGGTAGTAAATTGCATACTCTTTTCGACCAGACTCGTCATGCTGGCCCAGCACACACCCCATTGACTCTTCTAATACTGTCAAGTACATGATTAGAGGTATTCCTTCAACTGGAGGCATAAGGATCGGAGGCTCTTGTAAGTATTCCTTGATTTTGTCAAAAGCCATTTGGCAGTCTTTATTCCACCTGACCGTTTGCTCTTTTCTTAACAACTTGAACAAAGGCTCACAAGTTGCTGTAAGGTGAGATATGAACCTTGAAATGTAGTTCAATCTACCTAGAAACCCCCGAACTTCTTTTTCAGTCTTCGGTGCAGGCATTTCTTGAATGGCTTTGACTTTATCAGGGTCAACTTCAATCCCTTTCTCACTTACAATAAATTCCAGCAGCTTACCGGATCGAACCCCGAATGTGCATTTGTTGGGGTTTAACTTCAGTTTGTACTTCCTCAGACGCTTGAATAGCTTCAACAGATTCACCAGGTGGTCTTCTTCTGTAAGGGACTTGGAAATCATGTCATCCACATAACATTCAATTTCCTTGTGGATAATGTCATGGAATAATGTTACCATAGCCCGTTGATAAGTGGCACCAGCATTCTTCAGTCCGAATGGCATCACCTTATAACAGAATGTGCCCCAGGGTGTGATGAAATTTGTCTTCTCCATGTCTTCAGGTGACATTTTGATCTGATTATATCCCGAAAATCCATCCATGAAGGAGAACACCGAGAACTGAGTCGTATTGTCGACCAATACATCAATGTGAGGTAATGGGAAGTCATCTTTCGGGCTGGCTCTGTTCAAATCCCGGTAATCCACACACATCCTCACCTTTCCATCCTTCTTAGGCACAGGTACAATGTTAGCAACCCATGGCGGGTAACTGGTCACAGCAAGGAAACCGGTGTCCCATTGTTTTTGCACCTCTTCTTTTATCTTCATGGCCATATCTGGGCGAGTACGGCGCAACTTCTGTTTTACTGGCGGGCAGTCTTCTTTCAGAGGCGGCTTGTGCATAACAATGTCGGTGTCCAATCCTGGAATATCCTGATAAGACCAAGCAAAAACATCCACGTACTCCCGAAGCATGTCAATCAGTTGCTTTTTCACTGAATCTTGCAGGCAGGCCCCGATCTTGACTTCTTTCAAGTCTTCTTCCGTACCAAGATTAACCGTTTCAACTTCCTCCTGATGAGGAGTGATAACCTTCTCCTCTTGTCTCAACAACCTAGCTAGTTCTTCAGGAAGCTCATAATCTTCTTCAACCCCTTCATCAGCTTGATTAATCGGATTGTCAAAGTCATACGAATTCATAACAGGGTCGTTGTCGGTGCAGTCTGGAGGGCATTTTCTGCAAGTGTTTAGATTTGTTCATTTTAGTGATCAGTTTTATCTTGCTTAGAAAAGGTGAAAATGAAGTTATTTATTTTGAAAAACATTGCCATTTTATTTTTGTACAAAAAATAAAGAATGAAAAACAGTGAGCGGAAAAGAAAAGACTCATTTGCAAAAGATGTCCTGATATTCATTAATTGATCTTTGCACAAAATACAAGATGGCCCGATTACAAAATGAGTCCTGACATCTTGGGCAAGACGCAGGACTTGATGCATGCTTAAAAACAGGAAATAATAATTACTCTGCAGGAGTAACTCTTATAATTTCCTGGGAAGACCAGTTTGAGACACGGTTCCCCGAGATCTTTGGACGTATCCAGCTTTCCAGGTTGCGCTCGTCTTCTGACTCATCTTCCAAATTATTCACAGCATCCGGGGTGAGCATCCCCCCGCTGACAAACTTGGGCTCCTTTGCAGCCTCTGGTTGATCTTGTCGAGTTGGTTTGTAACCCAACCCGAACCGGTCCTCCTTCTTCTCCACGGGCAGCAACTTGCCCCAGCCTTGGTCGGTACCTTCCTCAACAACCTTCCGGGCTTGTTGATATGATGTGATGGAGGTCCCAAGCATAAAAGATGCTTCATTGATGTTCAGGGCTTCAAACCCTTGACTTATGGTCTCATGGATCTCCCCATCCATCTCAATGTATTTGAAAGTAGCCAGCTGGCTAACGAAGATATCATCTTCCCCACAAATGGTAATGACTTGGCCCTCCCACTCGAATTTTAACTTCTGGTGAAGGGTTGACGTCACGGCGCCAGCGGCGTGTATCCATGGTCTACCCAATAGACAGCTGTAGGCAGGCTGTATATCCATCACAAAGAAGGTCGTTTTGAAAACCTGTGGGCCAATCATTATTGGTAACTCTATCTCTCCCAGAACTGATCTTTTAGAACCGTCAAAGGCTCTCACTACCAAATTGCTTGGGCGTAATGCCAATCCATCATGCTCCAGCTTCACAAGGGCTTTCTTGGGCAAGACGTTGAGGGATGACCCTGTGTCTACCAATACGTGAGAAAGAACTGCACCCTTACACTCCAAGGTAATGTGCAAAGCCTTGTTGTGATTGCGACCTTCCATTGATAGATCAGTGTTGGTAAATCCTAGTCCATGACTAGCGTTGACATTTCCAACCACAGCCTCTAACTGATTGACGGTAATCTCCTCCGGCACATAAGTTGCGTGCAGGACTTTTAATAGTGCGTTCCGATGAGCCTCAGAGCACATTAGCAATGATAGTATAGAGATTTTGGAAGGTGTTTGGTGAAGCTGGTCTACCACCTTGTAATCACTTTTCTTTATGATTATCATGAATTCATCAACCTCTTGATCAAAAGGAGTCTTTAAAGCTTCTTTGGCAACTTGTTCTTCTTGCACCAGGCTCTTCCCTTTTGCCTTGGCAGCAGCTTCTGCTTCAGCAACGGGTCTTGGAATTTGCGAGGCAAAGAGACGTCCGCTTCTAGTGAAGCCTCCGCCTCCCCCCACATTGTCTATCTTAGGTGAAGAAGTTGATGATTCTAAAGTGATTTTCTGCCCCTCGCAGTACATATCTGAGCCATAATGCCAAGGGATGGCATTATTGCTTTCGTAAGGAACTGGCCCATGCACTGTGATAGTGACCGGACTGATAGCAGCTGTAGAGGGGATCACAATGGTGTGTGGATCATAGTATATGGTAATAGGTGCTCTGACAGGAGTAGTGTTTTGTGAGTTGTTGGCAGGAACATTTGCAGGATCGTAGTATATTGTAACCGTTGAGACACTTTCACTAATTGCTGCTGATGTTGTAGAAGGCACTATTGACTGGATGGGTGTTGAAGTTGTAGCAGGAATGGTGACTGAACTTGCATCCGTTGAAGTGATTGATTGAGCAGTTGTTGGAGTTGTAGTAGAATCCGTTGGAACAATGGTTGCTGAAGTTATAGGAGTATCTGTGATTGTTGATGAAGGGAATGTTGGAGTTGGAGTTGTTGTTATTGTAATCTGAAGGATACCATCCTTAATAAGACCGTCTATGCCGTTTCTCAGCCTTTCACACCCATTGACGACAATATTGCAATATCCACAGCCAAGCTCACATCCGGGAACACTTGGCATTCTAACAGCTGAGCTTTGATTTCAACCAGAGGTGTTCGGATCTGTGCAACACTGGTGATTAAGGTGGATAGTTTACCTTCTTCAATAGCATTAATCCTAGGCCCGTTGTGACTAGGCATTGGATTTCTTGTGACATTTGGAGGAGGTGCAAAGTTGAGAGCTTTTTAGTCCACCAGATCCTGGACTTTCATCTGTAGGGCCCTGCATTTTTCAGTGTTATGCCCCGATGCGTTTGAGTGGAACGCACACCTGACACTTGCATCGTAGTTCTTTGGCATATTGGTGGGATCTGGAGGTGCCAATGTCCTTAACTCAATTGGGTTGAGCTTCAGGAGTTGTGGCAAGAGTGCAGCATACGACATTGGGATTGGGTCAATCACCCTGTTTGCATGTGATGGCCTTTGTTGGAAAGGACACTGTTGTTGGTTGTTAGTGTTGTTGTTGTAGGTTCTCTGTTGCGGATAATGAACTTGTTGTTGATACTGTGGTTATTGTTGTTGAGGATATGCTGATTGTTGAGGAATCGGAGCTAGAATGGTAACTGCTGCTACTGACCGGTGCACATACTGAGGCCTGCCCCTGCTTGCATGAATGGAATTTGTTTCACCGGCCCTTCGGGGTCCCACAAAAGGCTTTCTGGGATTACTGGATGAACTTGCACCACTATCGGAAATTTTGCCCATCTTTAAGAGGCTTTCAATCCTCTCACCAGCTATGACCACATCAGCAAAACTGGTAGAGGAGAAGGAAGCCAATCTATCAATATATGTTCCTTGCAATGTATTCATGAACATGTCAGCCATTTCCCTCTCTGACATGGGTGGTTGGACAGCAACAGCAAGCTATCTCCACCTTTGGGCATATTCCCTGAAGCTCTCTCTAGAAGACTGAGACATGCCCATTAGAAGAGTTATATTGGGAGCCATGTCCAGGTTGTACTGATATTGTCTGATGAAAGCTTCAGCCAAATCTTTCCAGCATCTTATGGTGGCCCTAGACAAATGTGAATATCATTCTCTCGAAGCTCTAGTCAGATTGTCCTCAAAGTAGAACATCCATAGCTTTTCATCCATGGTATACGCTTTGAGTCTTCCCAGGAAAGACTGCAGGTGAGTTCGTGGACAGGAGGTACCATTGTACTTTTCAAAGCATGGGGGTTTGAATTTGTGGGGAATTCTCACCCCATCCACTAGCCCCATGTCCATCACGTCGAAGCCCAAAGAATTCTGAGACTCCAAAGATCTTAACTTCTCAGCAATTTCGTCCAATCTCCTGTCATATACTTCATCTCCAGCCCCCATAACAATAAACTGTTCTTCTTGGGGATCCTCTTGCAAGATTCTCCCCCCAACAATATTACCTTGCACATTTCTCGGGATATTAACTTCTGGATCCATATGAGGTCCAAATACTGGTGGGTCAATACGAGGCTGGCCCCGTTCATTGTTACTAGTTCCTCCTGTTCCAAGATGAGGCTCCTAAGGAGTTTGTTTTTCCACCAGCTCTCTTAACCTTTCTTGACTCTGGGCTAAGCCAGTCATCACCGCCATGAATTGAGACATCTGATTTCTCATCTCTACTCTCTCATTAGCCATCTGATTTCTGACCTCAGTCAGATCCTGCTGTACTTGTTACATTTGAATACCGGGAAGGTTGTTACGAGTCGGGTACCGGTGCGTGCGGTTGACAGGGAACACTCGGCGACGAGCAATGTTTCCTAAAGTCACAACAAAGTTAGAAACAATAATAATAACAAAACCTACAAAACAAAACAAAGTTAGTATGCAATGCAGTATGCTTATTTGTTTTCCAAGGTATCCGGTTTGGTTCTTGGTTTTGACCTTTCCAGACCTCGAGGAAGATGCTTGATGTTGTTGAGAGAAAAGCCCAAATGAAACAAACTAAAATATATTACAAATGATGAACAATACATAATTTTTTTACAACACATGCCCGAGGGTAAAAAATACAATAAAAGGAAAAGTACATCAAATGGAAATAACAACAAACAAAGAATCAGACATCCAGTCTAAACTTATCCTCTTTGACCTCCTTCAGGAGTGCCTCAGTCACTGGACCAGCTGGGTGCTCTGTAATGGTCCTAATGAGGAGGTTCCTGGTAGCAATGGCAGTGGTCAACTTCTTATGCCTGTCCTGGTCCTTTGATCTCTTCAATCCTGCTCTGAGCTTCAACTCTGAAATCTCCTTCTGGGCTGCCAACAAAGCTTCCTGCTGCTTCTTCTCACTGGCCTCTAGCTGTTCAATCTTGGCTTGAGTCTTTTGGTCTTCTTGTGTACAGGCTTCAGTGATCCTGACCCACCTAGCCTGACTCTCTTGCAGATAGAGCTCAGTCCTAGCCTTCTGAATTTTGGCCTCTTTACAGGCATTCTTCAATATTTGTTCCCCAGCTCTTGCTTTCCTGATGTAGTCCTCTGTCTTCTCAATTTTGGCAAGATGCTCCACCCTAAGCTTCTCCAATCTCTCAATATCCAGACGACCATCACTTCTTTCCCAGAGAGTCTTCTTCAAGGCTTGAGATAGGTTTTCATTCCTTTCCTTCAACTTCTCAAATTCTTCTAGGCTGACAGTTACTGCTGGTTGTACTGTAGATGGTCCAGGCATGTCTTCCAATATGAAAGGCATTCTGGTAAATTGAGCTCTAGTACGGGACCAGTCACAGTACTGAGCTGAAGCAACATTACTACACCTTCCAAGGATAGCTACCCCCTTTGTATGGATGTTGTCCCAAGCCCAGGATGCTTGTCTGACAGCAGCTGAATTAGGTTTTACTTCACAATACAGGGTCTCAGCTAAATCTTGTCCTTTGGGAGGGTGAACCAAAGCATAGCCCAGTTGTCTCTTAAACAACAAAGGATTGTTGTTGATGCAACCCTTTACTCCTATCATATGTACATTTGGGTATTGTCCACAGCTGGTGATAATGTCCTTGCCTTTGGTGCTCTGGGTGCACCATCTAATATCATCTGAAGTCAAGGCAATGAGCCTCTTGGCCCAATTCTTCTGTTGGTGGGGATTCAAGAAAGCATCTGACTTAGGCAGGTGTCTGAGCAGCTAGGTATAAAACAAAGGAGCACAACATCTTACTAACTTCCCCCTTTGTTTCTCATTCCTCTGGTGAATGGAGTAGTAAGAATCTCCCAGCAATGTAGGTACTGGGTTCTTTAGAAGACACAGATGGATGGCATTCTTGCTAACAAATTTTGGCTCATCTGCAAATAGTATAGCCCCATATATGCTAAGGGCTAATAATGCACAGACTGCCTTCCATTCTCCTAATGAAGCCTTCAGGATGGCCTGAGAAATCAAGAAGTCCAAATGCAAACCAGGAATCCCAGCTTTTGTTGTCATACTTTGCTCAATCAAGGCAGGCTCCAGGTATAGTGCCTTTGCTATCTCTCCATTTCTGGGAGCTGGCATCTCTGGGTTGAAAGGGATTCCACCTCTGATAGGTACTCCAATCAATGAAGAAAACTCTTCCAGTAGAGGCCCTAACTGAAAGTCTGGGAATGTGAAACATCTCAAAGAAGGGTCATAAAACTGCAAGCACGTGTGGATCATGCTTCTCTGAGAAGGGTCAAGGTCCATAACCATATCCAGGATACCTCCATGGTGCTCTCTAAACAGTGGGATGTGGTCTGGTGTGATAAGCGACTGGACCTGCCTGATACCAGTCAACACAGGCTCAAAGAAGTGGTAGGATATGTTGCTCTTCCTGGGAGTAGTCATGAGTGCTGCTGAAGAAACTGAAGATAAGTGTTGATGAAGATCACAGTCTGATGCTGGAAAAGAGCCACTGACAGGCTGATGCTGGTGAGGATGGAGATAGCTGAAGCAGATAACAGTTGAAGCAGAGGTCTATGCGGAAGAAGGGGTCAAAACCAAACCAGATATGATATGGATACCCTGAAAAGCAAATAAACAAATGTTAAATGATGCAATGATGATATATGCAAATGATATGCAAGGGTTTGTGATCAGGCTAGATCTGATTATCTGTCTTGATATAAGTCCATGTATGTTCAAAAAGGTCCAGATGAAGGCTTAGAAATCCAGTAACCAGGGTGGGGGACTCAAATAAAGGTCACATGTCCGGGGTTAATCACAAGAACTGTCCAAAATGAGGTACTCTTAAACAATACAGTAACAGGGTATGATGTGGCTAAGGGTTCCTGCAAACCTGTAAACAGCCCAACCCCCTCACAGGTAGTGTTCTAGAACAAGGATCCCCAGACTTGGATCAGTTATGAGAAGTGTAAACACTTCTAACCCGGAGGTACAGTGTCTACAATAACCATAAAGGATCCTCCTCTAATTCACCCCAGATTCTGAAGGTCATAATAAAGGTCATCCAGACATAGCAGGCTTCCCAGATAGCCCTAGCACAACAGGAAATCTGTAGCACAGAGTTCTCAAGAAGAAACCCACATCTGAACTGTGTTTCATATTCCCGCTCCAGACCAAAATGGAATGGGAAAGAACATGAACCACTCTAGCCTAGGTGTCACTCAGGTCCCAAGTATAGGACCTTAAACTCTCAATGGATCCCCACCCACCAAAACAGAAAACCAGATCCAGCACAGTAACAATGACAGTATGAAATATGCAAAACTGCAAAGAAAGCAATAAATAAAGCTGTACATGAAGCAGTAAATAAAGCACAATAAATAAACACACATAGCACATAACACCCCAGTAAACACAAATCAAACAAGCGCTAGGAGGAACCCACAAAAAGAACCAGAAGCCCTGGTTGCAATATAAGGGTCCCCAGTAGAGTCGCCAAGCTGTCGCTCCCACCAAATAACACTGGGTCAAGAGGGGTACAGACGCGAACGGTCGGCGAAAGAGAAGAAATGAAAAGAGTCGCCAGCTAGGAATTTTTATCCTGAGGGAAAGGTAATGCTGCATAAACCTAGAAAGATATGGATAAGACGGTCGCGAACCAGAGAAACTGAGAAAGGGGGTTGGTTACAACCTGGGAAGGTATTAGCACCCAAATTGTCCGTCGTACTCGACGGGATCCACGCTTGAAAGTTTGTGCTTAAAGGGGTGGTGTTAGTGATATTTGTGTGCAAGAGCTGAAAAAGAATACAAGTGTCAGTGCTGGAAAGAAGTGTGAAGTGAAATGAAAGAGTGTCAGTGTAAGAAAAGAATATGAAGCTCAAGACTATGAGGCTTAATGAATAATGCTGGAAGGAGGGGGGATATACAGGGACTTTTGTTCGATAACTGTTAAGTTATGCCTATGTATCCTCTCGTGCAATGAGGAAGTCAGAACACGGTAGTTTGACTCAAAGAGACTGAAAGATGAATTGACTTGTGAACTGCTTACTTGTCTATGCTCAAGTGTATGACCTGTCTGGCTCAGGTGCAAACTGTCTTGCATTAGACGGAATAAGCAAGTTCTTGTTTGTGAGTGAATGAGGTGAGAAAAGAATCCCGGAGGAGACGATTATTGTTTGTTTTTTGTGTTTTTAATCTTTTATTGATTTTTGTGTTTGTCATAAGAAAATGAGCTTAAGCCTAAACCAAGGGTTAGTAAACTCATCACATCCTCCCTCCAATTAGGGGTAATGAGAATACCTTAAGTGTGAAGTAAACACCTCACACTTAATCACCATGATGTAGGATTAAGGTCATTAACCTACTTGCAATTATTTAGATGTTTTTTGGAGTTTTGTTTAGTGTTAAGTAATGAGATTAAGCCATAATCAAGGATTTAATGGACCCATTACACCATCCTAATAGAAGGATAATAGATGAGATCATTTAAGCTGAGGAAGGCTCCTCAACTTAATCCATGATTAGGGATTAACCTCATGACAAAACAAAGCCTTTATTAAAGTGGATTGATTAGTTAATGGTAAGATTAAGAAGTGGATTTTATGGTTTTTAAGACAACTTGAGAGGGATTTGTCCATTAACACTAGGGTTAGTCCTTCTTAACCATTTAAGGAAGAATTAGAACCCTAATGCAAGGCCCAAGTTACAAGCTTGATGTCTTAGTGATTATTAAAGTGAATTGATTAAAGGATTTAAACACATTAAGGGTTTAACACTTAGGATTAAAGTTATACACTCCATCCTAATAGAAGGATACAGGCATAATCCTAATCACAAAGCCTTAAAACCTTTAAGGTTTAGTCCTTGATTAAGAGATGAAAGGAGAGACACAAAGATGACACAAAGGTAAAACTAAATGGGGGACTAATCAAACCCTAATTGTTATCATGCTTGGGTGTTCCTAGGGTTTATGAGGTTTGCAAGAAGATCTTCAGAGAAACCGCCAAGGAAGATGCAGATGAAAGGAGGAAGAAACAGAAGAAGCATGACAACTTACTTCACTTAAGAAGATAAGTTACTTGAAGAAAGAAAAAAGGGGAGGGAGCATGAATTAGCAAGCTCACTCTAATACAAATACAAAATGCAGCAATGATGCATAAAAGAGATGAGAAGAGATTATGAGAAGTGAAGGCAAATTCACTTCTCATACACTTACCACCTGAAAAGTTAGCAACAAGGAATGAAATGAAATGAGAATGATGCAAAGATGAACACCAAAGTCAGAAGCAAATTAAGATGTAAATGATGCTAAGAGATGATGCAAATGGTAGACATGAGATGTGCATGATCATACAAGAGATGAGAATGCAAGTAAGACAAGTAAGAAGCATGAAAGTTCATGAAAACTTATGAAATGCAATGGATACATAACATGACAAATGGATGATGAAATGATCAAACATGATTCTAATGTGTCTTAAGATGTCTTATATGTCATGTGGGTGCATAAAATGTCATGGCAAGTTCATGTATGCAAGCATATGAAAGATGAATGCAAATGAAGGCAAAAATTAGGGTTTATGAACAAGATGCAATGCAAGATTCAAAATCAGAAGCAAATGACAAGATAAAAAATTGAAAATAGGATCAAAGGAACCCTAAACCTATACAAGTTCACTGCCCAATGGAGGAGACCTAAATCTTAACCTAATGGAAGTTATGATTTTTCAAGTTTGCTAGGGGTTTTAGGGCACTTCAAAAGGAAAAATGCACAACAAATTGAAAATGAAAGATAAATTCAAACCCATTTTATCCTAGAAACTATATGACATGAGGAATGCAATGCAAAAAGAACCATTATCAAACTCTTCATGGTTAGGCAGAAAGGATTTTTCTAAGTTAGGGTAAAAATATTGACTTTTAAGAACCCTAAATCCAAAGAAAAATGTCAAAATATGTCAAGAACCAAAAATAAATTTGTGTGAAGGGTTTGATAATGTTTCTAAATGTATCAAGATGCAATGTGATTTTTTTGGTGATTTTTAGAAACTTAAATGGTATTTTAATTAATTAATTCTCATTAATTAATTAAAATAAACATTTAAATATTTTAAAAATACGAATTTTATGCAAAAAATAAAATAAAAATTATTTTCAGAATGAGAAAAATATTTGAAATGGAAATGCAAAAGATAAAATTTTTTGAAAGTGCTTTTCTATTTTTAATAAAATGTAGAAAGAAATGCAATTAAAATGAAATTTAAATGAATTAAAATGGAAGTCAACTGATCCAGTGGTCCAGATTTGAATGAGAAAGGGAGAGAATTGACCAGCGCACACATCTGGATGGCTGAGATTCAAACTACGCTAATTTCGTGATTAAGCCCTAATTCGAACCCTAAACACTTTCAGGTGACCGGAACAGTGTTCCGGTCATCTTCTCCGGCTAGCCTCTTAAGCTATCTCACTCAATACGCAACCCCAAGCCCTAAAACTCTCCATAAATGATCCTCACATCAACCCCAACAAGAATCATCCATCAAAATTCATTTATTCACCACTAAAAACATGAATCGAAGCAAAACGGAAAACATCTCAAAAATTTCAGAAGCTTATGAAATGCTTATTTCTCAACTATTTTCGAAACCAAACATATCATGGCAATCAGGGGAACACATAGAATCATTCTATAACATAAAATGAAGGTTCTGGAAAAATAAATGCCATGGCTACCTGAAGTTGAGCTTTCGAAACAGGAGCTTTCTGGCCAGTTCTTTGCCTCAAACCCACTCCAATTACTCCCCTCAAGAGCTTGCAATGCTTGTTTAGAGTTTAAATGGACTCCAAATGAAGTTGGCAGAAGTTCAGTTCAAAGGATGTGAAAATCGTATTTTTGATATGGTGAGTTTTAAAGCAAAATGAAGGGTGGGAAATGATCAGTGATGTTTATGTAGTTGAATGGTGGAAAAAGCTTGGAGGTTTGATGGTTGAGCTATGAGTTTCGAAGGCTTTTGCAAATTTGGGGGATTTTGTGTATGCTGTCTTCTTGGAGGTTCCAGCTTGTGTTGTGTTATGGAATGGCTTACTTTTGGCACACATATCATGTTGGGATAGGTCAGAAGGTGGGTGCTGGCCTATGTTGATTGGTATGGGCAAGTTGCAAAAATGTCAAGAGTTGGTGTACTTGAGGTATGGGCTGGTCCAGTGGCTGTTTCAAGGCATGGCTCGAGTCAGCTTGGTTCAAGGATAACCATGGAAAAGGTTTTGTGGTGATTCAGCAAATGTGTGAGAGGTTTTGATCCATTTTGCAAATTCATGAAGTTTTGGCCCCTTTTGGATTTTGTAAAGTTCAAGGCATGAAACTTGGAATTTCTTTGTGCAATTATGAATTATAGGTCATGTGTGATGTTTGTGAAATGCTTAGAAGTCAATTAGAAGTCTCATTTGGCTTTGGCAAGTGTTTTTGCAAACTTCCCTCTTTGGTGCATAAGTGAAATTTTGTGATTTTTCCCAACTTTGCAAGGCCATAACTTGAGTTCTATGATGAAATAGATCAAGTTTTTGTACTTTTTGAAAAGGGAATGATCCAATCTACAACTTTCATGACCAAGAATTTTTCATTTTAAGCATTTTTTAATTAAAAAGAGGAGGTTGAAAAACTTTCCCAAAATGGCAAGTTTGCATTACAAGTCACTTTCCCAAAATGGCAACTTTGAAAATGGCTTGAAATTATTAAATTTTGTGAACTTCTAACTTCTTCTAAGATCAAATAAAGATCATATACACCCAAAATGATGGAGAAGACCCTTTAGTTGGATGATTGGGGGCCTCAGATGCCCTGATTTTGCACTGACTTGTTCAAGAAGTCATATATTGATCAGATGCTTTCCCCATTGAATTTCTTCATGAAAATTGGTATGCATGATCCTTATATCATATAGAGACCAATAGAAACAAGAATGACCAAAAAATTTGGAGTTATGGCCTCTGAAACCAAAACCCTAATTTTAGGTCATCTGTGCAATTAAACTTGGCTCTCCTTCCATACCTTCCTCAGTTCTTGTGATTTTCTGACTTTCTTGATCTTGGGAGGATATAATAAGATGCTTGGACATACATGGACCCTCTTGATATGATTGAAGACCTTTGGAGTGGCTCAGATAGCTCAGGGATTGCTCAAATCACAAACCCTAGATGCAGATGACTTAGAACCAATGCAATGAAGCAAAAATGCAATATGATGATAATATGATTGAACTTATGCAAATGAAAAGAAATCACAAGCCATGGTGAAATGAGTGAGGGAAAATTTGGGTTGTTTACAATATCTTCCACATAACACTTTATGTCCTTGTGTATCATGTCGTGGAACAATGTGACCATAGCCCGCTGATACGTTGCCCCGGCGTTCTTCAAACCAAAGGGCATGACCTTATAGCAAAATGTACCCCATGGGGTAATGAACTTTGTTTTCTCCATGTCTTCCGGTGCCATCTTAATCTGATTATATCCGGAGAAGCCATCCATGAAGGAAAATACCGAGAATTGAGCAGTGTTATCTACCAACACATCAATGTGTGGCAACGGAAAGTCATCTTTTGGGCTCGCTCTGTTCAAATCCCGGTAGTCAACGCACATCCGGACCTTGCCATCCTTCTTTGGTACAGGTACAATGTTAGCTACCCAAGGTGGGTAACTAGTTACGGCAAGAAATCCGACATCCCATTGCTTTTGAACTTCCTCTTTGATCTTCATCGCTATGTCAGGAAGAGTTCTTCTCAACTTCTGTTTCACAGGAGGACAGTCTTCTCTCAATGCTAGCTTATGCACAACGATGTTGGTATCCAACCCTGGAATATCTTGATACGACCAGGCAAAGATATCCACATACTCACGCAACATACCAATCAGCTCTTTCTTTATCTTGGCCTATAGACTGGCCCCAATCTTGATCTCTTTCTTCACATCTTCAATGCCGATGTTGATGATCTCAATTTCTTCCTGATGAGGCTGAATAACCCGTTCCTCTTGTTTCAACAATCTGACCAATTCTTCAGGGAGTTCATAGTCTTCCTCAACCCCTTCATCATCTTGGTAGACAGGATTGTCAAAGTCATGCGTGGTCATAGCAGGAACGTTATCAATGGAATCCGGATGATCAACATTGCACAGATGATGTGCTTATTTCAGAATCTGTTTATTTTTAAAAGATACGCAAACACAAAAGCAGAAAAGGAAAAACACATTGCCATTTTTATATTTTTTGTGAAAAATTTAAAATGAAAGAAAGAGAACACAATTTTTCTGAAAATGTCCTTTATTTCATGGTAAAATAAGTGCATAACAAACATGGTGGCCCATACAATGGATCCTAGCATCTTGGGCAGAATGCTGGATTTGACAATGCAGCATGATAAGAAAAGGAAACAAATAAATTACTCTGAGAGCCAGGTAACTTGGACGATGTCTTCAGCAGACCAGTTCTTCGGCTCCTCTCTGGGCGCACACGGATGAATCCATTTGTCCCAGTCACCATCACTGTCTCCCTCTTCATTAGTTGCACATATTTGGTTGCGGTCGAGCATCCTAGCGCTTGTAAAAGTAATGGCTTTACCACTTGAAGACCAATTATACGCACTAGGCTGATAACCCAAACCAAACTTGTCGTCTTTCTTCTTTAATTCCAGCAATTTGCCCCAGCCTTGGGCGATTCCTGACTGAACCACTTCCTTTGCCTGCTTGTAGGAATGAATGGAGGTACCTTCTTTATCACTGCTCTTCTCTACAGGAGTCAAAATGCTGACATTAACTGCTTTGAAAGCCTGACACAGAGTCTCATGGATCTCTCCGTCCATCTCCACATATTTGAAAGTTGATAAGTGGCTCACAAAGATATCTTCCTCTCCGCACACAGTGATTACTTGACCATCAACCACATATTTGAGCTTTTGATGAAGAGTGGAAGTTACAGCTCCGGCAGCATGAATCCATGGGCGTCCCAACAAGCAGCTGTACGCGGGTCGAATGTCCATGACGTAGAAGGTGCTTTTAAAAACCTGAGAACCTATTTTCACGGGTAACTCAACTTCTCCGAACACTGACCTTCTGGACCCATCAAAGGCTTTGACAATCAAATCACTGGGTCTTAGGACAATACCATCAACATTGAGCTCCATTAATGCTTTCTTCGGAAGTACATTAAGAGAAGAGCTTGTGTTAACCAGGACATGCGACAACACAAAACCCTTGCACTCCATAGTAATATGCAGTACTTTGTTATGGTTACAGCCTTCTGAAGTAAGGTCTCTATCTGTAAAGCCCAGCCCATGGCTTGCATTCACACTGCCCACTACAGCTTCCAGTTGATTAACAGTTATTTCTTGAGGAACATAGGCCATCTGCAACACTTTCAGCAAGGCTTCTCTATGTGCGGGAGAACACATCAACAAAGATAGAATTGATATTTTGGAAGGTGTCTGGTTCAACTGTTCGACCACCTTATAATCACTCTTTTTAATTATGCGCATAAATTCCTCGACCTCCTTCTCAAAGGTACCCTATCCAGCAGCAGGAGTTGTTATTTTATCAGTCGCTGTTTTCTTTCCTTTAGCCTTTTCCGAAGCCTCAGCCTCAGGATCCCCTCTCAGAACTGGGGGAGCAAATAGACGACCACTTCTCGTAAAACCTCCAACCCCTCCGACGTTCACTACAGTCGGTTCAACAGCTACTGACTTACTCTCGATTTTCTGTCCTTCCACGTACACATCTGAGCCATAATTCCATGGAATGACTTTATCATCTGTATAAGGAACAGGCCCAGGCATAGTGATAGTCACAGGACTAACTTCAAGAGCATAAATGGTTATAGGCTCTCTTCTAGCAGGCATCTCAGCCGGATCATAGAAAATGGTTATAGTGGACACACAATCACCTCCATTATCAACTTTATCAAACTACAACGACCCCTCATCAATCAGATTCTGCAACCCCATCTTCAGGTCTTCACAACCGTTCACTAGATTCACACACTTTTCACAATCAGAATTACATCCCGGAAACACTTGTCCTTTCAACAGCCTCTCCTTCACTACCAACAACGGAGTCTTCACTTCTTCTATACTCAGAATCATACTTAACTTCTCACCACCCTCAACAGCATTTATTCTAGCCCCTCCGTGATTCGGAATAGGGTTTGAAGTAACATTCGGTGGTGGTGCAAAGTTAATCGCCTTGGAATCGATCAAATCTTGAACTTTGTGCTGTAGCGCCCTGCACTTCTCAGTTGAGTGTCCGGGTGCCCCTGAATGGAAAGCACATCTAGCATTGAAATCGTACCCCACTGGAAGCTCTCCAGGTGGTGGTGGTGCCAAAGTCCTCAGTTGTATCAAATTCAGGTCCAGCAATCTCGGTAGCAATGCAGCGTAAGTCATGGGAATTGCCTTAAGCACCCTATTAGCCGGGCGAGTCTGCCTTGGCTGATAAGGTCTTTGTTGATAGTTGTTACGTTGTGGCTGCTGTTGTTGCTGTTGTTGTTGAGGCTGTACCTGCTGCAAAGGGCTAGAAGGAATTGTGACAGCTGCCACTTGCTCATATGATCTTCTATACCCTCGGCCCCGTCCTCGGCCAAACACAACATTGGTCTCACCTTCCCTTCTTCTCGGGGGTCCGCTGAAAGCTTTTCTTACTCCACTAGAACTGCTTGCACTTGTATCCTGAATCTTTCCCATATTTAACAAAGTCTCGACCCTCTCTCCAGCAATTACTATATCATTAAACTTGGTAGCCGAACAAGACGCCAATCTTTCAATAAACACACCTTGCAATGTCCCCATGAACATATAAGCCATCTCATTCTCCAGCAGTGGTGGTTGCACTCTGGCAGCGAGTTGACGCCACCATTGAGCATATTCTTTAAACCCCTCCTTTGCAATTGAGTGCGATTTGGAGCCATGTCCAAATTATACTGGTATTCCCTCATGAAAGCCTCTGCCAGGTCCTTCCAGCTCTTAATGTTGACTCTACTTAGCTTCATATACCATTCCAAGGAGGCCCCAACCAGGCTGTCCTGGAAATAGTACATCCATAGCTTTTCATCATCAGTGTGGGCCGCAATCCTTCCTACAAAGGACTGAAGATGAGTCTTTGGACACGCTGTGCCATTGTACTTCTTGAAAGTTGGGACCTTGAACTCGTAAGGGATTCTAACCCCTGTAACCAAGCCCAAGTCAGTAATGTCGAACCCCAAAGAGTTCTGGGATTGAATAGCCTTGATCTGTTCTGCCATCTCCTCAAACTTCCTATTCATCTCAACCCCCTGGCCTTCAATTTTGTCCAGCAGAGTGAACTGTTCGTCTTGACCATCCATTTGTACATTGTTCAGTCCATCATTGATAATGGTAACCCCTGGCTGTGTTACAGGGATTTCAACTTGACGGGCGCCCGCACCGTTACGATTACCTCCAATCAGTAGTATCATTGTTCCTGGCTTGACTATTTTCAATCAACTCACGCAGACGTTCCTGATTCTGACCCATTCCTGCCATAAGGGTCATAAAATTGTCCATCCTCAACCTCAAGTCAGCTAAATCAGCTTGCATTTGATCCATGACTCTTTCTCTGTTGATTCTTGTGGGATATCTGTGTATGACTGGCTGTTCTCGAACTTTCCTGGGAGCTATAGTGCCTGAAACAACAAGAACGTTAGAAACTGAAGCACTACCTGCAAAACAAACAAACACGTCATATGCATGCAATGTAACTGCTCATGTTCCCAAGTTTTAGGTATTTGCATGCCCCAATTCTGGTATTTACTCCAGACAACCACTTTGAGTATTAACTTTCAGACTTTCTCTTTGAAGAATGTTCAGATATTAGCAGTATCAGACAAACGAGTCTTGCACATTCAGAATTGATAATTTTCATGTTAACACTGTATATCATGGACAACCCACTGCCGGCCAAAAGTTAGAGCACCAACAGAAATATTCCCCGAAGGGTTACAAGCCATTACATGAATAAAAGACAAAAGAATAAAGCAAAACTCCTACAACAAGTCTGTAGGTAGTATGAAAAATAAACTAAACTAAACTGAAGACCCAGGCTCCTCTGCAGCCACCTCTGCTCTGTTCTTCTTCACACCCGCTCTCAGCTTGAGCTCTTCAATCTCCTTGCGTGCCTCCTCCAAGGCTAACTGGCTTTGTGCTAACTGCTGAGTCTTTTCCCTCCGTATGTTGTGGACTTGCTCCACCTCTTCCTTCTTGAAGGCCATTTGCACCTCGAAAAACTCTTCTTTTTCTTTAAACTTCTTTTGCTCCTCCTCCCTTTGGCCTTGCAACCAAACAATGGATTGGCAAGCTTCCTTGAGAGTCTTCAAAGTCTTTTTGTGTTCCGCTTCTCTTTTTGCTTCCATCATACCCAACCTGTGAAAGTGAGCTTCTCTTCCAGCAAAGTCTTTCTCCTTAGCTTCCAAAGAGGCTTGTATCTTCTGCAGCTTTCCCTCTGCTTCATTGTTGGCCCGGTTAGCAAGATGGTACAGGTTGACCATTTCAGCATTCTCCACTCGAACTTCATGCAGCTGAGCTTCCAATTTCTTGTACTCTTCAAGGGAGACAGTACTCTGGCTTGGCACTTCTTTGGGATAAAGTGGAGCTTCTACTGAGAAAGGCATGAGAACTTTTTCTACATGTTTTTGCAACCATGTAGCAAAGGGAGGATATGTCTTGGGATCTACTCTGCCAAAGTCTTTCTTACCCTTCCTTATCCTGTGAGCCCAAGCTTGAGATGCTTGTAGAACTAACTCCTTGTTTCCTTCCACAGGAAAATACAAAGACCCAACAAACTCTTCCATCTGTGGAGGATCTCTCAAAGGATAACCAAATTGTTTCCTGGCTAAAGTTGGATGATAACTGATCACACCCTTCCTTCCCAGCAAAGGCACTCCAGCAAATCTTTTACAGCTGACCAACAACTTTTTTCCCAGCAGATCTCTGTCATATCCCCAGGCTATATCTTCAGTAGTTAACCCCATCAGCCTTCTAGACCATCTCCACTCATCCCTCATTTCCTTGAAAGCACCTGATTTTGGCAATTGTCTGGCAAACCACTCAGCAAACAATGAAGCACAGCAGCTCAGTGGTCCACCTCTACCTTTTTCATTCCGGTAATGAACGCTGTAATAGAAATTACCCAACAGAGTAGGCACATGATTTCCCTTAGCAAAGATAGATATCACTTCCAAGCTTACAAATTCCTTCTCTCCTGGGAACAAGCTAGACCCATACACCATCAAAGCCAGCAAAGCACCAAAGTCACTCCATTTACCCTCTTTAGCATATATCTCAGCCTCTAGTATGAGCACACTCCAAGGGAGTCCTTTGCCTTCACTATCCTTCAGAGCCTTCTTGACTATAGCAGCTGGTAAACGACAAACTTTGGCTACGTCCTCTTCTTTAAGCACCACCTCAGACCCATAGAAAGGCAAGGTATCTCTGACTGGAACATTCAGAATGCTGGCAATCTCCTCCAAGGTAGGAGCCAAGATGTAATCTGGAAACACGAAGCACCGCAGTAGGGGGTCATAAAACTGAAGCAAGGTATGCAAACTGTCCTTCTGGTCTACAGTGGGTATGTCCACATACTTTAATATCTGGCCATATCTCTTTCTGAAATTTCCCAAGACTTGGTCATTCATCAGACCTGCTAATTTCTGAACACTTCTGACTTCAGGTTGAAGAAAAGTATAGTGAACGTTCTTTTTCCTTGTAACTTTTCTGACTTCTTCCATCTGGAGATAAGATTTACCAGAACTGGGAGCTGATTATGAACAATGACCTGAAAAATGGAAACATAAACAGTTAATGCAAGAATGATGCAAATTCAAATGCAATGCAGGCATATGATCAATCTGGGACCATCTAGATACTGGACACTGAACACAAGGACCCTCTGATCAACTGTCAATCAAAATCCTCTGAGTCACAACCCACTGATATGAATCTCAGAATCACAGTACCAAGAAAACCAGAACACCAGAACCATGTGACCAAATCATAACAAGGACCACTGATAATGAGGGTGTGTAGAGGCCAAGGGTTCCTGCAAACCTGTAAACCCCTTCCCAATCTCACTGGCATGCTCTGGGTCAAACATCACAGACTCTCAAAGCCGAATAAAAATAATACTTTCACCATTTCCGAGAAATGGCTCATGACCAAATTAGGGAATCGGTTTGGCATTATATACTACGCAGGGAAGCCTCAGCTGAGTCCGGGAAACAAGGTCATCCTATGTAAGTCCCAGGTGGGCCCTCGGATGCGAATGGGTTTGCCACAAAATGTGGTCTGCCACTGTCACCACTAGAGAGGGATGTTTCCACAAGGTTCTCAATGATCGGTCCCCAGCTGCACATAACTGTCAAGGTTATGAAATGAGAGAGAAAGATCCCCAAATCAAGACATTTCCAAGACGGTCGCAAATCTGGGCGTGGAACTCACTACTACCCCCATGACAAGATCTCATGAGGCCAAAGTGGAACCACTCTAAGTCCTAAGGTGCACTCGAGCCGTGGTAATGAGCTCATCTCTCAGAAACAGTATCACCCAAACCCGCCAAACAGAAGATCCAGTCCAGACAGTCCAGTATATATATATATATATGATGCAGAAAATAAATTCTGAAAAACTGTAAATAAAGCTGTAAATAAACTGTAAATAATCAACAGTAAAATACAACACACAACAACAAACATTCAACACCCAAAGAAACACAAGCAAACAAGCGCTAGGAGAGACTCACAGGGGAACCAGAGATACTCGGGTATGCAGTCCCCAACAGAGTCTCCAGTTGTCGCTCCCCGAATTTCCATCCTGGTACAAACGCGAAAGTGGCGCGGAAAGAGGTAGAGTCGCCAGCCAGACATTTTTATCCCGAAAGAACGAGAATGGTAATGCTGCACAAACCAGAAGAAAAGAAAAGGAAGGACACGGGTCCTGCGAACCAAAGAGACTGAGTTCGGGAGTCGGTTACGACCTGGGAAGGTATTAGCACCCCAGATCGTCCTCCGTACCCGACGGGATCCACGCTTGCAAAGAAATCTGTTTCAAAGGGTGAAGAAATGAAAGTTGCTGCAAAGGAAAATAAACTGAACTGGATGAAAGAAAAGAAAAGGGAACTGAAAAAGAAATGAAAAGAAAAAAAAATGTAGGGAAAATAAAGATTGTGCTTGAACGGGCCCTACCCCGCTGCCTATGTACCTCATCGAGAAAATAAGGATCAGAGACGTCGTAGTTCCCCTAACTAGGGGGGAAAAGATTGCTTCCTATGTCAATGCTCAGGTGTTGCAGGCTCGGACGACGAGTGCGTAACCGTCTTGCAAAATGACAAGTAGGAGCAAGTTCGCGTACGGAGCAAAAGAGATGAGAAAAGAATTCCCGAAGGAAAGACGCTTATTGTTTGTTTGTGTTTTTTATGAAGCTTTTTATGAGTGTGTCACAAGGAAGTGAACTCAAGCTCTTTTCCATGGAATGTGCACTTTTCACTACATTCCAAGATGGAATAATAGAACAAGTACACTCAAGTAAGGAGAAGATCCCCAAAACTTGAATCCAGAGATTAGGGCCTAACTTCACTAAATCATTAACTTATTAAGTGTCTTTGGTATTTACAATGAAGAAGTGTTTTTATGATTTTCTTGGTGAAGATGATATCTTGATCAGACTTTTGCATCACAAGATAAGCTTGTACTATCCCAAGATGGGAAGACTACAAGTATCTCATGGGATAAGGCTATTGCTCAAGGCATCACTTCAAACTTTATTAAGTGTTTTTTAGGATTTTTGAGATGAGAAGAGAAAAGAAACCAAAAGGATCACAAAGGCAAAAGTCTAATGGGGAACTAATGAATCCTAATTGTTGTCATGCATGTGAGATCCTAGGTTAGTGAGGTTTACTATCCTAAAGAAGAAAGAAAGAAGAAAAGAAGAAGAAGAAAGAAAAATAGGAGAGGAGAGAAGTAAGGCCTAATCCCAACAATCAAAAGGTTAGCACAAGTAAGAATAAGAAGAGAAGAGATGAGATTTGGAGATGTGGGAATCACATCCACACCTCTCACTTACCATAGCCCCTAAAAAGGTTAGCAACACAAGCATACAAAAAACACCAAATGAACATAATGTCATACCAACATCATACAAACAGAAGTGAAGTCATACATACAAATGCCCAATGCAAATGCAAGTCACAAGAATGAGAAAAGAAGCACACAAGTTAATATGAGGCAACAATGAAACACATGGCAAAGCAAAGCAAACTTAGTAAAATCAAAGCAAAATAAACAAAACACAAACTCAAGGCACAAGACTAGAACCATATCCATGTTAAAGAAGTGCTTTAGAAGTAAGAAAGATGAAGAGAAGAGAAGCACAAAGCTAAACAAACACATTATGGGAAGAAAGAGGCAAAGAAGTGAGGTGGATGTACAAAAGAAAGAAAGAACTTCAAAGGTAAACCAAATGCAAGATTTCCAAAACACAAACCCTAAACAAAGATCAGAAAGGTGTCAATACCCTAAAGAGACCCCAAATGAGATGAAGAAGTTGGCACAAGTGCCCTTCTAAGCTAATGAGAGAACTTATGATCAAAAGGAAGCAAAATGGGACAAGTTAAGAAAAAAAATTCACATCAAATCAAATATGCACCCAAAAATTCCACAACCTTGGACAAAAGATCTTCAATCATGATATAACAAAATGCCAAAAGGATAGGAAGAAATTCAGAAGCTATGCAAATCAAAAGAGGGCTCAAACATCAACTAGGGTTAAGAAACTTCATTCACAAGTCAAGGACCAAAACCAAATGAACAAGTTCCTAAAAATCAGAATAAAAATCACACATGAAGTACACTCTATCAAGAGTCCAGAGCATAAAGAACCACTCAAAAATTCAAAATGAGGATCTCTATGGAAAATGAACAAGACAGCATGCCTAAAAAGGAATTAAAATGAATTAATTAAATGGGAGAATTAATTTACACGTGTCAATTAAAAATAAATGAAAAATAAAAATATGAAAAATTAAAGAAAACTCAAATTAACATCCATGAATTATTTCAGAATTTATTGACACTTAGAGGTATTTTTAAAAATTAAAAAGAAAAATGAAATAAAAAGAAATGAAAAGAAAAAGAAAATAAAATGAGAAAAGGGAGGAGGTACGAAAAGAAAGGATCTCGGTTTAAATGAAATGGGCTTAAGCAGTAGGGGGTGGGATTAGCAACCCATGCCCACCCAATCTCAACGCAGCACACAATATAAGGATGGAAATTCACAAAAATCTGGGAAAAACAATAGCCAATGGATCAAACAGACGCATCCTGGGAGTCATTTCATTAATTGACGTGGCATAATGATTGGATCAGAGTGGGAGAGCACACTAACTAACATGAGGTGCGTAACACATGGAATAATCAGAAGGAAAATATGAGAAACAAAACACGTGAGAGGGAGCATCCTCATTAATTGAGGTGTCACAATCTTACGCGTCTAGATGACCAGATCCAAGGGTGATGGGACCTTCTTCTTCAATTCAAAACCCTAAACACACAGCCCAGATTCTGGTGACCGGAGCTAGGGCTCCGGCACCGGAAAACACATAACAAGAACAAATCTCAATAATAATTCACAAAATGCTCCAGATTACACAATTAAGTCATCCTGAGTTCAAATATGATGATGAAATTCTCAGTAGGTCAAAGGATTTTCCAGATCGAAAGCAAACAGTTTGAACTATGAAACTTCAAATCCACAATACATCCTCAATTCTCAAGCATTTTCAGAATTAAAACGTGCAGTGCAATCAGCAAACATCAAAGATCAAAATGCACACCTCAAAAACCATTTCCAGATCCAAATATTCAGAGGCTTACCTGAGATGGAGACACCTCAAAAACACCAAGAAAATGCTCCAAAGGCTGCAGATCTAACTCTTGTGATCTCCTCTTGCAAAATAAATGCAAGAGGAACCTTTATGGAACTTGAATCTGAAGCTTCAAAGCAACCTGCCTTTGAATGGCACCATTCTATTCTTGCACCTTTAGCTTAAATGAATGGTGGAGTAATGATCTCTGTTACTCACTGAACAAGAATATGGAAGAAGTTTGTGAAGAGAGTGAGAGAATGAAGAGATTCGAAATAATTTGCTTCTAGTGCAAAAAATTAAGAGTGATGAAATGAGAGAGATCTGGATCCTTCTAAAACCCTAATTTGCTTTTAAATGAGGTCATGAGGAAATGCTGAAAGAATGAGAGCCTTTGCACGTGGGAAGAGAGTGTGTGAGAGATTTTGCAAAATTTACAAGTTTGTGGTGAGAGCATGAAACACTCATGAATTTCCTTGCTTCTTTCCCATGTGCATTCACAATATGACCCTTGATTGCAATCCAAACAGATCCTGGCCCTTGGATGAAAGTGTCACACAATTTTCATGATCATGCAAAAATTACACTTATGGAATAAAATTCTCATCATGCACGAATTTGGTGTATTTCTTGGAGAAAAATGACTTATTTGCATTGAATTGTAATATTGGAACCTTATTTTGTATGTACCAACACCCAAAAAATAGATTCATGACTTTTTGCTTTGGTGCACAAATGAAAAATCAAGTTTTGCCCTAGTTTTTATGGAATTTTCGAGGGATCTATCTTCTTAACCATGAAGGCTATGAAAAAGTACTTGTACTTTTTGAAAATGGGAGGATTTAATCTCCAACTTTCATGTTTGACTTTGGTCCATTTGAAGATTTTTTCACCAAGTTATGATCATTTGAAATTTAGGGCAAAAACTTGCTAAAAATGGCATTTTCCATAACCAACTTCACACCAATTTTGCAAAACACCTCAAAACCTCATGATTCTTGATCTTTGAACTTTCCAAACCTCTTTTAACATTATAAGAACATCCCTTGGCTAGAAAATGGGGTTGGACCCCTTGAAATCTCACAGTTGACTTTTCTAAGGCATAGTTGACCAGTTTCTTCATTTACAAGCAACTGAAGAAATGCTTGACTTCCACAAGGAATTTTCTCACCAAATTTCATCCCTAGGATCATCTTAACATGTGAAATACTTTGCCCAAATGAAATGGCCAAAGTATTGAGGTTTTCATGCTTGAAACTCAAACCCTAATTTGGGATCCTTGTGTAGGAGCTTTGCCCTAGCCTGGATTCCCTGATGATCTTCCAACCTTCTGAGCTTTTGTAAATGAACTTGAACTTGTAAATGCAACATAAACCCCTCATAGGACTTGTTCAAATCCATTAGGCCCCTTGTCATGGCTTGTGATGCTTCAAGAACCTCCACAGATGATCATATGCCTAATGTTAGGTCATGAGAAATGTTATGCCTCATCTTTCCATGCTAAGATGCCAAGAGTATGATATGCTTATGATGAATATGATGTGATATGATGCTTAAAAAGAATAGGGCAAATTTGGGGTGTTACAGCATGTGGTACCATCAGATTAAAACTCTCAACTTAAATATTTGCCAGGTTATCGAGGCATCAAGGCATAAGCCTTCAACTTTCAACTTAAATTGCCAATCCAGGCCAACATGGTGTGAGCAACGTCTTCGACAAATGCAAATAACTTAATGGCATACACGATTTAAAACTCAAGCAACATAACAACAAGAACAACACAACAACGTTTACGACGTAATTAACTTATATTCAACTTTGGCTTATAAAGCCTATAACATAGCAACTTTGAGATTTTCCGTAACCGGAACAACTTACCAACTCAGATGTACCTGTAACACAACTTTACGACTTAATTTCAACATAAACAATGCATCAAAATTAACTATAATATTACCCGACTTACCCCGACAAATTTCGCTAAATTCTGAGCAACTCTATTTTTCGCCTAATTTGGCTAAATCGACTAAACCGGTGTTGTTTTCTAACTTTCTGCGATTAACACGATTTTATTACAAAACTTGAATTTTTTGTGTTCCAATAAAAATTATTTGTCATCAAGGTATACTGCTATTACTGTTTATTTTAAATTTCTAAACGTGCATATTTTCTGTCAAACTACCTAACACAATGCTAATTCTAGGAACCTGTGTCTGTTTCTTATTGTTCGCATTATCAGTAATTAAAATGCTAAACCTATGAACTTACTAAATTCATAAGTTAGAAAATTCTATACTTAAGATTTAATTAACATAAAAAAAGTTATTTGGATTATATAAGAAAATATTAGTTGGAAATTGAAGTTTAGTTGAAAATTAATATCCCCCTCAAACAACAAGGTGGCCTACGCCACCCTTGCCTCACTCACGTCATATGCTTGTGAGTCTTTATGGCCTGTGCCTTAAGTATATGTCATGTGCCATATAACTTTGTGTGGCCTTTATGGCCTGCGCCATATGTTTTGTTTTCCACCAACAACATGGCCTGCGCCATGTGTTCTTCCACCAACAAATTCCACTACCTTTGTTCGTCTTCCCCAAATCAACATATTTTCAGAAATAATTTTCAACTCGATAATTCCAACAACCACCAACATGAATAATACAGGTTATAATCAACAAAATTCAGTATCAATCAATCAATTTTCACATGCATATTCACCACAACAACAAGCAACAAATCAATTTTTAACAGTATAGATTTCACAACCTAACTACCCGAATAAAACCCCAATCAAAGTACCATCTTTCATACCCGATTAGAATAATCGAACCCACCTTACCTTAGGTTTTTTTGATCGAAGGTTGCTCTAAGAATCAGATTCCGACGGTTCATTCTTTGTTCTCTCAGGCTCGTGCAACAGTTTCAATTTCCCTCTTTTCTACTGATCTTTCTAACTTCTGTTTCTACCACTTATGTTGTTTTTATTTTCTTTTTAATAAACTAATTAAATATTATAATTACTAATGGGCCTAACATAGCACCCCTTATTTTACTAATTCAGACACGATTTCAAGCCCACCAATTAATCCACTACAACAACTATAATATTAATTCTAATAAATAATTCTACAACTTCCGACTTATCGACTTAATCAACCATAACATAAAATATACCAACGGAACACACATAATTAATTAAATACTTAATAAAATAATTAATTAAATATTCTGGCGTTACATTTTTTTGTAACAGTCCGAGACTTCTGCGCTCCCAACACTATTACCTGACGATCTTCTCCACCCCCCTCACTAGTAGAGTTTTTGTCTTCCGTGGGAATCGAACCCTGTACCCTGGGGTTCAAGTACATGTTCATTCCATTCCCACTTCCAATTGAGCTTTAATTGGAAGTGGGAATGGAATGAACATGTACTTGAACCCCAGGGTATAGTTTTCGATTCCCACGGAAGGCAAAAACTTTACTATTGAGGGGGTAGAGAAAATCGTGAGGTAATAGTGTCGGGAGCGCAGAAGGCTCGGGCTGTTACACTACACGTATGGACATGCCCCATACGGGTATGGGCAGAAACCAGTAATTTTTCATCTTTTCTCTTATTTTCTGAATCTGTTCATCCTAGTTCTCGATTTCACACTTCATACCAGACTTATGAATGTTCCTATACCAGTTTTACACTAATGTTCATGTTTTTCTTTCATCTAATGTTATTAGATTTAATCTTACACGTTTTCTAGATCTAGATTCACAATTGTTCCTCTGCAACAATTAAGTTTGTACCAATTATGCATACAATAAAACAACAACAACAATATTCCACAACAGAATCAACAAGATCAGATAATTACAATCACAGATTCTCAACAACAATCATACAATCACAAATTCATCACAAAACATCATAAACAACGAAAATCCTACGAGGTAAAAGACCATTCACTATCCATCATGTTATCATCACCAATGATGAACCCATTCTCCCCCTTACCTCAAATCCTTGGAAAGATTCCTGCGAATTTTCTCCATGAAGATTACCCTGGGAGAAGTTCTTCCTCTTCCTAGCCCTTCCTCTTGGTTCCCCAACAACGTTATGACTAATTCTCTCCCTAATTTCTGATTAATCTCATAATATTGATTTTACTAATTCAACCTTGTTTTAATTAAAATTTAATAATAATAATAATAATAATTCTAATATTTACTAGTATTATTTACATAATAATAATAATAATAATAATAATAATAATAACAATATTGATAAATTGGTCTTATTATTATTCTCACACCCCTTATTACTAATCGCACCATATTTCTACCCATCCAACTAGAACACTACACTATAACAACAAGACACACGCCTTAAATAAGGCCAACAATGCACCAAAAATACCCGACGAATAAATATTAAAAATGGGGTGTTACACCTTGAACCCACCAAAAAGAGTGATTGAACTTAAACATGAAATAATACCATAAGTGTAACTCAATTTGGTATTCATCTTTATTTTTATGCGGCATAAGATTCGGATGGAGATTTATATATCGTTTATCTCGCATGTATTAGCACTAACATTGTTAACCTTAATTGGTTTTGTCCGACCTCATTTATTAGGGTAATTACTCCGTAAATTACTCAGCGATTTCTTAACATAGGCCTAAATATATCCTTATTTTGGAATAAAAATCCAATTGGATACTTGCACTTTCATGGACCGTACCTGGTGTTGTTCGCGTCATCCCAATGTTGGTTAATCATTTGCATTAGATCCATAACTCTTAAAGCTTGATGTGTAGTTTCTTTGTGTATCCTAATCTTCTTTCAAGTCTTCATTGAATTTGGGTCTAATTGCATCGGTTAATCACTATAGTGTAAGATACTAAGCGAAATTGGTTGCCTTCTCGGTTTTTAGCACTGAGTGATTTGTTACTCTTTTGGTTGTGGTTGATTAAGTTCAGCATACCACTTTTATGTCTATATTATTATTACGACTACTATATTACTATTTTTAATTTCATTCTTGCACCTTATCCTATTTAATTTCATTCTCTCTCCCTTATCTCCTTTATTTTATTATCCTTTATCATCCATCATCATGTTTATATTTATGTTTATATATTCTTGTGCTTTTTTCCTTTGTCCATTTGGACAAAAAATATTATTAAAGGATTAAACCTCTAAAAAACTTGGGATCTTGATCTTGAACTATGGTTACTATCATTTGCATTGGAATTGGAGTTTGTGTTTTGGACTTAGATTCTAGGACACTTTCCCTTTGCTTTGAGCATCATGGAGTTGGTAATTTAGCCTTTATTTGGCCATTTGCTAGCTTATGCTTATAAGGATGGAACTCTTGTGTTTTTTTTTGAAAGTATCATCAAGTTTGGTTAGATATTTCCTCCTTTATATCATTTATTTTATTTTTTAGGATAGCCTCTACCTCTCCTTCCCTTGTTCAATTTTCAAAACATCCTCTCTTTTTCAAGGGATTCTTGTTTTAAAAACCTTCACCATTTTAATAAATCAAACCTTGACTTTTTGTCAAGTGGATTTTGCTTCTTCTTTCCTTTTAATAAATGTCAATGAACTTAATCATTTTGACTTCAATTCAAAAATAAAAAGAACCAAACTCATTCAAGTTGTTTTTGTGCCTTTGTGCACTTCTTTTGTCTTCACTTAATAAAATCAATCAAAACCAACCATTTTTCATCATTTGTACAACAAACTACGGGGTTTTGATCTTACATTGCACTTTGTGGATACGTAGGTATGAGACAAAAGTCTCGTCAAACACAAAAACATTAAAGATTAATTATTTTCTCATCCCCCCACTCTCATTTAACAAACCATATTCAAACCAAAAGCAATAAATTTTTCAAAGTGCTCCCGCAGAGTGCCACATACATTTTGGATGCTAATACCTTCCCATTTTATAACCGCCCCTTACCCATTCTCTACTTGTTTCTTTTAGCTTTTTGTTTTTAGATTCATTTTAGGATTTATTCACTCTATCGTATCCTAAATTTTGACTCATGGTTTTCCAGGACCTAAAAAGTTAAAGAGGGTCTCTATTTGATTTTTTTAGGCATTATTCTATTTATATTAGGTTTTTTTAGAATTTTGTTTTCTAGTTCATAATTCTAAAAAGAAATATTATTACTAATATTTTTATTAGATATGGGGTTTTCATTACAGAGGTCTTTAAGGTATTTATTTGTTTTAAATTAGGTTTAGTATATGTTTAAGGGGTGGGATTCAATATACATAAATTTAGGGTCCAAAAATCATTTTTTATCATTATTCTAACAAATTTGTTTTTTATTAAAATTCTTATTTTAAAAAAAAAGGAGTTTGTGTTTTTAGAACTATTATTATTTTATATATTTTTTATATATAAAATATAGAGAAGGAGAATTTATTAAAAAAAATTGTCTAAAGATTATTTGTGAAAAAAATATATGTTAGGGAATGTTGGTGTTTTTTATTATTTTTCATTGTTTTATTTTAAAATATGTGAGTGGGGATTTATATATATATATATATATATATATATATATATATATATATATATATATATATATATATATATATATATATATATAATTTAGAAATAATAACTACTAATTATTATTTTTGTTTTTTTTTTCCGGATCTTTAGTTAGAATAATATTATTCTTTTTTTATTTTTATTTTATTTTAATAAAAAAAGAAAAAGAAGAGAAAGAAAAATAATTATTTTAAAAGGGGGGCGTGTGCCCATATTCTTGTTTCATTTTAAAATTTCAATTTTTAAAATAATTGGGTTTTATAATATATGTTATTTATTAATATTTATTATTTATTAATATTATTATTTTTCAGGCAAAAAAGGGTATCCAGGTGGATTGAAAACCTGAAAGGGCGATCCACACAAAATCAGGGAATAAGCGAACAACTGCATTCTGAATTCGTCTGTATCATTCTACATGGCAAGCTTCGAAAGGACGAAGCGTCGGTCATAATCAACTTCCTTCAAAAAACAAGATAAGAAGGGTGTTCAGGGCATACATGTCATAGCAAAAGGAAGATTGTATCATCAACTTCAGCATTGCCAAATAGAGTACTTTTATTTTCTCAATTTATAGCAATCTCCTCATTTCAGGGATTAGCTTCTTCAAATGTGCTCTCCTATTCAGGGCACACAAAACAATAAAGTCAAAATTTTCATTCACATTTTGTTTTGTACCTTTTTGTTTCGTTTGCAAAAATGTCCAATGTTCGTAATACAACATTTGCATGAAAACGTATAAGCCATTTTCAATGAATGCTTGTAGGAAATATGTGCTTTTAAGTGAACATAACTCCTATGACGGAATCTGGTTGAGGATACCTCAGGGCACTTATGCGTTTCTTTGTTTTGATAGGTTGCAGGTACTCAAGGAGGACAATCTTTCACAGCATGGGGCATATCAGGCATTATATCCCCAGCCAAGCTTGCAGTCACATCATCAGAAGGACTACTTGACGAAAGTATTCCCCCACGGAGCTTTTTAACCCCTCAGAGTATCCCCTGCAAAGCTGATCCTCCGGCAGATTACTTCTCGGAAGTTCTCTCCAAGCAAGATCTCCAAAGCAATGCCTGGATCACTTTTCCCCAGCAAGTTGTCAGATCTTCTAATCCCCAGCATGGGATCCCCACAGTTCTTTCCCCAAAATTCTCCAAAAAGATCGTGCAATGATCCCTTCTCCCTGTAGATTTCAGATCTCAGATCTCATTTCTCTCATTTGCATAATCATAGCATTCGCATCATTACTCGCCAAACAAAGTGTAGCATTCCGTCTAATACGGAGCATTACGGCAAAAATCAAACATTTGCATGATCATAAGCCAAGTTCGAGCCAGTCACCTGCAAATACCAAAATCATTTCTCCAGCAATACGCAAAGAACTTATCCCCTATAGATAAAAGCCAAAATATCCTTTTGTACTCTCAATACAAATACTTGTACATACTTATACATAATCCTTCTGATACTCATTTGTATCCCACTTACATAATTCTTTGATACTCGTCAGTATCTTATGCATCTCCCCGGAAGATCAACACACGTCCGTGTTCTTTGTTCAAACAGTTGATACTCGTGTCGGCGTCTGTTTCTATCGATACTCATCTGTATCGTGGTTCTAAGGATACTCGTCCGTATCCTTAATCTATACACACTTTCGAAACACTTATACCATTTTATTTTTAGGGCTTAAACACTCGTCCGTGTTTATCTATCCCCAGAAGTCGCCTACAAAACAACTTATTATCCGACATTCGTCCTATGTCCCGATAATCCCCAACAGAGCAGTTGTCCCCTGCTAGGTGATCGTCCTTCACCTCTTGATGATCGTCCCTCATCATTTATTTTGATGATCGTCCCTCATCATTTTATCCGATGGTCGCCCCATCATCGATCTTTGTTGCGATAATCTTCAGCAGCCGTACCCTGCTAGGTGATCGTCCTTCACCTTTTGATGATCGTCCCTCATCATGTTATCTGATGGCCGTCCCCATCGTTGATCTGTTTATTCGGCATTCGTCCTATGTCGAGATAATCCCCAACAGAGCAGTCGTCCCCTGCTAGGTGATCGTCCTTCACCTCTTGATGACCGCCCTCATCATTTATTTTGATGATCGTCCCTCATCATTTTATCCGATGGCCTTCCCCATCGTTGATCTTCCTATCCGACATTCGTCCTATGTCGTGATAGCTTTTAGGTTATCGTCCTTCACCTTGTGATGACCATCCCTCATCATTGATTTATTTACTATTTACCCGATGGCCGTCCCTGTCGCGGTTTCTTTATTCTTCAGCCTGACGGTCATCCCCGTTAGTGCTTTTAAGTCCCCAGTAAAGTCGTTTTTCTTTACCCGATGGCCGTCCCCGTCGCGGATTCTTTATTCCCCAGCATGATGGCCGTCTCTGTCAGCGCGTTTCTCACCATTTTATCCCCAGCAGTCGTCCTCTGCTCGATGGTCGTCCTCCGTCGCTATCATTTGATATTCAGTCTATATTGTCTATTACAATTTATATCCCTTTTCTTCTTATAATAAAGAGTGCAAATTTTGGATTGTCTTGGTATTCAACCACAAGTTATCTTGTTTGTCTGTTAAGTCAGGCGCTTACATCCTACACAACTAACTCATGCTTGAATAGGGGCAGCTGTGAACACCCCAAATTTTCCCTCTCTTTTTCTCACACCTTGGCTTGTGATTCTTCATATTGCATTGCATAAGCATACTATCTCACACTGCATAATTATTTCACTACATAAGTTGCATAGCTCGGGTTTGTGGTCAGATGAATCTTAGAAGTGGTTTGAGCTATCTTAGAGGCCATGAAGCATGCCAAGAGGGTCCATGAGTGTTCTATGATCATATTATACCTCCAAGGTTGCTTTGAAGTCACAAAATCTCAGAAGATTACACAATTGTCTAGGCAGGCTCAGGGCTCCTACACAGATGACCATAAATTAGGGTTTGGGTTTGAGGACCTTACACTCAAATTTTTTGGTCATTATTGATTCTATTGGTCTATATATGTTATAAGGAGTATGTGTATCAAATTTGAAGCAAAACTTCCTTGTGGAAGTCATCTGATCAAATGGTAACTTGTTGTGCAAGAAAAGTCAAAATCAGGGCATCTGAGGCCACCAACAAGGGTTCCAAAGGGTCATCTTCATCAATTTGAGGTCCTATGATCTTTATTTGATCTTAGGAAGGCTTGGAAGTTCACAAGATTGAAGAATTTTGAGCCATTTGAAAACTTTCTATTTTTGGGCATGACTTGTAATGGAAACTTTCCATTTTGGGAAAGATCTTCAACCTCCTCTTTCTTGATCAAAAAGGCTTCAAATGAATTTTCCTCAAACATGAAAGTTGTAGATTTGATCTTCCCATTTTCAAAAAGTACAAGAACTCCTCTTGATTCATCCTAAAACTCAAGATATGGCAAGTCAAAGTTGGGAAAAATCTTGTAATTTTCAAGTTCATGTCAAAGAGGGAATTTTGCAAAATGGACTTTCAAGCATTCTAATGACCTATAATTCACTTCCATACTACATAACATTGATGAGGAACATCTCAAGACCAAAATTCATGCCTTGCTTCACAAGTTTCATGAACAATTTCTTCAAAATGCACAAAGTTGTGAAATTTCAAAAACCATTCAAACTCATGAATCAAGCCATACAACTCATCAATTTTGATCCAATGGTGCTCCTTGAACTCAGCTGAGGCAGCCCAAGACCTCAAATCACTTCTGCCATGGCCCATGCTTCAAGTACACCATTTTTGACTTTTTGGCCAATGGAGCCATACCATTCCCACAGTGCACAACCACTCCTCTGACCTATCTCAATATTTTATGCATTGCCTAAGGATCATAAAAGATAACACTTGAAGCCTTGAAACAAGAGAATACTCAGATTGCACAAAAATTGCCTAAAACTTTATCTCTTCGATTCTCACTACTCAGCCATCAAACATCCAAAATTCTTTCACCATTCAATCACACATAACACAAGGAACATTTCCCACCCATCACCATGGCCTGAAACACAACATACCAAGACCTCATTTTCTGCCATATCAGAACTGGAACCCTCAAACCAGCCACTATAAGCTTCATCCAAGCACTCCATTAGCTTCAGGGGGACCAAAGGAGCCACTTTGCACCAAAGTGAGGCTTTGAAAGCTCAAATTCGAAAACCTTCAGTTAAGGTATTATCGTACCTCGAAAAATACGATCCTCGCGAATACGGTTGCGGCTGGGCTGACTTGAGAGTCGCCACCTAATTTTGATTTATTCCCAAGGAGGGAAAGGGAAAATATAGATAAAACCCGAGAAGAAGGGATAAAGACAAGGTCGTCGGAACCATTGCCTAGGTTCGGAAGTCGGTTATGCAGGGGGAAGGTATTAGCACCCCCTACATCCATCGTACTCGATGGGAACCTTCTAAGTTGTCATGTGCGAAAGGATGTCTATGCCTAATGAATTACTTGCTAAAAGGGAAAAAGGATTTAAATTTTATTATCTTTCTTTAACGAAAGGATTCAGGAGTCGAATTGTACTAAAGACTATGGGCAGTTTATTCCGAACCAACAAGCCAAGCGTCTTGCGACGGAATAATCGGAGCGAATAACAAGAGCTCGTAATCCTCCTTTCTACCACTTAATGCTCGTGACATACAAGTTTTCTCATATTATTAAAGTATTTTATTACCTAAGACCACTTGACGTTGGATCAAGGGTTTGGATTTAAAAGAACCATCTTGGTAGGTCGATTGCGAGGCATAAAGCGATCGCGAAGGGTGAGTGCAAAATGGAAGTTAAGGGTTAATTAGTTACACGAGATCGATTCCTAGTCCTAAACTAACGCGGAGCCGTTGGAGCTCGAATTAAACCGAAAGCGTCAAAATATAGCTCTTTAACTATCTTAGAATCGATTCAAAGTTAGAATCATTCTATGAGAAGTCGAGCATTACTTTATAATCAAATAATTATTTAAATAAAAGAAATGCGATAAAAAAAACAATTGGTCTCATATTAATCTAAATGACACCGATTTGTCGAAATCGAACATTTAGATCGTTTGTTATATCATCGACCATGAAAATAAAATAAAGTCGAAATAATAATAAAATAAGAGTTTGGCCTCATATTTAATTTAAATAACGTCGATTTATTTGAAATCGAATATTTAAATATTTATTCATCGGCCAAAATAAAATAAATTGAGATAATGAGAAATAATAAGGAAAATAAACGTGTGGCCTCAAATTAAGGGATAACGTCGATTTATTAGAAATCGAATATCACCATTTATCATTGGCCGAAATAAGAATAAAGTCGATAAATGACAATGGATCTAAAATTAATTAGAAACCATAAAATAAAAGAAAACGGTCTCATATCAATTTGGACAATGTCGGTAAATCGAATGTCACAAATCGGATAATAATATCATAGACCAAATAACAAATATAAACAAACCAACAAATAGATAAAATAATAAATGAAGAAAAAAGTCGGCCTCAAATTGGTTTAGACAACGTCGCTAAGTGGAATGTCAATAAACCATATTTTTTATCATAGGCCCCAAAAATAAATATAAAATAATGAGAAAATGACGAAATCGGTCTCAATTTAATGGATAACGTCGATTAAATAATCGAATATCACATTTTATCATTAACCGAATAAATCGAATAATCGATTAAATAATGGCGAAAAATAAAAATGGCCTCATAACAGTTTAGATAACGTTGATTTAAAATCGAATATCGAAAAGTTGCAATTATATCATTGGCCCAATGAAAATAATAAATTGATAAATAAATAAATAAGAAATAGAAAAATTGGAAAAAGTTAATAAATAATAAATCAATAACAATAATTCTAAAAAAATTAATTAGATATTGTTAAAGATAAAATGGTCTCATAATAATTCCGATAACGTCGATAAATCGAATATCAAGAAATTATGGTTATATCATAGACCCATAAAGTTTTAATAGATCCAAAACTTACTTCCAAATCTAACCAAAAAAACAAAATATTAGAGAAATAAGGAAAGGGGAGTATGAATCTGATACAGAGGTGCTGTTTTATTTTAGAAAAATGAAGGAACACGGGCTCCAAGCCCGTTACATATCACTATTAAATTATCTTGTTTAAACTAAAAAACATCCGTAAAAAATAAAAAAAATAAATCCCTATTTTATGTGTATCAACAGGATGTTAATTAGAATAATAAATAAAAAATAAACAAAGTACCACGAGAATGCACAATTTACAAAAGGGGGGAAGAAGACCCACCCTCAAATCTCATACGACGACGGCGAAAAGAAAATTCACGGCGGTGGTTTTCTCTCTGACTCACGAAGGTTCCTCCCTACTCAACTCTCAATCGCGATTTGTGTCTCAAATTCGATTTTGGCTCGGACTCTCATGGGTTAGCCTTCGTACAGGTTCGTCAACAATATTGGTGGTTATCTTTATATTTAAATACTCGCGGTGATTTTTGAATCTCCATTCAGACTTCTCTGTTCTAACGGATTTTGTGTGTTTCGGTTTCACGATATTTTCGCGGTGATGAAGGTTTTGAGATCCGTTCGCGAAAGCCCGGTTTGTTTTGAAATGGTTTGGTATTGCTCTTCTCACATTTCACGGATTCATCACTCTCTCTCGCGGTTTGCGGTTTGAGGATTTTTCAGATTCATTTTTTTCTCACCACTCAGGTTTCAGTTTTGATTCGTGGTTATGGTTCGGAGCTTGAGCGTATTTGGTTATGGTTTCTTATTTCAGTTTGGAATTGAAGGATTTGTTTGTGGTGTGATTGAAGGAAGAAAATAAAGGGGTAGTTTATTCTGGTTGATATTTATGCAGGATTTTTATATGAGAGATTTGTTATGGTTCTGCATTTCTTTTCCCCCTTTTTTCTCTCTTCCTTGCAGCATGGAATCTGTTTTATAGAGTGATAAAAATGAGGGGATTTTGGGGATTTCATTTTTCTGCTGTGCGTTGCGAAGATTCGTTTGTCCTTTTGGGTGTGCGCGTTGCCGTGCTGAGTGGAGTAGTGTATCGATATTCTTTTCCTGCAGTTTATTCCACTTATTTTTGTATAATGAGTTGGCTGAGAATTGGTGTTAAGGGTGGGGTCCATTAGAATTGGTTAATGGCAAGGTGAACCGAAAAAAATTGAAGGTAGATGTACGGTGGACTGCTTACTACACTTGGCTGTTGTAAATTACAAAATTTTATTTTGGCAGATTAATGAAATGGACCTCCTTTTTTATGTGATGGGCTGCGTTGAAATTTTTTCTATAAATACAAATGCTTTTCTTTATTCGACTTATTCTTTTTAAAAAAAAGAACATAATAACAATGAAAATGGTATAAAAAAAGTAGTCATATATAATAAAAAGAATATAATAATAAATGAATAGAAATAATATAAAAATGGAATTATAGTTTAATCTAAATTAAAATAGCGAAAAAATAATAATAATAAAAGATTAAAAAAAATGGTCTAAAAAATAAATGGATTTAAAAAATAAAAAGAAATGAATAATAATCACAAATTAGACCTCCACCAATTTTACCACACACATAAAACCTTGATTGAGCAAAATGAAGCAAATATTTAATTTTCTGGATAATAAATAAATATGCGGATAGGACAAATTTGGGGTATGACAGGTATCCATCAAGAACAATTTTCCAGAACCTTGATTTCTTGTTATAGAATGATTCTACATGCTTTGCTGATCATTCTAATGTGTTTAGAATTGAAAATGGTGTAGAAATGAGTATGTATTGTATCTCTGAAAGTTTGCCCGTGAAAATGTTTTTGATTCGATTTGCATGATTATTGTGATATAAATGATGTTTGATGATTGATTTTAGTTGTATGATGTTTGGGGATCATTTCTGGGCAGGTTTTGGGAGCTTTAGTGGCATATAGAAGAAGTTAGGGTTGGGGATGGTCGGAGAAGATGACCGGAGCTTATCTCCGGTCACCTGAAAGTCATTAGGGTTTTGTTTGCCAGTTTGAATATGAGCCCTTGGATTGATATTAGTTTAAGCAGTGTACGGCCCAGATCATGTCATTAAACCCTAATCCTAATTAATTAAATAAATTATCATTAATTAACTCAGGACAAACCTTGGCCCTTGGATCACGCGCGTAAGCCCAATTTGAATTTAGGCCTTATGATCTTCATACTCTTGGTCAAGCTGACTAGCATTCTGGACCCTTGATCTCTCTCTCTCTCACGCAATCTTAGCCATCTGATCAGCATACTTCTCATTTCTTTTAATTTTATTTTTAATTTTATTTCATTTCTTTTGTTTTATTTATTAAAACACCAAAACAATTCCTAAAATTCTGATTTTTTGCATCATTGTTCAATTTAATTTTTAGAACCCAAAAACATTTTTATTTTTTACATTTGCATTAAAAATATATTTTTAAATCATTTAATTGTATTATTTAATTAATTAATTCATTTTAATTAATTAAAAAAATACTTTTAGGTATTTAAAAATCACCAAAAAAATCATGAAGCATTCTTACACATTTATAATAATTTACAAACTCATCTTACAAATTTCTTTAAGGGTTTGATTACATTTAGACAATTAACCATGAATTAGGGTTTCCAAATTTCCTATTTTTCAAACCCTAACTTCAAAAATTCATTTCTGATCAACCAAGATGAGTTTGTACTTGGTTCTTTTTGCATTCTTTCACATGTTGCATCTAGTATCTAGGGTATTTAACTCATGTTTTTGCATTGCATTTTCCATTTGTTTGACATTTTTCATGAAGAAGTACCAAAAACCCTAGCCTAAATTAGAAAAACCATAACTTGACTTTGGTATAGCTTCTGACTTCCACCTTTGGGGTGTGATCTTATGTGGGTTTAGGGTTCATTTTGTTGCAATTTCAATTTTTTATCATGTGTTTTGCTTCTGTTTTGATCATGTGCATCTCATACTTTCTTAAGACCCTAATTTGTCATGTTCATTTGCATTCATCTTTGCATACCTTCATCATGTGAACTTGTCATGACATCTCATGCATTTGTATGTCATCTTAGATGGCTTAGGACATGTGTGAACATTGGTTGACCATTATTGCATCCATTTGGTATGTTTTACATCCATTACATCCTATGTATGTTCATGTGTTCTTAAGCTTCTAACATGCTTTTTTTTGCATCCATCACTTGTATGAGCATACATATGCATTGTATATGACTTTGTATCTCTCCATGACACATTTGCATCATGTATTCACTTCTGGTTGGCATCATTGCATCTTCATCTTTGCATCATTGCATCTTGTTTCACCTTATGCATTCATACTAACCATTGCAGGGGCTTATGGTAAGTTGAACAGAATGTGGATTTGCCTCCACATCCAACCTCTTCTTATCTCTTCATTTGCATTTTTACTTGTATTTGAAGTGAGTTTGACTCACGTATGCTCTCTCTTGCTCCTTTTTTTTCTCCTAGGTTACTTAACTTCTTCATGAAGTAAGTAACTTATTCTTTTTCCTCTTATCTTTTCATCTGCTTCTTCTTCCTTGGTGGCCATCTGAAGACTTTCTGAAGATCTTTCTCTAAGCCTCACAAACCATAGGAATATCCAAGCATCATAACTTTAGGGTTGTGCATAGTCTCCCCTAGTTTTTTTAACTTTGAGTCTCCTTGAGTTTCTTCTTCTCATCTCATAATCAAAGGCTAAACAGTTAAAGTTTTGGGGCTCTATATTAGGGTTATGCTTGTATCCTTATCTTAGGATGGAGTGTATAAATTTAATACTTAGTGTTAAACATTTAAATTTTTTACACCTCCTAATCAAAACACCTAATAATCATTAAGACTTAAGCTTGTAACTTGGGCCTTATATTAGGGTTACATCTCTACCTGTTGGTTCAAAGGGACTAACCCTAGTGTTAAATGGACAAGTCCCCCTCAGGTTTAGTCTTACAAACATAAAATCCATTTTTTAATCCCATATCTAATTAAAATCCACTTTAATAAAGGCTTGTTATATAATGATTTTAATCCCTAACCATGGATTAAGTTGAGGTATCTTACTCATCTTAAGTGTCCTCATCTATCATCCTTCTCTTAGGATGGTGTAATGAGTTCACTAATCCATGATTAGAGATTAAACTCATTACTTAACACAAAATAGAAATCCAAAAACACTTAATAATCACAAGTAGGTTAATGATCTTAATCCTGCATCATTAGGGTAATTAAGTTGAGATTTTCATCTCATACTTAAGTAGGCTCATTATCCCTAATCAGGGGTGATATAATGAGTTTACAAACCCTTGATTAAGTCTTAAGCTCATTATCCAATGCAAAACATCAAAAAACAATAAAAAAAATTGAAAACACAAAAAAAAACAATAAACGTCTTCTCCGGGATTCTTTTCTCATCACACACATCTGAAAACAAGAACTCGCTTGTCTAATGCAAGACAGTTAGCACTCGAGCCAGACGAGTCATACACTTGAGCATAGGCAAACAAGCATTTCACAACAAAACCACCAGTCTCTTTGAGTCGAACTACGGTGTTCTGACTTCCTCATTGCACGAGAGGATACATAGGCATAACTTAACGGTTATCGAACAAAAGTCTCTTTCTCTCCCCCTCTCCTCTTCACAGTTTCCCTTTTCTTAGCCTCAGCTTTGAGCACTCACTTTATTTTTGCACTGACACTTTGTACATCCTTTTCTCCCTAGCTTTTATGCACAATTAAGCACATACATTATCCCCCTTTCAAACACAATCAAGTAAGCGTGGATCCTGTCGAGTACGACGGACGATCTGGGTGCTAATACCTTCCCAGGTCGTAACCTACCCCTTACTCAGTCTCTTTGGTTCGCAATCGTTTTATCCATACCTTTTCTAGGTTTATGCAGCATTACCTTTCCTTCGGGATAAAAATGCCTAGCTGGCAACTCTATTCAACCTCAACCTCCAACATCGCCGACGGTTCGCATTTGCACCGGGACGAAAGTCTGGGGAGCGACAATAGGGCGCTCTGATACATAACACGGGAATGGGGATTTTTGTTACTTTGTTTTTATTTTATTTTCCGACTTTGTTTGTTACATATCTGTTTAATAACTAAAGGAATTGTTTTATATTTTTGAGATGGTTATGTTATTGAGCAAGAACGAAATGAACTATTTTAATTCCATTGTTTAATGAAAACTATATTGAAATTGTTTTATTTTGACGTGTAACATCTCACTTTTGTATGAAAAATCTGATTTTTATTACGAATTATGTTATTTTTGAAAAAGGGAAAAGTGGGTGTTACAATTGGTATCAGTGCAGGTTGATCCAACCGGCCAGATGTAGTGTCGAGTCAGTCCTTAGAATAGGAGTTGTTGTGTGTCCTAACCTGAGATGTTTGTGGTATCAGAATGGCAGGAAAGAATGATGTTGCTCTTGTTGCGGATATGCAAGCCATGGCGCAGACAGTCGAGAACATTGTTCAGGTGGTTCAGGTTAGAGGTGACGCTCAGTCTCGGGCATTGGATCAATTCTGGAGTAACAAGCCGCCTAAGTATGAGGGTGGAATCCTGGATCCAGAGGCTGCGCAGAAGTGGTTAAAAGTTGTTGAGAAGATCTTCAAGACTATGGAGTTCACTGATGATCAGAAAGTGAGGTTTGGCACTCACATGCTGGAAGGTAAAATTGAAGTCTGGTGGGACAACAGTCGCCAAGGGTTAGAAGCTGCGGGTACTGCAATCACTTAGGCTGTGTTTCACAGATAATTCTTGGAGAAGTATTTTCCGGAAGACGTATGTAGTGCTAGAGAGGTAGAGTTCCTGGAACTCAAGCAGGGTAACATGACAGTAGCTAAGTATGCTACCAAATTTGAAGAGTTAGTACAATATTGTGCGCACTATAATATTGAGGAAGCTATGTCCTCAAAGTGCATGAAGTATGAGAATGGGTTGCATCCTGAAATCAAGTAGGGCATTTCCTTCCATAAGATCAGGAATTATCAAGAGCTAGTGAGTAGAAGCAGGATTTATGATAATGATAATAGAGCTCGGATCGCGCACTACAAGGTTGTGAATGATAAAAGAGGGAAGTAGATATTCGGTGGTACTCCTTACAGTTCTCCATTTGATAAAGGGAAGTAGAAACCTAGTAATGAGAAAAAGTCAATTGGGGGAGGAGGTACTCCCGGAACACTCAAATGCTACAGATGCCATGGTACGAGTCATCGTGCCAATGATTGTCCTAATGAGATAAAGAAGTGCTTCAAATGTGGGAAGCCAGGTCACGTGATGGCGGATTGTAGGGCGAATGTGCCTACTTGTTATAATTATGGAGAGCAGGGTCATATCAGCCCCCATTGTCAGAAACCAAAGAAACAACAGTCGGGTGGAAAAGTGTTTGTGTTAGTGGGAGCTCAGCCTACTAGTGAAGACCGGTTGGTTAAATGTACTTGCTTTATCAATAATGTTCCTTTATTTGTGATTATTGATATAGGTGCAACACACTCGTTTATTTCTTTGGAATGTGTGAAGAAGCTAGGATTGGAACCTTCTCAGTTGAATCAATGAATGATTATTGATACTCCATCCATAGGTTATGTGACTACCACCTTGGTGTGTCGTAAACGCCCTCTAAATATTTTTGGTAGAGAGTTTGGAGTGGATCTTATATGTATGCCACTTAGTAATCTTGATGTGATTTTGAGAATGAATTGGTTGGAATTCAACCGAGTTTATATTGATTGTTTTAGGAAGAGATTATTGTTCCTGACTCCGGAGGAAGAGGCTTTGGCCAATTCAATTTCTACAAAGGAATTGAGGACCTTATTAGAGAATGAAGCGGAGATGTTTGCGGTGTTATCTTCATTATCTATGGAGGAAACGGTCATTATTGAAGAGTTGTCAGTGGTGAATGAATTTCTAGAAGTGTTTCCTAGTGATATTGCAGAGTTGCCTCCGACGCGTGAGGTGGAGTTCACTATTGACTTGATTCCTGGTACTAGGCCTATTTCTATGGCCCCGTACAGGATGCCTGCGACCAAGTTAGCTGAGTTGAAATATCTGATTGGTGATTTTCTTGATAAGAAATTTATTAGACCCAATGTATCATCGTGGGGAGCGCCAATGTTGTTGGTTAAGAAGAAGGATTGTAGTATGTGTCTATGCATTGATTATCGACAGCTGAATAAGGTGACCATTAAAAATAAATATCCACTTCGGAGGATCGACGATTTAATGGATCAACTTGTTGGAGCTTGTGTTTTTAGCAAAATTGATTTGAGGTCGGGATATCACCAAATTAGGGTGAGGGAAGAAGTAATTCAGAAGATGATGTTTAGAACTCGATATGGTCATTATGAATATGCAGTGATGCCTTTCAGAGTGTCTAACATGCCAGGCGTATTTATTGAGTATATGAACCGTATATTTCACTTTTAGTTGGATCAGTTTATTGTAGTGTTCATTGATGATATATTGATATATTCGAAGTATGAAGAAGATCATGCGAGGCATTTGAGAATCACATTTCAGGTGTTGAAAGACAACAAATTGTTTGCCAAGTACTCCAAATGTGAATTTTGGCTGAAGTCGGTGAGCTTTTTGGGGCATGTGATATCTGGTTAAGGTATAATAGTAGATCCTTCAAAGGTCATTGTTGTGCTTGATTAGGAACCTCCGAAGACGGTAACAGAGATTAGAAGTTTTCTTGGTCAGGCTGGTTATTACCGAAGATTTATCGAATGATTTTCTAATTTGGCGTTGCCATTGACTCAATTAACCCGGAAGAGTCAAGCCTTTATTTGGGATGCAGATTGTGAGAAAAGTTTTGAGGATTTGAAGAAGAAATTAACTTCGGCACCGGTATTAATTTTACCAAATCCGAGTGAAGATTTTGTGGTTTACTGTGATGCATCTAAAATGGGTTTAGGTGGTGTGTTAATGCAAGTTGGTAACGTAGTGGCATATGCTTCACGACAATTGAGGGTACATGAGAAGAATTATCCTACCCATGATCTAGAATTGGCTGCGGTGGTGTTTGTGTTGAAAATTTGGAGGCATTACCTTTACGATTCACGGTTTGAGGTATTTAGTGACCATAAAAGCCTGAAGTACTTATTTGATCAGAAGGGACTTAATATGAGGCAGAGGAGGTGGTTAGAATTTCTGAAAGATTATGACTTTGATTTGAGTTACCACCCAGGAAAAGCGAATGTAGTAGCGGATGCATTGAGCAGGAAAACAATTCACATGTCAACGATGATGTTGAAAGAGATGGAATTGATTGAGAAATTTAGAGATTTGAGTATGGTTTGTGAAATGACACCTGTAAGCGTCAAACTGGGTATGTTGCGAGTAAATAATGAATTTCTTGATGTGATTAAGGAAAGCCAAAGGCAGTGAAATTAGTGGACTTAATGCCTACTGAAGGAAATGATCAAGGTGGTGATTTTAGTTTGGATAGTAATGGTATTTTGAGATTTCGAGGAAGAATTTGTGTACCTGGAAATGTTGAGGTAAATAAAGCTATTTTGGAAGAAATTCATCGAAGTAGCTTGAGTATTCCCTCAGGGGCTACGAAGATGTACCATGATTTAAAGAAGATGTTTTGGTGGCATTGTATGAAGAGAGACATTGTGCAGTTTGTTTATGCTTGTTTGGTATGTCAGAAATCTAAAGTGGAACATCAGAAGCCTTAGGGGCTGATGCAACCATTAGAAATTCCGGAGTGGAAATGGGATAGTATTTCTAAGGATTTCATCACGGGTTTACCAAATACAGCAAGAGGTTTTGATGCCATTTGGGTAGTTGTAGATCGATTGACTAAGTCTGCACATTTTATTCCTATCAACATCAGTTTTCCATTAACTAAGTTGGCGGAGATTTATATTCGATTTATTGTAAAATTGCATGGTGTACTGTATATTATAGTGTCGGATAGAGATCCGCGATTCACTTCTGAATTTTGGAAGAGTTTGCAAGAGGCTTTGGGTTCTAAGTTAAGGTTGAGTTTGGCTTACCACCCACATACGGATGGACAACCCAAGAGGACCATTCATTCATTGGAAGACTTGTTGAGAACTTGTGTGTTAGAAAAAGGTGGTGCATGGGATACTCATTTGTCACTAATTGAGTTCACTTACAATAACAGTTACCATTCGAGTATTGGAATGACACCTTTTGAGGCTTTATATGGTAGAAGATGTAGAACACCTTTGTGTTGGTATGAGACGGGTGAGAATATTTTGTTTGGACCTGAGATTATAAGGCAAACTACATATACCATTCAGATGATCAAAGAGAAAATGAAAGCGTCTTAGAGTCGACAGAAAAGTTAACAAGACAATAGAAGGAAGGACTTAGAGTTTAGTGAGGGTGACCATGTATTCTTGAGGGTCAATCCGATGACTGGTGTTGAACGTGCTCTAAAATCTAAGAAGTTGGATCCTAAGTTTATTGGACCGTATCAGATTATGCAGAGAGTAGGCAAATTGGCTTACAGAGTGGCGTTACCGCTGGAACTTTTGAACTTGCACGAAGTGTTTCATATGTCACAGCTCAGGAAGTATGTATCTGATCCGTCACATGTTATCCAGAGAGATGAGGTGCAAATTCGTGACACCCTTACGTTGGAAACCTTACCTTTGAGGATTGAAGATCATAAGATGAAACAACTACGAGGCAAGGAGATACCTCTTGTGAGAGTAGTCTGGGGATGAGTTGCTGGTGGAAGTGTTACATGGGAACTGGAAAACAAGATGCGGGAATCATACCCAGAGTTATTTCATCTAGGTACATTTTCGAGGACGAAAATCAAATAAGCGGGGGAGAGTTGTAATGCCCCGATTTTATAAATTATTTAATTTAATAATTATTGAGAGTATAGTGGTGTATTTGGAATAATAAGTAGATAAATTATTTTATTTATATAATAATAATAGGATGATGTGGCATTATTATTATGATATTATTATTTAATAAATAAAATAAAATAGTAAGTTGGAGGTTTGAGGGGCAAGGTTGTAATTTGGTTATGTTATGAAAAAGAGAGAACACGATACATTTTCTCATTATCGTGCTTTTTGACGAAGAACAGAGGGCTCTGGGGAAAAGGGGAAAGAGAAGGGAGATCAAGGATCGTAAAGCTCCAAGGTCAAGGGTTTGTGAAGAATTGCTCAATTTCGAGGTAAGGGGGAGAAATGGTTTTATATTGGTGATTTAACATAGGAGGGTAATTGGGAGTTCCTTACTCTCCTAGGGATTGTATGTTATTATTGATTATGATGAAATTGTAATATGAGTATGGATAATATGACGATTGATTGTGTGTGTTTAGGATTTTGATGTTGAATTGCATGTATATATGTGTGTTATGAAGATTGAGTTATGAATGTTATTGAGAATGGAGTAATTGGAGAAGATGAAGAAAACCTAGAATTTTACTAATTTGATTTGTAAATATTAGACTATGTGATTGATTAATGTTAGAGGCATTAAATAGTATTAAGCACGACAATTGGACTGTTTTGGGTGCTAAGAGTGAAATAAAATGAACTGAATTCGGATTGGTGTGAGATCTGTAGCAGGTTGGAGTTTTAGCGTAGAAAGCGATTTTACAAATTGTAGAGCTCTCTTAGTGAGCTAGATCTCGCTCAGCGAGCAAGGGAAAGTGGGAAACCCGAGAGTTGTTTGCTAAGCGAGTAGAGGCCTCGCTCAGCGAGACCTGGAGTGTGAGAAATTATATATATATATATATATATATATATATATATTATTTTTATTTTATTCTGAAAATTACTGAAACACTTATCTAATTCTTTAATAGTGTCTAGGACTGAATATGGTGTAGTTGTGACAATGTTCGTTCTTTTAATTTGAAGATAGTACTTATGAATAATTATAGGACCTGATGACCCGTATGTAATAGTTACTTTTTTTTAATGATTTTTTTAAAAGGAATAATTTTGTTAAAAAGAATCTAATGAGATTGTGTTAATTATGTGTAATGACTCTTGTTTGGATGATATGAATTATATTGACTGTATGATTGGTGAATGTGAAGATCAGGAGGATCGTGTCTTGAATGGTTTTGTTCATGTTTATTTATGTTGATGTATGTGTAATCGATTCTTGCATACACATACATGTTGGTGGAATAATCATGTCTCGGATGGAGCGTAAATGGTTATTTGGATTCATTGTGAATCAATGGGTGGGGGATGATCGTGTCTCAGTAGGAGCATAATCGATTCATCCGGGTTCGAATCGATGAACCATTGTTGAAGTCAGTACCGCACTTGCATTGTGTTGTGGAGTCACATTGCATATATTTGAATGAATGGTTTATGTTGCATGTTATGACTTGTGTGTGGTTACTCCTTCAAAATTTTATTTGCACCGTTATGATATAGAATTGTTTCTCACCCCTTTGTTTTTGTTGTTGTATCTGTGCTTCATTGGAAGTACAGATAACCCAGGTACATGAGAGTGCTCTGGTGTTGCTTGTTCGAGTCATAGGGCGCTCTGATACGTAACACATGAATGGGGATTTTTGTTACTTTGTTTTTATTTTATTTTCCTTCTTTGTTAGTTATGTATCTATTTAATAACTAAAGGAATTGTTTTATATTTTTGAGATGGTTATGCTGTTGAGAAAGAACGAAATGAACTATTTTAATTTCGTTGTTTAATGAAAATTATATTGAATTTGTTTTGTTTTGAAGTGTAGCATCTCACTTTTGTATGAAAACTCTTATTTTTATTACGAATTATGTTATTTTTGAAAAAGGGAAAAATGGGTGTTACATTTGACCCCTTTTTTTTTGTGTACTTTCGGGCCAAGAGTTAGATTAGAAAATGGGCCTTGTGCCTAGTGCTTTTCACACCCTACTTTTACAAGCCCATTACGGATTCGGTATAAAACGCACCCCCTAGGATTTCTTAATTAATTAATTATTTTATTTAATTTATTTGTTTGAGATTAGGGTTAATGAAATAACTGAAATTATTTTCTTTTATACTATTTAGGGTTTAAAAATATTATTAATATATTTATTATATTTTAAGGATGTATTAGTTAATTAGTTAATTCACTTGATTAATTAGCTAATTAGGATTTTATAATTATAATTATTTAATTATTACGGGGTTTAGGAATCAGTAATCATATTTATATTTTTGGGATTATTGTGTTTTTTTATTAAATATTTAATAATATTTTTTTCTTTTAATGTGAAGAAGGGATATATTGGGATTTATTTTCTATGGAACATATGCTTCAATTTATTTTTTTTAGTATTTTAGGGTTGTAAAATTCATGTGGGATTTAACTTTGTATTTTTTTATTTCAAACTTATTATTAAGGGATTAAATAAGGGGTTTAATAATCAGGGTTTGGGGCTTTCATAATTATTTTGGGGGTCTTACAAATTATTTTGGGATTTTTATTATTATTTTGGGGTTTTAAATGATATTTTAATTAAAAGTTGTATAAAGCGAAAATCAGGGTTTTCTAAATACTTGATCAAAATGGGGTTTTCAAAATAAGGGTTTTTATCACTTAGTAAGGGATAGGGGATTAGGGGAATTGAACTACGGCGCTAAGGTCCCTCTTTGAGGGTACACAGGCATAGGATTTTTTAAACAAATGCCCTATCGAGTAAACTTAAGGAGAGTAGGATTTTGTGATAATAAGAAAAGTTGGATTTATAAATGGAATTTGTACACAAACAAAACATACCCCAGAAATTTAGGAGGGATCCTATTGATTAAAATAGAAGTGAGGGGTGCCTAATACCTTCTTCCCACTTAACTTACACCCAGACCATAGGTCTCTTCCTTAGGATTTAGGTTTATCCATATTTCCCTTACAAAATAGGATGGAGACTCTAGATTTTAAGTCGGCCGCGATAGCTAGCGACTCTGCTGGGGATATGGTAGTCAATCCTACTTCTAGGATTTCTAGGGTTTTGTTTGTGATGGATCTTTTGGAGATTTTGTGTTTTGTTTATTATTTTTTGTTTTATTGTTTATTTGGGTTATTTATCTTTATTATTATTATATTGGATTATTTAAATTGTTTATTTGAATATTATTATGTATTCTCACGCATTTTTTGAATGGATATCTTTGAGAGAAAGCCAAAACCTAGGCTCGAGGAAACACAATAGGTATTAAGTAGGGGGCGTCCTTTCTTGGCCAGCGTGGTTTTCCATCCCTTGGGGTCTTTGACGACGATTTTCGGCTAGAGTAGATCAATTCAAAGGGCCGATCATGAGTGGCTAGCACCACTTTATGGTAAGGACTTTAACTTTTGTCCCTGACTCTAGTGACCTTTAGAACCCCCCACAAACTCATGTTAACCTTGTGTACCTACCCCAAAAGGGGTCGTTACCAGGTTCCTGTCTAAGTTGGACTTATCCCAAAGGATTACCATAGGAATGCTTGCTCCTTCTCATGGTAATACAAGAGTATAGTCCTAGACTTAATGGCTTATCAAAACTTTATGTCTTGCATGTGAGGGGATTGGGTAGATAAATAATAGACCTAACCCATTGTAGGAAGCCTTTCTAGTTAAGGTCATACTTGCATTCACCTTCACAAAAACAAAATATACATGCATCCATATCATCATGCATTTATATGAACATTTTTTTGCATATATTCATTTTGTGGGAATTTCAAAATTTATTGTAGGTACATTGTGAATATGGATTCAAATAAAAGAGGAACCATACACATCAAGGCTCCAAATACTGACTATCAAAGTAAGAAAGTCCTTCAGAACTTAATGCCAAATTTTGTTCAAGGAAGGTTCATACACAAGTATGGGAGGATCCTTGATCTTTTAGAGGTCCATATGAAGACAGAAGCCATAACTACTTTGGCCTAATTATATAACTCACCCCTACGTTGTTTTCTCTTCGAGGATTTTCAACTAGCTCCTAATTTAGAAGAGTTTGAGCTATACCTGAATTTGCAAGGAAACTTACATGGGCATGGAATAAAAAGTAAAGCCCAAGGATCTAGCTTTGACTTTGGGGATACCTGTTGAAGATTTACTGGCATACTACAAGAAAGATAAAGATATACAAGGACTTAAGAAGGGATATCTGAAAGGGGTAGCTCAAAAATTGGCTAAAGTTTGATATTGGGGTATTTTTGTGGATGTTTTCGCGTTGTTCATGTTTGAATAGTTCTCTTCCCAGGGATAGAACATTTCATTGATGCTCCTTCCATTAGTGTATTTTCGGTTGTAAAGAACCAAGGGGTAAACATAGTTCTTATGTTGCTAGCTGATATATATTATACCCTTAATATGTGTCACAACAAAGGAAAAGGATCTTTACACTGTTGCATTTTGTTAGTGTACTTCTGGTTTATTTCACACATCTACAAAGATATTGCTAGGATAGAGACCAAGGGTAACCATGCTTGGGCTCAAAAACTTAGGTCTCTTACTGAAAGTACTATCCTTTGGTATCCAAAGAAGGTGAAGTCCAAGGAAATAATTATACATTACGGAAAATTTCCTAATGTTCCTTTCATTGGGTCTAGGGGATGTATTAACTACAACCCCATACTGTCTTTAAGGAAACTAGGACATGCCATATGGGAAAGACCTAAAGATGAAGATATGAAGGAATTTATCTTGCATGATGGTGATGCTTTGGATAAGGAGTTGTTCAGAAGGATCACTAGAGCTTGGATAAAAGTACATAAAAGGGAAAATAAGCTTAAGAGAAAAGACCCTTCAGCTGAAAACTCTTACATACCATGGGTGAAGGAAAAAGTTCGATTGGTTAAGTTACCCTTTGTAATCGATCCTACTTATCAACCTGAAACTCCTGATGTTAGCCTAATCTCAGTGGAGGAAGTGGATAGTCTTAAAGAGACTAGCACAATTGGAGCAAGACAAAGAAAATTTAGACCATAGCCTCTATGATGCAAATTATGAGAAGAATCAGGTGGATTGTGATCTTAAGCAAAAGGATAAGAAACTCCTTGAAACTAAGGAAGAACTTAGGGTTGAAAAAAGTAAGAGGCAGAGGACCTTGGGAGGATTATTTAGTGCTGGAGTAAGCTACCAAAACATGGATAATCAATTAATGGATATGAAAGCCGAAGGTCAAAGGTGGAAAAGGGCATGGGAGATAGCTGTGTGGGATAAACAAGAAGTAAGGGATACTTTGACAACTCAAATTCGTGGGCTCGAAGGATCACTTGAGGAGTCCCAAGTGTCGCAATGCGAAAATAAACCCGGTGGAAAAAAATAGAAGATTCGCCAACAATATGTTTTTTATCCCGACGAGGGAAAGGAGAACAATTGAAGAAAACCTGAAGGAAAAAAAGGAAAAGACGAGGTCATCGCAACCAAGTATGGGCTCGGGAGTCGGTTACACGAAGGGAAAGTATTAGCACCCCTTTGTGTCCATCGTACTCGATGGGATCCACGTTTGCTACTCTGCTCAAAGGGTGTAGTCATCTGAAGCTCCATCTGCAGCTAAACTAGAAAGGAACCAGAAAGAAACGAGAACAAAAACAGAAAAAAAAATTGAATGGGTGATAGAAAGAAAAGGACTTGATATGGCCTCTCACCCTAGCCTGACTTATCTCGTCGCAACGAGAATAAGAGTCCACGTAGTTCTTAACAGAATGGGATTTGGGTCGACAAGCATCACACTTGTGCCTACCTATCTCCTAGTGAGAATCAGACCGCCGTAGTTCGGCTAACTACTGGTGACCACAATCTTTGTGTTCTTTTAAGACTTGAACTGCTTATGTTTATGCCCAGGTGCTGTAGGCTCGTCTGGCACGAGTGCGTTACCGTCTTGCAAAGAGACAAGTAGGAACGAGTTCTTACGTGAAGAGTGAAGAAGATGAGAGAAGAATTCCCGAAGGAAAGACGATTATGTGTTTTTTGGATTTTCTTTATGAGGAAAAATATTGTGGCACATGGAGAAGTTCATCCTTTATTAGGTGTTTTTTGGATTTTCTTTATGAGGAAGAAGAGAAAGACTCAAGTTTAAAAGAAAAACACTAAGGGGGAATTGATCCTAAAGTTGACATGAAATGATTGATCCTATAGTTGAGGTTTCTATCCTATTCCAACTTAATTCAAAATTAAGTTGGATTAGGCACCTAATGGAAAACTCGTGAACTAAGCACAAGTGAACCAACAGATAAACCAAAGAAGAATGGAAACTCAAAACTTAAAGCAAATATAGAGTAAAAATAAAAGCAGAAATGAGGTGAAGAAGTAGGTATGCGAATGAAATATGTGACAATAATGAGGGAAGAATGCAATATGAAGTAATCAGACGATGCGCAAACAAAGCCTACACAAGGTAGGGCTTCAGATATACCAATATGCTCCTAACATGGCATCAGGACTAGAATGAGGCATTAAAAATAAAATCGAGTCTCAGTGTTACCTAACAGAGAAAGGTCCGTTGCCTCTTCAATATGCAAACAAACTCAAGAAAACCATCATAAATACCAAACTCAAAGTGTGCATCAAGACGTCTGACCAACAAGAATATTTGTCAAGGCAAGTCTTCAAGCCCAGACAATAGTCCACTATTTGTCACAAATTGTGTAATACCCATATACAAAAGACATACATAAAGCATATTCTTCATATATAAATATTTAAAATTTGGTACTGAAATACAAATAAGTTCTTAGCAACACATTGTATAAGTATAGCCACTACAACATAAGGTACTAAAATAAGGCTATAGAATAATATAAGATGTTCAAACTACAAAAGTCTAAGAACTAGATCCGAAGATCTCAAAATCCACAGCAGAAGAAAAAGCCATCAACTAGTAAGGATATTCAAGTCGCCTTATCCTTACCCTTAACGGAACCTAAAGTACCTAAAATAACAACATCAACATGGGGTGAGATAAAACATCTCAGTGAGTTCCCTATCTTAGAGTTCTCTCGGCTCTAATGGTCGAACCTAATAATTCCACGAATACGAAAGACTCCTCTCAAAGGTAACCAAATCGAAATGGAACATTGAAACAACATTTCGTACAACACTTCCCGTGGGACTCAGTGAAACACCCACCTCAAGTATGAACCACTAGACTTCTCATGGGAATCAATGAAATACCCATCTCAAGCCACACTCGAATACTTCCCGTGGGACTCAGTGTAATACCCACCTCAAGCTAACACTCGCTTCCCGTGGGACTCAATGTAATACCCACCTCAAGCTAACACTCGCTTCCCGTGGGACTCAATGTAATACCCACTGTAAACACCCCAAATTTGCCCTCACTGAGTTCATATCATGGCTTGTGATTTTTCATATTTGCATTACTTTAAGCATATCATCCCATATTACAGTTTTGTTTCACTGCATTAGTTCAAGCATTCATTGTGGAAGTCATTTGTTCACTGGGTAACTTCTTGAGCGAGTCAGAGCAAAATCAGGGCATCTGAGGCCCCATCCATGGAACCAAAGTGGATTTTTCATCAAATTGAAGTTATATGATCTTTATTTGATCATTGAAGTGCTTGGAAGTTCACAAAATTGAAGAAAAGTGAGCTAAACCAAAAGTTGCCAAAAATGGAAATGACTTGTAATATATACTTTCCATTTTGGGAAAGTTTTTCAACCTCCTCTTTCTCAACCCAAAATGCTTCAATTGAAAAAATTTTGGTCATGAAAGTTGTAGATTGGATCATTCCCTTTTCAAAAAGTACAAGAACAAGACCTAATTCATTTTGGAACTCAAGTTATGGCTTGTCAAAGTTGGCAAAAATCACATAATTTTCAAGAATGCACCAAAGAGGATTCTTTGCAAAACCACTTGCCAAGGCATTTTGTGACTTCAAACACACTTTTATGTATCATAACATCATAGTACATTGGATAAAGTTCAGAATTGCCCAAAGAATTGCATCATTCCATGCCTTGAACATCAAGAAATTACAAAAGGGCCAAAGCTTCATGAATTTGCAAAACACCACATAAACTTCCATCCACTTGCTGAATTGCATCCAAATGGATTCTATGGACATCCTTGATCCATGATGCGCATGGACAAGCCAATGAGCCAGCTACACCATTGCCCATACCTCAAGTACAAAACTTTTGACTTTTTGGCAAGAAGCCCATACCAATCACCACAGTCCACCACCCATTCTCTGCCATTTCCAGATCTTACAAGCATGCTCCAAGGATTCATTTTCACAAGACACACAAGCCTAACACTCCAAGAACTGATCTCAGCTCACTCACTCAATCTTCAAACCAATTTCACCATTGATCTCAAAATCACTCACTGACCACAAAGCAACCATTAAATCAGCCAAGAACACCCCATACACAAAACACGATTCTTGGCCAGTTGAAGTGTAATCTCATAAACCAGCCACTCTCAAGGCCTTCCAAGCATCAAAGCTTCATTAGGAGGTCAAAGGGAGTCATTTTGCACAAAGGAAGTGGCCAGAAAGCTCAAGTTTGGAAAGCTTCATCTCAGGTAGTCATCTCAAATCATTTTTCCAGAACTCCTATTTTGAGTTCCAATGTGAAAGAGCATGCTTCACTGATCATTCTGAGCTTTGTATTTCTGAAAATGGTGAAGAAATGAGTATTTACTGAACCTCTGAAATTTTTACCATTTTTGATCTTTTCTTTGAATCTTGTTTGTAAGCCATCATAAATTTGTTTTGAGAGTGGATTTGAGTTCAGGGAGATGAGGGGAGTTGATCTGGAGCTTTAGAGCTCCAGAAATAACCTACGGTGAGAGTTAGGGATTTTCAGGGGAAGAGGCTGCCGGAGAAGACGACTGGAGCTCTTCCCCGATGACCTGAAAGTAATTAATGTCTTAATTAGGGTTAGGGCAGTGTTTGAATGAGGACCTTTGGATTTGGCTTTCCCGCGTGTGATGGACGCCCAGGATCATTTCATTAGTTTTAATTATGGATTAAATAATTAATTAATTAAGTTTAGCTGAGTTTGAATTCAGGCCATAGGATCTGGCGCGTAGTCAACCACTTAAATCCCCAGAAACAAAGCAAACCCTTGGACCAGCATACTTCAGTCTTATTTAATTTTTATTTAATTTTTTTCATTTATTTTGCACAATTAATTTAAAATAGCTATAAAATCTCAAAAAATGTTTTCTTCTGCATTTTGCATTCAAATAATTTTCTTAACCCAAAAATATTTTAATTTTTACTTTTTGCATTAAAAAATTATTTTTAAAACATTTAAATGTTTATTTTAATTAATTAATGGAAATTAATTAATTAAAATATCATTTAGGTTTCTAAAAATCCCAAAAAATTTCACATTGCATCTTAAGACATTTAGAAACATTGTCATACCATCCATACAAATTTCTTTTTGGTTTTGAACAATCTTTGACAATTTTCTTGAATTTAGGGTTCATAAAATTCTTATTTTTGAACCCTAACTTCAAGAATTCTTTCCTGCCTAACCCTGAATGGTATCACAATGATTCTTTTTGCATTGATCTTCATTTGACATATAGTATCTAACTTAATTTTTTCACAAATTTCTTCTGCATTTTTGATTTGATTTGCATTTTTTCCCTTTAGGTGCCTTAAAACCCTAGATAACTTAGGAAAATCACAACTTTCATTAGGTTAAGAGTTAGGTCTCCTCCTTTTGGGTTTGATATCCTATGGGGTTAGGGTTCCTTTGATTGCATTTTCAATTTTTTATCTTGTCATTTGCTTCTGTTTTTGACTTTTGCATCTCATGTTGCATGAAAACCCTAATTTCTCATGTTCATTCACATACATCTTGCATATGCATTCATTCAAAAATTTGACATGACATTTCTTGCATCCATATAGCTTCTAAGACATCATAGGACACATTAGAATCATGCTTGATCATTTCTTTATCCATTTGACATGTTATGCATTCATTACATTCCATGAACATTCATGAACTTTCATGCATCCTATATGCTTCATTTGCATTCTCATCCCTTGTATGATCATCCATAGCTCTTGAAACACATTTGCATCATCTCATAGCATCATTTACATGATGAACATGCTTCTGGTTTTGGTTTGCATCTTAGCACACATTTCATTTTCATTTCATTTCATTCTTTATGCTAACTTTTCAGGTGGTAAGTACTTTGAGAAGTGAATTTGCCTTCACTTCTCACTTCTCTTCTCATCTCTCTTATGCATTCATTACTGAATTTCTCTTTTCTTTAGAGTGAGCTTTCTCATTCATTTTCTTCCTTCACTTTCTTTCTTCAAGTAACTTATCTTCTTAAGTGAAGTAAGTTAGCTTGTTTCTTCTGCTTCTCCTTTCATTTGCTTCTTCCTTGGTGGCTTTTCCTTGAAGATCTCTTGCAAGCCTTATAAACTAGGAACACCCAAGAATGTTAACAATTAGGATTTGATTAGTCCCCCATTAGTTTTACCTTTGTGTCTCCTTTTGTGTCTCTCCTCTCCTCTCATAATCAGAGACTAAATCTTTAAGGTTTTAAGGCTTTGTGATTAAGATTATGCCTGCATCCTTCTCTTAGGATGGAGTGTATAATTTTAATCCTAAGTGTTAAACTCTTGATGTGTTTAAATCTCTTAATCAATCTATCTAATAATCACTAAGACAATAAGCTTGTAACTTGGGCCTTGCATTAGGGTTCTAATTCTTCCTTAATTGGTTAAGAAGGACTAACCCTAGTGTTAATGGACAAGTCCCCCTCAAGTTGTCTTACGAACCATAAAATTCACTTCTTAATCTTACCCTTAACTAAAATCCACTTTAATAAAGGCTTTGTTTTGTCATGAGGTTAATCCCTAATCATGGATTAAGTTGAGGTATCTTCCTCAGCTTAAATGTTCTCATCTATTATCCTTCTATTAGGATGGTGTAATGGGTCCATTAAATCCTTGATTATGGCTTAAACTCATTACTAAACACTAAACAAAAATTCCAAAAACATCTAAATAATCAAAAATAGGTTAATGATCTTAATCCTACATCATGGTAATTAAGTTTGAGGTGTTTACTTCATACTTAAGGTATTCTCATTACCCCTAATCAGAGGGAGGATGTGATGAGTTTACTAACCCTTGGTTTAGGCTTAAGCTCATTATCTTATGACAAACACACAAAAAAAGCAATAAAAGATTGAAAACACCAAAAACAAACAATAATCGTCTCCTTCGGGATTCTTTTCTCACCTCATTCACTCATAAACAAGAACTCGCTTCTTCCGTCTAATGCAAGACAGTTAGCACCTGAGCCAGACAGGTCATACACTTGAGCATAGACAAGCAAGCAGTTCATCAGTCAATTTATCTTTCAGTGTCTTTGAGTCGAACTATGGTGTTCTGACTTCCTCATTGCACGAGAGGATACGTAGGCATAACTTAATTGTTATCGAACAAAAGTCTTAGTCTCTCCTCCCTCTTCCAGCATTATTCTTTAAGCCTCATTCCTGAGTATTTCATTTCACATCTCTTTTGCACTGACACCTGTACATTCTTTTCCAGCTTTTGCACACAGATAGCACTGACACTACCCCTTTAAACACAAAGTTTCAAGCGTGGATCCCGTCGAGTACGACGGACAATCTGGGTGCTAATACCTTCCCAGGTTGTAACCAACCCCCTTTCTCAGTTTCTCTGGTTCACGACCGTTTTATCCATCTCTTCCCAGGTTTATGCAACATTACCTTTCCTTCGGGATAAAAATGCCTAGTTGACAACTCTTTTCAGTTCATCTTCATGTCCTCCATTCGTCGACCGTTCGCGTCTGTACCCCTTCTGACCCGGTGTCATTTGGCGGGAGCGACAACCACCTCAAGCTAACGGAGGATACGATCAAATGTGATTCTCATTTCTTACTAGTCTACGGAAATCCTAGGTACCTCATAAGTCTTACCATTTCATTTCTTTAAGCACATACTTTTCATAATTTCACATTCTTACGGTTAAGTCGGAAAAATCCGGGTAAAAATAATATATTTTGACATCATAAGAAAATACATAATTTTAGCTTCACAACGGTATGTGGAACGTTACAAACGGATAACCGGATCAAAAGTTATGAATTAAATACCAAAATTGAAACCTACAAGTCTCGCTGAGCGAACCCTCAGCTCGCTGAGCAAAACAACTTCTGGAATTCTCGCTGAGTGAGGAACTGCTTGTTGAGTGAGCTATACCAGTTCAGGAATTCCAGTCGTACGGGAAAACAAATCTTCCAAGCCAAACTCAACTCCAAACATCAACAATTGCAGAAAAACATAGCCAAACATGTTCATAGACATAATGTGAGTATTATAGTTAAGTTTTAATCGAGTTTTAACCGTTAAACTTTCAATTTCTTAGATTTTCCAATAAAACCCTAAATCAAAAAATCTCTAAAACTCAATCAAAATCAAAGATAAAAGCTTCTAACTAAGAACCCACCTCGGGAGATGAAGATTGACGGAAAGATTGAGTGTACTCGACGAACGGATGGTGAAGTAAGATGAATTTGAAGTCTTGGGGTTTTTCCTCATTTTCTTCTCTTCTCTCTCTTTTCTTCCTTCTTCTTTCTATTATTTTCCTTACTAACTCCTTCCTCTTCTTATTTCCTTTCTATTAATTATAAAAACATATATTTAACCATTGTGTTCAAAATTAGAGAGTATCCACAAAAGTCTCTTAATCTGATATTTTATAAAACCTTTGAGTCAGCTAACATCAATAAATAAAATAATATCCTGTTGATTACTCTATTTAGTTCCGTTAAAATTTCTTAGAGTAATCCAGAATAATATTATTACCAATTAATATTATTCAGAGCCTTAAATAAAATACGGGGTATTACATCCTCCCCCCCTTAAATAAAATTCGTCCACGAATTTAAAGGATTACCTGAACAGGTGAGGATATGATTCCCACATCTATGATTCCAACTCCCAAGTAGCATTGCCCGGATGCATCTCATCCCATTGCATTTTAACAAGTGGTATCTCTTTATTCCTTAACACCTTGGTTTCTCTCCCAACAATACGGCTCGATTGGGGTTCAAAAGTCAAATATATTTCTATCTTTATAGAATCTGGTAGAATAGGCTGAAGAGGATCGGGAACGAACCTACGAAGTTGAGATACATGAAAAACATCATGCATTTCAGATAGAGAGGGCGGTAAGGCTAAGCGGTAAGCAACTTCACCAATCCTTTCTATGATCTGATACGGTCCCACGTATCTCGGACTTAACTTACACGACTTATAACGGTCCTTTCAACCTCAATCTCAGATTAACTTTCAAGTATACATGATCACCTTCATCAAATTCCAAAGGTCTCCTTCGATTGTCAGCATAGCTCTTCTGACGATCTTGGGCTTGTTCAATCTTTTCTCGGATCATATGAATCTTTTTCGTAGTCTCTTGAATAACTTCCGGTCCTAAAATCCTATCTTCACCCACTTCCGACCAACACAACGGTGTTCCACACTTTCTTCCGTACAAAGCCTCATACGGAGCCATTCCGATGCTCGCATGGTAACTATTATTGTACGAAAATTCGATCAACGGAAAAAGTTCTTTCCAATTTCCTTTACTTTCCAAGACACATGCTCTCAACATATCTTCCATCGTTTGAATCGTACGTTCCGTATGACCATCCGTTTGAGGATGATTAGAAGTACTTAAACGCAAATTCGTACCCATGGCTTGTTGGAACACCTTCCAAAACCTCAAAGTGAACTTCAGATCTCTATCTGACAAAATACTAGACAGGACACCATGCAATCTCACAATTTCAGCAATAAACAGCCTCACAAGATGACTTGCCTTATACGTGGTCTTCATGGCTAAGAAATGCGCAGATTTCGTTATTCGGTCTACATTCACCCAAATAGAGTCATAGCCACCCTGAGTACTCGGTAAACCTATGGCAAAGTCCACATAGATACTATCCCATTTCCAAATTGGGATGTCCAAAGGTTGTAACAATCCGCCCGGTCGTTGGTGTTCAATCTTCACTTGCTGACACACCGCACATTCGGACACAAATACAGCAATGTCCTTTTTCATTCCGGACCACCAATACTCTCTCTTCAAGACTTGATACATCTTTGAAGAACCCGGATGTATCGTAAAAGAACCTTTATGTGCTTCTTCCAGAATCTTTCTCTTTAACACATCATCATCCGGAATGTAAATTCTTTGGTTGAATAGGATAATCCCATCTAACGCTCTTACGAAACCCGGTTGGAGTAACAATACTTGCAATTTCTCATCTAAAACTTGCGCTTGTTGAATATCATTCCTCAAAGTAGAATTAATATTCAAGTTTCCCATGATTACACCATTCGGAGTCCAAACAAATTGAAGATTAAGATCTTGAAACTTTTCCAACAATGCATACTCCAACACCATCAATCCGACACTATGAATCACTTTTCTACTTAAAGCATATGCCACTTTATTCTCTTTTCTTGGATGATACTTCAAATCAAGGTCATAATCTTTCAAATACTCCATCCATCTTCTCTGTCTCATATTCAGTTCCTTTTGATCAAAGAGGTACTTCAAACTCTTATGATCACTAAAAATCTCAAAGCGCACACCATACAAATAGTGCCTTCACACTTTCAAGGTAAACACCACGGCCGCTAATTCCAAATCATGAGTAGGATAATTATTCTCATGAACTCTCAACTTTCTAGAAGCATAGGCTACCACCTGACCTTCTTGCATGAGAACACCTCCTAATCCCATCTTCGAAGCATCACAAAACACTTCATAAGATTTGTTAGGATCAGGAATAATCAAAACTGGAGCAGTTGTCAATTTCTCCTTCAACCACACAAAACTTTTCTCATAACTAGAATCTCATTCGTAAGCGAAGTCCTTCCTAGTGAGTTTAGTTAACAGTAACGCCATCTGAGAAAAACCTTTAATAAATCTTCTATAGTAATCTGCCAAACCTAGGAAGCTTCTCACTTCTGAAACATTCTTCAGTCTCTCCCAATTAATTACAGCTTCTATCTTCGACGGATCCATTGCTACACCTCCCTGTGATATAACATGTCCAAGGAACTTGACTTCTGACATCCAGAACTCACACTTACTAAACTTAGCAAAAAGTTGTTTCTCTTGCAGTATCGATAGGACAATCCTTAGATGCTCTCCGTGCTCTTGAGGAGTACGAGACTATATAAGAATGTCATCGATAAAGATCACTACAAATTGATCCAAATAATTCTGAAATATCTGATTCATGTAGTCCATAAAAACAGCTGGAGCATTCATCCCACCGAAAGGCATCACTAAGAATTAGTAATGGCCGTAACGGGTTCTGAACGCAATCTTCAGAACATCAGAACTCTTCACACGAATCTGGTGATAGCCCGATCTCAGATCAATCTTCGAGAACACGCAGGCTCCTTTCAATTGATCTAAAAGATCATCTATCCTCGGTAAGGGGTGTTTATTCTTGATTGTAACCTTGTTCAACTTACGATAATCGATACACAGCCGCATACCACCATCTTTCTTCTTTACCAATAACACAGGAGCTCCCCACGGTGAAACACTAGGCCTTACAAAATGCTTTGCCATCAAATCCTCCAATTGATCCATTAACTCTTTCAACTCGAGCGGAGCCATCCGACAAGGGGAAACGGATATAGGGGTCGTTCCCGGTATCAGGTCGACTGAGAACTCAACTTCCTTCACCGGAGGTAAGGAAGTGACATCTTCAGGAAAAACATCAGGAAATTCACAAACTATCGGAATGTTCAAAACTTGCTGGTCATCACTCTCCTCTTTAGTAAGGACAAGCAAAACAGACTTCTCTTGTTCAAACAAAAAATTTACATTCCAACCGTACCTTCTAAGATCGTTCTCAAAACATCCTTCGGAGGCACTTCAATGGAGGGAATAAGGATCAACTTTTCTTCACATCCAATAAACACCGAATTAGCAGACAACCAGTCCATTCCCAGGATACATCAATTTTCTTAAGAGGCAAACAAATGAGGTCAATCTGAAAGATCCTACCATCCACGGACAACGTACAATTCTCGCACTTAAGGGTTGTCTCGACATTTTCATCCATGGTGGTAGTAACCACCATCGGAGGAGACAAAGGAAATACCCGCAACCCAAGTCGTTTCGCACAACTAGAAGATATAAAAGAATGCGTGGCTCCATAATCAAATAAAACAAGACAAGGATGATTGTTAACAAGACAATTACCCGCAATCAAGGAATTGTCGCCCTTCGTCTTCCTAGTGTCCCTAGTATAAACTATCGCTTGCACTTGGTCTTTCTTCTAGGGACAATCTCTAGCAAAATGTCCTTCTCTCTGACACAGGAAACAAATCACGGCACTCGGATTGCATCTTCCAAAATGATTTTTATGGCATCGGGAGGAAGAAGGAGAAGAACTGGATCTAGGACTTGACACCTGTTTCCCCTTGAAGGTTTGAGGCCTCGGCCTAAAAGATTGACTAGCTCTCCCCCTATATCCTTGAAGGTTTGAGGCCTCGGCCTAAAAGATTGGCACTTGCATCTGTTTGCACTTTCATCAAATTATGTTCTACAACATAGCATTGTCTCAACATCTCAGAGTAGGTAGTGAACTCCCTTTGAGAGACACTATGCGAGATTTTGGCCCTTAATCCAAACAATAACTGGTCAATTTGCCACCTTTCATTGCGGGCATACATAGCTTGCCTAGAATAGGCTACCATGTTCTCAAACTTCTCAGCATAACTAGCCACAGTCATGCTCCCTTGCCTCAATTGTTGAAATTCGAACTCCTTTTGTGTCCTTAAGGAACTCGGGATATACTTATCCATAAAAATTGTCTTAAATTGTTGCCACACTCTCGGAACCCCTTGTACCATCATCAAATTGGAAGTACTCTCCCACCACCTAGCAGCATGACCCTTTAGTAAATGCGACGCGAAGGTCACCTTGTCTTCTTCACTACAAATCACAATATGGAATATCTTCTCCATTCTAGTCACTCATTCATGAGCCTTAACCGGGTCCAATCCGCCATGAAACACCTGAGGGTTCATGCGGAAGAAGTCTCTAAATATCCCACCCACAACTTCAGGAGCAACCACGTGAGGGTGAAGGCCCCCACTCATCTGATGCATTATTTCTTGCATGAATTGGTGTTGTTGCTGCTGCATCTGCTGCATAAATTGGAACATAGGAGCATTCCCATCACCACCTGCTTGATCGCTACCGGGAGGAGTGACACTAGGTCGAGCACAAGTTCCACGTCTACCAGCCATATTCCAAAATGTCATCAAAATAGGATTAAGTTGATCAGGCTCAATACCATAAACATAACATTTAGTCCTACCGCAAGTCAACGTGTATGAACGGAAGAAAACACTTATAATATTCCAAGGCTAGGTCGAGGATACGACCTGCTCTGATACCAACTGTAATACCCATATACAAAAGACATACATAAAGCATATTCTTCATATATAAATATTTAAAATTTGGTACTGAAATACAAATAAGTTCTTAGCAACACATTGTATAAGTATAGTCACTACAACATAAGGTACTAAAATAAGGCTATAGAATAATACAAGATGTTCAAACTACAAAAGTCTAAGAACTAGATCCGAAGAACTCAAAATCCACAGCGGAAGACAAAGCCATCAACTAGTAAGGATAATCAAGTCGCCTTATCCTTACCATTAATGGGGTGAGATAAAACATCTTAGCGAGTTCCATATCTTAGAGTTATCTCGGCTCTATGGGTCGAACCTAATAATTCCACTAATACGAAAGATTCATCTCAAAGGTAACCAAACCGAAATGGAACACACAAACAACATTTCGTACAACACTTCCCGTGGGACTCAGTGAAACACCCACCTCAAGTATGAACCATTAGACTTCTCATGGGACTCAATGAAATACCCATCTCAAGCCACACACGAATACTTCCCGTGGGACTCAGTGTAATACCCACCTCAAGCTAACACTCGCTTCACGTGGGAATCAATGTAATACCCACCTCAAGCTAACACTGGCTTCTCGTGGGACTCAATGTAATACCCACCTCAAGCTAACACCCGCTTCTCATGGGACTCAATGTAATACCCACCTCAAGCTAATGAGGGATACGATTAAATGAGATTCTCATTTCTTACTAGTCTACGGAAATCCTAGGTACCTCACAAGTCTTACCATTTCATTTCTTTAATCTCATACTTTTCATAATTTCGCATTCTTACGGTTAAGTCGGAAAAATTCGGCAAAAAGTCGGGTAAAAATAATATTCTTCGACATCATAAGAAAATACATAATTTTAGCTTCACAACGGTATGTGGGACGTTACAAACGGATACCCGGATCAAAAGTTTTGAATTAAATACCAAAATTGAAACCTACAGGTCTCGTTGAGCGAAAAAACTTCTGGAATTCTTGCTGAGCAAGGAACTGCTCGGTGAGCGAGCTATACCAGTTCAGGAATTCCGGTCTTACGAGAAAACAACTCTTCCAAGCCAAACTCAACTCCAAACATCAAAAATTGTAGAAAAACATATCCAAACATGTTCATAGACATAATGTAAGTATTATAGTTAAGTTTTAATCGAGTTTTAACCGTTAAACTTTCAATTTCTTATATTTTCCAATAAAACCCTAAATCACAAAATCTCTAAAACTCAACCAAAATCAAAGATAAAAGCTTCTAACTAAGAACCCACCTCGGGAGATGAAGATTGGTGGATAGATTGAGTCGATTCGACGGACGGATGGTGAAGTAAGATGAATTTGATGTCTTGTATAAAATGGTCGATTAAATTAAGACTCCTATGAAGAAGATAAGAGATGCACTGATTGAGTACAAAACATTTGAAAAGAAGCTCGCTAATTTCATAGATTGCATAATTAACCCTAAGAAATGCAAGAAAAGGAGGAAGATACTCCAACAACTGATGGATCAAGGGGTAATAAAAATTGGATATTCAAGCAAGGTGAATCAAGTGGCAGCCATTGAACCTTTTGACATCCCATATCGAAGAAGGGAGGCTCCAGCGCCAAGTCAGATCACATATCCGAGAAGTGAGGCTCCAGTGCCGATTCAGATCCCATATCAAAGAAGGGAGGTGAAAAGACCAATTTAGATACCATGTTAAAGGCCCACACAAGCACCAATCCAGAATCCTTTCTCAAAACCTGTGCAAGCGTCCAGTCAAATAACAGTAGGGAAAGGTGTACAAAAATCGACTGCAATGCCTTATAGTGCGAAGACAGTACCTTGGGATTATGGTAATGTTACTCTTGAAGGAAAGCATGCCACACCAACGCCAATTGTCACCAACATAGCTGATATTAGGAGTATGACTCGTAACAGAAGAATATATACACCTGAGCCACCTAAGAATAAGGGTCCAAAGGATTAAAAGGGAAGGGAACTATGGAAGTGGGGTGAAGGGTCTTCAAAGAAGAATGTGTCTCAAGAAGATGGTGAGGAATTTATAAGGCTCATAAGGAAAAGTGATTATAGGGTGATATATCAACTTGGTCAAACACCCTCTAAAATATATATGCTATCATTGTTACTATGCTCAGACTCTCACTAAGAAGCTTTACTCAATGTCTTGAACGAAGCTCATGTTACTAAAGATATAACGGTGGATCAATTTGATGGGGTTGTTTCTAATATCGTTGCTAGTACTTGTTTGGGTTTTAGTAGTGACAAATTACCTCCTGAAGGTAAAGCACATAACAAGGCCTTGCAAATATCAGTAAAATGTCAAGATACTATTCTCTCAAGGGTGTTGGTGGATACAGGATCAACTCTAAATGTCATGCCTAAAGATACTTTCATGAAACTAACTTCTGTAAGGACTTTTATGAAAGCTATCACTTTAGTTGTTAGTTATGTATTTCTAGGATTGGCATTAATTTGGTAAAATAAATATAGCAGAAATAAAATGTATAGGATCTTGCTAAATAAGAACGGGTTAAGCTAAGAAGTCCTATTATGCGCCTGAACATGTTGAGTTGAAGTGTTTCAACATCTGAAGCAACATGTTGAAGAAGATGTCATAAACAGTTCATTCAACACCATAAACTGATACAGGTGGATTGAAGATTCTGTTATAATTTAATAGAAGCAGAATATTCAGTGAATTAAAGCAATCCAATGTGGCGTTGATTTAAAGATATTGAAGTTTCAAATATATTGGAGACAAATATTGAATAAATATAGACTTTCTATATTTAGAGATATTTTAGGAAGCTGTTATTTTTGAAGATCTTATTTGTAGCAGATTTTTCTACATGATTGTAGCAGTTGCTATGCTGCATTTTTAGGCCCAAAATCCAGTTAGGATCAGGTTATAAAAATAAACCTTGTAACCTAGGTTTAGTAACCAACCAAAGATGTAAAAGTCATATCATTAGGGTTGAGTTCTAGTCACATCCATATGCAACAAGATTCATTCTTTGTGGTTGTTTTTCTTTGTAATCCTCGAAGTTGTTAAGCAAGAGGTTGTGTGTACTTGACTCAAGCTTTGAAGCAAGGTTAATATATTATCATGGAAGTGTGTCTTCTGATTCTGAATTATTAATTTAGTTATCACTGTTTTGATTGAGAGTGAGTGAGATGGTTTTCTCATATTTAGGAGTTCCTAAGTAGAAGTTGCATTGGTAATGATTAAGTGAGAGGATTGTAAACTGAGTGGTTTGATGTGGGTCCTTGAATTTATACTGCATAGTGGATTTCCTTCATGGCTTGGTAGCCCCTAGAGTAGATGTGGTTGCATTGAACTGGGTTAACAATTTGAATGTGTTATTTATGCTTTTCTGTTATGTAAATTATTCAGTGTTCATACTTGTAAACACCCCAAATTTGCCCTCACTCATTTCACCATGGCTTGTGATTCTTTTCATTTGCATAAGTTCAATCATATAATCTCATATTGCATTTTTGCTTCATTGCGTTGGTTCTAAGTCATCTACATCTAAGGTTTGTGAATTGAGCAATTCCTGAGCTATCTGAGCAACTCCAAAGGTCTTCAATCATCTCAAAAGGGTCCATGTATGTTCAAGAATCATATTATATCCTCCCAAGATCAAGGAACTCAAAGAATCACAAGAACTGGGAAAGGCATGGAGGCAGAGCCAAGCTTAACTACACAGATGACCTAAAATTAGGGTTTTGGTTTCAGAGGCCATAACTCCAATTTTTTTGGTCATTCTTGTTTCTATTGGTCTCTATATGTTATAAGGATCATGCATACCAATTTTCATGAATAAATTAAATGGGGAAGGCATCTGATCAAAAGTTGACTTCTTGAGCAAGTCTGTGCAAAATCAGGGCATCTGAGGCCCCCAATCATCCAACCAAAGGGTATTCTTCATCATTTTGGATTTATATGATCTTTATTTGATCTTAGAAGAAGTTAGAAGTTCACAAAATTGAAGAATTTCAAGCCATTTGCAAAGTTGCCTTTTTGGGAAAGTGACTTGTAATATAAACTTGCCATTTTGGGAAAGTTTTTCAACCTCCTCTTTTTGATTCAAAAATGCTTCAAATGAAAAATTCTTGGTCATGAAAGTTGTAGATTGGATCCTACCATTTTCAAAAAGTACAAGAACTTGATCTAATTCATTCTAGAATTAAAGTTATGGCTTTGCAAAGTTGGGAAAAATCACAAAAAAATTCACTTATGTGCCAAAGAGGGAAACTTGCAAATTCTTGTACCAAGGCAATTTGTGACTTCTAATTGATGTCTAAGCATCACACAAACATCACACATGACTTAAACTTCAGATTGGCCCAAAAAATTTCTTAAGTTCCATGCCTTAAACTTCAAGAATTTCAAAAGGGGCCAAAGTTGGACAAAATTGCAAAATGCTCCATAACTCTTCATCCACTTGAGCTTGCTCACTAAATCAGTTTCCATGGACCTCCCTAAAGCCAGCTGACTCAAGCCATGCCCCTAAACCAGCCTGCCACTTGCCCATACCTTCAAGTACAACTTTCTTGACTTTTTGCAACATGAGCCAAACCAATCACACTGCTCCACAACAACTCTCTGCCCAATCAGAACCTCATATGTGGACCTCAAGCAAGCCATTACACACAACAAGCAAGCCTGAAACTCCAAGAACTCAGCACACTCAAAAATTCCCAACTTGGCAAAAACCTTCGAATCCCTTGATTCAACCATCAAACCTTCAAACTTCTTTCACCATTCAACTCACCATGATCCACTGATCATTTCCCACCTTTCATTTGGCCCTAAAACCTTCACAATCAAAAATACGATTTTCACATTTCACAAATTGAACTTCTGCCATTTTCATTTTGAGGCCATATAAACTCCAACTAAGCATCACAAACACTTGAGGAGGATTATTGGAGCTGGTTTGAAGCAAGGAACTGGCCAGAAAGCACCATTTTCGAAAGCTTCAGTTCAGGTATCATCAAGAACTTTTTTTCCAGAAACCTGATTTTAAGTTCTTAGATTGTTCTCCATGCTTCACTGATCACACTGCACTTTTTGGTTTTGAAAATGATTGAATATTAAGCATGTATGAAGCTTCTGAAATTTCTGTGATTTTTTCCGTTTTGCTTCGAATCTCTCTGATCATGTGAAATAAATCCTGTTTGATGATTGATTATTGTTTAGATTGGGGTGGGGATCATTTCTGGAGAGTTAGAGAGCTTAGGGTTGCGTATTGAGTGAGATTGTAGAAATGGATGGTCGGAGAAGATGACCGGAACACTGTTCCGGTCACCTGAGAGTAATTAGGGCAGCAGATTAGGGCTTAATCATAATTAGCGTAGTTTGAATTCTGGCCCTTGGATGACGCGCGAAGTCAATTCCCTCCATCCTGAGTTTGAACCTGGGCCCTTGGATTGGCTGACTTTCTCATTTTCTCATTAAATTCAATTTTTATTTCATTTGTTTTACATTTAATTTCTACGAATTTTAAAAAATAGTAAACTACATCAAAAAATTCTGAAATTTTTTATCCAAGCTTTTATTAATTTTCAGAACCCAAAAATATTTTTATTTTTATTTTTTCTATTAAAAATTATTTTTAAATCATTTAAATGATTATTTTTAATTAGTTAATGAGAATTAATTAATTAAAAATACATTTAGGTATTTAAAAATTCCAAAAAAATTCAGAGAGCTTTTTAAAACATTTAGAAACATTATCCAACCCTTCAAACAAATTTCTTTTTGGTTCTTTACATATTTTGACATTTTTCTTTGGAATTGAAGTCCTTAAAAGTCAATATTTTTGTCTTAACTTAGAAAAATTCATTCTGCCTAACCTTGAAGAGTTTGATGATGGTTCTTTTTGCATTGCATTCTCCATATCATGTAGTTTCTAGGGTAAATTTGGTTTGAATTTATCTTTCATTTTTCAATTTGTTGTGCATTTTTCCTTTTGAAGTTCCTTAAAACCCTAGCTAACTTGAGAAAATCATAGCTTCCATTAGGTTAAGAGTTAGGTCTCCCCCTTTGGACAATGAACTTGTGTAGGGTTAGGGTTCCTTTGATACCATTATCAATTTTTTATCTTGTCATTTGCTTCTGATTTTGAATTTTGCTTTGTGTCTTGTGCATAAACCCTAATTTTTGCCTTCATTTGCATTCATCTCTCATATGCTTGCATACATGAACTTGCCATGACACTTTGTGCATTCACATGACTTCTAAGACATCTTAGGACACATTAGAATGATGTTTGATCATTACACCATTCATTTTCCATGTTATACCTCCATTGCATTTCATAAACTTTCATGAACTTTCATGGTTCAAAACATGCTTCATTTGCATCCTCATTCTTGTATGATCATCCACAACTCTTGACTTGTGTTTGCTTTATCTCTTAGCATCATTAACATCATGTTTATGCTTCTGGTTTTGGTTTGCATCATTGCATTTCCTCTCATTTTCATTTCTTGTTACTAACTTTTCAGGTGGTAAGTCATTGAGAAGTGAATTTGCCTTCATTTCTCATAACCTCTCCTCATCTCTCTTATGCATCATTGCTACATTTTATTTGTGAATTAGAGTGATCTTGCTCATTCATGTCTCCTTCTCATTTTCTTTCCTCAAGCAACTTATCTTCTTAAGTGAAGTAAGTTGACTTGCTTCTTCTGCTTCTTCCTCCTTTCATTTGCTTCTTCCTTGGTGGCTTTTCTCTTGAAGATCTATTGCAAGCCTCATAAACCCTAGGAACCCCCAAGCATGATCACAATTAGGGTTTGATTAGTCCCCCATTAGTTTTACCTTTGTGTCATCTTTGAGTCTTCCCTTCTCATCTCCTAATCGGGGACTAAACCTTAAAGGTTTTAAGGATTTGTGATTAAGGTTATGCCTGCATCCTTCTATTAGGATGAAGTGTATAACTTTAATCCCAAGTGTTAAACCCTTAATGTGTTTAAGTCCTCTAATTAATTCACCTAATAATCACTAAGACATCAAGCTTGTAACTTGGGCCTTGCATTAGGGTTCTAATTCTTCCTTAATTGGTTAAGAAGGACTAACCCTAGTGTTAATGGACAAGTCCCTCTCAAGTTGTCTTACAAACCATAAAATCCACTTCTTAATCCTACCATTAACTAAAATCCATCTAATAAAGGCTTTGTTTTGTCATGAGGTTAATCCCTCATCATGGATTAAGTTGAGGTATCTTCCTCAGCTTAAATGTTCTCATCTATTATCCTTCTATTAGGATGGTGTAATGAGTCCATTAAATCCTTGATTATGGCTTAAACTCATTACTTAACACTAAACAAAAGCAACAAAAACATCTAAGTAAATGCAAGTGGGTTAATGATCTTAATCCTACATCATGGTGATTAAGTGTGAGGTGTTTACCTCATACTTAAGGTATTCTCATTACCCCTAATCAGAGGGAGGATGTGATGAAGTTTACTAACCCTTGATTCAGGCTTAAGCTCATTTTCTTATGGAAAACTTCAAAAAGCAATAAAAGATTGAAAACACAAAAACAAACAATAATTGTCTCCTCCGGGATTCTTTTCTCATCATCTTCATTCACAAACGAGAACTTGCTTCTTCCGTCTAATGCAAGACAGTTTGCACCTGAGCCAGACAGGTCATACACTTGAGCATAGGCAAGCAAGCAGTTCACAAGTCAATTTATTCTTTCAATCTCTTTGAGTCGAACTACGGTGTTCTGACTTCCTCATTGCACGAGAGGATACGTAGGCATAACTTCACAGTTATCGAACAAAAGTCTTTGTACATTCCCCCTCCTTCCAGCATTAATCTTTGAGCCTCATAGTCTTGAGCTTTGCACTCTTTCCTTGCACTAACACTCCTTTATTTCACTTCACATTTCTTTCTCACACAGACACTTGTATTTTTCCAGCTTTTGCACACAAAATAGCACTGACACTACCCTTTTAAAACACAAATCTTTCAAGCGTGGATCCCTTCGAGTACGGCGGACAATCTGGGTGCTAATACCTTCCATTGTTGTAACCAACCCCCGTTCTCAGTTTCTCTGGTTCGCAACCGTCTTATCCATCTTTTCTTAGGTTTATGCAGCATTACCTTTCCTTTGGGATAAAAATGCCTAGCTGGCGACTCTTTTCATACCTTCCTCTTTCGCCGACCGTTCGCGTCTGTACCCCTTCTGACCAGGTTTCATTTGGTGGGAGCGACAGCTTGGCGACTCTGCTGGGGACCCTTATACTGTAACCAGGGCTTCTGGTTCTTTTTGTGGGTTCTTCCTAGCGCTTGTTTGATTTGTGTTTATCGGGGTGTTATGTTCTAATTGTGTTTATTTATTTGCTTTATTTATTACTATATGTACAGTTATTTATTGCTTTCCTTTACAGTTTTTCATTTTTCATATTGTCATTATCATTGCTGGATCTGGTTTCTGTTTTGGTGGGTACGGTTCCATTGAGAGTTTGAGGTCCTATACCTGGGACCTGAGTGACACCTAGGCTAGAGTGGTTCATGTTCTTTCCCATTACATTTTGGTCTGGTGCGGGGATATGAAACACGGTTCAGATGTGGGTTTCTTCTTGAGAACTCTGTGCTACAGATCTCCTGTAGTGCTAGGGCTATCTGGGAATCCTGCTAAGTCTGGATGACCTTTGTTATGACCTTCAGAAACTGAGGTGAATTAGAGGAGGATCTTTTATGGTTATTGTAAACATTGTACCTCTGGGTTAGATGTGTTTACACTTCTCATAACTGATCCAAGTCTGAGGATCCTTGTTCTAGAACATTACATGTGAGAGGGTTGGGTTGTTTACAGGCTTGCAGGTACCCTTGGCCACATCATACCCTGTTACTATTTTGTTTAAGAGTACCTCATTTTGGACAGTTCTTGTGATCAAACCCTGGACATGTGACTCTATATTTGAGTCCCCCACCTTGGTTACTGGATTTCTAAGCCTTCATCTGGACCTTTGAACATACATGGACTTATATCAAGACAGATAATCAGATCCAGCTTGATCACAAACCCTTGCATATCATTTGCATATATCATCATTGCATCATTTAACATTTGTTTATTTGTTTTTCAAGGTATCCATATCATATCTGGTTTGGTTTTGACCCCTTCTTCTGCATAGACCTTTGCTTCATCAGTTATCTGCTTCAGCTATCTTCATCATCACCAGCATCAGCCTGTCAGTGGCTCACTTCCAACATCAGTCTGTGATCTTCATCAGTACCAATCTTCAGTTTCTTCAGCAGCATTCATGACTACTCCCAGGAAGAGCAACATATCCTACCATTTCTTTGAACCTGTGTTGACTGGTATAAAGCAGGTCCAGTCACTTATCACACCTGACCACATCTCATTGGTTAGAGAACACTATGGAGGTATCCTGGATATGGTGATGGACCTTGACCCTTCTCAGAGGAGCATGATCCACACATTCTTGCAGTTTTATGATCCTCCATTGAGATGTTTCACCTTTCCAGACTTCCAGCTAGGGCCTCTGCTGGAGGCGTTTTCTTCATTGATTGGAGTACCTATCAGGGGTGGAATCCCTTTCAACCCAGAAATGCCAGCTCCCAGAAATGGAGAAGTAGAAAAAGCACTGTACCTGGAGCCTGCCTTGATTGAGCAAAGTATGACAACAAAAGCTGGGATCCCTGGTTTACACTTGGACTTATTGATTTCTCAGGCCATCCTGAAGGATTCATTGGGAGAATGGAGGGCAGTTTGTGCACTGTTAGCCCTCAGCATATATGGGGCTGCACTGTTTGCAGATGAGCCCAAATTTGTCAACAAGAATGCCATCCATCTGTTTCTTCTGAGGAACCTAGTGCCTACACTGCTGGGAGACTTTTACTACTCCATTCATCAGAGGAATGAGAAACAAAGGGGGAAGTTGGTGAGATGTTGTGCTCCTTTGTTTTACACCTCGCTGCTCAGACACCTGCCTAAGTCAGATGCCTTCCTGAATCCTCACCAACATAAGAATTGGCCTAAAAGGCTCATTACTTTTACTTCTTATGATATTAGATGGTGCACCCAGAGCACCAAAGGCAAGGACATTATCACCAGCTGTGGACAATACCCAAATGTGCCTATGATAGGAGTAAAGGGTTGCATCAACTACAATCCTTTGTTGTTTAAGAGACAACTGGGCTATGCTTTGGTTTACCCTCCCAGAGGGAAAGATTTGGCTGAGACCTTGTATTGTGAAGTGAAACCTAATTCAGCTGTTGTCAGGCAAGCATCCTGGGCTTGGGACAACATTCAGACAAAAGGGATGGCTAATGTTGGAAGGTGTAATAATGTTGCTTCAACTCAGTACTATGACTGGTCCCGTACTAGAGCCCAGATCACCGGAATGCCTTTCACATTGGAAGACATACCTGGACCATCCATAGTACAGCCAGCAGCAACTGTCAGCCTAGAAGAATTTGAGAAGTTGAAAGAAAGGAATGAGAACCTATCTCAAGCTTTGAAGAAGACTCTTTGGGAGAGGAGTGATGGTCGTCTGGACATTGAGAGGTTGGAGAAGCTTAGAGTGGAGCATCTTGCCAAAATTGAGAAGACAGAGGACTACATCAGGAAAGCAAGAGCTGGGGAACAAATATTGAAGAATGCCTGCAAGGAGGCCAAAATTCAGATGGCTAGAACTGAGCTCTATCTGCAGGAGAGTCAGGCTAGGTGGGTCAGGATCACTGAAGCCCGTACACAAGAAGACCAGAAGACTCAAGCCAAGATTGAACAGCTAGAGGCCAATGAGAAAAAGCAGCAGGAAGCTTTGTTGGTAGCCCAGAAGGAGATTTCAGAGTTGAAGCTCAGAGCAGGATTGAAAAGATCAAAGGACCAGGACAGACATAAAAAGCTGACCACTGCCATTGCCACCAGGAACCTCCTCATTAGGACCATTACAGAGCACCCGGCTGGTCCAGTGACTGAGGCACTCCTGAAGGAGGTCAAAGAGGATGAGTTTGGCCTGGATGTCTAACTCTTTGTTTGTTGTTATTTCCATTTGTTGTATTTTTATTGTATTTTGACCCCCCTTGGGCATGTGTTGTAAAAATAGACTATGTATTGTTCCTCGTTTGTAATATATTAGTTTTCTCTCAACAACATCAAACATCTCCCTCGAGGTCTGGAAAGGTCAAAACCAAGAACCAAACCGGATACCTTTGAAAACAAATAGGCATACTACATTGCATACTAACTTTTGTTTTGTTTTGTAGGTTTTATTATTATTGTTTCTAACTTTGTTGTGATCTCAGGAAACATTGCTCGTCGCCGAGTGTTCCCTGTCAACCGCGCGCACCGGTACCCGACTCGTAACAACCTTCCCGTTATTCAAATGGAACAAGTACAGCAGGATCTGACTGAGGTCAGAAGTCAGATGGCTAAGGAGAGAGTAGAGATGAGAAATCAGATGTCTCAATTCATGGCTGTGATGATTGGCTTAGCCCAGAGACAGGAAAGGTTAAGAGAGCTGGTGGAAAGGCAAACTCCTGAGGAACCTCATCTTGGAACAAGAGGAACTAGTAACAATGAACGGGGCCAGCCTCGTATTGACCCACCAGTATTTGGACCTCATCTGGATCCGGAAGTTAACATCCCGAGAAATGTGCCAAGTAATACTGTTGGAGGGAGAATCTTGCAAGAAGATGCCCAAGAAGAACAATTTACTGTTATGGGGACTGGAGAAGAAGTATATGATCGGAGATTGGACGAAATTGCTGAGAAATTAAGATCTTTGGAGTCACAGAATTCTTTGGGCTTCGATGTGATGGAGATGGGGCTAGTGGATGGGGTGAGAATTCCCCACAAATTCAAACCCCCATGCTTTGAAAAGTACAATGGTACCTCCTATCCTCGCACTCATCTGCAGTCTTTCTTGGGAAGACTTAAAGCTTATACTATGGATAAAAGCTGTGGATGTTCTACTTTGAAGACAGTCTGACTGGGGCTTCAAGAGAGTGGTATTCACACTTGTCTAGAGCCACCATAAGATGCTGGAAGGATTTGGCTGAGGCTTTCATCCGTCAATATCAATACAACCTGGATATGGCTCCCAATAGGACCCTCCTAATAGGAATGTCTCAGTCTTCTAGGGAGAGCTTAAGGGAATATGCCCAAAGATGGAGACAACTTGCTGCTGTTGTCCAACCACCCATGTCAGAGAGGGAAATGGCTGACATGTTCATGAATACATTGCAAGGGACCTCTATTGATAGACTGGCCGCTTTTTCCTCTACCAGTTTTGCTGATGTGGTCATAGCTGGTGAAAGGATTGAAAGCCTTTTAAAGATGGGCAAAATCTCCGAAAGTGGTGCAAGTTCATCCAGTAATCCCAGAAAGCCTTTTGTGGGACCCCGAAGAGCCGTTGAGACCAATTCCATTCATGCAAGCAGGGGCAGACCTCAGTATGTGCACCGATCAGTAGCAGCAGTTACCATTCCAACTCCGATTCCTCAACAATCAGCATATCCTCAACAACAACAACCACAGTATCAACAACAAGTTCATTATCCGCAACAGAGAACCTACAACAATAGCAATAACAACCAACAACAGCGTCCTTTCCAGCAAAGGCCATCACAAGCAAACAGGGTAATTGACCCAATCCCAATGCCGTATGCTGCACTCTTGCCACAACTCCTGAAGCTCAACCTAGTTGAGTTAAGGACATTGGCACCTCCAGATCCTCTTAATTTGCCAAAGAACTATGATGCCAATGCCAGGTGTGCATTCCACTCAAACGCACTGGGGCATAATACTGAAAAATGCAGGGCCTTACAGATGAAAGTCCAAGACCTGGTAGACTCGAAAGCTCTCAACTTTGCACCTCCTCCAAATGTCACCAGGAATCCAATGCCTAGTCACAACGGGCCTAGGATTAATGCTATTGAGGAAGGCAAACTATCCACCTTAATCACCAGTGTTGCATATATTCGAACACCTTTGGTTGAAATCAAAGCTCAGCTTTTAGAATGCCAAGTATTCCCTGGGTGTGAGCTCGGCTGTGGGTATTGCAATATCACAGTCAATGGTTTTGAAAGGCTGAGAGACGGCATAGATGGTCTTATTAAGGATGGTATTCTTCAGATTACGACAACAGCGCCTACAACTCCAACAATTCCTTCACCAACAATCACAGGTACTCCTACAACGTCAGCAACCATTGTTCCAACGGATTCTACTACAACTCCAATAACTGCTCAATCAATCACTTCAACGGATACAAGTTCAGTCACCATTCCTGCTACAACTTCAACACCCATCCAGTCAATAGTGTCTTCTACAACATCAACAACAATTGATGAAAGCGTCTCAACGATTACCATATACTATGACCCTGCAAATGTTCCTGCCAACAACTCACAAAATCCCACTCCTGTCAGAGCACCAGTTACCATATACTATGATCCACACACCATTGTGGTCCCTTCTGCAGCTGCTATCAGTCCAGTCACTATCACAGTTCCTGGGCCAGTTCCTTACGAAAGTAATAATGCCATCCCTTGGCATTATGGCTCAGATCTATACTGCGAGGGGCAGAAAATCACTTTAGAATCATCAACTTCTTCACCTCAGATTGACAATGTGGGGGGAGGTGGAGGCTTCACTAGAAGCGGACGTCTCTTTGCCTCGCAAATTCCAAGACCCATTGCCGAAGCAGAAGCTGCTGCTAAGGCAAAAGGGAAGAGCATGGTGCAAGAAGAACAAGTTGTCAAAGAAGCTTTGAAGACTCCTTTTGATAAAGAGGTTGATGAATTCATGAGAATCATAAAGAAAAGTGACTACAAGGTGGTAGACCAGCTTCACCAAACACCTTCCAAGATCTCCATATTATCATTGCTAATGTTCTCCGAGGCTCATCGGAACGCACTATTGAAAGTCCTGCACGCAGCTTACGTGCCGGAGGAGATTACCGTCAATCAGTTAGAGGCAGTGGTTGGAAATGTCAACGCTAGTAATGGACTAGGTGTAAACACCCCAAATTTTCCCTCACCCATTCACACCATGGCTTGTGATCATCTCATATGCATAAACACAATCATATCATCTCACATTTCATTTTTGATTCACTACATAGTTTCTAAGGCATCTGCACCTAGGGTTTGTGATCTGAGCAATCCAAGAGCTTCTTGAGCCACTCCAAAGGCAACCAATCACTTCAAAGGGATCCATATGTGTTCAAGTATCATATTACATCTTCTCAAAGTCAAAAATTCCAAAGAATCACAAGAACTAGGGTTTGGATGGATGCAGAGCCAAGTTTGACTGCACAGTTGACCTAAAATTAGGGTTTTGGTTTCAGAGGCCATAACTCCAAATTTTTTGGTCATTCTTGTTTCCATTGGTCTCTATATGGTATAGGGAGTATGCATATCAATTTTCATGAAGAAATTCTATGGGGAAGTCATCTGATCAAGGGTTGACTTTCTGGACAAGCCAGTGCAAAATCAGGGCATCTGAGGCCCCCAATGACCCAACCAATGAGCAATCTTCATTATTTTGAGTGTATATGATCTTTAGTTGATCATGGAAGAAGATTTAAGTTCACAAAAATCAAGAATTTAGGGTTTTTGCAAATGTTGACTTTTTGGGCATAGTTGACTTTTCAAGAATGCTTCATTTTAGGTCATTTTTCAAGCCTTGATTATTGATCCAAAAATGCTTCAAATGGAAAAACTTTGGTCATGAAAGTTGTAGATCTCATTTTTCCCTTTTCAAAAAGTACAAGAACATGATCAAACTCTTCTTGGATCAAAAGTTATGGTGTGACAAAGTTGGCTAAAATCATTGATTTTCAAGACATGCACTAAATGGAAACTTTGCAAAACCATGAACCAAAGCCAATTGTGACCCCTAATTCATTTCAAACCATGACACAAACATTCTACATGTCCTAAAAGTCAGAATTGGACCAAGGTTTCTCATGTTTTGGTTCATGTAACAAGACTTTCTTTCATGTGAACCATAAAGCAACAAGTTGCAAAACCACTCATTTCTCTTCACCAACTTGCTGCATTGGCCCTTGAACCAAGCTAGCCCTTTCCCCTCATTTTGCTGCGCAGCCCCATGCCATGTACTTGCCTAGATCATGAGCCATACTTCTCTTACACAAAAGGTGGACTTTGTGCAAAAGCAAACTTACCAATCACTATAGGCCAGGTCACATCATCTGACCTATAGGATTAAAATACATTATCACTTGGCAAGCCAAAGATATCAAGAGGCAAGGCTGAAACTCTCTCATTAAAGACATACACCAAAACACTCCCATTTGCATTTGGTTTCGAATCTCTCTGCCCAGCCATCAAACACAAAAACCATTTTCACCATTCAGCTCACCACACTTCATAGACCTCAAACCACCAAGAGCCAGGCCTGAAACAAGCAAGAACACCCCATTGCCATTTCTCACCTCAACTTGCAGTTTCATTCGAAACTCCTTCCATAGCTCACAAACACCCAAACAAACACCACAGACCTTCTCCACTCATTGTTCTGATCACGAAGAACCATTCACAATGACCTGAAACTGCCTGAAACTCCATTGCCATTTCTGACTGAGCTTGAGCAGAAGTTTGTCAAACTCATCATCCAGCCAACATAAATTCCTCTTGAGCATTCAAACATCATCTGGGGATCAAGTGGAGTGGATTGCACTGAAGGAAGTGGCCAGAAAGTCATCAGAGTGAAAGCTTCGAATCTCAGGTAGCTTGAAAAACATTTTTCCAGAAATCATTTTTATTGTTATAAACTTGTTCTCTATGCTTCACTGAGTGTCCTGGTGCTTTTGGTTTTTGAAATGGTGTTGAAATGAGTATTTAATTGGCTTCTGAAACCTGCGTGCCCTAAAATTTATTTGTTTCGATTCATGGTTCTGGGGAAATATAAATTTGTTTTGGCTTAGGGTTTTAGTTCAGGGGATCATGGGAATCATTTCTGGATGCTTAGGTTTCATTTTTGTTACGATTTGAGGGGTTTTAGGGATTTTCAGGGGAGATGCTGGCCGGAGAAGACGACCGGAAGTCTTCTCCGGCCGCCTGAAAGTAATTTGTGCCCTAATTGCGTAATTAGTGTCATTTGAATGTGGGACGTTGGATGAGGTTGACTGGTTGACTCCCCGCGCGAATGAAAGGCCCAGATCAATCTGCTTAGCCCTAATCTTTTCCATTAATTTTAATTAATCTTAATTAACTCAGAGGCCATCTGGACCCTCCATTCACGCGCCAGTCAACGCATTCAAACCCAGGGCTCATCTCAGCCTTCCATTTGGCTGACTTCTCCTTTTATTTAATTTTAATTCATTTTCTTTTCATTTAACTTGCATAATTAATTTAAAATAGTAAAAAATGCATAAAAATTATGAAACTTTTTCTTCTGAGTTTTATTAATTTTTATGACCCAAAAATATTTTTATTTTATTTTTTATCATTAAAAAAGTATTTTTAAATATTTAAAAGATTATTTTTAATTGATTAATGGAAATTAATTAATTAAAAATACTTTTAGGTATTTAAAAATCACCAAAAAATTCATGAAATGTTCTAAGACATTTAGAAACATTGTCCAATCTTCAAACAAAATTTCTTTTTTGATCTTGATGCATTTTGAGAATTTTTCATTGAATTAAAATCATTTTTGTGCATTATTTTGATCATAAGTTCAAAAATTCATTTCTGCCTATTTGAAAAGAGTTGGACATTGATTCTTTTTGCTTTGTTTTGTGTTTGGCATGTAGTTTCTAGGGTAAAATGGCCATGATTTGTTTCCTCATTTTCAATTTGTTTGGTATTTCTTTTGTTTAAGAGCCCTAAAAACCCTAATAACTTAGAAAATTCATATCTTGAGATTGGTGAGGAGTTGAGACCTCTCCTTTGGACTTTGGTTTAGTATAGGTTTAGGGTTTCTTTGGGTGGCATTTTCCATTTTTTATCTTAGGGTTTGCTTCTGTTTTTGGTTTTTGTTGGATGTTTGATTCATAAACCCTAATTTGGACTTCCATTTGCATCCTTCTTGCATTCTCTTGCATAACATGACTTTCCATGCCATTCCATGCCTCCATTTGATTCATTTGACATCATAAGACATGTAGAAAGTATGTTTGATCATTACATCTTGCATTTGCCATGTTGTATGTTTTGTATGCTTCCTAACTTTTCATGTGTATCCATGCTTCTAAGCTTGCACCATTTGCACCAATGAACTTGTATGAGCATATCCATGCCTTGCCTCATGTTTGTAGCACTCCATAGCATCATTATCACCATCAACATGCTTCTGGTTTTGTTTAGCATCATACCCTTTCATCCCATTTAGCATTGCATTGCATTTCTTTCTAACATTTCAGGTGGTAAGTAAATTTGAGAAGTGAATTTGCCTTCACTTCTCATAACTTTTCTTTTCATCTCTCTTGCATCCATTGCTGCATTTATGTATGTGTTTGAGATTGAGCTTGCTCATTCTTGTTCCTCCCACTTTCTATCTTCAAGTGACTTGACTTCTTGAATGAAGCAAGTCACTTTGCTTCTCTTGATCCTGTTCATCTGCTTCCTGGTGGCCTTTGAAGATTGTTCTTGTTTAACCTCACAAACTTTAGGAACAACCAAGCATGACAATGAATTAGGGTTTTGGTTAGTCCCCCCCTCATAGTTTTACCTTTGTGTCTCTTTTGAGTCTTCTCTTTCTCACCTCATAATCAGGGATTAAACCCTAAAGGCTTTAAGGCTTTGTGATTAAGCTTATGCCTGCATCCTTCTATTAGGATGGAGTGTATAACTTTAATCCTAAGTGTTAAACCCTTAATGTGTTTAAATCCTTTAATCAATTCACTTAATAAGTATCAAGACATTACACTTGTAACTTGGGCCTTGCATTAGGGTTCTAATTCTTCCTTAATTGGTTAAGAAGGACTAACCCTAGTGTTAATGGACAAGTCCCCCTCAAGTTGTCTTACAAATCATAAAATTCACTTCTTCATCTCACCATTTAATAAAATCCACTTAATCAAAGGCTTGCTTTGTCATGAGTTTAATCCCTAATCATGGATTAAGTTGAGGAGCTTTCCTCAGCTTAAACATTCTCATCTATTATCCTTCTATTAGGATGGTGTAATGAGTCTGTTTAATCCTTAATTATGGCTTAACCTCATTACTCAACACTAAACAAAAACACCAAAAACATCTAAATAATCACAAGTAGGTTAATGATCTTAATCCTATACCAAAGGTGATTAAGTGTGAGAATCTGACTTCACACTTAAGGTATTCTCATTACCCCTAATCAGAGGGAAGATGTGATGAGTTTACTAAATCCATTGGTTTAGGCTTAAGCTCATCAACTTATGACAAACTTTCAAAAGCAATAAAAGACTGAAAACTCAAAAACAAACAATAATCGTCTCCTTCGGGATTCTTTTCTCATCACCTTCACTCACAAACGAGAACTTGCTTCTTCCGTCTAATGCAAGACAGTTAGCATCTGTGCCAGACAGATCATACACTTGAGCATAGGCTAGTAAGCAGTTCACAAGTCAATTCATCTTTCAGTCTCTTTGGGTCGAACTACGGTGTTCTGACTTTCTCATTGCACGAGAGGATACGTAGGCATAACTTAACAGTTATCGAACAAAAGTCTCTGTACATTCCCCCTCCTTCTAGCTTCATTCTTTTAGCCTCATGATCATGAGCAGTTCTTTTTCATTCTCACACTAACACTTTCATACTTCACATTACTTTTCTCACACTGACACCTGTACATTCTTTTCCAGCTATTTTATACACAGATTGCACTGACACTACCCCATTAAAACACAAATCTTTCAAGCGTGGATCCCGTCGAGTACGACGGACAATCTGGGTGCTAATACCTTCCCAGGTTGTAACCAACCCCCTTTCTCAGTCTCTCTGGTTCGCAAACCGTCTTATCCATCTCTTTCTAGGCTTATGCAGCATTGCCTTTCCTCCAGGATAAAAATGCCTAGCTGGCGACTCTATTCATCTCCAGTGAGTTCACGGCTGTGTGTTCTCACTGTTCCCTTCGCCGACCGTTCGCGTCTGTACCTTCATCTGATCACGTTTCATTTGTCGGGAGCGACAGCTTGGCGACTCTGCTGGGGAACCTTATATCGAACCCAGAATCTCTGGTTCTTTTTGTGGGTTCCTCCTAGCGCTTGTTTGATTTGTGTTTACTGGGGTGTTATGTGCTTATTGGTGCTTGTATTTATTGATTTATGTACAGTTTGCTTTACTGCTTTTCTTTAGTGCATTTGTATATATCATACTGTCATGCTGCTGGCTGGATCTATTTGTTTGCTTTGGTGGGTGGGTGATTCATTGAGAGTTAAGGTCCTATACCTGGGACCTGAGTGACACCTAGGCTAGAGTGAATCATATTCTTTCCCATTCCATTTCGGTCTGGTGCGGGAATATGAAACACGGTTCAGATATGGGTTTCTTCTTGAGAACTCTGTGTTGCAGATTTCCTGCAATGCTAGGGCTATCTGGGAAGCATGCTAAGTCTGGATGACCTTTAGTATTGACCTTCAGAAACTGGGGTGAATTAGAGGAGGAATTGTTATGGTTATTGTAAACACTGTACCTCCGGGTTAGAAGTGTTTACACTTCTCATAACTGATCCAAGTCTGAGGATCCTTGTTTTAGAACACCACCTGTGAGGGGGTTGGGCTGTTTACAGGTTTGCAGGTACCTTGACCTCAGAATACCCTGTTACTTTGCTTTGTTAAGAGTACTCCATGTTGGACAGTTCTTGTGATTCTAAACCCTGGACATGTGGCTCTTAATTTGAGTCCCCCACCTTGGTTACTGGTTTTTTAGACCTCCATCTGGAATTCTTGAACACACTTGGAACTATATCAGATTATTTTGGCCAGATCCAGCTCAGTCACAGACCCTTGCATTTCATCTGCATAATCATTGTATCATATTGACATTTGCTTATTTGTGTTTCAGGGTATCCATCATTCATCTGGTTTTGGTTTTGACCCCATCTTCTGTATTGACCTATCTTCACCAACACCTGCTTCAGTTATCACCAGCACCAGCCAGTCAGTGGCCCTCTTCCTCAGCATCAGCATCAGTACCTGTCTCTACTCAGTCTCAGCATCATGGCTCCTAAAAAGAGCAACATCACCTATCACTTCTTCCAACCAGAGTTATCAGACATCAGGAGGATTCAGACCCTGATCACTCCGGATCACATACCCTTGTTCAGGGAGCATTATGGGGATATACTTGACATGGTTATGGATCTGGACCCATCACAAAGAAGCCTCATCCACACCTGCATTCAGTTCTATGATCCCCCACTGAGATGTTTCACCTTTCAAGACTTTCAGTTGGGCCCTCTGTTAGAAGAATACTCATCATTGGTTGGTTTGCCTATCAGGGGTGGAATCCCTTTCAACCCTGAGATGGTCTTTCCTGCTAATGGAGAAGTAGCAAAAGCTTTGCATCTGGAACCTGTTTTGGTTGAGCAGCATATGACCTCTAAAGCTGGAATCCCTGGTTTTCATCTGGACTTCTTAATTTCTCAAGCTAGTCTGAAGGCTTCCCTGGGGGAGTGGAAAGCTGTTTGTGCTCTGTTGGCCCTAAGTGTATATGGAATTGTGTTGTTTGCAGATGAGCCTCGTTTCATTAGCAAGAATGCAATCCATCTATTCATTCTGAAGAACCCAGTGCCAACTTTATTGGGGGATCTTTACTATTCAGTGCATCAGAGGAATGAAAAGCAGAGAGGGAGATTAGTGAGGTGTTGTGCTCCATTGTTCCATACTTGGCTTCTCAGGCATCTACCCAGGACAGATGCATTTTTAAACCCTCATCAGCAAAGCAACTGGGCTAAGAGACTCACTACTCTAACTTCCGCAGATATCAGATGGTGCACTCAGAGCACCAAGGGCAGGGATATCATCACCAGCTGTGGACATTTTCCCAATGTGCCTCTAATAGGAGTTAAGGGAAGTATCAATTACAACCCTCTGCTGTTCAGGAGGCAATTGGGCTATGCACTGGTCCACACTCCTAGGGCACAGGACTTGGTGGAGACCCTTTATTGTGAGAACAAGATTAGTTTGGCTGTTGTTAGGCAGGCTGCCTGGGCCTGGGATAATGTTCAAACCAAGGGAGTCACCATTCTGGGGAAGTGTAATAATGTGGCATCAGCACAATATTATGAGTGGTCCCGTGCCAGGACCCAATTCTCTGGAATGCCCTTTACCATAGAAGACGTGCCTGAGTCATCTTCAGCACCACCCCCTACCACTATCAGTTTGGAGGAGTATGAGAGCTTGAAGGAGAGGAATGAGAAGCTAACCCAGGCCTTGCAGAAGACCCTCCGAGAGAGGAGTGAAGGTATGAGGGAGATTGAGAGGTTGGAGAAGATGAGAATAGAGCATTTGACTAAGATTGAGAAGTCTGGGGATTATATCAACAAGTCTAAGGCTGGAGAACAAATTCTGAAGAATGCTTGCAAGGAAGCCCAGTTCCAAAGAGCAAGGACAGACTTGTATTTGAAGGAGAGTCAAGCCCGGTGGGTCAGGATCACCGAGGCCCGTGCTTTAGAGGACAAGAGAGTCCAAGACAAGATGGAGCAACTTGAAGCCAATGCAAAAGAACAACAAGAAGCCTTGGCAGCAGCCCAGAGGGAGTTATCAGAGCTGAAGATCAAAGCAGGGGTGAAGAGGTCAAAGGACCGAACTCAGCACAAGAAGCTAACAGTAGCTGTTGCGACCCGGAATCTCCTCATCAGGAATCTCACGGAGCGTCCGGCTGATCCTGTGACCGAAGCACTTCTCAAGGAAGTTCGTGAGGATGAGTTTGGTCTTGGTGTTTGACCATTTGTTTGTTGTTGCTTTCTTTCCATGTACTTTTATTTTCTTGTAATGTATTTTGACCCCTTAGAGGGCTTGTGTTGTAAAATGAACAAGTTGTATTATTTCACCTTCTGTAATATATTTGTGTTAGTTTGCCTCATCTGAGTCTTCTTCAAGCAACAACAGCAGCATCTTCAAGGGTCTGGAAGGGTCAAAACTGAAGGCCAAACCGGATACCTTGAGAGCAAATAAGCATAACTGCATTGCATGCTAACCCTTTGTTTGTTTTGTAGGTTTTGTTTTATTGTTGCTAACCTCTGTTGTGATGCCTCAGGAACTATTGCTAGGCGCCGAGTATTTCCCCTCAACCGCCCGCACCGCTATCCAACCCGAAACAACCTTCCGGGAATTCAGATGGATCAGATGCAGCAGGACCTCACTGAGGTCAGAAATCAAATGGCAAATGAAAGGCTAGAGATGCGGAATCAAATGACTCAGTTTATGGAAGTTATGAACAACATGGCTCAGAGCCAGGAAAGATTAAGGGCCATGGTGGAAAGGCAGAATCAAGAGGATCCACATATAGGGACTGCCGGTACCAGTAACAATGAAAGGGTACAACCTCACGTCAACCCCCCGGTATTTGGACCACACCTCCATCCTGAGGTCAATATTCCCGCAAATGTTCAAGGGACTGCCACCGCAGCTAGGGTACTTCAAGAGGATCCTCAGGAGGACCAATTCACGGTAATGGGCGCTGGTGAAGAAGCTTATGATAGGAGATTGGATGAGATAGCTGAGAAGCTGAGGTCCTTAGAATCTCAAAACTCTTTGGGCTTCGACGTCATGGACATGGGCTTGGTAGACGGGGTTAGGATTCCCCACAAGTTCAAGCCTCCATGTTTTGAAAAGTATAATGGGACTTCTTGTCCTCGAACCCATCTACAATCTTTTCTCGGGAGATTAAAAGCTTATACCATGGACGAGAAATTGTGGATGTTCTATTTCGAAGATAGCTTAACTGGAGCGTCAAGAGAATGGTACTCTCACTTGACAAGGGCAACAATTAGATGCTGGAAGGACCTGGCAGAGGCCTTCATCAGACAGTATCAGTATAACTTAGACATGGCACCCAATAGGACCCTCCTAATGGGAATGTCACAGTCGTCAAGGGAAAGTTTCCGAGAATATGCACAGAGATGGAGGCAATTGGCTGCTGCTGTTCAGCCACCTATGTCTGAACGGGAAATGGCAGATATGTTCATGAACACCCTTCAGGGAACCTATATTGACAGGTTGGCAGCTTTCTCTTCCACTAGCTTCGCGGATGTTGTCATAGCCGGGGAGAGAATTGAAAGCTTGTTAAAAATGGGAAAGATCTCAGACAACGGTGCAAGCTCGTCCAGTGGTACAAGAAAGCCTTTTGCAGGCCCAAGAAGAACTGGCGAGACCAATGCCATCCATTCAAACAGGGGCAGGCCCCAGTATATTCAGAGGTCAATAGCAGCAGTCACCATTCCTGCTCCAGCTCATCCTCAGCCAGTCTATCAACCTCCTCAACAAAACTATCAACCACAACCTCAGTACCACCAACAAAATCAGTATCCTCCAAGAAATTACAACAACAGCAACACCAACAACAACAGTCAACAGAGGCCATTTCAGCAGAGGCTTTCTCAAGCTAACAGAGTGATCGATCCGATCCCAATGCCATATGCTACTTTGCTGCCACAGCTTCTGAAACTCAACCTGGTTGAGCTAAGAACGTTGGCACCTCCGGATCCCAACAGTCTACCAAGGAATTATGACTCCAACGCTAGGTGTGCTTTTCATTCCAACGCACCTGGCCACAGCACAGAAAAATGTAGGGCTCTGCATATGAAGGTGCAAGACCTGGTAGACTCCAAGGCTCTGAATTTCGCACCACCACCCAATGTCAATAAGAACCCCATGCCGAACCATGGTGGTCCCAGGATTAACGCTATTGAAGAAGACAAACCGTCTTATTTAATAACCAGTGTGGGACAGATCAGGACACCATTGGTAGAAATCAAGGCTCAACTCCTGGAATGTCAAATGTTCCCGGGGTGTGAGTTGGGTTGTGCTTACTGCAATATCTCTGTAAATGGGTGCGATAATTTGAGGAATGGCATAGATGGCCTTATCCAGAGTGGCCAGCTTCAGATCACCACATCATTTCCAACAAATCCAGCAATATCATCAGCAACGGTTTCAGAACCTCCTACAACTGCAGCAACTATTGTTCCTGACAATTCTTCGGTTTCATCAACAAGTACTTCATCCATCATCTCAACTGATCAGTTTACAACAAATTTTCCTGCTACAACTTCAGCATCACTCCACTTCGAATCTCCTACAACAACAACATCCATACTTCCGACAATGTCTCCTACAACACCAGCAACAAATCATGAAGATGTCTCAACTGTCACCATATTCTATGATCCTGAGAACAACTCTGCCTACCATTCAGAAGGTGCTGCTCCCATCAGAGCACCAGTTACAATCTTTTATGATCCGCAAACTATCACAATCCCTTCAGCAGCAGCAATCAGTCCAGTCACTGTCACGGTGCCTGGACCAGTACCATATGAAAGCAATAGGGCCATCCCTTGGCACTATGGTTCTGACGTGTACTGCGAAGGAAAAAGAATCACTCTTGAAACATCAACACCTGCACCACAAGTAGATAATATGGGGGGAGGCGGAGGCTTCACTAGAAGCGGACGTCTCTTTGCTCCACCAATTCAAAGACCTACCGCCGAAGCAGAAGCTGCTGCTAAGGCAAAAGGGAAGAGCCCTGTGCAGGAAGATCAAGCTGCTAAGGAAGCTTTGAAGACACCGTTCGATCAAGAAGTTGATGAGTTTATGAGAATCATCAAAAAGAGTGATTACAAAATTGTGGATCAGCTTCACCAAACGCCATCCTAAATCTCTATCCTCTCACTGCTTATGTGCTCCGAAGCCCATCGGAATGCACTACTCAAGGTCTTGCACGCAGCTTACGTGCCTGAAGAGATTACTGTCAACCAGTTGGAAACCGTAGTTGGAAATGTTACTGCTAGCAATGGGCTAGGATTCACCAATACTGACTTGACAGCGGATGGCCGCAACCACAACAAAGCCTTGCACATCACCATGGAATGCAAAGGAGCTGTCCTTTCTCATGTGCTGGTAGACACAGGTTCATCCCTGAATGTCTTACCAAAGAAGGCTCTGGTGAAGCTAGAATATGATGGATTGGCATTGAGACCCAGCAACCTGGTAGTAAGGGCCTTCGATGGTTCTAAGAGATCGGTTCTGGGAGAGATCGAGCTACCTGTGACAATTGGCCCACAGACCTTTAAAACTATCTTTTATGTGATGGACATTCAGCCCGCCTACAGCTGTTTGTTGGGTAGACCCTGGATTCACGCCGCCGGCGCAATAACGTCTACCCTTCACCAAAAGTTAAAATTTGAGTGGGAAGGCCAAGTTGTCACAATCTGTAGAGAGGAGGACATTTTTGTCAGCCACCTGGCGACCTATAAGTACATTGAAATGGATGGGGAGATCCATGAAACAATGAGCCAAGGATTTGAAGCCTTGAATGTGAATGAAGCATCTGCTGTATCTGGGATCTCCATGTCATCTTACCAACAAGCCCGGAAGGTTGTTAAGGAAGGAACTGCCCTGGGCTGGGGCAAAGTTTTGGCTGTGGAGGAGAAGAAAGACAAATTTGGGTTGGGTTACAGACCAACTCAACATCAAGCAGAGGCTGCTGGAGAGCCTGGTTTTGTCAGTGGGGGGATGCTTACCCCTGATGCTATCAACTGTCTGGAAGACGAGCTGGAAGAGGAGCGCAACCTGGAAAGCTGGATTCGTCCAAAGATCCCGGGGAGCAGTGTCTCGAACTGGTCTTCCCAGGAAATTATAAAAGTTACTCGATCAGAGTAATTATTATTTCCTGTATTTTATAAGCATGCATCAAAGTCTTGCATCTTGCCCAAGATGACAAGACTCATTTTGTAATCGGGCCATCTGTACTTTTTTGTGCAAACAAGATCAATTAATGAAATATCAGACATCTTTTTGCAAACGCGTCTTTTTCTTTTCGTTCACTGTTTTTTCCATGTTTCTTTTTTGTACAAAAAATAAATGGCAGTGTTTTCAAAATGACGACTTCATTTCACTTTTCTAAATAAGACTAAAATCAGATCACTAAAATGAACAACTTAACCCTTGCAGAGAGTGCCTTCCTGACAGCACCGACAACAGCACGGCTATGACATCGTATGACTTTGACAATCCGATCAATCAAGCTGATGAAGGGGTTGATGAAGAATATGAGCTTCCTGAAGAGCTAGCCAGGTTGTTAAGGCAAGAGGAAAAGGTTATTACCCCTCACCAGGAGGAGGTTGAAGTGATTAATCTTGGTACAGAGGAAGACGTGAAAGAGGTTAAAATCGGGGCCTGCCTGCAAGACTCAGTGAAGAAGCAACTGGTTGATCTACTTCAAGAGTATGTGGATGTGTTTGCTTGGTCGTATCAAGACATGCCAGGGTTGGATACCGACATTGTTGTGCACAAGCTGCCTTTGAGAGAAGAATGCCCTCCAGTCAAACAGAAGCTGCGCCGTACTCGTCCAGACATGGCTATGAAAATCAAGGAAGAGGTACAAAAGCAATGGGACGCCGGGTTCCTTGCTGTAACTAGCTACCCGCCGTGGGTTGCTAATATAGTACCTGTGCCTAAGAAGGACGGCAAAGTAAGGATGTGCGTTGACTACCGGGATCTGAACAGATCCAGCCCGAAAGATGATTTCCCTCTACCTCACATTGATGTATTGGTTGATAACACGGCTCAGTTCTCGGTATTCTCCTTCATGGATGGATTTTCAGGATACAACCAGATTAAAATGTCGCCTGAAGACATGGAGAAGACAACATTCATTACACCCTGGGGCACGTTCTGCTACAAGGTAATGCCATTTGGGCTCAAAAATGCCGGTGCAACATATCAACGGGCTATGGTGACACTATTCCACGATATGATCCATAAAGAAATAGAATGCTATGTGGATGATATGATCGCCAAGTCCCTTACAGAAGAAGACCATCTGGTGAATCTGCTCAAATTATTCAAGCATCTGAGGAAGTACCAATTGAAGTTGAACCCCAACAAATGCACATTCGGGGTGCGATCTGGTAAGCTGCTGGGATTTATTGTAAGCGAGAAAGGGATTGAAGTTGACCCTGATAAAGTCAAAGCTATTCAAGAGATGCCTGCACCGAAAACTGAAAAGGAAGTTCGAGGGTTTCTAGGTCGATTGAACTACATTTCAAGGTTCATATCTCACCTGACAGCAACCTGTGAGCCCTTGTTCAAGCTGTTAAGAAAAGAACAAACGGTCAGGTGGAATGAAGACTGTCAAAGGGCTTTTGACAAGATCAAGGAATACCTGCAAGAACCTCCAATCCTTATGCCACCAGTTGAAGGAAGACCTCTGATAATGTACTTGACAGTATTAGAAGAGTCAATGGGGTGTGTGTTGGGCCAGCATGACGAGTCTGGTCGAAAAGAGTATGCAATATACTACCTAAGCAAAAAGTTTACCGACTGTGAACAACGTTATTCACTGCTCGAGAAAACTTGCTGTGCTTTAGCGTGGGCTGCTCGCCGACTGAGACAGTATATGTTGACCCACACTACTTTGTTGATATCAAAAATGGACCCAGTCAAGTACATCTTCGAGAAGCCAGCTCTTACCGGACGGGTTGCAAGATGGCAGATGATCCTTACAGAGTATGACATACAGTACACATCTCAGAAAGCCATCAAGGGCAGTGTATTGTCTGAATATCTTGCTGAGCAACCCATTGATGACTACCAGCCTATGAGGTTTGACTTCCCTGATGAAGACATCATGTTCATTAAATCAAAAGATCATGAAGAGCCTATTCACACTGAAGGGCCTGACCCGGAGGAAGAATGGATTATGATGTTCGACGGGGCTGTTAACATGAATGGCCGTGGTGTTGGTGCAGTACTTATTACACCCAAGGGAGTCCACATGCCTTTCTCGGCAAAGCTCACCTTCAACTGCACTAACAACGAAGCTGAATACGAAGCTTGCATTATGGGTCTTGAGGAAGCCATTGACCTCAGGATCAAGACATTGACCGTATTCGGAGATTCAGCTTTGGTAATCAATCAGACCAATGGCAAATGGTACACACACCAGGATCATCTGATACCTTACAGGGATTATACAAGAAGGTTATTGACTTTCTTCACAACAGTCAAACTTGAGTATATCCCACGGGATGAGAATCAGTTTGCAGATGCCTTGGCTACCATTTCGTCCATGATCAAAGTTCAAGCTGCTAACTTTGTACCTCAGATTTCAGTATCGAGACTTGATAGACCAGCATATGTATTCGCAGCAGATGTTGTCAAAGATGATAAGCCTTGGTTCCATGATATTAAGTGCTTCTTGGAGGATCAAACATACCCACCTGGGGCATCTTCCAATGATAAGAAGACCTTGAGAAGGCTTGCTGGAAGTTTCTTTCTGAACACTGATGGGTCTTTATACAAGAGGAACTTTGATATGGTACTCCTCAGATGTGTTGACAAGACGGAAGCAGGTTTGTTGATGCATGAAGTGCATGAAGGCTCTTTTGGTACCCATGCTGGAGGACATGCAATGACTAAAAAGTTGCTAAGATCAGGTTATTATTGGATCACAATGGATGCCGACTGTTGTGCCTATGCCAGAAAATGCCACAAATGCCAGATCTACGCAGATAAAGTGCATGTACCTCCGAATCCTTTGAACATCATGTCTTCACCATGGCCCTTTGCCATGTGGGGCATTGATATGATTGGCAAGATTGAGCCAACTGCTTCAAACGGCCACAGATTCATCCTGGTCGCCATCGACTATTTCACTAAGTGGGTTGAAGCAGCCTCATATGCAAATGTCACAAGGCAAGTGGTAGCCAGATTTCTGAAAAGAGATATCATTTGTCGATATGGAGTTCCCGAGTGAATCATTACTGATAATGGTTCCAATCTCAACAACAAAATGATGGCTGAATTATGCCGGGACTTCAAGATTCAACATCACAACTCTTCTCCTTACAGGCCGAAAATGAATGGCGCTGTTGAGGCAGCAAATAAGAATATCAAGAAGATTGTGCAAAAGATGGTAGTCACCTACAAAGACTGGCACGAAATGCTACCATTTGCCTTGCATGGGTACCGCACATCAATCAGGACATCCACTGGGGCAACGCCGTATCAACTTGTGTATGGTATGGAAGCAGTCCTACCGGTTGAAGTTGAATTACCCTCGTTACGGGTATTAATGGATGTCAAATTGAGTGAAGCAGAATGGGTTAGGTCCCGATACGAGCAACTGAGTCTGATTGAAGAGAAAAGATTGGCTGCAATCTGTCACGGGCAGTTGTATCAGAAGAGAATGAAGAAAGCCTTCGATCAGAAAGTCAGGCATCGAGAGTACCAAGTGGGAGATCTTGTGCTGAAAAGAATCCTCCCTCCTCATACAGACCACAGGGGCAAATGGACTCCAAACTATGAAGGGCCATTCGTGGTAAAGAAAGTTTTCTCCGGTGGAGCACTGATGCTCAGCACCATGGATGGTGAAGATTTCCCGTCCCCTGTGAATTCAGATGCAGTTAAAAAATACTTCGCATAAAATGACCCGCTGGACATAAAAACAGAATGTAAGTCCAGGCAAAAATAGGGCATCCCGGCGAGTCAAAAACAGAATAAAAGACTCGGGCAAAAATAAGGGAAATAAATAAAAATTTGTACACCCGCTGAGTTGAAAAGCCGCATTGGACAGCTCAGGCAAAAATGGGTATCCCGATGGATTGAAAACCCGAAAGGGCAATCCATGCAAAATAAGGGAATAAGCGAGCAACTGCATTTTGAGTTCGTCTGTATCACTTACAATTTGGAAAGCTTCAAAAGGATCAGGCTTCAATCAGAATCAGCCTTCTTCAGAAAGCAAGACGAAAAGAACGTCATTGTCATACGAGTCATATCAGAAGAGGAAGCTCCTTAAAGCGTCGTCAACACCGCCAGCATTTTGTTTCTCAATTTATAACAATCTCCTCATTTCAGGAGATACGTTTCTTTGATTGTATCTCGCCAATTCAGGGCATATGAATTAATAAAATCAGATTTTCAGTCATGTTTCGTTTTTGTATATTTTTATTTGCAAAGGATGTCTGATGTCTCTAAAAAAATCAATTGCATAAGTACAAATGCTTTTCTCCAAAAAATGATGATAATAAAACACATGCTTGCAGGGAGTATACTTACTTTTTGAGAGTGCTTAACTCCTATGACGGAATCCAGTAGAGGATACCTCGAGACCTTTTGTGCGTTTCCTTATCTCTGCAGGATTGCAGGTATCCAGAACGCAACCTGGGGCATGCAAGTTACGTCTCAGCAAGCTGGCGAATCATTATCAACTCGGTCTATCTTCCACGTGGCACTGGAAGGGGCCCATTTCCCCAGCGAAGTTGCCAAATCAACATACACTCAATCTCAGCATCTGAAATGCTCTATCCCCAGCTGAGTTGCCTCTTGTTGCTCTCCCCAGCTGAGTTACCAACAATCATCCCCAGCTATAGTACCAATCATTCTTCCTCAGTAAAATATAGGAGTCAGGGAATCATCTCCCCACAGAATCTTCAGCCTCTATCCAGAAGAGCAGCGCATAGAAGATCACAACAGAGTGAAGAAAGCCTCTACAAACCCCAGCTGGGTCCCATATTACAAGGATATATCAATCGGTGACCTATATCCCCAAGCACATATCATCTTATTAGATCTACCAATGATCTCATCCCCAGCTGGGAGGTCCATTTCAAACAGATCAGCCAGAGATCTTCGCGGCAGCGGGATCCGAATCCCGGTTTGATATCTTTGCATAATCATGGCATTTTGCATCATATTATCCCCCCAGAGCGTAGCATTCCGTCTAACACGGAGCATTACGGCAAAAGTCAAACGCATAGCATAATCATAAGCCATGTTCTGAATAAACACATGTGAATAATAACCGTTCATCATCGTCGTACAGAAATCCCCACCAGAATCCCAGCAAAAGCAGTTGCCTCATAAATCACAAACACCAGTATATATTTCCTTTTGATACCCGTCCGTATCAACGCTCCCCAGTAAAGTCGCCTGAACACTCTTTACAAACAAGATCACCCATATCACGGATGCTTCATGACACCCGTCCGTGTCATATCACTAGCAGAAAGCCGAAGACACCCTCTTTGCACTCACACATACTTATATATACACACTTTCTTGACACCCGTCCGTGTCATATCCCCAGCGCCGTCGCTTACACTTTTGCAACTCATATACTTGTTGATATCATACTTTTCTCCTTTTGACATTCGTCCGTGTCACCTCCCCCAGCACAGTAACCTAACACTTTGTATATCAGATATTTGTTTATACTATACTTTTCTTTTGACACTCGTCCGTGTCACTCTCCCCAGCAGATAAACACTCAACTATATATCACTCATACTCATACTTATACAGATACTCGTCCGTATCTTGTATACACCATCACTTATCTCCCCACAGATTCAACAGAAGTCTTTGTTCTTTGTTAACCAGTTGGTACTCGTCCGTATCATCATCTCAGAACATTGCGTCTAATGTTTGTTTCTACATGATACTCGTCCGTATCATAGTCTTAAGGATGCTCGTCCGCATCTTTAATCCATACACTGTGTAAAACACTTATGTCTTCTTGGATATAGATACTCGTCTGTATCTACTATCCCCGGAAGAATCCTTTCAGATTCAACACTCGTACGTGTTCTCTGTTAACCAGTTGATACTCGTCCGTATCATCATCTCCGAGCATGTGTCAGTTTGTTTCTACATGATACTCGTCCGTATCATAGTCTTAAGGATGCTCGTCCGCATCCCTAATCTATACATAATACCAAACACTTATACTTTTCTCTCTTGGTTGGGAACACTCATCCGTGTTTACTATTCCCCAGTAGATCACCAACAAAGCAAATTTTCCTTCTTATCTGACACTCGTCCTGTGTCGTGATAAACCTGAGAGCAGCCGTACCCTGCTGAGTGGTCGTCCTCCACTTCTTGATGGTCGTCCTCCATCATGCTCATCCGATGGCCGTCCCCATCGTTGATTTTAGCAGCCGTCCCCTGCTAGGTGGTCGTTCTCCACCTTTTGATGATCGTCCTTCATCATTTTATCCAATGGCCGTCCCCATTGTTGATTTCGGTTATCTGGCATTCGTCCTATGTCATGAGAAGCCTCGAGAGCAGCCGTACCCTGCTGAGTGGTCGTCCTCCACTTCTTGATGGTCGTCCTCCATCATGCTCGTCCGATGGCCGTCCCCATCGTTGACCTTTTCTATCCGATGGCCGTCCCCATCGTTGATATTTTCGGCAGCCGTACCCTGCCAGGTGGTCGTCCTCCACCTTTGATGGCCGTCCCCATCATATTTCCTTTATTACCCAACAGAGCAGCCGTACCCTGCTAGGTGATCGTCCTTCACCTTTGATGGTCGTACCCCATCATCTGTTTATTTCATTTATTCTTTAACCCGATGGCCGTCCCCGTCGTGGTCCCTTTTCCTTTTAGCCCGATGGCCGTCCCCATCGTCGGTTACCTTCCTTTATGAACTTGATGGCCGTCCCCGTCATGTTTCATTAAATCCTCAGAGAATTTTACAGCTTTATCTTGATGGCCGTCCCCATCTTGATTTTATTTCCCCAGCTAGTCGGCCGTCCCCGTCTTGGCTTTACCTTTTATTTCCCCAGCTAGTCGGCCGTCCCCGTCTTGGCTTTACCTTTTGTCCCCAGCATGTCGGCCGTCCCCGTCATTGCTCCTTACCCAGCAGTCGTCCTCTGCTCGACGGTCGTCCTCCGTCGCCCACACTTTACAATCTATATCCCTTTTCTTCTTCATTCTGTGAGTGCAAATTTTGGACTGTCTTTGGTATTCAACCACAAGTTATCTTGTTCGCCTGTTAAGCCGTTGCTTACAACCTGCACAGCTAACTCATGTTTGAATAGGGGCAGCTGTAAACACCCCAAATTTGCCCTCACCTTCCAAGATCTCCATATTATCATTGCTAATGTTCTCCGAGGCTCATCGGAACGCACTATTGAAAGTCCTGCACGCAGCTTACGTGCCGGAGGAGATTACCGTCAATCAGTTAGAGGCAGTGGTTGGAAATGTCAACGCTAGTAATGGACTAGGTGTAAACACCCCAAATTTTCCCTCACCCATTCACACCATGGCTTGTGATCATCTCATATGCATAAACACAATCATATCATCTCACATTTCATTTTTGATTCACTACATAGTTTCTAAGGCATCTGCACCTAGGGTTTGTGATCTGAGCAATCCAAGAGCTTCTTGAGCCACTCCAAAGGCAACCAATCACTTCAAAGGGATCCATATGTGTTCAAGTATCATATTACATCTTCTCAAAGTCAAAAATTCCAAAGAATCACAAGAACTAGGGTTTGGATGGATGCAGAGCCAAGTTTGACTGCACAGTTGACCTAAAATTAGGGTTTTGGTTTCAGAGGCCATAACTCCAAATTTTTTGGTCATTCTTGTTTCCATTGGTCTCTATATGGTATAGGGAGTATGCATATCAATTTTCATGAAGAAATTCTATGGGGAAGTCATCTGATCAAGGGTTGACTTTCTGGACAAGCCAGTGCAAAATCAGGGCATCTGAGGCCCCCAATGACCCAACCAATGAGCAATATTCATCATTTTGAGTGTATATGATCTTTATTTGATCATGGAAGAATATTGAAGTTCACAAAAATCAAGAATTTAGGGTTTTTGCAAATGTTGACTTTTTGGGCATAGTTGACTTTTCAAGAATGCTTCATTTTAGGTCATTTTTCAAGCCTTGATTATTGATCCAAAAATGCTTCAAATGGAAAAACTTTGGTCATGAAAGTTGTAGATCTCATTTTTCCCTTTTCAAAAAGTACAAGAACATGATCAAACTCTTCTTGGATCAAAAGTTATGGTGTGACAAAGTTGGCTAAAATCATTGATTTTCAAGACATGCACTAAATGGAAACTTTGCAAAACCATGAACCAAAGCCAATTGTGACCCCTAATTCATTTCAAACCATGACACAAACATTCTACATGTCCTAAAATTCAGAATTGGACCAAGGTTTCTCATGTTTTGGTTCATGTAACAAGACTTTCTTTCATGTGAACCATAAAGCAACAAGTTGCAAAACCACTCATTTCTCTTCACCAACTTGCTGCATTGGCCCTTGAACCAAGCTAGCCCTTTCCCCTCATTTTGCTGCGCAGCCCCATGCCATGTACTTGCCTAGATCATGAGCCATACTTCTCTTACACAAAAGGTGGACTTTGTGCAAAAGCAAACTTACCAATCACTATAGGCCAGGTCACATCATCTGACCTATAGGATTAAAATACATTATCACTTGGCAAGCCAAAGATATCAAGAGGCAAGGCTGAAACTCTCTCATTAAAGACATACACCAAAACACTCCCATTTGCATTTGGTTTCGAATCTCTCTGCCCAGCCATCAAACACAAAAACCATTTTCACCATTCAGCTCACCACACTTCATAGACCTCAAACCACCAAGAGCCAGGCCTGAAACAAGCAAGAACATCCCATTGCCATTTCTCACCTCAACTTGCAGTTTCATTCGAAACTCCTTCCATAGCTCACAAACACCCAAACAAACACCACAGACCTTCTCCACTCATTGTTCTGATCACGAAGAACCATTCACAATGACCTGAAACTGCCTGAAACTCCATTGCCATTTCTGACTGAGCTTGAGCAGAAGTTTGTCAAACTCATCATCCAGCCAACATAAATTCCTCTTGAGCATTCAAACATCATCTGGGGATCAAGTGGAGTGGATTGCACTGAAGGAAGTGGCCAGAAAGTCATCAGAGTGAAAGCTTCGAATCTCAGGTAGCTTGAAAAACATTTTTCCAGAAATCATTTTTATTGTTATAAACTTGTTCTCTATGCTTCACTGAGTGTCCTGGTGCTTTTGGTTTTTGAAATGGTGTTGAAATGAGTATTTAATTGGCTTCTGAAACCTGCGTGCCCTAAAATTTATTTGTTTCGATTCATGGTTCTGGGGAAATATAAATTTGTTTTGGCTTAGGGTTTTAGTTCAGGGGATCATGGGAATCATTTCTGGATGCTTAGGTTTCATTTTTGTTACGATTTGAGGGGTTTTGGGGATTTTCAGGGGAGATGCTGGCCGGAGAAGACGACCGGAAGTCTTCTCCGGCCGCCTGAAAGTAATTTGTGCCCTAATTGCGTAATTAGTGTCATTTGAATGTGGGACGTTGGATGAGGTTGACTGGTTGACTCCCCGCGCGAATGAAAGGCCCAGATCAATCTGCTTAGCCCTAATCTTTTCCATTAATTTTAATTAATCTTAATTAACTCAGAGGCCATCTGGACCCTCCATTCACGCGCCAGTCAACGCATTCAAACCCAGGGCTCATCTCAGCCTTCCATTTGGCTGACTTCTCCTTTTATTTAATTTTAATTCATTTTCTTTTCATTTAACTTGCATAATTAATTTAAAATAGTAAAAAATGCATAAAAATTATGAAACTTTTTCTTCTGAGTTTTATTAATTTTTATGACCCAAAAATATTTTTATTTTATTTTTTATCATTAAAAAAGTATTTTTAAATATTTAAAAGATTATTTTTAATTGATTAATGGAAATTAATTAATTAAAAATACTTTTAGGTATTTAAAAATCACCAAAAAATTCATGAAATGTTCTAAGACATTTAGAAACATTGTCCAACCTTCAAACCAAATTTCGTTTTTGATCTTGATGCATTTTGAGAATTTTTCATTGAATTAAAATCATTTTTGTGCATTATTTTGATCATAAGTTCAAAAATTCATTTCTGCCTATTTGAAAAGAGTTGGACATTGATTCTTTTTGATTTGTTTTGTGTTTGGCATTTAGTTTCTAGGGTAAAATGGCCATGATTTGTTTCCTCATTTTCAATTTGTTTGGTATTTCTTTTGTTTAAGAGCCCTAAAAACCCTAATAACTTAGAAAATTCATATCTTGAGATTGGTGAGGAGTTGAGACCTCTCCTTTGGACTTTGGTTTAGTATAGGTTTAGGGTTTCTTTGGGTGGCATTTTCCATTTTTTATCTTAGGGTTTGCTTCTGTTTTTGGTTTTTGTTGGATGTTTGATTCATAAACCCTAATTTGGACTTCCATTTGCATCCTTCTTGCATTCTCTTGCATAACATGACTTGCCATGCCATTCCATGCCTCCATTTGATTCATTTGACATCATAAGACATGTAGAAAGTATGTTTGATCATTACATCTTGCATTTGCCATGTTGTATGTTTTGTATGCTTCCTAACTTTTCATGTGTATCCATGCTTCTAAGCTTGCACCATTTGCACCCATGAACTTGTATGAGCATATCCATGCCTTGCCTCATGTTTGTAGCACTCCATAGCATCATTATCACCATCAACATGCTTCTGGTTTTGTTTAGCATCATACCCTTTCATCCCATTTAGCATTGCATTGCATTTCTTTCTAACATTTCAGGTGGTAAGTAAATTTGAGAAGTGAATTTGCCTTCACTTCTCATAACTTTTCTTTTCATCTCTCTTGCATCCATTGCTGAATTTATGTGTGTGTTTGAGATTGAGCTTGCTCATTCTTGTTCCTCCCACTTTCTATCTTCAAGTGACTTGACTTCTTGAATGAAGCAAGTCACTTTGCTTCTCTTGATCCTGTTCATCTGCTTCCTGGTGGCCTTTGAAGATTGTTCTTGTTTAACCTCACAAACTTTAGGAACAACCAAGCATGACAATGAATTAGGGTTTTGGTTAGTCCCCCCCTCATAGTTTTACCTTTGTGTCTCTTTTGAGTCTTCTCTTTCTCACCTCATAATCAGGGATTAAACCCTAAAGGCTTTAAGGCTTTGTGATTAAGCTTATGCCTGCATCCTTCTATTAGGATGGAGTGTATAACTTTAATCCTAAGTGTTAAACCCTTAATGTGTTTAAATCCTTTAATCAATTCACTTAATAAGTATCAAGACATTACACTTGTAACTTGGGCCTTGCATTAGGGTTCTAATTCTTCCTTAATTGGTTAAGAAGGACTAACCCTAGTGTTAATGGACAAGTCCCCCTCAAGTTGTCTTACAAATCATAAAATTCACTTCTTCATCTCACCATTTAATAAAATCCACTTAATCAAAGGCTTGCTTTGTCATGAGTTTAATCCCTAATCATGGATTAAGTTGAGGAGCTTTCCTCAGCTTAAACATTCTCATCTATTATCCTTCTATTAGGATGGTGTAATGAGTCTGTTTAATCCTTGATTATGGCTTAACCTCATTACTCAACACTAAAAAAAAACACCAAAAACATCTAAATAATCACAAGTAGGTTAATGATCTTAATCCTATACCAAAGGTGATTAAGTGTGAGAATCTAACTTCACACTTAAGGTATTCTCATTACCCCTAATCAGAGGGAAGATGTGATGAGTTTACTAAATCCATTGGTTTAGGCTTAAGCTCATCAACTTATGACAAACTTTCAAAAGCAATAAAAGACTGAAAACTCAAAAACAAACAATAATCGTCTCCTTCGGGATTCTTTTCTCATCACCTTCACTCACAAACGAGAACTTGCTTCTTCCGTCTAATGCAAGACAGTTAGCATCTGTGCCAGACAGATCATACACTTGAGCATAGGCTAGTAAGCAGTTCACAAGTCAATTCATCTTTCAGTCTCTTTGGGTCGAACTACGGTGTTCTGACTTCCTCATTGCACGAGAGGATACGTAGGCATAACTTAACAGTTATCGAACAAAAGTCTCTATACATTCCCCCTCCTTCTAGCTTCATTCTTTTAGCCTCATGATCATGAGCAGTTCTTTTTCATTCTCACACTGACACTTTCATACTTCACATCACTTTTCTCACACTGACACCTGTACATTCTTTTCCAGCTATTTTATACACAGATTGCACTGACACTACCCCATTAAAACACAAACCTTTCAAGCGTGGATCCCGTCGAGTACGACGGACAATCTGGGTGCTTATACCTTCCCAGGTTGTAACCAACCCCCTTTCTCAGTCTCTCTGGTTCGCAAACCGTCTTATCCATCTCTTTCTAGGCTTATGCAGCATTGCCTTTCCTCCAGGATAAAAATGCCTAGCTGGCGACTCTATTCATCTCCAGTGAGTTCACGGCTGTGTGTTCTCACTGTTCCCTTCGCCGACCGTTCGCGTCTGTACCTTCATCTGATCCAGTTTCATTTGTCGGGAGCGACACTAGGGTTTACCAATACTGATCTGACGACGGAAGGTCGCAATCACAACAAGGCCTTGCATATTACCTTGGAGTGTAAGGGTGCAGTTCTTTCTCACGTACTGGTGGACACAAGGTAATCCCTCAATGTCCTGCCCAAGAAAGCCCTTATGAAGCTGGAGTATGATGGATTGGCACTACGCCCAAGTAACTTGGTAGTGAGAGCCTTTGACGGTTCTAAAAGATCAGTTCTGGGAGAGATAGAATTACCAATAATGATTGGCCCACAGGTTTTCAAAACGACCTTCTTTGTGATGGATATACAGCCTGCCTACATCTGTCTATTGGGTAGGCCATGGATACACGCCGCCGGCGCCGTGACGTCAACCCTTCACCAGAAGTTAAAATTCGAGTGGGAAGGCCAAGTCATTACTATTGTGGGGAGGAGGATATTTTTGTTAGCCAGCTGGCCACCTTCAAATACATTGAGATGGATGGGGAGATCCATGAAACCATGAGCCAAGGGTTTGAGGCCCTTAATATTAATGAAACATCTGCTGTGCTTGGGACCTCCATCACATCATATCAGCAAGCCCGAAAGGTTGTTGAAAAGGGTACCGCCCAAGGCTGGGGCAAGCTGCTGCCCGTGGAGAAGAAAGAAGACCGATTCGGGTTGGGTTACAGACCAACTCGACAAGATCAACCAGAGGCTGCAAAGGAGCCCAAGTTTGTCAGCAGGGGGATGCTCACCCCGGATGCTTGATGCGTGTTTTTCGCAAGTGTACGAATCACGTCAAAGTAATATAAAAGATTATCGAATCCACAGAGACCAAGTGTCAATCTATCGTACCTGTTGTTATGGTGCTTATCTAAGGCAACTATTTTTAAGGGTTTTAATAAGGGTGCAATGGTAAATAAAATTATAATTTTAAATAATAGATAAAGGACAGGCTCGAATGTAATTCACGTAATCAATGATAATCCAGTACTTGTTAGTGGAACTACTTATGGGCAATGTTTTCTTCTTTGAAAAGAACTAATTTAACAGGAACTGTCGCTTTCGCGTATTCAGAACCGAGTTGTACTCTCTAATCAACCCCTCCTATTGTCACGGATAAAAAGGTGCGTACTGCGTTAGAGTAGTAAACCTATTTTTAAGAAATATAGTATCTTAACTAAGTTGAAAAGTACTTTAACCTGGATTTCTTAGCAAAAAGAGGTTCTCACGAACCAGACTCCAAACTTCTTTAACGCGTTCAAAAGTCGTTTTAAAATCTCCTTTCTTTTTAATCTAAAAACTCCTAATAAACTAGACAAAGCGCTTTTGGCTGTTTTTGAAATAGTTAAAAACAATTACTTGGATTGAAAGATAAAATAGCCCTTAGGTGTTTCCACGAACAATTATACTGATTACTGGTTTAATTACGATCCTTACATTCTAACCTTTATGGAATTAGTTAGACATGATAAAGTAAAGATTCTTTTTATAATTTTTCATAAAAGTAATTTAAAGCGAGTGCGGATAATAAACAAAGTAAATGTGCGAGTGCGGGAAATAAACAAAGTAAATGTGCGAGTGCGGGAAATAAACAAAGTAAATGTGCGAGTGCGGGAAATAAACAAAGTAAATGTGCGAGTGCGGGAAATAAACAAAGTAAATGTGCGAGTGCGGGAAATAAATAAAAGTAAAGTACGAACTTGAATTAAAATGGCGGCAGGATTAACTTCCTCCAGAGTGCTCCAAAACTCGAACCACAGACAGATTACAGACTCGATCACTCGATTGCAGAGGCACCCCGATGTGGAATGGCAACTGCTTTATAACTGATATATGCCTAGAGAATTCTAATTCTGGATGAAGAAAAACGAAAATCTAAGGTCCTATTTATAGGAAAAACTGAAAGCATGAAATGACCGGGACGCCCCTCCACTAAAAAGTGGAGGTTACTGATTTTGGCCTTGTGGCGCCCGCCACAGGCCTATGGCGCCCGCCATGGTCCCTACAGGGGATGATGGAGTGGGGAACGTGGGTCTTGGAGGTTGAGGAGTGGTCTTGAGACGTGGCCACGTCATGGCTAACCCCATGGCGCCCGCCACGGTGGGTGCCGCAAGTGCAAAACGCTGAATTTCTAGGTTTTCGTCCGTTTTCACTCCTTTTTCGCTCCTTTTCCTGATTCAAGCTCCGATTATTATAAAAACCTGAAAACATAAGAAAACAAAGCAATAACAAAGCAAAACAACAATAAAAGCTAAGAATGCATGCGAAATCGGAGTCAGAAATACGGTGAATTTTAGTGTGATCAAATTCTCCCACACTTAAACCTTTGCTTGTCCTCAAGCAAACATTAAAGCTTAAGAAAATATGGTGTCAACACGTGTCTTTGGGCTAAAGGGATTCTAAGTTCAAGTCAGGATGCAGTGACAGATACTAACTAAGTGAACCAAGGGTACCATAGTAACACAAACACAAACTTCAATCCTATATTAACCACTCCATATCATCCCACGATACCTAGGCCTATCTTCTCATCTTTTTGTGTCCTTTTCATTCGGGCGCAATCACATTAAGCCCGTTATCCGTACATGCTTCATAGTAGAGTGACCGGTTAGTGATTCTGATCCAAAACATAAGGTTTCTGGCACATAAGCATGTGTAAACCTGTTTTTATTTCGCCTAAATGTAGCTGCGGGGGATCGGATCGTAATCCGCCCTACCAAGTTCAGTGCCAGATACCTCTGAACCAACTAACAATAGGTGACTTGCAATTTTTTTTTCTTTTTGTGGCAAATTTTTTTCTTCTCTTTTTTTCGGTTTAAATGACTTTGTGAGGGTCACCTATACCAGAGTTTGCCTTTTTTTTTTTTTTTTTTTCTTTTTTTATTAGCACTGGATCATTCACTTATATTCATCGGCCCTCTACGTAGAGCATGCTTAGGCCGGAGCTGACTGCTAAAATAAACTACTTAGGACAATTTTTTAAATGATAATAAAGGCCATGGTGGTGGGGTTTAGGAGTGATTCCTATATTCAAGAGGTCTATGGCGCTAAAATGGTTCTGATGTTTCAAAAAGTTGACCTAAGTCACCACATCCTAATCTAAACCTGTCTCAAAGCCCAAAAAAACATGTGAAACAACATTATTTTCTTTTTAAAAATTTTCTGGTAAGGCTAAGGAAATGGGAAAAAATGAAGATGAACTAAAAAAAACACTATACTGGTGACTCGTCAGACTCATGCATTATCTAAGAAAATTAAATTACTGAAAAGGGAAATAACTGAAAGGAAATTAACTAAAAAGGGAAATAACAGAAAGCAATAAAATCCCCTCCCACACTTAAATCGAACATTGTCCCCAATGTTTCGAAATAAGATAAGGGGGGTAACCTGGAAAAAGACTACTGAGGAGGGGCACTGGTGCCTTCGCCGTCCTGATGTGATGGTCTGGAACGACGGGATCTACTACGATGCTGGTCCCTCCGGTCGAGTCGTGCTGATAAAGCAGCCTGAGCACTCCGGACCTCTCGAAGGATACCCAAGATGGAACCCTGAGTAGCCTCTACAAGCTGGTAGTGTTGGCTGTTGAACTCTCTCTGACGGTTCTGCTCTAATGAAATACCGTTCAAGGTACGGCAAACGTTGCTATAAGCACGATCCGAAACCAATCGCGATTGTTGCATGAAGCTCATGTTGTCCGTCAGCTGCTGTGAAATAGTAGAGAGAAGGCCATCACGCCTTTCTTCTCTAGCTGTCATATCACGCCACATCTCCTCGGTGACAAAGAATCCAGGAGCAGTACCTACAACAGGGTTAGAGGAAGATGGTGCAGTGTGTGACTGTGAAGGACGATGGGGGGACATGTGAGGGATGGGAGACTGCTCTCTCCGATCATACTCATCATCAGTGTCATGTGCCTCCCCATCGGGAATATTAGGAGGAAGTGGACACAAAACACGTGGAGCATTAAGATCATAGGTCCAGTTCCTTTCATCACGTACATCAGTACGTCTACTGCATGGTAAATCAACAGATGGGATAGCTACCCCATGAATCATCAACTCATAACCACCTTCTCTCCTCGTTCGGCACAATTTCATGTCTTTCAGAAATTTTAAATTAATTGTGCGAGGAGGTAGTGGTTCAAGTGTAGCTATCTCATCGTTCAGGCCAAGAGCCCGAGCAATAGACGTAACAAGCCCTCCAAATACAATCGGTCCTGTTTTATTAGTAAATAAAGTCATATGGGCAAGCATAAACGGGACCGGATTGATGTGGGTTCTAGTGAGGCATCCTTGCAAAAATAGGAGTTCACGAGCATTTACCTTGTTTGGACTTTCCCGGCCAAAAATAGTACATGCCAAAAGAAGTCTAAAAACTCTTATGGCCGGGTTGTGAATGGTCGACGCAAGTATCCCTTCAAAAGAATTAATTGAAGTACTTGAAAGCCTTAGCCAGAAGGTAAATACCTCGGCCGACCATTCAACATCCAAAGGTGCCTCACAGATCGAACCTTCCCTATGAGGGATTTCTAACAAACCTGCTAGCTCATTGGTACTGAATTCATATTCAATTCCAAACAGTCTAAAAATAACAGTACCGACAGTGCTAGCAGTGTTAGGACTGACAGTGTATATCAAAGAACTCAAAAACTCAATTGTCAGTTTCTCATAGGTAGGTTCCTGATTAATGAAAATATTATGCAAGCCTAGAAATTCTAATAAATTAAAAACACTATGATAAATACCCAAAGCATACAGACAGTTATCGTCGACGTACCTAGTCGAGAGAATTTCTCGACTTTGAAGCCTCTGAATAATTTTCCGTTGCCTTTCGCCCGGTCTTCCATCACGAAGAAGAAATCCATTGAACTCCATTGTTGAAAAGCTCCTTAGGTAGTGAAAATGGTAGAAAAGTGGTTTATGAGGGGAATGATAAAGTTTTGATTTTTTTTGTTTTTGATGGATGAAAATGGAAATGGATGTTGGATATGTGTTATGGATGGAGGGTATTTTGGAAATGGGTGAGCTTTAATGGGGTTCAAGGAGGATTTGGAAGGTTGTAAAAATGGGTTTTTGGTGAAGAAAGGGATGAAAATGGTGGAAATGGGGATTGAATCCCGTATATGTTGATGGTACGGTGTGGCGCCCGCCACAGGGCCTATGGCGCCCGCCACAAGGCCAATTCCTGGGCCTTGTGGTTTTGGGTCCTCCTTTGGGCCTTCCTTGCACCTTGGTCTTCGGGGGGGTCTGGATAGCGTTTTCTTCTTCTTTTCAAGGCTTGAGGCTTGCATATTTTTTTGTGAAGACAAAAATGAAAATATTTTTGTCTTATATTTTTTTCTTTGCACGACAAAAATAAAATAATTAAAAATCAAAAAAGAAAAAGAAAAATTAGTGCATAATATGTATATATATAAGGAATTCAAAGTGCATGAAAATATAAAAGCTGCAATAAAGTAAAATATATGTCTGGAAATGCGATAAATAAAATACTAGGGTAGTGCTGTCAGTGTAGAATGAGTCATGTGGTAGGTTTCTTTTCCTGGCTTGATCCACGAATCTCAGCTATCTCCCTCTGAAGCTCTTCAATCGCCTGATGTAGAGCATCGGCCTCTGAGGCATGAGTGAGATCAGAAACCTGCATCTGTAACTCCAAGTCTGCCACTTCCTGCTTGAGCAGGGCAGTCTCCTTACGGAGCTCATAAATCTGTGTTTGTAGGTCAGGTGGCTGCAGAGACATATTGTTAGACATAACAGTGATTCGGGGAGTAAGAGGTGTAGGAGTGTACTCAGCGGCGGGAGGCGATTTCGGCTCTTCGACAGTCTCTCCATAACCCTCTAGAGCATAACTCCAATTTGCAGGATCATGGACACTGGTCATCAGCGGATCTGGTAATGTAAAGTAGTGTATCGCTTCACCGTCGATCAGTAATTTAAACATGTTGGGCTCAAAGGAAGCCCTCCTCATCAGTCCTCTATCAAGATAAAAATCAATATCCAGGGTGGTGTAGCAGCAGAAGGTCCTGAGGTGCAATAACTTGCGAGACAAACCCAATGCAGTAGCTATCTGTGTAACAATCCCACCGACATGGATGATGCCTACTGATGATCTGGAAACACTAGCAAGGCCCTTCAGTAGAAAGTTGCCACAAGCAACAGGGCGAGACTGAGTCGCACAAAACAGTAGGAAAATCTCCTCTTCACTTAGCAGTGTCTCTGTATCTGGAAAACCTAGGAAAGAATGTGCTAGAATCATCTGGAAGTACCTCAATGCAGGGTTGTGGATTACCTGAGAAAACTGGGTAGAAGGATCTTGGCTCCCTCCGCCTGATATTTTAGTCCAAAACTTTTCCACTTCTCTGCTCATAAAATACCCCATCGGAGTCTCTGGAATAGCATCAGGAGTAGTCTGGAAACCTAGTAAGTCACCAAACTCTTTGTGAGAGAATGAGTAGTCAATCCCGAACAACCTGAAAACAGCGAGTCCATCGGGTCCAGCCCAAGGGTCATGATGAAATGAGCTGAGGAACTCAAGAGTCAAGTTCCTATAAGTGTTGTTCCTGTAGTCAAACTGGTCCCACTGGAGTTGATGGCATAAAAATCTGACGCTTGGCTCTATCCCCAAGGCATCCATGCAGTCATGGTCAGGGTACCTGGTAGGAGCCATAGGGCGTCTCATGTGAACATAGTAACGCTCTCTCTGTGCATCATCTCTAAAGGCCACGTGCATGTCATCAGGGTTCTGCATTCTGTACAAGGTTAGCAAACAAGTCCTGAAAGCACATAAAACATTCAATCGTTAGTCCTGACATAATAATAATAATAAACAAATTAAAATAAAGTAAAAATAAATAAAAAGTACAAAAATAAGAAAACCATGGGTTGCCTCCCATGCAGCGCTTGTTTAACGTCATTAGCTCGACGACCGATATTTAAACATCATTGGAAGGATACGGTGGATCACTCAGAGTATGGCAGGTGTATGTTGTTGGAATGTCACCTCCTTCGTAGGGCTTCAACCTCTGTCCATTAACGATGAATGGTTTACATGTCTGGTTCTTGATTTCAATAGCACCGGATCTTAGGATCTTAGATACTTCGAAGGGGCCAGTCCATCTCGAACGGAGTTTACCTGGAAATAGTCGTAACCTAGAATCGAACAGGAGAACAGGATCGCCTATTTTGAAGTCTCTTCTTACGATTCTTTTGTCATGCCAAGCTTTTGTTCTTTCTTTGTATATGATGGCATTTTCGTAGGCAGATTGTCTGAGCTCTTCTAATTTGTGGATGTCAAGGATACGTTTCTCACCAGCTGTCAAGTAATCCAGATTCAAAGTTTTGATGGCCCAATAGGCCTTATGCTCCAACTCAAAAGGTAAGTGACATGATTTTCCATAGACCAGTTGATAAGGGGTTGTTCCTATAGGAGTTTTGAAAGCGGTTCTATAGGCCCATAATGCTTCTTGAAGTTTCTGTGACCAATCCTTTCTAGATATAGAGACAGTCTTCTCGAGGATTTGTTTTATCTCCCTATTAGATACTTCCACTTGTCCATTGGTCTGTGGGTGGTATGGTGTTGCTACTCTATGCTTAACTCCATACTTGCTTAAAAGTTTATCAAATATTCTCGATATGAAGTGTGATCCTCCATCACTTATGACTAAACGGGGGGTTCCAAACCTGGGAAATATATAATTCTTGAATAATTTGATGACTACTCTGGTGTCATTTGTGGGTGCTGCGATAGCTTCAATCCATTTAGACACGTAGTCAACAGCTACTAATATGTACTGATTTCCAAAAGATGGTGGGAACGGTCCCATAAAGTCTATACCCCATACGTCGAAGAGTTCTACTTCTTGGATATTTCTTAACGGCATTTCATTACGTCTTGAAATATTTCCTGTGCATTGGCATCTGTCACACTTGACAATGAAAGCATGGACATCACGCCACATAGTAGGCCAGAATAGGCCAGCTTGAAGAATCTTGGCGTAGGTCTTAGATGTGCTTGCATGTCCACCATAGGGTGCAGAATGACAATGCTCAATTATATTATTTACCTCTTCTTCTGGAACACAACGGCGAAAAATGCCATCTTTACCTCTCTTGAAAAGAAATGGATCGTCCCAATAGAAATTTCTCACATCACTATAGAACTTCTTCTTCCGGTGGTAGTTTAGATCAGGGGGTATGATGTCAGCGGCTAGGTAATTAACAAAATCTGCATACCAAGGTGCATTACTTATAGCTAAGGATTTATGAAAATGCTCATGAGGGTCTGGGTTATCATCTTCAATGGTTTCTAGTTGGGCTATCAGTCTATCGTAGGCAAAATCGTCATTTATGGGAACTGAGTCAGGTTTCAGGTATTCTAGCCTAGATAGGTGATCAGCTACCACATTATCAGTGCCTTTCTTATCACGGATATCCAAATCAAACTCTTGCAGTAATAGAATCCATCGAAGTACCCTAGGCTTGGCATCCTTTTTGCTTAGTAAGTAACGAATGGCAGCATAGTCGGTATAAACTATAATCTTGGCTCCTACTAGATAAGATCTAAATTTGTCTATTGCAAAAACTACAGCTAGGAGCTCTTTTTTGGTTGTTGCGTAGTTGAGCTGTGCAGCGTCTAGGGTTCTACTGGCATAAAATATCACATGTAACTTTTTGTCTTTTCTCTGACCTAGAACGGCTCCAACAGCATAATCACTGGCGTCACACATTATCTCAAACGGTTCTGACCAATCAGGGGGTTTCATTATAGGTGCTGAAATCAGAGCTTGCTTCAGAAGATTAAATGCTTCAGTACATTTTTCATCGAAGATAAATTCAGCATCTTTCATTAAAAGACCAGTTAAGGGCTTTGTTATTTTGGAGAAATCCTTGATAAAACGTCGGTAAAATCCGGCATGTCCAAGAAAACTTCTTATCTCCCTGATAGTCTCGGCGGTTTTAGATTCTCTATGACTTCTATTTTTGCTTTATCTACCTCTATACCTTTTTCGGAAACTATATGTCCTAAAACAATCCCTTCGGTGACCATGAAATGACATTTTTCCCAATTTAGCACAAGGTTTACCTCCACACATCTCTCCAGGATTCTATCAAGGTTGACAAGACAATTTTTGAAATCTGACCCACAAACTGAGAAATCGTCCATAAATACTTCCATAATTCCATCTAAATAATCAACAAAGATAGACATCATGCAGCGTTGGAAAGTTGCAGGAGCATTACAAAGTCCAAAAGGCATTCTTCTATAGGCAAAAGTTCCAACTGGGCATGTAAAGGTAGTTTTTTCTTGATCTTCGGGATGAATAGGTATTTGGAAGAATCCCGAATATCCATCTAAATAACAAAAGTAAGAGTGTCTGGCTAGGCGCTCCAACATTTGGTCTATGAATGGTAATGGGAAATGGTCCTTCCTAGTTGCTTTATTTAATTTTCTATAATCTATGCACATACGCCAACCTCCATCGGTTCTTTTTGCTACAGGTTCGCCCTTCTCGTTTTGCACGACTGTGATGCCTCCCTTTTTAGGTACTACATGCACAGGACTCACCCATTTACTGTCCGAGATCTGATATATTATACCTGCCTCTAGTAACTTAAGAACTTCAGTCTTAACTACAGTACTCATTATAGGATTTATTCTACGTTGGTGTTCTCTGGAAGGTTTTGAATCTTCTTCAAGCAAAATCCGATGCATGCATACGGATGGGCTTATTCCTTTTAGATCAGAGATCTTATATCCTAAGGCTGAGGGGTACCTACGTAAAACTTCTAATAATTGATCGGTTTCTTCTTGGTTTAAGGTAGCACTGACTATAACTGGACGGTTCATATCTTCATCGAGAAATTCATATCTCAGGTTTTTAGGCAGTTCCTTAAGTTTTACGGTCGGTTTCATAGGGCAAGGCATAGGATCTGGGGTAAGAGATAAACATTCGTGAAGGTTATCATCAATGTAAGGAGTTTTATAATTGTCATCTTCCAAAATAAGGGTTGACGGCAATTTTATAGATTCAGTTTCTTCTTCTTGTTCTAATTCCCTAATGCATTCTTCGATGATATCTAAGGCATAACAAGCATCTCCTATCACAGGTGCCATAAGAAATTTTGACAATATAAATTCTATCTTCTGGCCACCTACCTCAAAAGTTAGTTTTCCCTTTTTAACATCTATTACGGCTCCAGCAGTCGATAAGAACGGTCTACCTAGGAGGATTGGTATGTCGTCATCTTCTTTAATGTCCATGACAACAAAATCAGTAGGTATAAACAGCTGACCTATCCTAACAGGGACGTCTTCAAGTATGCCTATAGGGTATTTAACGGATCTATCGGCTAATTTAAGTGACATCTTAGTAGGTTGTAATTCTCCTAAGTTTAATCTCTCACAAACTGCTAAAGGCATTAAGCTCACACTAGCTCCTAAGTCTAGAAAAGCTTTTTCGATGACATGATTCCCCAAAATACAAGGAATGGAAAAATTTCCGGGATCTTTATCTTTCTTTGCTAACCTATTTTCAGAAATAGAATTACATTCCAAGGGTTTCGGATCTTCAAGTCTACGTTTATTTGTAAGTATGTCTTTGAGAAACTTAGCGTAAGAAGGTATTTGGGTGATGGCTTCTGTAAAGGGGATTTCTACGTGAAGTTTTTCTATAACCTTAACGAATTTTTGATATTGATTATCGATTTGGGTTTTCTTTAATCTTTGAGGGTAAGGTATTGGTGGTTTATATGGCGGTGGTGGTACATAGGTTTTATTTTTAGGTTCTTCTCCTTTTTCTTGACTTTCCGGGGTTTCAGGCTTCTCTGGTTCCTTTTCCTCATTCCTCTCAGAAGTTTCGGGCTCACTTAATCTAGGGTTTAAAGGTTCCTTATAAGCGGTTCCACTTCGTAGAGTAATGGCATTTGCTTTCCCTTTCGGGTTTTGTTGAGGTTGTCCAGGGAACTGTCCTCCAGGTGTAGTCTGTGGGGCTTGGTTTAACGCTACCTGAGAGATCTGGGTTTCAAGCATCTTATTATGAGTAATGATTTGATCAACCTTGGTTCCTAACTTGGTAATCAGTTCGTTAACATGGACATTATGGTTCATGAACTCTTTGTTTTGTTGTTTTTGAGCAACGATAAAATCTTTTACAACTTCCTCAAAGCTCGGACTAGGTGGTACAGGTTGCATAGGTTGATTTCTGATACAGACGAGTATCGGTAGAAACAAACGCTGACGCATGTTCAGAGATGATGATACGGACGAGTATCAACTAGTTAACAAAGAACACGGACGAGTGTTGAATCTGGAGAAAGATAAGTGGTGTGTACAAGCGCTGACGCATGTTCAAAGATAAGTGGAGAAAGATAAGTATCAACCTGTACCACCTAGTCCGAGCTTTGAGGAAGTTGTAAAAGATTTTATCGTTGCTCAAAAACAACAAAACAAAGAGTTCATGAACCATAACGTCCATGTTAACGAACTGATTACCAAGTTAGGAACCAAGGTTGATCAAATCATTACTCATAATAAGATGCTTGAAACCCAGATCTCTCAGGTAGCGTTAAACCAAGCCCCACAGACTACACCTGGAGGACAGTTCCCTGGACAACCTCAACAAAACCCGAAAGGGCAAGCAAATGCCATCACTCTACGAAGTGGAACCGCTTATAAGGAACCTTTAAACCCTAGATTAAGTGAGCCCGAAACATCTGAGAGGAATGAGGAAAAGGAACCAGAGAAGCCTGAAACCCCGGAAAGTCAAGAAAAAGGAGAAGAACCTAAAAATAAAACCTATGTACCACCACCGCCATATAAACCACCAATACCTTACCCTCAAAGATTAAAGAAAACCCAAATCGATAATCAATATCAAAAATTCGTTAAGGTTATAGAAAAACTTCACGTAGAAATCCCCTTTACAGAAGCCATCACCCAAATACCTTCTTACGCTAAGTTTCTCAAAGACATACTTACAAATAAACGTAGACTTGAAGATCCGAAACCCTTGGAATGTAATTCTATTTTCGAAAATAGGTTAGCAAAGAAAGATAAAGATCCCGGAAATTTTTCCATTCCTTGTATTTTGGGGAATCATGTCATCGAAAAAAGCTTTTCTAGACTTAGGAGCTAGTGTGAGCTTAATGCCTTTAGCAGTTTGTGAGAGATTAAACTTAGGAGAATTACAACCTACTAAGATGTCACTTCAATTAGCCGATAGATCCGTTAAATACCCTATAGGCATACTTGAAGACGTCCCTGTTAGGATAGGTCAGCTGTTTATACCTACTGATTTTGTTGTCATGGACATTAAAGAAGATGACGACATACCAATCCTCCTAGGTAGACCGTTCTTATCGACTGCTGGAGCCGTAATAGATGTTAAAAAGGGAAAACTAACTTTTGAGGTAGGTGGCCAGAAGATAGAATTTATATTGTCAAAATTTCTTATGGCACCTGTGATAGGAGATGCTTGTTATGCCTTAGATATCATCGAAGAATGCATTAGGGAATTAGAACAAGAAGAAGAAACTGAATCTATAAAATTGCCGTCAACCCTTATTTTGGAAGATGACAATTATAAAACTCCTTACATTGATGATAACCTTCACGAATGTTTATCTCTTACCCCAGATCCTATGCCTTGCCCTATGAAACCGACCGTAAAACTTAAGGAACTGCCTAAAAACCTGAGATATGAATTTCTCGATGAAGATATGAACTGTCCAGTTATAGTCAGTGCTACCTTAAACCAAGAAGAAACCGATCAATTATTAGAAGTTTTACGTAGGTACCCCTCAGCCTTAGGATATAAGATCTCTGATCTAAAAGGAATAAGCCCATCCGTATGCATGCATCGGATTTTGCTTGAAGGAGATTCAAAACCTTCCAGAGAACACCAACGTAGAATAAATCCTATAATGAGTACTGTAGTTAAGACTGAAGTTCTTAAGTTACTAGAGGCAGGTATAATATATCAGATCTCGGACAGTAAATGGGTGAGTCCTGTGCATGTAGTACCTAAAAAGGGAGGCATCACAGTCGTGCAAAACGAGAAGGGCGAACCTGTAGCAAAAAGAACCGATGGAGGTTGGCGTATGTGCATAGATTATAGAAAATTAAATAAAGAAACTAGGAAGGACCATTTCCCATTACCATTCATAGACCAAATGTTGGAGCGCCTAGCCAGACACTCTTACTTTTGTTATTTAGATGGATATTCGGGATTCTTCCAAATACCTATTCATCCCGAAGATGAAGAAAAAACTACCTTTACATGCCCAGTTGGAACTTTTGCCTATAGAAGAATGCCTTTTGGACTTTGTAATGCTCCTGCAACTTTCCAACGCTGCATGATGTCTATCTTTGCTGATTATTTAGATGGAATTATGGAAGTATTTATGGACGATTTCTCAGTTTGTGGGTCAGATTTCAAAAATTGTCTTGTCAACCTTGAGAAAATCCTGGAGAGATGTGTGGAGGTAAACCTTGTGCTAAATTGGGAAAAATGTCATTTCATGGTCACCGAAGGGATTGTTTTAGGACATATAGTTTCCGAAAAAGGTATAGAGGTAGATAAAGCAAAAATAGAAGTCATAGAGAATCTAAAACCTCCGAAGACTATCAGGGAGATAAGAAGTTTTCTTGGACATGCCGGATTTTACCGACGTTTTATCAAGGATTTCTCCAAAATAACAAAGCCCTTAACTGGTCTTTTAATGAAAGATGCTGAATTTATCTTCGATGAAAAATGTACTGAAGCATTTAATCTTCTGAAGCAAGCTCTGATTTCAGCACCTATAATGAAACCCCCTGATTGGTCAGAACCGTTTGAGATAATGTGTGACGCCAGTGATTATGCTGTTGGAGCCGTTCTAGGTCAGAGAAAAGACAAAAAGTTACATGTGATTTATTATGCCAGTAGAACCCTAGACGCTGCACAGCTCAACTACGCAACAACCGAAAAAGAGCTCCTAGATGTAGTTTTTGCAATAGACAAATTTAGATCTTATCTAGTAGGAGCCAAGATTATAGTTTATACCGACCATGCTGCCATTCGTTACTTACTAAGCAAAAAGAATGCCAAGTCTAGGTTACTTCGATGGATTCTATTACTGCAAGAGTTTGATTTGGATATCTGTGATAAGAAAGGCACTGATAATGTGGTAGCTGATCACCTATCTAGGCTAGAATACCTAAAACCTGACTCAGTACCCATAAATGACGATTTTGCCTATGATAGACTGATAGCCCAACTAGAAACCATTGAAGATGATAACCCAGACCCTCATGAGCATTTTCATAAATCCTTAGCTATAAGTAATGCACCTTGGTATGCAGATTTTGTTAATTACCTAGCCGCTGACATCATACCCCCTGATCTAAACTACCACCGGAAGAAGAAGTTCTATAGTGATGTGAGAAATTTCTATTGGGACGATCCATTTCTTTTCAAGAGAGGTAAAGATGGCATTTTTCGCCGTTGTGTTCCAGAAGAAGAGGTAAATAATATAATTGAGCATTGTCATTCTGCACCCTATGGTGGACATGCAAGCACATCTAAGACCTACGCCAAGATTCTTCAAGCTGGCCTATTCTGGCCTACTATGTGGCGTGATGTCCATGCTTTCATTGTCAAGTGTGACAGATGCCAACGCACAGGAAATATTTCAAGACGTAATGAAATGCCGTTAAGAAATATCCAAGAAGTAGAACTCTTCGACGTATGGGGTATAGACTTTATGGGACCGTTCCCACCATCTTTTGGAAATCAGTACATATTAGTAGCTGTTGACTACGTGTCTAAATGGATTGAAGCTATCGCAGCACCCACAAATGACACCAGAGTAGTCATCAAATTATTCAAGAATTATATATTTCCCAGGTTTGGAACCCCCCGTTTAGTCATAAGTGATGGAGGATCACACTTCATATCGAGAATATTTGATAAACTTTTAAGCAAGTATGGAGTTAAGCATAGAGTAGCAACACCATACCACCCACAGACCAATGGACAAGTGGAAGTATCTAATAGGGAGATAAAACAAATCCTCGAGAAGACTGTCTCTATATCTAGAAAGGATTGGTCACAGAAACTTCAAGAAGCATTATGGGCCTATAGAACCGCTTTCAAAACTCCTATAGGAACAACCCCTTATCAACTGGTCTATGGAAAATCATGTCACTTACCTTTTGAGTTGGAGCATGAGGCCTATTGGGCCATCAAAACTTTGAATCTGGATTACTTGACAGCTGGTGAGAAACGTATCCTTGACATCCACAAATTAGAAGAGCTCAGACAATCTGCCTACGAAAATGCCATCATATACAAAGAAAGAACAAAAGCTTGGCATGACAAAAGAATCGTAAGAAGAGACTTCAAAATAGGCGATCCTGTTCTCCTGTTCGATTCTAGGTTACGACTATTTCCAGGTAAACTCCGTTCGAGATGGACTGGCCCCTTCGAAGTATCTAAGATCCTAAGATCCGGTGCTATTGAAATCAAGAACCAGACATGTAAACCATTCATCGTTAATGGACAGAGGTTGAAGCCCTACGAAGGAGGTGACATTCCAACAACATACACCTGCCATACTCTGAGTGATCCACCGTATCCTTCCAATGATGTTTAAATATCGGTCGTCGAGCTAATGACGTTAAACAAGCGCTGCATGGGAGGCAACCCATGGTTTTCTTATTTTTGTACTTTTTATTTATTTTTACTTTATTTTAATTTGTTTATTATTATTATTATGTCAGGACTAACGATTGAATGTTTTATGTGCTTTCAGGACTTGTTTGCTAACCTTGTACAGAATGCAGAACCCTGATGACATGCACGTGGCCTTTAGAGATGATGCACAGAGAGAGCGTTACTATGTTCACATGAGACGCCCTATGGCTCCTACCAGGTACCCTGACCATGACTGCATGGATGCCTTGGGGATAGAGCCAAGCGTCAGATTTTTATGCCATCAACTCCAGTGGGACCAGTTTGACTACAGGAACAACACTTATAGGAACTTGACTCTTGAGTTCCTCAGCTCATTTCATCATGACCCTTGGGCTGGACCCGATGGACTCGCTGTTTTCAGGTTGTTCGGGATTGACTACTCATTCTCTCACAAAGAGTTTGGTGACTTACTAGGTTTCCAGACTACTCCTGATGCTATTCCAGAGACTCCGATGGGGTATTTTATGAGCAGAGAAGTGGAAAAGTTTTGGACTAAAATATCAGGCGGAGGGAGCCAAGATCCTTCTACCCAGTTTTCTCAGGTAATCCACAACCCTGCATTGAGGTACTTCCAGATGATTCTAGCACATTCTTTCCTAGGTTTTCCAGATACAGAGACACTGCTAAGTGAAGAGGAGATTTTCCTACTGTTTTGTGCGACTCAGTCTCGCCCTGTTGCTTGTGGCAACTTTCTACTGAAGGGCCTTGCTAGTGTTGCCAGATCATCAGTAGGCATCATCCATGTCGGTGGGATTGTTACACAGATAGCTACTGCATTGGGTTTGTCTCGCAAGTTATTGCACCTCAGGACCTTCTGCTGCTACACCACCCTGGATATTGATTTTTGTCTTGATAGAGGACTGATGAGGAGGGCTTCCTTTGAGCCCAACATGTTTAAATTACTGATCGACGGTGAAGCGATACACTACTTTACATTACCAGATCCGCTGATGACCAGTGTCCATGATCCTGCAAATTGGAGTTATGCTCTAGAGGGTTATGGAGAGACTGTCGAAGAGCCGAAATCGCCTCCCGCCGCTGAGTACACTCCTACACCTCTTACTCCCCGAATCACTGTTATGTCTAACAATATGTCTCTGCAGCCACCTGACCTACAAACACAGATTTATGAGCTCCGTAAGGAGACTGCCCTGCTCAAGCAGGAAGTGCCAGACTTGGAGTTACAGATGCAGGTTTCTGATCTCACTCATGCCTCAGAGGCCGATGCTCTACATCAGGCGATTGAAGAGCTTCGGAGGGAGATAGCTGAGATTCGTGGATCAAGCCAGGAAAAGAAACCTACCACATGACTCATTCTACACTGACAGCACTACCCTAGTATTTTATTTATCGCATTTCCAGACATATATTTTACTTTATTGCAGCTTTTATATTTTCATGCACTTTGAATTCCTTATATATATACATATTATGCACTAATTTTTCTTTTTCTTTTTTGATTTTTAATTATTTTATTTTTGTCGTGCAAAGAAAAAAATATAAGACAAAAATATTTTCATTTTTGTCTTCACAAAAAAATATGCAAGCCTCAAGCCTTGAAAAGAAGAAGAAAACGCTATCCAGACCTCCCCGAAGACCAAGGTGCAAGGAAGGCCCAAAGGAGGACCCAAAACCACAAGGCCAAGGAATTGGCCTTGTGGCGGGCGCCATAGGCCCTGTGGCGGGCGCCACACCGTACCATCAACATATACGGGATTCAATCCCCATTTCCACCATTTTCATCCCTTTCTTCACCAAAAACCCATTTTTACAACCTTCCAAATCCTCCTTGAACCCCATTAAAGCTCACCCATTTCCAAAATACCCTCCATCCATAACACATATCCAACATCCATTTCCATTTTCATCCATCAAAAACCAAAAAAAATCAAAAATTTATCATTCCCCTCATAAACCACTTTTCTACCATTTTCACTACCTAAGGAGCTTTTCAACAATGGAGTTCAATGGATTTCTTCTTCGTGATGGAAGACCGGGCGAAAGGCAACGGAAAATTATTCAGAGGCTTCAAAGTCGAGAAATTCTCTCGACTAGGTACGTCGACGATAACTGTCTGTATGCTTTGGGTATTTATCATAGTGTTTTTAATTTATTAGAATTTCTAGGCTTGCATAATATTTTCATTAATCAGGAACCTACCTATGAGAAACTGACAATTGAGTTTTTGAGTTCTTTGATATACACTGTCAGTCCTAACACTGCTAGCACTGTCGGTACTGTTATTTTTAGACTGTTTGGAATTGAATATGAATTCAGTACCAATGAGCTAGCAGGTTTGTTAGAAATCCCTCATAGGGAAGGTTCGATCTGTGAGGCACCTTTGGATGCTGAATGGTCGGCCGAGGTATTTACCTTCTGACTAAGGCTTTCAAGTACTTCAATTAATTCTTTTGAAGGGATACTTGCGTCGACCATTCACAACCCGGCCATAAGAGTTTTTAGACTTCTTTTGGCATGTACTATTTTTGGCCGGGAAAGTCCAAACAAGGTAAATGCTCGTGAACTCCTATTTTTGCAAGGATGCCTCACTAGAACCCACATCAATCCGGTCCCGTTTATGCTTGCCCATATGACTTTATTTACTAATAAAACAAGACCGATTGTATTTGGAGGGCTTGTTACGTCTATTGCTCGGGCTCTTGGCCTGAACGATGAGATAGCTACACTTGAACCACTACCTCCTCGCACAATTAATTTAAAATTTCTGAAAGACATGAAATTGTGCCGAACGAGGAGAGAAGGTGGTTATGAGTTGATGATTCATGGGGTAGCTATCCCATCTGTTGCTTTACCATGCAGTAGACGTACTGATGTACGTGATGAAAGGAACTGGACCTATGATCTTAATGCTCCACGTGTTTTGGGTCCACTTCCTCCTAATATTCCCGATGGGGAGGCACATGACACTGATGATGAGTATGATCGGAGAGAGCAGTCTCCCATCCCTCACATGTCCCCCCATCGTCCTTCACAGTCACACACTGCACCATCTTCCTCTAACCCTGTTGCAGGTACTGCTCCTGGATTCTTTGTCACCGAGGAGATGTGGCATGATATGACAGCTAGAGAAGAAAGGCGTGATGGCCTTCTCTCTACTATTTCACAGCAGCTGACGGAAAACATGAGCTTCATGCAACAATCGCGATTGGATTCGGATCGTGCTTATAGCAACGTTTGTCGTACCTTGAACGGTATTTCATTAGAGCAGAACCGTCAGAGAGAGTTCAACAGCCGACACTACCAGCTTGTAGAGGCTACTCAGGGTTCCATCTTGGGTAACCTTCGAGAGGTCCGGAGTGCTCAGGCTGCTTTATCAGCACGACTCGACCGGAGGGACCAGCATCGTAGTAGATCCCGTCGTTCCAGACCATCACATCAGGACGGCGAAGGCACCAGTGCCCCTCCTCAGTAGTCTTTTTCCAGGTTACCCCCCTTATCTTATTTCGAAACATTGGGGACAATGTTCGATTTAAGTGTGGGAGGGGATTTTATTGCTTTCTGTTATTTCCCTTTTTAGTTAATTTCCTTTCAGTTATTTCCCTTTTCAGTAATTTAATTTTCTTAGATAATGCATGAGTCTGACGAGTCACCAGTATAGTGTTTTTTTTAGTTCATCTTCATTTTTTCCCATTTCCTTAGCCTTACCAGAAAATTTTTAAAAAGAAAATAATGTTGTTTCACATGTTTTTTTGGGCTTTGAGACAGGTTTAGATTAGGATGTGGTGACTTAGGTCAACTTTTTGAAACATCAGAACCATTTTAGCACCATAGACCTCTTGAATATAGGAATCACTCCTAAACCCCACCACCATGGCCTTTATTATCATTTAAAAAATTGTCCTAAGTAGTTTATTTTAGCAGTCAGCTCCGGCCTAAGCATGCTCTACGTAGAGGGCCGATGAATATAAGTGAATGATCCAGTGCTAATAAAAAAAGAAAAAATAAAAAAAATAAAAAATAAAAAAAAAAGAAAAAAAGGCAAACTCTGGTATAGGTGACCCTCACAAAGTCATTTAAACCGAAAAAAGAGAAGAAAAAAATTTGCCACAAAAAGAAAAAAAAATTGCAAGTCACCTATTGTTAGTTGGTTCAGAGGTATCTGGCACTGAACTTGTGTTACTATGGTACCCTTGGTTCACTTAGTTAGTATCTGTCACTGCATCCTGACTTGAACTTAGAATCCCTTTAGCCCAAAGACACGTGTTGACACCATATTTTCTTAAGCTTTAATGTTTGCTTGAGGACAAGCAAAGGTTTAAGTGTGGGAGAATTTGATCACACTAAAATTCACCGTATTTCTGACTCCGATTTCGCATGCATTCTTAGCTTTTATTGTTGTTTTGCTTTGTTATTGCTTTGTTTTCTTATGTTTTCAGGTTTTTATAATAATCGGAGCTTGAATCAGGAAAAGGAGCGAAAAAGGAGTGAAAACGGACGAAAACCTAGAAATTCAGCGTTTTGCACTTGCGGCACCCACCGTGGCGGGCGCCATGGGGTTAGCCATGACGTGGCCACGTCTCAAGACCACTCCTCAACCTCCAAGACCCACGTTCCCCACTCCATCATCCCCTGTAGGGACCATGGCGGGCGCCATAGGCCTGTGGCGGGCGCCACAAGGCCAAAATCAGTAACCTCCACTTTTTAGTGGAGGGGCGTCCCGGTCATTTCATGCTTTCAGTTTTTCCTATAAATAGGACCTTAGATTTTCGTTTTTCTTCATCCAGAATTAGAATTCTCTAGGCATATATCAGTTATAAAGCAGTTGCCATTCCACATCGGGGTGCCTCTGCAATCGAGTGATCGAGTCTGTAATCTGTCTGTGGTTCGAGTTTTGGAGCACTCTGGAGGAAGTTAATCCTGCCGCCATTTTAATTCAAGTTCGTACTTTACTTTTATTTATTTCCCGCACTCGCACATTTACTTTGTTTATTTCCCGCACTCGCACATTTACTTTGTTTATTTCCCGCACTCGCACATTTACTTTGTTTATTTCCCGCACTCGCACATTTACTTTGTTTATTTCCCGCACTCGCACATTTACTTTGTTTATTTCCCGCACTCGCACATTTACTTTGTTTATTTCCCGCACTCGCACATTTACTTTGTTTATTTCCCGCACTCGCACATTTACTTTGTTTATTATCCGCACTCGCTTTAAATTACTTTTATGAAAAATTATAAAAAGAATCTTTACTTTATCATGTCTAACTAATTCCATAAAGGTTAGAATGTAAGGATCGTAATTAAACCAGTAATCAGTATAATTGTTCGTGGAAACACCTAAGGGCTATTTTATCTTTCAATTCAAGTAATTGTTTTTAACTATTTCAAAAACAGCCAAAAGCGCTTTGTCTAGTTTATTAGGAGTTTTTAGATTAAAAAGAAAGGAGATTTTAAAACGACTTTTGAACGCGTTAAAGAAGTTTGGAGTCTGGTTCGTGAGAACCTCTTTTTGCTAAGAAATCCAGGTTAAAGTACTTTTCAACTTAGTTAAGATACTATATTTCTTAAAAATAGGTTTACTACTCTAACGCAGTACGCACCTTTTTATCCGTGACAATAGGAGGGGTTGATTAGAGAGTACAACTCGGTTCTGAATACGCGGAAGCGACAGTTCCTGTTAAATTAGTTCTTTTCAAAGAAGAAAACATTGCCCATAAGTAGTTCCACTAACAAGTACTAGATTATCATTGATTACGTGAATTACATTCGAGCTTGTCCTTTATCTATTATTTAAAATTATAATTTTATTTACCATTGCACCCTTATTAAAACCCTTAAAAATAGTTGCCTTAGATAAGCACCATAACAACAGGTACGATAGATTGACACTTGGTCTCTGTGGATTCGATAATCTTTTATATTACTTTGACGTGATTCGTACACTTGCGAAAAACACGCATCAGGCAGCTGTAAACACCCCAAATTTTCCCTCACTCATTTCACCATGGCTTGTGATTCTTTTCATTTGCATAAGTTCAATCATATAATCTCATATTGCATTTTTTCTTCATTGCATTGGTTCTAAGTCATCTGCATCTAGGGTTTGTGAACTGGGCAATTCCTAAGCTATCTGAGCCACTCCAAAGGTCTTCAATCATCTCAAAAGGTCCATGTATGTTCAAGCATCATATTATATCCTCCCAAGATCAAGGAAGTCAAAGAATCACAAGAACTGGGAAAGGCTTGGAGGCAGAGCCAAGTTTAACTGCACAGATGACCTAAAATTAGGGTTTTGGTTTCAGAGGCCATAACTCCAATTTTTTTGGTCATTCTTGTTTCTATTGGTCTCTATATGTTATAAGGATCAAGTATACCAATTTTCATGAAGAAATTCAATGGGGAAGGCATCTGATCAAAAGTTGACTTCTTGAGCAAGTCAGTGCAAAATCAGGGCATCTGAGGGCCCAAATCATCCAACCAAAGGGTCTTCTTCATCATTTTGGATGTATATGATCTTTATTTGATCTTAGAAGAAGTTAGAAGTTCACAAAATTGAAGAATTTCAAGCCATTTGCAAAGTTGCCTATTTGGGAAAGTGACTTGTAATATAAACTTGCCATTTTGGGAAAGTTTTTCAACCTCCTCTTTTTGATTCAAAAATGCTTCAAATGAAAAATTCTTGGTCATGAAAGTTGTAGATTGGATCCTCCCATTTTCAAAAAGTACAATAACTTGATCTAATTCATTCTAGAATCAAAGATATGGCTTTGCAAAGTTGGGAAAAATCACAAAAAAATTCACTTATGTGCCAAAGAGGAAAACTTGCAAATTCTTGTACCAAGGCAATTTGTGACTTCTAATTGATGTCTAAGCATCACAAAAACATCACACATGACTTAAACTTCAGATTGGCCCAAAAATTTCTTAAGTTCCATGCCTTAAACTTCAAGAATTTCAAAAGGGGCCAAAGTTGGACAAAACTGCAAAATGCTCCATAACTCTTCATCCACTTGAGCTAGCTCACTAAATCAGTTTCCATGGACCTCCCTAAAGCAAGCTGACTCAAGCCATGCCCCTAAACCAGCCTGCCACTTGCCCATACCTTCAAGTACAACTTTCTTGACTTTTTGCAACATGAGCCATACCAATCACACTGCTCCACAACAACTCTCTGCCCAATCAGAACCTCATATGTGGACCTCAAGCAAGCCATTATACACAACAAGCAAGCCTAAAACTCCAAGAACTCAGCACACTCAAAAATCCCCAACTTTGCAAAAACCTTCGAATCCCTTGATTCAACCATCAAACCTTCAAACTTCTTTCACCATTCAACTCACCATGATCCACTGATCATTTCCCACCTTTCATTTGGCCCTAAAACCTTCACAATCAAAAATACGATTTTCACATTTCACAAACTGAACTTCTGCCATTTTCATTTTGAGGCCATATAAACTCCAACTAAGCATCACAAACACTTGAGGAGGATCATTGGAGCTGGTTTGAAGCAAGGAACTGGCCAGAAAGCACCATTTTCGAAAGCTTCAGTTCAGGTATCATCAAGAACTTTTTTCCAGAAACCTGATTTTAAGTTCTTAGATTGTTCTCCATGCTTCACTGATCACACTACACCTTTTGGTTTTGAAAATGATTGAATATTAAGCATGTATGAAGCTTCTGAAATTTCTGTGATTTTTTCCGTTTTGCTTCGAATCTCTCTGATCATGTGAAATAAATCATGTTTGATGATTGATTCTTATTTAGATTGGGGTGGGGATCATTTCTGGAGAGTTAGAGAGCTTAGGGTTGCGTATTGAGTGAGATTGTAGAAATGGATGGCCGGAGAAGATGACCGGAACACTGTTCCGGTCACCTGAGAGTAATTAGGGCAGCAGATTAGGGCTTAATCATAATTAGCGTAGTTTGAATTCTGGCCCTTGGATGATGCGCGAAGTCAATTCCCTCCATCCTGAGTTTGAACATGGGCCCTTGGATTGACTGACTTTCTCATTTTCTCATTAAATTCAATTTGTATTTCATTTGTTTTACATTTAATTTCTACGAATTTTAAAAAATAGTAAAATACATCAAAAAATTCTGAAAATTTTTATCCAAGCTTTTATTAATTTTCAGAACCCAAAAGTATTTTTATTTTTATTTTTTGCATTAAAAATTATTTTTAAATCATTTAAATGATTAATTTTAATTTGTTAATGAGAATTAATTAATTAAAAATACATTTAGGTATTTAAAAATTCCAAAAAAATTCAGAGAGCTTTTTAAAACATTTAGAAACATTATCCAACCCTTCAAACAAATTTCTTTTTGGTTCTCGACATATTTTGACATTTTTCTTTGGAATTAAAGTCCTTAAAAGTCAATATATTTGTCTTAACTTAGAAAAATTCATTCTGCCTAACCTTGAAGAGTTTGATGATGGTTCTTTTTGCATTGCATTCTTCATATCATGTAGTTTCTAGGGTAAATTTGGTTTGAATTTATCTTTCATTTTTCAATTTGTTGTGCATTTTTCCTTTTGAAGTGCCTTAAAACCCTAGCTAACTTGAGAAAATCATAGCTTCCATTAGGTTAAGAGTTAGGTCTCCCCCTTTGGACAGTGAACTTGTGTAGGGTTAGGGTTCCTTTGATCCCATTTTCAATTTTTTATCTTGTCATTTGCTTCTGATTTTGAATTTTGCTTTGTGTCTTGTGCATAAACCCTAATTTTTTCCTTCATTTGCATTCATCTCTCATATGCTTGCATACATGAACTTGCCATGACACTTTGTGCATTCACATGACTTCTTAGACATCTTAGGATACATTAGAATCATGTTTGATCATTACACCATTCATTTGCCATGTTATACCTCCATTGCATTTCATAAACTTTCATGAACTTTCATGGTTCAAAACATGCTTCATTTGCATCCTCATCCTTGTATGATCATCCACAACTCTTGACTTGTGTTTGCTTTATCTCTTAGCATCATTAACATCATGTTTATGCTTCTGGTTTTGGTTTGCATCATTGCATTTCCTCTCATTTTCATTTAATTTCATTTCTTGTTACTAACTTTTCAGGTGGTAAGTCATTGAGAAGTGAATTTGCCTTCATTTCTCATAACCTCTCCTCATCTCTCTTATGCATCATTGCTGCATTTTATTTTTGAATTAGAGTGAGCTTGCTCATTCATGTCTCCTTCTCACTTTCTTTCCTCAAGCAACTTATCTTCTTAAGTGAAGTAAGTTGACTTGCTTCTTCTGCTTCTTCCTCCTTTCATCTGCTTCTTCCTTGGTGGCTTTTCTCTTGAAGATCTTTTGCAAGCCTCATAAACCCTAGGAACCCCCAAGCATGATCACAATTAGGGTTTTATTAGTCCCCCATTAGTTTTACCTTTGTGTCATCTTTGAGTCTTCCCTTCTCATCTCCTAATCGGGGACTAAACCTTAAAGGTTTTAAGGCTTTGTGATTAAGGTTATGCCTGCATCCTTCTATTAGGATGAAGTGTATAACTTTAATCCTAAGTGTTAAACCCTTAATGTGTTTAAGTCCTCTAATTAATTCACCTAATAATCACTAAGACATCAAGCTTGTAACTTGGGCCTTGCATTAGGGTTCTAATTCTTCCTTAATTGGTTAAGAAGGACTAAACCTAGTGTTAATGGACAAGTCCCCCTCAAGTTGTCTTAGAAACCATAAAATCCACTTCTTAATCCTACCATTTACTAAAATCCATCTAATAAAGGCTTTTTTTTTCATGAGGTTAATCCCTCATCATGGATTAAGTTGAGGTATCTTCCTCAGCTTAAATGTTCTCATCTATTATCCTTCTATTAGGATGGTGTAATGAGTCCATTAAATCCTTGATTATGGCTTAAACTCATTACTTAACACTAAACAAAAGCAACAAAAACATCTAAGTAAATACAAGTGGGTTAATGATCTTAATCCTACATCATGGTGATTAAGTGTGAGGTGTTTACCTCATACTTAAGGTATTCTCATTACCCCTAATCAGAGGGAGGATGTGATGAAGTTTACTAACCCTTGGTTCAGGCTTAAGCTCATTTTCTTATGGCAAACTTCAAAAAGCAATAAATGATTGAAAACACAAAAACAAACAATAATCGTCTCCTCCGGGATTCTTTTCTCATCATCTTCATTCATAAACGAGAACTTGCTTCTTCCGTCTAATGCAAGATAGTTTTCACCTGAGCCAGACAGGTCATACACTTGAGCATAGGCAAGCAAGCAGTTCACAAGTCAATTTATTCTTTCAATCTCTTTGAGTCGAACTACGGTGTTCTGACTTCCTCATTGCACGAGAGGATACGTAGGCATAACTTCACAGTTATCGAACAAAAGTCTCTATACATCCCCCCTCCTTCCAGCATTAATCTTTGAGCCTCATTGTCTTAAGCCTTGCACTCTTTCCTTGCACTAACACTCCTTTATTTCACTTCACATTTCTTTCTCACACCGACACTTGTATTTTTCCAGCTTTTGCACACAAAATAGCACTGACACTACCATTTTAAAACACAAATCTTTCAAGCGTGGATCCCGTCGAGTACGGCAGACAATCTGGGTGTTAATACCTTCCCAGGTTGTAACCAACCCTCGTTCTCAGTTTCTCTGGTTCGCAACCGTCTTATCCATCTTTTCTTAGGTTTATGCAGCATTACCTTTCCTTCAGGATAAAAATGCCTAGCTGGCGACTCTTTTCATTCCTTCCTCTTTCGCCGACCGTTCGCGTCTGTACCCCTTCTGACCAGGTGTCATTTTGTGGGAGCGACAATACTGAATGTCATACCAGATGTCTCAACATCCTTTAGGAGTGTTAGAAGCTGGTATTTCAGAACACAGTAATGTTATTGTTTGTACCTTGTCATATTTTCAATAATAGATCATATGTCTCGACATCGTATTCAACATTTGAGTCTATCACACCAGAATTTCCATTAGTATCAGAGCAGGCATCCTAGTCTGTTTCTGGATGAGATCCAAGGGGGATACTTTTTGGTTCATGGTCAAGGTGGAAGATTTCTACTGAAAAGCTGTTTATTGTGTGAATGGTCACTAGAAGTGGAGGATGGACTATTCTGTTGTTGCATCCTAGTGGAGAGCTATTGCTATAGTAGGTTTGATTTATTTTCAAACCTATTGCAGTTTGGTGTCACATGGAGTATGTTGCTAAGGCTGAAATGTGACACCTGAAGTGGTTGAGGAGTTTGTGTTTTAATTCGATGCATAGCTGTAACACCCCAAATTTGTCCTCTTCTTTTTAAGCATCATCATCATGTCATATTCATCATAAGCATATCATATTCTTGGCATCTTAGCATGGAAAGATGAGGCATAACATCCTCATGACCTAACATTAGGCATATGATCATCTGTGGAGGGATTTGAAGCATTTCAAGCTATAACAAGAGGTCCAATGGATTTGCTCAAGTCCTATGAGGAGTCTACATTGCATTCACAAGCTTAAGATCATTTACAAACACCCAGAAGGTTGGAGGATCATCAGGGAATTCAGGCTAGGGCAAAGCTCCTACACAATGATCTCAAATTAGGGTTTGAGTTTCAAGCATGAAAACTCTGTGACTTTGGCCATTTCATTTGGGAAAAGTCTCTCATATGACAAGAGGATCCTAGGGATGAAGTTTGGTGAGAAAATTCCTCAAGGAAGTCAGTTATTTTATCAAAAGTTCAAGATACAACTTTTCTCCTGTATAAGGAAATCCTGATTAGGGTTTTGGGCCAGATACTCATATCTTCTGAATTTTGACCATTTCTTGAGGGAAAAGGCTTTTATTTGGTCTGCATGGCTTATGTATGAAGTTTGAGGCAGAAATTCACTGAAGAAATCAAGACTTGGTTCAGTTGCTTGAAGGTGAAGCAAGAAAGTCAACTGTGCAGTCAGAAAAGTCAACACGAAAATTTCAGAGTCTTTTAATCAGGATTATCATTTTTGAGGTCATATTATGTCAAGGAGTAATTTAGTTGAGCTTAAATGTCAAAAATCGGGAGTATGCAAAAAGTTACTAAATTTGGGAGTTTCCATTTTTGGAATTTATTTTGTCCCGAAACTTCAGGATATTATTTCATGAGTGAAAAAGCTCCGAATGATTTTCCGGTGAACACGAAAGTTGTAGAGCACGATTTTCCCTTTCCGAAAAGTCGTAGAACACTTTCGTAGCATTTGTAGAACTCAAGTTATGATATTTTGAAGTTTGGAACATTTTTTAGGGTTTTGGTGGACATGTGTCACTTAGCTATTGGTATATTATTTAAGAATGATTATGTGTGGCGTGACATTTTTCTTTGTTCACAATCATGTGGTAGTGGGTCCATTATTTTATTTGTGTGACCAAAACATAAATAAATAATACAAGAAAATAATATAAAGATGAGGTGGTGATGGTACATGAAAAGGGTGAGAGATCAACATTTGTTGAAGTCACCAACCTCAGCCTGCCATGTGTCCCTTTCCCATTTGCCCTAGAGTCACACTTTTTCTCACCCTCACATACCACACACGGACGCAACAAGGTGTAGAAAAGGGTGGCATTGTATGAGAGAGAGGCTTCCACTCACAAGCGCACACCTCAACACTTAAGTTTTGTTGCTTTTATTATAAAAAAAAAGAAAGGAAAAAGTTGGAAAGGGATAGTACAATACCACGCCATCCATTTCCCTTGCTTTTCGTGGTGACCAGATAAAGCATGCTACTCACCCTCATTTTATAAGGTGGCAACACACGATTTGGGGGGGGGGGATATTACACACACAATTTTCCATCACGCATCATTTTCTGACTCTCTCTCTCATTCTTGCGGAGGAAATTCACACACAAAAACAATTTCTCAGATCCAGATCTTCTCAATCACTCTTTTATTCATCATTGGAATTGTTCATCACCATTTCACTAATCACCACATCTTTATGCTTCATTGTTTGGAAATTTGATGCAGCTGAGTTGATCATTTGAAGATCAACTTCATTTTCGGATTTCTCTCATTTATCACTCTAATCAAAGTCAGTAGTCTTTATTTGACTAGGAGGGAGTCCAAGGAACCGCAGTAAAGCTCACATTCTCTGGATTTCTTTCAACACCAAGAAGCTTCATGTTAGGTTTGAGCATTAGTTTTTATTTATTTATTTCTTTGGTTTGATTGTTTTTTGACTGTTTCATGTTGCAAATGCTTGATCTGAACTGTATGAAGTGAATAGAAACTTTATGATTCTTTAAATCATGATTTTCAGTTTTGAGTGTCAATCTTTGAGCCATCGTATCTCCCTGTATGTTGCTTGTTTGTGAAAATCATTTAGCACAGTTGCAATCCTCTTGTTTGGGGCTTCAATTTTGGTTTTTACAATTTTGTTTTTCATCGAGAGTTGAGAGAGATATATGATGATGAAGGTGCTATGTGCATGATGTGTATTGCTCTGTTTCTTGCTGGTTTACGATTGTTTCATGGCATGGTGAGGAAGATGATGACGTGTCGTCCTTCCACTGGTCCGAGTTTTGTTTTCTTATTTTGTTTTTATTGTTTTTTCGTTCGTTTCACTTAAGTAAGTTGTCCAGTTGATTAAATGTTACATGGTTTTGTTATTCCAGTTTAATAAAGATAACACATATAATTAATAATAATCCTGATTAATTAATGGGTAATGGGTTTTGGCGTGTGGGCCTAAGGCCAGTTGGCTATGTGCACCTCCCTGTTGAGCCCAATTTCATAACTGAACTGTGCTTGCTTGCTATTCACACCTCAGCCTCATATTTTTCTTCTTTTATTTTAATTTTAGTTCCAGTTTGATTTTTAATTTTTAAAAATAGTTTTAGGTCTCCAAAAATTCTAAAAAAATTCATGAAAGGTCCTTTGAGTTTTCTCTAATTTTTGGTATTTTCCTTTTTCATTTATTTTTAATTAGCACGTGGAAATTAATGGTTCCGTTTAATCAATTCATTTTATTTCATTTTGAACCATGCTGACTTGTCCATTTTCTATCTTGGTCATTATTTTGAATTTGGTGATGATTCTTTTTGCTCTGGATTCATGATGAGGTGTAGTTTATTGGTGATTTTTGTTCTGATTTTTAGAATTTTGTTTAATTGATTTTGGTTTCTAACTTGTGCATGAGGCATTCTAACCCTAATCCATGTTTGACCTCTCATTTGACTTGTTTAGCTTCTGAATTTGATCCCCTCCTTTTGGCATGTTGTTATGGTATGATTGAAGATCATTTGTGCAAGTTTAAGGAATTTTTGGATGCTCACTTGAATTAATTTGAATTTTTTGTTCTTCACTTGTCCCTTTTTGCTTCTTTTGAGTCTTATGTTCTCTCCTTAGCTTAGAAGGGCACTTGTGCCAACTTCTTTAGGATGTTTAGGGCCATCTTAGGGTGTTAATACCTCTCTGATCTTGGGTTATGGTTTGTACCTTGATAATTTTGTAATTTTTTTGCCTTGAAGTTCTTCCACACTTAAGCATATCCACCTCACTTCCTTTTCTTATTTCTTCTCATGATGTAAATATTTGACTATGTGCACCTCTTCTCTTCATCTCATGTGATCCTTAGGCATTTTTCTAACATGTTAGGGTTCTGGTCTTGAGCTTTGTGGTCTTTCTTTGACTATTTTTCTTTGTATCTTCTTATGTTCACTTTGTTTTGTCATGGTGATTCATAATGCTTCATTGTGAGTTGTACTTCTCTTTTTATTCTTGTGATTTAAGTTTGCATTTGGGCATTTGTGCTTGACTTCGCTTCTGGTTGTGTGACTTTGTTTTGACTTTGTGTTCATTTTATGTTGCATTTATGTTTATGTCACTAACCATTTCAGGGGTTTTGGTAAGTGAGAGGTGTGGATGTGATTCCCATATCTCCAATTCTTATCTCTTCTCTTTTCTTCTTTAATGCTAATCCTGTGATTGTTGGGCTTAGGCCTTACTTCTTCTCCTCTTCTTATTCTTCTTCTTCTTCTTTTCTTTCCTTCTTCTTCATTAGGATATAATTCAAACCTCATTAACCTAGGAATACCATGCATGACAACATTTAGGATTCTTAGCCCCCCATTAGATTTTACCTTTGAGATCCTTTTGGTGCTCTCTCCCTCTTCTCATCTTCAAACTTAGTTTTTAATTCACATTAATAAAGGTTGAGTCTTCTCATGTGACACGAGACTTTGCTATGAGATACTTGCACGCGTTCCGTTTTGGGGCGAGGTGTAAGTTATCCCTCGTGGTGGATAGGTCTTAGCATGAGATTACCTCACAAAGAAAAGCATAAAAAACACTTCTTAACCAAAAAACCACAAAAAAACACTTAATAAATGTTAGTAGGTCAGTGTGTCTGAGCCTTCACTTGTGGGACTACATTTGGGGATTTCCTCCATAGATAGGTGTGCCTCTTGCGCATTCCATTTCGGGATGATGTGTGACATACATATCCCAGTGAGTAAGACTTAGGTACCCTTACCTATGCAAACTTCAAAACAGAAAACTCATAAAAAACACAAACAATAAGCGTCTTTCCTTCGGGAATTCTTTTCTCATCTCCTTCGCTCCGTACGCGAACTTGCTCCTACTTGTAACTTTGCAAGACGGTTACGCACTCGTCGTCCGAGCCTGCAACACCTGAGCATTGACATAGGCAGTTTAAGCCTTAAGATACAAGCAATCTTTTCTACCCCTAGTTAGGGGAACTACGACGTCTCTGATCCTCATTTACCCGATGAGGTACGTAGGCAGCGGGGTAGGGCCCGTTCGAGCACAATCTTTATTTTCCCTACATTTTTTCCTTTTCATTTCTTGTTCAGTTTCCTCTTATCTTCTTTGTATCCAGTTCAGTTCCTCTTTTTGTAGCAGCTTTCACTTCTTCACCTTTTGAAACATTTTTCTTTGCAAGCGTGGATCCTGTCGGGTACGGCGGACGATCTGTGTGCTAATACCTTCCCAGGTCGTAACCGACTCCCGAACTCAGTCTCTTTGGTTCGCGGGACCCATGTCCTTCCTTTTCTTTTCTTCTGGTTTGTGCAGCATTACCATTCCCATTCCTTAAAGATAAAAATGCCTGGATGGCAACTCTATTCTTTTCCGCGCCACTTTCGTGTTTGTACCAGGATGGAAATCCGGGGAGCGACAGCTGGCGACTCTGCTTGGGATCGAACCCAGAATCTCTGGTTCCCTTGAGAGTCAATCCTAGCGCTTGCGTGTTTCTGTTTCTTTGGGTGTTGATTGTTGTTGTGTGTTGTATTTTACTGTTATTTTATTTACAGTTTTATTTACAGTTTTCAGTATTTATTTTCCGCATCATATATAATATTGGACTGTCTGGACTGGTTTTCGGTTTGGTGGGCTCGGGTGATACTATTTCTGAGAGATAAGCTAAATACTCGGCTTGAGTGCACTATAGAATTAGAGTGGACATATTGTACTCATATGTGACATGATGAGTGGCGATGTGTTTCACTCCCAGATTGAGACCGTCTTGGAAATATCTTGTGTGGGGATTTCCTCCACTTCGGGATAAGACCTTGATAGTTATGTGCATCTGAAGACCGATCATTGAGAACCTTTGTGGAAACAACCCTCTCCAGTGGTGGAAGTGGCAGACCACATTTTGTGGCAAACCCATTCGCACCCGAGGGTCCACTGGGAGCTCGCATAGGATGGCCTAGTTCTCTTATAGGAACTCAGTCAAAGCATCTGGTCGTATGACACTGGTACTGTATCCTATGGGCTGAATGTACTATTGTTTCTCGATTTCAGCGCTCGAAGCTGGGGACTTATAGGGGATGCTTGTTTTTCCCAGACTCAGCTGAGGCCTCCCTGCGTAGTATATAATGCCAAACCGATTCCCTGATTTGGTAATGAGCCATTTCTCGGAAATGGTGAAAGTATTATTGCTATTCGGCTTTGAGAGTCCGTGATGTTTGACCCGGAGCACACCCGTGAGATTGGGAGGGGTTTACAGGTTTGCAGGAACCTTTGACCTCATCATACCCTTGTTACCAGTGTAGTCTCATGTTCTGATACAGTTACTTTGATTTCGGAGTTCTTGAGTTTATCTGGTTATTGATTTGGGTTTATCTGAGATTATCTGAGTGCTTATGGGTTGTTATCCAGAGGATTTGGGTTTCTGATCACTTGGCTTTGACATCCGGAATCCAGACAGTCCCATATTGATCATACGCCTTTGCATTTGCATTGCATCATTTCATCATTAATCATGTTTTGTTTTCATTCACAGGTTCATATCATTGCTTCCGGTTCCGGTATCCTGTCCAGAGATGGAAGATCCTCGCAAGCAGAACATTCATTTCAAGTTTTTCGACACTAAGGTTGGCCTGTTAAAGAAGATGGTGAAGTTGATCACTCCCAATCATGTGGAGAGGTTCAGGAAGGCTTATGGGAGCATTCTAGATGTGGTGGTAGAGTTAGATCCTTCTGAAAGGAGTGCCATTCATACCCTACTTCAGTACTATTATCCTCAGCTTCGATGTTTCACTTTTCCTGATTTTCAGTTAGGTCCTTTGCTGGAAGAGTATGCTTTGATCTTGGGAGTTCCTGTTCGAGACCAGATTTCGTTCAATGCTGAGATGGTTAGACCTGCACCCGAAGAAATTGCCAAGGCTCTTTATTTGAGCATTTCTAATGTGAATTCTATGACAATCATTAAGGGAGGTGTATCTGGGTTTTCTTTGGAAGCTTTAGTAAAGAAGGTGGAAGAGCTGGCTGTTAAAGAGGAGTGTGATGATGTGTGTGCTATTCTGGCCCTCTCTATCTATGGCATCATTTTGTTCGCGGATATGGAGAAGTTCATAGACATGAATGCCATTCATCTGTTCTTGCTGAAGAATCATGTGCCCACATTTCTCGGAGATTTGTATTACTTGGTGCACTACAAGACTGAGAAGAAAAGGGGAGGTTTAGTTCGTTGCTGCGCTCATTTATTCCATATGTGGTTCATGAGGAATTTGCCAAGTACTTGTGTGTTTAGTGACCATAGCTTGGTGTGGGCTCAGAAGCTAGAAAAGTTGTTTGCTAAGGATGTTAGATGGATTACTCAAAGGCTTCAAGGTGCACGTTTCATCACCAGTTGTGGGAGCTACCTCAGTGTACCTTTGTTGGGAGTGACTGGAGGGATCAATTACAACCCGATCTTGTTGAGAAGACAGTTGGGATATGCCTTGAGAGAGGTACCAGAAGAGTTGAAGTTGACCCCTATTTTCTATTTTCTGGTGAAGGACAATCTGCCTTTAGTAAGAAAATCTGTTGGAGCTTGGAAGTGCATTAAAGGAGAAGGAATGACTAGTTTTGGGAAGTGTAACAATCAAACTTTCCCGGAGTACGAGGCTTGGCTGAAGGATGAGCCAGGAGGGTATTTCTGCCATTCTCACCTCCAGTTCCTCCAACTGCTGAGTCTAATGCCACTGTGTCTCTAGAAGAATTCAAGAAGTTGGAAACACAGCTGCACGAGGTCAAGATGGAGAATGTAGAAATGGTTAATTTGTATCACCTTACCAACCGTGCCAAGAATGAAGCTGAAGAGAAATTACAGAAGATGTAGATCACCCTGGAAGCTAAAGAGAAAGAGTTTGCTGGAAGGGAAGCTCACTTTCAAAGACTGGGTCTGATGGAATCAAAGAGAGAAGCAGAACGAAAGAAGAATTTGAAGACTCTCAAGGAAGCTCGTTAGTCCATTGTCTGGTTGACGGGCCAGAGGGAGAAGGAGCTGAAGAGATATAAAGAGAAGGAAGAGTTTTTTGAAGTGCAAATGACTTTCAAGAAAGAGGAAGTGGAACAAGCCCACCAGATTCGAAGGGAGAAGACTCAGCAGTTGGCAGATAGTCAGCAAGCCTTAGAAGGAGCACTTAAGGAGATTGAAGACCTCAAGTTTATGGTTGGAGTTAAGAAGGCTAGGTTTGAGCTGGGACTTAGTGAGGGAGGTTCAGGGTCTTCAGTGAGCAGTCCTGCTTTTTAGTTTGTTTTCTTAGTATCTGGATTACCTACAGACATGTTGTAGGAATCTTGGTTGTTTGTTTTTCTTTTTGAAAACTTGTACCCTACGGGGAATTCTGTTATTTTTTCCTAGTAGGCTGATTTATGTTATGTAGTTTTATTCAGCTTCCTATTTTCTCTGCATGCTGTTATGGTCTGAATTTGATTTCTGTGCAAAGGTTTCTGAAAGTCGAGGATCAGCAGCCATCTGGTTTTCTTTGTTAAATACCGGAACCAGGGCATGAGTGACCTGGAGTTTGAAAGCATAAATAATTGCATTGCATACATATCACCCTTTTCTTGTTTTGCAGGTGTGACCACAGGTTCCTAATGTCTTTTCTATTAGGCACTATAGCTCCCAGGAAGGTTCGAGAACAGTCGATCATACACAGATACCCCACAAGAGTCAACAGAGAAAGAGTCATGGATCAAATGCAGGCTGATTTGGCTGATTTGAGATTGAGGATGGACAATTTTATGACCCTTATGGCAGGAATGGTTCAGAATCAGGAACTTCTGTGTGAGTTGGTAGAAAATAGTCAAGCCAGGAACAACGGTACTGCTGATGAAGGTAATCGTAACGGTGCGGGCGCTCGTCAAGTTGAAATCCCTGTAGCACAGCCAGGGGTCACCATTATCAATGATGGACTGAACAATGTACAGATGGACAGTCAAGACAAACAGTTTACGTTGCTGGACGAAGCAGAAGGCCAAGGGGCTGAAATGAACAGAAAATTTGAAGAGATGGCTGAGCAGATCAGGTCCATTCAATCTCAGAACTCCTTGGGGTTCGACATTACTGACTTGGGCTTAGTTCCAGGGGTTAGAATCCCTTACAAGTTCAAGGTCCTAACTTTCGAGAAGTACAATGGCACAACGTGTCCAAAGACTCACCTCCAGTCCTTCGTAGGAAGGATTGTTGCCCATACTGAAGATGAGAAGCTATGGATGTACTATTTCCAGGACAGCCTGGTTGGGGCCTCCTTTGAATGGTATATGAAGCTAAGTAGTGTCAACATCAAGAGCTGGAAGGACTTGGCAGAGGCGTTCGTGAAGCAATACCAGTACAATTTAGACATGGCTCCAAATCGCACTCAATTGCAGCACATGTCTCAAAATGCTAAGGAGGGGTTTAAGGAGTATGCGCAAAGGTGGCGTCAGCTTGCTGCCAGAGTACAACCACCATTGCTGGAGAATGAGATGGCTGATATGTTCATGGGGACATTGCAAGGAGTGTTTATCGAAAGGTTGGTGTCCTGTTCGGCAACCAAGTTCAATGATATAGTAATTGCAGGCGAAAGGGTCGAGACTCTGTTAAAGATGGGAAAGATTCAGGACACCAGTGCGAGCAGGTCGAGTGGCGTAAGAAAAGCTTTCAACGGACCCCCAAGAAGAAGGGAAGGTGAGACCAATGTTGTGTATAGCCGAGGACGGGGCTGAGGATATAGAAGATCTTATGAGCAAGTGGCAGGTGTCACTATCCCTTCCAGTCCTGTGCAACATGTACAGACTCAACCTCAACAACAACAACAACCACAACGTAACAATTATCAATAAAGACCTTATCAGCCAAGACAAGCTCGTCCGGCTAATAGGGTGCTTGAAGCAATTCCCATGACATACACTGCATTGCTGCAGAGATTGCTGGACCTGAACTTGATACAACTGAGGACGTTAGCACCACCTCCACCTGGAGAGCTTCTAGTGGGGTACGATGCCAATGCTAGATGCGCTTTCCATTCAGGGGCACCCGGGCACTCAACTGAGAAGTACATGGCACTACATCATAAAGTTCAAGATTTGATCGACTCCAAGGCGATTAACTATGCACCACCACCAAATGTTACTTCAAACCCTATTCCGAACCATGGAGGGGCTAGAATAAATGCTGTCGATAGTGGTGAGAAGTTAGGTCTGATTCTGAGCATAGAAGAAGTGAAGACTCCGTTGTTGGTAGTGAAGGAGAGGCTGTTAAAAGGACAAGTGTTTCCGGGATGCAGTTCTGATTGTGAGAAGTGTTTGAACTCAGTGAACGGCTGTGAAGACCTGAAGATGGGGTTGCAGAATCTGATTAATGAAGGGTCATTGCAGTTTGATAAAGTTGATAATGAAAGTGATTGTGTGTCCACTATAACCATTTACAATGATCCATCTAAGATGCCTGCTAGAAGAGAACCTGTGACTATTTATGCTCCTGAAGTCAGTCTTGTGACTATCACTGTGCCTGGGCCTGTTCCTTATACTGATGATAAAGCCATTCCATGGCATTATGACTCAGATGTGTACGTGGAAGGACAGAAGGTCGAGAGTAAGTCAGTAGCTATTGATCCGACTGTAGTGAACGTCGGAGGGGTTGGAGGTTTTACGAGAAGTGGTCGTCTTTTTGCTCCCCCAGTTCTGAGAGGAGATCCTGAGGCTGAGGCTACGACAAAGGTTAAAGGAAAGCAAACAGCGATTGAAGAAACGACAACTCCTGCTGCTGGACAGGGTACCTTTGAGAAAGAAGTGGAGGAATTTATGTGAATAATAAAGAAGAGTGATTACAAAGTAGTTGAACAGTTGAACCAGACGCCTTCCAAAATATCCATTATGTCTTTGCTGATGAGTTCTCCAGCACATAGAGAAGCCTTGCTAAAAGTGTTGCAGATGGCATACGTTCCTCAAGAAATAACTGTTAATCAACTGGAAGCTGTAGTGGGCAGTGTGAATGCAAGCCACGGGTTGGGCTTCACAGATAAAGACCTTACTTCAGAGGGTTGTAACCACAACAAAGCACTGCATATTACTATGGAGTGTAAGGTTGTTGTTTTGTCGCATTTCCTGGTTGACACAGGCTCTTCTCTTAATGTACTCCCGAAGAAATACTTAATGAAGTTGAATGTCGATGGTATCGTCCTACGACCCAGTGATTTGATAGTGAAAGCTTTTGATGGGTCCAGAAGGTCAGTGTTCGGAGAAGTTGAGTTACCTATGAAAATAGGTCTCAAGTATTCAAGAACACATTTTTCATTATGGATATTCAGCCCGCGTACAGTTGCTTGTTGGGACGTCCATGGATTCACGCTGCCAGAGCTGTAACATCCACTTTGCATCAAAAGCTAAAGTATGTGGTTGATGGCCAAGTAATCATTGTGTGCAGAGAGGAAGATATCTTTGTGAGCCACTTATCAACTTTCAAATATGTGGAAATGGACGGAGAGATCCATGAAACACTGTGTCAGGCCTTCGAAGCAGTTAACATCAGTATTTTGGCTCCAGTAGAGAGGAACAATGAGAAAGAAGGTACCTCCATTCACTCCTACAAGCAGGCTAAGGAAGTGGTTCAGTCAGGAAGCGTCCAAGGCTGGGGCAAGTTGCTGGAATTAGAGAAGAAAGATGACAAGTTTGGGCTTGGTTATCAACCTGATGGGTACAAATGGCCTCCAAGTGGTAAAGCTATTAATTTTACAAGCGCTGGGATGCTCGACCGCAACCATATCTATGCAACGAGTGAAGAAGAAGACAGTGATGGCAAATGGGACAACTAGATTCATCCGTGTGCACCTGGAGAGGAGCTCAAGAACGGTCTGCTGAAGACATTGTCCAAGTTACCTGGCAATCAGAGTAATTTATTTGTTTCCTTTTCTTATCATGCTGCATGTCAATCCTCCACTCTGCCCAAGGTGCAAGGATCCATTGTAGGGCCACTATGCTTTGAATGCATTTATTTTACCATGAAATAAAGGACATTTTTCAGACAAATTGTGTTCTCTTTCTTTCGTTTTAAATTTTTCACAAAAAACAAAAAAAAATGGCAATGTGTTTTCTTTTTGTTTGTGTGTTTGCGTCTCTTTTGAAACAACAAAGCAAATTCTGAAATAAGCACATCGTCTGTGCAGTGTTGATCATCCGGATTCTATTGATAACGTTCCTGCTATGACCACGCATGACTTTGACAGTCCTATCTGAAATTCTGTGATCAGGTATGAGATGTCCTAAGAGATGTCCCAACACTTAATAGGACATTTGACAAATTTAACCAAAACTTAAATAGCAAGAAAAGTAAACAACACAGAAGTTTGTTAACCCAGTTCAGTGTATAACCACACCTACATCTGGAGGCTACCAAGCCAGGAGGAAATCCACTATTAGTAATATTAATTCTAGACTTAAACCACCCTGTTTAATCTATCACTTAATACTTACCCAATGCAATTTCTACCTAAGACTCACTTAGATAAGAGTACCCTACTCACTCCCCCTCAATCACCCAGTGATCAAGTTTACAAGTTTACTGAAATTGAAGACATCCTTCAAACAAAAACAGCTTGATCTTACTTAACAGTTTCAATCAAGTCACAAATGCACTTTTGCTTAAAAGCTCATAAAGTGGTACATAAAATACAACCTGCTATTAAAACACTAGACCCCCTATTTAGTCTTCTGAAATTTGTACTCAATTCTATGAGTTTCTGTTGTTTAAATAGGTATCTGAATTTTGGGCTTTCTGTAGAATGATCCAGCCCTAATGTGCAGCAACTGTCACCTTGAATTTAGGGTTTGTTACCTCCTATATTCTAGGTGATTTAGGTCTTCTGTTTTAATCTGAATCTTCAATATAAAACACCCTACAGATGCGCCTTGTTCTGTTTTTATCCATCATTAATTAATTCCAGATACTTCTCCTTAAATATCTCTGATCAGTTAATCATTAATTAATTCTGGTAGCAGGTCTGAGATGTCTCAACATCTGTTGGGACATCCTGAAAAACTGAACTTAATTTATTCACACAATGTCCCAACATCTGATGAGACATCCTGAAATAAATTCACATACTCTGTTTGCTAATGTCCCAACATCTGATAGGACATTCTGAACTGAATTTAACATTTCTTGTTTGGTCAAAAATTCTGCCAATTCTTAAACATCTACAAACTCCCCCTTTGGCTAATTTTTGGCTAACATCTTTTCTGGAATTCAGAGTGCAGCAGAAGTTCTTTTTATCAGAGTATATCATTACTTTTCTGTTGATTTTTATTTGAGATTACTCCCCCTCAAACATATATGTGTCCAGTCTTGTTGCAACAGAAATACACACTGATTCAGTTCAGAAGCAAACAAATTTTTCATTCATTTAAACAGCAATTACATTTGATGTTGTTCTCCCCATTGGTAGACACAAAATTAGGGGCCAAAGACACTATTACATTGCTGTCATTACATTGCTGTCATTACATTTGCCTCACAAACATTGATCACTCAGATGCATCATTCTCAGTTTCTTCCTCCACTTCAGTGTCTTCAGCAGCTTCACTTGCTTCATCAGCTTCACTGTCTTCATCAGAAGCAGCTTTCTGATCTTCTTCACTTTCCAACCTCTTAATTATTTCCTCAAGTTTCTGTCTTCTAGCTTCAAGCTCTTTGCAGGTGCCTTTGAGTTCAGCAATCAAGGCCTTCTTGGAGATTGGATTCTTAGCAGTGGAGGGACCAGCAGATGTCCCAGAAGGTGCTTCAACATCTGCAGCATGATGACTTAGGAATAATTTGTAGTGAAAAGCCAGGGGGCTCTCTCTCTTGCAGACTGTGTCCTTTTCATTTAAAATCCCAGGGTATTGACTTAGAACAATACCACACAGCAATGATGGAAAGGCTATTGGAAGCTTTGTTGCTGAGGAGTTGGCATGCTTCATGGTTTGATCAAAGATAAAAGCTCCATAGTCCATCTTGGTTTGAGTTCCCACAGCATAGATGAATCTGGCCAAACTAGTTGAGATTGAAGAAGTGTGGTTGGTAGGCACCCAGTTAGCAGTTCCAATCCTGTTCAGCATGGCATACTTTCTGGTAAGCATGCTCACTGAGAGCTTACCCTTCACAGGCCATGCCTTGACCTGGTCAGCAGTTATCACCTTACAGACTTGATTATCTGTCTTGCCTAGCTCATTTGGTCCATCTGTTTCTCTTCCTAGATACTGATTTATGATTTGGGGAGAAAACTCCACACATCTACCTCTAACAAAAACATTTCTAAACTCAGAGGACTTACCATTTGAGCAATCCTCCTGAAGATTCACAATGAACTCTTTGACAAGAAGTTCATAGCAGGGAGAGAGGTCTGAGACTGTTTTGAAAAGTCCTGCAGCAGAGATGAGGTCAATCAGTTCAGTGCACTCCAGTGCATTGCTGCTCAGTTCTCTTTCTAGGGCAACTCTTCTTTGGTACACAAACTTCCACTTGTTCACACTAGAGACATGGTGGAAAGATATGTTGTCTAATGGAGCTTCTGGAACAGCTGTTGAAGCCCTAGATGGGGCTGGTCTCTTCTTGGGAGGAGATGTTGGGACATCTGATTCAACATCTGAGTCAGATGGGGTGACAGCTTTCCTTTTCTGAGTTTGGACTTTACTCCATTGTTTTGATGGTCCAAAAGTGGCTTTAGCCTTGCCTTTCTTTGGACTAGCCTTCTTCTTCTCAGGGATTGCTGCTTCAGCTTGCATCATGCCTTTCCTGGACCTTAGCCTTTTGGCTATGCTGGGTTTAACAGAGGCTATGATCTCTGCATCAGAGTCCTGCTCCAGGTTCACCACTGGATGAGATTGAGCAGTCTCTTCTTCAGCTTGTTGATCAGCAGGGATTTGACCTTCATTTGAGACTTTGGTCTGATCCTCAGAGATTTCTTCATCATTTTCATTTGAGGTCTTATTCTGGTCCTCAGTTTGTTCCAACTCAACATCAGATGAGTTCTTTCTCTTATCTTCAGATGTTCCAACATCTGTTGGGACATCTTGTTCTTCTGCAGCTTGAGCTTGTTCTTCTTGAGATGCAGGCATGGTTTTCAGAGGAACAGAGATCCCACTCACCTTTCTTTGTTCAAACAGAATTTGAGTGACAATCTCCTTGATTGAATCATCCACATATTGTGAAGATTTAGGAGGCATGTTAGCTGGAGAGGGAGTGCCTTTAGCTTTGCTTCTGACTTGATCTTTACCTCTCTTTGGAGTTCTTGCCTTTTTAGTGTGAGAAACGCTTCCCCTGAGTTCGTCCAATGGTGTTGATGACATTGGCACAACAGAGATTGGAGTGGCATGAACCACGTCTTCCTTGTTGAGAATTTCCTCAGCTGTTTTAGGGTTTTGAGACATTGTTGAGGAAGATGGATGAACAGCTTTAGGGTTTATGATTTCTGAAGGATTGAGAGTTAATGTGATTCGCTTGTGATGGTATGATGAGAATCTTGATAGCTTCTTATAAGTAGTTACTAAATAAGTAGCCGTTACAGTCCAAATGATTAGGAATGGAATTCCCAAGGATCTTGTCCAGACTGGCTTTGCCATCTGGAACTTATGCCATGCAATGTCATATGACATGTTGGCACATCTCATTAACTGCTAAATATCACATAAACAGATTCCAAGTTTACCCCTTAAGTTCTCAAATTGTGTAGCATCCAATGCTTTGGTAAAGATATCAGCTAATTGCAGATCTGTAGCAACATGCTCCAATGAAATCACCTTCTCTTCTACAAGATCTCTGATGAAATGATGTCTGATATCAATATGCTTTGTCCTGCTATGTTGAATGGGATTCTTTGATATGTTGATTGCACTTAAGTTGTCACAGTACAATGTCATGACATCCTGTGGGACATTGTACTCAGTGAGCATCTGCTTCATCCAAACCAACTGAGAACAACTGCTACCTGCTGCTATATACTCAGCTTCAGCTGTAGATAATGACACACAATTCTGTTTCTTACTGAACCAAGAAATCAGATTGTTTCCTAGAAAGAAGCATCCTCCTGAAGTGCTTTTTCTGTCATCAGCACTTCCTGCCCAATCAGCATCACAAAAGCCAGTGAGAATTGGTTTGCAACCATGAAAGTACATTATGCCATAGTCACAAGTACCATTAACATATTTAAGGATTCTCTTGACTTGATTAAGATGACTGACTTTTGGATCAGCTTGATATCTTGCACAAACTCCTACTGCAAAAGCAATGTCTGGTCTGCTAGCAGTCAAGTATAACAAGCTTCCAATCATGCTTCTGTATAGGCTTTGATCTACATTCTCACCCTTTTCATCTTTAGTCAGCTTCAAATGTGTGGGGGCAGGAGTTCTCTTGTGAGCAGCATTTTCCATTCCAAATTTCTTGACTATGTTCTTGGAATACTTGCTTTGTGAGATGAACATTGAGTCTTCCATTTGCTTTATTTGCAGCCCAAGAAAGTAGGTTAATTCTCCTACTAGGCTCATTTCAAATTCAGATTCCATCTGCTTGACAAAATGTTTGACCATCCTGTCAGACATCCCACCAAAGACAATGTCATCAACATATATTTGTGCAATCATGACATTTCCTTCTTCATCTTTAACAAACAGGGTTTTATCAATCCCACCTTTTCTGTACCCTTGCTTGATAAGAAATGTGGTCAGTCTTTCATACCATGCCCTTGGAGCTTGCTTCAGACCATAAAGAGCTTTCTTTAATTTGTATACATGATTTGGACAACTTGGATCAACAAATCCTTTAGGCTGTTCTACATATACCTCTTCATTAAGATAACCATTAAGAAAGGCACTTTTCACATCCATTTGAAATAACTTGAACTTTAAGATACAAGCAATTCCCAACAGTAGTCTTATTGATTCAAGCCTTGCTACTGGTGCAAAGGTTTCATCAAAGTCTACCCCTTCAATTTGAGTGTATCCTTGAGCCACAAGTCTAGCTTTGTTCTTTGTAACAACTCCTTGTTCATTTGACTTGTTCTTAAACACCCATTTTGTACCAATCACATTTATGTCATCAGGTCTAGGAACAAGAATCCACACTTCATTCCTTGTGAATTGACCTAATTCCTCTTGCATAGCACAAATCCAGTATTCATCAGTGAGAGCTTCCTTGACATTTTTAGGTTCTATTTTGGAAACAAAACAAGAACCTGAAATCACTTCTCTTGATCTAGTGCTTACACCTCTGTTGGGATCACCAATTATTAAGTCTTTGGGATGATCCTTCTGTATTCTGATGGAGGGAGGTTTGCTTGAATCTTCTGACCTTGTATCATTTTGAGTGAAGTTATATTGATCATTCTTTTCTTCAGCTTCAATCTTGATATCAGCAGATGTTCCAACATCTTCTGGGACATCTGTAGAAGTATCATCAATTATCACATTTATGGACTCCATGATAACCTTTGTTCTGTAATTAAATACTCTATATGCTCTGCTGTTTATAGAGTATCCAAGGAAAATCCCTTCATCACTTTTAGGATCCATTTTTCTCCTTTGCTCCCTATCTGCCAGAATATAGCATTTACTTCCAAACACATGAAAGTACTTCACAGTGGGTTTTCTGCCCTTCCAGACTTCATATATTGTGGACAAAGTTCCTTTCCTTAAAGTAACTCTGTTATGGATGTAACAGGCAGTGTTCATAGCTTCAGCCCAAAAGTATAGAGGCAACTTTTTAGCATGGATCATAGCTCTTGCTGATTCTTGAATGGTTCTATTCTTCCTTTCAACAATCCCATTCTGTTGAGGAGTGATAGGTGAAGAATACTCATGATTGATTCCTTCTGAAGAGCAAAAATCTAAGAACTTTTGATTCTCAAATTCTTTTCCATGATCACTTCTTATTCTGATCACACAGCTGGATTTTTCCCTTTGCAATCTTTGACATAATTCTTTGAATACATCAAATACATCTGACTTTTCTTTGATGAAGTTTATCCATGTATATCTTGAAAAATCATCAACCACAACATAGGCATACCTCTTACCACCAAGACTTTCAACTTGCATAGGTCCCATAAGATCCATATGTAGAAGTTCCAAAACTTTGGAAGTTGTCAGATGTTGGAGCTTTGGATGGGACATCTTGGTTTGCTTGCCTATTTGACATTCACCACATATTTTGCCATCATCAATCTTCAGTTTAGGAATACCTCTTACAGCATCCATAGATATGATCTTCTTTATGCCTCTGAAATGAAGATGACCTAGTCTTTGATGCCACAGTTTCACTTCTTCTTCCTTAGCTAGAGAGCAGGTTGAAGTGAGACTGAGATTTTGGGATTCCCACATGTAACAGTTGTCTTTAGATCTGACTCCTTTCATGACAACCTCTTGTTCTTTGTTAGTCACTATACATTCAGATTTGGTAAAGTTTACACTGTACCCTTGATCACATAACTGACTTATACTGATCAGGTTAGCAGTTAAACCTTTAACAAGCAGCACATCATCTAGTCTTGGAACATCTTGACAGTCCAAGGTTCCAACTCCCTTGATTTCTCCTTTAGCTCCATCTCCAAAGGTCACATACCTGGATGAATGTGATTTTAAGTTTACTAGCAAATTCTTCAATCCAGTCATGTGTCTTGAACATCCACTATCAAAGTACCAGTCTTCTTTAGCTGATACTCTCAGTGATGTATGTGCTATGTATGCAGTACTTTTCTTTGACCAGATGAGTTGAGATTTCTTTTGATGCCTCTGCCCTGTGTGTTGTTCAGCTGATCTCCAAGCTTGATTGTTGATCTGGTTCTTGGGTATGTGGATTTGATCAGTCTGAATGTCAGCTTTTGGTCTCCAAACCTTCTTGATGACCTCTGCCTTCTGCTTAGGAGGTTGCTGATTTCTTTGATGACTATGCAGCACTTTCTTGGTACCCTCTACTTTCTGTTTGGAAGGTTGCTGATATATCTGATTTGGATATCCATGTAGCTTATAACAGTGAGGTTTTATATGCCCAAATCTTCCACAGTGATGGCATCTCCATCTTTGATACTTCTTCTTCATTTTGTTCTTTTCAGAATGTTTAGACATCTGTTGGAACATTATGTTTGCCTTTGTGTTCTGATGTTGAAGCATCTGTTGGGACATCTTGTTTGACTGTGTAGTTTTTGCAGTAGCTTTGCTAGAGCTGGCTTCATCTCTGTTATATCCCAGTCCACTTTTGTCCCCTGAATGTTTATTATTGCTGAGAATAACATCCAGTGTATTTGAGCTACTGTTCAACATTTTAACAGATTTTGACATATGTTCCAACTTAGAGTTGAGAAGAGTTACTTCACTTTTCAAGGTATCAATGATTACTTGATCACTTGCTTTTTCATCTTCTAATACCTCATTCTGCTTCTTTAGCTTTATAACCTCACTGCATATTTCAGAGCTTCTTTTGTATAGATCTTTGAATGCTTGCTCAAGTTCTTCATAAGTAAGCTCTCCACAACTGGAATCACTATCATATTTACACAGTCCAGCTAGAGCAGTAAAATGCTTAGCTGATTCTTCTTCTGACTCTCCTGAGTCTTCATCAGACCAGGTCACAGAGAGTCCTTTCTTTTGCCTCTTTAAGTAGGTAGGACATTCAAACTTGATATGTCCATATCCTTCACATTCATGGCATTTGACTCCTTTATCTTGACTGGTCTTTTCAGCATACTTTAATCTTTTGTTAGCATCATAAGGTCTTCTGTTCTCAGAGCTTGTGTTTCTTCCACTAGGTTTGGATTTGCTTTCCATTCCTCTGAGAATTTGTTTGACTTGTCTTCCAAGCAAGGCAAGGTTTTCTGATAAGCTTTTATCATTTGCTGATTCATCATCTTCTTCTTCATCTGTATTTGACACCAAAGCTATGCTTTTGTTCTTTTTGGCATTTGTGTCATTCATTCCCATCTCAAAAGTTTGAAGGGAACCAATGAGTTCTTCAACTTTCATGGAGCATATGTCTTGAGCTTCTTCTATTGCAGTGACTTTCATGTCAAATCTTTTTGGCAAAGATCTGAGAATCTTTCTTACAAGCTTTTCATCAGTCATCTTTTCTCCCAAGGCTCCAGAAGTATTGGCTATATCCAAGATGTTCATATAGAACTCATGAATTGATTCATCTTCCTTCATTCTCAAGTTTTCAAACTTGGTGGTGAGAAGTTGAAGTCTTGACATTTTTACTTTTGATGTTCCTTCATGAGTTGTTTTGAGAGTATCCCAAACATCTTTGGCCAGCTCACAATGATGTACAAGTCTGAAAATGTTCCTATCAATGCCATTGAATAAGGCATTTAAGGCTTTTGAGTTGCCTAGTGCTGAGTCTTCTTCCTCCTTACTCCATTCTTCTTCAGGTTTCAGCACTTTTGATCCATCTTTGGTGTCTTGGACAGGATGATCCCATCCAACATTAACTGCTCTCCATGCCCTGTTGTCAAGTGACCTTAAGAATGCAATCATTCTTGGCTTCCAGTAGTCATAATTAGATCCATCCAGAATAGGTGGTCTATTTACTGACCCTAAATCTCTGTCCATGTTACAGAATTTGTATTCCCTAGATCTCACCCAGTATAAACAGGCAGGGTGCCTGCTCTGATGCCAATTGAAATTCTGTGATCAGGTATGAGATGTCCTAAGAGATGTCCCAACACTTAATAGGACATTTGACAAATTTAACCAAAACTTAAATAGCAAGAAAAGTAAACAACACAGAAGTTTGTTAACCCAGTTCAGTGTATAACCACACCTACATCTGGAGGCTACCAAGCCAGGAGGAAATCCACTATTAGTAATATTAATTCTAGACTTAAACCACCCTGTTTAATCTATCACTTAATACTTACCCAATGCAATTTCTACCTAAGACTCACTTAGATAAGAGTACCCTACTCACTCCCCCTCAATCACCCAGCGATCAAGTTTACAAGTTTACTGAAATTGAAGACATCCTTCAAACAAAAACAGCTTGATCTTACTTAACAGTTTCAATCAAGTCACAAATGCACTTTTGCTTAAAAGCTCATAAAGTGGTACATAAAATACAACCTGCTATTAAAACACTAGACCCCCTATTTAGTCTTCTGAAATTTGTACTCAATTCTATGAGTTTCTATTGTTTAAATAGGTATCTGAATTTTGGGCTTTCTGTAGAATGATCCAGCCCTAATGTGCAGCAACTGTCACCTTGAATTTAGGGTTTGTTACCTCCTATATTCTAGGTGATTTAGGTCTTCTGTTTTAATCTGAATCTTCAATATAAAACACCCTACAGATGCGCCTTGTTCTGTTTTTATCCATCATTAATTAATTCCAGATACTTCTCCTTAAATATCTCTGATCAGTTAATCATTAATTAATTCTGGTAGCAGGTCTGAGATGTCTCAACATCTGTTGGGACATCCTGAAAAACTGAACTTAATTTATTCACACAATGTCCCAACATCTGATGAGACATCCTGAAATAAATTCACATACTCTGTTTGCTAATGTCCCAACATCTGATAGGACATTCTGAACTGAATTTAACATTTCTTGTTTGGTCAAAAATTCTGCCAATTCTTAAACATCTACACTATCTACCAAGCTGATGAAGGGGTTGAGGAAGACTGTGAACTCCCCGAAGAATTGGTCAGGTTGTTGAAACAAGAGGAAAGGGTCATTCAGCCTCATCAGGAAGAAATAGAGATCATCAACATCGGAACTAAAGATGTGAAGAAAGAGATCAAGATTGGGGCCAGTCTGCAGGCCGAGGTGAAGAAAGAGTTGATTGGTATGCTGCATGAATATGTGGATATCTTCGTCTGGTCGTATCAAGATATGCCAGGGTTGGATACTGACATTGTTGTGCATAAGCTACCATTGAGAGAAGACTGTCCTCCTGTGAAGCAAAAGTTGAGAAGAACTCGTCCTGACATGGCGATGAAGATCAAGGAGGAAGTTCAGAAGCAGTGGGATGCCGGATTCCTGGCCGTAACTAGTTTCCCACCTAGGGTAGCTAACATTGTGCCTGTACCAAAGAAGGACGGCAAAGTACGGATGTGCGTTGATTATCGGGATTTAAACAGAGCAAGTCCAAAAGATGACTTTCCATTACCTCACATTGATGTGCTGGTAGATAACACTGCTCAATTCTCGGTATTTTCCTTCATGGATGGCTTCTCCGGATATAATCAGATTAAGATGGCACCGGAAGACATGGAGAAAACAACGTTCATTACCCTGTGGGGTACATTCTGCTACAAGGCTATGCCCTTTGGTTTGAAGCGGAATACGAGGCGTGCATTATGGAAATAGAGGAGGCTATTAATCTTCGGATTAAGACCATCGATATATTTGAAGACTCAGCCCTCGTTATCAATCAGGTTACCGGCAAGTGGTATACGCATCAAGAACACTTAATTCCTTATAGGGATTATGCCAGAAAACTGTTGACGTTCTTCACAACGGTTAAGCTTCAGTATATACCACGAGATGAGAATCAATTTGCCGATCCATTGGTTACTCTTTCTTCGTCCATCAAAGTCTTGTGTTGGAATTATGTGCCTAAGATTTACATTTCCAGGCTTGACGCACCATTTCATGCTTTCTCTGTATAAGCAGTGTCTGATGAGAAACCTTGGTATTTTGATATCAAGCTCTTTCTGGAAAAGCAAGAATACCCAGCTGGGGCATCATCCAAAGACAAGAAGACCTTAAGGCGACTTGCTGCTAGTTTCTTCTTGAATACAGATGGGGTTTTGTATAAGAGGAACTTTGACATGGTCTTGCTCAGATGCGTGGATAGACACGAAGCAAGCTTGTTAATGCAGGAAGTCCACGAAGGATCTTTCGGTACTCATGCAGGAGGGCATGCCATGGCTAAGAAGTTGTTGAGATCGGGGTATTATTGGATGAAAATGGATGCAGACTGTTGTTCATACGCCCGTAGATGCCACAAGTGCCAGATTTATGCAGACAAGGTACATGTCCCTCCAAGCCTACTCAACTTCATGTCATCTCCTTGGCCCTTTTCTATGTGGGGCATTGATATGATCGGGAAAATAGAGCCTACTGCTTCAAATGGTCATCGTTTCATCTTGGTTGCGATCGATGACTTCACTAAGTGGGTTGAAGTAGCATCTTATGCCAATGTCACTCGGCAAGTGGTGGCCAGATTTTTGAAAAGAGACATCATTTGCAGATACGGAGTGCCCGAAAGAATCATTACTGACAATGGTTCTAATTTGAACAACAAGATGATGGCAGAGTTGTGCCGGGACTTTCAGATTCAGCATCAAAATTCTTCTCCTTACCGACCAAAGATGAATGGTGCGGTAGAGACGGCAAATAAGAATATCAAGAAGATTGTGCAAAAGATGGTTGTCACTTACAAAGATTGGCATGAGATGTTACCATTTGCGCTGCATGAGTACCGAACGTCAGTCAGGACGTCAACTGGGGCAACTCCATTCTCATTGGTATATGGTATGGAGGTAGTCTTTCCTGTCAAGGTAGAAATTCCTTCATTGCGTGTGATGATGGATGTGAAGCTTGATGAGGTTGAATGGGTACGTGCTCGATACAATCAACTTTGCTTAATTGAGGAAAAGAGATTAGCGGCTATCTGTCATGGGAAGCTTTATCAGAGGAGAATGAAGTGAGCATTTGACCAATGAGTACGTACTCGGGAGTATCAAGTAGGAGAGCTTATGCTCAAGAGGATCGTTCCTCCAAGTTTAGATCACAGGGGCAAGTGGATCCCAAACTACGAAGGACCATTCATAGTGAAGAATGTTTTCTCAGGCGGAGCACTGATGCTCACCACTATGGATGGAGAAGATTTCCAATCCCCTGTTAACTCGGACGCAGTTAAAAAATACTTCGCATAAAAAGACCCGCTGGACACAAAAACAGAATTAAAAGTCCAGGCAAGAAGAGGGCATCCCGGCGAGCTAAAAACAGAATAAAAAGCTCGGGAAAAAGTTAGGGAAAACAAATAAAAAAATGTACACCCACTGAGTTGAAAAGCCACATCGAACAGCTCAGGCAAAAAGGGGTATCCTGGTGGATTGAAAACCCGAAAGGGCGATCCACGCAAAACAAGGGAATAAGCGAACAACTTCGATCCGAGTAATCTGAACCAAATCACCGTTTCGTACAGCTTGACAATATCATAAGGATAGGAATCAGTCCCCTCATCTCTTCAGAAAGCAAAGGCAAGAATGGAGAGTTTTGAAGACATGCTGGTCATAGCAGAAAGGAAACTCATTGGGATGTCGTGTCCATTACCATTAGGATAGTTTATTTTCTCAATTTTATGGTAGCTACCTTTTTCCAGGTGGTTGCTTCATGATGTAAAATTTTTGCCTATTCAGAGGCCTTTCAATAAAAGAATATTCAGTTAAAAAGTTGTGTTGTGTTTATCTTTTGCTTGCAAAAATGTCCTAAATTTTTGGCAAAAATAACATTGCATTTAAAACATGGTGATAATTTGAAAAAATGACAGTGCAGGGAAACATTTGAAATCTTCTTTGAGTGTCGGGTGACGATGGATGAACAGATCATACCATGAAAGTCCCCGGGGCACATATGTGTTTTCCGTTGTTGCAGGTTTTGGAGGATGGCGTCATATTCTCCCAAGCAGAATTTTCCCCAGCTAAGTCATGGCAGGTGGGATCCACAAGCAGTTTATTTTTCACCAGTGGAGTATGCCCAGCAGGCAGTGGCTCCACAGAGTTTAACTATCAAAAATCTTTTCACAAACAATGGATATATGAGGAAGCATCTCCCTAGCCGTTCTAAAAGATCGTCATTTCCCCCGCAGAGTTCCATGGTTGAGATACAACAACCATCATGGAAGTATTCTCCGGCACTCGTCTGTGTTTTCTTGATGATCATCCCATGCTCGTCTGTGATGAAGAGGTTTGAAGTCCTGACGGTGGGATTAAACGTCAAAATGGTTATCGGGCCTGGCATAACAGGTTTATCCGAAGGAGGCCCGTCTGTCTCAGGCACCACTTATTAATGTTGCACCTGGCGTAACAGGTTTGCTCAAAGAAGGCTCGTCTGTCTTAGACCATATATCCACGGATAATATGTGGAGAGGGTTCGTCTACCTTGATTATGCATGTCTATCCCACAGACTTAAGTGCATCACCGGTCCTGGCGTAACAAGTTTATCTGAAGGAGATTCGTCTGTCTCAAGTCATATATTTTGCAAAGTATGTGAGGATTCGTATGTCCAGTTCCTGGCGTAACAAGATTGTTCGGAGAAGACTCGTCTGTCAAAGTATTCTTATTCCAAATAACAGTTTCAGCTTGGAAGGAGCTCATCTGCTTTCTCTCCACTTCAGACACCAAAGCTTCATTTGGTTGGGTTTATTTCCCAGTTTTTGCATTCTCCATCAGAGTGCAAATTTCAGGTCTTCTTGGTATTCAACCACAGTTCATCTTGAACGGTCGATAGCCCGTGTTACCGTCCTTTTCAGATTAACAGTTGCTTGAGTAGGGGCAGCTGTAACACCCCAAATTTTCCCTCTTCTTTTTAAGCATCATCATCATATCATATTCATCATAAGCATATCATATTCTTGGCATCTTAGCATGGAAAGATGAGGCATAACATCCTCATGAATCTCTTCCAAAATCTCACTGGTCAGCTTTAACATTCCCAATTTCACACTATCAGTAGTAGTTTCACACAACAAGCTCATGTCTCTGAATTGCTCGATCAATTCCAATTCTTTCACCATAAGCATTGAAATATGCAACGACTTCCTACTCAAAGCATCAGCCACAACATTTGCCTTTCCCGGATGGTAATTCAAATCAAAATTAAAATCTTTCAATAATTCAAGCCACCGCCTCTGTCTCATATTTAACTCTTTCTGATCAAACAAGTACCTTAAACTTTTGAATAGGTACCTCTGATCATGTTGTCCTTCTTTGGAGCTTCTGAACCAGCTAACACAAAAACTCTCCCAGCATTCTGAGCAGTAGCAGCATTCTTCTTTGGTTTCTGGCATTGGGCGTTGATATCCTGCTCACCACAATTGTAACAGGTTGGGCCCTCATTAGGACAATCACTCATCTTATGCCCAAGCTTGCCACAACGGTAACATTTCATAACTCTGGTGGTACACACATCGGCCTTATGACCTGCCTTTCCACACTTGTAACACTTAACAGGTACATTAGCAGCTCCCCTACTTTGCTTCTTCTCATCAGATGCCTTCTGCTTCCCTCTATCACCAGTAGTCACATAAGGTTTCCCTCTATACTGACTCTTGTCTTTCTTCTCGCTCAGCTGTTTATAGCGAGCTGACTGAGCTCGGCTGTCCTCGTCATAAATACGGCTCTTATCGACCAACTCCGCATACTTGCGAATTTGTTGGCATCCAATTCCCTGCTTAATTTCATGTCTCAGCCCATTTTCAAACATAAGGCACTTGGAAAGTTCAGCATCTGCCCTGTTGTAGTGAGGACAAAACTTCACCAGCCTTTCAAATTTGGCAGCATACTCTGCCACTGTCATGTTTCCTTGCTTCAGCTCAAGGAATTCCACCTCCAACTTACCACGAGCATCTTCTGGAAAATACTTCTTAACGAACTCCGCCTTAAACACAGTCCAAGTCACTACAACACCCTCATCCTCTAGAAACTGATGAGTATTATCCCACCAGTCTTCAGCTTCCTCAGATAACATATGAGTCCCGAATTGAACTTTCTGCGCGTCAGCACACGCCATCACTCTGAAAATCTTCTTAATTTCCTTGAGCCACTTCTGTGCGCTCGCCGGGTCATGAGTTCCTTCAAACACAGATGGATTATTCCTCTAGAATTTCTCCAATGCACGAAACTTATCATGCGCATTGTTACGAGCAGCAGTCTAAGCAAGAGCTGCAATAGCATCAGCGAGAGCACGCGTGTTGTTTCCAGCCATTCTGCACAACACTTACCACATCAGAAAAGAATAATCGTTAAGTAAATAACGACTTGACAACTGACTGACAACAACAAAACTTGGCCGGATAGACCGACCTGCTCTGATACCACTGATGTAACACCCTTCTACCTCAAAACAAAATATTTAAATAATATCAGAGTAATCATCGAGAAAGGGTATCACATTTCATCATAATTCAACACAAACAGTGTCCTGTCCCGTAACACGGGTTAATCAACATCAAGAATATCAAAAATCATTTCGCAGTGGAATTTAAACTTCATAATTCAAAACTCTCTAAACATAATTTTCACCATCCTGAATTTAACATCGTAAAATGGAAAACAATTATCCAAATAACAACATAACTGCAAACAGTTTAACAGAAGAAAACCGATCCCAGTGTTACATGACACAGAGCAGGACACACAGACCAGAACCACTTCTAAGGAACACTAAGCACGCTCCGAAACTCATGAATTACTCCTATTGCACTGCAGGACTATTCTTCAACATTTGCAAGTTACCCATGAAGGAGGCAACATTTCCAAGCAGGCAGGGTGAGTAATCATAATATATCATAAACGTACAAGAATATAGAATCATAAATAAATTAGTACAACATAGCATGACATCATCAACAATAAAATTCAGCAGCAACAACAACAACACGATCATGAAATTAAGAAACACCAACGCAATCATGAAATTCATCCAGAATATGCAATTCTAACATCTTGATATGCAATAAGCATGTGGTACCTGTCATACCCCAAATTTGTCCTGCCCGCACCTTTTATTTTACTGTTTCATAATTTTTTAGAAATTCCAAAAAAATGCGTCCCATTTTATTTTCTGTCTAATACTATAAAAATTCAAAAATATGTTCTGTTTCCTTTTATTCGAAAAAATTCAAAAAAAGGCATTCTCTTCTTATTTCAAGCTTTATTTTGTTCTTTATTATTTTAGGCATTATAAAAATTCTAACAAAAAAACATTCCACTTATATTTTAATTTCTTTTCCCATTATTCTATTTTAAAAAAAATCATTTTAATTTTATTTCGAAGTCCATTATCATTAACTTTTTATTATTATTTAATATTTTTATTAGTATTATTATTATTATTATTATTTTATTTATTTATTATTCACTTTTTATTATTTCTGTTATTATTTATTTTGTTATTATTATTTGAATTCACTTTCCACTATTCTTATTACTATTATTATTATTAGTTATAGTTTTTTTTATTACTATTATTATTAGTTATAGTTTTTATTTTATTTTCTATTATTAGTATTATCATCCATTATTACTATCATCTTTTTATTTTTATTATATAACTTTCCTTTGATAGATGTTTTTTCTTTTTGTTTTAATAAGATTCACAAAAATATGCACTAGGCCCATTTACCAGCCCATTATCGCACAAGACAGTCATTACTCTAGTCTGAATTTTATTCTTTTTTTTGTTACATACATCCTGCAAAATGCAAAGAGTGGAGGATCCCACCTTTTTCGGTACAGTCTGCACCTCATTTCACCATCCAGCAACAACTTAATAACAACTTTATGCACAGCCTGTCATCCACATTCATCTTTATCCTCAAATTCCCTCATTACCCTCCACATATAACCCTATATAATCAACACCATTTCATTTACAAAGGAAGGGGGGATACCTTGCAAATATGCTGCAGAAAACTAAACAAACCAAGCTTCAACCTCAATAAAGAAACTTCAAAAAAATAGAACCAGAAATAAATCCTCATACCACATCCTTCAACTTTTTTCGTTTGATTTCATCAATAACAACCCAGAAAACAAATCATAACCTGTAACATTCAAATACAACCTCAAACCCCCACATAAACCATTTTTTTTTATTTTATCCTTCTCATCACCATCAACAAACAACAAAACAGAAAAAGAAAGGAAAAGTTGAAGGAGTTTTTGTGAGTAAAAAATCAGAACCGTGTATTGCACCCCAAAATTTTCCCTCCCCTAGTCAAGGCATTGTGTACCAAGGTGTCCCAAGAGGTTCACAAGGTTCACAAGGTATCCCAAGAGGTTCACAAGGTTCACAATTAGTCAGAAAGTTTGACAATTCCCTCAGACAAAGCATCCTCCTAAGCAATGCACCCTAAACTAGGGTTTTGAATTTCATCAGGCTAAATGGACTTTCAAGGCCTCAAGTGAGCCTCATAACATCCCACATATCTTCAATAATCCCTAAGTCAAGTTTCAAGACTTTCCCAAAAAGTTTGCTCAGTCAGATGATCAGATATGCAAAAATCAGTCAAAGTGGTTAAAAAGTCAAACTGAGGTCAACTGTGGTCAAACCAAAGTCAAAATTCATGATTTTTTTGCCAACATCAAGTTTATGAAGTAAAATTAATCATTTGATCAAGGGTTTATCATGATTCATCAAGGAGATTTCAGATCATCAAGAATCAGGAGTTTCTAAATTAGGGTTTTCATAGGAAAAGTCAACTAAACTTTGACCAGCCATAACTTTCACATGCTTCATCAAATATTTCCCATCCAAAGCTCATTTTGAAGGAAGTTGAATTTTCTACAACTTTGTGTCTCACAAGCCAAGCCTAAAAATGCTTCATTTGAAAGGTATGAGCCAAAACATTACAAGTCATTTCAAAAGTCAACAAAAAGTCAACATCTTCCAAAGGGCATAACTTGAAAATGGTAAAGGATATGGACATGAGACCAAATGGGTTTTGTTATAGGACTCTTTAATCTTTCTAAAAAGTCCAAGAACACCTTCATAGCC